>CM033470.1:171909423-173275256 GCA_019447015.1 Hymenochirus boettgeri | reverse complement strand
TCTGAGCCAGATATAAGGCATATAACCGTGCTCTATATACTATCTGACTTACAGCGTCAGTGTGGTGACCCGGGTGCAAGCCTGCCCCGAGTCCTTCACTGAAAACAGCACTCGTCTCATTACTTTATCTGGTTCAGATACACACAGACAGCCATGGGTTGAACTTACCATAGTGGGTCTGTGGTCCGGGTGCTGCACACCCCGGACCTGTCGCTACTGGTCTTCCATTGTACTCTGCTAGCAAACCACGAAGGAATATGGCGCACACCGAATGTAAGACATCTGCGACTCTTCAATTCAATATACTTTATTTACCAAATAAATAAAGTATATTGAATTGAAGAGTCGCAGATGTCTTACATTCCGGTGTGCGCCGTACTCCCTTGTGGTTTGCTAGCAGAGTACATATAAACAGTCACAAAACAACTACCAGTCCTGTATTTTAGCTATGATAATGTATACCTCTTCAAATAAATCCTTTTATAGTAGATCTAAAGGTGTATATAGCCTTGCCGTGCCGGCCAGCAATCATACATGTGTGGCAGCTCTTGTCAGCGCCGTTGGTGATCTGTCCTGACGAATAAACGTAAGGTGCCAGTGTGACCCGCCACACACGTGATTGGAAGGGCAAAGCAAGTGAAACTTGCTGATTAGCTTTTTCCAGCTTATTTAAAAAAACAGGAAGGGACAATTTAATTAATCTCCTTTAATTAACAGTTCCAAAACCCTTCCCTCTTATATGGGTGAAAAACTTAACGTAAATAATCAGTTAGCATTGCACTAATTAGCCTTCAAACCTGTGGAGGTTGCACTCCTGGTGGAGGACAACGAGAGTACTTGTATGGAGGAACAGCACGTAGCGGTGGAGCAGAAACTGGCAGCCTAGGACCCAAACTCTGAGTAGATGATGATACTCCTGTACAGAAATGGAAGTTAGAGTTATCAGTATATAACATCATCATCACCCCTTCAAAAACTTTTAAACATAAGCAAAGTACCCCTCCAAATCTGGCAATGTTCTATGCATATCCACAGCAGTGGCATATCTACCGCCCACCACAAGCCCACAATCGCTGCAGCAACTGGCCCTTTTTAAACAGCTGATTGCGTGTAGGTTTCCTTCATATGCGCAATCAGCTGTTCCCCACCCTCAATATTAATTTTTGTTACTGTATATATTGCAGAGCATCCCCTCCCACCCCCAACTGCTATGTTAAAATGTAAAAAATAGAATCCAAACTATACTTACAGTCCCTCACTGCAGCGTCATTTGGATCCGGCTCCCTGATGGCCGGTAACAACAAGCAGGGTGCCGGACCGGCAGCCAATCACAGCTGCCAACAATACAGAACGCCGCAAGAGTGAGGATCTGTAAGTACGGTTCGGATTCAATATAGCGGTTGGGGATGGGAAGGGATGCCCTGCAATATATATCAAAGATTTAATGCTACATGAAGGACAGCCAGTTTGGGATCAGGAGGGAGGGAAAGGGCTCCCCTGCCCATGCCAGAAGCAACTGAGAGGACAGATCAGAGCAGATCACAGCTCATAATCTTCAGTTTCCTGGACTTTGGACAAGCACTGCAGGAGAACTAGAAGGAGCAGAGATATAATGTAAGGATTTTTTTAATTGTACAGTGGGACAAGTAGTGGGTTAAATTTTAGTTTTTAACCCACTACTGGCTTGTCACTGCAGCGATCAGCTGTTTAAAAGACGGGACCCGAACTTCCCCTACAGGTACGCCCCTGATCCACAGGATGGGGTGCAGATTCTTCCAGCCTTTACCCCCACAGGGTTAATCAAATCCAAAATGGTAGTAATTTAATTGAAGATCGCACACCCAAAGGCAAATTAATAACTTCTATTGAACCATCAAAACAGCAAACAACGTTTCGGGGGTCTCCTCCCTTTTCATCAATACCTCTCCAAACTCTATTTTGGTCGACTATCAAGTGTTTGGATGCTCGGTCAGGTGTCGTTGATGATACACTGGGTTGGGTCATTAACAATGCCTTACTGAGTGCCTATACTCCTCATCAATAATCAATAGTCGGCTAAAATGGCCTTTCAGAATACACTTGTGCATTGTGGGTCAGGTCCACGATTGCATATGTGTATGGATTTTTACCTTTCTCCCTGGCATACCTGAATACAGATATCTTATCTTGAAGTCCTCTGGTCCCTTACTACTCTCTGCCAACTTCTTTACGGATTTGTGATCTTTATGTGAACCTTTAAAGCAGTCGGTGCAAGTCACTGGCTGTGATGTCACCATCACTGGCTTGACTGATAGCTACCACCCAGAAAAGCAAAGATATACCAAAGAATAAAGAGGGCAACAAAAGCACAGCGAACAAATAAATAATTAATATTTCCCCTACCAACTCTTGGCGTTAAATTGGAAACAGCACGGGAACTTTGATTACTGGAAGGAGCCATATGACGCAATGATTGTCGGGGTCCAGTCTGTCGTAGAGAGTTTGGCATAGGCTGGAAACCTTAAAAAACAGATTCAAATCAATTTAAAGGGTATCTCCACTCCCAAAAACAACACACACACACACACACCACCCCCTGGGGTCAAGTGGGCATGCCCGCGCTCATGATGATGCACACTGACTGACAGCCTGCCCAGCACAGGAGAGGACATGCCCCCAGGAACTAGCACAACTTCCCCTGGCTGCTGCAAAGGAACAGATAAGATTTTTTGGGGGGAAAAAGGTAGGAGATGGGTTTGGGGAAGAAGTTTTTCCATCAGTGGAGATGCCCTTTAAGTGTAACAAGCAAAGAAGGTTGCGTGATTAACAGTTGTTTTAATTCCCCACAAAGTAAAAAATATCAAGGCCATATACCTTGAGGTCTTCCAGTTTGCTGCCAACGGGGGCTAGGCCGCATCTGAGTCATGTGATTTGGTGCATAGTATGTAGTTCTGTTTTGTGCCTGCAGATTAAAAGGACACTAGGTTATACTAGATTATTTAGCAAATTCAGCAAGGTAGAAAAATTTTAAAATGTAATACAAGGTACACAGGGTCGATGTTTTGTCCCAAACAAACGATCTGGGGTGATATTCTGGTCAACCTGGATGAAATATCATCTAAAATATTTGACATGACTGATATTTCTAAGCTTATTTTGCCAAAATCTCTAAAATAAAAAAAAAAGTTTGGATTCGCCAAAATTTTTGCCCAATCTTGTGGGACAAATTTCTTTTTTTCTTTTTTTACTTAAGAATAATTTGTAAATTTGTCAGTAGGAAAAATATAAGGCAGTAGTTTATGTTTATAATTGTTCAATATACTGTATGTATAATGCATGTATTTACATCTTATGAGACTATGGGCACAAAATTCCTGTCGTTGCTTAACCTCACCCACAAAGACCGTGCTTAAAGTCTTTTTTGTTCAAATTGTTCTACTCAGTAGTTAATACATTCAAGTGCCATTTATACTATTAAAGCCTTAGATACTAAACATGCTAATAAAATTAAAAATCCTCAAACTGAGGCTTATCAAATCTATATACAGAAACATTTCCTACCAACCTGTGGCACAGCGGGCATAAAGTATCCCCCAGGTGCAGGCTGAAACTGGTTGATTAATGTATTGGCAGGGAGTGCACGCATTCCAGCAATACGCTGCATGTATTGATTGGTTAGATGAGCTTTACGTTCTTCCTTCCTCTGTGCAAGAGCTACATAAAGTGGTTTAGAACCAACAATACGTCCATTCATCTCAGTTACTGCTTTAGTAGCCTCTTCTGGTGATGAGAAACAAACAAAACCAAAACCTTTGCTGCGACCATCTTCTAGCATTACCTGGTAGGAGAGAAAAGAAAAAGTGCAACAGTTTAGATCCTCAGGGGCATCCTCTCAAGTTACTACTTAAACTTCTGGATTTATAGATTTAATATATGCTCATATATTAAAGGGCATGTCCACCCCTAAATCTAAAATTGAACCTAATTCTGGCCCCACTGTGTAGTTTTAAAAAAATCCTAACCTTACATCCCTGCTCCTTATGGTTCTCCTGCAGTCCATGTCCAAATTCCAGGAAACTGAAGAGTAGGAGCTGTCTTCCTGTCCAAAGGTCTCTGCCTCCTGTCTTGCCTCTGGGGGGATTTTGATATGCGCAGGGGAGCCCTCCCCCCCTGGCCCCTGGATCCCATCTGGCTGCCCTACCTAGCATAAAACCCTTTTAATATGATGTTCCTCTGGCTTGCCCACCCCCAACTGCTGTGTTAATACTAAAAAAAGTTTCCGATTTATACTTACAGCCCTTTGCTACCACGACTATCCTCACAGCCGGCAGCCGCGTCTGTTATTGGGTGACCGGCAGCCAATCACAGACGCTGCTTCCGGTCCGGCCCCTCTCTGCTGTTTCCGGTTAGCAAAGAGGAGGTGAAGATAGCCGCAGGAGCGAAGGGAGTAGGGACTGTAATTATAAATCAGAAAGTTTTTTTTATTATTAACATGGCAGTTTGGGTGGGAAAGCCAGAGGAACATTATTTTAAAAGTTATATTTTTGGTTGGACATGCCCTTTAATGTACTGCATTTTAACCACAGAAACCATTACAGTTTGTAGAAACAGGCTTATGTGATCCCTGCACATATCCCATTGTACAGTATGTCACAAAAAGAAGTACACCTCTCACATTTTTGTAAATAATGTACTGTATTATATCTTTTCATGGGGCAATACTGATGATAAAACACTTTGATACAATGTAAAGTTGTCAGTGTACAGCTTGTAAATTTGCTGAACACTGCCATTAGTGTGAAAAATGTCCAAATTGCCCAATCGCTCTCACACTCTCTCTCGAGGTGTGAGAGTTTGCAGAGAGAGTGAACTTCTCACATTGGAAGTTGAACATGGCACCTCTTCGTAATAAAAACTGAGGATCCGGGGAAAAAAAAATTATTGCTGTAAATAGAGGTGGCCTAGAGTATAAGAAGATTGCCAACACCATGAAATTGAGCTACAGCATGGTGGCAAGACCATACAGCAGTTTAACAGGACAGGTTCCACTCAGAACAGGCCTTGCCATGGACAAGCAAAGAAGTTGAGTACTTGTGCAGTGCATCATATCCATATCCAGAGGTTGTTTTTTGCAAAAAGATGTACGAGTGCTGCCTCCATTGCTGCAGAGGTTAAAAGGGTGGGAGGTCAGCTTGCCAGACCGCAGACCATAAGCCTCACATTTGCATCAAATTGGTCTGTATTGCTGTTGTCCCAGAAGGAAGCCTCTTCTAAAGATGATGCACAAGAAAGCCCGAAAACAGTTTGCTTAAGACAAGAAGATTAAGGATATAGATTACTGGAACCATGACTTATTTTGACTTATTTGGTTTAGATGGTGTCAAGCGTTTGTGATGGCAACCATGTGAGGAGTACAAAGACAAGAATGTCTTGCCTGCAGTCAAGCATGTTGGAGGAAGTGTGATGGTTTAGGGTTGCACTGGTACTGCCGACACTGGTGAGCTACCATTCATTGGGGGAGCCATGAATGCCAATATGCACATACTGAAACAGAGCATGATCTCCTCCCTTCGGAAACTGGGATGCAGGGCAGTATTCCAACACAATAAAGACCCAAAACACACTTCCAAGATGACCACTACTTGCTAAAGAAACGTAGGGTAAAGGTGCTGGACTAGCCAAGCGTGTATTCAGACCTAAACCCCATTGAAAATCTCTGGGGTATCCTCAAATGGAAGGCAAAGTAATGCAAGGTCTCTAAAATCCACCAGCCCAGTGATGTTGTCATGGAGGAGAGGAAGCGGATTCCAGTGACAACCTGTGAAGCTCTAGTGAACACCATGTCCAAGAGAGTTAATGCAGTGCTGGAAAATAATGGTAGCCACACAAAATTTTGACACTTTGGACACAATTTAGACATTTTTCACTTATGTTGCCAGCGGTTTGTACATTAATGGCTGTGTGTTATTTTGAGGGGACAGCAAATTAATACTGTTATACAAGCTGTACACTATCTAATTTCTTCAGTATTGTCCCATGAAAAGATATAATAAAATATTTAGAAACATGTCAGGGTATACTCACTTGTGACATAATGTACATCACAGATCGCAGGCTGATTAATGTAGATTGTTTACAGAGCTATACATATTACTAATTAAAGCCAGGGTCTATAGAGTGAAAGGGAGATGGATGAAACCTACTGCTGTTGGATGGAAGATAATAAAGAAAAGCCCGAAAGCAGAAGAAGTATGAGCATCAATGTTTGACCAATTAGCAATACCTTTAACAAGTGAAGTATAGTGAATTGAGTAAGATTGATGAATAAAAAGGAAACATTGTTTATACCACTATGAAATATAATAGGTTAATGCATTCAAAATTAGATTAGTGACCATGAGAATTGAGCACATGACTGTTTAAATAGTGTAAAAGTAAGTAAAAAGCTTGGGGTATTGCTGTTTGACTGCCAGTAGCCTGGATAAATACAGGGGGCCATAGGGAAAGACATGAGAAGGGAAATGTTCTTATATTACGTTCTGGAGATTTAGTCATAAGGAAGAACTGTATAATGAGAGCATATAGATATTCTAGAGACAAAAATCCCTCTCAAAATTGAATAGCCAATTAAAAAGAACATAATCTGCTGTTCATAAAACAATTAATGGTGATGATAAACAAACAAGCCAGGTAAAAGGAGTGTAAAGTGGAATAAAGAAAATATATTGTATATGTATAACATGCTTCTGGTTTTGTGTTTAAATTAGTGTAAGAAGCAGAGTGGGTTTGTATTTAAATTTGCAAGCTTATTGAGAAAAATACTCACAACTACAGGGGCCACCTGTTGAGAATTATAGCTGCAAACATGATTGTGAAGGTTCTCATTCATCCAGGTCATGGTATATCTGTTGTATTCAATTAGATCAACTGGACTTGAAGTTTAGTTCTTGAAGGTGTTTCGCTAGTCATCCGACTGGCTTTCTCAATTCAGAATGACTTGTACAAGAATCTTTGGCAGGAACAGGTGTGTTCCTTACTGGACTTGTGCCTGGATACCACCTATTTCAAATACAGGGATAAGTTCTATAAGCAAAAACACGGATGTGCTATGGGATCTCCAGTTTCACCTATTGTGGCCAACCTTTACATGGAGGAGGTAGAAAAACAGGTGCTTAATACCTTTAAGGGCATAGCACCCAGCCACTGGTTCAGATATGTGGATGACACCTGGGTTAAAATCCACCAGAAGGAAGTACAAGCTTTCACAGAACACATCAATGCGGTAGACCAAAAACATCAAATTTACAAGGGAAGAGGTACAAAACAACAAACTGGCTTTCTTGGACTGCTTGGTAGAAGTTAAGGGAAATGGTAAACTGGAAGTAGAGGTTTACAGAAAACCAACACACACAGATCAGTATTTGATGATTGACTCCCACCACCCTTTAGATCACAAGCTGGGTGTCATCAGAACCCTGCAACATAGAGCTGAGAACATCCCCACTAGCACAGAGGCAAAGGCGAAAGAAATGAAACATCTCAGAGGAGCCCTTAAAACTTGTGGATATCCAGACTGGGCCTTTGTCAAAAGAAGTAGAAGGAAAGAAAAGAACATGAATACCAACAGTGAAGGGGAAAAGCAAGAAAGGAGAAAGAACATGGTCATCCCATATGTAGCAGGGGTCTCCGAGAAATTAAGAAGAATTTTCAAAAAACACAGTATCCCTGTCTGCTTTAAACCGAACGACACACTGAGGCATCAATTGGTACATCCGAAAGACCCAATACCAAAACAAAAGAAAAGCGACATCATGTACGCAGTGCAGTGAAGAATGCTCTGATTTGTATGTGGGGGAGACCAAACAGCAACTGCATCAATGTATGGCCCAGCACAGAAGAGCCAATTCCTCGGGTCAGGACTCAGCCGTGTACCTGCATCTTAAGGATAAAGGACATACCTTTGAAGATTGTAATGTTAACATATTGGCAAAGGAACGTGACTGGTTCAAGAGAGGTGTTAAGGAGGCCATTTATGTGAAAATAAAGAAACCAAGCCTAAATAGAGGTGGGGGGGTTCGACACCAACTGTCTGCCATGTACAATGCAATTTTGACACCTTACTCTGGGCGTTCCTATAACACCTCTTAGCCACTATCCAATCACGCCCTTAACACCTGGCTGTAATATGCTCATTGGGACTTTCCAGGGTACATAATTGCCACAGATTCTTGTACAAGTCATTCTGAATTGAGAAAGCCAGTCAGATGACTAGCGAAACGTCTTCAAGAACTAAACATCAAGTCCAGTTGATCTAATTGAATACAACAGATATAGCTGCAAACAGACTGAAACACTAATTGTATGACTTTTGTAAATTAGCAAAATACTAATTCATCAAGATCCGTGATTATGGATAATACTGGCAACATAAATATTCAAAATAACAATGTGTCGCAGAGTTGTAGAGACGGAACAAAAAGCAAAATGTGCTCTGTCTGGATTTCCTCTGCATTTCTATGGCACTGTGTGACCTCCCTCTGCACTGTACAGCAAAAGAAGGATGAGTTGACCGTGCCAGCCAGAGCATAACTTTAAAGGCAGTGAATAGCCTTAAGCTGAACAAATAAGTCATAAATAAAAACTGCTTTTCTGTTGATGTCCGTGACATCATATTCCCTTGCTAATAAAAAATGTAAAAAGTGTGCAGCTTATTAGACAACATATAAACAACGCAACACTGTTTGCCAATGAAACTCTCCATCTTTTAAAGTTTTAAAAACAAACAACTCAAAAGATTCTAGTGCTTCCTGCTTACCTTAGCACTGGTAATTGACCCAAACGGGGAAAACTCTTTCCTCAGCTTTTCATCGTCAATCGTGTCATCCAGATTTTTAATGTATAAATTCACCCCCTAAGAGATAAAGTAAATAAATGACACGAGGCATCTTAACATTTGTAATCTAACCATGAGCAATATAATGTTTTGCCTCATTTCATTTAAATTACCTGGTAGCGGCTGATCCTCTCTTGCTTGAGTTGCTCAAATCTTCTCTTGAGCTCTGCTTGACGCTCTACCTTTTTCTGAGCTCTGCCTACAAACATTATCTTTCCATTCATATCTCTTCCATTCATGTCATCTACAGCCTAGAAAAAATAAACAGTTGTAGGTGGCTCACTCCAAGCATCCCCCCACACTTGAGCATACAAGTTTAGCAGAGCTCCCCAGCACCTGGTATTCTGCAGACTGCAAGTTGTCTGCTTCATAACTCAGGGGAGCTCTTACCTTGTTTGCATCTTCGTGCTTTTCAAAGCTCACAAAGCCAAACCCTTTGGACTTGCCACTCAGGTCAGTCATCACCTTAACGCTCAGAGTCTTTCCTGCAGCCAAGAGACACCAGTTACCCGCAAAGGTCACAGGGTCACAGCATGCAGGTGCACGGCACACGTGAGATTCCAGGCGTCCACATGCGGGAGCAGAGTCAATGAGCTTACAAGGTTACTCACAACATATGTGTGAAACCATAAGCCCACATGCAGGGGCAGAGCCAAGGAGCTCACAAGGCTGAATACGACACACATGAAGCCAAAAGCAAGTGGCCAAATGTGAGACGTGATTTTGCGAACAGCTAATTACACAGTTACCATATTTGCTGAAAGTTTCCTTTAACCGTTCATCATCCATGTCTTCTCCAAAGTTTTTAATGTAAACATTTGTAAATTCCTTTGCTTTGGCGCCAAGCTCTGCTTCTCTTTCTTTTCGGCATTTAAATCGCCCAACAAACCTGCAAAGTAATGTATCTTTTAAACCTCCATAGAAATAGAGTGACACTTTTTGATCACTTCCTGTGCACATACATAGTTTTTTTTTTTTACAATTTCTGAATATCTTACACCCCCTTTCCTAAAAAAACCCTCTAACATTCCCCTTTTAATTAGTCCTTTTCCAATAGAAGTTCAACCCAACCAACACCAGCACACAATGGTTTGCTTTTCTCACACCCTAAATATTGTGCTTCTTACACTTTGCGGTCATTAAGAAGCATGCCATTCATCTTCTCTATGGCTCGGTCTGCAGCATCCTGAGTTTCAAAGTGTACAAACGCATAACCTTTGGAACCATTCTCATCACACACAACCTATAAAAGATAAAGTGGCAGAAGATAACTTTCATTGCTTATAAATTTAGCTTTAACTCCTATAAGGAAAATAAACTCACCTTGCATGAAAGGATATTTCCAAATGCAGAAAAAGTATCATAAAGAGCTTTATTGTCAATGGATTTATCTAGGTTCTTGATGAAAACATTGCCAACACCAGATTTCCTCAGCGAGGGGTCTCGCTGGGACCACATAATGCGAATAGGCTTCCCCTTTATCACATCAAAGTTCATGGTATCCAGAGCACGTTCAGCTGTAAATGGCAGACATCATGGTTACATAAAATTGGATCTGGGTAGGTGCGGCAAAGACCATAACATTTCTGTATAGGAAGGATTTACAATAGCATTGCAGCAAATTTGTGATCGAGTAGGGAGAATATAAGAAAGTAGATAGAGTAAATACTCTTGTACAATATTTGTATCGAAGATCATGTGCTTTCATGCTAAAAAAATAATTGTGATTTTCACTCACACTGAACCAACAGGCTTACAATAGCATTTATACATACTGTACATCCTGGCTATGTAAAAGCTACCTCAGAACAAGATAAATACAGTAGGGTTCAAATCATAGAATGGCCAGAATAATTTACTTAAGATTATGAAATTCCCATGTAATAGAAACTGAACTGTTAAAACTTGCTTAATTAGGAACATGGCTCTTTCTCTTTTTCCCAAGATCCTTTATTGCTGGGCACACCAATCATCCAGGAAAATCTTCATTTAGTACTAGTGCCATAGATTTGTATAGTGCTGGAATCGCCACTCTCAGAGGTTCATAGGATATAGGAAGAGAGACCACAACAAGCATTGTTTTGTTTGTGGTATTTGAGATTTACAACTATAAATATAGTAGTTCAGGTCCCAATTATGTGTTTATGCTTAATTTTGGAGAGTTGGGGCATTTTACTAAAGGGCCGTTATTACTGCCAAAAAATTAGCGTGCACATCGCCACGGTAAAATAGTTATTTTCGCCGTATTTATAAAGGCGACACACATGATGGCAGAAGAAAGAAGAAGCCAGCAACATTGGCTCCGTTGACCTCGCATTGGCGACTTCGGCGGTGTTGGTGTCGCTGGCTGTGAAGAATGAAGACCTTGGATCAAGACGCTAGCAACATCCGCTTTGTTGAAGCCGCTAGCGCCGGATGTGCCCCTGGTGGCCGCAGGGGCATTGCCCGGTGTTAGCGACTTTAGCGGAGTTTGTGTCGCTAGATGGAAGACACGCCCAAGGGCTCTTATAAGAGCCGACGGAGGTCCTGTTTCGAGCTGTGGGACCCCCAACAAAGGCACTTCTGAGTGCCGCAAGGGCCCTTACAAGGGCCAAAGGGGGGGTCCCGGTTCGAGCTGCGGGACCCCTTAAGCCCCAAAGGCCCTTCTCATATCCGCAAATGAGTTACCGCAAATGAGTTACCGCCGCTTAATAAGTAGAACCGAACGGTAACTGATGCGATGTTAACGAAGCGTTAACGTTTCGTGGCCGGGTTTTGCCCTTTTATAAATCGCGTCAATAGCAATTTTTGTAAAAGCGGCGGAAAAACACGTACGCGAAAAGTTAACGGCCGTTTATAAATATGCCACTTAAATTTCTGTACGTGCAAGCATATTCACTGCACAACCCATATGGCTTCTGCCGAAGAATGCAATATGAATCTAGTAGTCCCAGGTCAAACATAGTAGACTTTTCCAGGACAGGCTTTAAGTGCACTTAGCAGCTGGTGTCTGGATGTATTTATAGTAGCCTGGTTTTATTTTGGTTGCAATCCCAGAAATAAAAGCAGCATGTTCTATACAAAATGATCTTCCATATGTTTCCTGTAAATGTTTGTTACATACATAGCAGCCATCATTCTATCTATCTATCTACTTGCTTTACTGCTACTACCTTGTTACCCCATTCTCAAAAGAAAAGCAACAGGACATTTTAAAGGGGAATAAAAGGCTCAAAAGGAGCCAAGGTTATTTTGCAGAAAAAGTTGCCAATTTTTTTTTTTTTTTAAATATATTTTGACTATAAGTCACCTTCTGCATGATAAGCCCTATATATAACTAATTTCCTGACAAGCATAGCTCCCAGCTTGGAAACTTTTCCCCAGCTCTGCCACCAACAGCCATACCAAAGAATACACTTCAAGATTTGGCTGCATGAGATAAATGGCTACACTTTAAAATCACTTGTACTTCAAAATCAATAATTAACTGCAATAGCATTCTGATTTGTGCCATTTATCTATTATGAATATTATACAAAATGATTTTGTATAATTGCATTCTTATGTGTTATAATTAATGTATAAAATTAAGGTCTGGATTCTGCCTTGACATATTTGTACATGGATAGAGAGCTGGTTGAAAGGCTGTTAACAAGTATTTTTTTCAATCGAGCACCTGTGGACTAAAGGTGGCCATACACCAGCACGATATTACTTACCCGACCAACCGACCGCTCGCGCGACGTTCCTGCCGGAACCACCTCTCCCGATCTTATATACGACCGACATGCGATCGCAAAATGAATGGGATTGCAATCGCATGTCGGTCGTATATAAGATGGGAGAGGTGGTTCCGGCAGGATCGCGCAGGAACGTCGCGTGAGCGGTCGGTCGGGTAAGTAATATCGTGCTGGTGTATGGCCACCTTAGACTAATTGGGATTTGGATTGGGTGAAAATTTAATCTGTTTATTAAGGATTTAGAACTGGGTATTAAGAGCAATTTCTACGTGTATGCTAATGATTAAAAAAAAAACGTAGGGCACTGAATGCTGCAAATAATGTTGTTGCAATCTGATGTAGGCAGCACCAAAATGGGCATTTAAGTTGCAGGTTGGATTCATTGTTGATAAAGGTGATGCATTTGTGCTGGCTATCCACTTGGCCAATAATCAGCAACTTGTTGGAACTACCAGTATTTGCTTCCCAAACTGAAAATGTGTCATTATTGCATTCCTTTACTTAAATAGAGGGAGCTGATAACATCAGAGTGTGTATGGCCACACAATGATTGTAGCCTTTACAGAGTATAGGAAGGTAGATCATTGCAGTGAATTTGAGAATCATCACAAATTCCTGAGCATATTTAATTTGTGTTCCCATGTTTAGTTGTAGCAATTGTGTACATGTTGCAAGAGGCTTTGTAGACCCACTGGCATAGTACCACCCTGCAGTCATGGTGGGGTGGGGCAGGATAGAGGGGCCCAGAAAGGAGAGAAGACCCTGTGGAGCCATTTAAGCTGCAGACAGATACATTTATTGACACAGAAGATGTCAGAGGAGGGACAGATTTCTAAAAAAATGCCTGACCTGACCCAAAAGCAGCTGAAAGGTGGGAGGGAACTAACACTGCACTGGCAACTAAAACTAAAGAGAAAGCTATTAATCTAGGTGACAGATTTATGGAATGTCCAGATTCTGATGGAGTTGGGGGATTGGTTGAAGAACAGCCTGACAACAGGAAAAGGAAAATAAATTAGAACTAGGAAATGGAAAAAAAGATCACAAAAAAGGACTAGTTCTAAATTCATGTCTTTTGTTATTACTTATTTTTAGAGGATTGTTTTACAGGTATCCCACCCCTCCCTTGACTCACGGGAGTTTCCCTCATTCTGGGGTGGTCTCCCACGAGACCATCCCAGACTCCCGTGACAGAGAGGAGACTTTAGTCTCCTCTCTGTCATGCTCCCCTTTTGTCATCCATGCCCCCTGGAATGCCCCTAACCCTGTCTCCACCCAGCCCTTGGGCCATTAGCCCCACCCCCTAAATAACAACCCACCCCCTAAATACGCTTGAGGTATAACTCTTGGGCCCCCACTGCTGCATTTTTTTTGCTATTGATTTCTTTAGGTACAGTGCTACATTGGGAGGTGTGACATCGAGAGGGGCTGGGTGATTGATAGTTCTTCACTGACTAAATGTAAAATTCCTGGAACTAAAAAAAGAGATAGGAAGGTCAGAGAAGAGAAAAAAAAGCAGATTTAAGATTGGTGGTAATTAATCCTAATTACTGTGTGATTGGTTAAAAATTAATTTGGCACAGTTTGCATGTCCATTAAGACAATATTAATTTTACAATTTTGCAATTTTTAGAAATGACATGACTTTTTTTTTATTATTTATTGAGCTCTAACACTAAATTTAAACCAAACAGTGTTTCTATTTATATCAGAAACCATTGTAATTATTTCATATATTATTTAAAAATGCAGTAAATTTTATGACTGACTGAATTCGTGTCCTTTAATAAGGGTTGCAAAATGAACACCAGGCTGGTAATCTGCATCAATCAATGGCATACGTAGTAAGTGCAGTAAACCAGTAAAAACACTATGATCTGATTGCTTGCTGTATATTAATAGCACAGGTTAACTTTTGTACCTCCTATTACATAATCTCTAGGGGCCCATTGAGATGGTTTAACTCCTTGCAACAACTCACCGTCCGCAGGTTGCTGAAAGTTGACATAGGCATATCCTAGCGAGCGGCGCGTGATCATGTCTCTACAGACTCGGATGGATAAGACAGGCCCTGCAGGGCTAAACTTTTCATATAACATGGCCTCAGTGACATCAGGGTGCAAATCCCCTACATAAAGGGATGCCATGGGATAACTGCTGGAAGCTGTTTGCATCACCTTAACAGGGGAACTCAACAATTAATACGAGGAATACTTAAAATTGATCTCCACAGGAGATGGATTAGATGTTGAGGCTTCAGTGCTTAAGTCTTTCTAGAACTGCAAATCCTTGAGATGAAGGTTGTATGGATCAGCGCAGGTTGTGTAGCAATGTTAATGGAGCATCGGTTTGTTAGCTGGTACTAATGTTAATAGACCAATTACCCTGTGGTAACTGGGCTGATGGATTTTAAATGGTTAAAGGTTCCAGAGGGGCCTGGATGATATGGGGTTAAAGTGTTTCTGTAATTATAATATCCACTAAAAAAAAACAGCTCAGATTAACTTCCGACTTTTGTACGTTACTTGGCAGGAGAATAACAATCAGTCCAGGATTTTGTTTGACTTTATGACCCAGTCAGGTCTCAGTCACCATTAGGTAGTAATTTCCAGCCGGCTCCACGCTTACAAGCGAGGAATAGAAAGACAGGATGTTCTTAAGGATGCTGCTTTTATATCCGGGTCATACAACTCCTAGCTTCAGATTAGACCACAGCGACTCCTTTAGACCTTTAAGAACATAACAAGCAGTGGTAAAGTTGTATGGGGTCCTGAAATAATAGGAATAAAAGTATTTATTAGATATAATCCCAAACAATAAAGGCACATAACTAAGTACTCTAGTGATAAAAGAATACGGTATAAAAAACTTTAAACTTCATTATAAAATGCGAATGAACAAAATAACAATGTATGGTAAGACAATTGTTCCTATCACAAATGTCCAGCTATAGCTATAGTGATAAATAAACAAACAAAAGCAAAATCCAAACGTAATAAAGTCCAATGTGTTGAAATAAAAATAAATTACTCCCCTACCATCTCTGTGGGATACCCCCCTCTCTGTAAGCAGGAACATGCAGCCCCTGCATGAGACTCCATCCCCCCTCCCCTGACCTGTAGCAGTAATCTGCCTGGTGTCAGACCCTTTAACTCAATACTGCAGATGATCTGCTGTTTCAATAAATCTTCGCTTCTTCTGGGGACCTGGTGACACAGTATAACTCTATGGTCCTCACCACTTTTCAGGTGTACAAGGTTCAAGCCTGGTGAATCTCCCAGCATCCCTGGATTTGGTTCAGATAAGCCTGGTAATTCCACGTGGTCTAGTTGTACGGTCTAGTTTCCAAGCACAAAGCCAGTGGGGGGCTGGGCCGAGGAGGAGACAGGGATACTCCCACTGCTTACTCAGTACAAAGAGAGGAAAGGAATAAAGGGGAGATAAACATTCTAGAACTGTGGCTGTATGTGTTTAAGTAAAAACAGGGAAGCATATTAAATAATAAGATAAGATGTGATTGTTTTATTATACAATAAGAAAGGGACCCATTACACCTGTTTATTTAACCCAAATAAAGATTCTCGTTTGTGCTAATGGTAATAGTTTTCTATTTTTTTTTTGTGCAAATCCTTTATCCAACTCCTTAAACGTTAAACTGTGGCGTCCTCCCAATGCCACAGGATAGAATTATACCCAATGCTGGGAAAAAACAGAAAGCCCATTCGCGGTTGGGATTGTGACTGCACACTAAAAAACGCTCACTAGTGTTGGCCAGTTGGTCTGGCCACACTAGGAACGCTGCGTTGCGATTCGCTTTTCGGAGCGCATGCGTTCACCCTTTTCTGTGCAATCGCAAATGCTCCAATAGCGCGACATTGGGGAATCGCAGCAGCAACTAACAAGATTGCACGAGAAGCGTGCACGCGTTCCAGTGTAATGAAGTGTGGCCTCAACCTAACAGACATAAAAAAATGACTGTTAAGAATGGAAGCCTTTTAATGGCAGAAGCTGGTCACACGGATGAAAAAAGGAAGTGTTCAAGTACGAAGTAACATTGTTGAACTTTCCCAGCAATAACAACTTCTAACAATTTTAGCCTAAAAATGTGATTTAGGGTTCAAAGTATGAAGGAAGGCTTTTTATAAACCCTAACTTGTTTGGAAAAATTGAAGACTACAGTTACCGTAACAATGCACAAAATCTGCTTCCAGAGACGCAGTCTGGTTTTCTTTGCCTTATTTTGTCACCTGTAGGGTCTAGTTTATCAAATGGAGATCTGCAGATCTGAGTCTATGGTTTTTCAGGTATCCCACCCCTCACGGTGGTTCCAGGGTGATTTCCTGCACACCCTCAAGATCACCCTAAACTCCCGCCCAGTGAAATTTCCGGGAACTGACAGAGACAGTAGGTTAAAAAGAAATAATAAGACTGAAAACAACATAAAACAACGTAATTTCCAGGGGGAGGGGTCCCGGGGAATATTCCCCGATTTTTTTGCGCTTGCGATTGTGCATGCAAATTTTTTTAATACAGCAATCGCAGCAAAGCATGCAATCACCATTTTAAAGCGCAATCATTCATTTCTTCATTTGAGATACGAAATCGTATGCAGTGGAATCGCGTCCGAATGCGTGTGCCATTAAGTTTACGTCGCAGTGTGGCCATGCCCTAAGACCTTGCACTTATACACATATTAATATTTATAAATAAATGGTAGAGAGCACACCCAAAGGAAAATAAAAAAGGCTGTTTCCTGAAATCAGGGGTGCTAGGGGAAACACAAACACACCGACTTACTGATATTTAGGGGCATATTTATAAAGGTTTGTTAACTTTTCGCGGCCGTTTTCGCTGACATTAACGCATAAATCGCGTTTAATGCGTTTTATAAATGTCCGAAAACGGCCGCGAAAAGTTAACGAATCGTTAACCCTTCGCGGCGATACTTACCTGTTACCGCCGCTTCTATTTATAAAGCGGCGGTACTGGTTTCGCTCTGCTAGTATCGGCTGTTTTACAGCATATTTCAGCCAATACTAGCCTCCCGCGGCGGGGATGGGCAGGCAACCCGCGGCGGGTGGTCGCACCGGGACTGGAAGAGCCCCAAAAGGGCTCTTGTCAGCCCCAAAGGGCTCTTGTCAGAGCCGAAAGGGCACTTGTAAGTGCCGCAAGGGCCCTTACAAGGGCTGGGGAGGGGGTCCCGGTTCGAGCTGCGGGACCCCTAAGCCCCAAAGGGCTCTTGTCAGAGCCGCAAGGGCACTTATAAGTGCCGCAAAGGCCCTGATAGGGCCGGGGAGGGGGTCCCGGTTCAAGCTGCGGGACCCCTAAGCCCCAAAAGGCCCTTCTCAGGGCCCCGCTGGAGGGAGCCTCCACCCCTCCCAGCGGCTCCCTCCCTTCCCCTCCCCGGAAGCGGCCGGGGGGCTTGGAGGGGTTGCTGGGAAGGGGGTGCTGCGGCCCCTTCCCAGCAGCCCCTCCTAGCCTCACGTTCCGAGATTGCCGCGAGCGGGGAACGTGTTGGGAGGGGCTGCTGGGAAGCGGGGGTTGTGGGCGGGGTTGGCATATGCCCCGCCCCTTTAGGAGAGGCGTCGGGAAGGGATTTTAAGTCCCTTCGCGGCGATACTATACAGTATCGCCGCGAAGGGGCTTAAAATTACCGCAACACATCGCGGCCGCGATACATATCGCGGGAATGGAGCTCGCCGTTATAAATACGGCGATATCGCTATTTTCGCGGCCGCGATGTGCGGCGGTAATTTTTTGGCGCTATTTTCGTTGCTTTATAAATATGCCCCTTAGTGTGGGGAGGTCCAGCTTTTATTGTTTGGTGTGAATAAATTATTTATGCACTTAATATTGATTTTACGTGTGATTTTTAGATTGTGAGGTGTTCTGTGAGGTGGTATCTGATTCTTGGAGCAAAAGTGAATACAGGGGAGCACACTACTTATGGTGAATCCAAAATATTTATTTGTGAAAACAACAACAACGTTTTGGGGCGCCCTGTCCCTTCCTCAGGCATCCCGAAACGTTGTTGTTGTTTTCACAAATAAATATTTTGGATTCACCATAAGTAGTGTGCTCCCCTGTATTTTCTTTTGCTATAAAAATTATCTGGCCCCTGGAGTGGAGGGCAGGGGGATTGCACCTACAAATTTGTCTGGCTAGAAGCCAACAGCGGTGTGCTGGAGTGTTTTCCTGGAATGCTTTGAGGTATCTGATTCTTGGTCAGTTGGTCAGCCTTATAGTTGTGAGTGCAGTGTAGGGAGAAGCTTCACCTTTTTGAACGGCCGTGCAATCGCATGCGCATCGGAAATCACAGGAATGAACGCGAACGTGCTAAAAACACGCTAGTGTGGCCTAGCCCTTACTGGATATTACCTCCTATAATTAACTGCACTAGTTCAAGCCTTTTTCTGACTTTAATATTTAACCATTTGGTTCTTAGAGATATACCACCTATAAATTTAACACTATTGGCCCTTCTTTTATACATTATCAGGGAGATTCAATAAAAGCTCTTGTTAAAAATGGTGCTAATTTTGCCCCAACCAATCAGGTGTTATCTTTCAAATGTTAAATAAGATCTGATTGGTTGGAGCAAAATTAGCACCATTTTTAATTTTAAGACCTTTTATTGAATCTCCCTGCATATATAGATGTTTTTATAGTGTGTGTTTAGTATATATTGATGATTTTCTGCCTTATATAGCGGTCTTATTTATCACCCCGCCGGCAGGGTTTTACTGTAGAGGATAGCATAATAGAATATTTGTTGTTTTAGTTTTAAAAGGATATATTAATAAATATGTGTATTTTATGCCATTAATATATGTATGCATTGGTTATTATTGTCTGTGAGCGCGGGATATAGTGTATACTTGTAATGTCAATTAAAAGTCTTTTATTTCTACATGTAAATGTGTGGCTAGGTCTCTTTTCCTTCCTTTTCTGGTGTTTTATAATACCTTAGTGTACCTTCAGTTTATTATCTCAAAGGCTTCTCTTCCATGTTGTCTATTTGAATATTAAGCAGGGGAGCTGAAGCCACTAGTTTGACGCAATAGCATTCAGTTAAGATCTTCCATTGAAATTACAATAAGTCTTCTCTTTAATTCTTGTATTTGCATACTAAGCAAAAAAGCCGAACAAAAGTCTTGAGGCTCGTACACACCATACAACTTTCCTCCTGACCAACCGTTCAAGACTTTCGACAGTTGCCGACAGTTGTCAGACGGTCGCGGCCACAGGGAACTAGTACAATAATTCAGCCGACCAACCGAAACATTGAAATGTCAGTCGGTCGGGCCGAATTATTGTATGGTGTGTACCTAGCTTTATTCATCAATTAAATGACATGTATTATGCAGCCCGGAGCTGCTTACATTCCATTGAAATGGCTTAAAGGGTTAGATAGTGTAATGGTCCACTATTATAACACATTTTTCAGATTTGAAGTCCGAGCTGTAGATTCTCAGAAATCTTAATTTTAAATAACAGCATGTACAGGGAAAGACTTGTCACTCAAACCAGGAATGCTAATTTGTGTACCTCCAGTGACCTCTTACTAGGATCTCCTAAAACATGTCAAAACATTTGTTAATACAACCCTGGAAATGGAGAAACACCTTCTTATAACAGAAGGCATCTTGCAGTCTCATATGAATAACATTGCACACAAAACCTAAGAAACAGAAAGTAATTTCTTACTCCCATGTTCCCCAGAGTAAGGGGTGGAGATATGCAAAATACTCCTTTATGTCCCTTAGCTTATGCATGTGTCCAGAGCCACTGGCTAATAACATGCAATATAGCTTAATATATAGAGCCAGTCATCTGACCTGCAGACACGACGTGTTTCGATCTTGTTAGATCTCGTCAGTGCAAGATACAGATTCATGACTCTATGGTGTATGGTGTAGGCCCTAGTCCTACACCACAGAGCCATGAATCTGTATTTTGCACAGCGAGCGCTCGGCCAGGACAAATGTCCGTCAGTCACAGCAAATTCGGCTGTGGCAGAATTTGCAAACGATCGACCGTGCGGCTCCATAGGGAACCACACGATCGATTGTGATTTTCCAACATGTCCGATCGAGGCCGGTCACGGCCGCCTGCCCCACACCAGCCAATATTTTCGGCCAATCGACCAAAAGTGCTGTGATCGTCTGAAAATATTGGCTGGTGTGTACCCAGCCTAAGGGACATAAAGGAGTATTTTGCATATCTCCGCCCCTTACTCTGGGGAACATGGGAGTAAGAAATTACTTTTGGTTTCTTAGGATTTGTGGGCAATGCTATTCATATAGCATGAGACTGCAAGATGCCTTCTGTTATAAGAAGGTTTTTCTCCGTTTTTATGCTCAGTGAAGGGCTTTTTTCTCCTTTTGGCCACTCTCTCCCTAATCTTTCTAGCTGTCTTTTCTCTTAATACAACCCCAAATATAATGTGCTGATTAATCATATTGGTCTCCTGTCTGTCTGTCTGTCTGTCTGATATATCTAACTGATATATCTATCTGTCTATATATATCTGTCTGTGAGGAAAGTGTGTAGTGACTTGGCAAGAATGGGTTAACTATTGGTATTAGTTCTTTCAAAAGACCAATAAAAATGCCATTCCACTCTGGAAACAGTCCCCAGTGTTATATTAGGATTAGTGAAGCATGGAACCAGATCTTCTTTTCCAGACAATGTGGGGCCGAACCGTGTATCTGGAATTCACTACAGCTAGGGGGTCTGGTGCGTACCTTAAAAGGTCACCTTAAGGATAGTCATACATCTAAAATAAATTTATTTTGGTATTGGAATATGTGAGATGAAAACCAATATTATATTTGTGAATGGGAAGGTAGGCCCATTAAAATGATACCCAACATGGAGACCTTATTCCCTTGCCAAGGCAAGTTATTAATATCTTGGGAAATATGAATTGCACACAGGTCATGCTTGGTATTGTAGGAATTGATAATTAATACAGAGGAGGAATATGTGGTCTATATCCCAGTACAATGTACATATCTTAAGTTATATGGAATCTGCCTAACTGAGGGGGAATCAAGGATTGTGACAAGTTGTAAATCTGGACATTCCTGAATGCCTCCACCTCATGCATAGCTAAGTAGGGGGATGGTTCATCAATGGGCTTAAAAATTCTTGTAGCCCCTTTAACGGTGTTCATACTGAGGGAACATGCTTAATGTGTATGGATCATATTTCCTTCTCGCCACGAGACACAGGACTTCTAGAGAGTAAGTTAGGGTCTGTGAATATTTTTATCCTTTTTATTTTATATAACTGTTGTACCTATTGTATGTCATTTTATTGTAACGCCATTTTCTTTTATTTTTGTATTTTATGCACTGTCCACCTTTTGGAATATTAAATCTAAAATTTAAGTTTTGTTTTTGATGCTTTAAAAGAACTCAGTTAGCCTCTGATAACTTTGTATGTGTTGGGTGGAATGCTTGGCAGTGTAAATGCTAATTAACTCTGTGACTGCTTGTGAAAGACTGATGCTAATTAACCAGTTAAGTGCTGGAGTGAATGGTGTAGCGTTAATCATTTAGCTGCCAGGACAGGGGTTGGCATAGTCAGTGAGAGTCAAGAGTGTTTGTGGACTAACAGAGTTCAGAGAAGTATGGGCAAAGCACATAAGGGATTCCTGGGTAATATCTGTAGTCAACAGAGGATATCGCCTGGAATTTATCGAGAAGCTGAAGGAAATTTTTTTCATCAAGACCCCCATTCCGGCAGATCCTATAAAGAGTCAATAACTAAAGAAGTATGTAAATCAGTAATGGCGAACCTTTTAGAGGCCAAGTGCCCAAACTGCAACCCAAAAGCCCAATTTTTTATTACATAGTGCCAACATGATCATTTAACCTGAATACAGAGTTTTTACTTTAGAAAAAAGAACTTAAATAGACACAGACTAATGCAGTAGATAGAATTGATTATAGATTAACCTCTACATTACCACACAGGAGTTTGAGATATAAAACATTGACCATTAGTCCCTACATTATTAGGAGTTTGAGATCCAAAACAGGAACTCAAGCAGAGCTGAATGTTATAGCATGCCACCTCTCTCTGCTACAGACAGCTGTTCGGCTTTCTGGCAACAAATTCTTGTGAACTCTGTTGTGCACGAGTGCCCACAGAGAGGGCTCTGAGTGCCAACTCTGGCACGTGTGCCATAGGTTCGCCACTACTGATGTAGATGGTCTACGGCAAAAGAGAACTATAGTTCCAGTATCTCTAGAGCAGGATTATACTCACCGCTCTTTTTGATCAGAAAGGTGACAGGCGACTGGCGTCCCATTCTGGATTTGAGGAGGTTGAACAAATATCTAAAATAACAACCATTCAAAATGGAAACACTACATACCATAAGAGGGGCAATATCTGTAGGGGACTGGCTGTGTACTGTGGACCTCACAGATGCATAACTACATGTCCCAATAGCTAAGGTTAACAGTTTTAATCATTCACTGTAGGGGAGCAACATTTCCAGTTCAGATGCCTCCCCATGGTCTGTCAACCTTTCCCATAACTTTTACAAAAATGTTGGTGGTAGTGGTAGCCCTCTTGAGAGAAGCAGACATAGAGATATTCCATTGCCTCAATGATTTGTTAATTATAGTCAGGACGAGACAACAACTTCTGAAGTGGAGAGACCAAGCAATTCACACACTATGGAATTTTGGTTGGCTAATTTGGGAAAAAGTCAGCTGTCCCCATCTCAGAAACTAGTATTTTTAGGAGCCAACTTAGATACAAGGCTTGGTGTAGTGTCTCACCCTCGAGTAAGAATAGAAAAGATTGTTCAGGTAGCAAGTGGGCTACGCCAAATACGAACCGTAAAGGCAAGGGAATTGATGACATTTCTAGGAAATCTGGCAGTGACAATCGGTCTAATACCATGGGCCAGATGGAGGATGAGACCACTGCAGACATATTTTCTTCAGAGATGGGACAAGAAGAGTTATAACTGCTTGCAGAGAATTCATCTGAACAATGTATTCAAGGAGAACCTAGAGTGGAGGACGATTCCATCCAATCTACGAGTAGGGACACCCCTAGAAGAACTCAACTGGATCCATGTTTACCGATGCTTCGGGGACAGGTTGGGGAGCCCACCTGTGTTGAAGGAACAAGGAGCCCACACCAATTATGGTGTGGGCACAACAAAATCTGTGAGATCTAACTGCTCTCCATGTTCAGGGGAGAGACAATCAGCTAGCTGATTACGTGTCAAGACAACAGCTCGAGAATGGGGAGTGGAGCCTCAAGGAGGAGATATTTTTAGAAAAACCGAAGAGATGGTGGATTCCAGACTGGTATTTGATGGTCACATCAAGAAATACCAAAGCCAGGAGGTTTTTCTCCAGATTCAGACAACAGGGAGCAGCAGCAGAAGATGCTTTAGTGCAGGACTGGAACCACATGATGGCTTATATCTTCCCTCCATTGCCTTTGATTTTCAGGGTGTTGAAGAAGATATTGACATCCAAGATGAGGGTGATAGCCATTATACTGGCTTGGCCTTGCAGGCCATGGTATCCCCTATTGAGGAGACTGGCAAGAGGCCAGTTGGTGCATCTGCCGCCAGTGAGGGATCTCCTCACTGGCGGCAGCTTTTTCCACCCCGACCCGGCTAGTCTAAATCTAGAGGCTTGGATGTTGATAGGGAGAGGTTAGTGAGTCAAGGTTGCTCAAATCAGGTTATTGAGAAGCTACTTCAGGCCCGTACTGCTTAAACATCAACAAGATACACAGCAATTTGGGAAGTGTTTGCATCATGGGCAGAGAGGAATAACATTCAGCTTCTTCAACCTTCTACTCCACAAGTGTTGGACTCAGTCTGAGTACCCTTAAAGTTCAGATGTCGGCCTTGTCAGCAGTTTTAGACAAGAAATTTTTCAAGAAGAATTGGTTAAACGTTTCTTTCAAGGGGCGCTGAGAATAAGGCCACCAAGGAAGAATCTATCCCCTCAATGTGATTTACCTCAAGTGCTTAGAGCTTTGACCAACAGTCCTTTCCAACCAGTGGAGACTTGTTCATTGGAAGATTTAACTTTGAAGTTAGTCCTCTTGATTGCTCTCACATCAGGAAGAAGAGTGTGTGAGATAGTAACACTCTACAGTAAACCTCCTTATTTGAACATATTGCCGGAGGCAGTCATCTTCCATCCAGCTCCAGACTTCCTTCCTAAGGTACTCTCAAGGTTCCATATTAATGAACCAATTGCCCTTCCTACATTCTCGGCTAAGGAAGATCTGGAATACAATGAGATGGTCAAGCTGTAGGTTGAGTCTGATAACTTACTTAGACAACACTAGAGAGATCCGACTCTCTGACAAGCTCTTTGTAATACCGGTGGGTCCCAGAAGGGGAAGAGCAGCATCTGTGTCGACTATCAGAAGATGGATAATCAGAGCAATACTGAAATCCTATGAAACTCAAGGTGTGGCACCTCCTTTGTCCTTCTCAGCGCACTCTACAAGAGGGATTGCAGCTACCTGGGCGGCAGAAGAGGGAGCTTCGACCGAGGCAGTATGCCAAGCAGCGGCTTGGTCCACGCCTAATACGTTTGTTAGGCACTATAAGTTAAATATTAATTTAACTAAATTGTGGAATCCCAGTTAGGTAAGAAGCAGCGCTCTGTGTCTCTGCCTTAAAGGCGTTAAGTTCTATGCAACAAGGTAGCGCAAAACTCAACGCTGCCTCTATTACATAGGCTGCGCTGACTTATTTTCAAGAATTTGTGAAAATAATGCAGCCAACACAAAATTAGTGTAAAACCAATGCAAATTCAATAATACAATAGGTAGCATGAGTTTTACACTAATTCTGGCGCCAATTTCATCTTTGGTCTTCACATCTACCAGTCTGCCCCAGCCTCCAGTTTCACCTTGGTCTCCATATCTATGAGTTTGCTCCAGCTTCCAGTTTCATCTTCAGTCTCCACATCTGCCAGTATGCTCCAGCCTCCAGTTTCATCTTCACTCTCCATATCTACCAGTCTTCTCCAGCCTCCAGTTTCACCTTGGTCTCCATATCTGACAGTTTGCCCCAGCTTCTAGTTTCATCTTCGGTCTTCACATCTACTCTACCAATCTGCTCCAGCCTCCAGTTTCACCTTGGTCTCCATATCTACCAGTCTGCTCCAGCCTCCAGTTTCACCTTGGTTTTCATACCTGCCAGTTTGCACCAGCTACCGGTACGTCCTCCTTCTTGCTGCCTTAAAACTTCCTGCCAGTCCGGTCTTGGGTGATTGTTCCCGCTATCTTCTCCGCATCATGGGTTTGACTCTTGTGGGGCCCTTATCTGGAGCCGCGACCTTGTTGCCTGCCTTGCCGCACAACATCCTCACCATCAGAGGCTCTGGGGAAAATCGTCAGGCACTTAGATTCCTCGCCCAGAGAGGGTTTCATGGGGGTCTCTACCGGAAGATCTTAACAGACAGGATGCATTGTTGGATCTAATATCTAATAACTCTGAGCTCATTTTGAAGATGAAGGTAATGGGAAGCTTAGGGATTAGTGATCATGATATAGTGTCATTTAATATAGGTTTCAAAAAACAAAAGTGCACTGGGTTAACAAAAGCTTTAAACTTTAGGAAATCTAATTTTATGTTGTTAAAGGAATCACTCCTTACATAATCGTCTAGATGGAAAAATCATACAAGATATCATATTGTACGACTGGTACACCACACCAACATTCTTACACAGACTACACTCTCAGCATCCCCCTACTTGCTTTAGAGGTTGTGGTTCTGCAGCAGATGACAGGGCCCAAACACAAATGCAGAACTAAGGGCCCTTATGTTATAAAAAATCGTTATCGTTATCGTAAATACCGATCGTTATCGTAAATAACGACCGGGTTTTACCGATAACGACCGTATTTACCGAAACGGTCGGTATTTACCGATAACGACCGTTATCGGAAAATAACGACCGTTATCGGTAAATAACGGTCGTTATCGGTAAAATAACGACCGTTATTTACCGATAACGACGCGTATTTAACGATATCGGTAAATAACGGTCGTTATCGGTAAATAGCGGTCGTTATCGGTAAAAACCCGGTCGTTATTTTACGATAACGACGGTATTTTACGTAACGAAACAGATTTTTTATAAATAGGGCCCTAAGATTGTAAAATTGTAAGAAAGAAAAGTAGAAAAAGAGTATATATGTACCAACAATTGTTCCACAATGACTAATTGTTTTTGTTTGTTTATTCTATAGCAGGATGTAACCTGTCAAAAATGTTTGATGTTTTATTTTTGTTTTCTGAAAAAAACAATAAAAAATGAATGAACCCCCCAAAAAAAAGAAAAAAAAAAGAATCACTCCTTCTCGTAGACTGGGGGCTTTGTTCCTAGGTAAAGATATCTAGGTGCAGGACCCCTAGTAGAGACCGCTATGGTCTTGCCCTTGACCCAGTGCCTGGGTTGATTCAGTTGCTCTAAGCATCTTTGACCCATCCAACAGCCAATCAGTAGAAATTACTGTTAGGAACATTCCAAGGATGTGGTGCATCCTGGGAAGAAGAAGGATCGTTGGAACTTGAAATGGCAGCTCACTAATGTCAACAGCAGGGAATAGCTAAGGGTACGAAATCAACAGTTTTTTCAAAATGTGTATAATATACAACATGTGTATAATAACTAAGTATGTACTACACAAACTAACAATTTAAAGGGCATGTCCACCCCGAAATTTAACTTTTGATATGTGGTAGGGCATGCTCCCCCAGCCCCAACCGCATTAATATAATTGTTAGAAAGTCCCCCGATTCTTACTTACCTGCCCTCTCTCTTCCACTGCAGTGTTAAGGCCCTCTGCTTGCATGGAATTGAAAGCAGGGGGCGGGACCGGCAGCCACGTCCGTGATTGGCTGAGAGGCAGGGAGGGCTGCACTGAGCATGCCTCAACCTTGATGAGGTTGAGGAAGTCTCAGGCACAGCATGAGTCACACACTGCTCCTACACAGCAGTTTCCTGGACTTTGGAGGGGCACTGCAGGGGAACTATTTTGAGCAGGAATGTAAGGTAAGGATTGTTTTAAACTACTTGATGTGGCCAGTAAGGGGTTAAATTTTAGTTTTGGGGGTGGACATGCCCTTTAACAAATATTAATCATTTCCAATGAACTGTCCCGTTAAAAGCAGTTTAATAAATGATCAATATTAAAAACACTTTCAGGGAGATTCAATAAAAGGTCTTTTTGTTTAAAATGGTGCTAATTTTGCCAAAACCAATCATATCTTATTTAACATTTGAAAGCTAACATCTGATTGGTTGGGCAAAATTAGCACCATTTTAAACGATAAGACCTTTTATTGAATAACTCTTTAGCTGGCAGAGTTCCTGTGTTGTCAGTTCTTTAGTGTGTTCCTATTATTCCCAGTCAGGTGGTTAAAAACATAGTCCACAGAATAATACAAGAGTCCTCTGTACTCGCACCAAGTACGGGTGCTCACTCCTCCAAATAATCCAACCCTTAGTGGATTTTAGATAAAGGAATAACGAAATAGCAAGGGTGGCACTCCAAACAGTACTACAACTCCCAGCATGCTTTATTAGCTGGGAGTTGTAGTTTGAAAACATCTTGAATGCCAAGTGAGGGTGGCATTCAAGATGTTTGGAAACTACAACTCCCAGCATGCTTTATTAGCTGGGAGTTGTAGTTTCCAAACACCTTGAATGCCACCCTCACTTGGCATTCAAGATGTTTGGAAACTACAACTCCCAGCTAATAAAGCATGCTGGGAGTTGTAGTCCCAAACATCTTGAATGCCCCCCTCATCCTCCCACCCAGTTCAGTTTGTACCTGTGGTCTCTTCTCCCTGTGGGCTCTCCTCCATCCAAGGGCTTCCTCCATCCAAGGGCTTCCTCCATCCAAGGGCTTCCTGCACCTGAATCCTTAGCATTCCGGCAGCCGCGCGCTCATTCCTTTACTGGCGCGCCGGCTGACGTCACTGCAGCGCCGGGCAGTGACGTCAGGCCGGCGCGCCAGTACAGAGAAAGATCGTGCGGCTGCCGGAATGCTCAGGTAAGCTGTTGACTCGAATATAAACCGAGTCCAAGTTTTCAGGCTGATTTTTCAGCCTGAAAAACTCGGTTTATACTCGAGTATATACGGTACTTGGATTTTGCTAAAGCTTTTGATACTGTGCTGCATAGGTGACTAATGTATAAGCTGAGGACTGGTGGCCTAGAAAAAACATTTGTACATGGATAGAGAATTAGTTATTGGATTGCAAACAGAGAGTGGTAGTCAATGGAGCTACATCTATGTGGGCTAAAGTTCTAAGTGGAGTGCCTCAGGATTCCGTACTGGGGCCACTTCTTTTTAACCCGTTTTTTAAATGATTTAGACGGGGACATTGAGAGCAAGGTCTCTGTGTTTGCGGATGATACTACACTATGCAGAACTTTGGAAACTTCAAATGATGTGCAATTGCTACAAGCTGATCTAGATAGATCAAAATGGGCAGCAGAATGGCAGATGAGATTCAATATTGATAAATGTAAGGTGATGCATTTGGGGTTTAACAATCCTGGTGCCACAACCACCATAAATAAATCTATGTTAAGTGAATCTCGACTGGAAAAAGATTTGGAGGTTCTGGTAGATAAGAGTCCATGTTAAGTGAAGCTCGACTGGAAAAAAGGTTTGGAGGTTCTAGTAAATAGCAGAATTAGTTGTAGCAAACAATGCCAGGCAGTAACGGCTAGAGCTAGCAAGATATTGTCTTGTATAAAGAGGGGGAATAGATTCAAGGGAAAAAAATATTATTTTCCCTCTTTGCAAGGCACTGGTAAGGCCTCATTTGGAATATGGTTTGCAGTTTTGGTAAAAATAATAATTGTTTTGTCGCATTAGTCCAATATAGTAGTAAAAAGTAAAGTACAGTGATACTTTTAATAGACTAACAGTTTATTTCAGTTGACAAGCTTTCATATCCCCCCCCAAAAAAGGAAAAACAGAATATACTGGGGAATAAGAAGGGGTAATATAGAGAGATAACAGTATACTAGGGTAGGCAACCAAATAGAGAGGAGAGAGGTAGTGTGTGTGGTGGGGATAATAAGGAAATCTAGCATCCCCCCTCATAATCCCCACTTGCTACCTCTCTCCTCTCCATTTGGTTGCCCACCCTAGTATGCGGTTATCTCTATTTTATTATCTTGTTATCTAAATGTAATTAGGTTCTAACTTTCTGTGAACCTTTGTTTCAGTGCTGCTCTGACCTGAGGAAGATGGTAGATCACAGTACTCAACAGTGCAGTTTAGAGATCCCATATACAAAAGGGACATCTTGGATATGGAAGCAGTTCAGGGAAGGGCAAGTAAATAAATAAGGGGGATGGAGGGGCTTGACTATTAGACAAGTTAGGGCTGTTTTCATTAGAGAAGCAACATTTGCGTGGGGATGTGAACACTTTATACAAATATATTAATGGGCCATACAGTAAACTTTCTGAAGCATTGTTTACTAATAGGTCATATCAGAGGACTCGTGGACATCCTTTAAGGTTGGAAGAAAAGAAGTTTCATCTTCAGGTTAGGAAAGGTTTCTTTACAGTGAGAGCGGTGAAACCGTGGAACTGTCTTCCTGCAGATGTGGTAATGGCAAGTTCATTTAATAGCTTTAAAAGGGCCTAGATAAGTTTCTAAAACTAAAAACTATTGAGAATTACTGGTATTAATACTTAGTACTGCAGTTCTGGTTGATCCAGGGATACTTAACGATTGCGATTGCGTTTTGCGTTCTGCATTTTTAATCGCAATCGCATGCGTTTTCCTATACTTATTGAAGAAATCGCAATCGCAAACGCAACGAAAATCGCACATGAAATCGCATGCTATTGCGTTTGTGTTTGCGTTTGCGTTGCAGTGTGGCCTAGCCCTTAGGTAGGGTTAAAATGGGGGGGAAAAGGTGGAACTTGATGGGCATATGTCTTTATACAACCTCAATTACTATGTTACTATGTAGAGTATTGCCATTAACCCTTCGGTGCCAGCAGACTTTTCTACTTATAATTTCAGTGCCAGCACATTCCCAGAGTATTGCCATTAACCCTTCAGTGCCAGCAGAGTATTACCATTAACCCTTTAGTGCCAGCACAATTTCCTACTAATAATTTCAGTGCCAGCACATTCCCAGAGTATTGCCATTAACCATTCAGTGCCAGCACTTTCCTGGAGTATTGCTAATAATATTTTCAGTACCAGCAGAGTATTACCTTTAACCCTTTCAGCTGCCAGCATTGACATGATATACAGTATGTACCTGCTTTCCATGTCGCCTCCATTTAATTATTCACTCCTCACCTACTCTAAGTTCTAATTGGAGTTGGGTGGAAGGAAGAAAGAGGCAGGGATAGGGATCTCATGGCTGCTAGTCACAAAGGCCACTGTTAAAAAGTCTGCAGCAGTTTTCAGTTCATTTGCAACTTGTTCAAATAGAGTGAGCTGAGTTCAGGCTCTCTACTCACTACAATGTTGCAAATTACAGCAGCAGAACAAGGAGAACAGTTCTAACCCAGCAAATAAAAGATGACAGGGAGAACACTGGGCACCCTGGTTTGACATAGGCGTCCTAGCTCTTTGCCTAGGTGGCTTATGCCTAAAAACGTCTCTGATCTAAAAACATTCCTAGAAACATAATTTCCCATTGCCACTACTACCTAACTAAGGAATCCATTGTGAGAGCTGAGAGAAGCTTTTTAATTCAAGAACTCACCTATAGCTGCTAGAGAGGGCTGAACTTCCTAAAGTTCGGTTTGTTTCTAACTTTAGAACTTCAGTAAAAGTTCTATGGTTCGGAAACAAACCCATTAAAGTCAATGGAGTCAAATAGTTCAAAAAGCTCTAATTAAAAACTGTTAAAATATCAATGGTAACTTACTGTAAATGGCTCTGGGAAATGGTCTGGGGAACATGTCCTTATCACCAAAACTTGTTTAAACACTAACTTTCCCCACAGTCTGCCAATTTTTGGGTTATCACACTGAGATTTTTGCTACATTCGAGGGTTATGGCCAAATTTGAGGGTTACCAAACACTACGCACTACACAGGTTTAAACCAGGAGTTGGATTATGGTGCGTTCATATAAACAATATGTAACATTCTATGAATGGAAGACCCCAAAATAACAGATATTTGGAACAATTTTCAGTTTACCAAAAGGGTTGAACCTTTCCCTCCCTTGTTGTTCTCTTATAAGCCATATAGTGAGGAGAGACATGAAGGAATATGGATAATGGATGGACAAACGATGCTGTGTCCATAGATACTTTTGCTGCTTGAAAAGTTTTTTTTCACATCTATGTCTCATATGGATTTAGGCTTAAACTTACCCTTTAGCCACAGACTATTGTAGACCCGACATAATATGTCCTTCTGCACTTCCAACATGCCTCTTGGATCCAAGGGTAGGACACCAGTGGCTGACAGAATAGCACTGGGCTCTTACAAAATGATTATATAATCTTATTTACAAATATATTTGGGATACTGTCCACAAATACCCTGGCCGAGGTGGGTAATTGCCAAATTTTACTTGCACTTACCTTCGAAAATGTTTTTTGCACTTGTCTTTCTTGGTTTTCTGCATTTGTGTTTTGCCTAACATGTATAGATGTTTACAGGTTTTCACCGGGAAGGTTGTTTGTATGTATATACATTAATATTTGTGTAATTCATTCCCAGAGGGGTTCGAAAGGGTTAATGTTCTGATCCTGTGTATCAGAGGGTTTCCCTTTGAAGCCTGCGATGATTACATGAGTACGCATTGATGTCCGTGACACTGACGCATACTGATGATGTTCCCATTGCTATATTAGGACTCCGGGATGAACATAGTAGTAGGCCGCATTTGAAGCTGCTTAGTGAAACGCGTCCGGCCACTGTCCCCCCGTTCTCCTTGTCCCCCATACTTTTTAGGTGGACCTTCCCATTGATCTTATGGGGATTTGCACACTCTGCCCAATGGTGGGAAGACTTGACGTGGACAGAATTGACTGTAGGAGAGATAAGTAGAGGGGGATTGCATTTATTACCTATTACTCTTTGCTAGTGTTTACTACCTTTTGTAACTGATCTAGGGGTAGATAATTCTGGGACTTTATACTGTGTATATATATATATTTTTTAAATGGTTTTAGTTTGTCTTTAGTGTTTGCACTTTAAACCCTTCTAAAACATGGAGTAATAAATGTATTCATGCACACCTATTGAGTGAGTGTTGAGATGGATGTTATTTTCTCTTGTCATGTTATGTATTGTCTTTTACCCATATCCTCCTCCTCCCCCTACGTTGGGGTTATAATGAGGGAGAAGAAAACGGGAGGGAGAGGGAGGGGGGGAGGACTCTCCTGCACATGCCTCAGACCTTGTCAAGGTTGAGGCTGAGACAAGCGCAGGATGAGTCACACAGACCTTCTAGACTACACTTTCCTGGACTTTGGAGGGGCACAGCATTGCAACCATAAGGAGCTGGGATGTAAGGTAAGGATTTTTGTACACTACAGAGTGGGGACAGTATGGGGTTAAATTTGAGTTTTGGGGGTGGACATGCTCTTTAACAACTACTCTCTGCATCCTATTATTTAACCAATTTTCTATCCATGTACAAATGTGCCTCCCCAGACCAACAGACCTTAGCTTATACATTAGTCGCCTATGGGGGACTGTATCAAAAGCCTTTCAAAAATCCAAGTAAACTACATCTACTGCTATGCCAGAGTCTAAATTTCTACTTACTTCCTCATAAAAGCCAAGCAAGTTAGTTTGACAAGATCTATTCCTCCTAAATCCATGCTGGTTACTACTTATAATGTCAGTCCTTGAAACATAATCTGAACAGTTCTTCAACATTCAGTTGAGCCAACAGGTGTATATAATGGGGAATTTATTGTCCAGCCTCAAATTGATTCTTCCAAGTCGGTGCAAATTGTTCTAACTAAAAAAACCCATAGAGACAAAGGGGACCCCACCAGCAACCCAACATGGCACACAGCCTGAGAAAGCAACAGGGAACCCCCAGACTGAATCTGTTAGGGGAACCTGGATAGGCACAACAACCAGAGGTCTGAAAACACCATAATCAGGTGAAACAACCTCCACATATGTGCAGTTCCAGAGGAAATAAAAGGCATTCAGACCTACCTGCACAGTGCCGTTTCTAGCCATCTTGGTGCCCTAGCGTGATCAGATTGCAATCTCATTGCGCTTAAAAGAGCAGTAGTGTGGCTATTAATATTTTCAGTACCAGCAGAGTATTACCTTTACCCCTTTTAGCTGCCAGCATTGACATGATATACAGTATGTACCTGCTTTCTCCTCCATTGAATTGTTCACTCCTCATCTACTCTAAGTTCTAATTGGAGAGTTGGGTGGAAGGAAGAAAGAGGCAGGGATAGAGATCTCATGGCTGCTAGTCACAGTGGCCACTGTTAAAAAGTCTGCAGCAGCTTTTACCTGCCATTTTAGAACTGCTCTCCTCAGTACTATTAGCTGAGCTCATCCCCCCCTCCTTCCTTCACCTTCAGTTCATTTGCAACATTGTTTCCAAATAGAGTGAGCTGAGTTCAGACTCTCTACTTACTACAATGTAGCAAATTACAGCAGCAGAACAAGGAGAACAGTCCTAACACAGCAAATAAAAGATGACAGGGAGAACACTGGGCACCCTGGTTTAACATAGGCACCCTAGCTCTTTGCCTAGGTGGCTTATGCCTACAAACGGCCCTCGTAAAGACTGTGTTAAAGAATCTTGGTGACGTTATTTACAGTCCAACTACCTGGATAGTTTTGTGATTGTTGCTGGTGATTTTAATCAGGGCAACTTAACCTTAGCAAAAGTTAAGTTTTAAAGAGCATGTCTACCTGTAAAATAAAAAACTGTCCATATGTCCATTACCTGCCCCAAACCCCAACTGATGAGTCTGTGAACCAAGGGTGGAAGCAGACCCCTCATCCATAATGGGGGGGGAAAAACTAATTAAATATATGGTTAGAAATGCATGTAATAAACTGGTAAATATAGCAGCGATTAAGTGCACATACATGGGTCGATTATCGGCCGTATGTACACGTGTGTACGAACCTTTAGACTTTGTACAAGACAGGAATTGTAAGGAAGTTCCTGTATTACACCGAATTATGTGTTTGTAAAACATGTGACAGTCTTAGCCAATCAAAAATTCTTATGACTCTCACATTTACTCTCCCCATCCCTTCTCTATAGAAAGAAATAAGACTAAGAAAGAAATAAGACTAAGAGAGACAATCCAGTTTCTGTTTGCTAGACAGGAAGTGATGGCTGTTTGCATGTCTCTGAAACTACCCAGCATTCTTAGAGAAATGACCAGTTCTTCCCTGTCTTCCAATATTGATATATTAATAGGATGAGTCTGTGAAGTACCTTGTGTTGTAAGAAGGCTGTATTACATTGTATGCTCTGTTTAGAGTTTTTTCTCCTTTAAGCCCACCTCACCTTAATCTATAAGGCTAATTAGTATTCTGTAATCCCAAGTCCTACCCCATATAAACCATGAAACTGTGTCTTGCACTAATGGAAATCTTAGTCTGGGTTCTTTACAGGACTTCAGGCTGATGTAGTGATTCCCTGGTGACAGCTGTGAGTTAATGGGGAAGGTGAGAATTGGTGGATGGTTTCAACTTTTCCTTTATAGAAACAACCAATGGATCTCCTCTAGGTTGATTTCTATTGGAGGGAAGTTACATGATATATTTATGCGCTGCACAGCAGTAATATTGCATTGTGGTGTTTGGACTGAACTATAACACTCTATGCTAATTAATATTAATATATCAGAACCTAAAACCATGAATTTAAATCTCAATACATTCATTGGAACAAATTGATAAACAAAAGAAAGTGATAGTCGTATACAATTGCAATCGTAAACCTACAACCATGATCCTAGATTTGCTACCGCATGGTATTCCACAACCAAATGGTCAGCGTAAATGTATGACCGCTGTAATGCACGGTATCGCTAAATTGGGATACTGCACATTTATGAACATGGCACATACATTCAAGCTCTGCACAGCAGTTGTAATTCACTGTGGTGTTTGGACTGAAGTATAACAACGTTATAATTAATAGATCAAAAAAATTCTAAACCCTGGATTTAAATATCTTCCTGTATAAATTTATCAGAGCGCTGACATTTCCAGTACAATCCAAAAGGTGGCACTGTGTGTGTGTGTGTGTGTGTATATATATATATATATATATATATATCCCTCCTATTCTGGGGGTATATAACAGAATTACATATAGGAAAGGTGTATGTGTGTACTTTTTTGTTATTTCATTAAAATGACCAGAAAAAAAACACTAAAAGGAAGTTCCATGTCAGTAACGTCAAATCATTTTATAATGTTCAAGCACGAGCTACTGTTAACAAACTTTTAAAAAGTTATCTATACTATAGGCGTTGTACACGTGTGATCAAGAGCGCTACGCAATTTCTGCTTTTTTAACTTTGCAATCTAGGATAGTCACGTTATCGCGAGCGTGCGTTCCATGCGAGCTTTATAGGCATTATCACACCTGCCAACTATATAGTGTGATGATTATAGTTGTTGTGAAGACTGTGTTTCTCAACTGCTAATTCCTAAAATATAGATTTTTATCTGCGTGCTGTACTTTTTGAGGTATGTTATTTACCCCTTCTAGCTAAGCTAATAGGTTCCCCATTTCTAGCAGCCCTAATCGGCCTTTCCCCTCTGTCAGGTCTACCTTGTCCCACTCGAAATGCCCCTCCCCTAGCATGCCAAATGCATTATTTTGGAAGTCCAATTAGTCTCTCCAATCGGCCAATAGATAAACATACACATAATTCCCAATGTGCACCAATGGGCACACTTTTGCTTATATATATATATATATATATATATATATATATATATATATATATATATACAGTATATATATATATATATTTACTGTGAAATGGCTGCTGCATATTTAGGTTAGTACTTACAGCATTATATATAGAAGGCATTTAATTTCTAGCCTTCAAGCCTAAATTTGATTTTCCACTGCTGTTGCCCTTTAAGGATGTTCCAAGAATCAGAACTGAAAATACTGTACTGAAAATCAAGGAAATTGTGTTTTATTTGTACAAAGTAACGTGTCTAGTGATGAGTCCTGATTTTTAAACAAACCTGGTTTCTTTAAAGTTTATTTTCGGTTCTGTAAAGTTCCGAAACATGACAGAGCAAAACTTTGTTTCCGTTTCGTTCATCTCCGGTAGTAACTAATTGTGATAACTAGATGTTCACTATCCATTGCCTGGATAGTGAACAATAGGCTGTTGATTCTTAAGCCTCATATACCCATTTTGTCCAATAATCAGGCTTTGTCGGCTGTTCGGTCAGGGCTCCTTGTCAATCCGCCGGGCAGATCATCAACAAGCCCCAACTGAATGGACAATTCGGCCAACAAGGTGCCCATACACGGCACGATTATTGCTCGTAACAGCCGTGCATACACATCGGCCCCCGCAATCGCACATGTTAAAGGCTTAACTGTTGTTTCTCATAGTAACAACCTTTCCTAATAATAAATTAACACACATATTGTCTATACACACAACATGCAGACTTTTTTTTATTACAGATAAAAACACAAACAATGCTCAATACATTCAGTTTGTTGCGTTTACAAAAACATTGAAGTATTAAGCTATATTCACAGTCTTCTTGATATAAAGGCGCTTAACACATTTACATAAATCCTCTTTTAACTTAAAATATAACACAACTCCCAATAAGGCAAGTTTTCAGAAATATTTTAGCATTCATAACTAAATAGAGAAGGTTAAACATGACAACAAATGCATCACAACATTCAAATAGCAGATGTCCCAAGTGTGCATGTGGCATTCCATACTGTTGGACGTGCATACTGTACATTCAAACTTTAATGTATTACAATTATCAAGGCGTAGACTGATAATTCGCCACTAGCGAGCGTTCTGCCAGGACCAGGAATCACCGTTAGTCACGGCAAGACAGTTGCCAACAGTTTTTTTAACAGCAAATACACTATCCAATTTTTTTTGAGTTGACTGACCGATACACGGTTATATTGGGCTGTCGGCCCCAAAAAATTGGATGGTTTGTACTCAGCCTTAAGAAACTAAATATTTCTATGAAAAAGGTATAGATAGATAGATATAGATAGATAAGAAATTCCCATTTTTTGATGTTACATCTGATATGTACATATGATATGGCAATGCCACACAAGGCACCACTGCAGTTAGTCTATTAAGGGAAATGTAAAGCTCAAAAAGTAAATGTACAGAAAGTGCTGTCCTCAAGACTTTTGCCAAATACTTTTTTTATTTTTCACTTTTGGTAGTTGCCCCAAAGTTAATAAATACACAACAATTTTCCATTCAGCCACCTTCTTCATAATAAGCTTTCCACATTGCTGATTTTTCTTTTAAAGTGTCTACCTTGGTCATACACCTTGCCATAAACCTACCAGTCACATTTGCCAACTGTTGACTATGTACATGGCCCATTAAAACAACCGAACGCGATGCCATTGGAAACTTTTGTCATATATGTAACAGTACTTGCATGTTTATTATGGGGGTCTTTAGCCAGCCAAAGAGTTACAGGGTAATATTTTTTAAAAATATAAAGCATAACAAAAGTGATCTAAAGGGTAACATAGAAAGCTTTCATGATATATAGTTACCTTTACATTACTTTTGTTTTGATCCATCTTTAAAATATTAAAGGGCATCAGATTCCCGATCCCGATTTTGTCCCAGTACAGAGTGATGAGCTTGTTCTGCTTATAAACTCCCCGACTGCTTGGCCAGGAAGTTTATGAGCATACTTTTTGACTGAGGCAAAACAGAAAATGATTCTTTCAAGGTAATCTTGTTTTGATGATAGATGTCCTTTAACTTGTAATTGATTTCCCTGTAATTTTCTTTCCCTTTCTTGATTTAAGGCTCTGCCTAATATTTATACATTAATTTATATATTTGTATTTTAAACAACAAAGCATTTAATTTTATTCTTAATAGAAGAAATGCAACTTACCCACAGATACATTTTAACCAAGGTCAGCGGCACTATGAGCATGCACAGAAGTTAATTATACATAAGTCATCAAAACAGAAGATTCTTTAGTCACAATTTAGAAGCAGAAATCCCTGCTACAGACAATGCAAAATTAATTGAATAAAAAGGATAATTATTCATTATTATATCGGGTTAGTGATCTGATATAGCAACCAAATTAGAAAACACTTTATAGCCTAATTACCATTTTGGAACCAGGACACATTTTCTTCTTTCTTTCACTGATCATGCACTATGCTAAGCAAGGGAAATGTTCTGTATAGACTAGGAAGTCAGCAATTTGGATAGCTTATTATACATCAGGCTTCTGATTTGAGAACCCTACTGCATAATCAATTTACTCTGGTGTTACTGCCATTACAGTGAGTGAGCTTTCTGTGTCGGAAGTCACCTACAAAGTTATTCATCTCTGTTACACTGAAAAAATAAAGTAATTGCTTAGGATTTAAAGACAGGACATTCTGAATATTAACCCCAATTCTATCAGTGTCTTTACAGGTCTTTTAAACAGAACAATTTTAAATATAGTGCGTGTGTATATGCATGTGCTCATGAGCTTACAACATTTGTCAGGGCATTTATATAAAGGCAAGGTTTACATATGAATCTGTGTTATAAGTTCTGATATAGCATATTTAAATTACAGTAATTACACTGACAGAGGTGAAACGTTGGCTACTTATACATTCTGATCTTAGTGAAAAATCAATGCCACAATGACATACTGTACATTACCAGACTGATACAGAGAAAAAATGTTTATACAGCCATAAAGTTAGCACTGCAAGTGATGCTTCAAAAATACTTAAATATAATATATAAGGGGTGCTCTGTTAAATATTGAATAATCTATAGAATTTGGCCTGGTAGCATATTAGGTTAAAGAGGAATGTTTATATTTATTTGAAATCCTAAAGGCTATAAAAAATAATAACTTGCCTGTGTAATGATGTTAGTAGACCGACCCCTTTTTAAAGACTTTTATCTACAGTAATTGACATCACCTGCAATTCAATGCAGATTTAGTGGCCAATGCCAGTTAAAGTCTAAAGAGGTGATAAATAATCCAATTACCTGTTATTTTAAATTTGTTAAAAAAACAAATGTATTTATGTCAAATAACAAATGTACATATGTCACATAACAAATGTACTTTGCTTTCACTCAGAGTGATGTTACGATTTTTTAGAAGTGAAGGGGCCCATACATCTCTGCTACCAATGATCTGAAAAATCAGGTGTAAAAATACTATCCTACCTTTTTTAAAACAATCAATTTAAACCTAAATTCCAGCTAGCTGGGGAAGCTCAGTGGGTACAGGTATATTCTCTGTTTTTCCTGTGAAAGTTTATGGCCACCAATCAGGCTACCCATGGGGCTAATTTTCTGACATTTATAGACTCCAAGCTCATAAAGAAAATCCCCAACGAGCATAATTTGGAATCGGTTAAACAAGCAGGAAATGATTGATATGCAATTCCCATTGGTGATTTCCATTTTTACTCATGCAGCCAAGACTGAAACCAACGTATTATTGTATCTGGTTGTGTGTAGATCATGGGCAGGACCTTCAAACCAACAAATTGCATGTTTGTTTTATTATTCCAATGATTTGCCCTAGCTTTGCTGGTAAAAGAAAAAAACCCTCAGTGCAAAGCCAGGAAATTCAGTAATGCAGATCGCTAATTGTGTAAGATATGACTGATTAAAAGACTTTTGCATAATGTATTAACTATTGGACAGCATCAATTCCTTTGCTTTAAGGCTTGTAAAATACCCCTAAAGTATTACAAATACAAACAATTATAATATATAGCAGAACTCTTTATAGCAGTGTTATTTTCTTTATTTTGAGCCTTTAGTTTCTCTTTAACCTCAATTTAAAGTGCAACTTAAATTGTTGTTTTTAGACTTCCCCAAGGCCAAATTCTAGTGCATCATTTATAATTATCTTTCTAGATCAGTACATGTTAAAGTCAAATACTGACTGTTAATCAGAAAGTGCACAGCTCTCCCCCTTTTTTTCCTTGGTTAATCTAAATAACAATAGTATCTGCAATCATTATTAATCTTTGTGGCTAAATTAAAAAAATTAGATTTTTAAAAAAATATAATAAACTAGTTTTTTTCATGACTTCGACCAAACAGAAATTTGTGGAGTTCACAGGTAAAAGACTTTTACCCCTGCATAAACTTAATTATAATGAGCGGAAAATAACAGGACAGCAGAAATAAGGGGATTGGCCATTGGATGCTTTTTATTCTCCAAATGCTTGAGAAAATGAAGGCCCTTACAAATAAGCTTTCAAGTCAATATTTGCAAAACCTTCATCAAGATTCTATATGTCAATTAAAATAGTTTCTTTAGGATATACATCACTTGTTCATTAATTTATATAGTTCATGTGCTGGGTAAGTAGATCTTGCATCCTAATCTAGGCCTACAGGATTCATTTTTTCCTGCGGTATTGGTGACTTCACTTCTTCAGTGTAATTCTGTTTGTTTGAGCCGTAAGAATGCAATAGTGAGGTTTATGTTCAATATAGAATCACAATATCTAATTTAATACAGTGTAATGCAAGAGAGAGCTTTCAAGTGTGTATAGTGTGTATCATATTCATTCCTGTCCTTCCAAACCCGTGGTTCCAAATATACCTTTATCCAAAGTACTGTAGGAAGAGGTACTAAAGGTGCATGGGATAGTACTGTACAAGGAGCATTGTAAACATTCCCGGGGCTTTTAATCAAACCCAGCTAATACATATTTAGTTTAAATATACAAGGTAGAAGAATGCTGGGTATGATGTATGGCTGCAGTTGCTGAGGAAAAAGTCTTACTTGCTGTTCTGAAGAGGTTTGTTTTTATGTCGTTGTGCTACTCCATATGGTACATGAGCTGCTATAGTGCCCATCTCCTGAGCTCCTTCTACATGGAACATCTGGTCATCAAAAAATATGTGTGGGCGAATCTTTTCAAGTAGGGGCCCTTTTGGGGCTCCAGCCAAGAAGAGTGCTTCATCAGTCTCAAGGCCCCAGCTACGCAAGGTCTTTAGAGCCCTTGCCCCAGAGCTTGCAGCACTACGGGCAGTAACAAGATATGTGCGAATTGGACAGTTCATCCTCATTCCCTTTGAATAAAACTTCTTCTGTAACTTTCCCAAAGCTTCTAGAAATCCCTTTAGCGGTCCCTAAAAAGCAAATAAATAAGTAAATGCATTATATAAAATGATCACACCAAAATGAGGTTACCTTTTAGAGTTTATATATAAGACGTATTTTTACATCAAAAGGATATGAGATCTATTACTGTTTCTGTAATCTTCTATATAAAATTTCTTTTAGATCGATTTTTTTTTTAAACGTCCCCCTTTGTAATTGCTATAATACTAAATTATTCGTAGCTGTTTATAATGTAAAAGTTAGCAAACAGCCTAAACCTTTTCTGTACATCTTTATTGATTGAAATCATGTTTCTCTGTGTGGCTCATTGAACAATACAATGTAAGCCTGGGAGAGCTGTGCTGTGAATTTTAATGTGTATTTGGTAAACATTGTAGTCAAATGAAAATTTCCACATGTGAGGAGTGAAACCGTGTGCAGTTTATGTATACATGTACATTTTTGGTTTGGGGAAACTACAAATTGTCTGCTTAGCATCATACAACTAAAAGGCTTAACCTCTATTATCGTATATCTATTAATTTATAGAATGAAGGATCTCTCTTCTAGGTATGGCTTTGTTCACACTAGAAAGTTTTCTTGCATTTCTGTGCAATGCCATAATAGCGTTAACACTACTGCATTTCTATGCACAGCATTTAGCAAACACGATGCTGCATGCTTCCACTATTCGAGAATTGTGTCTTTCATACATGCTGTCATACAAACAACAGAATATGTATTATGTGTGAAGTAATGCAGGATAGATAACAGATAAACGGCTTATTTGCATATGGGGAAATTGATCCAGATAGGACAAATGAGTTGAGATTTTACATTTCTGGCATTATATTGAAGTAAATTAAATGGCATTTCATGCTGCAGACCAGGCTTCATGCAAAAGATTTCATGCTAAAGAGGCCTAACTAAACTGAAGCATGTCAAATGACTGTACTTAAAAAAAAAAAAGTTGCATCCACAATTGCCTTGTGAACTTACACGTGAGCTTATATTTGGTAAATTAAAAAAAGATCTAATATAACCTTAACTGTTAAATGACCTATCACAATCAGTGTTCCCACTAAGCTGTGCGCTTGTGCGTGCGCACACAACTCTGCAGGCCTGCGCATACAGATTAAAGTGGTGAGCACAAAATTTCATCTTGTATGCGTACAGAAAATATATTTCTGCGCACACAGTCAATTTGAGGTTAGAGGGAACATTGATCACAATATAAGCCTACTTTGCGAGGCCCAACTAGGCAAAACATGTTAGGATATGGAGCTTTAAGACGTCACAGGGAAGATGCGTTACAAAAGGAGTCTGTTTTTATGCTTGGGACAGGGCTTGGGAATGAGGGCTGAAACCAATACCAATATGAAGCACAAAAAATATATATGTAAATATACAACACATTACACTTGTTACATTAACAGGCGATAGACACAGATACCGCACAGACTGCCGGACGCAGGGATGCAGCAACTAAGGTTTTATCTACCATTCCGCCCATTCTGCACACGCACAAGGGTCCAGCAGCATTTCCATCTTGCGCAAATGCAGCAGCATCATTCAGGGACGAAGGCAGTAACTGAGCTTTTATTATAAAGGATATTAGTAGATGAAGCCAAGTCGGAGAACCTCACTAATTGCCAACAGTTAAATTGCCTTTAAAAACCTGACAAATGCTGAGAAGACCCAACTAGACCAAAACACAATTCTGCATTCAGAACAAAAAGTATGGCATTAAGGGAATAACTATCATGAAAAAGAACTTTGCTGCAATACTTTATCACAGTTTTTATAACTGCAACAGCGATTAAATGTACCCGTAGAAAATAGTGTTAGTATAAATTAAATGTATTGAATGATTGCAGTAACCGACTGTAACAACAGGTAAAAGGGTATAGGACAACTGATTAGCACAGTGAATAATGGTATAATCCACCCCTTCCATGGAAGTTAATGGGGCCAAACTGTAAATAATAATCTAATAATCCCAATCTGTAAATTGAATACTTCCTTGTTATAATTGGCTCGCTACTATATAGTGACATGCTTATGAAGGTTCTCATTCATCCAGGTCATGGTATATCTGTTGTATTCAATTAGATCAACTGGACTTGAAGTTTAGTTCTTGAAGACGTTTCGCTAGTCATCCGACTGGCTTTCTCAATGACTAGCGAAACGTCTTCAAGAACTAAACTTCAAGTCCAGTTGATCTAATTGAATACAACAGATATATAGTGACATGCTCAGAGCCCCAAACACCCCTACCAACCCTCTTTCCCCCACACCACCAGCAGACTTTGCTTTAAGGAATAAATTACCTGTGCTAAGGGCTTGTTTTCATAAGCCTTTTCATGTTCAAAAAACTTGTCCAACCCATGCTCTTTCACAATTTGTTCTGACTCATCTGAAAACAGCACAGCATCTCCATCAAATGCAACACGAAGCTGTTCTTCATGGACAGATACATTTTGACTTGGTTGGAAAATGGTTGCAGCTGCTATACCTGAATGGAATTTTAAAAAGATTTCAGAACAATATTAAAATCATTATAACTTAGAATATAACGTTGTGAACACATGTTAGACTGGTAGAATGGATAACCAAAACACTAGGGAAAGGGATTCAAGGAGTGATTACAGCTCCCAGTGCTGCTTATCTTTCCATTGCAAAGCAGTGTCCCTTTAAAGGGCATGTCCACCCCCAAAACTAGAATTTCACCCACTACTGGCCCCACTGTGTATTGATAAAAATTCTGACCTGACCTTACATCCCTGCTCCAAATGGTTCTCCTGTAATGTCCCCCCAATTCCTAAAAACTGGCCACCAGGAGCCTGGCAGAGACAGTCCATATAGGACTCTCCCTCCTGTGTCTCCTTCGGGAGAATTTTGCCATGTGCAGGAAGGGGGGATTCAGTTTTATTCATAGACTGCATTTGTACCCACTACATAAACATTATCATAAAAACAATTCCTAACTTGGCTGGCCAGCCACGACACATACAGTATTTCAGCGTTTCATATACACCATAAAAACCATAAAATATCAATAGTCCTGTGCCACGGTCCTAAATTTGTGACTTAATTTTGTCTCTTGCTGATATCACTATTAGTAGTAGTAAAAGTTCAATACTTATTGTTCATATACTTCACTTATCCCTGTTGTTATACAGATTTTTACAATGTGGACATTTCAGTAGCGTGATAACAGATGATCCTACTGGAACACTTTTCCGCTAATGATCACCCTCCCGCCACCTTTTACAGACCCTTTGCAAGATCCCTGGTTTCGGGGGTTCCAGATTCACTCAGAGTGGCATTCACTGATCAATGTCCCGTCTGCAACTGTAGTTGTTAACCTCCAATCCTTAGGTAGACCCTATTATCAGATCCCTGGTTCGGAGTATCGAAAACGTCTCCTCTGGGCGGTTGTTGGACCTCCCAGACATCCCACCCTGCCAAATGTGGCTCCCTGGCAGGATGGGGAGAAGGGGGCGGGAAGGGGAGTGGCAGGCTAGTGTGACATGTATAACATCATCAAAAAGGTGGGGTGAAGATGGGGTTAGCATTGTATCATTGCGTGTGACATGTAATACATCAAAATAGGCGGAGATAGGGGCGTAGTGGCTGAAAAGGGCCTTGCAAAGCCGGAGACTCCTGTGACTCTGCGGGTCACAGAAGTTTGGGTGGTCTCGTGAAAGTGCTATCACTAAAATCTATACTTATCTTCCCCATCCCCCCGTAATTCTTAACTCCCCGCAGCTTCTTTCTCTTACTTCTCTCCTCTGGTATTTGTCTTCATGGTCCTCACCCCTCTGCAAGTTCAATAAGCTCTTAGAGAGGTGCAACTGTTCGAAGCATTAAGTCGCTGGCTGTGACATCATTGTCATGGCTGTGACTGATGACTGCATCCTGAAACCTGGAGGATAGCTGGCATTTAAAGGATGACTGAGAGAGGTCATTAAAGGTGCTTCTGGGACTGCAGGGAAGTAATTAAGTATAAAAATCTTTGGGAATGGACATGCGCTTTAATTGCACATTACCATTGCAGGTAGATACTTAAATTACTTTTAAAATGTTACAGAAAAGCATTTTAAAAAAAAGATTTCTTGTCATTTTCATAGAATATGTGTTTCTTACCTTCTTCTATAGCTTCCTGTACCTTCTGGCCGTCAGAAGATAGGTACAAGTTGGTATGGTAAGCTTTCAGGTAGCCAATGGGGCTATTACCTCCAGTCATACAGAAACGTTCAATGAGGAGGTCTAAGGAAGAAGATCAAAACAAAATGCAGATATTCTTTAAAATACAGTTTGGTGATTATGTGACCCATTCTATTGTAACCTACCGGTATCTATTCTGGAACCCTGACACATTTATGCCATTCTAACTTTAAGTAGCACATCTCTTTACCATAATGACAAAACCCCATAAGGTGTCTAAATGAGTACCCATTAGTGTCCACTCAGTGAATGCCATGTGTCACTGTCTGATATAGTTCAATTTGTGTTATCACTACAGTAATAAACTTGGCATCAGCTTTTTTCTAGAGGTAACCAAAGCATGCAGTCTGTTAAACTGATTCCCACACCTCCCTCTGTTGCTTAAAGGGGAACTGTGGTCTCCAACTGTGGTCAGCCACCTCTCTACCTGCTCCACAGCCCATGATATAAAGAAATGACTGACCAGAAAGTTAATGGGTGGGAGGCTGACATGTGACATTCCTAAGGCTTCTCCTGCACAGACATTCCTAAGGCTTCTCTGGCTGTGCCGCCGGCTAGCACAGCCTCGGACTACCTCAATGTGTGAGGGAGACAGGAAGTCCCTCCTCCTCTCTGCTGTGTGAAGTCCTGACAGAGTAGGTAAGGGAGTCTGAGTGGCCCACAGCACCTGCAAGTGGGCGGGGATTATGCACCCACAAGTGGATGGGGCTTGTGCACCCGTGAGTGGGTGGGGTTTAAGCACCCGTGGGTGGACGAGGGCTTATGCACCCACGGGTGGGGCTTGTGCACCCATGAGTGGGCAGGGCCACATGGGGCTGTAAGAGAATGGTTCAAGGGGGGTCTGCAACTGGAGGGACCATGGGGTCCATGAGTGGGAGGGATCAGGGGGGCTGCAAAGGGGAGGAGGAGACACAGGGCAGATTGACTGACATGGTTTCAGAGCAGGAAGTGCAAGGGACCTGGTGATGCTGCTGCCATATCACACAAAAAAATGTAAATATCTTCAAAACGATGCAAAATAAACAATGAAAATAAATTGCAAAAATTCTCAGGAGAGCAATTCCTATCAATTTACCTAAAGTCATTTTTCGACCACAGTTCCCCTTTAATTGTATTTTTAGGTTTGTTTATTAGGAAACCACCATTTGTTCAAATTTGCACTTTCAACCTAATTGAGTCTCTCTCACACCCCAGCTGATCTTCATTCCCTAATTGTTATCTGTATATATTCTGGTGGCCCAGTCAGTTCCTGACCTTGGTCAGATCCTGCAGCATACTTTCCAAGTGTTAACACCAGAATTAATACAGAATTTGTCCAGATTTGACCTGCCTTATTACTCTACTTTTCACTTAAATATGTTCCAGATTACATTATTCATCGTTATCCTACTATCCTACTTTATCAAATCGTTTGCCGCACTGCAACACCCTATTGTTGGTAAGACCATTTACATTGCACCCTCCATTTTATCCTCTTACTTTCTAACTCATCATGAACTAATTGACATTTTTAAATCCTCCTCCGTTTCCTCTACAATTACCAGGCAATCACGCTCCCAATTCAAATCCCACTCTTACCTACTATCACTCTCCCTCCTCCTGCTTGCTGCTGGGGATGTTTCCCCAAATTCTGGCCCTTCTCCCACACTGCCCATGTACGTTCAGCCCATCCCCACCCTGTCTTCTACCCCGCATTACATACAGTAAACCCAGGTAATATTATAAACATCCCACTTCCACCCCTTTCTCCAGCCCCCTTGTCTGGGGCACTCTGGAATGCACGCTCTGTCAGTAATAAACTCCCACATATACACAACCCCTTCATTTCTAACTCCTTTACCTTCCTAAGCCTCACCGAAACATGGCTGTCTCCCTCTGATATGGTCTCACCTGCTGCTCTTTCATATGGAGGCCTACACTTTAGCCACACTCCACACCCTGGAATCAAACATGGTGGTGGAGTTGGTATTCTTCTGCCTGAGCGCTGTATTTTCAAACAAATTACTCCTTTACCTGCCCTGTGACCTGTCCAAGCTTTCCTTTGAGTCTCACTCTGTTCATATTTATTCTCACACACACCTACAGATTGCTGTTATTTATTTGCCTCCTGCCCCTACCACTAGTTTTTTTGACCATTTCTCTGCATGGTTATCTCACTTCCTTTCCACGGACATCCCCACTGTAATTTTCGGGGATTTCAACATCCCCATTGACATCAACAACTCTGCTACCTCCAAACTTCTCTCGCTTACCACCTCCCTTAACCTCTCTCAGTGGTCGTCCACAGAGACTCACCGTAATGGGCACACACTTGACCTAGTCTTCACACGGCTATGTTCCTTATCTAACTTTTCTAACTCCCCTTTCCGCTATCCGATCACAACCTTCTCAAATTTAATCTTATTTCATCCATCCCAGCCACTACCCCAACTCCTACATACACACACAGACGCAGAGACTTGCGCAACCTTGACCCCTCTTCGCTCTCCCTTCCTCTCCTACTGCTCATCAATATGGCCTCCTTTTCTGACCTCGAGCTTGCTGCCTTCCACTACCACAACACGGTCTCCTGGACGCTGTTGCCCCCTTAACCACCTCTCGTCTTATTTGCATTAACCCGCAACCGTGGCTGACGGACCAGATTAAAAAGATGAAAAGGCAATCCCGTGTAGCTGAGCGACAATGCCAAAAAAGCAACAAGACCACTGACTTTTTTTATTTCAAAAATGCTCTTCATTGGATCAGGAACGCATTGTCTTCAGCCAATAAACCTATTTCTCCTCCCTTATTTCCAAACAATCCCACAATTCAAAACAGCTTTTCAAAGTTTTCAACTCTGCTCTGTCCGCCACCTCCTCCTCCTACACCTGTTTATTTGCTGATAAAATTGCCTCTTATTTCACTGAAAAAATCATTAATATAAGAAATAGATTTTTTGCATCCCCAGGCTCATCTTGAGACTATTTTCAAACATTACTGAAAATATCCTTGAATGTTTGATTTTTAAAAATATGATTGGAAACTGGAAAATGGTCTCCGATCGTATTTTTTATAATTTTCAAACATTCAAGGCTATTTTCGAAAATTATCGAAAATATCCCCGGAATTTTGAAAATTATCGAAAAAGGCCTTCTGAAATTTTAGAACAGAGGGGCTCTGTGTCGGATCCGGGTTCCCATCTCTACGTCTCACCACCTGCCCCTTGACCCCAATCCCTCCTTTCTCATTCCCCATCTCTCATCTTCCTTTACACCAGCCCTAATGTCTCTTTTCCACGGGTACTTTTCCCTCCTCATTGAAACATGCTATTGTATCTCCTATTCTCAAGAAACCTTCTCTGGATCCATCTGCTCTATCTAGTTACAGGCGTGTCTTTCTTCTCCCGTTTGCATCTAAACTGCTTGAACGACACGTTTATGCTAAACTGGTTAATCACTTTTTTGCCAACTCACTCTTTGATCGTCTACAGTCTGGCTTCTGCTCCAACTACTCCACGAAAATGGCTCTCACCAACTAACAATCTGCTTAATGCTAAATCTAAAGGCCACTATTCCCTACTTATTCTAGTTGACTTCAGCCTTTGATACAGTGGATCACCCTTTACTGCTTCATATCTTATACTGCCTAGGTATCCAGGGTTCTTCACTCTCTTGGCTGTCCTCCTACCTCTCAGGTAGGACGTTCAGTGTTTCCCACTCTGGCTCCAACTCCCCCACTCTCCCCCTCCCTGTTTGGGTACCACAATGCTCAGTACTCAGCTCTCTTCTCCGTTTACAACTTTGGGCTAGGTCAGCTCATTAGTTCCTTTGGATTCCAATACCACCTGTATGCTGATGATACCCAAATTTACATCTCCGCCCCTGTCCTCGTTACTCTGACATCTCAGGTACCTGACTGCCTAAATGCCATCTCTGCTTTTATGTCCTCCCACTTCCTCAAACTCAATATTGATAAGACCAAACTTGTCATTTTCCCACCCTCCAGATCTAAGCCCCTACCTAACACTACTATCTACATAAATCACACACCAATCTCCCCAACACCTTACATCCGATGCCTGGGAGTAACCTTTGACTCGGAACTTTCCTTTAAACACCACATTAATACCCTGTCCAACTCCTGTCAGTTACAGCTCAAAAACGTCTCACACATTCGTCCCTTCCTTTCGCAGAACGCTAACAAAATTCTAGTTCATGCCCTTATAATCTCTCGGCTGGACTACTGTAACACCCTCCTATGTATTTTGCCAAGCAACTGACTGGCACCCCTTCACTCAATCCTGATTTTTGCTGCCAGGCTTATTCACCTCTCTTCCACTTCTCACAGACTACCCCTTTCTGTCAATCTCTCCACTGGCTTCCCATTACTCAAAGGATCCAATTTAAGCTTCTTATATTATCCTACAAGGCTCTTTCCAATAAAGGCCCCCTCCCCACATCTCTGATCTGTTAAACCAACACAACCCAAGGCGTAACCTCCACTCTGGTAATGATCTTCTCCTCTCATCCACTCTGATCACTTCTTCCCACACCCGTATACAGGACTTGCGCTGCTCCTCTGTTCGGGAACTCCCTTTCTCGCTTTATACGTCACTCGCCATCACTTCATATCTTCAAAAGCAACCTCAAAACTTACCTCTTCAGGCAAGCTTACAATCTGGACCTGGACACTCCTACCCCTCTTACTGAGCCATCGCAGACCCGCTAGTTATAATCCACTGACAACTTTGTTACAGCTACTGATCTGCTGCTCCTTATGTTTCATCCCCATCTCCTCTAGACTGTAAGATCTTGGGCGGGGTTCTCCTTCCTATTATACCACAGTAATGCTGTAACTTACCACACTGAATTTATATCACTGGCAAAATTAGTATCTCCTATTGCATCTGCAATCTAAGATGACTTTAACTGAACAAGGGTGGTTGAAAGAATTAGATCAAGCTATCGGAAGTTAAACATGGAGTATAAGGAAATTGGTTGCAGATTACTCACAGAATCTTGCTTGAAGCCTGAGTCGTTTTTTAGTATATACAACATAAATGAGCTGCTATTACTCACATAATTACTATGTACCATTTCAGCTAAGCCAATAAAGTATTACAGTTTATAGTTTTACTGTTAGAAGATTTACATGATACTTGGAATTTTAGATTGTCACTCTTCACTGACTGCATAATCCCATGCCACTAATAGCAACATATAGATTAAGTTTATGGATATGTACACAAATGACTTACTGTGATGGTTTATGGTGTTAATAAGCCGTACTCCAACTTGCGCATGATTATTGGTCATCAGCACAATATCAAATAGATCTTCACTTTCTGGATATAGTTTGCGGAGGTGTTTGTTGACTGATTCAAGAGCCTATAGCAGAGATACAAAGATGGGTGTTTTGTTGAAGAGGCAGATAACAAGCTGAAGGTATTTTTCATGTAAAGTAGAATATAGGTCCAATTTTAGGAAGCAATATTAGTCTGTGTTGTGAGTGTGACTGTAAAACAATCTGTTTCTTTCAGTAACATGCTTTAAGGAGAATTCATAGAAAATTAGAATTAATCCTGAATAGATTTTATACGTCCTAACTAGCTAATAGCTGGAACTCTCACCTCTAAAATGAGCAGCATTGTGCAGAAATTGGCTCTAGTGCTGCAGGTTTCTGCATTGCTGTAGCCCTCTAACATAGTGAGTGATAACTGGCTTTTTGACATTTGAGTCTTGATTACAGAGAAGTCAAAGGCAGGTCACTAAGTGTTAGGGGGGAGGGTGGCTAAGAAGCCACTGAGCATGTGCAACTTTGTATGACTGCCCAGAACACACTGAGAAATGAGGGCAACAGAACTAAAGAAAATCAAGAAATCTGCAGACTACTGCTCAATGCTGAGTTTCCCTCACAATCAAAAAGACATAGGTTGTATGTGTCACAGTTGCATCGCTATGTTAAAACATTCAGGGCACGTTCCTTGGATCTTTGGCAAAGTGCCCAGAATGTTTTAACAGAACCTACCTCCTTGAAGTGTCCTGAATCTCTGTTCCCCCAAAAGCCTGTCTGCCATAGTGTGAGGTTATAGCCTAATAGGGCTATTAGGCTATTACCTACCCCATGTGGTGTGCAATCCTTTCACTCAAGAGCACATTTGCAAATGCTGCCACACTTGCCTACCCTCTTATAGTGAGTAGATTGCATGGCACATTGGGTAATAGCCTACCCCAGTATGTAATGAAAGTTTGTTTGCAGCCTCTGATGAAGTTCCCATTTGCTGCCAGTATGTGATGAAATTGCCAGTTTGCTACCAGTATGTCTTGAAATCCCCATTTGCTACCAGTATATAATGTAATTGTCATTTTGCTACCAGTAGGTGATGACATTTCCAGTTTGCAACCAGTATATTGAAATTGCCAGTTTGTTACTAGTATCTGATGAAATTCCTATTTGCTGCCAGTATGTAATGAAATTGCCAGTTTGCTACCAGTATATAATGAAATTGCCAGTTTGCTACCAGCATGTGATGAAGATCCCATTTGCTACCAGTATGTGATGAAATTGCCAGTTTACTACCAGTATATAATGAAATTGACAGTTTACTACCAGTATGTGATGAAATTGTCAGTTTACTACCAGTATGTGATGAAATTGCCAGTTTACTACCAGTATGTGATGAAATGGCCAGTTTATTTATCACTATCTGGCTGTGTTGCTATCTCTCTGTTTGTCTGCTTGTCTGTCTTTTTGTGTCTCACAGGTTATCTATCAATCCCTTAAGAAACTAGTGGATGTGGCCTAAAAAGTTTGCGGTACGGCAAATAAGTGTGCCCAAATCTGCCCCTGATCTTCTTAGACGCTAGAGATGCCCCTGATGTGTCAAATAAATGTGATTAGATTGTAAGCTCTTTGGAGCAGGGCCTAATGTGAATGTAAACATGTTATTGCAAAGCACTACGGAAGATGATGGCGCTATTTAAATCCACAATAATAATATGAAATAAAATGGTAAATTATCATAGCCAGGAATACAACAAATTACATACCCTCCAACATTTCACAGAAAGAAAAAGTTACACTTTGACATGCCTCTATATTTATACAGCAGTTATTGAACCCCTATACTAAATACAGCAACTATTTCCTCCCATACTTTACACAGTGGTTATTGGGCTGTACATATAAAAGACTCCACACACACTACTGTGTTGGAGACCTCGTACCTGTAATACCCATGTATTATTACTCATATTAGTAATCTTAGATTAAACAACAATGCACAAATGATACACAAAATCAGACAACAAATTATGGATTGCTTTGGAGAGGGAAGGCAATCAAGCAAGAGGAAAGGCCCCAAACACCTTCCTCTAACCGTTTCATTCCCCTGCAGGCCCTCAACAATAGTATGTATGTTTCATATTTATGTATATTTTCCATTCGCACACGCAGCGCTCAGTAGGGCACTAGTGTGGCCACATCAACTGGGCCACACTAGTGTGAGTTTTAAAAAGCACAATCAGATTGCGCTTAAATGTTTATCAGTGTGGCCTAGCCCTCACTACTAAAAAACATGTCATTTGTTACTTGCCCTATATGCTTTGAGAGAAACCACTTTTCTTATATTACATATGGTATCCAAGGTTTCCTTGATTGTCAGCATGTTTAAATAACCAATCCCTAATAAAACTGCTGCTTTACATAAACATAGTGCATGTGTATACACAATGACATATATATGGATTATCTACTGTATAACATAATCTTTTCTTAGGGCTAGGTCCGACTAGCATGATTCGGATTGTGTTTCTTGCTCTGATCACATGTCCGATTCACACTGCCAATGCGGGATGGTCCCCCAATGTGCGCTGCGCTTTGACTTTTTGCATGTATCACAAGCATTCCAATAACATAAATGGGTACAGGATCACAGAGCACACAGAAGATCACGCACAGCAGCAAATCCTGCATGCTCTGATGTGTGCAAGAGTGGGATCTAACCATTAGTATTTTAGTTAAAATGCATTATGAGATTATGGTGAAAACCTTGGTGGTTTGCCTAACAATGTAAGCTGTGGAAGTAGCTGATGAGAGACTTACCTTAACAAATGGAAATGCAGCACCAGGTTTAAATGGCTCGTTTTCATGCTGCAGTTGATATCGTACATATTCCTCCAGACCCTTCTCTTGATATACTTTCTGTTCTTCTTCCATAAGAAAAAGTGCTCGAGAAGATACTGCAATGGTTATTGCATTGTGAGGCTTAGGCTGAGTGGAAAGAAGAGAAATAACAGCATAAACAAGGGATCCATATGTTGTTGAATCATAAATGAAAAACCATGGGATGAACACACTTAATTTCTGGGTGTATGGAGACAAGTTCAAAGGCAAACAAATTGATAAAAATACAGAATTTTACAGAATATTTCTTGAGAAAACCCTTCTGATTAGAATGGTGTATTATTTGTCTTCATAAAATTTAACCTGAGAAATACCCTTGGGAAATAGGAAAAACAACTACAGCAAGTACTGCAGTTTAGTATCAAGTAGTTGATTTGACAGCTCCTCTCTCCATGAGTAAAGTCTGGGAAAGAAGAGGCAATGAAAAGTGAATGGAGGGCCTTACTTTACACAGGTGTCAGTTTTGGTTAGGAATTACATCTATTTAGAATGACAAGTTTTTTTTTTTACTGGGCTACGACTAATGAAAACATTTGCAGGGAGAGTAAATATAAGTTCCTAATGGTAAAAATGGTTCTAATTTTGCCCCAACCAATCAAATGATAAATCAGATATGATTAGTTGGGGCAAAATTAGCACCCTTTTAAACAATAAGAACCCTTATTGAATCTTCCTGTGGTTTTTACTTTTATTTACATAAGAAGGAGAACCAGGAAAAAATGCAGTGTACCTTTTGGTTGGGTGTTGGGAAGATAATGTGGATCCACAAGAGCTACAGAGCCACAGGAGTACATATTACAATTAAAAGGGCAACTGTGGTCTCTAAACAAGTTAGGGTTAGAGAAGGGAAAAATAAGAAGTACCTACACAGACATAAATAAAACTGACAGTTCATAAGGGCGGCCTATTAATGCAGGCAAAACCTGGTCACATGACTACAAACTGGCCTCATGGATGACAACAGGAAGTGTTCAAGAAGGAAAGTAATATAACTGAACCTTTCCAGCAATAACCTCTCACAAATTTTACCTAGAGATGTGATTTAGGTTTCATTTTAAAGGTTTGACAGAAAACTTTTTATATAACCCTAACATGTTTGGAAAAATTGGAGACCACAGCTACCCTTTAAACACGAAAATTATCTATCAGTTATTTCAGCCATTTTACCAGGAATATTTTCCAATTGACCCTCCTTAAGATGAACCCCCCTAAACCAATGTCTGACACCATTTTTCATCTCATAACTCATATTCTGATATAAATAAATTTTGTTGACAGGTGAATAAAATCAGTTTTTGTAGTAAAGGAAAAGCAATGGAAAAAAAGGAAGATATATTGCAGCATTTAGGAATTAGTGTCCCCATTATATTATGTTAATTTGCCAAATATAGAAAGAATACATTGAATTTAAGGGGCCACTTAAATTTCCTCCATGAGAGTAACTTACACTGTTTGTTTTATTTGTATGTTTACCCAATCAAGACATTAACTAAACCTTGAATAATCTGAAGGCTTAAAAATAAATGTTTTTATTAAACTGTTGGAATAATATAATAATTACGGTATGTAAATAAATAAATAGCATAGCATTTTAGATTTGGATGAGTCTTGATTGAAAACACATTACCAATAATGTGCATTGTTAACTACCAATGCAAGATTAATCTGAGGACGTATATATCATTTCTGTAAAACATGCACATAATGCAACTGGTGAATTATGCTTTCCAAGAATAAAACTCTCTTAAAAGCAAGTGAAAAATCCACATGACCCTATTCTACTTTCTAGTAGTATTCATGGTATTATAAATAAGGTGGATTCAGACGATTTAAGATAAACACTGGGAAGGTTAAACAGAGGGTATATTAAAAGAGAAGACGTTCTCAGGGGGATTTAACAATCAATCAAGACAAAAGAGAAATCAGGGAGATTTATGCTAAATCATTTAAATCAAATGTAAAGATGTCAAAGTAAAGAATATTGAGATATTTAGTATGCATTGCCTATTGGGCATGCAGTGATAATTTGGGATTTGCTATCTAATTATCCATATGGAAAAATATAAAAAGATTGTATTACCCTTCACCCTATGGAAGGTCAGCGACCCTGACTCGATCCTTTAAATAGCATTGCTGAAGGTCAGAATGCTTAGTGCTAATGTAAGCACCTTTAGGAGAATAAAAGAGAAGTTTCTAACCATCTCTTAGCTGAAGGGACATGGCCATACATATACTGTCTTTTAGCAACAATATAAAGCCATGTATATGCTTAATGTTTCTTTCCTACTGACAGAGATTACATTCTTGTTACTAAAATAGCAGAGGGAAGCTGAGAGGGTGAGATAAAAAACAAGCAAGGGGGAGAATTATTTTTGGTATTATAATGTATCATGATAAGGAACCTGCTCCCTGTTTGACAGGTTCTCTGCTAACTGTGACACTGCAGAACGTGCGCAAACAATTTAAGAGATTTAAAGGATCTCACTGTTAAACATAACACACTTATTGTTTTTTTTTTTCTGGCTAGTAAAGTCAAACTGTAATGAGAAACAACAAGACTTAAATGGCAATAGAACTTTACATAAAACCACCATGACTAAACTGAGCTCTCAATTACAACCTCATCTTAGTTTTCCCCCCCACGAATGAAAGATGCTGAGATCATACCGGTTTTGGTTTCTTAGTTGGAGTGAGACTGTCGTAAAATGCTTTGGCCTCTTCCCATTTCTGCTTCTCTTCAGGATTCTGGGGAGGTAAATGATTCTCTTTGGTTTCTTTTGCAGCTGTTTCTCCAGGCAACATGTTTCCAGTGATCCTTGCTGTGTGTTGATGGCTTGGGTTTGTCTATGCGATAGAGATGTGCAGACTCCCTCTATGGATTTGTTTGTTAGATCCTTAGATTTCTCTTGATCATCTCCCTTTGCATCTCCCACTATATCTTAATGCATATATCTTTATTCCTTCTGTTCTTCTCCTTGTGTATGTGAACCCTTGCTTTCTTCTATAGCCCTTTACTATGTGCTATCTCTCTGCTTCTCTCTCTGTCACTGCCTTCTTTCCCCCACTGGCTCCCCCTTACCAATGACAAGACTTTATAAGGAGTCCCATAAATCCACTGTGTTTCTAGCTCCTGGTTCTATGAAAAGAAAACGGGTGGGATAAATATACACTGTGTAACACCCTAGGTCATCTAAAATATTCCCTGTTGTCCTATGCTTTGACCACTGCAGTGTCTCCCATTAGCAGGATTTGGCTTTGAGGAAAAATAGAGATAAAAGGGAGGAGGCTTTAAATAGCTGGGAGTCTCTAGAGAGCAAAGAACCTCCCACAGCCTAGCAACAATATTTGTGCATTTGTCTCCACCAATCAGCTTTTCTCCTATATATATATACAATAATATAAATACAGAAGCATGATATAGCCATACAAATAGCAACATGTTTGAACCTTTGCCTGATCCTTATTTTGAGTACGGTATAGATATACATCGTACAGGACGACTGCAGGTTTATGTTACTAGAAATACTAATATAAGTACATCCAAACATTAGATTTATACATGTGGGTATATACCGTGCATTCCCATTTTCAGAAAATATTCACATACTATACTAAATACACCTTGAATGTAGATATTGTTCTAATACAAACAGTACTATATATATGCATTTACTGGCAAGAGTGTATGTTGTCCTGTGAGCTGACACTCTCCCACGTAGCAGGAATTTACTCTCTGGCTTCATATAGTTATAGGATCAAGAAGGTTAGAAGCACAGTACAGAGATTGGCACAGTTAACACATGGCTTCAACTATTGCACCTGTTCGGGCTCAGTATTAAGAATCCAAATGATGCGATCATTCGAGGTTGTTGTGATTGATGATGGCATTTAATTGGCACCTGTAATATCAGATAGACCTAACAAATATAGATATGGGTATGAAAGATTGGACAATTTGGACAAATTTTCTTTAAACCATTGCAGTGGCAACTGCCTGAAATGATCTGTCTGAAATTATCCCAGATGCATCATGGGAAGCATAGTTTGCTCTGAGCAAGATATTACCTAAAAGTAATTACCTTTTCCCGAAAAAGTAAATATTAGTTTGTACCTGGATGAGTGGTGCCATGCTTTAGGTTTGTTAACATGTGCATGAACTTTTTTAGGGGAACAACTTACGTGTTTTTATGGGCCTCCAATGTGAATTAATTATAATCAAATTTACTCATGCTTTATAAATAGATTAAATTCTAATTTAAGGAAATGGATCAAATAGAATTTGATCCATTTTTCCAATTTAGAAATAAATCCTTAAATTGAAGACACTGCATGTGTGTCTATCTATCTGTCCTATCTATAATCTAATGTCTATCTAATATCTATCTATCTATCTATCTATCTATCTATCTAACCTTGAGATAAACTGCAGAGCACTCACAGGACTTGTACAGAAGTTCAATTTTATTACATGTGCAACAAAACAGATAGCGACGTTTCGGTCTGTGCCTTAGACCTTTCTCAACTGTTATCTATCTATCTATCTATCTATCTATCTATCTATCTATCTATCTATCATCTCCATTTCTATCGATCTATCGATCTATCGATCTATGTAATCATCTATCTATCATCTCCATATCTATCTATCTATCTATCTGTACACAAAGTATATTAGAGCACTCACAGGTCATTTTTCAGTTTATTAATCCATCACACAGCAAGTTGCACGTTTTGGTCTGGTGCTTAGGACTTTATCAAGCCATGATAAAGGTAGGCTTGATAAAGGTCCAAAGCACCAGACCAAAACGTTGCCACTTGCGTGTGTATGGATAATAAACTGATGGTTTTTCACAAGACCGTGATGCTCTAATATACTTTGTGTACTTGTAATTTGACTATCTATCTATCTATCTATCTATCTATCCAGGGGTGTTCCTAGGGTTTTTGACACCTGAAACAACTTTTAAATGCTGCCTATTGACAGACAGGGTCGGCACATGAAGCAGGGCATGGCTTCATCAGGGAACATAGGTGTGGCTTGTGGAGGTGGGTATGGTGGGCTGACACACACTGACTGGTGAACTAGAGGGCTGACTCAACACTGATTGGTGGACGGTGCTGAAATGCAGTATTGTAGGGAGCAGGATTTTATTGCCGCCTTTTAAGTTGACCACAGGGGCGTGCCCTGAGCAAATGTTTCAGCTTGCTTCATGGTAGGGGCACCCCTGTATCTATCTATCTATCTATCTATCTTCTAATTTGACTATCTATCTAATATGTCTGTCTGACTGTCTCTGCCCTATTTATAATCTACCATTTTTCTGTCTGTCTATCCATCCATCCATCCATCCATCCATCCATCCATCTATCTATCTATCTATCTATCTATCTATCTATCTATCTATCTATCTATCTATCTATCTATCTATCTATCTACTAACCTGTGTATTTATCTATTTATTTTCCCAGTCATGCTCAGCTACCTTTCTCAGATCCTGGGTATTCTTTGGGAAAGACATATGTCCATCTAGTCCAGTCTTTACAACCCTCCTCTTTAACCCTACCTAAAGCTAGGTACACACAGTATTGATAAAGCCCAATGTGTGGGCCCTTTTCCAGAAAGAACATACGGCCGCTGAACATTTAGGCCTCCCATAGGGTGAACACTCGGGACAGTGGGTATGCAGATCTTTGAAAAATTACAGACAGGATCTTGCAGCTTAACAGTTGATCCAGAGGAAGGCAAAAAAGGACCCAGCTAAAATGGGGAGAAATTTCTTCCTGACTCCAAATGACAATCGGAAAGTATCCATGGATCAACCAGAACTACAGTATATGTATTAAAGATCATGCCCAGCCTAAAAAACATTTCATATTAATGCTCAGCACCCCCACAAACACCAGTTTTAAATTATGCATACTTGGTAAAGATGCCCCTCAAGTGACTTACCTTACCCAGTGTCTTGCTTTTAAAGCTATTCAATTAGTTTTACATTACCACATCTGCTGGAAGACAGTTTCACCAATCTTACCATAAAGAAACCTTTCCTAACCTGAAGGTGAAACTTCGTTCCATGAGTCCTCTGATATGACCTATTAGTGAACAATGCACCAGAAAGTTTATTATATGGCCCATTTATATAGTTGTACAATTTGTACAATGTAAACAGTCCTAACTTGTCTAATCTACATTCCCCTTATTATTTTAGTTGCCCTTACCTGAACTCCTTCTATTTCGAGATGTTCCTTTTGTAAGGCCTCATTCCATGTCCACCCCTAAATTCGTTTTTTAATATTCTGCTCCCCCATGTCCCCCAGCCCCAACCGCATGTTTCTTTTTTGCCAAGCTCCCCAAACTCTTACTTACCTCCATCGATCCTCCGCGCACTGCCGGCCCTCTGCTTGCGAGAATGCAAGCAGAGGGGCGGGACCGGAGTCGCGTCTGTGATTGGCTGAGCGGCAGCCAATCACGGACGCGGCTGCCGGTCATTCAGTGCAGCGGAGGAAAGCGGAGAGGTAAGTAGAGTTTGGGGAGCTTTTAAAAAAAGAAACATGCGGTTGGGGCTGGGGGACATGGGGGAGCAGAATATAGGGGGTTTAACGCTAGGGGGAGGGATAGTAGAACGGGAGGGAGAGGGAGGGAGAGGGAGGGGGAGGGAGGGGGGGAGAGGGCTGCAGTGCGCATTGCAAATCTACCGGAGGCTAGATAGCAGGCAGAGACCTGCTATCCTCCTGGTGGTTAGTTTTGAGACTTTGGGGGGGGGGTTTACAGGAGAACCCTATGGAGCTGGGATGTGAGGTAAGGATTAAACTACACTACATGGTGGGGCCAGTAGTTGGGGGGATTATAGTTTTGGGGGTGGACATGCCCTTTAAAAGACATTTTCTTTTTTTCCATTTCCCTTTTTACCTGAGCATTAAGCTATGCAGGAGTGGACCTAATTTTTTTTACAATTGTTCCCTAAAGGGAAATGTAATAGTTTAATACCCCTTTAAAAGCAGTTCACTTTGGTTCAGTATCCTTACAAAAGAACAAATCACTCCAATCTATGAACAGCATAAAATTAGCTTTCCTAAAGTTTTTGTTAACCAAGTGTTTTTTGCAACCTATATTAAATGACAATATATCATGATCACTCTTCCAGTAGCTTCCCATTACGTTATTATCCTGTCTAGTAGAAACTTCTATAATCTGTTAAAGAAAATGTTTCTATAGAAAATTTAAAGGGCAAGTCCAGCCCCAAAATGAATATACAATTCGAACCTGAAATCCTGCACAACATCCTGCTTCCCCTGTTTCTGCTTCCTGGTTCTTCCAATTAGCAACTTATGGATTTGACAGTTGACATCACAGCCAATGACTGAATGTTAATCTATCTGAGCATGCCCAGGCTCAGTACAGGCTCAGTACAGGTTTCTAAATTGCTCAGTTTCCATGAGGCATCCAGAAGCATAGCAGGAATACAGTAATGAATTCATAGGAAAAGCTATGATATATCAACATATTTTAAAGAGGCCATTCTTTCTAAAAGATGTTTTTATGAGGGTGGAGTTGCCCTTTAAGAACATGATACTTTTTGAGGTGCTGGCAGTTCCCTTACTCCAATCTATGTCAGGGTAATTGAAATCTCCTATAACCAGAATATGCCCCATACCTGCAGCCTTTGCCAACTGCATATGGAGATGAATTCCAATGCTTAGACATTGAACCCGTCTTCTCATAGGCCAGGTCCAGATCTGAAGGAGGGGGTGGAGCTGGACCGAGCCAGAAGTAAAGATCAGAAATTCTAGCTGTTTAGAGTAAACCCAGTTTTATTAGCAAATAAGAATATGGGGATGGTAAAGAGTATTTAATTCCTCAATTGTTTCTGGGCTATAAATCAGACAAATGTGATTAAGAGAAGAGCTGTGAATGCCCTGTAAAGTATATTCATTACAACACTGTTTTGGTTGTTTTTAATGTTTTGTTGTCTTTTATTGCTATTATACAACTCTGTGGTTGTTGGTTTAAATATTTTATTGACTCTATCCTGGATCAGCTATAATATAGTAATAAAATAAGATGCAGTAGTTAGTTGCCATTATGTGCATGGCAGCAGTTGTTCGTTCATCTCAGTGGTCCAAATGTTTGGAAATGCCACTGAGTTCACCAACCATGTTTACCAGTTCTATTTCTTCAACTGAAGTTCAGTTACTTATCTTTTTGTAGGAAGCAAGAAGATTGGTTCTGCCACTGATAAAGCATTACGTTTTAGTACTTATTCTCTAAAACAACATAATGAATAAAATAAGGTACCAAACTTTCCAGTTTTCCCACCACTGATGTCAGACTAACAAGCCAATAATTACTACACTGAGACTGTATAACATATGTGATTATGTTTGTTTTCCTACAATCCACAAGCTCAATGTTGGCCAAAAACTCATCTTAGAAGATAAGAAACAATCATATGGCTAAAACTGATCTAAAGTCAGAAGGCTTTCAGCATTTGGGAAAGCCCTCTTTAAGGACTAGTAGCATTATTAAAAGCATTAATATTGATTCACTGCTTTAACTTATTGTATATCAGTTTTAACTTTATTAAATAAATTTGTTTATTTGTGATAATATTTATAAAGGAGGCAAAATATTTTATATTCACAGTGACTTTTCTGCCTTTGCGTCAACAATATCACTGTTTTCATAAAGTGGTGAAATTATGATGCATTGCAGTGACAATTAGCATAAGTTTAAAGGGTATCTCCACCCTAAATATAACCTTTTCCTATATTGCAGCTCAACCCTGCCCCCCACCCGCTGGGTTAGATTTCTAAAAAAAAGAATCAAAATCATACTTACAGACCCTAGCTCCCACAGCTGTCTTCTCCGGCTCTCTGTTTTCTGGAACTTGTAAACAGGGGGCCTGTCTAGCAGCTGTGTCTGTAATTGGCTGAGAGGCAGCCAGCCGGCTATGAAGAAAGTCGTGGGAACAAAGGGCTGTAAGTTTGCATCTGATTCTTTTTTTAGAAATATAATCCAGCAGTTGGGGGTGGGCAGAGATGAGCTGCAATATAGAAAAAGGTTATATTAAAAAGTGGAAGGGAAGCCAGGGAGGGATCCGGAGGGTGGGAGGGAGGGGGGAAAGGGCTCCCTTGCACTTGCCACTATCCTCTCAGAGGACAAGGAGAAGGCAGAAGACAGGAAGACAGTTCCTACTCTTCAGTTTCCTGGACTTTGGACAAGCACTGCAGGAGAACCATAAGCAGAGATGTAAGGGAAGGATTTTTTTTAAACTACATAGCGGGGGCCGTAGTGGGTTAAATTTTAGTTTTGTGGGTGGACATGCCCTTTAACCATGACTTCTTTCAAAATACAACACACAATACAATATGCATTACTTTATTTACAGTATTTAATATTTTTTATCTATGAAGGTATTTATGCAGGGCTGTTGCTACTTGCTAGGCATAGCCAATATAGGCGAACTGCTAGGGCACTGCAGTGACGTTTTTAGGCATAGGCCACCTAGACAAAGTTTTTTCATGTTCTATTCTATTTGCAGGGCATTCCCTAGGACAAAGGGAAAGAGGGACTGAAAATGTGGAAGTGTCCTACAAAATCCAAGACTGTTGTTAACTATGAAATATACAATTCCAAGGATGAATGAGAACCTTCACAAGCACATACAATTCTAACATTGCTTATAAATAGGTGAAAATCATGAGCTTTATCACTTTACAAACAATGTAATTAGTAATAGAAATTGCAGTATCCATGTTTACTGACCTTACAACAGATGTGATTTCTGGAAAATTCTCTGAAATCCTGTTTGGCTAAAATGCTGATTTTGCAGTATGTTAGCAGGGAACCACAGCCACAAGATCAGTGGAGATAAGCCACCTACAGTGTGCAGATGTAGTCAGACAGGTGGGATTTATACCAAAGACAGCTGGACTGACTGACATTTTTATTGTGTGTGATGAAATTCCTAAAGCCACATATACACATGCAATTGCGTGGTCCCACACGAGACGCATGATGTGTATGTACATCTGTTTCGTCCGATAATTGTTCCCTTTGTCTCTGTCTGTAATGTTACTTCTGCGAAGGAAGTAACATTAAGGGCTGGAACAGCAGCCGCGTGGATAGTACTGCACTACTCCTCATTAATTCTCTCTAGTTTTAGTTAAACTACATTGTGAGGCAGCCAATCACAGGTGTGACTGCCAGCTATTGAAACAGCCAGGGGAATGAAGGCTGGTAAGTAAGTTTCTGGAGGCTTTTTTTAAAACAATATAAATATGGTGGTTAGGGCTGGGAGAAGGGTCCCTACACTACGGAAAAAGTTTTATTTGTAAGAATAGACACTGCAGCATGGAGAGTGGGAGCGAGTGTGTGTGTGGTTGGGGGGGGGGGGGTCCCTGCACATGCCAGAGTTCTCAGGGAGGACAAGCAAGAGGCAGAAACCTTTCTCACATGTGAAGGCTCCTACTCTTCACTTTCTGGGACTGACCAGGAATTACAGGAGAACCATTTAGAGCAATTTAGAGTAAGGTAAGGATTTCCCTACACAGTGGGGCCAGCAGAGGGTTAAATTATAGTTTTGGCGGTGTTAGCAGGAAAGATGCTGTCTCTGCTTATAGTTGTGATTGTTAATGTATGTATCAATATAAAGAAATCTCCTTCCCATTTCTAAAAAGTCTAACAAACAAGTAGTTATAGGGTGAATCTACTGTGGTATCTTATTTATTACCATTTATGGGGTGTGTGCTGGATTTGCACTCATTTATTATTTAGACAGTAAAACTAGAGCCAGGTAGACCATGGTGAGAAACTAAGGGAAACCAGCCATGATAAATATAAATACCTGAGATGATAAATAATAATATTGCACACCTTTCATTAAATTAAGTTAAGACAGAGACTCAAAACTTTTTGGGAAAACGGTCGGCCACGGCTTTTACTAATAAGATAATCTACATATGCTCTTAGCATATTAATATCACTGTACACGCTTGCGTACCATAGCCATACTTGATGTTAACCATCTTAGCCGTAGATCACATCTTGAATGTCAACCTCTGTATTCCAGAGGGCATGTAATGGCTCCATAAATATATCCAGCAAGGGTGTACCTGCCAGCCGGGACTCCAACATACTTTTATAACAAATTTTATATAGTATAACATAAAAAAAAAATACAGGTCGGCGGGAGGGATGAGCTGCTCCCAGGTCACCGGCAAACAGAAAATGCCGTCGGCCGTCAGTGACCACGTGGAGTCGCCTCTTATAGACGCGATGATGACGTCATTGCCAGCAATCCGATACCGTCGGATCTTGCAGATCCTCTCTGTCATCTTTCAAAAATCTGTCCCAGCTTTACATCTAATGGGGTTTACACTAACAAGGACAAAGCATTGGCTGTGCAACCACTTTCAGACAATCAAAATTTTCTTTTTATTTGACTGTTGTTTTATAAAGTAAAACATGTTCTAATATTTAATAACAAGCAAAATTTCTGTTCTGGGAACTCACCTTCTTAAGCAGGATAAGAGGATTATTTGTCAGGCTCTCAGATTGTTCCATAATTCCTAATTATATACTGTATCTAGGAGCTTTATAACAGATTTGTCTAAGAGGGAGGTAGGAAGTGATTATAAAGAGATCAATTCCCTTCTTTTTTTTTTAACCATAGAGAACAGTATAGAATCATTCATTTATAAATTGCTAATTTCATGGACTGTGAAGGTAGGAGATAATGGGGGAAAAAAAACCTACACAAAGTGCCTTAATTGTCCTCATCACAACCTCAAAACCATATTGGCATAGATCCAGCAATAGTTTTAGAACCCTGCTGGAGGAATGAATCACCATCTATCATGTGATTTATTTTACTGTAATAGAAATCCCTGTCTAGATCCTCCCACCAGGGATCTTCTCAGTCTGCTACATGGGCAAGACATTTAACAGCTGTGCAATGCAACATTTTTTTTTCTTTAGTGGATCAGCCCTGGGAGGAGCCACCATGGTGGTATAGCATTAAAATCTTACAGTTTACCAATTCACATACAAGCCAATTTACCCAGAATCATTGGGCAAATATATGGCGTTAAAGTCCAGATTAGAGTGACTTTAACTCCATATTAGTGTTGGATGTGTGGTTATGCAAAAATCGCCCACGCATCCAATGCTTGTGATTTAATATCGCGCTTTGTGCTAGTTTTAGCACTGGATTTTAATGTCAGCAAATAGCTGCAATAAAATCCCACAGTGGGTAAATCCCTTACCGGGATTCACCCACATTCGCAATTGCGATATTGAATTGCGAAAGCTGCATTTACCCAGAGTGATAGCGGCTCTGGTTATATGAGCCTGATAGTGACATCAGCTTAACCACTATGCCCTTTCTTGACCAAAACAACATTAAATCCCCCAATTTCTATCTCTTGTTTCTAGAGATGTGTTGTGTTTATTTGGTTATAATATGTGATACTTTTGTGGCTGTGTGTATACATGTGCAAAGTATAAAAGATATTTGACATATCAAATATGTGTACTGTAAGTTGTAAAGGTGGCCATACACTATAAATGGCTATTACGATTGTAATTGCGATTTTAAACTGACCAATACTTTGACAGACAGATGTACAATGTTAATTGTATGTAGATGTACCATACATATTGTTTGACATTCAATTAGTTTTGTGATTAATGTTTAATGTCGTATACAGTTAGGTTACATTTACATTTAGTCGGAACTTTAGAAAACACTACAATCATTTTACCAATCGACTTTAAAAAACGACCTTTCCAATCATAAGTCGACATTACGATCTAATGTCGCATAAGTTCGGGAAAATGTAAAATATTTCGGCCAATCAATGGAAATGTCGGATTCTAAATAAAATGGCCTAATGTATGGTCACCATAACTCTTGCTTAAGTGGTACACACAGACCAATATCCCCCCTGACAGGTGTACAAATAAATATGCTCATCAGTAAACTGTTGATCTGGAACAGACGATATTTTGATTGAACCCATTGTTCTTCCCATTAAGTAGTAGAGCTTCAAACAATCAGTCCTAACAATATTTATTTTACATGTGTACATAGTTTTAAAAGTTTTTAAGTTTTTTTAAGAGAAATTGGTTCACAAACCTTTCATACTCAGAATTTCATACAATAACTCAATAATTCATATAAATGTTTGGATTTGTGTACATGCAATATGAATATATAATTAAGTTATCTGAAATGTTTTTTCATTCTTATTTTATTAGATAGAAAAATATACAAAGTCCACTTGTACAGATCAGACTGAACACACAAAAAGGAAGAAGGAGTAGAATTAAGCCCCTGGGATATTATAATATAATAATAGACAGCTGGGGCCATCTTGCCACAAGTTGCTGACTGGGGTCACTTGCACATACCTGCTATGCTCAGAGTGAGATGAGGTTGTTTTAATTATAGGATGGTAATCCTGCTTCTTTCCAGAGCTAAACTTCCTGTTAATTGATAATCAAACCGAATAACACAACAGCTCTGCTGGATTCTGTAATTGCCACCAGCAGGAAAGATGTCATTATTACCTAATACAAGAGATACTCGTACTTCTATCCTTACAATAGGTGCTTTTGCAATGTCATCAGTTATATATTAGGTGTTTAGTCATCCGTGACATATCACTCATTAAGACTTTTATACTGGTAACAATGCTCTACTACTGTAAAAATATAAGAATATTAGAAGTCACCAAGGAGTTCAATACAGCGCAGCATTATCCATGAAGCACTTGCCTAGGGCTTATTAAACATATGGTGGCCCAGCTTCCGGGTTACAGATAAATAAACAATACAATAATTTTATATAGAACAAGGGGGACCCAAATGACAGGCCTGACTAGGGCCCCATGACTGGAATAAATGTGCCTGATCTGTGGCCTCTTACTAAATTTTTTTAATTTAACTTTTTATATTTTAAAGCTGTGGGCACCTTATTTCTTATAATAAAGTTTACGTAAGTCGTATGGCCCTGATTAAGGACAATTTACAAGGATAGAATCGAGAGAGTACTTATATTGAATAAAATGTAGAAAAATAAAAATAAAATGTAAAATATACAGATATAAAAGTCACCATTTTGAGGATAAAAGTACAAGGCCACAGGTTGAGGGAGCTTCTATACTGGTGATGGAACTTCTCTGGGACTTCTAGTATCCTTATAATTTACAATAGGGGTTCATTGTTAATAATATTATACAGAAGAATCATGGGTAACCTGTACGTTTTATCCTTGTATGTAAATGGTGCGTAGCTCAGTGCCATTTGACTCACTTAAACTTGTTTATTATTATGAAACAATCTGGGAGATTTACTCAGAGCCGCTACACTTTGGGTAATTGTCCCTTCCCAAATTCAACATGGGTCGTGCGGCTGGGGGTTAATCCCACTTTTAGCCAGTTTTAAATAGTTGTGCAAATACTAGCTTTAAAACTAGCGCAAAAACCATATTGAATTTGTTCCACCTGCATGGGTGTCTTTTGCGGTTCCCCCTGCTGCTAGTTCATTGTAGTCTCTGTATCAAATATTGGCCTGGATGCTTATTATAAGGATATTAGCAGTCACCTCAGAGTCACCTCAGAGTTCCACTGCTGCTCTGCATAAGTCTAGCTGGGCTTGAGGCACACAAAGAGAGGGTGGGGGAGAGACCATATCTGTAGAATTTATAAAATTAAAAGGATATGTATAACAACTTTAATGTTGTCAGCAATCATAAAATGCTTTGGGGGCTGTAGTATTATTACAGTATATTCTTCTTTGAGGGATACTATTGGTTGGGGTTTAACAGCAGAATGCCAGCCGTAGGATATATCTGATGTATATCAAATTCTTTGGTGAAAAATCACCAAATCCCAGGGGCTCAATGCCATATTCTTGTGCACCCCTTCGTCGGAGTTTGAATTTTCAATACCATTCACGTTGACCTGCTATAGAATGTATGTAATGCAGACATGCTGCCTTGTCACAGGGTATGTATCAGGGAATAAACCTGATGTTTTAATTTACCATCTGGGAATTAAACTAGAAAGCTACGTAGAAGAGAAGAGATCAGTATGGAACAAATTTAACCTTTTGCCAGCAATGTCAGGTAAAGTGACACTGAGCAAGTCAAGTCATGATAGAGCAAGGAAGATGCACCACTTGTTCACTGTATAACGTACACAAAATGTCTGAATCAAAGTAACCATATCAGTATCCATCAGCAAAGAATCTTCCAGTGCTTAAAACCGCACACGTAAAGTTATATACAACTCACTACATACAGAAAGCAGCATGTGTATAAAGCATACGGCACTGTATAAATAACATACAATGCACTGCATAGATCAGATGCCAAGCACTATATATACTGTATTGCACATGAAATATACATATAAATTACTATAAATGTGTACTCTAAAGACTGCTAACACCATTTACAAGATATACCAGTCACTATACATACATGTACTGAACAAGCAAAATATAATATATATTGAACTTTACCTCTGCTTGTATAAAGAAGCACATTTTCTAAACTGATGGCACTCACTGGAACTTTATTGAACCGTATGTATTTATAGTTATATTGTGTGTGTGTGTGTATGTATATTATATTATAATATATATATATATATATATATATAATGTGGGATCTTTAGCCCCTGGCAAAAACAACCAGATATATTGGTCAGTTTTAATTAAAATCATTATTCAAGTGTTATTTCTTTAAAGAAATAGTTCACTGCAATAGTGAACTATCCCTTTTCTACATTGACTGAGCCCGAGGTTAAGGAACTATGCCTTACCTCCCGTTCTTCTGAAACTTACCTTTCACAAACAATCAGCGGGACGCTCTGACAGTTCCCAACTGCTTCCTGCTTCTGTTACACTATACGCGCCATTTTCAGGCATGCACGTTATACGTAACAGAAGCAAGAACAAGAACGTCAGAGTGGCCCCACTGGATCGCGTGAAAGGTAAGATTTTCAGAAGTTCGTTCCTGGCTATATAACATTGATTGAAGAACAGGAGTAAGGGATCGCTCCTTAACCTCCCGGGCTTTAATCAATGTAGAAAAGGGATAGTTCACTATTACAGTGAACTATTCCTTTAAAGAACCTTAAACTGGAGATTTTCTGGAAAACTGTCTAATGCTATTAATTTGGCAATTCATGACATGATCACTAAATTATTTAAATGAACATGAAAAACATGTTTTTCATTTCCAAGGGAAGCAATTTAACACATTAAGAGTCTTTCCTGCCAACAGACTTTGATTGAGATAATATATTCCTGGTATTATTGACATGAAAGATTAAGAGGTGTAACTAAATAAAAAGATGCAGCCTAAGCAAATTTAGGATGTAAATAAATGGAGACGTTAGGGATAAATTATCGGTTCATCTCTTCAGCATTTCTAGTAGATAAATCCAGGAGTAAGGAAGGTTCAGTATTTTTTTTAAGATTGCATTTAGTTAGAATTACTGCAAATTCAACTAAATAATTGACTGCAAACCAAAACACCAAGCTGCCCGCCATTGAATTAGAAATAGTCACATGATCACCTTCTCTTACACAATAACGGTGCAGTATAAGCAACTTATTCTTATCACTCGAGGAAGGTATATGTTTGCTGTGAATCTGGGAAGGTAGTGAGGTGCATGCAGAGGGCTCTTGTGTGCTGCTGGGACAGTGTGAGTGCTTTTTCTGCATATCACTTGGAGGAGCAGAACTATGGAGGGGTCACTTTTTGCAGCTTCTTTAAATTCCCCAGTGTAATTTGGTCATCTTTGCCTTGTCCATCTGTGAAGATCTATCCCTCTTTGCTGGGCAGTAAGACCATCTTGATTCATTCGCATCATAATTACTGTACCAACCATCTTGTAGATTGCCTAGGAGATAGAAGCAAAGAAGATGTTAGACCAACAATCATCATTCTAAATTAGACTAGGGGTAAAATCAACCTATTTATTTCTCTCTTCTATCCTCAATTAAATATCTCTCTCTTTTTAGCCCTTTACTTTGCATTTAAAATGTTCCTGCTTTTATTAATAACTGGAATACCTTACGTACTTAAGTGCTAAATCTAGATAACCTAAAAGCAAAGAAGCCTTTTTGCTTCCTCTAGACAGTAAGCAGGTTTTCCTTCATGGGGTCCCCAACACTGCTATGGGGTGAAACGTAACTAGTAACACTAGAAAAGTGAAAATGCAGAAGCATAACTCTGCATGGCTTACATTGTTAAAAACAAAAAATAGGTTCACACTGTATTAGAGACAAAGCAATTTTTACTTTAGCAGGTGAAAGTAGAAAGATACTACAGTACAAGCTGATTACATCCCAAAATAGAATACTTCGTCTTTATTCAACCTCAAATACTATACTATACTATACTATACTCTCAAAGCCTTTCAACCAATGATTCTGGGCACCTCAATACGGATAAGAACTGACAACCATGCGGCTGCAACTTATATAAAGAAACAGGGTGGAATGAAGAGCAGCAATTTAATGAAGGAGGTACTTCCCATAATGGTTTGGGCTCAGAAGAACTTAGATCATCTGAGATAAATGCTAAAAAGATAAATCTTTTATATAAAATGATATAAAAGATACATCTTTAAAGAAATAGTTCACTGCAATAGTGAACTATCCCTTTTCTACATTGACTGAAGCCCGGAGGTTAAGGAACTATGCCTTACCTCCCGTTCTTCTGAAAATCTTACCTTTCACACAATTCAGCGGGGACGCTCTGACAGTTCCCAACTGCTTCCTGCTTCTGTTACACTATAACGCGCATTTTCAGGCATGCACGTTATAGCGTAACAGAAGCAAGAAGCAAGAACGGTCAGAGTGGCCCCACTGGATCGCGTGAAAGGTAAGATTTTCAGAAGTTCGTTCCTGGCTATATAAACATTGATTGAAGAACAGGAGGTAAGGGATCGCTCCTTAACCTCCCGGGCTTTAATCAATGTAGAAAAGGGATAGTTCACTATTACAGTGAACTATTCCTTTAAAGAACCTTAGAACTGGAGATTTTCTGGAAAACTGTCTAATGCTATTAATTTGGCAATTCAATGAGCATGATCACTAAATTATTTAAATGAACATGAAAAACATGTTTTTCATTTCCAAGGGAAAGCAAATTTAAGACACATTAAAGAGTCTTTCCTGCCAACAGACTTTTGATTTGATAATATATTCCTGGTATCTATTGACATGAAAGATTAAGGAGTGTAACTAAATAAAAAGATGCAGCCTAAGCAAAGTTAGGATGTAAATAAATGGAGACGTTAGGGATAAAATTATCGGTTCATCTCTTCAGCATTTCTAGTAGATAAATCCAGGAGTAAGGAAGGTTCAGTATTTTTTTTAAGAATTGCATTTAGTTAGAATTACTGCAAATTCAACTTAATAATTGACTGCAAACCAAAACACCAAGCTGCCCTGCCATGTGAATTAGAAATAGTCACATGATCACCTTCTTCTTACACAATAACGGTGCAGTATAAGCAACTTATTCTTATCACTCAGGAGGAAGGTATATGTGTGCTGTGAATCTGGGAAGGTAGTGAGGTGCATGCAGAGGGCTCTTGTGTGCTGCTGGGACAGTGTGAGTGCTATTTCTGCATATCACATTGGAGGAGCAGAACTATGGAGGGGTCACTTTTTGCAGCTTCTTTAAATTCCTCCAGTGTAATTTGGTCATCTTTGTCCTTGTCCATCTTTGTGAAGATCTTATCAACTCTTTGCTGGGCAGTAAGACCATCTTGATTCATTCGCATCATAATTACTGTACCAACCATCTTGTAGATTGCCTAGGGAGATAGAAGCAAAGAAGATGTTAGACCAACAATCATCATTCTAAATTAGACTAGGGGTAAAATCAACCTATTTATTTCTCTCTTCTATCCTCAATTAAATATCTCTCTCTTTTTAGCCCTTTACTTTGCATTTAAAATGTTCCTGCTTTTATTAATAACTGGAATACCTTACTGATACTTAAGTGCTAAATCATAGATAACCTAAAAGCAAAGAGGAGCCTTTTTGCTTCCTCTAGACAGTAAGCAAGGTTTTCCTTCATGGGGTCCCCAACACTGCTATGGGGTGAAACGTAACTAGTAACACTAGAAAAGTGAAAATGCAGAAGCATAACTCTGCATGGCTTACATTGTTTAAACAAAAAATAGGTTCACACTGTATTAGAGACAAAGCAATTTTTACTTTTAGCAGGTGAAAGTAGAAAGATACTACAGTACAAGCTGATTACATCCCAGAAAATAGAATAGCTCAAATTAACAGCTGACTTTTTGTCAACAGAGAGACCATACAAATTCATTTGTAATGATTGTTGATGGTGTATTTTGGAAACATTTTCCTTTATCCCCTTAATTAAAGTCCTTGAAGGGTACTTTTATTTATTTAAAAGAACAAAAATATTTATTTTGGCCAGCAATCATAGATGTAGTGTTTTTTATCGATTTTTTGCTAGATAATGTAGAGGATGTTACGTGACCCATGGTTACTGGGAAACCTGACAAAAACAATATTTTCTTTGTTCTAAGAAGGATCTTCTTACAGGGAACATATTTTAGACTAGAAACCTAAACATTTTAAAATTCCTTTTTAAAGAAAACACATTTTGTGCCTTGAGAAATGAAGGCTTATGTATGTTTTCGGATTCTGGTGTCGAGCAAGATGAACGCTGAACAGCAGTCATAGGGGGTGATGTACCAAGAGATGCTATTACAAATTTGCATCTTAAAGGACACCTATACTAATAAAATTACTTTGCCTTAATTTATAAATTTTACTTTATAAATATATAAAAAAATCTCTAGACTGTAAGCTCTTTTGGGCAGGGCCCTCCTTCCTATTGCACCACAGTAATGCTGTAACTTAACACACTGGATGCTGCTGGACCAGCACTTCAATTATTTGCCCTTTGTATTACTTGCACTACCCTTGTATGTAACATGTGTGTGTTTTCCTTATGTATATTAATGCAACTGTAAAGCTCCACGGAAGATGTTGGCGCTATATAAATCCACAATAATAATAATAATAATAAATAAATACATGTAAGTAGCACTTACTCTACGGTGTGTGTGTTGCTGCATGCCTTCAATCCAGTACTTGTTTTGCTCAGGCTAAGTATCCCCCCATATGGTACCATTTGCACATGCACGTATGTAGTACAGACATGGGAGATGTCAAGTTGTCGAATGGGGGGAGCTGTCAACAGCTTGGTCGCAGCTAACTTTGGAACTACAGCAACAGGGGTTAAGGTAAGATTGGGAGGCAAAAGTATTCTCTCTAATCTCCTTTACACATAAAGGTTTGAATTCCTTGATCTTAACATTTTGAATAAAAATACAAACCCTGTTTGCAACAGTTTACCAAAGCTCAGTGTGACTTTAAAATAGAAAATGTTGTGGTTTGAAATAGTCACAGACACTGAGATGACTGGTGAAGCATCTTGAAGCAGCAAAACTTTGAGTCCAGTTGATCTAGCCAAATACTTCAGATGTAGCATGACCTGGATGAATGAGAGCCTTCACAAACATCACTATGATAGATTTTTTGTTACATTATGTTCTGGCTACAATAAAGCTAGGTACACACAGTACCGATAAAGCACCGATATCGGGGCTTTATCAGTACTGTGTGTACCTTGCTTTTCCGAACGAGCGCACGCCCGCCCGCCGTACGTTTGGGTCGGCCGAGCGCTAGTTCAGAAAAGAGGGAGAATTTCGGCCAAGGGAACACACAGTCCCTGATGTGTATAGGGAGAACGCTCGGGACTGTGTGTAGCCTGATTTCTGAAAGATGACAGACAGGATTTTGCAGGTGTGTACCCAGCTTAAGTGTGTTAGGTTATACCTGTAAAATAACAGTGAAACCTATTGTCTTATTTTGCGTTTTTCTGTAGTTGCACTTTGGGAACTCAAGAGACTTTCTTATAAGATTTAGACGCAGCTTTCAAAAACATCAAGAATAAACACTGATGATGAAATGTCTATCTTAAATAAGAAAAACTGTGCATCAATGCTGTGCACAGGAAATGTAGGGAGAAACTTGCATGAACAACAAGAGAGGATCAACATACATGATATAAAGTGTGTAAACAACCGCTACATATCTACAATAAACAAGGTATTTCCTGCCATTATTTCTTTATAATAATTGTTATTGATTATAACTTTGATGGAATATATATGTTTATATATAACACCACCTTGCCCAGTAAGGTAATATAGCTGTTGTGTTTTACTCATTACATCACTTACTGATAAGGTATGTTTATATTTTATTTTTTGGCTAAACACAGTTTTGGAGTTGCCGTACAGTGATCTAGGTGCTAATACAACCATCCATCCTCATCATTAAAAGTTAGTAGTGTAAACTGTAAACTCCCCTTTTAGTTTTCTCAACTCTTTGCCACACCTCTATAATTTCCAGCATTTCCAGTCGAGTGATCTTGCCATCTCCGTCCAGATCATACATCTCAAAGGCCCAGTTAAGTTTCTGATCAAAACTTCCCCGTGAGGTAACACTCAAAGCACAGATGAATTCCCGGAAATCAATAGTTCCATCTCCATTTTTGTCAAATGTACGGAAGGCATGTTGAGCAAATTTAGAAGCATCACCATATGGGAAGAACTGAAAGAAATGTTTGGACAGAGGAAGAGAAATTAGGTTTGTAACAGTAATAAAATAAAACTAGATTAAGTCTTTGGTTAGGATATTAGTTTACCTTAAAGGGCATGTCCAGTCAAAAAATAACCAATTGGTTTTAACCTCCTTATCCCCCAAAACCAAAGATGTGTTTTAGTCTTACCTTAAACCCACGCTCCCATGCTAAATTATACTTACTTTTACCTCAGCAGATCCCTGAACTAACCCCCCTCCCATTCCTTATGTAGCAAATATATCCAGAATAGCACAGACACTTCCTCTCTTCAGGCTTACATACTGAGGTTTTTTTTTGTTTACAAAGGTTTGAGTGCGCATGGGCGGCTTGTTTCACAGGCTAGATTTACAGCCGGACTACTTGAATGGGGAAATGACCAGAGAGGGGAGGGGGAGTGGGGAGCTCTGCAGTAAATCAGACACTGTGCAAACACAGAGCCACAGAGTAAGGTAAGAATAAGGCAGAATACACTAACCTTTTTTTATGTCTGTATTGGAGAAATGTATACATTTCACTATAGATGCCCTTTAAACCATGCAAAAAAAGGGGCACAGCATTATCTAGATGCTTCTTATATTCTGTCATTTTATGTTCATCATATATATGTTGGGATGTGTTATCCACCATAAAGCAGTAAGCTAATCAATTTATCAGTGACTTTTGATCCATCAACATGGTATCTAGAGAATAAGAGTGGTAAATAGGAGACTCAAAAACAGGCTCAGCTGTGCAACATAGTAGGTTTATTGACCAGTGAAGCTCAAAAGGTTTCAGGCCTCACATGCCCTTCCATCAACATGAACTAGTGTTATGTTCAAGCTAATAAAACACAGAATCAAGCCAAATATTGAATCTCCTTTACTTATTTCCCCTGCTTAAGAAGTATTCACGGATTTTAGTAACGGCCAGTTCAGAATCAAAACCAGGTTTGTTTAAAAACCGGGACTCATCACTAGTTTCCATGAGATTTATAAGGGTATGTCCACCCCCCAAACAAAAATTATATATGTTGTGGGAAATGCCTGAAAACCTCAACCTCGCAAGGTTTAAATTACTGAAAGATGTCCCCCAATGTAATTACCAGCCTTTGTTCCCCTTCTGCTTTCTGCCTGTCTACCGTGCCTATGCACGGAAGACAAGCAGAAGGGGCTCGACCGGCATCCACTCCTGTAATTGGCTAAGCCGCAATGTCTTAGCCAATCACAGGAGCAGATGCCTGTCTACCCCATATGTAAATTTTGTATATAACAAACCCTGGAATCACAATAATTTTTCACTGACGCCATGGTCGTTTCTAAGCCACAACCTGGAAGACGCAGGATGAAGAGGAGAGCCGGTGAAAGGGAACACACTGAATATGTAAAGTTAGTTGAAAGTGTTGCGATTCCAGGTGTATGATACTTTTTCTTATCCAGGATTGACTGGATATCAACACCCAATAGTTGCCATTAGCCATTAAAACTCCGTCTGTCAGAATTCAATTTGTCAGACATTTTACCAGTAGGTGTCCCTGTGTCCTTGGAGGATATAAAAAAAAAAAAAAAAAAATATATATATATATATATATATATATATATATATATATATATATATATGTATAGAATTGCTGGTACCCAGTGGCATCAGATTGAACAATGGCTGTCACTTTGCCACTGCTGGTTCCTCCTTTAGGGAAGAGACATACAGATAAACATCTTGGTAGATTGCTGCAAAAAAAAAAACCATAAATCTCAGCATGTGTTTGTTGTACTTTTCCCAATTACTCTCTCTATGAGTGAGAGCTCATGGAAAATTTCCTGTCATATAGGAATAACAATCAGTCTGCCAGTTAGAAGGCATTTGTGACCTGCATTAGGTTTACACTCTAGGAAAATCTGTCATAGATATATGACAGATATATGCTATCATAGATAGCACTTAGCTGACTATGGAAGTGCGATTTAGCAGATCAATGAACGATGCCTGCCCAAGTAGCCATATACATGCAATTGTTATTATTATTATAAAATTATTCAATCGGACACTTGTTCGTTGCTGGTCACGTGCAAAATCACACGTCTGTACCAGCCTTAAGTTAGCCTGTGTATCATAGTCATAACTTATCAAAAAATACTTGGGCCTTGGGCTTCAGATTTTATATGTTCATTGAAAAATAAACCCTCTATTATTAGCTCCTCTATTATTTAGCATGGCATGTTTTACTATACACAGTTTTAAGAGGCCTATACCAGCCTTTCAGGGTGTAAGATTGCTGCTCTGTATTTTTATTACTGTACTGTGCTAATTTTTCCATTCAGCTGTCATTTCCATATGTATGTGTATTATGAGCAAAGACAGCATTGAAAAGCAAGGTAGGGAAGCTTTGCTAGTGGTACACATGTAGCACAGTCAGAAAGAGAGTGTAGTGATTGACTACAGTAATTGTCCTACTAATATCATTCTCCCCGTGCTTGCGTGGGCTTCCTCCGGGAACTCCAGTTTCCCCCACAATAATAAAGACATACTGAAAGGTTGAATGTGTCAAATAAATGTGCTTAGATTGTAAGCTCTTTGGGGCAGGGCCTGATGTGAATGTATACGTGTAATTGTAAAGCGATACGGAAGATGTTAGCACTATATAAACCCATAATAATAATATGATGATGTTTGCACATACGCACTGATGTAGACCCGTCAGCCTATGATGTATCTATGCACTTTCACTATTTTTTGTTGATGATAGCAGTTTAACCATATTTTATATGTGTTATAAAATGTATAAAATACGTTGCATTCTGGGGTTTTTTTTGCCCTTGTTTATGTTCTAATATAAATACACAGGAAAGATCACTAAAAATCTATTAGTAGACTTTAGTAACATTCTAATGTCTGACTTCAGAAACCTTACCTTTATATAAAGTTGCTGAAACTCCTGCAGGTTTAGGATGCCTGATGGGCAATCCTTTAGGAAGCCTTTGTACCAATGCTTCAGCTCCTGCTCTGTAAACTCTGTACTCTGAACCAGGTCCTGCAGCATCTCAGGAGCCAGCTTGCTGTTTGGCTTTCCCATTCCAAGTGATAGGCAAATTTCTGTAAATCAATAAATAAAGTGAGGGTGTGAGACCATTAATGAGAGTTTTATTTTTTGCTTGAAAACTGAACACAAAAACAAAACACTCATGCGTATGTTTGGTTTGACATGCCATTGTGTCATTAGCTTTCTTTGAGCAGAATGTACTGTAGACAACCTTTGTAACTGTGAAGCTAGAACCTACCTCATGAGTCATGACAGTGTAAAGCTGGGTACACACTTAAAAGATTTTTGAAAGATGACAGAAAGGATCTTGCAGATTCTGTCTGTCATCTTTCAAAGATCTGCATACACACAGTACCGAGCGCTCCCCCTATGCACAGCATAGGGAGAACACTCAGGACCCTGTGTTTCCTTGGCCGCGGCCAACTCCCCTATCGCTTTTCCGAACAAGCGTTCAGCCGACCCGATCTTTCGGTGGCCACACGCTCGTTTGGAAAAAGTAAGGTACACACAGTACCGATAAAGCCCCGATATCGACGGTATTGGGGCTTTATCAGTACTGTGTGTACATAGCTTTACTAGAACACTGTATTTAGCTCCCAAAAACAGACAATGCTAAAAATAATCAGGGAGATTCAATAAAAGTTCTTATAGTTCTTTGTCCCAACCAATCAGATATTATTTACCATTTAAAAGCTAACATCAGATTGGTTGGGGCAAAATTAGCACCATTTTTAACGATAAGAACTTTTATTACATATAGTTATATAGTAGCACTGCTACTTTAATACATTTTTTTTTAAAAGTTCAAGGATCAGACCGATATTTCTCAGGATGGAATGATTTGAAAAGTGGTTCCATGGCAATTTTTACATAGTGGTATGCTTTCACCCAGATAGCGTTTTTCTGCTACTATCTGGATCCATTCAGAAATGTCTAACAATCTGTTCCTGTGAAAGCAATCTAAATTAGATTGAACCATCTTTTTGGTCCTGTAAAAGTAAATAATACTACTGGCAGTCAGATTTTTCTAAAACAGGGGTACTAAACCAAGCCCAGCCAGTAACTGGGCCACTTTTTTCACACCCCGGACCCTATGCACCTCCCAAACACCATGGGCCCCCATGCACTGTGACACTGCTAGGATCTGCTTACTGCCATGTCCGCTTGGGCCACAATTTTCACTGATCGGCCCATGGGTTGGCACCACTGTTCTAGAATCTGCATAGAATCAATGAGGATATTTGTTAATTAGCAATACGGTGAATGTTGTGTAAGAAGATGATGGGTGTCCTTTACCTTAGAGGGAAGTAAAAATTAAAAAAGCAAAAAAAAAAACCAGTCAGAAAAATGACATAAAGAAAATCTGATTATTGAAATAACAGTGTTAATGGCTGGTCTGTGTTCTGTCCCTTGTCAGAGGATCAAAGTTCAGCAATGCCATCTGTATATCATTATGAGTGAAACATATGCCATATTATTAATATATGGAACAGACATTGGAAAAATGTGGAAAGAGTGCTTATAAATAGGGGAAAAAAAACTATTTTCACAATTAGTTAATGGCCCAGACAGCACTATGTACATATCAGATATATTGTAAATGAATTTTTACACTTTTCTCCTAAATAAGATCCATTGTTTGTATTTGCACATTTTTTTGTGTGTTGATGATTTTACAGGTTACGTTTAATTTGTGTCTGACATATGATCTTAATAAATACTCATGACTGACTAAAGACATAAGTATAACTATGGAAATCAGACCTGGGAAAAAGTAAGGCCCGGTGGCCATATACAGCCCTTTGGCTGCCCCTGACTAGCCCCTCAATACTGGACCTAGACCCAAAAAAAGAAATTAATTTTATGGAATGGATCTAAATTATTACACACTTTCTATTAAAAATTGCATCAAATAAAAAAAAACCCCATCCAATGAACCAGGGATATTAATTTCATCTGTTTATGAAATCCAGTTTTGCATCCTCTATAATGGGAACTGAGTTGAACCTACTGGCCTGACCCTTCACGACAGTTAAAGTTTCTCTTGTGCTTGTGAAGGTTCTCATTCATCCAGGTCATGGTATATCTGTTGTATTCAATTAGATCAACTGGACTTGAAATGTAGTTCCTTTGGGCATGCTTAGCGGGCCCTTTTTATTCACAAGTCTTGTGCTGTCTGGGCATGGGTGGGGGAATTTATATTTACAAGTCTGTGTGCTTGCTGGGCATGGGGGCCTTTTATCATATGTACCAGTCTGTGTGCTACTGTGCATGGAACAATTTTAGTTATACATCTCAAGTGTGTGCAGCTGAGCATGGAGGCATTTTAATATTTACATTTCTGTGTGTGCTGGGGACTGTTATATTTACAAGTATGTGTGAGTTGGACATTTGAGGCATGTTATATTTCCAGTCTGTGTGAGCTGGGCATTTGAGGCATGTTTATATTACCAGTCTTTGTGGGCAGATCTTATATTACATGTCTGTGTGGGCTGTGCATCTTATATTTAAAAGTCTGTGTGTCATATTATATTTACCAGTCAGTAGTGTGGGTACTTGATTTACCAGTCTGAGTTGTGGGCACAGTCATCCCTCCAGTTCACCAATCAGTGTAAAGTGAGCCCTCCAGTTCTCCAGCAAGTATAAAGTCGCCATCCAATTCACCAGTCAGTGTTGTCAGCCTCCAGTTCACAAATTAGTGTTGTCAGCGCCCTCCAGTCCATCAGCCCACTACACACACCTCCACAAGAAGTATTGTCAAGCCTATGTTCATTATCCAGTATTTTCATCCCTCCAGTTCATATCCCAGTATTGTCAGCCCTCCAGATTATTAGCCAGTTTGTCATCCCTCCAGTTCATTACCCAATATTGTCAACCCTCTGGTTCATTACCCAGCATTGTCAGCCCTCCAGTTAATAGGCCAGTGTTAGTCACCCTCCAGTTCATTACCCAGTATTGTTAGCCCTCCAGCTCATTATCCAGTATTGTCAGCCCTCCAGTTCATTAGCCAGTATTATCTGCCTCCAGTTCATTAGCCAGTATTTTAAGCCCTCCAGTTCATTAGCTACTGTTGTCAGCCCTCCAGTTCATTACCCGTATTGTCAGCCCTCCAGACCATTAGCCAGTGTTGATCAGCCCTCCAGTTTATTAGCTACTGTTGTCAGTCCTCCAGTTCATTAGTGGTGTCAGCCCTCCAGTTCATTACCCATATTGTTAGCCATCCATGTTATTAGACAGTGTTGTTATTCCTCCAGTTCATTAGCAGTGTCAGTCCTCCAACTCATTAGCCAGTATTGGTCAGTCCTCCAGTTCTTGCAGTGTCATAGTTCGTTAGCCAGTTTGTGTTTCCCTCCAGTTCATTAGTCTGTGTTGTCAACCTTCCAGTTAATTAGCCAGTGTTTGTAAGCCCTTCAGTTCATAGCTATTTAGTCAGCCCTCCAGTTCATTAGCTGGTGCTAGTCAGCCTCCTTTATTAGTCTGTTACTGTTATCTTAACCCCATTGCACACTGCCTTTGAAATTGTGGACCATTCTCTTCACATGTAAATTCTGCATTCACTGGGCATCTGAAATTTAGCTGCTTCATGGTTCTTACCTTTCTAAACAGATCTTTCTCTGTCTCCTGTGCTAATATAACTTCCTCTTCTGTTCTGCTTAGTTGGTGGGGCTCCCCAGGGCTTTGTTTGGGGGGCCGTTACTGTTCTCCATTTTCAAGTATCACCTATATACTGATGACCCAACTAACGTATCCACTGAATTCAATCTCAATTTCTAAATGTCTGGTCTCTATTTCCTCCTGGATGGCGCACCACCGCCTTAAACTTAGTCTATCCAAAACTGAATAAACTGTGCGCTTTATAAAGAAAATTATACATACATACAATTATACAAAATGCAGTTCTGCAGGGCTTACTGGGCCAAATTGACCATTCAGCAGAAGGGTCTCAATAATACCATAGGCCCTAGGTTGTCTTGCTGATAATCTGGTCTGCCAGGGGAGTTCTGGCAGTTTTATATGGGTAAGATCTGGTATAGCTGTCCATGTTTCCGGTGGCTACTCCCAAAATGATGTAAAGTAAACAAAAAACTAGGGCAAAGCTAGGAATAATTAGAATTTTAAAGACCTTTCTCTTTCCTGGAAATGCAGTATAATATTATTTAGAGTATATATACTCTATATATAGACCTCACTGGGATTACCATGCCTGCTTAGTATGTTAAAACTAAGCCTAATAGAATTAAACAGACGGACACAGAGTTGGGTGAATAAATTTGGCCACAGCTTTATTTACAACATGTGTTCACACATTGCCAATCCTAAAGTGTACTCCTTGCCTCGTGATCCAATGACCACCCCCAGCCGTAGCCAAAGCTAAATGCCACGCCTCTGGGTCCCCAGAGGGCATGTAACGCTCAACACCATAACCATTGCAAGGATGACACCGCCCCGCTGTGACTCCAACATATTTCTTTTATTCTAATAACAGAATACATAACTTTGGAGGGAGGGAGGGGACCTCTCTGTTCTTCCTAGCAATTCTCAAAATGGGCGCTGGCTCCAATCGCATGGCCGCCTCGTCATCCGGTGACATCATCCGTGATTTCAGGATCCCGCCTCTCGCGAGATCCATCCGCTACCGTGCCTGCCAATGACGTCATCGCGGAACGCCGGACCAGCGAGAAGAGGGAGAAACAGACAAACCCCGATGCCTACAACTCCCAGCATGCCTGGAGGGACCACCCCCCGCCGAGTCAGTCGCCCCGCCCCCTTACACGCGCAGTGCTTCCAGAGTACTTACGCTTTTAAAATGTTTTGACATCAATTCTTTCTTAGAGCTTTTATTTTACATATTTAAAGGGCATGTCTACCCCTCCCACATATGTCTTACTTACGTTTCCAACTGACGAAAACCCCAGAACTTGCAATCTTTTTTATTCCCTGCATTCCTGTATCTGCTGTCTTCACTGGTCTTCCATCTTCTCCTTGACAGATGAAGTAATAGACAATAAATCACTGATGATGCTCCTCCTATGTGCATGTGTGAGCTTGTACGACTTGTACACCTTTGTGGGGAAGAGGATGGCAGAGTGGCAGGTGAATTTTACCTTCAGGAACACCAGGAAGATCTGGGGTTTCAGGGTGGGGAAGGTAAGTATACATTTTTGCAGGAAGGCTGGCCTCTAAAGATGAAATGCTCATATCTATATTCACACAGACATTGTGTAAGCTGCCTAAATATAAAGATTTAATTCTAAGGAAATGCTGTGCAAAAGGGTGATGCCATAGATTAGCTTTCCTTTTGTTTCCGTCCCCCCACTAGTACAGAAGTTAGCTTGTGGCAGAACAGCACTAGAAGGACTGTATTCTATGTTTTGTAGAAAACAGTTCTATCCGTGCTTAGAACAGCAGATATTATGAAATCAGACCACGAGACCAATTGTGTGTACATTGCAGTTCTACCCCAGTGATCAGTAGTCTGTCTGAAATAAAAACATTACCACCTTGTGATTGACCGACGTTTATCTACATGTCTGATCTGTCTAAAAAGGTTGGTTATTTACTTAATATTATATAAATAATATTCAGGGATGGATTTCCCACTAGGCCACCAGACCTGGCCTAGGGCAGCACAGCCACCAGGGTGGAGAAAAAGAAAAAAATTAAGTTAGGCAGCATTGCATCCCCATATAAAATTTTCTCAACACACATTAGTTGTCACACAGCAGAGCCTTACCGGTTTCTGTTAAATGTGTAATAGGCATCGATTCTGATTTGCTAGGGGTGGCAGATCCCACTCCCTGCTTAAGCCAATGAATGACCGCACGTCTGTGTGACACCTTCTTTTTGGCGAAAGAAACGCGCCCATGCCAAGCTTTAAAAAGCAAGATGAAGCAAACTGCAAGCAAGGAAATCTGCAAGTGGTGTCTGTGTCAGCCTCTGCTCTGTTTGACCTCTCAATAGTTAAAGGAAAAGGTACACATTCTAGGCTGGTTTAATACCCCCATGTATATGATGATACGGGGTGGGGGTGGCACAGCAACAAGTTAGCTGGCCTAGGGGAGAAAAATTCTAAACCGGCCCTGCTAATATTTCAACCCCCTCCAAATGAAATAGCATAGTGGGTTGGACAATATATTAGCGACCCATGCATACCTAGCCTAATAACATTGTTACCTTGACCAAAGTGAATTTATGAATTAATTAATTTGAGATAGACCTAGACAATCCTACTAAGAAACATCTGACCCTGTTACACACTGCCCAGTATTCTAACCAACTGTTATTTACCAACATGTCCAATCTCTCAGACACATAAGTAAATCACACAAAAAATGCTTATCATAATTCCCAAATCATAGACTACCGACAAGAATGATAATTAGTACACGTCTGTCTGGAATATTGGGCCTTATTGGCTCATGTGTACCAATAGACACAACAATGTGTGTGTGCCATCGTTGCCCGATTGCCCAAAATTTAGGTCACAAATTTGCTTTGTTGATATTTTGGTCACTATTTGGACCTTTTTGCCAACAGAAAGCTGCATAGTAATTTTACACCAGGCAGTTCCCTCTAGTTTTCCCATGTGGAATGTGGTGTACTTACTGTATGTCCATGAAATACTGCTTCAGTAATATGGACAGATACTATTATGGATTTATATGGCACCAACACTCCTCTGTGGTGCTTTTCAATTACAATGATACATTTACATTAACCCTATTTCACACATACAACCTTTCATATCTTGATATTGTGGTGGAAAACAGAAAACAGAGTGCTGAAAAAGGAAAACCATGCCGAACTAGGCATCATGTTCTATCCCAATGCTGCCCAGATATGTTCCCAATCCCAAGCTTAAATGGCCTATTTCAGGTAAAAATTAAAGAAGAGCAAGTGGGCAATATGACATATTAATGTGGTGTATTATTCTTAAGCCTTATCTCATAAAGACAGCCATATCTCATAAAGACAGCCATAATTTACATCAGGGGTGGGCAATTTTATTTCCCAGTGGCCACATGAGAAACTTTATGTGCCTGAATACCACCTATTTCAAAACATGATAAGATTTCATAAGCAAAAACATGGATGTGCTATGGGATCTCCAGTTTCACCTATTTGTGCCAACCTTTACTGGAGGAGGTAGAAACACAGGCGCTTAATACCTTTAAGGGCATAGCACCCAGCCACTGGTTCAGATATGTTGATGACACCTGGGTTAAAATCCACCAGAAGGAAGTACAAGCTTTCACAGAACACATTAATGCGGTGGACCAAAACATTAATTCACAAGGGAAGAGTGTACAAACAACAAACTGGCTTTCTTGGACTGCTTGGTAGAATTAAGGAAAATGGTAAACTGGAAGTAGAGGTTTACAAAACCACCACACACAGATCAGTATTTGATGTTTGACTCCCACCACCCTTTAGATCACAAGCTGGGTGTCATCAGAACCCTGAAACACAGAGCCGAGAACATCCCCACTAGCACAGAGGCGAGGCTAAAAGAAATGAAACATCTCAGAGAGCCCTTAAAAACTGTGGATATCCAGACTGGGCCTTTGTCAAAAGAAGTAGAAGGAAAGAAAAGAACACAAATACCAACAGTGAAGGGGAAAAGCAAGACAGGAGGAAGAACATGGTCATCCCATATGTAGCAGGGGTCTCTGAGAAATAAGAAGAAATTTCAAAAAACTCGTTCCCTGTCTGCTTTAAACACGAACAACACACTGAGGCAGCATTGGTACATCCAAAGACCCAATACCAAAACACAAGAAAAGCGACATCATATATGCGGTGCAGTGCAGTGAAGAATGCTCTGATTTGTATGTGGGGGAGACCAAACAGCAACTGCATCAACGTATGGCCCAGCACAGAAGAGCCAATTCCTCGGGTCAGGACTCAGCCGTGTATCTGCATCTTAAGGATAAAGGACATACCTTTGAAGATTGTAATGTTAACATACTGGCGAAGAAACGTGACTGGTTCAAGAGAGGTGTTAAGGAGCCATTTATGTGAAAATAAGAAACCAAGCCTAAATAGAGGTGGGGGGTTCGACACCAACTGTCTGCCATTGCAATGCTGTTTTAACACCTTACTCTGGGCGTTCCTATAACACCTCTTAGCCACTATCTAATCACACCCTTAACACCTGGCTGTGATATGCTAATTGGGATTTTCCAGGGTACATAATTGCCACAATTCTTGTACAAGTCATTCTGAATTGAGAAAGCCAGTCGGATGACTAGCGAAACGTCTTCACAGAACCCTGCAACACAGAGCCGAGAACATCCCCACTAGCACAGAGGTGAAGGCTAAAGAAAAAAAAAAGAAGCTAAAGAAATGAAACATCTCAGAGGAGCCCTTAAAACTTGTGGATATCCAGACTGGGCCTTTGTCAAAAGAAGTAGAAAGAAAGAAAAGAACACGAATACCAACAGTGAAGGGGAAAAGCAAGACAGCGGATAATCAGTACCAGCGGTTTTCCCCAGAGCCTCTAATGGTGAGGATGTTTTGCGGCGGACAGATACCAGGTCGCGGCTCCAGAGAAGAGAACCACAAAGGCAATCCCACAATGTGGAGAGGCAGAGAACAGATAAGGTGAAACAGGAAGTAGAACCTGGGGATGATATTCGGATCAGAGTAGAGCTGTGGGGATATGAGACCGGAGATAACTGGAGGTAGGAGCTGTGGTAGTATTGACGGAGGTAGGAGCTGTGGGGATATGCAGACCGGAGTAACTGGAGGTAGGAGCTGGTGTAGATATTCGGAACCGGAGGTAGGAGCTGTGGAGGATTGCAGACCGGAGATACTGGGTAGGAGATGTGTGTAGATATTCGGACGGAGGTAGGAGCTGTGGAGGATATGAGACCGGGGATAATGGGTAGAGTAGAGCTGTGGTAGATATTCGGACCGAGGTAGGAGCTGTGGAGGATATGCAGACCGGAGATAACTGGAGGTAGGAGCTGTGGTAGATTTCGGACCGGAGGTAGGTAGGAGCTGTGGAGGATATGCAGACCGGAGATAACTGGAGGTAGGAGCTGTGGTAGATATTCGGACCGGAGGTAGGAGTCAGGACCAACAGGAAACAAACGCTAGAGGCACACAGGGAGCTAGGAGTCCAGAGCAAACAACTCTGAACTGGCAGCAAGAGGCCAGCTGCCAGGAGGAGCCTAAATAGGCCCTGTGACCCTCCCTGCTGGCCGTGCCCGGAAGGGAACGGCGTCAAGCAGGGAAAAAGCCTGCCCCGCCACGTCCTCGCGTCACTGAGGACGCGGGCACGTGAGGCGGGTGGAGCGGGCGGCGGGTCATGGCGCGCTCCCGCTCGCGACCGCGGAGGAGGACCCCGGACCCGCGGCAAGGTAAGTACCTGACATTGCCCCCCCCCCAGGGCAACCTCCGGGTGCCCTGGGTTTGGTTTGTCAGGGTGTTTGGAATGAAAATTCTGACCAAACGAGGAGCGTGAATCTGTTCTGCCGGTTCCCAAGAATTTTCTTCGGGACCAAATCCCTTCCATTTAATCAGATATCTTAACTTCCCAGCAGAAATCTTAGCATCAAAATATTTTCTACCTCGTATTCGTCAGTCCATCAATCAAAACAGGCAGCGGAGGAGGCTCCAGCGCAGAGTCGGAAACATATCTTTTGAAACAGGATACATGAAAAACTGGATGTATCTTTAATGAATGGAGAGCTCCAGTTCAAAGGCGACCGTGTTGAGTGAAGCTTTCCTAATACGAAATGGCCCGATGAACCGGGACCACAACTTAGCAGAAGGAATCCTCAATTTCAAATTACGAGTAGAAAACCAGACCAAGTCTCCAACCTTAAATACCGAAGAATCTTTTCTTAAAAGATTAGCTGACTTACGGGCTTGTTCTTGAGCTTCAGCGATGAAGGTCTTTAGCTCTACAGTCTTCTCCTTCATACGATGTATTCTGGTGATAAGGTCAGGAATAGTGATCTTGGAAGGAATACCGGTAAGGAAAGTTGGATTAAATCCATAGTTAGCATAAAAGGGAGAACACTTGATGGAGGAATGGACAGCGTTGTTATAGGCAAACTCCGCAAGCGGTAACAGAGAAGACCAATCTTGTGTTGCAGAGGAGATAACACGAGATATTGTTCAAGTGTTGGGTTGTTTTTTCTGTTTGTCCATTAGATTGTGGATGGTATCCGGAAGGAAAAAGAATTGTGGATATGCAAACACTTGCACAACTCCTTCAAAATTTCGAGTGAATTGTACCCTCTATCTGATACGATATCATCGGGAACCCCATGAAGACGCACAATCTCTCTAATGAACACATCTGCAGTAATGGAGGCTGAGGGAATTCCTTTTAACGGAATAAAGTGAGCCATCTTCGTTAACCGATCAACAACCACAAATATTGTGTTGAAACCCTTGGAGCGAGGTAACTCAACAATGAAGTCCATGGTAATCATGCCCAAGGGCGGTCAGGAACCGGCAGAGGAGACAGTAACCCGTATGGTCTCTGTCTAGTAGTCTTGAATCTAGCACAAGTAAGACAAGAAGCCACAAACTGTTTACAATCTTTAGACATACTGGCCAAAAAAAATTTCTGTTAACCAAACCAACGTCTTGTGAACACCAAAATGACCAGCCAAAGCATGAGATGACAATACTGAAGTACTGCAGACCTGGCCCGGTCCGGAACAAATATTTTGTTATTTGGTATATAAACCCATCTTGGGAACGAGAGGTAGACTGGAGAGATGCTTCTTTGATGGTTTTGGCTATATTAGTATGCAACAGCAGAAAATTTGATTTGGAAAGAACCATATTAGGTTTGTCAGACTTATTGACCTCACAAAATTGTCTAGAAAGGGCGTCGGCCTTGCCATTCTTTGAACCTGGACGAAAGGTTATATGGAAGTTAAATCGTGTGTAAAAAAAGAGCCCATCTAGCTTGACGGGGTTTTAATCTTTTGGCAGTTTGCAAATATTCCAGGTCTTATGATCAGTGAAGATGGTAATAGGATGATTGGCGCCCTCAAGTAAATATCGCCACTCTTCCAGGGCCGATTTTATGGCCAACAACTCACGGTCTCCTACATCATAATTCTTCTCAGAGTCAGAAAGTTTTCTTGAAAAAAAAGCAACTGGATGTAGTAAAGCCTTAGGTACGTTACGTTGCGAGAGTATAGCTCCTAGAGCAACTTCGGAAGCATCCACCTCTAATGTAAAAGGAACAGTTGGATCTGGATGGATAGGATGGGGCTGAAGTAAAAGCAGATTCAGACGCTCAAAAGCTGTTTGACGCTGGGCTTCGTCCAACAGAATGGGACATGGGTTCTGGTCAGAGCGGTCAACGGCAGTATGATAGTAGAAAAAATTCTTAATGAATCTACGGTAGAAGTTAGCAAACCAATGAATTTTTGAACCTGCTTCGGGTAGTTGGAGTAGGCCAATCCTGATAGCGGAAACCTTTTGAGGATCCATAATTAACCCTTGGGATGAGATGATGAACCCCAAGAACGGTATTGAAGGTTTTTCGAACTCACATTTCCCCAGTTTGGCGTATAACCCATGAATTCTAGACGAGAAAGAACTTTCTTAACCTGGGTACGATGATCCTCTAGGTTAGAGAAAAATCAATATATCATCTAGATACACGGCCAAGAAATCATCACAAAGTACGGAAATGTCATTGACAAAATGTTGGAATGTGGCAGGTGCGTTGCACAGACCGAAAGGCATGACCAAATATTCGAAGTACTGTGACCATATCTGGAGCGGAACGCCGTTTTCCATTCATCCCCTTCCTTTATTCGAATTAAATTATAGGCTCCCGAAGATCCAACTTGGTAAAAATTTGGCGGTCCTCAACCGTTGAAATAATTCAGGGAATATGGAAGAGGTATCTATTCTTAATTGTGACATTATTGAGAGCTCGGTAGTCAATACAGGGTCTAAGCGAACCGTCTTTTTTCTCCACGAAAAATATACAGCCCCTGCTGGAGACGTGGAATGGCGAATAAAGCCCTTCTGAAGATTCTCTTCTAATATTCCTAAGAACCCTTTGCTCAGGTTCTGACAACGGATATACCCGCCCAAAGGAATCTCCGCACCAGGTAACAGTTCAACTGGGCAATCGTAAATGCGGTGGTGGGTGGAAGATTGTTAGCAGCCTTCTATCAAAAACATCTGCGAAGTCCTGATAGACACTGGGTAACAAAGCTTCAGAATGGACTTGATTAATACTTAACACTGAGAGGAAATACATGACAGCCGACAATGCGATGAGGGAAAAGAAACCTCTCCAGAGATCCAATTTATTGAAGGGTTGTGTGTTTTCAACCATGGCATACCTAGAATAAGGGGAAAAAGAGAAAAGGCAGTAAATCAAAACATATAACTTCTGTAGTGATTGATATTGATCAATACTGGGAAAGTCTCTCGTAGTACAGGACCAGATGAAATTTTAGACCCGTCTGCCAGATGAATGAAAAGAGGAGACGATTTGGGACGAGTGGGAATCTTCCATTCCTGGGTTAGAGATTCCAAAATAAAACAACTACAGCCCCGGAATCAATAACGGCTTGGACGGTGAACCTCGGACCGGTTCCCTGTAATGAGACATCAACAGATAGGTAAGGTGATGAAGCCGGAAGAGACGGGCTAGAATGCATAGTAGGAACCTTACTAGTGGGCCTGATTGGGCATCCCTGAAGCAAATGACCAGACTCTCCGCAGTAGAGACACAGGTTTAAGCGGCGTCTTCGGATCCTTTCTTCAGGAGAGAGAGAAGGACGAGTTAACCCTAATTGCATAGGGACGGGTTCCAGAAATCCTGAAGCAGGTGCAGCAGTAAAGGTATCACAGGACAGACGGGAAGCACCCACCTTTCTAATCTCCTTTCTCTTAGTCGGCGATCGATTTGGACGCGCTAGATCAATAAGATCTTTCAGCTTCCCGGGGACTCCAGTGCGTGCTAACTCATCTTTAAGAGTTTCTGACAGTCCGATTCGAAACTGATGTATAAGAGCCGCTTCGTTCCATTGAGTCTCAACACTGATTCTGCGGAAATCGGCCACATAATCTTCCACCTGTCTTTTCCCTTGAGACAGGTTACGGAGGGCCGCCTCAGCTGAGACAGCTCTACGAGGATCATCGTAATTTCTCCTAGGGCAGAGAAAAAGGTACCTACAGAGGCTACTGCAGGGCTGTTCTGATCCAACAAGCGAAGGGCCCAAGCTTGGGGCTCATCCTGAAGCAATGAAATAATGAACCCTACTTTCAACCCTTTCTTCAGTGAAACTTTTAGGGCGAGAGGAAAAGTACAAATTGCAGGAGCTTTTGAATTGGCCAAATCTGGAACGATCACCGGAAAACCGTCAGGAGCGGGATCTTAGGCTCCGCAATAGCAGGGTAATGAGGAGTGCCAGGGCACATGGCATTCAGTTTAGCGTCTAGTTGACAGAATCCCTGCCTAGCTTCTTGCAAAGTCCACGAAGTTCAGCGACTTGACGGTACAGGTCTTCTGCTGGACTGACATCTCCATGTGGATTCATCTGGCCTGCCTGTTACTGTTACGAGATCTTCAGAAAAGACCCCCGTGAGACCCCCTCTGGACGCGGAATCTAAGTACCAGCCGGTTTTCACCAGAGCCTCTAATGGTGAGGATGTTTTGCGGCGGACAGATACCAGGTCGCGGCTCCAGAGAAGAGAACCACAAAGGCAATCCCACAATGTGGAGAGGCAGCAGAACAGATACAGGTGAAACAGGAAGTAGAACCTGGGGATGATATTCGGATCAGAAGTAGGAGCTGTGGGGGATATGCAGACCGGAGATAACTGGAGGTAGGAGCTGTGGTAGATATTCGGACCGGAGGTAGGAGCTGTGGAGGATATGCAGACCGGAGATAACTGGAGGTAGGAGCGTGGTAGATATTCGGACGGAGGTAGGAGCTGTGGAGGATATGCAGACCGGAGATAACTGGAGGTGGAGCTGTGGTAGATATTCGGACCGGAGGTAGGAGCTGTGGAGGATGCAGACCGTGGATAACTGGAGGTAGGAGCTGTGGTAGATATTCGGACCGGGTGGAGGAGCTGTGGAGGATATGCAGACGGAGATAACTGGAGGTAGGAGCTGTGGTAGATATTCGGACCGGAGGTAGGAGCTGTGGAGGATATGCAGACCGGAGATAACTGGAGGTAGGAGCTGTGGTGATTCGGACCGGAGGTAGGAGTCAGGACCAACAGGAAACAAACGCTAGAGGCACACAGGGAGCTAGGAGTCCAGAGCAAACAACTCTGAACTGGCAGCAAGAGGCCAGCTGCCAGGAGGAGCCTAATAGGCCCCTGTGACCTCCTCCCTGCTGGCCGTGCCCCGGAAGGGAACGGCTGCAAGCAGGGAAAAAGCCTGCCCGCCCACGTTCCTCGCGTCACTGAGGACGCGCGGGCACGGAGCGGGCGTACGTGCGGGGCGGCGCGCGTCATCGGCGCGCTCCCGCTCGCGACACGCCGGAGGAGGACCCCGGACCCGCGGCAAGGTAAGTACCTGACAGATACAGTTATAACCCACCCCTTCCATTGATCCCTATGGGGATTAGCTGTAATAATATCCCTATAATCGGCGCGCTACTATGCAGTAGCGCGCCGATAATAACACGGAAGTACCTCAAAAGAGCCGCATCAGCCGGAACCGAAGCCGGGTGTTGTGAGGGAATCCAGGAGGAAGCAGGAGGGTGCGGTCTAACCTGCTAGAAACACGGAACACTGAAAGAGCAGGGGGTGGTCTAATCAGGACCCGTGACTGCCAGGAGAAGAGGTCAGCTGACACAGAGCAGGAGAGGAAGAAGGATCGGTAATGTCAGAGTGTGTGTGTGTGTGTGTGTGATGTTAGCCTGTAAACTTGTACGCAGCACTGTGGACTGCACAAAACCATGGGTTTGTTTATAAATGAGGGTGGGGAGGGGTGGGTTATAACTGTAAATTCATAGGGATATTAGAAGGCACCTCGGAGTTCCGTGGCCTGTATAAAAGGCACTCGGCCTCGGCCTCGTGCTTTATATGGTCACGGAACTCCTCTGTGAATTCTAATATCCTTATATTTACAGTAGGGGGTACATTATCCACTATATTTATCATTTGAAACTGAAATGACAATTAAATATTATTACATTTACAATAACATTTCTACACCACATACAGGCTATTCAATAAAAGTTCTTATCATTTAAAAACGGTGCTAATTTTTCCCCACCAATCAGATCTTATTTAACATTTGAAAGCTAACATCTAATTGGTTGGGGGCAAAATTAGCACCATTTTAAGAAATGTTATTGAATCTCCCTGATAATGTTATACCACAGGATTCTTTAATGTCCCTCCTGCTCACTAAGATCCATCAGAGTGGAGTGATACAGTAAGTACCTAGCCACAACATTATAGGAACACTATTGAGAAATCCATTGCCCAAGCTGTACTGAGATCAGGCTCACTCTGACCAGATTGTTTCTAGAAGTGAATAAATAATGGAGTTAGAAAAGCAAAGTACTTATGTAAACCCGTCTCAGCAAAAACCTCAGGCAGCTGCAGGGTTAATATTGATACAGATCTCTATGCTGCTGTCAATCACAGGGCACACTGGGAACATTTTTGAAAACAAGAAAATCTATGTAACAAATCTATGGATGCCAGGAGAGAGAAAGAGAAACGGTAATCCCCCCTAAACATGCCACTGAGCAGGAGCCAGGTGGTGACTCACCTTGAGGGCCATATCCAGTCCATGGGACGTAGTTTGAGGACCCCTGCTATAGAGTGTTTTCTAATTGAATTTAAAAATAAGTACAGTGTATTCATTTAGGATGAAATAAATAAAATAATAATCATCATCACATCCCATTCTTCAATAAAACGTTCAGGAGCTGGAAATGAAGTTAAGTAAGTTGCTAATGAGGATATAAAACTTTCTTGTAGTTCATGGGGTAAATAAATGTGACATTGACTTTAAAAGGGAACTGTGGTCCAAAAATGACTTTAGGTAAATTGATAGGAATACTCTCCTGAGAATTTTTGCATGTATTTCCATTGTTTATTTTGCATAGTTCTGTAGATATTTACATTTTTGTTTGTGATATGCAGCAGCATCACAGGTCCCCTGCACTTCCGCTTCCTGCTCTGAACCATGTCAGTCAATCTGCCCTGTTGTCTCTCTCCCCTTTGCAGCCCCCCTGGTCCCCCCACTCATGGACCCCATGGTCCCTCCAGTGCAGGCCCCCCTGCCCATTCTCTTACAGCCCCATGTGGCCCCACCCACCCGCACATGCGTGACTCTGCCCTGCATAAGCCCCACCCACTCGCAGGTGCACAAACCCTGCCCACTCGCGGGTGCACAGCCCTGCCCACTTGCGGGTGACGTGGGCCACTCAGATTCCTTACAGACTTCACACGCAGAGAGGAGGAGGGACTTCCTGTCTCCCTCACACACCTGAGGGAGTCTGAGGATGTGCTTGCTGGCGGCACTGTGCAGGAGAACTTAGGAAGTAAACATGTCAGCCCCCACCCCAACTTTCTGGTCAGTCATTTCTTATATCTTGGACTGTGGAGCAGGTTGATAGCTCGTTTTAAAGGTAGGAAACCACAGTTACTCTTAACAATTGGGAATTGAGATTTTAAATGCAGTAATAGAAAGATCTACCATTTTATTACAGTAACACATCTGCATAGATGTATATAAGGCATACTTTTGGTGGACATTGTCTATAATTTCCTTCCCTCAATAAAATACCGTATGGTTAAGGTACAGTAAGTAGTGAGGAATGCACACACTATTTAAGATCAACATTATTAAGATCAATTTATTGTGACATTGTGTTTGCACAACATTTCAGGGTGTCCCCTTCTTCAGGTGCATAAAATACAGTGGGGGGTTATTCATAAAAGTTCTTATCTTTAAATGGTGTAATTTTGCCCCAACCAATCAATGTTTGCTTTCAAATGTTACATTTTCTGATTGGTTGGGGCAAAATTAGCACCATTTTAACGATAAGAACTTTATTGAATCTCCTGAGTATGTCCTGGAGTCCGTTGAATGGCCAAAACCTTCCAGAACACCCTCTTTTCATTTTCAGGAAGACTGTTGCAGATAAGGCTGGTCCAGATCTGTCATTGTTGGGAAGAAGGGGCCCCTCTGTGCTGACTGGCCCATAGACCACTATATAACTACTCTCTTATACAGTTGGCCTGTGCCTAAAATCTATATCTCTGGTATGCTAAGAAATTAGAATTGCTATTTCTAAAACCCATATGCAGAGCTTTTAAATGTTACATTTGTGACAGAACCACATATAAATGGAAGAATTCTGTTAACCAGCCATTACAGACAAACAATACTTTGGGAATACCATATTCTCTTCTTCATACAGTATTCGAGCTTTATAGATACTGTTTCTATGGAAACTCTATGAATATCCAATTATATATCACTGGACAACATTTTCCCCCTTACTGGCCTTCTGAGCTGCCACTCTACCATTTTGCCCACTGTCGCAAACCCTGGCATCATGAACCACGCTGGCATTTCACCTTGTTAATATTCCTTCTCTATCATTGAAAGAGCCAATCAGCACAAGAGGAGGGTGTATGTAATGATCTGTAAGAGCACAAACATCGTGATCCATGTTATTCCTATTACCCCCAAAAAACATCTTACTGTGACCACTGAGACATTACAACAGAAGCAAGACACTGGGAGGGAACAAAGAGAATATAGAAGAATATTTTCATTGTAAAGGTACAGTTTACATGCTTTATCTATATAACAGGGTGACCCTAAGCTGAAAAGTTTTCCATGCTATGCTTTTGTTACAGGTTTTAATAATTGCAGGCTATCATTGGCTTTGCATTTTTCAACAGTAATAGAATTTTCTACCAGTAAAAAACCAATTTTGTTTACCATGTCATTTGTGGCTGCCTTATCTATAATGGATTGTACAAAGGCAGTCAAATCTGTGTTTGTATTGGCTTTCTATACTGACAAAGATATAGAAGTGCAGCTGATTAAAACGCTTTTGTTTATTTAGAGTGATTGCGTAATAGCGCAGATTTATTTATGCATTGTTATGCCATGATTGCATATCCTGATGGAACACATGTGTCTATGTGTAAATTCATAAAAATGTAGCGGAATGTGCACTGATTTTAAACACTCCATTTCAGGCGATAAACCAGCTTTCCTTACTCATCCTGCCGAGCAAATCAAAAGGTCTCCTGCATGTGGTTAAGGGAGATAAGGTTTAGTGACAAATTATCATATAATATAATAGTATTAAAGTCCATTTTAACTCCAAATAGACAAAACACGACTAGAGTTTATTATATGAACTGTGCATATTTCACATGCCCAGATCATCATTTAAGTATGGGACTGGGATGCATACACATGTATCACTGTTAGTAATGTATACATGTACACAAATGCTATCTATGGGGCTTTTCAGATGTTTGCTATTCATGTCCGTTATCTTGATAAGATAAGATATTGAAGGGTGATGGGAGAAAAGTAAAGGAAATATAAGACTCTCAGAGTGCACATGGGAGTCCTGTGTGTACCAGGCAGCAGTTACCATGGAAACACCACCTCAGCACTAGCTCACACTTACACAGATGGAAAATGGACTAATTCCTTCTGCAAAGAGGGGTGGAAAGGAAAATGTACAGGGAGAATATAACGTTAGATAGCAGGCGCAAAATTATGCATTTATTGCCAGCATTGTAAAATTACAAAAAATATGATAATCAGAAAGATTGATATACTAATGAACAGATGTGATAGGAAACAGTATTAAATACATATAGTGGCCAATAAACACATCTAACCAATGATAATAACTGGCAAACCTGGTCCTACTGCACAACCTTTTGAAAATACTGATGTAAACATCCTGTCAGAGACAAATACTTTTTTACAGACTAGTTTACATTCTCCTAAATATCACTTTTAGGCATCATGATTTATTTAAAAAATACTCCTATACATACATTATTGCCCAAGTAATAAACATTTAAAATAATAATGTTATAAGCCTTAAAGGTAAATTTCTGATGTAAAATCAATTAGTGCTGCTCAAATTTGTTCAAGGCCTGTTCACTTCCTGCTAAGCTAGCTGTTTAACTGACCTAGGGTGACTGGCTCTGCACCCAAGACCTCGAGCCAGTGGCGTAACTAGGAATCTCTGGGGGCCCTGCAAAACTATGATGGTGGTCCCTATCTATGCTTCATCCACCGTGGTTTCTGGGAGGGAGGCTATATCGTGCATAGAGAAAAAAAGGAGAGGGGGCCCCATTGCTCCGGGCTCATTTGTGGTTGCTTCCCTAGTAATTACGCCCTGCCCAGAGCTATGCCAACATTTATATGCCTCAGAGCAACATAATAAAACTGACCAGATATGACTAATGCAACTATGGGCTTTAATTAAACAATTAGTGACAGTTACAGTGTTTCTACCCCCTCTAAATCTGATCCAGGTCCAAAATAAGCAAACAACATTTGGTCAACATATATAAGTTTTTGATACATTGTTTTGCCAAACCATTTAGAAAAAATTATTGTTTATTTCTGTATTTTCGCCCCTCCTGCATTTTATAAAGCAGGATCAGTTGTATGGTTGAAATATCAGCATTCAGCAGACACAAAAACCATGTTAGAAAGGTAAATTTCTTCTGAAAGAGTGTAGTTATTAGGCTTAGTTGTCCTTTAAGCCACCAGTTAGTGTATAGTTATAGTCTTGGCAGTATTATGCCATTCCATTAAGGGGGAACTTTGATTTTCAAACAAGTTAGGGTTAAGCATAAAAGGTATACAAAGGTTGAGGGAATTTACATTCTTCCCCCCCCCCCAGGCTTTTGTGTCTCTTTCCCAAACTTCAATTAGTGATGGATTGATCTATGTATAATTTTATTTATAAAGTGCCACTTGGGTACGCAGCACTGTACATTAAAAAATACACAGTATACAAACAAGGGGATAAGTGCAATCCATTATACAGATAAATTAAAATTAAATACAATTTCATACATCGGTTAAAAAAATAAATTGATATCAGTGCAACAAGCCTTGACACATTAGGAATGGGATCCCTGCCCCAAAGAGCTTACAATCTAAGTGGGAGTGACAACATACAGATACAAGTAGGGGGGTTGGGTACAAAGTGCTTAAAAAGGCTAACAATCATTTGTTCTGCTGATGCTCAGAAAGGTAGGATAACAGTCTAGATTTAAAAGTATGGATGTCACCAGGCGAAGTGAGAGAGGGAGAGAGTTCCAAAGGTAGGGAGCAGCAAGACAGAATGGTTTAAGGTGGGAGGCAGCAGTGTTAGTTGGGGGTCTATGGAGAAGATTTCCTAGCGTGAAAAGGAGGGCACGGCCTGGAACATAAGGGACCAAGAGAGAAGATAGTAGGGAGGTGCAGTAGAGCGAAGGGATTTAAAGGTTAAAAGTAGGGTATTGAATAGATTTTTGTTTGATTGGAAGCACACTATGGACTGAAGTATCAGGGTTGTGGGTTCTCTTTTTGAGGAGAGGACGAGATTATCCGAGCTGCCGAGTTTAAGATAAACTGGAGAGGAGAGATGGAGAGCCGGGGAACAAGTAGTAGAATGTTACAGTAGTCAAGACGAGAGATTAGAAGGGCACAGATGAGCATTTAGTAGTGAGAGAGAGCGAAAGGGCGGATTTTGACAATTGCGAAGGAGAAAACGTCAGGTCCTAGCGACATTCAAAGATAACTCCAAGGTACACGCAGATTCAACTGGTTTAATGACATATTGTTAATCGAGATGGAGAAGGGAGGACTAGGTCCCAGTTTAGGGGGGAAATTATTAATTCTGTTTTGGATAGATTGAGTTTAAGACGGCGGTGCACCATCCAGAAAGAGATAGAGAGCAGACATTTAGAGATTTGGCATTGAACTTAGCAGGGGGTGGACAAGTAAATTGGGTATCATCAGCACATAAGTGATACTTAAACTGAAAGAACTGATTATTCTCCCAGAGAGATAGTGTAAAGGGAAAACAGAAAGGTCCTAAAACCGAGCCCTGAGGGACCACCACACTAAGCGTAACAGGAGTGGAAGTCTTACTACCTAAAGAGACAGAGAAGATCTGTTAGAGAGATAAGAAGACAACCACACGCAGCTTGATTTGGATGCCCAGAGAATATAGAATCTCCATAGAAAGAGTGGTCCACAGTATCAAAGGCAGACGATAGGTCAAGGAAATAGAGGACCGAGAACTGTCTTTGGCTTTGGAGCTTGTAGGTATTGAGACTTTGCAGGGGCCGTTTCAGTTGAATGACACGTCGGAATCCTGATTGTAATGGGTCCAATAAGTTATTAGTATGGAGGTATTTAGTAATGCACGTAGAGACAAGACGTTCAAGGAGTTTGATGCAAACGTAAAAGGGAGACAGAGCGGTAGTTTGAGAGACAGTAGGGTCCAGAGGGTTTTTTTTAAGAAGAGGTTGACACAGCATGTTTAAAGGCAGCAGGAAAAATCCAGAGGTCAGGGAGGAATTAAAAATGTGAGAAAAGCGAGGGAAAGGATTTTAGCGCAGTGTCTGAGGGACTAAGTAGGAAGCAGGGCATGGGATCAAGGGTACACATTGTAAGCGGCGAGGACAACAGGAGGTCGAAGACTTCAGAATGGGTGACAGGGGGAAAGATTCCGAACTGCAGGTGGTGGGCAGGCAAAAAAGGCAAGTTATCCGGGGTGAGGGGATTAGGGTACGGATTTCACTATTTTACTACTAAGTAGTCTGCAAAATCCTGAGGAGCGTTAATGGAATGAGAGTGCCTGTAGAGGAGAGCTGAAAGAGAGTGTGTAATAGGGAAAATAGACATGTAGGTATTTTTGTTATTGTTATAAGTGTGCTAAAGTAGGAGTGTTTAGCTGCTGAAAGAGCTGTATTAAGACACAACAACATGAGCTTGAAATGGTTAAAGTCTGCCTGACTGAGTGACTTTTTCCACAGCCGCTTAGCTGCAAAAAATAACTGTGGCGTAGGAACTTGTATCTGAATTGAGCCAAGGACGGGGATTAGCGGAGCGAATTTGTGATTTTGTAGGGGGGCAAAGGAGTCAATAGTAGTGGATCATATCCTGACTTTGTCTCCAGAGCATCTTATTAGTAGTAGTCAGCATGGTATTATAAGAAATAGATCAGTGCCAGACAAATTAATTGGTTTTTATGAAGAATGGAGTAAGAAGTTAGATTCAGGCACAGCTGTGGATGTGGTATACTTGGATTTGCAAAAGCTTTTGATACTGTGCCACATAGGAACTAATGTATAACTGAGGGACTGTTGGCCTTGAAGAAAACATTGTTCGTGGATAGAGAACTGGTTATTGGATAGCAAACAGAGAGTGGTGGTTAATGGAGCTACATCTATGGGGGCTAAAGTTCTAAGCGGAGTGCCTCAGGGTTCTGTACTGGGGCCACTTCTGTTTAATCTGTTTATAAATGACTTAGAAGGGGGCATGAGAGCAAGGTCTCAGTGTTTGCTGATGACACTAACTATGCAGAGCTTTAGGAAACTTCAATGAGTGCAAGTGCTACAAGCGACCTAGATAAGTTATCAAAATGGGAGCCAGAATGCAGATGAGATTCAATGTTGATAAATGTAAGGTGATGCATTTGGGATTTAATAATCCCTGTGCACTACACCATAAATAACTCTGTGTTAAGTGCATCTGTAATGGAAAAAAGATTTGGGGTTCTGGTAGATAAAAGACTTAGCTGTAGCAAACAATGCAGGTAGAACAGCTAGAGCTAGCAAGATATTGTCTTGTATAAAAGGGGAATGGATTCAAGAGAGAAAATATTATTCTCCCTATTTACAAGGCACTGGTAGGCCTCATTTGGAAAAGCAGTGCAGTTTGGAATCCCATAACAAAGGGACATCTTGGAAATTGAGGCAGTTCAGAGAAGGGCAACTAATTAATAAGGGAATGGAGGGGCTTGACTATGCCGGCAGATTAGACAAGTTAGAGCTGTTTACATTGGAGATGCGACGTTTGGTGTGGGGACATGAAAACCTTATACAATATATTAATGGCCCATAATGAGCTCTCTGGTGCAATTTGTTTACTACAGGTCATATCAGAGGAACGTGGACATCCTTTAAGGTTGAAGAAAGAAGTTTCATCTTCAGGTTAGGAAGGTTTTCTTTACAGTGAGAACGTTGTGAAACTGGAATGTCTTCCAGCAGATGTGGTAATGGCAAAATTCATTGAATAGCTTTAAAAAAGGCCTGGATAGTTTCTAAAACTAAAAAATATTGAGAATTTACTGGTTTAATGCCTATAGATCTGGTTGATCCAGGGATACTTTCCGATTGCCGTTTGGAGTCAGGAAGGATTTTTTCCTCCTTTGTAGCTGGGGTTTTTTGCTTCCTCTGGATCAACTGTTAGGTAGGGTTAAAAAAAAAAGGGGGGGGGAGTGATAGATTGGACTTGATGGACGTATGTCTATTCAACCTTATTACTATGTATGATAAGATAGAGTATACAAATGTATTGGGGAATCAGTGTTAGAGTTAGAAATAGAGAGCAGGAAGGCTGAACTGAGAGAGGAGGATAGAGCAGAAAGTCTATTGCACGGGTGTTGCAAAACAAGACAGTAGATGGAGTGTCAGAAGAGAGGGGTAAGTAGGTGGTAGATAAAGTAATTAGATTGTGATCTGAGAGTGGGAAGGAGTTACTAGCAAACTGAGAGACAGAAAGATTTTTTAGTAAAGACCAAGTCCAGAGCAGTGACCATCCTTATGGTCCATGATTGCTTGCCTTTTCAATGTGACAATGAAGTCACCTGTGTATATATATAATAATATATATGTATATAAAGATAACCATATATATATATATATATATATATATAGTATATATATATGATATATCTCCAAATAATGCTAATTACTGTGCTAACAGGTATTCAGGCATTCTATCCAGCATCCCAGCAAATTGATTACAGACATTCCCATCAGAGATACCATTTTCCTGTTATATTCTACATAGTGATGTGAGTGGTAACTAGAGATGGGGATCCGGGTCTGACTCGAACGCGGAGACCCCTTGGTTCCAAAATCCGAATGATCCGTCCGAATCTGGAAGGATCGCCTGATTTTGTGACTTCAGAGCCTTTTTTATAATTATCGAAACGTTCGAGGAGTATCAAAATAATCCACGAAAATAGCCTCTCGTATGTTTGTAAGCCTCAAAATATGATCGGAAACTCGAAAGTAGTCTCCGATCATATTTTGGAGGATTATCGAACATCAGGCTATTTTATAATCCTCGAAAAATAGCCTGAAACATTCGATAATAATCAAAATTCGTTCCATTTTCGGAATTTTCAGATATTCAGAATTTCTGAGATCCGGAATCCAAAAAATGGAATGAAACTGGTGAGTTGGACATCTCTAGTGGTAATGATGATGTTGGAAGTATGCTCTGTTATATCAAACAAGTCTTCTCTAGTCAAAGGCCATGCAGAAACCATTAACTTTACAGCTTCGTAGTTGTCAAATGGTGCACTTAAGAGCTGCTATCTGGGGTTTGCTTTGAAGGTAAGATAGTATGGGGTGCCCTTTGTCCCTAGATCATTTTGGTTACAAAAAAAATTTAGTCGATCAAAAGAAAATACTGCGGTAGCAGAACATAAATTTGATCAACAAAAAAGAAACTGTGGCAGAAAAAATATATTTTGGTGCACAATGACATTGTTATAGGAAAGTTATACTGAACTACAAAATGCATGTCATCAAAATGTTCTTTTGCCAGGATCTTGATAGTCTCATAACATTTTGTATACAAAAAGTACAAAAGTATTGTATTTCCCCACCTGTGTATTTTGGTGCGACAATGACGAAATTTTTCTTTATGATTTCATATGACAAAATAATTTAGTAATTATTTATTTTGAAAGAAACTATTTTAGTGTAACTTAAAACATTACTTGTGCTTCACAGCACATAATTAAATTTTGTACTAAAGAAAACATTTGTATTTGGTAGCATGAGCAAATCTATAGATTTAACACGTAATTATAATTTTTATAATCTTTTTGGGGAGGAGGGGATTGTACATACAAAAACTATTACTATATAAGTTGTGGCTTGTCATTTTAAACATCTAATTAAAGGGCAATTACAGTAAAAATTATACTCCTACTTCCACCTACCAATAATAGCAAGTGCTATGTTTCATGATCAGTTGTATAAAACACTGGCTTCTCCTCCCAATCAAACAATTCATATTATTTCCCAATTAAAATGTAGTTATTTAAAGGGCTGTCCACCCCCAAAACTAAATTTAACCCACTATGCCCTTCGCCACCATGGCTGCCTTCACGGCTGGCAGCCACGCCACTCAGCCAATCACAGACGCACTCTGCCACAGAGAGGGGACACTCTTCCACAGAGGGGGACCATGCCACAGAGGGGAGCTCGGACAGAAGGGGGAGTCGGGACAGAGGGGGAAGTCTGGGACAGAGGGCGGGACTTTTGACAGGGGGGACTTTGGGACAGATGGAGGGACTCTGGGACAGAGGTGGGAGTCTGGGAACAGAGAGCGGAAGTCTGGTACAGAGGGGGGACTCTGCCTTTTGGGACAGAGAGGGGGGACTCTGCCTTTGGGACGAGGGGGGGAATCTGCATTTTGGGACAGGGGAGGGACTCTGCCTTTTGGCTTCTAGCGCCCGTTAATGTAATGAGCTTAATGTCTAGTGTGAATAATAGATTATTGATGCACCAAATACAAAATGTATTCTGTAATATGAAATATGATTATGTTGTAAAGTCAGAATATAAAAATAGGTGTTTTACCAATAAATAAAAAAGTTATTTTGTCATATGAAATCATTAGTGTAATTAATTATAAGGAAATTTGAAGTTTTGTGTTTAGAGGTAAAACAATGCATGGCCACAAAAAATGTTTGCATTACATTTGTACAAAATTTACAGGGTAGTAAAACTGAATGCTTTTTGTATACAAAATGGGATGAGGAATGTGCACAAAAAAAAATTTTGTAACAAACGCTTTTGTATACCAAAATTACAAAAAAACCACATAATTTCATAGACAAAATGTTTTTGCATCTCTCACAATGTTATTTTCCGTACACCACAATATATATTTTTATGCCATTTTTTTTCCTCTTGAATAAATTTATGTTCTGTTACCACCATTAACAGGGAGATTCATATAAGTTTCTTATGCTAAATGGTGCTTATTTTGCCCCACCCAATCAGATGTTAACTTGTGTAAATATAAACTAGATCTGATTGTGATGACACAAAATTTGCACCATTTTTAACAATAAGAACTTTTATTGAATATCACTGTATGTGTTTTTGATTGACTAATTTATTTTTGTCAAAACTGTGTTTTTATAACAAAATGATCTTGGACACCACTGCACCCATTAAGAAGCGCTTTTGCTTAGCCCAACTTGTTTGGAGACCACAATAAAGTCCAAAAACAGTTTTCAGATCAGCAATATGAGACCATAATTGTTATGTAAACTAGCTTATTTCATAGTTCAGATTAGCATGAGAAGATATACTCATATGAAACTAAAAGAAAGGGACACTAAGTCCAAATCATTCAACCTAAACCACTAGATTTCCTATAATTTCCATCACCAAACATTGAAATTTTGAGAGAGATCACGAATAAGACTAGAGATGTCCGAACTTCGCAAATCCGGTCCGCTCGAGGATCCGCGGATTTTCCAAAAAAATTCGAAAATTCGAAAAATCTGCGAGCGGACCCATTAAAGCCTATTAAATGGAAGTTCGGCAAAAATCCGTTCTTCGAAAAGACGAGGATTTATGGACCCGAAAATGTGGGTTGCTCTGTCCAAAAATGTGAAAAATCTTTTCTGCGAAATTTGAATTTACAAGGATTTCTGATTTTCCGTTATTTTTGATGAAAATACGAGAAAATCCTCGTAATTTCGCAAATTTTTCAAAACGCGGTTCGGAAAAGTTCAGAAAATGGGAAAATCCCGATATCCGCTGTTCGGGTGTGGATCCGCGAAACTGGGCCATCACTAAATAAGACTAAAAGGAAACTATGGCAAATCAGCCTTATATTTCTTTCAGACGAGTTTTCTCAAAAAAACATTCACCCAAAGCTCTCTACCTTAGAATAGAGTATTGGGGTTCATAATTTTATACCTAACAGTGTGCAAAAATATATACATACCTTGCAATGGTCCATTATAATAATAGATTTATTTATCATGTGGGGACATTCTCTATTCCATGAGTTATGTCTAATGTTAAAAAACATCCCATGATAAAAAAAAATATTTTTTTTTTAATAGTTTCCAATATTTGCCCCCCCCCAAAAAACCCAACCCCTAAATAAATGTATTACTCCAACCTAAACCAAAAGTGGCAGAAAACAGGGTGCATTTAAAGTTGTGGAGTGGAGTTGGCAGGATTTTATTGGATAATCAAAAAATTATGGGGGTCTAGATTATTAACTATGTTCAACCTGAATGCAGAATTAAAAAAAGGCATATTATAGTGGAATTTGAAAAAAACAATTAATTTTGGTATAAATTAATAATCTTTGTTTCTGTTAAACAAAATAGGGGTACTTGAAAGCTCTAGTCTCCCCTAAAAAAAAAAACCTTGCTAGAAGCATCAAACCTCTTTGAGGTATCAAAAGTGACAAAGCAGAATATTTGTAAAACTTTAAGGTAAAATAACGAAATCTCCACAATACAATGCAATCATTATTTACAAGGTAAACGTTTTTACACACGATGTAAAATAACTCGTGTTTGTACTTCGTGCCTTTATATTTGTCATATGTCTTTTCGTTCTTTCAATATGAATATTAACCCGTGTTAAATGCCATATTAAAAGAATCAGCAGAGTCACGTGTCAAATAAAAAAAGGCACAAAATACATTCTTCTATTTTCTGATGCCATGTGAAATAATAATCGCCATGAAAGATACATTTTTTAGGGTGGCGGGATATGAGTAGAAAGGAGACTACAGGCCTATATATACTTTACATTTACAAAACCAAAGCTTGAGACATTACCCCAGGCTTCAGTTCCACTTTAAGGTGAGTACAGCTTTAAAAATATTATGTTTCAGTACCATTGCAGTACTGTCAGGGTGTAACTACAGGGACCAGGGCCCCCCATGACTTTGGAGGCCAGGCCCCTCCCCAACAGCGTTTTTAACAGTGATCATGCATAAGAATGAAACATACTGCGATCAGCTGTTTAAGAGACCGGACACGAACTTCCGGTTTGGTCGGAGTTCGGGTCCGTTCGTACAAAATGGAGAAGCCAAAAAACCAAGCTTCAGAAGGCATACATTGCCTAATGAAGATCGAAGACAAAAATAGATGTGGAGCCCCTCATATAGACTGAAGCATGCAGTCATATTGGAGCTTCACTGAAAAATGGCAGCATAAATAAGGCCAACACAGTGCTAATTAAACCAATCAGCATGATATATGCACTACTATATAAATTTTCCCTCATGTCTACAGGGACAATATTTGTTGGTCCGATTTTGTTGTCAGACACCAGATGGAGCAATTATTGTACAATATTAATATTATTAAAACAAGATTGCTACAGATGTTGCCCTCCTTAAGGGCTTTCAGACTTATGTGGAGAGGGGGGCTTTAACCCTTTGTTTGCTCTATCCACCTCATCTTCTACAACTTATTTATATTACAGTATGACTACTTATATGATGAACAGAACTTTCAAACAGGTTGGAGATAGAATAAGCAGAGCATTTGAACATCAAAATAGTATCTATAAAATAGCCCCTATTAATGGTTGCTTTGGTTCCAAGCTGTAAATATACTGTTGTAATAGGTAGCATAGTAACATAGAATAGACATAAGTCCATCAAGTCCAACCTATTCATTTTTTTTAAAACCCTATGAACAGTTGATCCAGAGCAAGTCCAAAAAACCCAGCTCAAAAAGGGGGGGAGGAAGAATTAAAGGTTAAGGTGAGCTATATTTAGGTAAGTGGTGATTATAGACTCTGTTTAGTGTCTCCTTACTCAGGTTGTTTGCACCCACCCTTTCCCCCCCAGAACAATTCTGTGTCACTCATCTCTCCACCATAAATTTTTCTGTTGTGGCCAATACCGTTCAGTGACATGCTGCACCTTCTCCCCCATTGCTGATACCTTCTAAACTTTTCATCTTCCGGCGGGGAGAGGATTAAGGTGGATGGCACCTGGGAGGAAATGATAGATTGAGTTTACAAGCTCTCAGGGGGTGAGAGGTATTTTCTTACTGTCTGACTCACCCTTGTTTTAATTGGCACATTACGTAGTAGTAGTGTGACAATATAATGGTATATAGGACAGTTGGGTTTTCATTATGGGTTCAGTCCTATAATATAATTTAATCAGTCCCTATAATCAGTTCCTTTCAGTTTTAAGTATCACTTATATGCTGATACTGGCGCACCGCCATCTTAAACTCAATCTATCCCAACAGAATAATCATTCCCCCCCTAAACTGGGAATAGTTCCATCCTTCTCCCTCTCTATTGACAATATGGTCATTAACCCAGTGAATTGCATGCTGCCTTGAGTTATCTTTGACCCTCTCTTTCCTTCCATCATCACATTAACATGTCGCCAGGACCTGTCGTTTTCTCCTTCGCAAATATTGCCAAGATCGCCCCTTTCTCTCTCTCTCACCTAAAATGCTCATCCTGCTTATAATCTCCGTCTTGACTACTGTAACATTATACTACTTGTTGTCCCGGCCTCTCATCTCTCTTCTTCCAGTTTATCTTAAACTTGGCAGCTCGGATCATCTCGCTCCCTCCAAAGAGAACCCGCAACCCCGATACTTCAGTCCATAGGGTGGCTTCCCATCAAACAAGAATCATATTCAATACCCTACTTTTAACCTTTAAATCCCTTCACTCTACTGCATCTCCTACTTATCTTCTCTCTGGTCCCCTTATGTTCTAGGTCGTGGCCTCCATTTCACCAAGGAAATCTTCTCCACGCTGCTGGCTGCTCCCTCCACAAAAGATTTTGTTTAAAGGGAAAGTTCAGTGGAAAATATCATTATTTTTAAAATTCATAACTTGCATCTACATGTTTTCTCCATTTTGAAAAATCTGTTGAATTACACCCCTTATAGTACACTGTAGGGGGCATTATCCCCTGTATATTACATTTAACTAAGGAACGAAGACTTCTGGGTAATTTCCATGCCTTACAAATCTTCACCTAATAAAAGGTTTTACAGCATTTCACAGCTAAATGCAAAACCAGAGAGCCAACCACAAACTGGTTTATTACACTGTAAGGCTCACATTAAGCACAAGTTTCTTATTAATTTCCAAATGTAATGCACACATTGAAAGCTGAACATGTGCTTTAAGCAGTTTCTTGATCAGTGTCCAAATTACTTTTATAGTAAAAATTTTTGGTAATTTTTTTTTATTTTGAGATCAGGAACCGGAAACCCGACAAGTAGTTTCAATGGATTGAAAATAGGTTTTCATCTACTGCCTACGCTGTTTACATGGATTAACACACCTTTTGAATATTAACAAATTATACACATTAACACCCAATGCCATATATCCCAAGTCGTGCAGTCCAGAGGGGGTCTCACGGGGGTCTTTTCCTGAAGATCTCGTAACAGTATCTTCCACATCCTGTATTGGGACCACCCTCCTCTGTGGTTCCTGGGCTCCATCACACAGGAAGAGAAAGATAGAAGTGCATACTAATGGGTTCCCACCCCTCTCTTTATCAGCAGAGTTGAATAAAGCCAAGTCAAAAAGTAACAACAATGATACACTAAATTGTTGAGTTTTAACTTTTATTTATACATATTAACATATATTTTATGAGGAGCATGTTTTGGGATTGAAGCCTCCAAAGAAATATGAGATTTTTAATTGAGTCAAAAGATGAAAAGATTCCAAAACGGGGGTGGGGGGGGAGTTGTAAGTAGGAAAGTGTGTATATGGTCTACATTATTGGTAGATGATATGGAACCCTTTATGAACTAGAACAATCTTGGGGTGGACGGATGCAATCTAATTTTTTTTTTTTTTTATTAACAACCAAATATTTGCTATTAGTAATATCAACAGATGTTTAAAATGAGGGAAATCAGCATGTGTTGGATTTTCTTCAAATTTGCCCCCAAACATATGAAGCAGATTACAAGATGAGACACAGAGGTCAATATTAGCTGACAATATACCCGTTCTAGAAGTTTATTGTAGTAAGATAATGTAAATATGTAAAGGTTTGGTTTAAAGGGCATCTATACTGAAAAATAGGTTATTTTAAATTGACCGTAACTGGAAACTATAATTCTTCCCAACCACCACTGTATACTTTTTTTGTTGATCTGCCCCCTATTTCTTTAGATATCCAATCTAAAACTTCCTAAATTTCAGCTGTCAATCAAATTCCTTGCTCTCAAAAACTATTCTTCTGTGAGAAGTTTTACTGTAGCATGGTGACAGAGTTTTGACAGTTGGAATGCTGTATGCTGTGTGCAGTTGGTTTGTCGGAAAAAAGCCAGGTCAGATGGAAGTGGGAGTGGTTAAAAGAGGGAGGGGGATACTGCTCCTAAACAAAATGTGTGCTGGATTGAAGGCATGCAGCAAGTAAAGCAAATCAGAGTAAGTGATACTCAATTATATTCAATTATAGATTAAGATGAGGCAAAGTCATTTTTTCAGTATAGTGTCCATTTAAGCTAAAAACAAATAAAACGAATTAAGAAACTTGACCAGGAAACCACAGATGCTTAACATTAGTTGCTGGCAAGATTTTTTAGAAAAGACCAGATACAGGAAGTGACCATCTTTTTTGGTGTTCATGTTTGTCCATCCCTCAACGGATAAAGTTGATAGAAAATGAAATGCCCAAGACAGAAAAAACTCCTCATAGAGGAGAAATTAAAATAAAGACAGGTTGCGGAAGTTGAAGTATAGTAAGATGGTATTGGAGGTTGAATAAAAACATACATCTGTGATTCAAACACAGTTCAGAACTGGATCTGCCAGTTCTGAAGTTCCAACGAGCGGTCGGACCTCGCGGAACTTGGAATTTTTGATTATGAAATATTTTCAAAATGGAAAGTAACTGAACATGCAAAAATGTTTGCATTTGTGAAAATTATCTAGCCACGTGACCTAAAATCACCATCCCCCCTGGGTATAAAAGTCAGCATTCCGGGCACCATTTTGTAACATTACAGTGTGAGAAAACATGCCAGTGTGGCCTAACCCTTATGGTGGCCATGAACACTTTAAACGTGGCTATATGATAAGTGGACGTTACGATCATCTGCCTGTGTAAGGACATTCATGTGACAATCGTACAATATTTTTTCCTATCGGCCAGTCAGAACATTTTTAGATCGCCCAATACTATTGTACTATCCACAGAATATACGTCTGCAATCATAGCACCTACGACCCCATTATACAGTGGGATAGAACAGGAAATAGTAATTGAGACCTGAAACCTAGTTTTGATGCCAATTTAGAGAAATAGAGAACTCCCTTTGCTCTGCAATCCGCGCAATATTGCGTAATTGAAAATGTATACTATTCGCAAAAATTGATTGCAGTGCATGCAATGTGGCCACCCACAGTGACATGCACTGCACTGGGATTCTCACACTATACAGATCGCAAGCACTAACAGATCGCAAGCATGATAGCACGTGAGAAAAAGTGGCAAACACACTTAGTCATGCAGACACACTCAGTAACACAGACATTGTAATGCTGACATTCTGTAGCGCACTGTCATGCAGACAAGCTCGGCAAAAGCAGATGGTAACATGTGCCGATGGAAGCAAGCTTTTCATACACATTGCTTGCCGATTCAGGCAAGCATTTAACGTGTGCCGATATAGTCTGGCCTCTGCCTCACTAGCACGATTTCTCACGTGCTTACGATTGCACTTGCGATCCTATAGTGTGTGAGAATCTCAGAGCAGTGCATGTTACTGTGGGTGCCCAAATTTCCTGCGCAGTGATCCATTTTTGGAGCGCATAGGATCAGCATTTTTTTGCGAATCACATGCACTCCAGTTACGTGCACCAATATGGGCCTCATTTACCCAGAGCCGCAAATTGCTCCGGGCAAATATGGCTTTCGGTATTTGATACAGGATTTGCACCTTGTGGTAAATCCCAAAAGGGATTTTACCCCAGCGCCATTTTAAGACCAGCCATTAGCTGGTCTTAAATTGTGGAGTTGAAAGTGGTGCAAATCCTTTATTAAATACATTGCGCCAGTTGCACGGGTGTCTTTTGTGAAACTGGTGCAGCCAGTGCAATTATGGAGTTAAACTTGCGCTAACCTATTCAATATAAATTAGCACAATTTTAACCTGTTAAATTATTTTTAGCGCTGCACAGGGTAAATCAGGCCCTGTCTGTCATCTTTTAAAGATCTTTGCAGTGTGTATCCAGCTAAACATTCTGCCGAAGCAAAGCTCTAAACACAGATTCAATAAAAGTTTTTATTGTTTAAAATGGTGCTAATTTTGCCCCAACCAATCAGATCTTATTTAACATTTAAAACCTAGCTTCTGATTGGTTGAGGCAAAATTTGCACCATTTTTAACTATAAGAACTTTTATTAAATCTTCCTGATAGTTTTCTAAATAAGCCAGACCATTTCTCAGGTCCCTGAGCCACTTACACTAACATACTATCAGGGCCGGCCTTAGGATAAATAGCACCCTGTGCAAGATTTGTTACTGGCACCTAGCACTCCCTCCAAAACACCCCCTGGGCACACACAATATGCTGTTGAATGCTGCTTGCCTTGGCCTGCTTCAAATCAAGTTCCCCATCTGCACTTACTGTCTTTCAGTACGTGCTTGTATATATTGAGCATACACTGTTACGTAACACACTAAATGCACAGACAGAACAACATATAGACATGTGGGGGCTTTGTATGTGGGGTTGTGCTGATACATATATTTGATCTGCAGGACTGGGGAGGCTGTGGCACTGATGCACAACTTTGACCTACAGGTCTGTGTCCTAAGACTCTCGGCTGGTGCCCCCCTGGTCATGCAACCTGTGCGGTCGCACAGGTCGCCCATATCAAAGGCCGGCTCTGCATACTATTGCTATCTATACCTAAAATTTAATCAGAACTATTGGATTTTTATATCCCATTGACTTCTATGGGTCTGTTTTTGAATTTTCAAGTAAATTCATCGGTTTCAAAAACTCTACTCATGAACCCTTCTCTAGGCTGCAGCCCCATTAGGAGCACACGGAAGCACTCACGGTCACAATGTCAGGCAATTGTGCATGCTTTGTGTGCACTACGCTTTCAGCAATTTACCTCTATCAGATCGACATGGACCAAAAATGGTGATCGCATGCACTCGGAAGCACGGATCATGAAGTGGGGCTGCTCCAATAGGCTACCACAGGCACGAGCTCCCACTAGCGTAATCTTATCAAAAAAAAATCTGAAACGCTCTAGTGGGGCCTAGCCCTAACAGTTGATCCAGAGGCAAAATCCTTTCTGACTCCAGATGGCAATTGGAAAGGATCCCTGGATCCACAAGAAGCCTTTCCATTTACAAGATTGGAATAATGTATATACAATTCCAAAACTGAACCACATGTTCCAAATGTATATCATATCCAGTGCTATGACTCTAATCTAAACTCTTACACATAGCTTCATAAAAAACAAACAAGTTAGTTTCTCGATTTCTCATGGTTGCATACTGATTAATACGGATTAAGATCAGTTCCTAAGACAAATTTCAGAATATGACTCCCTAACAAAGTTTCCAGTATTTCCCCAACCATTGATGTTAAACTTACGGTGCTATAGTTACCAGGCTGAGAACGACTACCCTTTTTGGTATTACATCTGCATTTTTCCAATCCAAAGGCACATCATCAGACAAAAGTGAGTCTGAAAACATAAGAAACAGGGATCTGAATAAAACTGGACTGAGCTCTTTTAAGATCCAAAGATGCATTTCATCAGGTCCTGGGGTTTTCACTTATTTCTCTAATAGTTTCTGTACCATACCCTCTGTCAGACAGAGTGAATATTCTTTTATACCCTTCATATTTTTACAGTCCCTGCTATTAGGAATAAGTTCTTCTATATATCTGTTGTATTCAATTAGATCAACTGGACTTGAAATGTAGTTCTTGAAGACGTTTCGCTAGTCATCCGACTGGCTTTCTCAATTCAGAATGACTTGTACAAGAATCTGTGGCAATTATGTACCCTGGAAAATCCCAATTAGAATATCACAGCCAGGTGTTAAGGGTGTGATTGGATAGTGGCTAAGAGGTGTTATAGGAACGCCCAGAGTAAGGTGTTAAAACAGCATTGTACATGGCAGACAGTTGGTGTCGAACCCCCCCACCTCTATTTAGGCTTGGTTTCTTTATTTTCACATAAATGGCCTCCTTAACACCTCTCTTGAACCAGTCACGTTCCTTCGCCAGTATGTTAACATTACAATCTTCAAAGGTATGTCCTTTATCCTTAAGATGCAGATACACGGCTGAGTCCTGACCCGAGGAATTGGCTCTTCTGTGCTGGGCCATACGTTGATGCAGTTGCTGTTTGGTCTCCCCCACATACAAATCAGAGCATTCTTCACTGCACTGCACCGCATATATGATGTCGCTTTTCTTGTGTTTTGGTATTGGGTCTTTTGGATGTACCAATTGCTGCCTCAGTGTGTTGTTCGGTTTAAAGCAGACAGGGATACGATGTTTTTTGAAATTTCTTCTTAATTTCTCAGAGACCCCTGCTACATATGGGATGACCATGTTCTTCCTCCTGTCTTGCTTTTCCCCTTCACTGTTGGTATTTGTGTTCTTTTCTTTCCTTCTACTTCTTTTGACAAAGGCCCAGTCTGGATATCCACAAGTTTTAAGGGCTCCTCTGAGATGTTTCATTTCTTTAGCCTTCGCCTCTGTGCTAGTGGGGATGTTCTCGGCTCTGTGTTGCAGGGTTCTGATGACACCCAGCTTGTGATCTAAAGGGTGGTGGGAGTCAAATATCAAATACTGATCTGTGTGTGTTGGTTTTCTGTAAACCTCTACTTCCAGTTTACTATTTTCCTTAACTTCTACCAAGCAGTCCAAGAAAGCCAGTTTGTTGTTTTGTACCTCTTCCCTTGTGAATTTACCGCATTAATGTGCTCTGTGAAAGCTTGTACTTCCTTCTAGTGGATTTTAACCCAGGTGTCATCAACATATCTGAACCAGTGGCTGGGTGCTATGCCCTTAAAGGTATTAAGCGCCTGTGTTTCTACCTCCTCCATGTAAAGGTTGGCCACAATGGGTGAAACTGGAGATCCCATAGCACATCCATGTTTTTGCTTATAGAACTTATCCCTGTATTTGAAATAGGTGGTATTCAGGCACATAAAGTTTCTCATGTGGCCACCTGGGAAATAAAATTGCCCACCCCTGATGTAAATAATATGGCTGTCTTTATGAGATATGGCTGTCTTTATGAGATAAGGCTTAAGAATAATACACCACATTAATATGTCATATTGCCCACTTGCTCTTCTTTTAATTTTTACCTGAAATAGGCCATTTAAGCTTGGGATTGGGAACATATCTGGGCAGCATCTGGGATAGAACATGATGCCTAGTTCGGCATGGTTTTCCTTTTTCAGCACTCTGTTTTCTGTTTTCCACCACAATCATAAAGATATGAAAGGTTGTATGTGTGAAATAGGGGTTAATGTAAATGTATCATTGTAATTGAAAAGCACCACAGAGGATGTTGGTGCCATATAAATCCATAATAGTATCTGTCCATATTACTGAAGCAGTATTTCATGGCACATACAGTAAGTACACACATTCCACATGGGAAAACTAGAGGGAACTGCCTGGTGTAAAATTACTATGCAGCTTTCTGTTGGCAAAAAGGTCCAAATAGTGACCAAAATATCAACAAAGCAAATTTGTGACCTAAATTTTTGGGCAATCGGGCAACGATGGCACACACACATTGTTGTGTCTATTGGTACACATGAGCCAACTAAGGCCCAATATTCCAGACAACAGATGTACTAATTATCATTCTTGTCGGTAGTCTATGATTTGGGAATTATGATAAGCATTTTTGTGTGATTTACTTATGTGTCTGAGAGATTGGACATGTTGGTAAATAACAGTTGGTTAGAATACTGGGCAGTGTGTAACAGGGTCAGATGTTTCTTAGTAGGATTGTCTAGCTGTCTTATCTCAAATTAATTAATTCATAAATTCACTTTGGTCAAGGTAACAATGTTATTAGGCTAGGTATGCATGGGTCGCTAATATATTGTCCAACCGCCCACTATGCTATTTCATTTGGAGGGGTTGAAATATTAGCAGGGCCGGATTTAGAATTTTTCTCCCCTAGGCCAGCTAACTTGTACTGCCTGTGCCACCCCCACCCCTCGTATCATCATATACATGGGGGTATTAAACCAGCCTAGAATGTGTACCTTTTCCTTTAACTACTTGAGAGGTCAAACAGAGCAGAGGCTGACACAGACACCACTTGCAGATTTCCTTGCTTGCAGTTTGCTTCATCTTGCTTTTTAAAGCTTGGCATGGGCGCGTTTCTTTCGCCAAAAAGACAAGGTGTCACACACGACGTGCGGTCATTCATTGGCTTAAGCAGGGAGTGGGATCTGCCACCCCTAGCAAATCAGCAATCGATGCCTATTACACATTTAACAGAAACCGGTAAGGCTCTGCTGTGTGACAACTAATGTGTGTTGAGAAAATTTTATATGGGGATGCAATGCTGCCTAACTTAATTTTTTTCTTTTCTCCCACCCCTGGTGGCTGTGCTGCCCTAGGCCAAGGTCTAGGTGGCCTAGTGGGAAATCCATCCCTGAATATTATTATATTAATATTAAGTAAATAACCAACATTTTTAGACAGATCAGACATGTAGATAAACGTCGGTCAATCACAAGGTGGTAATGTTTTTATTTCAGACAGACTACTGATCACTTGGGGTAGAAAACTGCAATGTACACAATTGGTCTCGTGGTCTGATTTCATAATATCTGCTGTTCTAAGCACGGATAGAACTGTTTTCTACAAAACATAGAATACAGTCCTTCTAGTGCTGTTCTGCCACACAAGCTCGAACTTCTGTACTAGTGGGGGGAAACAAAAGGAAAGCTAATTCTATGGCATCACCCTTTTGCACAGCATTTCCTTAGAATTAAATCTTTATATTTAGGCAGCTTACACAATGTCTGTGTGAATATAGATATGAGCATTTCATCTTTAGAGGCCAGCCTTCCTGCAAAAATGTATACTTACCTTCCCCACCCCTGAAACCCCAGATCTCTTCCTGGTGTTCCTGAAGGTAAATATTCACCCTGCACTCTGCCATCCTCTTCCCCACAAAGGTGTACAAGCTCGTTACAAGCTCACACATGCACATAGGAGGAGCATCATCAGTGATTTATTGTCTATTACTTCATCTGTCAAGGAGAAGATGGAAGACCAGTGAAGACAGCAGAATACAGGAATGCAGGGAATAAAAACGATTGCAAGTTCTGGGTTTTCGTCAGTTGGAAACGTAAGTAAGACATTATGTGGGAGGGGTAGACATGCCCTTTAAATATGTTAAAATAAAAGCTCATAAGAAAGAATTGATTGTCAAAACATTTTAAAAGCGTAAGTACTCTGGAAGCACTGGCGCGTGTAAGGGGGCGGGGCGACTGACCTCGGGCGGGGGTGGTCCCTCCAGGCATGCTGGGAGTTGTAGGCATCGGGGTTTGTCTGTTTCTCCCTCTTCTCGCTGGTCCGGCGCTTCCGCGATGACGTCATTGGCAGGCACGGTAGCGGATTGGATCTCGCGAGAGGCGGGATCCTGACATCACGGATGATGTCACCGGATGACGAGGCGGCCATGCGATTGGAGCCAGCGCCATTTTGAGAATTGCTAGGAAGAACAGAGAGGTCCCCTCCCTCCCTCCCTAAAGTTATGTTATTCTGTTATTAGAATAAAAGAAATATGTTGGAGTCACAGCGGGGCGGTGTCATCCTTGCAATGGTTATGGTGTTGAGCCGTTACATGCCCTCTGGGGACCCAGAGGCGTGGCATTTAGCTTTGGCTACGGCTGGGGGTGGTCATTGGATCACGAGGCAAGGATGTACACTTTAGGATTGGCAATGTGTGAACACATGTTGTAAATAAAGCTGTGGCCAAATTTATTCACCCAACTCTTGTGTCCGTCTGTTTAATTCTATTAGGCTTAAGTTTTAACATACTAAGCAGGCATGGTAATCCCAAGTGAGGTCTATATATAGAGTATATATACTCTAAATAATATATATACTGCATTTCCAGGAAAGAGAAAGGCTCTTTAAAATTCTAATTATTTCCTAGCTTTGCCCTAGTTTTTGTTTACTTTACATCATTTTGGGAGTAGCCACCGGAAACATGGACAGCTATACCAGATCTTACCCATATAAAACTGCCAGAACTCCCACTGGCAAGACCAGATTATCAGCAAGACAACCTAGGGCCTATTGGTATTATTGAGACCCTTCTGCTGAATGGTCAATTTGGCCCAGTAAGCCCTGCAGAACTGCATTTTGTATAATTGTATGTATGTATAATTTTCTTTATAAAGCGCACACGTTTATTCAGTTTTGGATAGACTAAGTTTAAGGCGGTGGTGCGCCATCCAGGAGGAAATAGAGACCAGACATTTAGAAATTTGAGATTGAACTTCAGTGGATACGTAGTCTGGGTATCATCAGTATATAGGTGATACTTGAAAATGGAGAACAGTAACGGCCCCCCAAACAAAGCCCTGGGGAGCCCCCACACTAAGCAGAACAGAAGAGGAAGTTATATTAGCACAGGAGACAGAGAAAGATCTGTTAGAAAGGTAAGAACCATGAAGCAGCTAAATTTCAGATGCCCAGTGAATGCAGAATTTACATGTGAAGAGAATGGTCCACAATTTCAAAGGCAGTGTGCAATGGGGTTAAGATAACAGTAACAGACTAATAAAAAGGAGGGCTGACTAGCACCAGCTAATGAACTGGAGGGCTGACTAAATAGCTAATGAACTGAAGGGCTTACAAACACTGGCTAATTAACTGGAAGGTTGACAACACAGACTAATGAACTGGAGGGATAACAAAACTGGCTAACGAACTAATGACACTGCTAATGAACTGGAGGACTGACCAATACTGGCTAATGAGTTGGAGGACTGACACTGCTAATGAACTGGAGGAATAACAACACTGTCTAATAACATGGATGGCTAACAATACTGGGTAATGAACTGGAGGGCTGACACCACTAATGAACTGGAGGACTGACAACAGTAGCTAATAAACTGGAGGGCTGATCAACACTGGCTAATGGTCTGGAGGGCTGACAATACTGGGTAATGAACTGGAGGGCTGACAACAGTAGCTAATGAACTGGAGGGCTTAAAATACTGGCTAATGAACTGGAAGGCAGATAATACTGGCTAATGAACTGGAGGGCTGACAATACTGGATAATGAGCTGGAGGGCTAACAATACTGGGTAATGAACTGGAGGGCTGACTAACACTGGCCTATTAACTGGAGGGCTGACAATGCTGGGTAATGAACCAGAGGGTTGACAATATTGGGTAATGAACTGGAGGGATGACAACACTGGCTAATAATCTGGAGGGCTGACAATACTGGGATATGAACTGGAGGGATGAAAATACTGGATAATGAACATAGGCTTGACAATACTTCTTGTGGAGGTGTGTGTAGTGGGCTGATGGACTGGAGGGCTGACAACACTAATTTGTGAACTGGAGGGCTGACAACACTGACTGGTGAATTGGATGGCGACTTTATACTTGCTGGAGAACTGGAGGGCTCACTTTACACTGATTGGTGAACTGGAGGGATGACTGTGCCCACAACTCAGACTGGTAAATACAAGTACCCACACTACTGACTGGTAAATATAATATGACCACACAGACTTTTAAATATAAGATGCACAGCCCACACAGACATGTAAATATAAGATCTGCCCACAAAGACTGGTAAATATAACATGCCTCAAATGCCCAGCTCACACAGACTGGTAAATATAACATGCCTCAAATGTCCAACTCACACATACTTGTAAATATAACATGTCCCCAGCACACACAGAAATGTAAATATAAAATGCCTCCATGCTCAGCTGCACACACTTGAGATGTATACATAAAATTGTTCCATGCACAGTAGCACACAGACTGGTACATATGATAAAAGGCCCCCATGCCCAGCAGCACACAGACTTGTAAATATAAAATTCCCCCACCCATGCCCAGCAGCACAAAGACTTGTGAATAAAAAGGGCCCCTAAGCCATGCCCAGAAGGAGAGTCTTTTATATTTAAAATGCCACCAATCCATGCCACCAGCCCAGATGTGTATATTTAAATAAAATTACCCATCCCACGCCAGCAGCACAGACTTGCATATATAAAATGCTACCAGCCCATGCCAGCAGCAGATTTGTATATGTATGTATAGTTTATTTATAAAGCACCACTTGAGGATGGCAGACATGCAGTAAAAAAAATACAATAAAGTCATACAAGGGGAACAAATACATAGATAGTTCAGTACATAAATATATAAATTATATAAATAGAAGTGCTAGAGCTTTGCCACAAGAGGTAAGGAGGTCCCTTTCCCGTAGATCTTACAAATTAGTTAGGTGGGTAACATACAGATACAATGGAATGGGTATAAGTTCTGGAGTGAGACGTATGCAGTGCAAATAAAACAATCATATACTGTGCTGGTTACCAGATAGGTAGGATGTAAGGCTAGAATCAAACCTGCTAATAGAGGTTTCTTGACGTAGAGAGAGGGGAATAGAAATCCAGAGGATGGGAGCCACAAGAGAGAACGGTGAGAGAAAGCAGTACGTGTGGGGGGTCTTTACAGGAGCTGGTTCTGAGATGAGCGGATGGGTATGGGCAGGAACATATGGGGACACTAGAGAGGAAATATAAGGAGGAGCAGCAGAGTGAAGGGGTTTTAATGTTAGGAGTATTTTATATGCAATGCGCTGTTTAACGGGGAGCCAGTTGTCCGGTACAGAGGAGATTAGAGAGCGAAACAATACGTGTAGCAGAGTTAAGTATAGACTGAAGGGGAGAGGGGGGGGGGGGAAAGAATAGCAGTGGTCGGGAGAGAAAGGAACCTGCAGATTTTCGCTATATTGGAAAGGAAAAAGCGTCAGGTTTTCGTAACATAATTAATGTGGTTAGAAACGGAGAGAGAGGAGTCAAAAATTACCCCTAGAGAGTGTTCCGATTGGATAGGAAATGGGGGACAGGACCAGGTTTAGGTAGGAAAATGATCAGTTCAGTTTTAGAAAGATTTAATTTGAGGTAGTGTTGAAATCTAGGAGGAGATGACAAGGAGGCAGTCGGAGAAAAGTGATTGGATGTCAGGAGTTAGTATAGGTGTGGACAAGTAGATTTGTGTATCATCTGCATATAAATGATACTTGAAGCCAAAAGAGCTAATGACTTCTAAGAAAATAGTGTAGAGGGATTACAATTAGGGTCCAAAAACAGACCCCTGCGGCACCCCCACACTAAGAGTAACCAGAGAAGAGGTGTTAGTATAAGATAAGTTCGACCAGAGAGATAGGATAGAAACCAGGATGCCACTTCATTCCGAATGCCTAAAGAGTGAAGTATTTGCACTAGGAGGAAATGATCGACTGTGTCGAAAGCAGAGGAGAGGTCAAGGAGGGTCAAGGAAGATAAGAATAGAAAAGTGGCCATTGGCCTTTGCAACCTGCAGATCAGTCACAACCTTACACAGAGGCGTCTAGGTGCAATGCACAGGACGGAATCCAGATTGCAAAGGATACAATAGGTTATGAGCAATAGTTAGTGATATGGGCGAAGACTAATCATTCTAGCAGTTTAGAAGCTATCCAGATGTAAGGGAGGCATTGAATATGTGGGTAAGTATAGGGGTAAGCACATGATTACAGTGCTTCAGTAATACAGAGGGCAAGGAATCAAGAGGACAGGTTGTGAGCAGACATAATAGGAGCAGGTGAGCAGGGCCACATCTACCATTAGGCAGAGTGAGGCATTTGTCTCAGGCGGCACCCCAGCACTGAAGAAGAAAGGCGGCACACAGGCAGTTGTAGAAAAAAATGTGCCTTAACCAGTCAAGAAAAAATAATAATAATTTCCCCTAGTAAAAGATATGATATTGTTAAAATCCTTTAATATGATTAGGTTAGCTTTGATAAGTTTGTTAGACTGGTTAGGTTAGTTAGGCCCTGCTGAAATAGTCTACCTTGACATGGTGGAAGGCTTACAAATCTTTTGGCTAAAATATTTTATACTACTAATTGACTGTCTGATGAACTGTTTAAATATGTGTGATAGAAAGTTAAAAATCATAAAACTTTAGCCATGCCCGTCCACAAAGCCACACCCATTCTAATATGGCAGTGGCACACAAAAAGGCGTCAATAAAGTTTGACTCAGGCAGCAAAAACCCTAGATGTGCCCCTGCAGGCGAGAGACTTCTGAATGGGTCACAGGAACAAAAGATCCAAGAATAGCAGAGGGAGGACAGGGTAACATTATCTGAGAGTTAAGACTTTATATGTACATATTTTCTCCTTGCCACCTTTATCTGTAAATCTTCAATGGTGCTGCTTCCCCCAAACTGCTTAACCACTGGTAGTAGGTTCCATATATAGAATAAAGTAACGGGGATACTATATAACTTTTTTTACTGTGACATGCAGTGCACAAGGGGGAAACTCTGAAACATTGTGCACTGCATGTCACAATAAAAAAGTTATATCGCATATGTGTGTGTATCCGTGTTACTTTATTCTATATAATCTGAGACCAGAGATCTGCATGTGGATGGACTCCATTTTATGTTGAAAGTAATGTACAAAGTCCTGGGGAGAGTGCGGAGGAAGGAGAGGGTCAGAGGGCAAGGGGCGCAGAAGGGAGTTGAAGATGGAGAACAGGTGATGGGGGCTAGATTTGTTGTTATTTATACGTTTCCGGTAATAGTTCTGATTTGCCAGCAGGAGCCCAGAGCCGAGACATTGCAGCATGAACTTGTAATGGAGGAAGTCAGACTTTGTACGGGACTTTCTCCACGCACGTTCAGCAGCACGCACGCACCTGCATATAAAAAGGAAAGTGGGTTTGAGCCATGGACGAGGAATTTAGGTTCCTTGTCTTCTGAGGGAATGCAAGGGAACAAAAGAGTCTATCATGTTAGTCAGGATAGAATTATCGGAATTAGCAAGTGAGTCAGGGTCATCGACTGTCAAGAGGGAAGAAAGACTAGAGGACAGGGATGAGGTGAGTACCGGGAGAGATCTATGGGTCTAATATTACGAACAGACACACAAGATGGAGGGACAGAAGGAAGAAGAGGGTGTTGAGTCTGAAAAGTGATAAGATGGTGATCAGAAAGTGGGATGGGCATTGTGAGTTCTAGCATTAGTCCATTGCTGAAGATTGAATGAGGATGGTAAGTGTAGGAAGCGAAAGGGCCAGGAGAGGGAGGAGTTGTCAATGTGACAGTTAAAGTCCTCCAGAATCAGAACAAGTCAGTCAGCAGAGAGGAAGAAAGTAAGCCAACTTTCAAAGTCAGAGAGAAATGCAGCCTGAGATGCTGTAGACGGCGGTCTGTACACCACAGCTACTCGTAGCGTGAAGGCAGGGCCATCTCTAGACATTTTGGCACCTGAAAAAAATTCCAAATACTGCCCACCTCGTGGCCAGAAGGGGTGTGGTTTTATAATTGAAAGTGAGTGTTGCTTTGTCCAGAAGTGAGGTGTGGCTTGTCCAGAAGTGGGAGGGGCTTTATACACATTGATTCAACTAGTGTCATTATCGTTGTATGTACATATCAATCCTCCCTTTATTTACAATACATTATAGGACCCACCCTCTAGAATGTGTGTTGGACTGTCCGTTTCAGCCAATATAGGGCCCATGCACGGGCCGATTATCGGCCGAAATGTCCGTTCGTACACATCATGCGTCGCGGGTCGGGACGACCTTTAGGATATCTAGACTTCGGATGATTCTGTCCTGCACAGCAAAGCACCCAGCACAGCTTCCCCTTTAGGATTGTCTGAACTTATAGGAATACTAGACACAGCCAAGGTAATTAAGTAATTAGCAAGATTTAATTTGGACTACAAAGTGATCTCCAGCTGTGCTACAAGGGCTGAACAGGCAGGGTAAAATGGTGTTTGTCAGGAAATAAAGAACAATAGTTTAACCCCCATTTATAAAATATGGCACAGGAGGAAATGCAATGGAGTGCGTACCAGATATGAACTTACCAGTGTCACAAATAACAATGGGGGCACAGGAGGAAAAAATGGGGGCAATGGGGGGATATATATAAAATGCCCCCAGCCCATGCCAGCAGCACAAACAGAACTCCCGGAATAGCAAACGTTTGCTGCTTGCGCATGCACATACGAACGGTAGCACGCACCTGCGGGACAAAGAGAGGAGACGCCGACTGCACAACGTAAATACTTTTTTCCCTTAACCCCCTGCAGGTTGTTTTTTTTTTAAATGGAACTTTTTTTTTTTATTTTTAACTTTATTCAAACTTGACATTGACACTGCTCGGGCGCTCGGCCCAATTTTTATTGCACAGACTGGCCCGGGGGGCATTTGCCCCTCTATATAAATGATTATAGATCAGTGACCTAGGAATGTACCCACAACAAGTATACAGGGCATATAGAGGCCAGAATAACATTCACATAAAAAGCATACACATACAATTTTCAAAACAAGGAATGATCCAAATGTCCATAAAAAACACCCAAAGTCTGTGGAATAGAAGTAGCAGCGAAAATCTACCTGTACTTACTACCCAGCGGACACTAACACTAGCCAAGCGCACAAACCCCTGTACCCTGATTAAGGACAGGCTCCGGAATGCAGGAAGAGCGTCCTTCTCCGATAGAAGATGGAAATATGGCACAAGGGGGGAGCGTACGTCCAACTCCCGGCACAGTTTCTCACTTCAGCAAATTCACTACAGCCCAAAAATTGGAGTGCGCTGTTTCTTCCCAGCCGATATCTGAAATGTAGCAGGCCGCCCGGTGCTCGCAACACCGTTGTCCTGCACAAACCGCAACAGGTACACCGTCCTACCTGACCACAGGGGAAGGGTTCCCACTCAGTTTTAGCAGGCTGACATATTTTCCATATATCTGTTATAGCATTTGCCCCTCTGCCCACCGGCCCAGTCTGCCCCTGATGGACAACTTTTTCACTCCCTTTATGTCTTTCTACTAACTTCAAAGTTTTCCTTTGCCTTGTTCGTTTTTTCCCCAGATCTAGTGAATTTAAAAATGTCCTAAATTTGTGCTTGGCAAAGAGTTTTAAAAAATGAGCAACATCTTAAGACATTTTCCGGCACAGATTTATCAAGGCACAGCCAACTAAATTGTCTGCTAAAATGGAAATGAGTTTATTAAAATAATGGAAATAAAAGATAAGATTAATAAAGATTAGTTTAATAAAGAAATGAAAATGAATGTACCAATAAATAATAATAAATAATAAGTAACATAAAAGAAAATGGCAGGAGTGAGTATTAGTAGCGATGAGTAATCCTAGCTCATGTTTTTCAGTAAAAGCAGGGAAATCAACATTTGAAGTTTGCCACAAGCTCTAGTGCCTGACAGCTTTCCAGATGGTCTCCTGGCTTCCTTTCCGAGCATGCACACTGCATGCAAAAGTAGGAGAGCATGTTTGTCTTTATTACGTTTGTTCTCTCATTGTTAGAACTATTTGAATGTACAATATATTTGAGGTATATTTAGTATAGAAAGAGAACTAGAAATTTAAGATGGGAGGACAAAATGTAAAAATTAAGTGATAAATACTAATGAAGGAAAATGGCAAAATAATTTTTACCCTAAAAACTGGTATTATTATTTTTTTTACATATGCCAAGCGATCAAGGGGTCAATGGTCTTAAAAGTTTTGGGATCCCTTCCTTTTCCTCCATTAACATACCTATCCCCCAATTCTAGGAGTCTTTCCCTCTTTCCTGGCTTGCCAAGCTGTGTCCTAAAAAGGTCAGCACCTAGACAGAACAGTGTTGGGCAGAGTTGGGGTGTGTGTAGGGTAGGGCACTGCCCATTTCAATCTCTCTTCCCCAGAAAATATAGAAGTTGTGCATGGTCGAGAAATAAGGAATAGTTTTTCACGAAACAATGGTATTTTATATTGCTTCCATAAAATTACACAAGGTAATCAGCTTGATAAAGGAACTAGAATGTTGTGAAAGCTTGCTATGATTATCTTAGTTAGCCAATAAAGGTATCACCTTTATATCACTTTTGTTATTTTTTTTTATTTCAAAAGGGTTATCCTGTAAACATGTAGGCAGTAGTAAAACACTGATTTTTACAATCCATTGAATACTACTTTGTCATGGGTTTTCAGTTCCCTGATCTTCAATAATAAAAAAAAATTACCAAAAATTTTTACTATAAAGTAATTTGGGACTACTGATCAAGAAACTGCTTAAAGCACATGTTCAGCTTTCAATGTGTGCATTACATTTGGAAATTAATAAGAAACTTTTGTCTTAATGTGAGCCTTACAGTGTAATAAACCAGTTTGTGGTTGGCTCTCTGGTTTTGCATTTAGCTTGTGAAATGCTGTAAAAACCTTTTATTAGGTGAAGCATTTTGTAAGGGCATGGAAATTACCCAGAAGTCTCTGTTCCTTATTTAAATGTAATATACAGGGGATAATGCGCCCCTACAGTGTACTATAAGGGGTGTAAATTCAACAGATTTTTCAAAATGGAAGAAAACATGTAGATGCAAGGTATGAATTTTAAAAATAATGATATTTTCCACTGAACTTTCCCTTTAAACAAATCTTTGTGGAGGGAGCAGCCAGCAGCTGTGGAGAAGATTTCCTTGCGTGAAATGGAGGGCACGACCTAGAACATAAGGGACCAAGAGAGAAGATAAGTAGGGAGATGCAGTAGAGTGAAGGGATTTAAAGGTTAAAAGTAGGGTATTGAATATGATTCTTTGTTTGATGGGAAGCCACCCTATGGACTGAAGTATCGGGGTTGCGGGTTCTCTTTTGGAGGAGAGCGAGATGATCCGAGCTGCCAAGTTTAAGATAAACTGGAGAGAAGAGAGATGAGAGGCCGGGACAACAAGTAGTAGAATGTTACAGTAGTCAAGACGGGAGATTATAAGGGCATGGATGAGCATTTTAGTAGTGGAGAGAGAGAGAAAGGGGCGGATCTTGGCAATATTTTGCGAAGGAGAAAACGACAGGTCCTGGCGACATTGTTAATGTGATGATGGAAGGAAAGAGAGGAGTCAAAGATAACTCCAAGGCAGCATGCAGATTCAACTGGGTTAATGACCATATTGTCAATAGAGAGGGAGAAGGATGGACTAGGTCCCAGTTTAGGGGGGGAAATGATTAATTCTGTTTTGGATAGATTGAGTTTAAGATGGCGGTGCGCCAGTATCAGCATATAAGTGATACTTAAAACTGAAAGAACTGATTATAGGGACTGATTAAATTATATTATAGGAACTGAACCCATAATGAAAACCCAACTGTCCTATAATACCATTATAATTGTCACACTACTACTACGTAATGTGCCAATTAAAACAAGGGAGTACAGCAGACAGTAAGAAAATACCTCTCGACCCCACTGAGAGCTGTAAACTCACAATTCTATCATTCCCTCCAGGTGCCATCCACCCTTACATCCTCTCCCCGGCCGGAAGATGAAAAGTTTAGAAGGTATCAGCAATGGGGGAGAAGGTGCAGCATGTCACTGAACTGTATTGGCCACAACAGAAAAAGAGTTATGGTGGAGAGGATGAGTGACACAGAATTTGTTCTGGGGGGGAAAGGGGTGGGTGCAAACAAACCTGAGTAGAAGGGAGGAGCACTACAGAGTCTATAATCACCACTCTACTAAATAGTAGCTCACCTTAACCTTTAATTCTTCCCTCCCCCCTTTTTAGCTGGGTTTTTTGACTTGCTCTGGATCAACTGTTATGTAGGGTTTAAAAAAAAAATGAATAGGTTGGACTTGATGGACGTATGTCTATTACTATGTTACTATGCTACCTATTACAACAGTATTATTTACAGCTTGGAACCAAAAGCACCCATTAATAGGGGCTATTTTATAGATACTATTTTGATGTTCAAATGCTCTAATTCATTATCTCCAACCTGTTGAAAGTTCTGTTCATCATATATAGTAGTCATACTGTATATTAAAATAAGTTGTAGAAGATGAGGTAGGATAGAGCAAAACAAAAGGGTTTAAAGCCCCCCTTCCCACATAAAAGTCTGAAAGCCCTTAAGGAGGGCACATCTGTAGCAATCTTGTTATAATTAATATTAATATTGTACAATAATTGCTCCATGCATGGTGTCTGACAACAAAATCGGACCAACAATATTGTCCCTGTCAGACATGAGGGAAAATTTTATAGTAGTGCATAGTATCATGCTGATTGGTTTATATAGCACTGTGTATGGCCTTATTTATGCTGCCATTTTTTCAGTGAAGCTCCAATATGACTGCATGCTTCAGTCTATATGAGGGGCTCCACATCTATTTTGTCTTCGATCTTCATTAGGTCAATGTATGCCATTCTGAAGCTTGGTTTTTGGCTTTCTCCATTTTGTACAGAACGGACCCGAACTTCCGGAACCAAACCGGAAGTTCGTGTCCGGTCTCTTAAACAGCTGATCGCAGGTATGTTTCATTCTTATGCATGATCAGCTGTTAAAACAGCTGATTGGGGAGGGGCCTGGCCTCCAAAGTCATGGGGGGGCCCTGGTCCCTGTAGTTACACCCCTGACAGTACTGCAATGGTACTGAAAACATAATAATTTTTAAAGCTGTACTCAACCTTAAAGTGGAACTGAAGCCTGGGGTAATGTCTCAAGCTTTGGTTTATGTAAAGATATATAGGCCTGTAGTCTCCTTTTCTACTCATAAGCCCCACCCTAAAAAATGTATCTTTACATGGCGATTATTATTTCACATGGCATCAGAAAATAAGAATGTATTTTGTGCCTTTTTTTATTTGACACGTGTACTGCTGATTTCTTTTTAATATGGCATTTACAGGGTTAATAAATTACATATTTAAAGAAACCAAAAGTACATATGACAAATAATAAAGGCACGAAGTACAAAACACGAAGTTATTTTACATCGCTGTGTAAAAAACGTTTACCTTGTAAAATAATGATTGCATTGTTATTGTGGAGATTTCGTTATTTTACCTTAAAGTTTTACAAATATTCTGCTTTGTCACTTTTGCATACCTCAAAGAGGTTTGATGCTTCTAGCAAGGTTTTTTTTTTTAGGGGAGACTAGAGCTTTTCAAGTACCCCTATTTTGTTTAACAGAAACAAAGATTATTAATTATAACAAAATTAATTGTTTTTTTCAAATTCCACTATAATATGCCTTTTTTTTAATTCTGCATTCAGGTTGAACATAGTTAATAATCTGAGACCCCCATAATTTTTTGATTATCCAATAAAATCCTGCCAACTCCACAACTTTAAATGCACCTCTGTTTTCTGCCACTTTTTGGTTTAGGTTGGGAGGGTAATACATTTATTTAGGGGTTGGGTTTTTTGGGGGGGGGCAAATATTGGAAACTATTAAAAAAAAAATATTTTTTTTATTTTACATGGGATGTTTTTAACATGTAGACATAACTAGTGGAAATAGAGAATGTCCCCCATGATATAAATAATCTATTATTTTATTAATGGACCATGCAAGGTATGTATATTTTTTGCACACTGTGTAGGGTATAAGAATTATGAACCCCATATACTCTATTCTAAGGGTAGAGGAGCTTTGGGTGAATGTTTTTTTAGGAAGAAACTCGTCTGAAAGAAATATAAGGCTGATTTGCATAGTTCCTTTTAGTCTTATTTAGTGATGGCCCAGTTCGCGGATCCAAACCCGGAACAGCGGATATCGCGGATTTTCCCATTTTCTGAACTTTTCCGAACCGCGTTTTTGAAAATTTGCGAAATTACGAGGATTTCTCGTATTTTCAAAAATACGGGAAAATACGAGAAATCCTTGTAAATTCAAAATTTCGCAGATTTTTCACATTTTTGGACAGAGCAACCCACATTTTCGGGTCCATAAATCCTCGTATTTTCGAAGAACGGATTTTGCCGAACTTCCATTTTAATAGGCTTTAATGGGTCCGCTCGCAGATTTTCGAATTTTCGAATTTTTTGGAAAATTCGCGGATCCTCGAGCGGACCGGATTTTGCGAAGTTCGGACATCTCTAGTCTTATTCTGGGATCTCTAAAAATTCAATGTTTGGTGATGGAAAGTATTAGGAAATCTAGTGGTTTAGGTTGAATGATTTGACTTAGTGTCCCTTTCTTTTAGGTTCATATTAGTATATCTTCTCATGCTAATCTGAACATATGAAATAAGCTTAGTTTACATAACAATTATGGTCTCATATTGCTGATCTGAAAACTGTTTTTGGACTTTAATTGTGGTCTCCAAACAAGTTTGGGCTAAGCAAAAGGCTGCTGTCTAATGGGTGCAGTGTGTCCCAAGATCATTTTGTTAATAAAGAACACAGTTTGTTGACAAAAAATACAATTAGTCAATCAAAACACATACAGTGATATTCAATAAAAGTTCTTATTGTTAAAAATGGTGCAAATTTTGTGTCATCCAATCAGATCTTAGTTTATATTTAAAAGTTAACATCTGATTGGTTGGGGGCAAAATAAGCACCATTTTTAACAATAAGAACTTTTATTGAATCTCCCTGTTAATGTGGTAACAGAACATAAATTTATTCAAGAGGAAAAAAAATGGCATAAAATATATATTGTGGTGTACGAAATAACATTGTGAAGATGCAAAAACAATTTTGTCTATGAAATTATGGTGGTTTTTTTTGTAATTTTGTATACAAAAGCGTTTGGTGTACAAAATTTTATTTTTTGTGCATATTCCTCATCCCATTTTGTATACAAAAAGCTATTCAGTTTTACTACCCTGTAAATTTTGTACAAATGTAATGCAAACATTTTTTGGCCATGCATTGTTTTTACCTCTAAAACAAAACTTCATAATTTCCTTATAATTAATTACACTAATGATTTCATATGACAAAATAACTTTTTATTTATTTGGTAAGAAACCTATTTTTATATTTCTGCTTTACAACATAATCATATTTTCATATTACAGAATACATTTTGTATTTGGTGGCATCAATAATCTATTATATATCACTAGACATTAAGCTCATTACATTAACGGGCGCTAGAAGCCTAAAAGGCAGAGTCCCTCCCCTGTCCCAAAATGCAGATTCCCCCCCTCTGTCCCAAAAGGCAGAGTCCCCCCCTCTGTCCAAAAGAGAGTCCCCCCTGTACCAGACTCCGCCTCTCTGTCCCAGACTCCCACCTCTGTCCCAGAGTCCCTCCCTCTGTCCCAAAGTTCCCCCCTGTCCAAAAGTCCCGCCCCTCTGTCCCAGACTTCCCCCTCTGTCCCAGACTCCCCCCTCTGTCCCAGAGCTTCCCCTCTGTGGCAGTGTCCCCCCTCTGTGGAAGAGTGTCCCCCTCTCTGTGGCAGAGTGCGTCTGTGATTGGCTGAGTGGCGTGGCTGCCAGCCGTGAAGGCAGCCATGGGGGCGAAGGGCAGTAGTGGGTTAAATTTTAGTTTTGGGGGTGGACATGCCCTTTAATAACTACATTTTAATTGGGAAATAATATGAATTGTTTGATTGGGAGGAGAAGCCAGTGTTTTATACAACTGATCAGATGAACATAGCACTTGCTATTATTGGTAGGTGGAAGTAGGAGTATAATTTTTACTGTAATTGCCCTTTAATTAGATGTTAAAATGACAAGCACAAACTTATATAGTAATAGTTTGTATGTACAATTCCCCTCCTCCCCAAAAAAGATTATAAAAAATTATAATTACGTGTTAAATAATAGATTGCTCATGCTACCAAATACAAAATGTTTTCTTTAGTACAAAAATTTAATTATGTGCTGTGAAGCACAAGTATGTTTTAAGTTACACTAAAAATAGGTTTCTTTCCAAATAAATAATTACTAAATTATTTTGTCATATGAAATCATTAAAGAAAAATTTCTCATTGTCCACAAAATACACAGGGTGGGGAAATACAATACTTTTTGTACTTTTTGTATACAAAATGTTATGAGGACTATCAAGATCCTGGCAAAAGAACATTTTGATGACTAAATGCATTTTGTAGTCAGTATACTTTTCCTATAACAATGTCATTGTGCACCAAAATATATTTTTTTCTGCCACAGTTCTTTTTTGTTGATCAAATTTATGTTCTGCTACCGCAGTATTTCTTTTGATCGACTAAATTTTTTTTGTAACCAAAATGATCTAGGGACAAAGGGCACCCCATACTATCTTACCTTCAAAGCAAACCCCAGATAGCAGCTCTTAAGTGCACCATTTGACAAGCTACGAAGCTGTAAAGTTAATGGTTTCTGCATGGCCTGACTAGAGAAAGACTTGTTGTTATTAAAAGCATACTTCACAACATCATCAATTACCACTAGAGATGTCCGAAACTCACCAGTTTCATTCCATTTTTGGATTCCCGGATCTCAGAAAATTCTGAATATCTGAAAATTCCGAAAATGGAACGAATTTTGATTATTATCGAATGTTCAAGGCTATTTTCGAGGATTATAAAAAATAGCCTTGAATGTTCGATAATCCTCCAAAATATGATCGGAGACTACTTTCGAGTTTCCGATCATATTTTTGAGGCTTAACAAACATACGAGAGGCTATTTTCGTGGATTATTTTTGATACTCCTCGAACGTTCGATAATTATAAAAAATAGGCTCTGAAGTCACAAAATCCAGGCGATCCTTCCAGATTCGGACGGATCATTCGGATTTTGGAACCAAGGGGTTCCGCGTTCGAGTCAGACCCGGATCCCATCTCTAGTTACCACTCCATCACTATGTAGAATATTACAGGAAAATGGTATCTCTGATGGAATGTCTGGTACATGTGCTGGATGCTGGAGTAGAACTGCCTGGAATAGCCTGTTAGCAGCAGTAATTAGGCAGTATTTGGAGATTATATATATAATATATATATATATATATATATATATATATATGTATATATATATATATACATATATATATATATATAATCAAGGTGACTTCAATTGTCACATTGAAAAGGCTAAGCAATCATGGACCATAAGGATGGTCACTTCCTGGACTTGGTCTTTACTAAAAATCTTTCTGTCTCTCAGTTTGCTAGTAACTCCTTCCCACTCTCAGATCACAATCTAATACTTTATCTACCACTACTTACCCCTCTCTTCGACACTCCATCTACTGTCCTTGTTTGCAACACCCGTGCAATAGACTTTCTGGCTCTATCCTCCTCTCTCAGTTCTAGCCTTCCTGCTCTCATGTCTGACTCTAACACTGATTCCCCAATACATTTGTATAACTCTATCTTATCATACATAGTAATTAAGGTTGAATAAAGACATACGTCCATCAAGTCCAATCTATTCACTCCCCCCCCCCTTTTTTTTTTTAACCCTACCTAACAGTTGATCCAGAGAAGGCAAAAAACCCCAGCTAAAAAGAGGAAAAAATTCCTTCCTGACTCCAAACGGCAATCGGAAAGTATCCCTGGATCAACCAGATTATATGATTAATACCAGTAATTCTCAATATTTTTTAGTTTTAGAAACTTATCCAGGCCTTTTTTAAAGCTATTCAATGAACTTGCCATTACCACATTGCTGGAAGACAGTTCCACAGTTTCAACGTTCTCACTGTAAAGAAAACCTTCCTAACTGAAGATGAAACTTCTTTTCTTCAACCTTAAAGGATGTCCACGTGTCTCATATGACCTGTTAGTAAACAATGCACCAGAGAGCTCATTGTATGGGCCATTAATATATTTGTATAAGGTTATCATGTCCCCAACACAACGCATCTCCAATGTAAAAGCTCTAACTTGTCTAATCTGCCGGCATAGTCAAGCCCCTCCACCCCTTATTAATTTAGTTGCCCTTCTCTGAACTGCCTCAATTTCCAAGATGTCCCTTTTGTATATGGGATTCCAACTGCAATGCGTATTCACAAGAGGCCTTACCAGTGCCTTGTAAATAGGGAGAATATAATTTTTCTCTTGAATCCATTCCCCTTTTATACAAGACATATCTTGCTAGCTCTAGCTGTTGCTACCTGGCATTGTTTGCTACAGCTAAGTTGTTATCTACCAGAACCCCCAAATCTTTTTCCATACAGATGCACTAACACAGAGTTTTTATGGTGTAGGTGGCACAGGGATTATTAAATCCCAAATGCATCACCTTACATTTATCAACATTGAATCTCATCTGCCATTCTGCTGCCCATTTTGATAATCTATCTAGGTCTGCTTGTAGCACTTGCACATCATTGGAAGTTTCCAAAGCTCTGCATAAGTTAGTGTATCATGCAAACACTGAGACCTTGCTCTCAATGCCCCCTTCTAAGTCATTTATAAACAGAAAACAGAAGTGGCCCAGTCACGAACCGTAGGCACTCCGCTTAAACTTTAGCCCACATAGATGTAGCTCCATTAACCACCACTCTCTGTTTGCATCCAATAACCAGTTCTCTATCCACGAACAAATGTTTTCTTCAAGGCCAACAGTCCTCAGTTTATACTTAGTTGCCTATGTGCACAGTATCAAAAGCTTTGCAAAATCCAAGTATACCACATCCACAGCTGTGCCTGAATCTAACTTCTACTCACTTCTTCATAAAAACCAATTAAATTTGTCTGGCATGATCTATTCTTATAAATCCATGCTGACTACTACTAATAAGATGATCTCTGGAGACAAAGTCAAGGATATGATCCACTACTATTGACTCCTTTGCCCCCCTACAAAATCACAAATATCGCTCCGCTAATCCCCGTCCTTGGCTCAATTCAGATACCAAGTTCCTACGCACAGTATTGTGCACGAAGGGCTGTGGAAAAAGTCACTCAGTCAGGCAGACTTTAACCATCAAGCTCATGTTGTTGTGTCTTAATACAGCTCTTTCAGCAGCTAAACACTCCTACTTTAGCACACTTATAAACAATAACAAAAATAACCTACATTGTCTATTTTCCCTATTTAACACTCTCTTTCAGCTCTCCTCTACAGGCACTCTTCATTCCATTAACGCTCCTCAGGATTTTGCAGACTACTTTAGTAGTAAAATAGATGAAATCCGTACCCTAATCCCCTCACCCCAGGATAACTCTTGCCTTCTTTTGCCTGCCCCACCACCTGCAGTTCTGGAATCTTTCCCCCCTGTCACCCATTCTGAAGTCTTCGACCTCCTGTTGTCCTCGCCGCTTACAATGTGTACCCTTGATCCCATGCCCTGCTTCCTACTTAGTCCCTCAGACACTGCGCTAAAATCCTTTCCCGCTTTTTCTCACATTTTTAATTCCTCCCTGACCTCTGGGATTTTTCCTCGCCTTTAAACATGGTGTGTCAAAAATCTTCTTAAAAAAAACCCCTCTGGACCTACCTGTCTCTCAAACTAAGCTTGTCTCCCTTTTACCGTTTGCATCAAAACTCCTTGAACGTCTTGTCTTACGTGCATTACTAAATACCTCCATACTAATAACTTATGGACCCATTACAATCAGGATTCCGACCGTGTCATTCAAGAAACGGCCCCTCGCAAAGTCTCAAATGACTCACAAGCTGCCAAAGCCAAAGACAGTTCTCGGTCCTCATTCCTTGACCTATCGTCTGCCTTTGATACTGTGGACCACTCTCTTCTATGGAGATTCTATATTCTCTGGGCATCCAAAATCAAGCTGCGGTGGGTTGTCTTCTTATCTCTCTAACAGATCTTTCTCGTTCTTTAGGTAGTAGAACTTCCACTCCTGTTACGCTTAGTGTGGTGGGTCCCTCAGGGCTCGGTTTTAGGACCCTTTCTGTTTTCCCTTTACACTATCTCTCTGGGAGAAATAATCAGTTCTTTCAGTTTAAGTATCACTTATGTTGCTGATGATACCCAAATTTACTTGTCACCCCCCCTGCTAAGTTAATGCCAAACTCTAAATGTCTGCTCTCTATCTCTTCTGGATGTGTGCACCGCCGTCTTAAACTCAATTATCAAAACAGAATTAATAATTTCCCCCTAAACTGGGACCTAGTCCTCCCTTCTCCATCTCGATTAACAATATGGTCATTAAACCAGTTGAATCTGCGTGTACCTTGGAGTTATCTTTGAATGTCGCTAGGACCTGACGTTTTCTCCTTCGCAATATTGTCAAAATCCGCCCTTTTCGCTCTCTCTCCACTACTAAAATGCTCATCTGTGCCCTTCTAATCTCTCGTCTTGACTACTGTAACATTCTACTACTTGTTCTCCCGGCCTCTCATCTCTCTCCTCTCCAGTTTATCTTAAACTCGGCAGCTCGGATAATCTCGCTCTCCTCAAAAAGAGAACCCACAACCCTGATATTCAGTCCATAGTGTGGGCTTCCAATCAAACAAAGAATCATATTCAATACCCTACTTTTAACCTTTAATCCCTTCGCTCTACTGCACCTCCCTACTTATCTTCTCTCTGGTCCCTTATGTTCCAGGCCGTGCCCTCCTTTCACGCTAGGAAATCTTCTCCATAGACCCCCAACTAACACTGCTGCCTCCCCCCTAAACCATTCTGTCTTGCTGCTCCCTACCTTTGGAACTCTCTCCCTCTCTCACTTTCGCCTGGTGACATCCATACTTTAAATCTAGACTGTATTCCTACCTTTCTGAGCATCAGCAGAACAATGATGTTAGCCTTTTTAGCACTTTGTACCCAACACCCCCTACTTGTATCTGTATGGGTCACTCCCACTTAGATTGTAAGCTCTTTGGGGCAGGGATCCCATTCCTAATGTGTCAAGGCTTGTTGCTACTGATATCAATTTATTTTTTTAACCGATGTATGAATTGTATTAATTTAATTTATCTGTATAATGGATTGCCCTTATCCCCTTGTTTTGTATACTGTGTATTTTTTAATGTACCGTGCTGCGTACCCAAGTGGCACTTTATAATAAAAATTATACATAGATCAATCCATCACTAATTGAAGTTTGGGAAAGAGACACAAAAGCCTGGGGGGGGGGGAAGAATGTAAATTCCCTAACCTTGTATACCTTATGCTTAACCCTAACGTTGTTTGAAACAAAAGTTCCCCCTTAATGGAATGGCATAATACTGCCAAGACATAACTATACACTAACTGGTGGCTTAAAGGACAACTAAAGCCTAATAACTACACTCTTTCAGAAGAAATTTACCTTTCTAACATGGTTTTTGTGCTGCTGAATGCTGATATTTCAACCCATACAACTGATCCTGCTTATAAAAATTTGCAGGATGGGGCGAAAAATACAGAAATAAACAATAATTTTTTCTAATGGTTTTGGCAAAAAATGTATCAAAAACTATATGTTGGACCAAATGTTGTTTGCTTATTTTTGGACCTTGGATCAGATTTAGAGGGGGGTAGAAGACACTGTAATGTCACTAATTGTTTAATAAAGCCCATAGTTGCATTAGTCACTATCTGGTCAGTTTTATTATGTTGCTCTGAGGCATATAAATGTTGGCATAGGCTCTGGGCAGGGGCGTAATTACTAGGGGAAGCAACCACAAATGAGCCCGGGAGCCAATGGGGCCCCCTCTTCCTTTTTTTCTATGACAGATATAGCCTCCTCCCAGAAAACCACTGTGGATGAAGCATAGATAGGGACCCCATCATAGTTTTGCAGGGCCCCCCAGAGATTCCTAGTTACGCCACTGGCTCTGAGGGTCTTGGGTGCAGAGCACAGTCACCCTAGGTCAGTTAATACAGCTAGCTTAGCAGGAATGAACAGGCCTTGAACAAATTTGAGCAGCACTAATTAATTATTTACATCAGAATATTTACCTTTAAGGCTTATAACATTATTATTTTAAATGTTTATTACTTTGCAATAATGTATGTATAGAGTATTTTTATAAATAAATCATGATAGCCTAAAAGTGATATTTAGAGAATGTAAACTAGTCGTTAAAAAAGTATTTGTCTCTGACAGGATGTGTTACATCAGTTTTCAAAAGGTTGTGCGGAGTAGGACCAGGTTTGCCAGTTATTATCATTGGTTAGATGTGTTATGGCCACTATATGTATTTAATACTGTTTCCATCACATCTGTTCATTAGTATATCAATCTTTCTGATTATCAATATTTTATTTGTAATTTTACAATGCTGGCATAAATGCATAATTTTGCGCCTGCTCATCCTAACAGTTATATTCTCTCCGTACATTTTCCTTTTCCACCCCTCTTTGCAGAAGAATTAGTCCCATTTCCATCCTGTGTAAGTGTGAGCTAGTGCTTGAGGGGTTTCCATGGTAATGCTGCCTGGTACACACAGGACTCCCATAGTGCACTCTGAGAGTCTTTATATTTCCTACTTTTCTCCCATCACCCCTTCACTTATCTTATCAAGATAACGGACATGAATAGCAAACATCTGAAAAGCCCAATAGATAGCATTTGTGTACATGATATACATTACTAACAGTGATACATGTGATGCATCCCAGTCCCATACTTAAATGAGATGGGCATGTGAAATATGCACAGTTCATATAATAACTCTAGTCGTGTTTGTCTATTTGAGTTAAAATGGACTAAACTATTATATATAACTGATATATTTGCACTAAACCTTTATACTCCCTTAACCACATGCCAGGAGACCTTTTGATTTGCTCGGCAGGAGAGTAAGGAAAGCTGGTTTATCGCCTGGAAATGGATGTGTTAAAATCAGTGCACATTCCAGCTACATTTTTAGAATTACACATAGACACATGTGTTCCATCAGGATATGCCATCATGCATAACAATGCATAAATAAATCTGCGCTATTACGCAATCACTCATAAAATAAACAGCGTTTTAATCAGCTGCACTTCTATATCTTTGTCAGTATAGAAAACCAATACAAACACAGATTTGACTGCCTTTGAACATCCATTATAGATAAGGCAGCCACAAATGACAGGTAAACAAAAATTGGGTTTTTACTGGTAGAAAATTCTATTATCTGTTGAAAAATGCAAAGCCAATGATAGCCTGCAATTATATAAAACCTGTTAAACAAAGCATAGCATGAAAACTATTTCAGCTTAGGGTCACCCTGTTATATAGAATAAAGCATGTAAACTGTACCTTTACAATGAAAAATATTCTTCATATTCTCTTTGTTCCTCCCAGTGTCTGCTTCTGTTTGTAATGTCTCAGGGTCACAGTAAGATGTTTTTGGGGGTAATAGGAATAACATGGATCACGAGTTGTCTCTTACAGATCATTTACATACACCCCTCCTTTGTGCTGATTGGCTCTTTCAATTGATAGGAAGGAATATTACAAGGTGAAATGCCAGCGTGGTCATGATGCCAGGGTTTGCGACAGTGGGCAAAGATGGTTAGTGGCAGCTCAGAAGGCCAGTAAGTGGGAAAATGTTGTCCAGTGATATATAATTGGATATTCATAGAGTTTCCATAGAAACAGTATCTATAAGCTGAATACTGTATGAAGGAATGAAATATGGATATTCCCAAGAGTATTGTTTGCTGTTTAATGGCATGGTTAACAGAATTCTTTCCATTATATGTGGTTCTGTCACAACATGTAACATTAAAAGCTCTGCATATGGGTTTTAGAACTATGCAAATTCTAATTTCTTAGCATACCAGAGATATAGATTTTAGGCACAGGCCAAACTGTATAAGAGAGTAGTTCATGTGGTCTATGGGCCAGTCAGCACAGAGGGGCCCCTTCCAACAATGACATGATCTGGACCAGCCTTATCTGCAACAGCTTCCTGAAATGAAAAAGAGGGTGTTCTGGAAGGTTTGGCCATTCAACGGACTCCAGGACATACTCAGGGAGATTCAATAAAAGTGTCTTATCGTTTTAAATGGTGCTAATTTTGCCCCAACCAATCAGAAAATGTAACATTTGAAAGCAAACATTTGATTGGTTGGGGCAAAATTATCACCATTTAAATGATAAGAACTTTATTGAAACCCCACTGTATTTATGCACTGAAGGGGGACACCCTGAAATGTTGTGCAAACACAATGTCACAATAAGTTGATCTTAATAAGTTTGATCTTAAATAGTGGTGCATTCCTCACTACTTACTGTACCTTTAACCATACGGTATTTTAATTTGAGGGAAGGAAATTATAGACAATGTCCACCAAAAAGTATGCCTTTATATACATCTATGCAGATGTGTTACTGTAATAAAATGGTAGATCTTTCTATTTACTGCATTTAAAATTCTCAATTCCCAATTGTTAAAGGGTACTGTGGTTTCCTACCTTTAAAACGAGCTATCAACGCTCCACAGTCCAAGATATAAAGAAGACTGACCAGAAAGTTAATGGGTGGGAGGCTGACATGTTACATTCCTGAAGCTTCTCCTGCACAGTGCCGCCAGCAAGACACTCCTCAGACTCCCTCAGTGTGTGAGGGAGACAGGAAGTCCCTCCTCCTCTCTGCTGTGTGAAGTCCTGTTAAGGAATCTGAGTGGCCCACGGCACCCGCAAGTGGGCAGGGCTTGTGCACCGCGTGGGCATGGTTTGTGCACCGCGAGTGGGTGGGGCTTTGAGGGCAGAGTCACGGCAGTGCGGGTGGGGGGGGCCACATGGGGCTGTAAGAGAATGGCGGAGGGGGGCCTGCAACTGGAGGGACCATGGGGTCCAGAGTGGGAGGGACAGGGGGGTGCAAAGGGGAGGAGGAGACACAGGGCAGATTGACTGACTGGTTTCAGAGCAGGAAGCAGGAAGTGCAGGGGACCTGGTGATGCTGCTGCCATATCACAAACAAAAATGTAAATATCTACAGAACTATGCAAAATAAACAATGGAAATACATGCAAAAATTCTCAGAGGAGTAATTCCTATCAATTTACCTAAAGTCATTTGGACCACAGTTCTTTTTAAAGTCAATGTCACATTTATTTACCCCATGAACTACAAGAAAGTTTTATATCCTCATTAGCAACTTACTAACTCATTTCCAGCTCCTGAACGTTTTATTGAAGAATGGGATGTGATGATGATATTATTTTATTTATTTATCCTAAATGAATACACTGTACTTATTTTTAAATTCAATTAGAAAACACTCTAGCAGGGGTCCTCAAACTACGTCCCATGGATGGATATGGCCCTCAAGGTGAGTCACCTGGTCCTGCTCAGTGGCATGTTTAGGGGGGATTACCGTTTTACTTCTCCTGGCATCCATAATTGTACATAGATTTTCTTTGTTTCAAAAATGTATCCAGTGTGCCCTGTGATTGACAGCAGCATAGAGATCTGTATCAATATTAACCCTGCAGCTGCCTGAGGTTTTTGCTGAGACTGGGTTTACATAAAGTACTTGCTTTTCTAACATCCATTATTTATTCACTTCTAGAAACAATCTGGTTCAGAGTTGAGCCTGATCTCAGTACAGCTTTGGGCAATGGATTTCTCAATAGTGTTCCTATTAAATGTTGGTGGCTAGGTACTTACTGTATCACTCCACTCTGATGGATCTTAGTGAGCAGGAGGGACATTAAAGAATCCGGTGGGATAACATTATCAGGGAGATTCAATAACATTTCTTAAAATGGTGCTAATTTTGCCCCAACCAATTAGATGTTAGCTTTCAAAGTTAAATAAGATCTGATTGGTTGGGGAAAAATTAGCACCGTTTTAAATGATAAGAACTTTTATTGAATAAGCCTGTATGTGTGTAGAAATGTATTAGTAAATGTAATAATATTTTAATTGTCATTTCAGTTTCAAATTGATAAATATAGTGGATAATGTACCCCCTACTGTAAATTATAAGGATATTAGAATTCACAGAGGAGTTCCGTGACCATATAAAGACGAGGCCGGAGGCCGAGTGCCTTTTATACAGGCCACGGAACTCCGAGGTGCCTTCTAATATCCTATGATTTACAGTTATAACCCACCCCTCCCCACCTCATTATAAACAAAACCATGGTTATTGTGCAGTCCACAGGCTGCTGTACAAGTTTACAGGCTAACATCACACCACACACACCAACACTCTGACATTACCGACCTCTTTTTCCTCTCCTGCTCTGTGTCAGCTGACACTCTTCTCCTGGCAGTCACGGGTCCTGATTAGACCACCCACCTGCTCCTTTCAGTGTTCCGTGTTCTAGCAGGTTAGACCGCACCCCTCCTGCTTCCTCCTGGATTCCCTCACACACACCCGGCTTCGGTTCCGGCTGATGCGGCTCTTTTGAGGTACTTCCGTGTATTATCGGCGCGCTACTGCATAGTAGCGCGCCGATTAAGGGAATTATTTACAGCTAATCCCCATAGGGATCAATGGAAGGGGTGGGTTATAACTGTCTGTCAGGTACTTACCTTGCCGGGGTCCGGGGTCCTTCCGGCGGGGCGCGAGGGGAGCGCGCCGATGACGCGCGCCGCCCGCTCGCACGCCCGCTCACGTGCCCGCGCGTCCTCAGTGACGCGAGGACGTGGGCGGGGCAGGCTTTTTCCTGCTTGCAGCGTTCCCTTCCGGGCACGGCCAGCAGGGAGGAGGTCACAGGGGCCTATTTAGGCTCCGCCTGCTGCAGCTGGCCTCCTTGCTGCCAGTTCAGAGTTGTTTGCTCTGGACTCTAGCTCCTGTGTGCCTTAGCGTTTGTTTCCTGTTGGTCCTGACTCCTACCTCCGGTCCGAATATCTACCACAGCTCCTACCTCCAGTTATCTCCGGTCTGCATATCCTCCACAGTCCCTACCTCCGGTCCGAATATCTACCACAGCTCCTACCTCCAGTTATCTCCGGTCTGCATATCCTCCACAGCTCCTACCCGGTCCGAATATCTACCACAGCTCCTACCTCCAGTTATCCCCGGTCTGCAATCCTCCACAGCTCCTACCTCCGGTCCGAATATCTACCACAGCTCCTACCTCCAGTTATCCGGTCTGCATATCCTCCACAGCTCCTACCTCCGGTCCGAAATCTACCACAGCCCTACCTCCAGTTATCTCCGGTCTGCATATCCTCACAGCTCCTACCTCCCGCGAATATACCCAGCTCCTCTCAGTTATCTCCGGTCTGCAATCCCCCACAGCTCTACTTCTGATCCGAATATATCCCAGGTTCTACTTTGTTTCACCTGTATCTGTTCTGCTGCCTCTCCACATTGTGGGATTGGCCTTTGTGGTTCTCTCTTCTGGAGCCGCGACCTGGGATCTGTCCGCCGCAAAAACATCTCACCATTAGAGGCTCTGGTGGAAACCGCTGGTACTTAGATTCCGCGTCCAGAGGGGGTCTCAGGGGGTCTTTTCCTGAAATCTCGTAACAGTAACAGGCAGCCAGATGAATCCCACTGGAGATGTCAGTCCAGCAGAAGACCGTACCGTCAAGTCGCTGAACTTCGTGGAGCTTTGCAAGAAGCTAGGCAGGGATTCTGTCAACTAGACGCTAAACTGAATGCATGTGCCCTGGCACTCCTCATTACCCTGCTATTGCGGAGCCTAAGATCCCGCTCCCTGACGGTTTTCCGGTGATCGTTCCAGATTTGGCCAATTCAAAAGCTCCTGCAATTTGTACTTTTCCCTTGCCCTAAAAGTTTCACTGAAGAAAGGGTGAAAGTAGGGTTCATTATTTCATGCTTCAGGTGAGCCCCAAGCTTGGGCCCTTCGCTTGTTGGATCAGAACAGCCCTGCAGTAGCCTCTGTAGGTACCTTTTTCTCTGCCCTAGAGAGAAATTACGATGATCCTCGTAGAGTGTCTCAGCTGAGGCGGCCCTCCGTAACCTGTCTCAGAGGAAAAGACAGGTGGATAGATTATGTGGCCGATTTCCGCAGAATCAGTGTTGAGACTCATGGAACGAGCGGCTCTTATACATCAGTTTCGAATCGGACTGTCAGAAACTCTTAAAGATGAGTTAGCACGCACTGGAGTCCCCGGGAAGCTGAAAGATCTTATTGATCTAGCGGTCCAAATCGATCGCCGACTAAGAGAAAGGAGTAGAAAGGTTGGGTGCTTCCCGTCTGTCCTGTGATACCTTTACTGCTGCACCTGCTTCAGGATTTCTGGAACCCGTCCCTAGCAATTAGGGTTAACTCTGTCCTCTCTCTCTCCTGAAGAAAGGATCCGAAACGCCGCTTAAACCTGTGTCTCTACTGCGGAGAGTCTGGTCATTTGCTTCAGGGATGCCCAATCAGGCCCACTAGTAGGTTCCTACCATGATTCTAGCCCGTCTCTTCCGGCTTCATCACCTTACCTATCTGTTGATGTCTCATTACAGGGAACCGGTCCGAGGTTCACCGTCAAGCCGTTATTGATTCCGGGGCTGTAGTTGTTTTTTTTGGAATCTCTAACCCAGGAATGGAAGATTCCCACTCGCTCCAAATCGTCTCCTCTTTTTCATTATCTGGCAGACGGGTCTAAAATTTCATCTGGTCCTGTACTACGAGAGACTTTCCCAGTATTGATCAATATCAATCTCATACAGAAGTTATATGTTTTGATGTACTGCCTTTTTCTCTTTTTCCTTATTCTAGGTTGCCATGGTTGAAAACACCACAACCTTCAATAAATTGGATTCTGGAGAGGTTTCTTTTCCCTCATCGCATTGTCGGCTGTCATGTATTTCCTCTTCATTGTTAAGTATTAATCAAGTCCATTCTGAAGCTTTGTTACCCAGTGTCTATCAGGACTTCGCAGATGTTTTGATAGAAGGCTGCTAACAATCTTCCACCACACCGCATTTACGATTGCCCAGTTGAACTGTTACCTGGTGCGGAGATTCCTTTTGGCGGGGGGTATATCCGTTGTCAGAACCTGAGCAAAGGGTTCTTAAGGATATATAGAAGAGAATCTTACAGAGGGCTTTATTCGCCATTCCACGTCTCCAGCAGGGGCTGGTATATTTTTCGTGGAGAAAAAAGACGGTTCGCTTAGACTGTATGACTACGAGCTCTCAATAATGTCACAATTAGAATAGATACCCTCTTCCATATCCCTGAATTATTTCAACGGTTGAGGACCGCCAAAATTTTTACCAAGTTGGATCTTCGGGGAGCCTATATTAATTCGAATAAAGGAAGGGGTGAATGGAAAACGGCGTTCCGCCCGATATGGTCACTTCGAATATTTGGTCATGCTTTCGCGGTCTGGCAACGCACTGCCACATTCCAACATTTTGTCATGACATTTTCCGTGACTGTTGTGATGATTTCTTGGCCGTGTATCTAGATGTGATATATGATTTTTTTTCTAACCTAGAGGATCACGTACCCAGGTTAAGAAAGTTCTTTCTCGTCTTAGAATTCATGGGTTATACGCCAAACTGGGGAAATGTGAGTTCGAAAAACCTTCAATACGTTCTTGGGGTTCATCATCTCATCCCAAGGGTTAATAGGATCCTCAAAAGGTTTCCGCTATTCAGGATTGGCTACTCCAACTACCGAAAGCAGGTTCAAAAATTCATTGGTTTTGAACTTCTACCGTAGATTCATTAAGAATTTTTCTACTATCATACTGCCGTTGACCGCTCTGACCAGAACCATGTCCCATTCTGTTGGACGAAGCCCGCTCAAACAGCTTTTGAGCGTCTTGAAATCTGCCTTTTACTTCAGCCCCCATCCTTATCCATCCAGATCCAACTGTTCCTTTTACATTAGAGGGGATGCTTCCGAAGTTGCTCTAGGAGCTATACTCTCGCAACGTAACGTACCTAAGGCTTTACTACATCCAGTTGCTCTTTTTTTCAAGAAAACTTTCTGGACTCTGAGAAGAATATGATGTAGGAGACCGTGAGTTGTTGGCCATAAAATCGGCCCTGGAAGAGTGGCGATATTTACTTGAGGGCGCCAATCATCCTATTACCATCTTCACGATCATAAGAACCTGGAATATTTGCAAACTGCCAAAAGATTAAAACCCCGTCAAGCTAGATGGGCTCTTTCTTTACACGATTTAACTTCCATATAACCTTTCGTCCAGGTTCAAAGAATGGCAAGGCCGACGCCCTTTCTAGACAATTTTGTGAGGTCAATAAGTCTGACAAACCTAATATGGGTCTTTCCAAATCAAATTTTCTGCTGTTGCATACTAATATAGCCAAAACCATCAAGAAGCATCTCTCCAGTCTACTCTCGTTCCCAAGATGGGTTTATATACCAAAATAACAAAAATTTGTTCCGGACCGGGCCAGGTCTGCAGTACTTCAGTATTGTCATTCTCATGCTTTGGCTGGTCATTTTGGTGTTCACAAGAAGTTGATTTGGTTAACAGAAATTTTTTTGGCCAAGTATGTCTAAAGATTGTAAACAGTTTGTGGCTTTTGTCTTACTTGTGCTAGATTCAAGACTACTAGACAGAGACCATACGGGTTACTGTCTCCTCTGCCGGTTCCTGACCGCCCTTGGGGCATGATTACCATGGACTTCATTGTTGAGTACTCGCTCCAAGGGTTTCAACACAATATTTGTGGTTGTTGATCGGTTAACGAAGATGGCTCACTTTATTCCGTTAAAAGGAATTCCTCAGCCTCCATTACTGCAGATGTGTTCATTAGAGAGATTGTGCGTCTTCATGGGGTTCCCGATGATATCGTATCAGATAGAGGGGGCAATCACTTCGAAATTTTGGAAGGAGTTGTGCAAGTGTTTGCATATCCACAATTCTTTTTCCTCGGATACCATCCACAATCTAATGGACAAACAGAAAGAACAAACCAAACACTGAACAATATCTCGGTGTTACTCCTCTGCAACACAAGATTGGTTTCTCTTGTTACCGCTTGGGAGTTTGCCTATAACAAACGCTGTCCATTCCTCCATCAAGTGTTCTCCCTTTTATCTAACTATGGATTTAATCCAACTTCCTTACCGGTATTCCTTCCAAGATCACTATTCCTGAACTTAATCACCAGAATCATGATGATGAAGGAGAAGACTGTAGAGCTAAAAGACCTTCATCGCTGAAGCTAAGAACAAGCCCGTAAGTCAGCTAATCTTTTAGAAAAAAGATTCTTCGGTATTTAAGGTGGAGACTTGGTCTGGTTGTCTACTGTAATTTGAAATTGAGGATTCTTCTGCTAAGTTGGGTCCCGGTATCGGGCCATTTCGTATTAGGAAAGCTATCAACACGGTCGCCTTTGAACTGGAGCTCTCCAATTCATTAAAGATACATCCAGTTTTTCATGTATCCTGTTTCAAAAGATATGTTTGACTCTGCGCTGGAGCCTCCTCCGTGCCTGTTTTGATTGATGGGACTGACGAAACGAGGTAGAAAATATTTTAGATGCTAAGATTTCTGCTGGGAAGTTAAGATATCTGATTAAGGAAGGGATTTGGTCCCGAAGAAAATTCTTGGGAAACCGGCAGAACAGATTCACGCTCCTCGTTTGGTCAAGAATTTTCATTCCAAACACCTGACAAACCTAAACCCAAGGGCACCCGGAGGTTGCCCGTGGGGGGGGGGCAATGTCAGGTACTTACCTTGCCGCGGGTCGGGGTCCTCCTCGCGCGGTCGCGAGCGGGAGCGCGCCGATGAGCGGCGCCGCCCGCTCGCACGCCCGCCTCACGTGCCCGCGGTCCTCAGTGACGCGAGGAGTGGGCGGGGCAGGCTTTTTCCTGCTTGCAGCCGTTCCCTTCCGGGGCACGGCCAGAGGGAGGAGGTCACAGGGGCCTATTTAGGTCCTCTGGCAGCTGGCTCTTGCTGCCAGTTCAGAGTTGTTTGCTCTGGATCCTAGCTCCCTGTGTGCCTCTAGCGTTTGTTTCCTGTTGGTCCTGACTCCTACCTCCGTCCGAATATCTACCACACCTCCTACTCCAGTTATCTCGGTCTGCATATCCTCCACAGCTCCTACCTCCGGTCCGAATATCTACCACAGCTCCTACCTCCAGTTATCTCCGGTCTGCATATCTCACAGCTCCTACCTCCGGTCCGAATATCTACCACAGCTCCCTACCTCCAGTTATCCCCGGTCTGCATATCTCACCAGCTCCTACCTCCGGGTCCGAATATCTACCACAGCTCCTACCTCCAGTTATCTCCGGTCTGCATATCCTCCACAGCTCCTACCTCCGGTCAATATCTACCACAGCTCCTACCTCCAGTTATCTCCGGTCTGCATACTCCACAGCTCCTACTCCGGTCCGAATATTACCACAGCTTACCTCCCCAGTTATCTCCGTTGCATATCCCCCACAGCTCCACTTGATCCGAATATCATCCCCAGGTTCTACTTCCTGTTTCACCTGTGATGTCTGCTGCTCTCCACATTGTGGGAGCCTTTGGGTTCTTTCTCTGGAGCGCGACCTGGTATCTGTCCGCCGCAAAACATCCTCACCATTAGAGGCTCTGGTGAAAACGGCTGGTACTTAGATTCGCGTCCAGAGGGGGTCTCAGGGGGTCTTTTCCTGAAGATCTCGTAACAGTATTCCACATCCTGTATTGGGACCACCCTCCTTGTGGTTCCTGGGCTCCATCACACAGGAAGAGAAAGAGTAGAAGTGCAATAATGGGTTCCACCCCTCTCTTTATCAGCAGAGTTGAATAAAGCCAAGTCAAAAAGTAACAACATGATACACTAAATTGTTGAGTTTAACTTTTATTTATACATATTACATATATTTTATGAGGAGCATGTTTTGGGATTGAAGCCTCAAAGAAAATGAGGATTTTTAATTGAGTCAAAAGATGAAAAGATTCCAAAACGGGGGTGGGGGGGGAGTGAGTTGTAAGTAGGAAAGTGTGTATATGGTCTACATTATTGGTAGATGATATGGAACCCTTTATGAACTAGAACAATCTTGGGGTGGACGGATGCAATCTAATTTTTTTTTTTTTTTAACAACCAAATATTTGCTATTGTAATATCAACAGATGTTTAAAATGAGGGAAATCAGCATGTGTTGGATTTTCTTCAAATTTGCCCCCAAACATATGAAGCAGATTACAAGATGAGACACAGAGGTCAATATTAGCTGACAATATACCCGTTCTAGAAGTTATTGTAGTAAGATAATGTAAATATGTAAAGGTTTGGTTTAAAGGGCATCTATACTGAAAATAGGTTATTTTAAATTGACCGTAACTGGAAACTATAATTCTTCCCAACCACCACTATACTTTTTTGTGTTATGCCCCCTATTCTTTAGATATCCAATCTAAAACTTCCTAAATTTCAGCTGTCAATCAAATTCCTTGCTCTCAAAAACTATTCTTCTGTGAGAAGTTTTACTGTAGCTGGTGACAGAGTTTTGACAGTTGGAATGCTGTATGCTGTGTGCAGTTGTTTGTCGGAAAAAAGCCAGGTCAGATGGAAGTGGGAGTGGTTAAAGAGGGAGGGGGATACTGCTCCTAACAAAAATGTGTGCTGGATTGAAGGCATGCAGCAAGTAAAGCAATCAGAGTAAGTGATACTCAATTATATTCATTATAGATTAAGATGAGGCAAAGTCATTTTTTTCAGTATAGTGTCCATTTAAGCTAAAAACAATAAAAACGAATTAAGAAACTTGACCAGGAAACCACAGATGCTTAACATTAGTTGCTGGCAAGATTTTTTAGAAAAGACCAGATACAGGAAGTGACCATCTTTTTGGGTTTGTTGTTGTCCATCCCTCAACGGATAAAGTTGATAGAAAATGAAATGCCCAGACAGAAAAAACTCCTCATAGAGGAGAAATTAAAATAAAGACAGGTTGCGGAAGTTGAAGTATAGTAAGATGGTATTGGAGGTTGAATAAAAACATACATCTGTGATTCAAACACAGTTCAGAACTGGATCTGCCAGTTCTGAAGTTCCAACGAGCGGTCGGACCTCGCGGAACTTGGAATTTGATTATGAAATATTTTCAAAATGGAAAGTAACTGAACATGCAAAAATGTTTGCATTTGTGAAAATTATCTAGCCACGTGAACCTAAAATCACCACACCCCCCTGGGTATAAAAGTCAGATTCCGGGCACCATTTTGTAACATTACAGGTGAGAAAACATGCCAGTGTGGCCTAACCTTATGGTGGCCATGAACACTTTAAACGTGGCTATATGATAAGTGGAAGTTACGATCATCTGCCTGTGTAAGGACATTCAGTGTGACAATCGTACAATATTTTTCCTATCGGCCAGTCAGAACATTTTTAGATCGCCCAATACTATTGTCTATCCACAGAAATAACGTCTGCAATCATAGCAACCTACGACCCCATTATACAGTGGGATAGAACAGGAAATGTAATTGAGACCTGAAACCTAGTTTTGATGCCAATTTAGAGAAATAAGAGAACTCCCTTTGCTCTGCAATCCGCGCAATATTGCGTAATTGAAAATGTATACTATTCGCAAAAATTGATTGCAGTGCATGCAAGTGGCCACCCACAGTGACATGCACTGCACTGGGATTCTCACACTATACAGATCGCAAGCACTAAAAGATCGCAAGCATGATAGCACGTAGAGAAAAAGTGGCAAACACACTTAGTCATGCAGACACACTCAGAACACAGACATTGTAATGCTGACATTCTGTAGCGCACTGTCATGCAGACAGCTCGGCAAAAGCAGATGGTACACATGTGCGATGGAAGCAAGCTTTTCATACACATGCTTGCCGATTCAGGCAAGCATTTAAGTGTGCCGATATAGTCTCGGCTGCCTCACTAGCACGATTCTCACGTGCCATTCGACTTCACTTGCATTGGATCCTATAGTTGTGGAGAATTCAGAGCAGTGCATGGTATGTGGGTGCCCAAATTTCCTGCGCATAGTGATCCATTTGGAGCGCATAGGATCAGCATTTTTTTGCGAATACATGCACTCCAGTAAGTGCACCCATAGGGCCTCATTTACCCAGAGCCGCAAATTGCTCCGGGCAAATATGGCTTGGTATTTGATACAGGATTTGCACCTTGTGGTAAATCCCAAAAGGGATTTTACCCCAGCGCCATTTTAAGACCAGCCATTAGCTGGTCTAAATTGTGGAGTTGAAAGTGGTGCAAATCCTTTATTAAATACATTGCGCCAGTTGCACGGGTGTCTTTTGTGAAACTGGTGCAGCCAGTGCAATTATGGAGTTAAACTTGCGCTAACCTATTCAATATAAATTAGCCAATTTTAACCTGTTAAATATTTTTAGCGCTGCACAGGGTAAATCAGGCCCGTCTGTCATCTTTTAAAGATCTTTGCAGTGTGTATCCAGCTAAACATTCTGCCGAAGCAAAGCTCTAAACACAGATTCAATAAAAGTTTTTATTGTTTAAAATGGTGCTAATTTTGCCCCAACAATCAGATCTTATTAACATTTAAAACCTAGCTTCTGATTGGTGGGCAAAATTTGCACCATTTTTAACTTAAGAACTTTTATTAAATCTCTGATAGTTTTCTAAATAAGCCAGACCATTTCTCAGGTCCCTGAGCCACTTACACTAACATAATATCAGGGCGGCCTTAGGATAAATAGCACCCTGTGCAAGATTTGTTACTGGCACCTAGCACTCCCTCCAAAACACCTGGGCACACACATATGCTGTGTGAGGCTTGCCTTGGCCTGCTTCAAATCAAGTTCCATCTGCACTTACTGTCTTTCAGTACGTGCTTGTATATATTGAGCATACACTGTTACGTAACACACTAAATGCACAGACAGAACAACATATGAGAATGTGGGGGCTTTGTATGTGGGGTTGTGCTGTACATATATTTGATCTGCAGGACTGGGGAGGCTGTGGCACTGATGCACAACTTTGAATACAGGTCTGTGTCCTAAGACTCTCGGCTGGTGCCCCCTGGTCATCAACCTGTGCGGTCGCACAGGGGCCCATATCAAAGGCCGGCTCTGATACTATTGCTATCTAACCTAAAATTTAATCAGAACTATTGGATTTTTATATCCCATTGACTTCTATGGGTCTGTTTTTGAATTTTCAAGTAAATTATCGGTTTCAAAAACTCTACTCATGAACCCTTCTAGGCTGCAGCCCCATTAGGAGCACACGGAAGCACTCACGGTCACAATGTCAGGCAATTGTGCATGCTTTGTGTGCACTACGCTTTCAGCAATTTACCTCTATCAGATCGACATGGACCAAAAATGGTGATCGCATGCACATCGGAGAACGGATCATGAAGTGGGGCTGCTCCAATAGGCTACCACAGGCACGAGCTCCCACTAGCGTAATTTATCAAAAAAAAATCTGAAACGCTCTAGTGGGCCTAGCCCTAACAGTTGATCCAGAGGCAAAATCCTTTCTGACTCCAGATGGCAATTGGAAAGGATCCCTGGATCCACAAGAAGCCTTTCCATTACAAGTTGGAATAATGTATATAAAATTCCAAAACTGAACCACATGTTCCAAATGTATCTATATCCAGTGCTATGACTCTAATCTAAACTCTTACACATAGCTTCATAAAAAACAAACAAGTTAGTTTCTCGATTTCTCATGGTTGCATACGATTAATACGGATTAAGATCAGTTCCTAAGACAAATTTCAGATATGACTCCCTAACAAAGTTTCCAGTACTCCCAACCATTGATGTTAAACTTACGTGCTATAGTTACCAGGCTGAGAACGACTACCCTTTTGGTATTACATCTGCATTTTCCAATCCAAAGGCAATCATCAGACAAAAGTGAGTCTGAAAACATAAGAAACAGGGATCTGAATAAACTGGACTGAGCTCTTTAAGATCCAAAGATGCATTTATCAGGTCCTGGGTTTCACTTATCTCTAATAGTTTCTGGTACATACCCTCTGTCAGACAGAGAAGTGAATATTTTTTATACCCTTCATATTTTTACAGTCCCTGCTATAGGAAAAGGTTCTTTGTCTTATATATATGTTGTATTCAATTAGATCAACTGGACTTGAAATGTAGTTCTTGAAGACGTTTCGCTAGTCATCCGACTGGCTTTCTCAATTCAGAATGACTTGTACAAGAATCTGTGGCAATTATGTACCCTGGAAAATCCCAATTAGAATATCACAGCCAGGTGTTAAGGGTGTGATTGGATAGTGGCTAAGAGGTGTTATAGGAACGCCCAGAGTAAGGTGTTAAAACAGCATTGTACATGGCAGACAGTTGGTGTCGAACCCCCCCACCTCTATTTAGGCTTGGTTTCTTTATTTTCACATAAATGGCCTCCTTAACACCTCTCTTGAACCAGTCACGTTCCTTCGCCAGTATGTTAACATTACAATCTTCAAAGGTATGTCCTTTATCCTTAAGATGCAGATACACGGCTGAGTCCTGACCCGAGGAATTGGCTCTTCTGTGCTGGGCCATACGTTGATGCAGTTGCTGTTTGGTCTCCCCCACATACAAATCAGAGCATTCTTCACTGCACTGCACTGCATATATGATGTCGCTTTTCTTGTGTTTTGGTATTGGGTCTTTCGGATGTACCAATTGCTGCCTCAGTGTGTTGTTCGGTTTAAAGCAGACAGGGATACGATGTTTTTTGAAAATTCTTCTTAATTTCTCGGAGACCCCTGCTACATATGGGATGACCATGTTCTTCCTCCTGTCTTGCTTTTCCCCTTCACTGTTGGTATTTGTGTTCTTTTCTTTCCTTCTACTTCTTTTGACAAAGGCCCAGTCTGGATATCCACAAGTTTTAAGGGCTCCTCTGAGATGTTTCATTTCTTTAGCCTTCGCCTCTGTGCTAGTGGGGATGTTCTCGGCTCTGTGTTGCAGGGTTCTGATGACACCCAGCTTGTGATCTAAAGGGTGGTGGGAGTCAAACATCAAATACTGATCTGTGTGTGTTGGTTTTCTGTAAACCTCTACTTCCAGTTTACCATTTTCCTTAACTTCTACCAAGCAGTCCAAGAAAGCCAGTTTGTTGTTTTGTACCTCTTCCCTTGTGAATTTACCGCATTAATGTGCTCTGTGAAAGCTTGTACTTCCTTCTAGTGGATTTTAACCCAGGTGTCATCAACATATCTGAACCAGTGGCTGGGTGCTATGCCCTTAAAGGTATTAAGCGCCTGTGTTTCTACCTCCTCCATGTAAAGGTTGGCCACAATAGGTGAAACTGGAGATCCCATAGCACATCCATGTTTTTGCTTATAGAACTTATCCCTGTATTTGAAATAGGTGGTATTCAGGCACAAGTCCAACAAGGAACACACCTGTTCTGGGTTGAGATCAGTTCTGCTGGTAAGAGTGCTGTCTTGGCCCAGCCGTTTTCTCACCATGTCAACAGCCTCCTTGGTGGGTATACAAGTGAAGAGAGATGTCACATCATAGGACACCATAGTTTCTTCTACACCGAGTACTATATCTTCAATCTTGTTGGTGAACTCCTGAGAGTTCTGGATGTGATGCTTAGAACTTCCCACCAAAGGTCCTAAGATGTTAGCTAGATATTTGCCACCTTGTATGTTACAGAGTTGATGCTGCTGACTATAGGTCTTAGTGGGGCCCCTTCCTTATGTATCTTTGGGAGTCCATATATGCATGGATGTGCCTCACCAGGGTAGAGGCGATGATACATTGCTCGGTCAATGGCTTTATCCTTTTGAAGCTGTTGTAGTAAGTCTATGACTCTTTTCTTGTAACGGCTGGTGGGATCCCTTGTTAAAGCCTCATATGTGTTGTTATCGGCCAGGAGCATGGTCACCTTTTCATGGTAGTCTGAGGTGTTGAGTACCACTGTGCATCTTCCTTTATCTGCTGGTAGAATGGTGATACTGGAATCTTTCTTGAGGGATGTTAAGGCTCTTCTTTCCTGTGTAGTCAAGTTAGATGAAGGAGTTTTAGCACTGGCTAAGGCTGCAGATACCTTAAGGCGAAGTTGTTCTGCCTCACTCTGTGATACCTTATTACTGTGGTGTAATTAATTATGTAATTAATTGATTAATCTTCTCTTGATTAATTGGGGGTGATAATCACCTTTCAATAAAAGAAGCTGCAGCTCTTCTTTTATTATATCACAAACAGTTTATTGAGGCTTTCCTTCACACATATATAAAGATATAAAAATATAGTTTTGGCTTACATATAGTATCTTAGTCCATCAAGCCTGGAGAGAGTAATATGAAGTTTAGCATTAAGGTTGATCTTGGTTCTTTTCTTCTCCTCCTTCCTCTCGTCTTCTTTTGTTTCCAAATCTGCACCTCTTAATATACTCTGCAGACCCTCACCATGTGTCACGTGGACACTACCCTTACCTTTAAATGACTATTCTGTCCCCTCCTAGGTCCAAGAAACCAGTTCAAACCAGAAAACCGCATCACAGGCCCATTACCATACCATCTCACGCCTAGTGGGCGCAGTTAAAGATGAACTTTCACCCAATTAAGGGGAAATCTCCTCATATCAAAGCACAGCACGCATGTGCAGGGTAGCACCCCCCTTGGACTCAATTAGCCTCACATTACAATGCCTGTTGCACAGCTGTCTTTCATCAAGGCCTTGAGAGTATGGTCATTGTATGGTGTCTAGCCTTGGTAATTCTGGCTGGACCCAGGGGAGCGACAATATATAAACATCACATTCCTTTGTAGCTGGACTTAACTAACTAAAAAGATATTAACCCTTTCTTACATGTGGATAGAGGCTTCTGTGGCTGCTATAATATCCACCACAGGGATGGCTTTAGGGGTGATGGCAAAATTCAAGCCCTTAGCAAGGACTTCCATTTCTGGCTGGGTCAGGGTCCTGTTAGACAAGTTTCTCACCCATTCCTCCTTGTTTGATGAAGTGACACTTCCCTCCTTTTGTATCCAAGGTAGTTGTTCTCCTTTGGGGCTGTTCTGGGATGACAGAATAGAGAACTTGTTCTGTTGCCTTTGTTTGCCCTTAAAGTGCTGAGAAAGCTGTGCTTGTTTGGTGAACTCCATCACTCTTTCCCAGATGGACACAGGTAGCTGTCTGCCATGTACAATGCTGTTGTAACACCTTACTCTGGGCGTTCCTATAACACCTATTAGCCACTATCCAATCACACCCTTAACACCTGGCTGTGATATGCTAATTGGGATTTTCCAGGGTACATAATTGCCACAGATTCTTGTACAAGTCATTCTGAATTGAGAAAGCCAGTCGGATGACTAGCGAAACGTCTTCAAGAACTAAACTTCAAGTCCAGTTGATCTAATTGAATACAACAGATATACCATGACCTGGATGAATGAGAACCTTCACAAGCAGGTTCTTCTATAGTGTATACAGAGGGGGGAAAAACAGTCTAGCACATTTGCCTTCTCTGCATCCTCTGTACCCATCTTAGCCCCATTATTTAATGGTCCCACATTGTCTTTATCTGTTTAATATTGATATTCTTAAAAAACATTTTGGTGTTGCTCTTGCTTTGTTCAGTTCAATTCACACCTACAGCCATCACTAACTGCAACAGACAAAAATAAATAACCACCGTCTCTCTTTACGTGCATAGCTCCACCCATATTGCTGTAACCTTATAGTTTATATCCCCAGCTTTTTGCTCTCTTAAATTTGGCTTCATCTTGTTTAACATAAATACATATTACCCCCCTCCCCCTCTTTTCTTGTTTAATCTATAATGTATAACCAAGGAGTATCCTTTCACATTTTTCAGCCCAGTGTGAATCATTTAGCCATGTACTCTCCCCCCATACCTAGTTTAAAATCTTCTCCAACCCTTTAGATATTCTCTCCCCCAAAACAGCTGCACTATAATCTACTAAAGAGTCTACTAGATGCATCCCTAACGTACAACAGGGTTGGTCCTTGCTTTCAACTTGGCCCCTAACTCTCGGAAATCATTTTTAAGGACCTTTGAACCTCATTTAACTTTGACATTGGCACCGGTGTAAACCCAAATCGCTGGGTAACTCTTAAGGAAATGCAAAACCTTCTTAGAGGCTTTACATCCTTGGGATAAATGCTGAACCAGGGAGCCAGTTACATAATCGATTAGGCTTTATTGAGCCATCATCGGATGCAACATAAGCCTTTGGTCTGCAGTGTGAAGCGTTTATCGAGAAGTTTCTCCTCCTCTTATTTGCACTTATCTAGAAGTTTCTACTCCCCTTATCTAGCCTTAACTCTCCCTATCTTACTTTATTTCTTAGTGACAACTCTCGATAGGCGCATTACATTGTAGACCAGAGGCCTACTTTGTACTGATGATGACTAAATAAAGCTGAAACCAGTCTGTAACTTAAAAGTCTAAGCTCAGCTTAGAAGGTATATTATTACCTTAATTCTACCATGTTAACATGTAAACTACTCATACAGACTTCATCAAAATGGAATCACAGGCAAGAAATTGTTGCTAAGGATCTTGCACTTTGAAAGAAACATTACTAGATTAATTGTGGTGAAGAAGCCTTCAAAACGTGTCCAGTAAGTGCCTGTGGAGTCAACTACAGATTCATGTTGTTGCCAGTTCAGAGCTTGCTCAATATTGGCAGCATGCGGGTATGAGTACATTTGCATACACAATGAGGCAAATACTTTTGGACAACAGCATTGTTTCAAGAAGGGCAGCAATGAAACCTATGCAATGTTATTTTTTGTGACAAACTGTTTGCCCATAAAAGAAAATGTAAACGCTACTATAAGTCCTGTGTCATGTCTACAGTGATGAATCTGAGACAAACCATTTGTGAAGTACATTTACGACTGCTCCCATACATTTATAAATGCTCGGCTGTACAAAACCATGCGATAGTAATACCACAATGGTATTGTAGTGGTGATCGTACAATTAGGATCGTGATCATAATTTTATGACCATGATCGTTAATGTGCGATTGCGGTCATAAAATTTTCCGATCTCTAAAGATCGATCTACTTAGTGATAGCGCTCCTTTATAAATAGGGCCCAGAGAGAGAGAGAGAGATCGAATGAAAGAGAGAGAGAGATAAACAGATACTGGGAAATTTATAAAGTTTTTGATTAACCTAGATATTAAAAGTAGCACATACTGTATTTAAAGCAATAAACCAAGCAATCTTGACTGGATTGAAAACACAAACACTATTGTTCCAGTCTGCATTCAGTTGAGAATAAGCAACGCATCTGATGACCAGAAGGTGGAGCCTCCGACAATTTTCATCCTGGTAAAAATGAAAAGTAAAGAAAGACACTGTTATGAAAATAAGTTATTATATATTAATGCCATTTAAATGTTTGTAGACAATTATCAAAGGTCACAGCTACATGGATTCCCATTCTAAATGTATTCAATGATTTTGATATTTCAGTTTCTAGACATTTTTCGCTGTGATGGCAGACTGCCAAGCATATAACTCTCTCCATTTGGTAACGTGATATTCACAATATTCTATGCCATGTATGAACACATGCTAAACCCAGCCAGCTTTCTACATTATTACATGTTTTTACATAATGGCTGGGACTTAATTTGTCTTTTAAATTTACAGCTCTTGCTGTAATGCATGGGTATCTTCCAACCTTACTTTTCAGAGACCTGTCATTCTCTAACCAATTTTATTCTTGATTACATTTTGTTATCAACTTTAGTTTTCCTTCATTTTATTTTTTTAAACTAAATTATCTGTGTGTGTGCCATCCTTTTTTTATTACAGAGCCAGAGTACCAACAATATTGAAACCTTGGTGTCATTTCATCCTCTTGTTTGAATAATCACAATCCAAGTTTGCATGTAGATCATACTCCTTCCCTAGAGAACTCGAAAAATATTTACAAGCCTCCAGGCATATTGTTTGTGGTATAGACGCTTTCTACACAAAACAAAGAAACAAATCACCAGTGTTCGGTCTAATCCACATTCTAGAGTTGACCAACTGCTAAAAACCATAAAAAGCATTATTTGTACACACAAAAAAAGGGAATATTGCCAGTGCACAGTTTGCCTTTAAAAGTGATTTTGAAAAATGAGATGTTAGTACAACACTTTAGCCAAAATATTTAAGCTTTCTACTTCAGGGACCTCATTTAATTCTACATTCTACGTCTAGAGTTACCATCAGTATGTCATCATCAACCTAAATTTTCAAGACATTTGAGCAGATTCCCAGTGTCTTATACATTTGATGATAATGTCCCTAAAAAGGGTCTTACATCTCATCAAGATACTGACTGATCCTCTCAATTAATACTTCTATCCCAGACACAATATGCCTCCTTAGTGGTCTAATGTTACTCTTGTGAATCTTGGGAATTGTATAGAACGTGGAATTATAGAGTGGGATTGTAAGAAATCTTTCTCTTTTGCCAATAAAGGTGGCCATACACATTCAATTTCCACAGCATGTGTGTCGACAGATCCCATTGGTATCTGTCAGATCACATGTTGTGGGAACAGCACACACGGATCCGATGATTCCCATACGCGTTATGGGGATCGGTTGGCCATCCAGCCATACACAGTATGATTGGATCGGCTCCCTCTACTTAAAGGGAAGGGAGCCAATACCCACTGATGGAAATTTACCGTCATTACGACTGATCTGAGTGCCGGCTACGGTTGTTCGTCAGCACTCCGATTAGTCGGGAACAGACTTTTCAGCATTTCCTAATTCTTTTAACGGTTGTAATGCTTTATGTATACATTTCCTTAAAATATTATCTATTATTAAAATTTATCTAACTTACATGTTGGTGTGAAGAACCGGCCCCCTTAACAAAAGAGACAACACATCCTGATGCAAAACTTCTCCTGGGTACACACCTTCCAATCCTCTGTTCCGACCGACTGTTACCAGGACAAAGGACTGTCGATCACGTCAAAAATAGTTGCGTCGGACAGATTGCCACAACCAAGCGTGCGGCCCATAGAGAACCGCATGATTGGTCGTGGTTTTTCGGTGCAACTGATCATTTGTTCATCCGACTCAGATGAACGAACAGTCGGACGTCAGTTACATCTGGCCAAAGAAACCATCTAATATTTTGCCCCAACCGACAGATACAATGAAATGTTTCCTAATTATTGGATGGTGTGTAGCTTAAGGTTTACAATTTTTAATGTATTGTTTTTACATTGTGTTTACAAATTATTTTTTCCTGTACTTTTACACCCACCTCCAGCAATCTCATAGTGTTATTGGAGATCAGCTTGTCTTTCCTGTACCCTCTTCTAATCCTCCATTCTTGCAAATGGGTCCCTTCTTTGTTTCCCTAATCTCTCTTTATAGCAGTGGGTTGTTCTTCTACCCTGTCCGTAATCCTCAGTTTGCTGAAATGTTTTCTTTTTCCTATCCTTTATCTCCCGGTGTGTCTTGGAATTCCCCATTCTATTTCTGATTTTTGAATCCATTAGTTCTTGTAACTCTTCCGTACTTTGTTTAAATACTAATTGCATCAATTGCATTGAGCATTCCAATAATATTTCTTCCCACTGTTTCACAAAAATACCCTAACCTCCTTTAATTAAATTATGGCCTGGATTTACATAAACCCTCAGGCACCATTTTACTTTTGGAATAATTTTCCAAACTAGCAATTTCCTGTTTTAATTTCAACTGGGAAAAGATTAATCTTTAGATTTTAAACAATCTTCTTTTCCTAATGGGTCAGAGATCTTACTACTCGAGAAAACCTCTGCTACATCTGAATCCCAGTTGATATAACCTAAAAAGCCCGCTATGTGGTGTTTTATAATAATCTTTCAAGGGGTATGCTGCTAACACTGAAACAAAAAAAACCTGTTAAATAAGTAATCAATTATAAAATGTGATGGGTAGCACTTCCTCTTTAAATACATGCGGTTAGAGTTTAACCAATCAAAGATGTCCAACCGAATGCCCATATAACTGAAAATTGTATCATAACCTGACTTGCTTATATACAGAGACCTGATAACTCCTGATAGAGTATAATGGTAAAGAGCGCCGCATCATCAACCCTCCTCCCACTGTCCGCACACAATTGTATAAGCTGACCCCTACTGGCGCGCACTCCACAGTGGGAGGAGGGATGATGACGCGTGGGGGTAGAAAGAGAAGGGAGGGGGGGGGCTGGGGAGAAAAAATGGGGGAAGAGAGAAAGAGAAGGTAGGGGGACATTTTTAAGAATCTAGGGATTGCTGGTAAAGGAACTGGAGAGATACACTTTTCCCTGTCTGAATCCTGGTATTACCAATACCAGTGAATAAGAAGAGATTTTATTAGTTTAGAAAATATCATTTGAGCTAATGAGAAGGGACGTGATCCAGAGATATTTGCTACTCTGAATCTGTACCCTTTAATCCCAGCTTGAAGAAAAAGTAAATGACAATTGGTCAGAGGAGATACCTTAAAGGACAACTCAAGCCACAGAACAACACTGAACCAGAACGCAGAACACCTTGATATAAAATCAGTTATCTGTGTCTTACCTCTCATTTTCATACGGGCACTGGGAAATTTACCCAAATATCTTATGGTTTGTGCTTTACTTCACAGCATTCTAGTATCACACAATTTGGTCAACGACCATTATGTTCTGCACATGCTCAGTCCTTAGCTATGGCAGAAACTTGTTACAGTTGGTCACACCCATTAATACTCTCTAGCCAATCCTTTTACAGGACAGATAAAGGAAGGAAGCATGTGACTGAGGTCAGGAGTTGTGGTCTGACACTGCACATACACACAGATACTTCATCCAGTTCTTAACAGGCTTACATTTACTTTAATACAATTTACTGAAGTGGGATTTTATAGCTTATTGGTGTTTTTAGGGAGTTTGTTTTCAGATTCTAGAGTATAAAAAATTGTGTTTAGTTCTCCTTTAAAGGTGATTTAGCTGATCACCGAAGATGTACTAGACTAGAAGGGTCAGTAATACAACCTGGCAAATCACATATACAAAATAACATCACATGAACAAGTAGATGCAGGACGGTCGTGATTTCTCTCCACAAACGATCCCCAGCTCAGGCAGATGTGGCACCAGGTAACTACAAGCTGCGCTTTACACCCTTAAAGAGACAGTTCAGTGGAAATTATATTTGTTAAATTGTTAGTTTGTGTAATGCATACTTAGTTATTCTACATATTCTCTTCCATTTTGAAAATCTGTTGATTTCATACCCTTTGCTGTTCCCTTCTGTTGACATTAGTGAGCTGACATTTCAGGTTCTAACAGTCCTCCTTCCCAGGATGCACCACATCCTTGGAATGTTCCTAACAGTAATTTCTACTGATTGGCTGTTGGATGGGTCAAAGATGCTCAGATCTCTACTGAGCAACTGAATCAACCCAGGTGCTTGGTCAAGGGCAAGACCATAACGGTCTCTACTAGGGGTCCTGCAAACAGGAGGTCAGTATTTCGGTTGCATTTATTTATACACAGACACAATGCTGAATTGTGTCTGTGTATATGTATTTGCACTGAACTTCCCTTTTAAGGAACGTTACATCTTGGCTGAAAGAAAATGATTGCAGAGCTCTCTTTTGCTGTTTTATAGTAATGCAGCTCCAAATCTATTTAGTATATTTTTAGACAGTCAAAGTGGAAACTTCCAGGCACTGCATGTTACTGCAGATTTTGCATTATAATTGCAGGTTGCACATTACGGCATAGCAGATTAACTGCCAAAATTGCAGATTATATATTGTGGCATTGCAGGGAAACTGCAGATTACACGTTGCAGCATTGGAGGGAAACGGCAGATTACACATTGCAGCATTGCAGGGAAACAGCAGTTAACCATTGCGGCATTGCAGAGAAACTGCAGATTACACGTTGCAGCATTGCAGGGAAACTGCAGATTACACGTTACGGCACTGCAAAGAAACTGAAGATTAAACATAACGTTAGTGTGGATTATAGGTTATGGCAATGTAGGGTAACTAGATTGTACATCAAAGCAATGTCGGGTAACTATAGATAATACCATATAGCAATGCAGGGTAACTGTAGATTATACCATTTAGCAATGCAGGGTAACTGTAGATTATACCATATAGTAATGCAGGGTAACTGTAGATTATACCATATAGCAATTCAGGGTAACTGTAGATTATACCATATAGCAATGCAGGGTAACTTTAGATTATACCATATAGCAATGTAGGGTAGCTGTAGATTATACCATATTGCAATGCAGGGTAACTGTAGATTATACCATATTGCAATGAAGGGTAACTGTAGATTATACAATATCCAATGCAGGATAACCAAATTTTCCAATATGCAGTGTAACTAGATTATACCACATGCAATGCAAAATAACTAGATAATACATTATTGCATTGAAGATTAGCTATAAATCTACAGTAGAATTAGAAGGTAGAAGCAATCTCGTATAGTTCAATTATGCTGAAATACACAACGTTTCTGGGTAGTCCCCTTCTTTGGCACCAGAGGAAGAGGACTACCCCAAAAAGTTGTGTATTTCAGCATAATTGAATAAATGTTTTTATTTTGCAATATATGAGATAGCCTCTAGCTTCTATTTTAACTATTGTATTTCCTGTTGGGCCCAGGATGTTGGGGTGTCTCCAATTTTGCCTGCCTATTCACTTTGTCTCTACCTAATAGCTATACATTTACACATTATTGCATTGCAGGTTAATAGGTAATACATTATTGCATTGCATTGTAATAGATTATACATTATTGCTCAACAGGGCAGGTAATACCATGTGGTTTCCTAACCAACTTCTATAGGCCCAATTCTACGTAATTTCTTTCTTCTTCTGTAGTAGGATAAAATCACACACACGACTGGCTTCTGGTATAAATGCTTTGTTCCCACAAATGGTGCCCAAATGGGCCCCATGCAGTAACAGGTATCCACAAGCTGTGCATGACTCCAATAGGAACACTGCAGCTAGGCCAAAAGAAAATGGGGCAGCCATTCGGATCCAGGGATAGAGCTTTACTTGTGCACCCTTCCTATGTGATGGACAGGAAAAAAGACTGGTAGGTGAGGGGGCAGGCTAAAAATGTTAATCTTGTATACTTCTTATCCTGCGCCTGGAGGCTGGGGGTTAACACATAGTGACCACTGACATATGTAAGGACCAGGAAATGAAATGGTACTCAGCCAAAACAGCTGTTCGGCACACAATGGTGCATTGTGGATCAACCCTGCGATCGCACGTGTGTATGAACACATGGTTGTGAACCTAAAGCATGTATGAAGGCAGTTCTTTTTTCTGCAATCAGTGATAAGTCCAAACAATGATAAGACTGCTGCGATAGTTTGTTACTTATTTACACTTTTACACTTAGCCTGGATTGCCATTGATTAGGATTTTAAAAAATTACAGACATGAGGATTTGTTTGCGCTAACTAACTTTTTTGTGCTTTATATTTATCCTAGTCCTAATATGCTTTCTTACTACTTTTTGCGTCTTTCCATGTGAAAATATAAAACGTGATACTTTTCTGTTATCACTGTATATGAAACATGTGATTCATATTCAGACTTGCTGATGCCCTCAGGCACAAAATCATAATGTCTCCCCCACTTGGGCTTCACTCAGTAATCCTTGTCAGATGTGCAGTCCTAGCAAGTGTATTATTGGTAAGTAAGTAGGATGGACAGGTAAAACAGAAGACATTTGATACATTGTTTTAGCAGTATACCGTGGAAAATAACTAAAATATTGTTTTGAACCTGGACCTTGCATTATCTATATTATATTGCCTTTATGAAATGCTTTTTTCATTATGATCCAAAACATGGAATGTGTTAAAAATCAATTACCATCTTATAAAACTACGTGGAGTAAGAAGACATTGATTTCACACTTCCAAACTAACATAATTAAAAATGTTGTGAAATGTTTAACTGCCGTAAAAAGGTGCTGAGAGGAACTGAAGCAAAAAAGATCTACATCAACCAGTACACAGTTTCAGTGGTAATAAAGTACGTAAACCAGACACAGTGGGCAGCGCTTCTGAACCTAATATAGTTACATAGTAATTGAGGTTGAATAAAAACATCCATCCATTTAGTCCAACCTTTATAGCCTACTCAGGGGCCCTACCTAACATTTGATTCAGAGAAAGGGAAAAAGGAAAAAATCCTTATTGCCTCCAAATGGCAATCAGAAAGGATCCATGGATGAAGCAGAACTATATGTATGTATGTATGTATGTATAATTTTATTTATAAAGCGCCACTTGGGTACGCAGTGCTGTACATTTAAAAATACAGAGTATACAAACAAGGGGATAAATGCAAGCCATTATACAGATAGATAAAAATTAAATTAAAACAATTTCATACATTGGTTAAGAATACATTTATATAAATCATGTATAAACTGATATAAGTGCAACAAGCCTTGACACATTAGGAATGAGATCCCTGCTCTGAAGAGCTTACAATCTAAGTATATGTAGCAATATTAGTCATTTCTAATGTATTTTAGTTTTAGAAACTCATCCAGCCCACTTTAAAAGCTATCCAATGAACCTGCCATTACCACATCTGCTGGAAGACAGTTTTTATTTGTAGTATGAAGGAAGGGTTAAGTACCAAACTGCCTTTTGCCTTTTTCCTGCATTTTATTCTGATTAGGTTATGACATTTTTAGAATAGGGCCTTAATGCCATCTTCCTTAATAATCTTTCTGTTTAAAAGTGGAAAATAATAATAAACATTTACTTAAATGAATAGTACACTGAAAAAGTTAAAGGAGAACTATTGTGTGTTTTAAAAAGTTAATTTTAAGAGTATAGTTATCCTTTAATGCATTAATTGAAGAATGGGTGGTAAAGGGGTAAGGGGCCTATTTTTGTCCCAATTCCCTATCCTGGTATTAAAATACACAAGATCAGATTTGGGTGAAGATAACTGATATGCTCTTTTTTATTTTTTTTAGAATTTTTGGTGAAAAATCAGCCAACAAAAATATTAGGTGATATTTCAGTCAGCGGGGAAATACCTACATAAAAACCTAGCCTAACATAAAAACTGCTTTTTCTGATATATCAAAGCTTCTTATACAGTACGCATTTTCAGAGATACTGGATATGAAGGAGAAACACAAGTCTTTAAACACACTCAAGTCAAAGCTTCATTTGATAGAAGCCCAATAGACTTGAATGGGACTGGCATCATTAGCTGCAAAGGACCATGGGACTCAGGAAGAGAGGTAGCATCAATGATGCTTTTACCTTTATACTCTCATCCAAAAATCCTGCTACTATGGCAAAAGGCTGGTTCCAATATCTCTAGGTGCATTTGCCCAGAGCACAATAGTGAATAACTAGAAAGGGAAAGTTTCTAAAAGTATAAACTTTGAATTTGGCTTGAAAGACCGCATTTTGGAAGGGAATGTGTGTGTTTGTGCTGCAGATTTTAAAACTCAATAATGCCAATGAGGAGGACATTTTTGTTTTTTACTTACCCTTTACTGTTTTTTTCTTTTTACTATACTTACCCTTTAAATATGATTGCCATATGAATGAATGGGTACCTCAGTTGGTGTATGTACCTGTATCAGGTTGGAAGTTAAAAAAACTTTTGATCATTGATCAAAATTTATTTTTGACTATAGTTACCCTTTAAGTATGTCTGCCACAGAAATGGAAGAGTGGGTCAGTAGGTATGTGTACCTGCGTCACGTTGGGAGTTAAAAAAATATGATTGGTCAAAATTAGTTTTTTTGACTTTAGTTAAACTTAAAGTAATGGATAAGTAGATCAGTATGTGTGTGTACCCGGGTCTGGTTGAGGGGATATGTCTTTTTTTGTGTTTACAACCATAAAACTATCTTTTATTGAGGAAAAAATATAAATTAATTTTTTTTACTTTATTTACCCTTTGTAAATGGCTGCCAAAGGAATAATATGTCAGTAGGTGTGTGTACCTGTGTGAGGTGGGGGGGGGGGTATATGTTTTTGCATGTATGACCATATAACTACATTTTATTGATTGATTTATTTATTGATTGATTGATTGATCAAAATTAGTTTTTTGACTATAGTTACCCTTTATGTATGGCTTCCATGGGAATGGAAAGGTAGGTCAGTAGGTGGGTGTACCTGTGTCCGTATGGGGGTATCACCGTTTGTATTTATGACCATGAACTGTTTTGAAATATCCACATTTGAGGATTGTTACCTTTATAGTCTAAGGGAAAAAATATCCAGAAATTTGCTGATAACGCAGTAACGCTTTCGTGGATTGCTTAGCTAGCAGACAGCACACTTCTCCTATATGCCCCGCACGTCTGTAGCTCAAAAACTGTGGGAGGATATACAGTCCAAAAAAACAGAAGAATAAAACAGAAGAAGAAGAAAAAGAAGAAGAAGAAATAGAAAGAACAGGAATTTGGCTTTTTCAAGCCAAATTAGTTACATTACTTTGATGTCATTTCCTGTCTTGCTCCTTTTAGGAGAGTCTCGAGCTTCATTTTGTTACACTTGAGAAAGGGTGTTTGTGCCCAAACATGTCATGTACTTGTCTCATTAAATAGAACTTCACTGCATTCCTGTATTTTGTTTCCAGCTCTTATTTTCTTCATTTTTCTTGTATATAATGACTATGCAATTATAAAGTGCCACCAAGATGTTGGCACTATATAAATCCTTATTAATAATAATAATAAATAATGTATATATAAGTGTTTTACAGTTAAATGTTGCTGTTTTTTATGTGTGGAATCACCTTGAGTCCTTTTTCTTGCTTTCAATAAACTTTTTGGCAAAGTGTGGCAATTTCCTTTTGTCTTTAGATCACTTTTTGGGGAGTTTGTTGATTGGAGCAGCCTGCAGGGCCACAATCACTGGCCAGACTACCTGGCTTCTTCTCATGGTATAGATGGTATAGAATGAGATTGTTGGGGGCAGAGACTAGGCAGCTGTGAACAGGAACACGAACTCCCACCTAACACACTACGATACTAATGATTTACTAAATATTGAATTTGCTACTAGGCTGATGACAATAAATCAAATCAAATAAACATGCAAGGGGAATCAGCTTACATGATTTAAGGAAGAGCTAAATTACGGCATGGGGCCGGAAAGAATCCACCATAGGCAAAAAATTAATCTCAGAACATCCTGACCTACTTGCATTATAGCCCACTCCCAACCAGAAAAGGGAATGCTACTTTAGTGTGACCCAGAAAGCAGGGAGGAAATTTAAACTATATAAATTTACATTACATGAATAATTGTTAAATAAGCAAATAAATGGTACTTACTACAATACGCAGGTAAATATATAAATAACCACACTTTTCTAGGTGTGTACTTATGGGTTTACTAAAATGCATTCTGCATTTAAAAAGTAAGGATGTTCCTACAGGCAGTTTTGGATGATGTGAAGATAATCCACAAATATATGCAATTTTGTGCTATATAGGGCCATATTTATCAGTTTAGTGATTGTTAATTTACGATTGTTATGGTACATTAACGATAATGATCGCAAATTATACCATTGCAGTTGTTTACTACCGCATGCCCGCTGTTGTACATTGACGATAACGCGCGGTGTCGCTAAATTGCGATACTGTGCGTTTATAAATATGGCCCATTGAGTCTAGTAGAGATTGCACATTGGGGATGGGATTAACACAACAGTAATGTAGTTCAACATTTTACTCTGACTCGGAACCGGATACAACACGGAACCCCCTAGTTCTGAAATCCGAATGTTCTCTCCGAAACCAGGTGGATCATTCAGTTTTCGGGACTTCAATGCTTATCGAATGTATGGGGCTATTTCGGTAATCCTCTGAAAATAACCTTGAGCATTCATTAACCCTTGAAAATACAATCAGAAGCTCGAACTTTCAATGTTATTTTGGAGGATAACCAAAAAAAACCTTGTACTGTCACGATTGGTCCTTACCTGCCTTGGGTCCCTTGGCGGCTGGACTTCCTGTGGGTGCATGCAAATGACGTCCTGTGGGCATGCGCGTGGGTATTCCTGCACACCGCGGAACAAATGATGATGTGTGAACACCAGCGTGGCTCCAGAATTTAAAAAACAGAGAAAGGAGAAGACCGGTGCTGGATGTTTGCTCCCACATTGGCTTCCCAGTGCCGTGTTCCTGTGCCTCGGCTCCTGTGCCTTGTTCCTGTACCTTGTCTACTGTGCCTCATTTCTGTGCCACTGCAGCCCTGCCGTCTCCATTGGCTCCTCGCTTACAGATACCGGGGGCCGCAAACTGGTGCAACTCAGCAGCGTAACATTGCCACCATTAGTGGCTCCAGTAAAAACCTGGTCACACTTAGACCCTGCGCCTGAAGTGCCTGTATATACTAATTGGTCTCCACCAAGGAATCAGGTAAATCTTGACACATACATTCGATAATCATCGAAAATGCGGTCTGAAGTCCCGAAATTAAGTTCAGTTTTCAGATTTTCAGATCTTTGGGTTTTTCCCGAGATCCACTAATACGAAAACGGAACGAAACTTGCCGGATTCAGCCATCTCGTATTGTTATGATCTACTTAAAGGCTAATTGTATTGCCTCAATGTTTTTTTTTAATATGCTTTAAAAAGAGTAATGTTAAGCATCCATATCCATACATTTTCCCCCCATAATTTCGAGCCTCTATCTGCCTTCAATTAGCCATGATCTGAAGGGGACGTAACAATTCTGTCTGCCTCTAACTGTCACTCAAAACTAGCAGGTGAGAAAACATTCCTCCACCCAGCCTTGATCAGCTTGATTATGTAGGCTATGCAACAGGGCACTTCAAGTTTGTTTGACTGGCAGAGGAAGAGGTGAGAGGTTGTAACAATCATTCCCACCAGCCAATGACAACTGCTGTGTTAACCATGGCCCTGGGCCAGCTAGGAGGTGGACTTACAGCACTCATTTTTTCTGTGTGATACCTAAGGCTGGGTACACATTCGGCAAATTCAGCCAAAAGTGCGAACTATGGGACCGCACGATCGATCAGAATTTACAGACACATCCGATCGTCCGATCATCCGTTCGTCCGATTAGGACGAAAGAACAATCGAGGACGGTCGCGGCAGGCCGCCCCACACCAGCAGATATTTTCGGCTGACCGGCCAAAAGTGCCGTGAATCGGTTGAAGTCGGACGAAAATATCTGCTGGTGTGTACCCAGCCTAAGTGAGGGCAGCATGGCTGTAAATGGTATTAAGCAATTTCAGCTTTTGGGAGTGTGGACATATAATGGGGGTGATGTTATTTTTTTTTGTACTGTTGTCCTTTAAATGAGATCAGGCTAGTGCCTCCTGGGAATATACTAAATTATGTATTTTAAATTGTAATTTAAATTAATTTTGTGTTAAGGAGATTAAAATGGAAATAGAATTTGTAATTCTTGAGATTAACAGGCACTAAAGCCTGTGTGCTTTGGGGCAAAAACAAGCCAATAAAATAAGAAGGCTCAGCTAAGACCTTTCAATAGCCATCATTACAATGAAATCAGGCTAGTGCCTAGTTGGAACAAAGAACCAGAATATATCATATGGTTATGTCTTTAGCTGCTCCATCATGGAAGTTGTCCTAGGTTTCTTAAGAATAACCCAATCACAGATTGGCCCACTGGTCAGATTATCAGGTGGGGGCTTAATCATGAAAAACTGGTTCCTTCCCTTTCTCTTTCCGTTACTGATTTTAAAGTCCTGCCTATATGTTATCATGATTATCTTGATGTTTTTTCCCCACTGGCTGCCGATAAACTCCCTCCACGCCAGTCATACGACTGCCCCATAGATCTATTGCCTGGTACCATGCCCCCATGGGGACATCTTTACAACCTCACCGGCCCTGAGACTCTTGCTATGAGGGAGTATATTAAAGGGGAACTGTGGTCTCCAAACAAGTTGAGTTTAAATGAAAGGCCAGTTTCCTACCTTTAAAACGAGCCATCAACCACCTCTCTACGTGCTCCACATCCCAAGATACACAGAAATGACTTACCAGAAAGTTAATGGGTGGGAGGCTGACATGTGATATCCCTGAGGCTTCTCCTGCACAGTGCCGCCGGCGAGCACAGCCTCAGACTCCTTCAGTGTGTGAGAGAGACAGGAAGTCCCTCCTCCTCTCTGCTGTGTGAAGGACCTGCAGCTGCAAAGAAGGTAAGGTACAGCCCTTCTCTCTCACAGTGTGAAAACAGCCTTTTCAGGCAGAGTTCTCACTCTCCCTGAAAAGGCTGTTTCCACAAAGTTTTTACCTAAAGTCATTTTTGGACCACAGTTCCTCTTTAATAAAAAGACCTAGAAAAAGGGTTTATTTGGCCTTCCACCTCGCCTGCGGGAGCAGGTTTCTTCTTTGTAGAAAAGAAGGATTGAAGTCTGAGACCATGCATTGACTTTCGTGCTTTGAATAAAATTACGGTCAAAAATAGGTATCCCCTACCCTTGATTGACGATATGCTCTTCCAAATAGTCGGGTCTTCTGTTTTTTTCAAGTTAGAATTAAGAGGAGCATATCATTTGATTAGAATATGTCAAGGGAACAAATGGAAGACTGCATTTAACACCAAGGATGGCCATTATGAATACCTAGTTATGCCCTTTGGCCGATGTAACGCCCCAGCAGTCTTCCAGTATTTTATTAACAATGTGCTTTGGGGAGTTCTTGGGTAGGTTTGCCATTGTGTACCTTGACGATATTCTTATCTTTTCATCCTCTTTAGAACAACATCGTCTCCATGTCAAATTGGCCCTTGCAAAACTCAGAGAAAACCACCTGTTTGCCAAGTTGCAGAAGTGTTTCTTCGAGCTCCAGCACATTCCTTTTCTTGGTTTTATCATCTCAGATAAGGGCCTCACTATGGATCCCAAAAAGGTTTCCACTGTTCTCGATTGGGAGGTTCCAACCAGCCTCAAAGCCCTGCAGAGATTTTTGGGATTTGCCAACTTCTATAGAAGGTTTATTAAGAACTTTTCCACCTTAGTGGCCCTATTGACCAATTTGACTAAATAGGATGCCTTCCATTCTCCTTGGTCTCAACAGGCTCAGGTGTCTTTTCTTAAGCTAAAAGATTTTTTTTGTAATGCTCCTTTTTTGACACATCCTGATATAAATTTGCCTTTTGTAGTAGAAGTGGATGCCTCAAAGATAGGCGTAGGGGCTGTCTTATCTCAGTATTCTGGTCAACCTGAACAGTTACACCCATGTGCCTATTAGAGATGGACTAGAACTCGAACTCAAACCCAAGTTCGAGCCGAACTATTCGAATTCGAACGAATTCGGACTTCTCGAACTATCCCGGACCGGGATTTTCGATATATTCGGACTTTCGATAAATATTGAATGTTCCACCGTTCGAAAATGCGAGTAAAATGCCTATTACACCTATACACAAGCATCGAATTTGCGAGTAAATTGTCCATTAAAACCTGTACACGAGCATCGAATCCGCGAGTAAAATGTACATGATACCTAGACGCAAACATCTAATCCACGAGTAAAGTGTCCATTAAAACCTATACGCGAGCATCGAATCCGCGAGTAAAATGTACATGATACCTAGGCACGAATAACGAATCCGCAAGTAAAGTGTCCATTAAAACCTATACGCGAGCATCGAATCTGCGAGTAAAATGTACATGATACCTAGGTGCAAACATCGAATGTCCGAATGCGAGAGCTCGAAAATAGCGCAAGTGAGAGTAAAATTGATTTTTCAAAAGTCCTGGATATTCGAACATGTTCCCCAGACCATTTCCCAGGTCCCACAGCCATTTACATTAAGTTACCATTAATATTTTATTTGTATTTTATTAGAACTTTTCAAACTATTTGACTCTCACTGACTTTAATGGGTCCGTTTTTGAACTTTCGAACTTTCCATATAGTTCGAAAGTTCGAAAACAGACCGAACTTTCAAAAGTTCGGCCATCTCTAGTGCCTATCTGTCCAAGAAATTTTCCCCAGCAGAAGTTAACTATGACATCGGTAACAGGGAGCTCCTGGCTGTTAAAACAGCTTTTGAGGAGTGGAGGCATTGGCTAAAGGGGGCACTTCATCCTGTTACTGTATATACCGACCACAAGAACCTGGAGTATATTGAAAATGTCAAAAGGTTAAATTCTAGACAAGCATGTTGGGCTCTTTTCTTCTCAAGGTTCTGTTTCATAATCATATACAGACCTGCATCTAAGAATATAAAAGCTGATGCTCTCGTAATTTTTCTGATTCACTTCTTAACTCTGAAACGGTGCCAGAACCCATTATTCCTCCTTACTGTTTTTTGAATGCCTTGTCCACTTCTCAGTTATCTCCTAATCTTTCCGATCTTCAAAACCTCCTCCTGGTAAACCATCTAAGCGTTTATTTGTTCCTCCTAATCTCCGTTTACAGGTAATTCAGCAGTTCCACGATTCTAAGCTAGCCGGACATCCAGGGGAGAAAAAGACCTACGAGCTCCTGTCCTGTCATGTGTGGTGGCCTTCGATTTCCAGAGATACCAACTCTTATGTTAAAACCTGTGTGGTTTGTGCCATAGTAAGACCTCTAGAAATACTCCTTTTGGCACATTAATGCCACTGCCTCAGCCTACCACTCCATGGTCCCAGATCTCCATGGATTTCATAGTTGACCTGTCAGTCTCCCTGGGGGTCAACGGTCATTTGAGTCGTAGTTGACTAATCTTTCCTATCTTTTAAAACCCTTTCAAACCAATGTTCCTCCTGGTAAACCATCTAATCGTTTATTTGTTCCTCCTAATCTCCGTTTACAGGTAAATCAGCAGTTCCACGATTCTAAGCTAGCCGGGCATCCAGGGGAGAAAAAGACCAAAGCTTATGTTAAAGCCTGTGTGATTTGTGCTGTAGTAAGACATCTAGAAATACTCCTTTTGGCACATTAATGCCCCTGCCTCTACCTACCACTCCATGGTCCCAGATCTCCATGGATTTAATAGTTGACCTGCCAGTCTCCCTGGGGTCAGCGGTCATTTGGGTCATAGTTGACCGTTTTAGCAAGATGGATCATTTTATACCAATTAACAAACTTCCGTCTGCTAAAGAATTATCTTTGTTATTTATCAAACACATTTTCCAACTCCATGGGATTCCCGACAACATAGTCTCAGATAGCACAGTTTTGGTGCTCCTTTGTACTCGGCTGGGTATCTCTCTGTCTTTTTCTTCCTCCTTCCATCCATCTAATGGGCAGACAGAGAGAACCAACCAATCACTAGAACAATATCCCCACTGTTTTGTTTCAGATTGTCAAGAATCCTGGTCAGAGTTTCTACCTTTTGCCGAGTTTTAATATAACAATACTATTCATTCTTCTACAGGTACTTCTCCTCTCTCTCTTTTTACTGCATCTATGGCCATCATCCCAAAGCATCTTCTTAAACCGGACCTACTTCTGAATTCCCTTCGAAAATTGGCTTCCCTAGAAAATTGGTTTCAACACGTCTACTATCTGACGCAAGGTACAACAAAACCTCAAAAAAGCCTCTTCTTGTGAAAAGGATTTTGCGGATAAACATCGATCTAAGGAACCGGACTTTTCTCCTGGTGATCTTGTTTGGGTCTCCACTCACAACCTCTCTCTTTGTCAATCCTGTTCCAAGTTGGGTCCTAAATTCATCGGCCCATATCCTATTCTTCAGAAGGTTAACAGAGTAACCTACAAAGTGGCATTACCTCCATCTAACAAAAGTATCAACTTATTTTGTGTTTCATTGTTAAAATCAGCTGCCTCTACCTATGTCTGAGCCTCCTCCTCCAGTTGAAGTTATGGGAGAAACAGAATTTGAGGTTGACAAAGTCTTGGATTCACGCTGGCTCCAAAATTCTCTCCAATACCTAATTAACTGGAAAGGGTATGGTCCTGAAGAATGATGCTGGGCTAGGCCACACTAGCACGTTTTTCGCGCGTTTGCGCCCGTGATTTTCGCTAACATGGAAATTGCGGGAACGTGAACATACCTGCGATTTCCTATACGCATGCGATTGCGAGTCCGTTTGCGTTTAAGAATTTTTTCTTGCAATTGCATGCGTTTTCTCTTTAAAAATACCGAAAATGCATGCGCAAACGTGAAACAATGCATGTGAACGCAAAGAAATCACACATGCACGCGATAACGCTCGCGATTTCGTGCGCAATTTGGTGCGTTGTAGTGTGTCCTCAGCCTTAAGAGAGCGATGCTTCTGTAGCTCGAGGTGATTATTACTCACTGACTACTAAAAAAAAATTTACATTTTCAAGACTGAGCCATTTTTTATGCTTACTATACCCAAAGCTAAATTTGATGTTTATGGCTTTGTATATTGCTGCAGTCATGACGAAAAAAAAGTCATTCAAAAAAGCATTTTTTTCAAAATAATTTTCATTCATTATATTTCTGGTAATGAGAAGAGCCAACAGATTCATTTTGCCATAGTTATTATGATAATAGTAAATGTTTTCAGAAAAGCAGTATTGCATTGGAATTCTTCTAATGAAAATGCCTTCACTGGATCCATGAAGCTTCTGTCATCTAACATTCTGCATTTCTTGTGTTTGGTACCGAGAGATACTAAAGATACAGACATTTTATTGGCTGCCTCCATAGCAACTATTCTTGGTACAGTGCTTATTCTGTCTCGGTATCCAAGACTGACTTTCACATCAGCTAATCAGCTACTTCCATTCTAAGTGCTCTCTATTGGTCTATTCATTCATATTTCTGCAAATTGTTGCCCTGAAGGGGTTATAATAATATAACATATCTAAAAGATTAAAGAAACAGCCATGGACCATATTTGGAATTTGGTCTAAAACCTTCCACCAAAATCAATTAAAAGTGGGATATACCTTGTTTGAGAAGAAAATGCAGAAAATTCAGTGCAGAATAAGAACATAAACTAAACATAATACATTAATACCTAATATGAAATGAGTGTAGGGTCAGTGCATGGGTCCTAGTGCTTATTAGGTAAATTTTTGTATTAAAAATGCAATGGGCTGATTTCTACTGATGCTTAGCATAGGCAAGGTTAACCTGTCAGATGCTAAATGTGAAAAGGATTTATCTGCCTTGATACATGGGGTAAATGTACCAGTACTAAGAATACAGGGAGTTAATCTGCCTATGCAGACGTCACAGTTGGTTTGGGGGGAGGGTGTCTGCTTTTGTGATGTATTTTGCACAGTTAGCAGCTGCAGGACTCCTTGGTACAGACATACACATACATAGACAGCCGCACTGTGCTGCTGACTCTCCTATCCTCACACACTCCTGCAGCCGGCTGAGCGGTGAGTGCTGTGTGTAAGGGGGAGATAGGGGAAGCAGGGCACAACTCATACCTGGGATTGTGGAAAAGATCAGATGTGCATGTGGTATATGAGAGAAATTCTATGTGATACTTTGTGGTACCAGATGTGCAAATTAGAACAGGGCATTAGTATTGAACAGGGTATGTTTCTAAAAGAACATGTGTTAGACAAGGTATGTGTGGAACAAAGGATATCTGGTATACCTAATGTGCATGTTTGTTGGACTAGGTGTGTGTTAAAGTGGGTGCACAAGGGATTAATGTATGTGTGTGAAATTCATCTAATATTTGGAAACTAGTGAATCATTGGTATTATACACTTTATGCATTATAGTCAAAAGCATAATTCTTTGCTTGTACAGAAGATTTTTCTATAATGAGGTCTGTGGATATAAGAAATATGATGCTGTGTAAGGTGAGTACTATGGAGGAGATGTGTGTTCGTTCGAGATGGTTAAACAGAGAAATGCTGTGGTTTGTGTGTGTCAGTAGTCAGTATAACATATGTGTATACAAATATTACTTACACAGGGTGGCATGTGCCTGATACCCATGTTAATGGAATCATATGTTTATAAAAGGAATGCCTGTTTTTTCCGCTACTGTTTGCCTTTTAGCTTTTCCTCCTGACCCTTTTCCCTCCATTTTCTCTCTTTGCTTCCTTTGCCGCACTGTGGCTCATCCCCCTCCTTACACATCTGATCCCCCATAGTGCTGCTGGATAATGGATTAGCACTGTCTCCTATACAGCTGATGGGAGAGGCAGAGGAGTTATGAAGATGGGAGGGGCTATCAGCATGAGTGACAGTGCTGTTACTGAGCATTAGTAGTGCATTATGTTACACTACTAGACAAGGGGGATAATGTGTATGGAAAAATTACTAGTTGGTTTTTATATTATCTGGCGATAAAAGAAAAGGAGAACCCAAAACACAAATAATGTTATAATTTATGTAACAGTGATATTATTGACTTAGTTCCAAGAATGTTTACTTAAACATTTAAAATGTTTGGTCAAAATTTTATTTGAGAGAACCAAAAAAAAAAAAAAGAAAAATGCTGCTTCCCTGTAGCTTTCTTCCTTAAATAATGGGGAACTGAAAGTTTGTGAATGGACAAAGAATCAGTCCTGGGCAAGCTTGCTGGTATAGATTTGTAAAAACCACATCAGCTAGTAAGAGTATAATATCATGCAAAGAGCAGTGTCGTGTAGCAGGCGAGTAATGCACCATGCTATGATCAAGTACAATGATAACTCCACCCGGAGAACTCTTCAAGGTCAACCGGTTTGTCCCTTTTTTTTGTTTTTAAGCTCATTTCACAGACAGGGATTAGTGGCTGTGACTTGTAGCTTGCTAGAAACTGATTTCATTGTTTTCTTTGCAGTAAATAGCCTATTGTGTTTCCATTGGAAACAATTTAACTGTTTTTAGGCTGCTACAAGTGGTGGTTCCAAATCTCCCTTTGTGTGATTATGTGAGGGCTCGTTCACACTAGAAACTGACAGAAACTGACAGTAACGCACAGCATGTGTTTCTGTCAGTTTGTATCCATTTTTTTATACATTTGTATCCATTTTTTAACAATGTGTATTCCATAGATTTCTATAGAAAATGCATGAAAAAACGGACAGAAATGCTGCATGGAGTGCGTTTTTTAAACGGACTGGAAGGGAACGGATTATAACGCAGCAGGTGTGAACAATATTATGAAATCCTATGATGTTTTACCATCTCTCCATTTTTTTAAACACACCTGCATTTGAAAAACGGATACAAACTGATGTAGTGCGAACGAGCCCTGAGCGTAGTTAAATCTCACATACTCTTGTGATAAAAATCAGCCTGTTATAGCTGCACCTTAAAAATAATGATGGGGTTAATGGCACAATCTTTTTAATTCAGGCACAAGTGATGTCATAAAACCACTGATCTAGAATCTGTAAATCTTCAGATATTGTAGTCCATCAATCCCATTAAAGACTCATGTAGGCTGTTGATAGCTGCTGAAAGTTGCAGTTTAACAAAAATCTGAAGAGCCACTAGCTAAAGATCCATGGTTTTAAATAATTGGCAGGTATTTAGATGTGTTGATTTAAATGCACTGTGACATGCAGTAAATGAACCATTGTGGAATCTTATCATGCAGCCCAATAAGCAGGGGTTTTATTGGAACAGGCAATGCATTTACAGTGACATGCAATGCTAGGGGGAGCAGGCTGCATACAATAAACCTGACACACTGTGAAGTGCATATATTCTATTTTTTTTCTCCACAGCTCCTTCTGCACTGATGAAGTGACTGGAGAGAACCGTTTTTAAGCGGCTATTGACAGAGCTGAATTTTGGTAAGTCTGTTGTGTAATTTCAAGAAACAAAATGGTGTGGATACAGCACAATGCTTACCACTGTGGCTCAGGGGCATAACTACCAGGGGGGCCCAAAAGCCAAGGGGGCCCAGTCTTATTTATACTATGATAGTTATAGCCTCCTCCCAGAAAACCACTGTGGATGAAGCACGGATAGGGGGCCCCATAATAGTTTTGCTGGGCCCCCCAGTGATTCCTAGTTACACTACCGCTGTGGCTACTGCTGTGGCTTTCAATGTTATTGCACGGTAGAGCAAACATTGCCCCAGTGACAGCACCTGGGGCAGAACAAAGCATTTTTCATGTTTCAATAAACTTGCACAGCGAGCTACCATGTAGACATTCTCTTCACATTGCTTATCTTATATTAGCTGTTTATGGCAATTTCTAGTCTTTACAATACAGGGGACCAAAAGCAAATTTGCCCAACTTGCCGATCAATAAACCCCTGGATATACTGCAGCCTATATGGCTAGATTAATATGTCATTATTCGTTTAGGTATGATATGAGAATTTACGGATGTGGGATTTCATATTTCAGAAACAATTGTCATGGACCCCAAATTTCCAATTTAGCTACCAGTGAGGGTCATGCTGCCTCTGATCCCTTATGCAGGACACGCCAGCAGACTTTTTCCTTTTCCAAAAGATATATTAATTGATATACCAATCTGGATATCAATATATTTGTGCCAATCTGTTGGTTAGCACAGCCAACAGCCTACTGATCATTTTGCATATTTAAAGGGGAACTGTGGTCTCCAAACAAGTTGAGTTTAAATGAAAGGCCAGTTTCTTTCTACCTTTAAAATGAGCCATCAACCACCTCTCTATGTGCTCCACAGCCCAAGATATACAGAAATGACTGACCAGAAAGTTAATGGGTGGGAGGCTGACTTGTGACATTCCTGAGTCTTCTCCTGCACAGTGCTGGCGAGCACAGCCTCAGGGCTAGGCCACACTAGCGCATTTTTTGTGCGTTTGAACACGCGTTTCGCATTTGCGCCCGCAAATTTTGCTAAAATGGAAATTGCGGGAACGCAAAAATTCCCGTGATTTCTCATGCGCATGCGATTGTGCATCCATTCGCGTTTTGGTAATGCATGCATTCGCCATTTTTGGTGCGTTAACGCATGCGTTTCCATAATGCAAAAAGGCGAAAACGCATGCGCAAAACGCGTAACGCACAAGAATTGCACACACAATCGCGTGCGATAACGCTCGCGATTTGGTTCCCGATTCCTGTGCATTGCAGTGTGGCCTCACCCTCAGACTCCCTCAGTGTGTGAGGGAGACAGGAAGTCCCTCCTCCTCTCTGCTGTGTGAAGTCCTGACAGAGAAAGTAAGGTAATCTACAGCCCTTCTCTTTCACTGTGTGAAAACAGCCTTTTCAGGCAGAGTTCTCACTCTACCTGAAAAGGCTGATTCCACAGAGTTTTCTGTAGGGGGGTCTGAGTAACCCACGGCACCTGCGAGTGGGCGGGGCGTAGACACCCGCAAGTGGGCAGGGCATAGGCACCCATGTGTGGGTAGGGCTTAGACACCCATGTGTGGACGGGGCCACGGCACCCGTGAGTGGGAGGGGCCACATGGGGGACAGTTTCAGAGCAGGAAGCAGGAAGTGCAGGGGACCTGGTGATGCTGCTGCCATATCACACACAAAAATGTAAATATCTTCAAAACTATGCAAAGTAAACAATGAAAATAAATTGCAGAAATTCTCAGGTGAGCAATTCCTATCAATTTGCCTCAAGTCATTTTTGGACCACAGTTCCCCTTTAATGCACACAAATGGCCATAATTTACCAACAGGTCAATCATCAAAAACAACTGATTTTGGTAGAAATTATCATAGGGGTTTACTATTACTAATGATCCCTTGAATCTGATCAAGATATCATACCAGGTATTGATTGGGGCCAAAATATTAGCCTGTGTGTACCAGGCCTTATTTCATGTTAGGGAATCTAAAGTCAGTGAAAGGCTGCTTTCATCATTTAATCTCTGTCATTGCGAATGGAGCAGTCCCTGCTGAGCCACCAGCACTGCACTGCATTTTCAACATTTTATTCTGCTTTCTCTCATGTCAAAACGCCAACAGAGAATCTATGGGGCTTACTAAAAACAGTGCCCGTGTTAAGCACGTGTTTTTAAGCTTCTGCCAAGTGTTGCATTATCTATTTTATAATAATGATTTGTGATAAGATGGCATACACAAATACATAAACTGCAAGGCATGCTTGTTAGCTTTATCACTTGCAATCTTAGAGACCAGATTCATTTATTGGGGTTGTGTGTCTTCAGGCAAGGTACATACGGGCAAATTTTTTGGCCTGGCTGAGCATTCACTGCTGCCAAATGGCCAACTGTGGGGAAATATTGTTGGTCGCAGCATTCCAACTCTCTGAGAATTCCAACTCCAGCTATATTCTAACTTTAAAAAAGCTGTACAAAAGGCCCACTGTAACTGTTTATATTTTGAATGTGCTGCCACAAAACACATCTTAAAACCTGGCCAATCCTTGGTACAGTGACTAGCTTGGCTTTAAGGTGGAATTTGTGTCAGGAATGGTATCTGAGGAAGCTGCCTTGTGGTAGGGGCCAGGGGCATAACTACCAGGGTAACAGGGGGGCCAATCTTCTTATATTCCTATGACAGATATTGCCTCCTCCCAGAAAACCCCTGTGGATGTAGCACAGATAGGGGCCCCAGCATAGTTTTTCTGGGGGGCCCAGTGATTTCTAATTATGCCATTAGTAGGGGCTCCCCTTCTTAAATAATATATTTAAGGTTATATATTTGAAAATAAATACAAAGCAATACAAATTCACAGAGAAATGCTGAAATATTAATTAATACTATAATAAATGTACCTGAGGAAGGACCTGGTGTCCGAAACATGTAGTGCTGGTTCTCAAAAAAAACAGTACAGAAAAAATAATGGGGTTCCCTCTGCATTATTCATGTGTAGAATTCAATGCTAAACTAGTTCTTTTTAGGAGGTAATGTTGTGCATTTTCTTGCTGCTGCTTGTCTGGAAATATTTTGAGACAGATTTCTTACAAGGCTACCTGTAACATAATTCTTAGTAGTGGTGTAACTTCATGGAGATACAGTAGTTCTAAATATGAGGTTCATGATTTTGAGCCTGGTCCTTTCATTTATCCTTAAAGCAACCCAAACAAAAGCAGCTATGATACATAGTTTTTTTCTGAATGGGTCCTGTGTCAAATAAATGGTGTGTGCGGTTTATGTAAGTTACATGCATAACTTGACTTCAGTGGTAGTGCGAATAGGAAGAACGGTTTAATAGATCGCTTTTTTCTTTGCCCCAGAATGGAATATTTTAGCTCCCGCTCTTTCCAAGCCAGCAAATACAATGGCATTTTGGGTCCATCTTAAACAGCTGTGGTGGTGGCCACCATTAGGACAATATCTCCAACTCCCAGTATGCTTCTGCCTTAGATACTCTTCCATTCACTTACAGTTAAGCACAGCCATGAAATGCTACTACAATAAAAGAATACTATGGAAGAAGGCTTCTATTTAACTGTGAAAATGGCACAGTCTCTCTACGTACAGAACATTATGTAGAGGCTCTTTGAAGTCCATTTGTCCTGAATTCTCTTTGTCTCAGCTACGAGCAGATTTGGATCCTGAAAGAAATGAGCTGTCACAGGAAGTGCAGAAAATGCAGACTTACTTTTTTGCAGCTTCCTCTCAGATATAACGAAAAAAACAGAAGTGGTAACAAAAAAGGCTTCACATTTCCGCAGTGAGAGTAAGAGCGAAGCCTGCTTTCAAAACAAAGATGTAAGACTAGGAAACGTAGACACTACCTTTGTAAAATATGTGTATATGGGAAAATAACAGGTGTATCAAATCACGAACCATCCGACAAAAGTAAAGAAAGGGAATTCATTGCATTGTGAAGGTATGTTGTGAACTCTGTATCTCTGCTCTTTCTTAGGTGCACGGGTCATGGGAAACCTCATTAAGGTTTTGGGGAAAGATTTAGAAAATTGTCCTCATTTCTTCTTGGATTTTGAAAGTAAGTTCCTTCTGTGTTTACTGAATTGTGTCCGGCATTGCTTAAGAGACAAGCTGCAAGGGAGATAGAGAGAGAGGGTGAAGTGAGAATTAGTTCTGTTTGAATGCGAGAAAGACAAGTGGGGAGTGTTAGAGGGAGTCATCTTATAAGGTAAAGACCACACAGTGAAAGCAGAGCAATTCCTGGTTCTCTTTCACTCTTAGAGGGATACAGGGATTTGTATTTTAACACAGTCATAGACTAATACAAAGAAATTAGATGTAGTCAGTGCATAAGAGAAGCACTGAGTTTGCAACTGAAAAATCCACCTGTAAATGAATCCCCATAAGGATAGTGAGAGTGGATTAACCTGGTTCATTTCTATGCACCTCAGCTATTAATCACCCCTAATTACTGTAATAACCATCCACTGCTATTTGGTGCCTGTGTGGTATTAGAATGTGCCTTGCAAAACATTGCATAAATCCTTAGCAAACAGCTCCAGGGAGATTAAATAAAAGTTCTTATCGTTTAAAATGGTGCTAATTTTGCCCCAACCAATCAGATCATATTTAACATTCGAAAGCTAACATCTGATTGGTTGGGGCAAAATTAGCACCATTTTAAACGATTAAAGAACTTTTATTGAATAACCCTGTGTGTTCCTATTGGTGAGGTCAGTGTAGGATATATGCAAAGTTTAATCTTGACCCAGTAGTGAGATCCGGAGCATTATTCTTAAGAGTATGGAGGCACAGAGGTTTATTGGGCTGGGTTTTGTTCTTGAATTGTGTCAGAATATTTGCTATAACTTTCATTTGTGCAGGAATTACTGTGGGAGAAATGTGGATGGAAAGAAAAATATTTTCACGGGATTATTTGCTAATTAACTACAAACCATTAAAAAAAAGCTTTAGTAAGGTGTAATGAAATTTCCAGAGGAAAATGGAAATGTTAGAAATGCCATATCAGAGTGGCACACCCAAATAAGCGGTAAATAACTGTGGGCCCTTCAGATACACAGGAAAAAAAAGAAAAGTCTAGAAACTAAATAGATTTAAAAATGTAACATTCATTAAAGTATCAATGAATTTGAATTAATGTATCTGATCATTTATAAAGCCTACCAAAATATTTACTAGTTTAAAAAGGCCTCTTTGGACCATTATCCAAAAACAAAACAATGCTCCTCCTCATCTACCTAAAGTTCCCAAAAAATGGCCTTAGGTGACCAATATCCAACCCTGTCACAATCCACTGCTGAAGCGCTTTGGAGATTTTTTTTTCTGTAGACATATTCTTTTATAGGGTCTCTTCTGAGGCTCCAAACTCATGGCAATAACCTTTTCCACTCTAGCTAATCATGTTTGTGTTAATCCAATATATACAATGAGGTATTCCCTCACATTTGATATTCACTGCTGTTTGATTAATTGAAGAACAGGAGGTGAGACTTATCTTTACCTCCCATTCTTCAATTAATGTGAAAAAGGGTATCTTTAACTTATCAGTGGAGATACCCTTTAATATATGGAATATATAAGATAAAATATGGAATATATAAGATAAAATATGGAATATATATATAATATATATATATATATATATAAAATATAATATGGAAAATATAAGATAAAATATTTATGTTATACATTTTCAAACATACCTCATTTAAGATACCACTATATAATGTTACAACCAGGGCTAGGGAAAGCAAAGCTAAGTACTCGTGATAATACCCAGTCTTGTGTATTTCTAAGTACTTGAGGCTCTTTTTCAGATTCACTACCTGTTTCCCTATCACAAGACTTAAATGTCACATTGCTGTTTCCAACCATAATATTCACCCCACAGACTCTTTCCTGTTTACTATGATTCTCATGTCAATGGAGCTTTGCCTGTGCTGGGGCCACATCTTTTTAATCTTTTAATAAATGGTTTAACATGAGTATGGAGAGCAGGGTCTCTGTGTTTGCTGATGACACAAAATTATATAGGCCCTCAGGACCGCATGTGTGTATGAACCTTTAGGTTTATTTACATCGCAGCCATTTGCATGGGGATATGATCACTTCATACAAGTCCACCAATCAGCCGTACAATAAATTCTCTATTGCATTGTTCACCAATATCACCGGCCACATCCTTTAAAGTTAGAAGAAAAGAAGTTTCATATTCAAGCTAGGAAATGTTTCTTTAAATTGTGTACACACAAGCAAATATTTTGGGAGGACTGACCAATATGTAAGATAGACTGATCGTGCTGCCTTATATGAATTGCATGATCGGTTAAGCTGAATCTCCAGAACTTGCTATGGTCACTGCTTATGATGATGTTTTGGCCAGGCTGACTGGTTGGATGCATCAAATGGATGGCCAGCCTGAGGCATGTGCCTGTGTGTACACAGCTTTACAGTGAGAATGGTGAAAATGTGGAACTGTCCACAGTCTTTCTTCCAGCAGATGTGGTAATGGCTGGTTTATTGAATAGCTTCAATAGGGCTGGATATGTTTCTAAAATGTAATAAAATTGAAAGTTACTGTTATTAATACATGTAGATCTTGTTCATCCAAAGAGCCAACAACAGGTATCCCACCTCTCCCGGTAGTTCTCGGAGTCTCCCGGCTTCTGGCGTGGTCTCCTGCACACCTCCAAAAGCAGCACAAACTCCTGCAAGGCTCCAAAGTAAAAGCAGGGGGGAGACATGAATACAATATGAGCAGACTCTATAGGGGGTTGCACTTTTTATATGTAAATAGCCAAAACAAGGGGGAAAGACCTACAATAGGTTCTTTTATTCTTAGAAATCTGTTAGGGCTAAGCCACACTGATGCGCTTTTAAGCACGTTCTGATCGCTCTTTTAAAAGCGCACACTAGTATGGCCCAGTAGATGTAGCCACACCAGTGCACTACAGAGCACTGTGTGTGCGATCCGTTAACCGGAGCACATGTGATCCGCATTTTGTTGCGCAAAAACATGTGCTCAAATTGTGCAATGTTGCAAAATTGCAATAAAAATGCAAAAATGCAAGCATTACAGTGTGGCCTCAGCCTTAGGCTGCGATTTTTCCTGACGGACCATTCACAACTAGCAAGTGCTAGCTGGGACAGATCACTGTCGGTCATGGCAAAAGTGGCCACATCCTGCACCATGACCAATCATAGGGAACTGCACGATGGGCACCAGTTTCCGTTCGTCTGATCCGGACGAACGGTTAACTGAAAATGGTTGCAGACATCCCACACTATACAATATTTCTGCCGACTGACACACGATACTATCGCTCGGTCTGTCTGGAAATATTGTATGGTGTGTCCCAGCCTTACATAGTAACACCATGATGTTACACTAGTAACACCATAAGCTACCAGTTATTCATTAAATGGTTTGCTCTTAGTTGGGGTCCACATTGGGTCCACTGATTTTTCAAATAGGATTATTTGGTATTGTTATTTGGTATTGAATGTTTATGTGATTATAGCAGAAATTGAAGTATGTTTTTTCTAGTAACACCATAATCTACCATTCGTTCATTCATGTAATGGTTAAAACTTGGTTTGGGTCCACACTGGACCCCACATTTCTTACAAATTCCACACTGGGCCACTGTGTACCACCACATAATCTTGAGCAGATCTGTCAAAATCTATCATGCAGGGTGGTGTAGTTTGATCATTATTTCCCAGTAATTAAAAGTACACTGAGAAATAATGGTCAAACTATACCACCCTGCACCTTAGATCTTGAGCTGATATTAACTTCTCAAGATTAGTGGTGTACACATTGGCCCAGTGTGGAATTTGTAAGAAATGTGGGGTCCAGTGTGGACCCAAACCAGGTTTTAACCATTATTACATGAATGAACGAACGGTAGATTATGGTGTCACTAGAGAAAACATACTTCAATTTCTGCTATAATCACCTAAACATTCAATACCAAATAATCCTACTTGAAAAATGAGTGGTATTGCAATTTAGCGAATTTACCGCGCATTATCAATAATGTACGAGCGTGGGCGTAAATGTCCGCAGCAGTTCGACATTACAACGAGCGTGCGTTAATTAATGAAAGTTCGGTTGTAGAATACTATGCGGTATTAAACTACCGCAATGGTATTCTATGGGGATCGTAAGTCTACGATCAAGTTATTGGTAATTTTCGATTGGTATCGGTAATAAATGATAACAATCGGAAATTAATGATCGCTAAACTGATCAGAAATTAATAAACGGTTTAAAGATAACGCGCCATTACAAATAGGGCCCAAGGTGACTGGACCAAGGTGTAGTGGTACACATTGGCCCAGGGTGGAATTTGTATGAAACAGTGTGTGTGTGTGTGTGTGTGTGTGTGTAGGGGGTGGGCCGTGTGAAATCTGTAAGAAAGGGGGATTGAAATATGGGGTTTCACACAGGTATTGAATGTCCTCGCATTTTTATATGGTCACATAATTCCTAAGTTTCTTCTAATACCCTTATAATTTACAGTAGGGGATACATAATCCACTATATAATTGATAATCATTGCAGGTAACAGATAGTGCTGTACTGAATAAAGTATAAGCATACAGATTTGTGATGTGATTAATCTAATGATGAAAAAGGTAAGAAACTGCTATTCTCTATCAGACAGGAAGAAGACAGTGTCTTACAAGAAATCTACAATATAATTAGAATTCATGTAATCACTTCCTCACATCACTAAATATTGCTCCTTGTTTTCAGACAAAGATGTAAAAATTGTTTACAGCTACTTCTATTCTATCCCAGTAGGAAGTTTATGTCTACAACATTGTAGCAATCTACGATCGGATCGCATGTTGAAATGGTTTAGTGTGGCCTAGCCCTATTAACATTCTAAATAAGAGAGTCACAGCAGTAATTCGGAGTGCATGATGGTGGCAGGGGTGTCTCTAGGGTTTTTGCCACCTGAGCAAATTCCTGAATGCCGCAAATATGCCGGCGCGAACAAGAGGGTGTGGCTTGTGTGTGGGTGTGGCTTGTGTGTGGGCGTGGCTTTGTCGGTGGGAGTGCGGCTAGCCATTTTCTCATTTTGAACTTGGCACCATTTATATGTACAGTTTCTTTAAATAGACCTTTATCCACACCATAATTCCAGAAGAATAAAGAATTTTGCCCAAAAGAACCTGCCACCACATCAAGGTAGACTCTTTTAACAGGACCTTAACATACAGTACCTAACTAATCTAACCTAGCCTAACAAACTATCTAAAGCTAATCTAACAGTATGAAATGCATTTTAACAATATCTAACACATTTAGTATAAGAAAATATGAAAAAATATGTTTGGCTGAGCAATCTACCACTCATACAGTGAGAACAGACAGTAAAGGTCCCATACAGTAAGAACAGACAGTAAAGGTCCCATACAGTAAGAACAGACAGTAAAGGTCCCATACAGTGAGAACAGACAGTAAATGTCCCATACAGCGAGTACCGACAGTAAAGGTCCCATACAGTGAGAACAGACAGTAAAGGTCCCATACAGTGAGAACAGACAGTAAAGGTCCCATACAGTGAGAACAGACAGTAAAGGTTCCATACAGTGAGAACAGACAGTAAAGGTCCCATACAACGAGAACAGACAGTAAAGGTCCCATACAGTGAGAACAGACAGTAAAGGTCCCATACAGTGAGAACAGACAATAAAGGTCCCATACAGTGAGAACAGACAGTAAAGGTCCCATACAGTGAGAACAGACAGTAAAGGTCCCATACATATTCTATCCTCTATCTCTAACATGATCTAGATCTCAGCAGACTGGGCCTCTATCTATCACCACACTAGCTCTCTGCAGGCGTCTATGTAGAGAGCGAACGGAATGCATGAAGGTCAACGCTCGCAGAGACTACTACAAAAATACACACTCTCATGCATACTGTACATACACACTCTCTCACACATACTGTACAATACACACCCTCTCCCATACTGTACATACACATGCTCTCCCATACTGTACATACACATGCTCTCCCATAATGTACATACACTCTCTCCCATACTGTACATACACACTCTCTCTCCCATACTGTACATACACACTCTCTCACACATACTGTACATACACACTCTCTCACACATACTGTACATACACACTCCCATACTGTACATACACACTCTCTCCCAAACTGTACATACACTCTCTCCTATACTGTACATACACACTCTCTCCCAAACTGTACATACACACTCTCTCACACATACTGTATATAGGAGGGGCATAGGGGATGGGGCAGTAGATGACCCCGAGAATAACGAAAAAGCAAGGGTGGCACTCCAAACCGTAACTTTTATTAATTATAGACCAAACAACATCTCACAGTGAGATGTTTTGTTGGTCTATAATTAATAAAAGTTACGGTTTGGAGTGCCACCCTTGCTTTCGTTATTCTCGTATGATTTATCCATCAAGGGTTGGATTGTTTTGAGGAGTGAGCACCCACACTTGGTACGAGTGCAGAGGACTTTTTCTATTATCCAGTTAGATGACCCCCTACACTGGAGGATTAGATTGTATCTGGGGGAGGATCATGGGTAAAATGGTTAGAGGCCCCAGTCAATAAAAGTTGCAGTGTTGTGATTGGACTACAATTCCCAGCATGCTCAGATGATCTGGATAATTTCCTGTCCCAGATCCTTTAACTCACTTTAACCCCCATAACAATGACCCCACTTACCTTTCCCGACGGGACACACAGCATCAGCAAGGTGGCAAGAGCAGCAGAGACTCAGCGGAGGAAGCGATCGCATTCCTCAGACACAAAATACCAGTCACAATGCGTGCTGGCACTTACAGGTGATGAACTGGATAAGGGGGAAAATCTCAGCCCAGATTAGGTGACTCTGTCCCAGTTACCTGTCTGGCTTCCTCCCTCTCCACCCGGCGCCAGTAAGATTGTTCACTATATATTACTTTAAAATTATAATATATAAACTGGTATAATGCCTGAAATATCAATCAACAACTGTATACCATGCATAATTGTCGAATGGAAAAAAAAAAGTACCTGGGTTAGGGAAGTAGGATTAGTAATTCTTACTTACCAAGATCATGTCTGAGGGGCACCTGCATAAGGAAAACTGTTTCTGCCCGGGCTCTTTCTGGCTTCAGCACTATCATTAAAGGGCATGTCCACCCCCAAAACTAGAATTTAATCCACTACTGGCCCCACTCTGTAGTGTATAAAAATCCTTAAATTACATCCCAGGTCAAAATGGCTGCCCTGCTATGCCCCTCCAAAGTCCATATGAGCCTCCTGTCTCTCCTCCGGGAGAACTTTGCCATGCGCACTGCAGCCCTCCCCCCTCCCTCTCCCACCCGTTTTCCTAGCTCAAATCCCCTTTTCTGTAGTGTAGGGCTCCCAACCCCAACCGCTATAGTAATTTTTGCAGAAACTCCCCCAAACTCTACTGACATTATCTATTTCCCCCAGCGTTCTGGATAGCCGGAAGCCGCATCCATGATTGGCTGCCTCTCAGGCAATCATGGATGCGGCTGCCGGTCCGGCCCCCTGCTTGAACTGTATGTGCCCCAGGAACTTTTCTTTTTTAAAGAGTTTTTTTACTTTGTAGTTGACCTTTAATCTGCAGTCCTGTTGTCTTAATAATCTTTAAATAATGTATTGCTATATGAACACACCTAATAATGTATTTTACACTATAAATGAATCTTTAACTAAACCTGTGGGTTAGTATATAAGATAAGGTCTCCGAGGAGTTCCCTGGCCATATAAAAGCACAAGTCCGAAAGCTGAGTGCTTCTATACAGGTCAGGAAGGCATCAGACTAGTTCTGGAACCAATGGAATCTGTCATATAATATAATAAAATGCTTATCTGCAACCGTGTCTGCCCCAATAGCTGTATGTGCACATGCGTGAAATGGCGCGCATGCACAAGTTGGCCAAGCATGGCATCTTTAACAGCACACATGTCCTTTACTATAGCAGAACAGGAGGTAGGAGTATAAGTGGAAAGGGCTGAAGGATTTGCTATGTTTTACATTTTAGGAGATATGGTCTACCTAACTAATTTGATTAAGAATTGGAGACCCCTTTTTAACACAATGATGGTAATCCATTCACCACACCCAGCCTGCATAAAGCACTGTTCTGCTTACCTACAGTGACATGAGAATGGATACTACAGTATGTAGGACTGTGCTGTCTAATAACAGAGGCAACACATATTTTGTACACACTAGAAGCAATAAGGTGTCAACTAACATGAGTGTCTGGTCATTAAACTTTATAGCAAAAATGAAAGCACAAGTGACTTGACCGCACGGGTGTACATGCGCAAAATAGTTGCACTAGTGGGCACATGCTAAATAGGTTGCAAGTGCATAAAGTACAGGTCAGTGTAAACTGGACATTTTAATTTTACAGGTCAGTGTGTACTGGACATTGGTGGCATTTTATATTTACCAGTCAGCGTGTGTGTTGGGGAGTTGGGACATGTCTAGCGCCCGTTAAAGGGGAAAGTTCTGTGAAAAATATCATAATTTTTTAAATTCTTAGTTTATATTATGCAAATCTAATTATTCTAAATATTTTTTAACGTTTTAAAAAAATCAGTCACTGCTAACGACATGTCCAATTTTGACATGGGTTTGACTGTCATCAGGCATTAGCAGGTAAAGTAGTTCCACTGACATTTTGAGCTAATTAACTGAAATATTGGTTGATTTTGTCTTAATATCAGCCCATGTGTACCTAGCCTAAAGCATGGCATACACTGGGTAAAATATTTTTAATTAAATCGACAAATTTGATTATCAACCACTTAAATATATCAATTGCTCCATCAAAACATATGTGATCAGGTCAGTCGGATATTTTTACATCTACCCCATTTTCCAGTCCACTTATTTAGCAAATTTCAAGCTGAAATCTGCTGAGAATCGATGGTGCAAGATGGGGCACTTTGATCGGTTCTATGAATCAAATATTAGATCTCGAAGTATAGATAGAAAATCAAAATGGGAAACTATAATTAAAAATTAGAACCGGAAGAAAGAAACCTGCTTAAAGGGCATGTCCACCCCTCAAAACTAAAATTTGCCCCAGTGCTGGCCCCTCTGTGTAGTTTTTAAAAAATCCTTACTTTACATCCCTGCTCCTTATGGTTCTCCTGCAGTCCATCTCCTGCAGTCCAGGAAACTGCTAAATAGGTGCTGTTTTCATGTTCAAAAGGTTTCTGCCTCTGATCTGTCCTCTGAAATGACAGTGGCATGCGCAGGGGGGGCCTTCAACCCCCCCTCCCTCCGGATCCCATCTAGCTGCCTCTCCACCTAGCATAAAACACTATTAATATAGTGTTCCTCTCCCTTGCCCACCCCCAACCGCTATGTTAAAACTAAAAAAAAAATTCCAATGCATACTGGCAGCCAATCACAGACACGGCTGCCGGTCCGGCCCCTCACAGCTGTTACCAAAGAGGGGGAGAAGATAGCCGCAGGAGTGAAGGGAATGTAAGTATGCATCTGAAACTTTTTTGGGGGGGTGGGCAATGGAGAGAGGCCTTATATGAAAAGTTGAATTTTGGGGTGGACATGCCCTTTAAGAGAATTTCCCCAAAATGTTGTTTATTTCAGAGATGCAAAGAAGTAAGTAAACTAAAATGTCTAGCCCATTCAGATTGATTTTTAGTTTTTTTTTAACTGTTCCATTAAAACCCTTTTCATAATATTCATAATCTTATAATGTTAAAGGACAATATACTCCCCATTTCATAGATGCTAATACTCAGGGTGAGGAACTAAATCGCAAAGCCCTCACCTTTGGGTCCTTTACCTAACAGCTGCTATACTTACCGTATATACTCGAGTATAAACCGAGTTTTTCAGGCTGAAAAATCAGCCTGAAAACTCGGACTCGGTTTATACTCGAGTCACTAGCTTACCTGAGCATTCCGGCAGCCGCACGATCCTTCTGTGTACTGGCGCGCCGGCCTGACGTCACTGCCCGGCGCCAAGCCCGGCGCCGGGCAGTGACGTCAGCCGGCGCGCCAGTGCACAGTGCACAGAAAGATCGCGCGGCTGCCGGAATGCTCAGGATACTGCACCTGCCAGGAAGGATGGAGGATGGAGGAGAGCCCACAGAAGAAGAGACAACAGGGAGACCACAGAAGAGACTGAGCCCACAGGGAGAAGAGACCACAGGGAGAAGAGACAGGTACAAACTGAACTGGGTGGGAGGGTGAGGGGGGCATTCAAGATGTTTTGGGAACTACAACTCCCAGCATGCTTTATTAGCTGGGAGTTGTAGTTTCCAAACATCTTGAATGCAAGTGATGGTGGCATTCAAGATGTTTGGGAACTACAACTCCCAGCTAATAAAGCATGCTGGGAGTTGTAGTTCCCAAACATCTCGAATGCCACCCTCACTTGGCATTCAAGATGTTTGGAAACTACAACTCCCAGTAATAAAGCATGCTGGGAGTTGTAGTTTCCAAACATCTTGAATGCCAAGTTTCTACCCTCGGTTTATACTCGAGTCAACAACTTTTATTAGGATTTTAGCTGAAATTGGGTACCTCAGTTTATACTCGGGTCGGTTTATACTCGAGTATATACGGTACTTAAAGTTTTCCATGGAGCTTAAGTCCATTCCACTGCTCTGTCACTGTCAGAGACAGTCCTTGATGTAGCCAATGTTAATCATAGCCTGTCTTCTCATTGGCTATGAAAGAGGACCAGAAAGCAAAAGCAAACTGTTAGGTAAAGTACCCAAGACTTAAATGTTTAGGTCCTCACCCGGGGTACCATGCGGATACAGAAAAAGAGGAGCGAGGGGAAAGTGAATATACTTGTCCTTAAAATTGTTCACATTATTTTATTTCATTAAAAAAATCCATTTTTGACCTATGATTGAAGAATTGCAGCCTTAAAACACTTCCTCCGATTTATAGCCTAGATTTATAGGTGATCAAAACAATGAATCACACTATACTCTTTTAGTAAAGAATTAACTGCAATTATTAACTACTGCCAAGCTCAGTGAGCTAAGTTGTGCTCTGTGTGATCATTCCAAGTAGGGAAAGAGGAATTTATTATCCATTCACTGTATGTGTTTAATGAGATCTAAGCCCTGCACGAACAATTTAGCATAACACTATAATTAAATTACATTTATCAAATGTGTAAAATAGTCACAAGCCATATGTGTAAGACATCATTACAGCTTCTAAGATCAATACATTTCCTCTTCACTAATAGGTGTACATATAAGTATAGTAAAGCATTACAATGCTAGTGAGGCATAGCTTATTTGTTTATATAGAAAATGGTGGTATAGCACTCCTCCCTTATTCTTACAGTGTGAAGTGTATCCTTTAAATAAAAGGGTTCCAACAGGAAAACAAATATATGATCAAAACTCAATTTCCCAGCATACCCTGTAAAGCAGGGGACAAGCAGAAAAAAGGGCTTTTTTGTAGTAATGTCTATATAGGCTATGCAGAGCAACATATGTTATATTTGTGAGGGGGGTGTTCCTTGTGGTAACTGTGATAACTGATGTTGGTATATATATAGAGGTGTTTCGGAATAAAGGTGCATTGAAATTGAGTTTGGATCTTGTCAGAAGTGTGTAATTTTATTAGTGGTTGTGCCGCTGTGTACAGGGCCTGCTTTTTCTGCGTCGTCCCCTGCTTTACAGGGGATGATGGGAAATTGAGTTTTGATCACATAGCTTATTTGTTTACATTATTATAATATTGAAAAAAGGTTTTATGAAGAGTTGATCTTCATGATGTTGTGTTAGCTGCCTTTTTGTCAATAGTCACTTAACCGAACCTTAAGGGATAACGTGCCTTTATACATGGCCCAAATACCTGTCATGTTTATTAACCAGTCTAATGGTGGACTCTAACACCTAGACCCTAATGTAGAAAGAGATAAGGAGGATGATTAGAAGACACCGTCATTCTAACATTAAAATGTCTGCAAACCATGCTTTATTTAGTATACCACACAACATGTTTCTTACTTAACAGAACTAGTCACGATTCAATCCTAGACCAGACATTTTTGCCATATGAACAAATGTATTGTATTGTTGTGGCCAGGAAAGAAGCGGTTACAGAAGGGGTTGCCAATATTTATATTGCCGATGAATCTGATTCAAGTGATAGATGAGACTTTTTCTAAAATAAAACGTGTACCTCCCAAACTTTACCTGTAATGAGGGACATTAAAATGCATGGTGCGGAGCTGTGGTGAAATGGATTCCCTTCATTATCCTTCTTATGCAGCTCTTGACCATGTTGCTACTATAATTGTGTGTGGTGATACATAAAATAGGCATGATTAATACAATTTCCCTTTAACATATATTAATTACCAAGTAAGATGTTAAAGGGCAGTCCGCCCCCAAAGTATAATTTAACCCACTACTGGCCCCACTATGTAGTGTGTAAAAATCCTTACCTCACATCCCAGCTCCATATGGTTCTCCTGTAGTCCCCCTCCAAAGTCCCCAAAACTGTCCAGCAGGAGGTTAGCAGAGTCCATATAGGACTCTGCCTCCTGTCTCCCGTCCGGGAGAAGTTTGGCATCTGCACTGCAGCCCTTCTCCCCCTCCCTCTCCCTCCCGATTTTGTCTCCCTCCCCCTAGTGTAAAATCCTTTTTATATTATGTACTGCTCCTTCCCCCAGCCCCAACTGCATAACTTTTATTTACAGAAAGTGCCCCGATCTTTACTTACCATACCTCTCTCCTTCGCCGGTCTGAACCCTGGCAGCCGCGTGTGTGATTGGCTGCCTCTCAGCCAATCACGGACGAGGCTGTCGGCCCCGCCCCCTGCTTGCATTTCCGTGCAAGCAGAGGGCCGGGGCAGTGTGGCGAAGGATAGAGGCATGGTAAGTAAAGATTGGGGCACTTTCTGTAAATAAAAGTTATGTGGTTGTGGCTGGGGGAAGGAGCAGTACATTATATAAAAGTTTATTACAAGGGTGGACATGCCCTTTAATAACTTATTTCTAGTAATATAAACCTAAACAGTAATAGGTACACATTATTTTTTTTTTTTTTAAAAACTGTCCACGTTAAAGGACAACTGCAGTGTAAAAAACTTTTTAAAAATGATAAGTACCTGGGCCAGGGAGGTATACAGTAACTGGTTATTCCTACCTCACAATATCATTTTATTGAGGAGCACGAGCACATACAGTTTTCATCTACCAGGTTGGTGTCCTGGGCTTTCCTGTATTAAAGATAGTGCTGGAGCACTGAGGAAACCTGGCAGAATCTGATTTCTTCATATTGGTGCTCCTCACAAAAACGATTATGGGAGGTGGGAATTATCAAGCCTATCTCCCTACCCCAGGTACTTTTCATTTTAACCGATTAAAAAAACAAAACAAAAAAACCCTTTATAAATGTTCCTGTTTCCCAATAAGGCAGAAAATTTAGCCAACATTCAACTGATCGGTGCACAATGCGACGGTCGTATGATATTGTGATACCAGAGATTGGATTCTATATCCTTTCTATCTACTCGTCTGTGTAAGAAAATGCATATTGTGGTAGGGTTCTACCATTTAAAGAACCCTACCACATATATGGAAACAAATCCCCCTGCATATGATTTAGCTTCAATAGCATGGTGTCATGTCATTTTATGGGCATGGATGAAGGACATTGCTGGCTAAATGTGTCAAAAAAGGCTATTAGACATATGTTGCCTGTAGACAGATGCCATAAACTTAAGAATATATAATTTCCCCATACTTCCTCCTTAAACATGCCTAAAGAGAATACAAATTGAAGTGTTGCTGCAATAAAAGAGCCAGGGAATGACTTTGTTGTGGGTTTTGTGTGGGAAACATCTGTTTGTTAAGGGACTCTAAAAAGCATAAAGGGAATTTTACAGAGAGGTAAGAACCCACCTCCTTCCTCTACATGCTACATGGCTTCATGTTGCTGAAAGTTCTCTGCTCCTCCTTGACCTTGACAAAATGACTTGCCTCTATTTCTGACATGGGCATGTATGCACACTCAATACAGATTTTGTTTATTCCCACATTAACCAATATGGCAAAACCTTTGCATGCGGAGTCCTCTTCCTCAGATGATCACGGTCTGTCAGTGTTTGTCTGCGGGTTTCAGTAGTCTGGGGGAAGTGACAGATATCCTTGGAACAGTTAAGAAACAAAGCCTAATCTTCATTTCTATAATCGGACAATCAAATTACAGGGTGAATTCTGAAAAGAGGAGGATACATGTTTGACATAATAATTTCAACTCATTTACAAAATTAATTTGGGACCATCATGAACCATCATTGTATAATTATTTGTAATATTAAATCACTGTTCCAGTAGTAAAATGGAACATGTTCCTAGGATTTTCATAATCCCACTGTCATGCTAAACTGAACGGGAAGTATTTCATAAAGAAAGACATTTTCCTCAAAGAAGGTGCATTGAACTTATTATTTCATATGGAAAAAACCCCCATCCAGGCACACCTTCTGCTTTACTGGTGACAAAACTCACTGATGTATGGATTTTATTTCATAGGAATTGCATGTATTTTCCAGGTAGTAGTGCATGGATCCATAGAACAGCACCCAAGGGCATTAAAGGGTTACAGTGCGCTGAAAAGAGTGAAGAGATCAGTGACTAGTTTTGGATAAAAACAAAAACCTAATGTGTGGAATGGGATATCTCTAACTACAACTAGCATTCTTTCAATCAGTTACAGGAACTCTGCAATAGAAAAAGGAGCTTTTCCCTATCTGGTCAATTGGTGTCCCCTGTCATTTCTACATATCTGTTTTGTTTTCCAGGTGTCAGATGGGGAACCTTCTAAAAGTCTTGTCTAATAACGACCTAGAACAGTGTCCCACTTTTTTCCTTGACTTTGAACGTGAGCTCAGATTTTAATTTCTTCATCTTTTCATTTTATTATTTTCATATTATTTTTCTGTTTAATTCCATTTTAAACATACTTTTTAATTAGGTTTTTTTCTAAATAACAAACGATAGCTCCCTATTTTAGTAGGAAATTCTAGATGTTTTACTGTTAAAAAAAACAGAGGAACGCTATAGGGTCCCATATACATAATGTTTTTCTTTGGCCCTGCCTTTTCTTATATTGCTGTTAAGTTGCTGGAATAGAACTTCAAGTTTCAAAACAAGAAAGTTTGTGAAAGCCTCAGTCCCCAAACCACCAGGAAGAGCGGTGGCGAGAAAACATGCCCCTAGTAGTCAAAAATGTCTTGATTGTTTAATAAAATTTATCTAAATTATAAGAGTTAAAAATGCACCAAATCTGGCCCACAGACGCTTCTATGCTACAAACTAAGGGTTAATGTAAGAAAAGGTGCACAGGTGCCACATAACTAATAGCTACTTGGGTTCTGCATAAAAAATTTTTTTCATGGATCCCTCCCCACACCTTTTGAGAAATCATGACTATTTAATGCTGATGCAATAAATGGAGCAAAACATGTTAATCAGCAGTATCCAATCAGATGTCATCTAACTGCAGTAACATGCTAACATCTTATTGGTTGACGCAAATTAATATCATATGCAAACTTAATCAACTGCATAAACTCTAAATCTGAAACTGTGCAGGCTTATTTAATAAGTGTAGAAATTTGCATGTGCTGTTAATTTGCAGCATCCAATCAGAAAAAACTTTTATACTGGCCTACTACTACAGTCAGAAAATGTTTTCTAACATTTGATTGGTTGCTGCAGATTATAATTGTGCACCTCTTAACTTAATTCACACTGTTAATTTAGGTTTGACACAGATCTTCATGTAGTATGTTACACAATGTCTAGCAATTTCTTTTTATATTATGTTCAAACCACCTAACAATAAGCATGATTAGATGTTTACATATATTTGGCTTTCAGACACCTTACTTTATCAGAGTTATCCAAAAGGAATAGCCTAATGATACCTTATGTAAAGCTATATGTGCTTCACTGATGCTCGGTAATTACAATTTGTTTGATATAAGTATATAGTTCATCTAAACTCAATAAAACATCATTCAGTGGTCACTGAATACATAAAGGCAGTTGGTTGATTCTCAGCTTTATGGAGAATGGGTTTTGGAATTTTTTGACACTTCATCCTTGTAAATAAATTACTAAAAACAATCCTATTCCTATCTTAATGACCCTTGCAGATAGTGTAGGTTAAAGGACATGTACACCCTTTAGTCACTTTCCTTGTTTCACCATGTATTTCTATTTATCAAAGTTTTCATTTCCCTTGAAAGTTTTTTTCCCTGGCATTTGTTAATAGTAGATCACATTCCATCATATAGTTCACCATATAGTGAGGAGTCTCCTCCCACAGGATCTAAGTGAGAACTGATTCAGAGAAAGAGTCAGTGTGTACGGGCTTAATTGGGATATTAACAAAAATGTGTGGAGCTGGATTAATCTGCTCTGAAGGTTTCATACATATTTCAGATAAGTAAACTATTGAGAAATACTTTGCACACATATAAACTCTACATTCAGAAAGGCTTGTTGGTATTGACATTAAAAGTCTGATACAGGCTGCATTGATTTTAATGTAGCTATACATCATGTCATAATGAAACTTGTTGATCTAGCCTTGTAAATCAACAAGATTACTTTATCCTGCCAGTCTCCTAGATATTGTGTTCAATCTACCAATATGTCCTAAAATTGCTTTAAACCTGCCATAGTCTCTGACAGTTTGTATTCCATCTACATTTCCTTTAATATTACACTTATAATAGTTATGTTTATAGAAACAACATACGTAGCTGCAAAGGGAGGATAACACAGTAAACCTGATTTAGCGCAGCTCTGTACAATGAATTTCTTAGTATTGTACCTATCTAAAAGTGATTGCAACCTTTACTATCTGAAGGTGAATGAAACAGCAGATTAATTTGGTTCCCCATTTTTGTTAATGTCCCAATTACACCTTGACACAGTTAGAATCAAAAGCTAGATGTGAATGTATACATGTAATTGTAAAGCGCTACGGAAGATGTTGGCACTATATAAGGCCAAGGTCACACTACAATGCACCAAATCGTGCACACAATCGCAACCATTATTGCATGCGATTGTGTGCGCGATTCTCGTGCATTTGTGCATGCGATTTTGCCATTTTCCGTTATAGAAACGCATGCGTTAACGCACCAAAAATGGTGAACGCATGCGTTACCAAAACACAAACAGATGCGCAATTGCATGAATTTTCACGTTCCTGCGATTTCCATTGAAATAAAAGTCACAAGCGCAATATGCGTGCGCAAACTTGCCCAAAACGCGCTAGTGTGGCCTAGCCCTTAATCCACAATAATAAAATAATAATAGAATGAGATCTCACTGAAACCCAGTGGGAGGAGACTCCTTACTATATGATGATGTTAGACTAGAAATGTGCTAAAATCTACTAAAAAACAAATGACAGGGAAAACCGAAACATGGGAAAATAAAACTTAAGTTTTACTAAAGTTTTTACTAAAGTTAGTAAAAAGACAAGATAGATGAATGAAAAATAGGTTGTACACTTTAACTATTTTATAATCAAAAATGTGTTATGAATGCATTGATACAATTATTGATAAACCGTGTTGATAAAAGTTGAGTTTATTGTTAACTGTCACGTCTTTTTCTACTGGAATCTGCAGATGCTCAACCAACTGAGGCGGAAACAGCTGTGTGGAATCAAAGTTGAATCTGGTTCGGAGAAAAGCACAAAGTATCCTGAGTGAACTGCAATCGTACAGAGGAGCTGGGCAGGAGATTAGACAGGTAAGCACACATACAGGGAAGCTCTAATGCACTGGTGTAGGCGTGAGACTCCATCTTTTAAAACTTTAAAAGCTAAACACCCATGTCCACCCCCAAACGTCCACCCCCAAACTAAAATCTGCCCACTATGTAGTGTTAAAAAATCCTTACAATTCTCCTCTGCTCCTTATGGTTGTCCTGCAGTGCCTACTGAAAGTCCAGGATACTAAGGAATAGAAGCCTCTCTCTGTGCAATAAGGTATCTGCCCCTTCCTTGTCCTCTTAGAGAACTCTGGCATGCTCCGTTGAGCTCTCTCCCCCGCTCCCTCCATCCGGATACATCGGCGCTGCCGTCATGCTTTTTTTTTTTAAAATCAGCCCATATTGTAGGGACCTGCCCCCCAACCCAAAACGCCATTTTAAAATAGTGCCAGAAATTTACTTACACACCTTCATTCCCTCTACTCATTCTTAAAACCGTCTGCTGGTCTTGCCTCTTCTGATCTTCTGTTCCAGGAAGAAACAGAGGCTCAGGGAAACGAAAGTGGGTAAGTACTTTTGTGGCCCAATTTGAAAGATCTTAATATGGCGATTAGGGTTGGGGGGAAAGGATCACTACAATGTAGGGGCTGGACATGCCCTTTAAGTGGTGACATAGCCAAGCATTGTTTATAAAGGTGTCATTTGCAGGATATTGTTGCCTCTTGCGTATTATACAGTGGATAATGTAACCCTACTGTAAATTATAAGGAAATTAGGAGTTCCATAGCCATATAAAATGCTATAGATGTCACAGAACTCTATTATTATCCACAATAAAACCATTCCTGTGTCTAATGAACAAAACATATCCAACCATCCCTACTCCCAAGGCTAAAGAGTTCCAAGGGTGTGCTAATAATAGCAGAGATGCATATTTCAAAAGATGTACCAAATATAACAATATTTAAAGCTGCTGAATATTACTACATATGCCTTTTTTGACCCTCACCCTGCTACCTTCCTTCCTACTATAATAAGAACAAACAAATTGAAGTAAGACAAAAAGAAGTCATTTTCTTTCATTCTCTTCAATGGGTTTTTTCTATTTAGGCAATTCAGAACCCACTGGATCTTCACCTGCAAGAGGAGGCCTGGCGTGCTGTCTGTCCCTTGGTGGCTAAACTCAAGCGATTCTATGAATTTTCCCTTCGGCTTGGTACGTGTCATCTCGGCATTATCCAAACATATGGATAATGCTTTCAACAGTGTCAGTAACTTCTTGTTATGTCTTTAAACACCAATAACCCCCACACCACACCATGCCACTGAAAATATGATTAGTGTAATAAAGGTATGTGCTGTTTGTTCTTGTGCCTCATTCAGAGAATGCCTTGCACAGCCTCCTGGAAGCTCTCACTTCTCCTCCTTTTGCTCCTACACAACATCTTGAAAGAGAGCAAGCTCTGGCCAAACAGTTTGCTGAGATCCTACACTTTACCCTCAGCTTTGATGAACTCAAGGTATGTAATAGAGGTAGATTCAAATTGTGATGGTAATGGAAATAAGCTGTTCTCTGTTCTAAAAGGCAAATGTAAATTATGTACTACACGGTTAGAAAAATGATTTACATATGTTTATTGTTTTCTGTTCTTCAGAGGGCAATTTGTGGGATTTTGTGGCTATGTCAATGATAAGGTGCCTTGTAAACCATGTAAAAATGGAATCCCTAAATTGGATCCCCCTAAAAAAATAACTACCCATTATCTTATGACCAAAACGTGTCACTCTCTATCCAGCAGGTAAGATTTTTATGTATCTCTTTTGATCCCTTTCTAGATGACAAATCCTGCAATACAGAATGACTTTAGTTACTACAGACGAACTGTAAGTCGCAACCGGCTAAACAATTTCCAGGTAAAGTAGATTACTAAGTAACCAGATAAAGTTTTTTTTTATACATTTTGGAATCTAATCCTATATCTTTTTATGTCTCCAAGGTGGATGCAGAAAGTGAAGTAAACAATGAGATGGCAAACCGAATGTCTCTGTTTTATGCTGATGCTACTCCTATGCTGAAAACCTTGAGCAATGCAACAACTAAGTTTGTGTCTGAGGTAATGTGACGCAATGACATCAGTAAAGGTTATACATAAACTGCAATGATGTCATGTGATAAATAAGGGATAATCCGCTACCTACAGTGTAATATAAGGATATAATACATAAGGCTTTGGCATTTGAATGGGGAGGTGCAGTGGAATCTATATAATCAGTCACTCAGTGATGTCACAGAGTAACTAACTGTATTCCACTGCCCCTCCCCATTTCTCTCTCCCTGCCTGTATTAGTAATGTAGATAACAAGCCTGTTTTTGTACACTGACTGACTGAATTATTGTGCCAATAAGGAGGAGTGAGCGCATTTCTGTGAGTCATAGTTGACTTGTCCACTCGCCCCTCCTTACCTGCACAGTAATTCAGTCAGTCAGTGTAACGAACCAGAACTGCACTGGGTGAGAGACAATTATTGTCTTCTTTAAGTTTGAAATACAAACGGCAGTTAACCATTTGTATGCACAAAAACAAGCTTCTTATCACATTACTAATACAGGGAGGGGAACACAGGGAGGAGTGGGATGTTTTCAGCTCTGTGTTGCAGGGTTCTGATGACACCCAACTTGTGATCTATGCACCTGAGGAAGGGGACACTCCCCGAAACGTTGTGCACGCATGTCACCAATAAACCAGTAAAATGAATAAAGCCTTCAATTGTGCGTTCTTCAAACAAACATAAGCTACTGCAGCTCCTAAATGTATTGGGAAATTAAACTGACAGGGTGAGTAAGGGGATAATTTCAAGTCACGGTGAGAGGGGCCGAGCTTTTTCACAGAGACAGATGTTAAACAGCTGTAGTAATAATAGGATGTTCAGTAAGAGTAGATAGATACTATTACTGGGTAGTCAGTGTGTACACAGGGAATGGGAAAGTGCAGTGGAGAAATCAGTCACTCAATACCATTGCACCTCCCCATTATAATCCAAAGCTCTTATGTATTATAAATATATATGCACTCTGTAGATGAATATACCACAGGCGACAATACAGGAGCACAGTATTCATAAATGTACGGCCGTGGTTGTACATTTACGCCAAACAATCGTTAATTAACGAACGTTCGGTCCAATGGTATTCTATGGAGATCGTAAATATAGGATCTCGTTATTGTAGATTTTCGATCTTTAAAGTTAATTTATGTAAATTAACTATCGTTAAAGGCGCGGCATCGGTTTTAGCTTTATAAATATGGCCCTTACTGTGTAGTATTGAAAAGATAAACTCTGCAGTGCTAAGGGGGGTACTGGGAAATGTTCTTAAGACTTTGCTATTTTCACATGTTCACAGAACAAATCTTTGCCTATTGAAGACACAACGGACTGTTTGAGCACCATGGCCTGTGTGTGTAGAGTTATGCTGGAGACTCCGTGAGTACTAAACACTGAATCTTCCTTTATCTCTGCAAAACCACTCACATTAATCTCCAATAACCAAATAAGTGGTCATTTATTCCCTTTTTTTTAATAATTTGATTGGCCTATTCAGAAAACTGAAATTAAAACCAATATTGGATTCATAATACTATTGGAACAATCCCAATAACATACGAATGGTATCATTTGGATATAAAAAAAGTAATAAATTGAATAGCACATTAAACCATCTGCCACACTGGATACCAATGCTCTAAGATACCATACAATCATGGATTGTTATATGCATGGCCACCATAATAAACAAAAGGGATTTGCCAAGCATAGCCAACAAATGTGAAACAAAAGGACATTTTTCATAGCTTATACAAAGGCCCTTAAATCATTGAACAAATCCAGCTATAAACACACGGAAATATGAAAACCTTTTTATTCCATAGAGGGTATCGCAGCCGGTTTACCAGCAATGAAACACTGCTATTCTGCATGAGAGTTATGGTTGGAGTCATTATCCTGTATGATCATGTACACCCCGTGGGAGCTTTTGCCAAAACTTCTAAAATTGATGTAAGTAGCAAAGAAACAGGTTATTGAATCTTATCAACAGGACACAGTCTCATGGAAACAAAACAATTGTGTTTGGTTTATATTACATTTCATTTTTTGGAACTTTTACTGTTTGTAAACAAAGTAAAATAGTAGAATCCATTGATGTGTTAAGCACTTTCTGACGATAGTCGCACGTGTGTATGCGTTCAGACGCAGATAGACCCCCAAATGAACGCATACACGACTATTTACCGAAATTATCGCTCAACACGGTCGTGATCGGGGGTCGGAGGCCTGCTGCAAAATCATACATGTGTATGAACCTGTAGACTTCAAATTGGCTGCCTAGATCATGGCAAAGGATTAAGGAAAGCTATCAGAGAGGCCATACACATTTTACTGGCTAGTTTAAGAATAGCTTAATGTTATTATGGTATATCATCATCAATGTATCTCAGAAAATTTGAAGGACAGCCATTTGATGGATCTCTGTAGTTAGACAACATCTTATTGATTCCTGAATATCAATAGCAGGGGTGAACTTTTGTACCTTTTAATGCATCTGCCCCCAAGTATTCTAAAATAATTTTGAAGCAACTGAAGACAGAGCTTAAAAGGGGAACTGTGGTCTAAAAATGACTTAAGGTAAATTGATAGGAATTGCTCTCCTGAGCATTTTTGCAATTAATTTTCATTGTTTATTTTGCAGTTTTTAAGATATTTACATTTTTGTGTGTGATATGGCAGCAAAATCACCAGGTCCCCTGCACTTCCTTCTTCCTGCTCTGAAACCATGTCAGTGCATGACAGCAGTCAATCTGTCCTGTGTCTCCTCCTCCCCTTGCAGCCCCCCGGGCCCTCCCACTCACCCCATGGCCCCTCCATTTGCAGGCCCCCCTTGGCCCCTTCCCCTACAGCCCCATGTGGCTACACCCACTCGTGGGCACCTTAGCCCTGCCCACTCATGGGCGCCATGGCCCCGCCCACTCACGGGTGCCGTGACACCGCCCACTTGCAGGTGCCATTGCCCCGCCCACTCGCATTAATGCTGATTCAATAAAAGGAGCAAACATGTTATTAAATAATCAGTATCCAATCAGATGTCATCTAACTGCAGTAGCCCTTTAAAATGTTAACATCTTATTGGTTGCTGCAAATTAATAGTACGGGAAATCTTTGCATCTCTTATTGGATCAGCCCCAAATTGTTTCAAGCTGAAGCTAGGGACTACAGGCTTTAAGTCTTTTAACTGTCGTTAATACATAAACATACCAAACATAATCCATATTTTTGCTTTCCCTTAGATGAAAGGCTGCATAAAGGTGCTTAAGGATCAACCATCCACAAGCACAGAAGGCTTGCTTAATGCTCTCAGGTATGTAAAAGCTTCTGGTATGAAGGGATCAGGGGAGGACTGGGGTCTTTTGGCCTGGGGGGCATATACAACCAAGTGACCCTTTCACAGTACATCACAACATTTGCTAAGGAAACTTTTTAAAAGTCCACTATTCCCATTTTACATTGTTGCCTGCAATATTTTTATTTTTTAAGGACAATTTAGGACAATTATAGTCCTAAAATCTTCACCCTCCCCCTTACAAGTACCTGGGGTGAGATCCTGAATTACTAAGTCCCCATCCCTGGGTACACTTTCTAAATTTCTTTTGTTCCATAATAAACTGGGGGCTGACTAACACTGGCTAATGAACTTGAGGGTTGTCAAATCTGTCTAATGAACTGGAGGGATGAGGATACTGGCTAACAATGTGATGGACTGACAACACTGGCTAATCATCTGGGGGGCTGACAACAATGGCCAATGAACTGAAGAGCTTATGACACTAGCTATTGAACAGGTGGGCTGACTAATAATGCTAATGAACTGGAGGGCTCACTAACAATGCTAATGAACTGGAGGGCTGACTAACAATGCTAATGAACTGGAGGGCTGACTGGTTAACAATCTGAAGGAGGAGGAGTTTCCTGATCCTTGCACGTTAGAACTAGAGGCGTATGCTGTGCCTTTCAAGCATGTAACTTACAGCTTCTGTGGCAGCCCAATTTTTTTATTGGAGATCAGCCCGGGAAGCATTTGCCCCTCAGCCTACTGGGCCAGTTCTCCCCTGGAAGGGATGGGGACACAATCATATGGAGTATATAAATATGTTGTGAAGAATCAGCAATAATAGCAACATTTTTCTTTTTCTCAGATATACAACCCGTCACTTACATGATGATTCAACATCCAAGCAGATCCGGGCTATGCTTCAATGAGATGGTCTTCATTGTCACTAAATTTGAGAAAGCAGTGAAAGGTGGGGGTGGAAAGGCCCTGTTTGTCTTGTATTAAATGTCTCTCTAGCCTTCCTCCACCTGCAGTCTCAAATCTGCAAGTAGAGGGTAGAAATCTTCAGATAGTCTTTGTACCATCATTGTATAAGATCTAAATCGCAACAAAGTGGCAGTAAGTCCTATAGTCATCACCACACTCAAGAGCCCTGTATGGTCCTGTAAAAGTGGCTGTGCATACAATGGCTTTTCATAACATCTTGTACAACCCAATGCTCTGAAGGCAGTCCTCTGTGTTGTTCTTTTTTAAAAGAAATGTGTCTGTGATTACCATGTGGAAGATCCTGTTTCTGTCTGTGTTCTGCAAAGTCCTTTCTTTATCACAGCTCTGAAAACAGCTTTGTTTATTTATTTTTGTTTTATTCTGGTTTTCTTCAAGGTAATATCGGCAATACTGCACCACACAATCATGTACTTTCTGCAAATGATACATATAAAAGAAAAAATGGACTTTCTAAGAAACCGTTTCCATCTGCATGGACCCCCTTGTGTTAGCTCAACAACAACCATTTCACAAGCCCTGAGAGTGAAATAATGTCCATTTCTCTAAGCGTACTCATCAGCAATGTACCTTGGAACTAGGTTTCAGTTAGTTGGTTTTCAGAGACAGAGCTGGGAGTGTAGAAGCTCTATAGAAGAGCTCTATGAACAGAGTTGTTTATTGTATAAATACTTTGCAAGCACATTATTCAGTTTAAGTAGTAAAACACAGGTAAATTCCAGAATATTTACTGTGTGAATAAGTTTTATCCAATTTCACTTACGTCTACCACTGCCTTTAACACCTCAGTGTACCTAATATATGTCTGTACACTTCACAAAATGAGCTTAAAAGTGACAGGTGTCAGAGCCATTATGCACAGTGCAAATTAGAACTGTATAAGCAGGCTGACACTGTACATAAACTGTTCTATGGCTGTAAATACTAATTTTCACTCTCTGTATTTCACAAGACTCATTTCCTTCCAGCTGGCTCTGCATATACCCCCTCCTTTCCTATAAAACTGCCTCAGTAAAAACTTGTTTTACATCATACAATGCATCTCATTTTCTGTAAATGAATTTTATTATAAATACAAAAAAAACATTGAGTGTTAAGGCACATCACAGACTGCACCAAAGAATTCTGGTCCATAGCCTGATGTTTTATTACCCATGATCTGTATAAAATAAAAGTTTTAAAACTTTTGTCACAAACTGAAAATGATGCAGGTTGCTGGATCTGAGATCAGATTTCATAGTCCTCCATAAAATGCCCAAATACAGTATCTATAGCACTTTTCTAATGGAAAACAATATGTGCTCTTCTTTTTTCAGTTTTTTTTATCCTTCTTTAGTCGTCACACTGAAAAATTCTAATGAATGGAAACCAGTTATTTTCTGCTGTGAGGCCTCCATTATAAAACCAGATTCTTATTGTTGTGATGTGTGATGCTCAGAGGCTAGTGAATATATGGATATTAACCATGGAACATTTCTACTAATGTCTTAAGTAACCCACAGTATTGGCTGTAATTTTCCAAACTCTCTGGCCAATATTTTACAAACAAGATATCATGTGAGCAATCAATTAGATCGAAACATTGGATATGCAATTGCACCTAGTCCTAATTAATATTTAGCAACACTTTATCTTATGCCGTATTTTCCCCAATTGCTTTTAGCAACAGTTAAAGCAGTTAAAAAAAAAAAAAGGGTAGGAAATCAAAGGAGTAAGCCTTAGAAGATAGAGGATGATCCCTGAGATGGAGAGAGCACAATCAGGATGCTCTCTTTTTTTTCTTATTGCCAATGGATCCACTAGATGGCAACCCAACCAAAGAACTGTCAAAACTAACTAAATGGAGGCACTTCAGAAGGAGCACAGCCAGTGAAAAATGAATTTGCATTTTGCATGTATTGTAATACAATTTGTAATTTCTTTAGTTTATTGTAACATAAAAAGTCGATCTATTGCCCTAGTAATGGCATTGGGTTAAAACAGCAAGTTGAAAGTGTTAGCCCAATGGCCAGCTTGATTTAAAACCGTAAAAATGCAAACTGCAGATACCCCCATGTTTGCATTATTACTATTTAAGCTCTGATAAATTTCCAATTAATAACAATACAAGGAACCAGTCAATACTGGCTCATGTGTCATTGTTGAGAAACAGAAGTGTGTGTTTCCAAGCAATAAGAGATCATCATAATGACTGGATTGCGATAAAATACAGCAAGCACAGGGTAAGGAAAATCCACGAGCATGAATTTAAACATCTCTCTTCTACTGCCTCTACCTTACAATTGCCATTTAGCAACCTAAATTTAAAAAAGGATTTTCAAAATTTCAAGGATTTTATCTATAGGATACAATTGCAAAAATAAAGGTTAAAGGGGAAGTTCAGTGCAAATACATCTACTTTTAAGAAAAAACAGCAGTATTTTTCCATCCTAGTGACCTTAACCTGCACTTCCTGGCCATCCCCAGGCAGCATGAAAGGGTTAATTCCCTGCTAGCTGGGACAGAAGAAAATAGGCACTACCCACAAAGTTATAAATAGTACACTCCCCCCCCCCCTGTGCTCACCAGTCTATTTTCTTCTGTCTCTGCTGGGAGAGGAACTATCCCCCTTCTCTATGCTGTTTCCGACCTGTCTTCTACCTCTTCAGGTCGAGGTCCTGGCTGTTGTGCCGGTCTAGCACCCGCTCAAGCCGGGAGTCCACCGTGAAGATCCCCTCCTCCTTCCTGTCGCAGCTTGTGGGCGGAAGTTCGGGCGCGTCGGATGACGTCATTGCGCACGTACGTTTGGCGTGAAATTTGAAAATTTTAAATTCCTCTTCTCAGAGCTGCAGTTTGCCCACATGCCTGTCAGTGTTTGCTAGGCTCTTTGCAGACGAGTTTCCTGCTGTGTGGGCTGCCCCTAGCTGCTGTGCCTTGGCTGCATTATGGACTCTGAGTCGGAGGGGAGGTGGTGAGTAATGCTCCTTTCCTCTCATTGGATTTTAAGAGGCAGTACCTAATTTTGGATTTTTTTTTATCCTTCTATTGTTTCAGCCAGAGTATGGATGCCAGAGGGGGTGCGAGGAAGAAAAAGAGGAAGGAGCATTATCTAGAGATGTGCAAAGCCTGTGACAACCCTGCATGGCAGGGGAGAAAATTATGCAAGGAATGCACTAAAGAGTTGGCTGATGAAGATTTCCAGCCTCAACCCAGTGAGCGTTCCAAACGCCCTAAGCCTTCGGTGGATAAGGCGGACATTTTGAATTGGATAACCCAGGCGGTAGCACAGGGCTTTAAAGACTCTGTTCCTAAGGAACAACCGATTGCGCCTCCATCTAAAAGGCGACACTCTGCTGATCACTCAGCATCTGGTGACGAACTCCAAGAAAGATCAGATTTTCTGTCTTCGGAAGAAGAAGAAAAGAACAAGAGGTTCTGAGTTTGATTTAAAACAAGTGGAAACTTTAATTAAATTAATAAAGGAAGACTCTGGTCTTTGAAGAGTCACGCTCCGATCCGGTTCCACTTTTTCAGAAGAGGTCCAGATTGTCTAGAAGGTGCTTGTGAAGGTTCTCATTCATCCAGGTCATGGTATATCTGTTGTATTCAATTAGATCAACTGGACATGAAATGTAGTTCTAGCGAAACGTCTTCAAGAACTACATTTCATGTCCAGTTGATCTAATTGAATACAACAGATATTGTCTAGAAGGGTTCCTGTGGAATGCAAGTTTGGGAAACTCTATCCTTTTTCAGAAGAGAAAACGGAGGACTGGGTGAAACCACCAACAGTCGATGCACCTATAGTGGGTATATCAAAACATACGGCTTTAGCCATTGATGACGTTACTGCCTTACGACATCCTATGGATAGGAGAATGGAGACTGAGCTAAAGAAGACCTACTCGACGGCAGGTTCTGGATGTAAGGCAGCAGTAGCCTTAGTCTCTGTTAACAAGACCCTATCAGTCTGGTTAGATAGACTTCAGGAAGACATCGTGGACGGAGTGGATAGAAAGACGATCCTTCAGTCCTTGTCTAAGTTTCGTCTAGCTACAGACTTTAACTTGGAGACTTCAGCTAACCTAATTAAAATCCAAGCCAGACAGATGGCATTATCAGTTATTTCAAGAAGAGCTTTATGGTTAAGAAGCTGGTACGCTGATACTCCATCAAAAAATTCCTTATGTAGTTTACCTTTCGAAGGAAGAAAGCTGTTTGGACAAGCTCTAGACGACATTATACTCAAGACGACTGGGGGTAAAAGTACCCAGTTACCTCAGGGGAACAAAAGATTTAAGGAACCTCAAAGAAAGCAAGAGTTCTTTCCTCAGAGAGGAAGAGATGGTTCTAGATTCTATAGACCAGGAAGAGAATTCTCCAGATCAACAAGCTGGAAAACAGGAAAGACTAGCCTTTTTCGGGGAGGAAAAGAAATTTTCGATCCAAAAATAACGCATGAGATGACGCCCGTCCACACCTCCAAGGTTGGCACAAGATTACTGTTATTTCAGGAAGTGTGAACGAAAAATATCAGAGACTCATGGGTGATCGATATTATAAAGAGAGGATACCAGCTAGAGTTTTGTGACAACAACAGTACCATCGAACATGGAAAACAAGCAAGCTCTTTTTCAGTATGTTCAGAAGCTATTAGCCAAAGGGGCGATAACGGAAGTGCCATCAGAAGAGTGAGGTCTAGGGTTTTACTCTCTGCTTTATTTGGTGAAGAAAGCTTCGGGGGAGTATCGACCAATCTTGGATCTCAGGCGTCTGAACAGATTCATCAAAGTTCAGCATTTCAAAATGGAGACTCTACAAAGGATATGGTCAGCTATTCTACCGGGGGATTGGCTATGCTCCGTAGATCTTACAGATGCCTATCTCCATGTTCCAATAGCCTTACAGCATCAGCAATATCTGAGATTCACGATAGCGAATCATCATTATCAGTTCAGATGTCTCCCCTTCGGACTTTCAACTTCACCAAGAACTTTTACGAAAATATTAGTAGCTCTAGTAGCGAGTATGAGATGTCAAGGTCTTCGAATATTTCAATTTCTTGACGATCTATTGATAGTGGCAAGGAACAGACAACAGCTGCTAAAAGACCGAAATTCAGCTCTGACAACCCTAGTCCAACATGGTTGGTTGATAAATCAAGAGAAGTGTCAGTTGACTCCGTCCCAGAGGCTAGTATACTTAGGAGCAACCATAGACAGTTTTAGACCTATTATATTTACCGAGGAGCCGAATAGAGAAGATCTCGACCTTGGCGACTCAGATAATTCAACAAAAACATTGTACGGTGAAACGGATAATGAGCTTTCTAGGTTGTGCCTCAGCAACCATAGGTTGCCTGGACGAGGGACTCCTTAGTACAAGCAGTATGGAAGATCGACTCATCTTATCTTCCGTCAGGAGTGTTGGAGTTAAGAGCCATACATTCAGCTCTCCTAGCCCTACAGGAAGAAGTCCGGGGGAAAGCTGTTTGCATAAGATCAGACAATCAAGCGGCCACAATATACATAAGAAAGCAAGGAGGGACAAGGAGTCAGACCATGATGCACGAGATGGAACAGATTATGAGTTTTGCACAGAAGAACTTACTTGCGATCTCGGCCATATATATACCAGGGAAGGAGAATTGTCAGGCGGATGCCCTCTCCAGAACCCTGGTATACTAGGGAGAATGGATGTTGAATCCACAAACATTCAGGATGATAGTAAACAAGTTTTGGATGCCAGAAGATTTGATGGCAACGGAGGCCAACAGACAAGACAGGTAAAAATAATTTTTTCCAGACATTACAGTCCTCAGGCGGAAGCTGTAAACCAGAACTGGAACGGTCTACAAGCCTATGTGTTTCCTCCTATACCAATAATAGCCAGGGTTTTGAAGAAGATTCTGATGTCCAGGATGAAGGTCATAGCAATAATTCCAGACAGGCCAAGGAGACCTTGGTATCCAATGCTGAAGATTTTGGCGACAAACAACCCTTTCTACTTGACTCAAAGATTCAATCTTTTGAGTCAGGGAGCAGTTCTGCATCCAAACCCATCCAGTCTAAACTTAGCAGTTTGGATCTTGAGAGGTCAGGGTTAGAGGAACAAGGTTGCTCTAGTCAGGTTATACAAACTTTACTAAATGACAGAAAACCATCAACCTCAAATAGGTACTCTAAGATCTGGGATACGTTTGTTGAGTGGTCTCATCGTCTTTCCTTGGATACAACCAAGTGTTCTATTCCTCAACTACTTGACTTCTTACAAGCAGGAGTTGACAAGGGACTGTCATTGAATATCATTAAGGTCCAAATTTCGGCCATTTCAGCAATAGTTTCAAGATCTCTTTTCAGAGAGCCACTAATTAAAAGGTTCTTACAGGGTGTTCTACATCTTAAGCCTCCCCGAAGACCTATATCTCCCCAGTTGGATTTACCGTTAGTTCCAAGAGCTTTGAATCAAGCTCCTTTCGAGCCGCTGGAATCCTGTTCAATCTGGGATATGACATTAAAGACCGTTCTTCTCATCGCTTTAACATCAGGAAGAGGAGCTTCAGAACTCCAAGCCTTATCCTCAGTACCTCCATATATGAATTTTCACCTTCAGGTTGCTATACTATATCCAGTTATGGAATTCCTACCAAAAGTTATGTCATCCTTTCATCTAAACCAGCCGATAATATTACCGGAAATTTCAGAATCGGACTTACAGAAGGAGCCTCAGATGGCATCCTTGGATGTTGTAAGATGTCTGAAGATCTACTTAGAGCGTACAGCCCCCTTTAAAAAGGTGGAAAGGTTATTTGTTATCCCGGGTCAAGGAAGGGAGAAGCAGCAACGACCACCACTATAAGAAGATGGATAGTGAGGTCTATCCAAAGAGCCTACTCATCCCAAAGCCTGGTACCTCCTCAAAATATCCGTGCTCATTCAACTAGAAGTGTATCAACTTCATGGGCAGCAGAAGAGGGGGCAAATATTGATGAGCTATGTAGGGCAGCAAATTGGGCTACTTCATCCACTTTTATAAAGCATTATAAGTTGGATTTAAGAGTGGCATACCAGGAAAATTTCGGCCAGAGAGTTATTCAGTCTGTGGCCAGGGCAACAAATTAAATTTGTTTTTCCTTATCAGCATTTTCTTTTAAATTGTGTAAGTTGCTATCCCTCCCTAAATTAAGACTGCTTGGGTACAACCCTTTCGTGCTACCTGGGGATGGCCAGGAAGATGGAAACTCCTATAATACATACCGAGAGTTCCCCTCAGGCAGCAATCCCTCCTCTAGAGAATGCTTTGTAAATAGACTGGTGAGCACGGGGGGGGGGGGGGGGAGTACTATTTATAACTTTGTGGGAAGTGCCTATTTTCTTCTGTCCCAGCTAGCAGGGAATTAACCCTTTCGTGCTGCCTGAGGGGATGGCCAGGAAAAGAAACTCTCGGTAAGTATGATAGGAGTTTCCATCATTTAGCATTCTGTCTGTGTATAAATAAATGCTTCCGAAATTCTGACTTCATGTTTGCAGGACCCCCTAATAGAGTCTATTATCATCCACTGCAACACCTGGGTAAGATCTGAGCACGTTTGACCCATCCAACAGCCAATTAGTAGAAATTAAAGTGGCCATACACATTAACGGTAACAGTATCAGCAGTATGTAAATACCGAAACAAAAAACAATGCAGACGAAAGACCATAGTCAGCATTATGGTCAGTAGGGAAAGAAGGAAAATTTACATTGGTTGGAATCTGCCTTTACTTTAAGGGAGCCGATACTATTGGTATGTGTATGGCCACACAGCCAACCGATCCCCATACTGCTTATGGGTGATCTGGTCGGGTCCCCATCTATGTGTGCCGAAAGATACCAATCTGATCCATCGGCACAATGCAATAGGGATCACGTGTATGGCCACCTTTACTGTTAGTAACATTCCACGTTGATGTGCATTCTAGGAAGAAGAAGCACTATTACATAACCTGAAATGTGAGCTCACTAATGTCAACAGCAAGGGGTATAAATTCAACTGATTTTTCAAAATGGAAGAGAATATGTGGAATAACTAGGTATGCACAATAAAAACTTAGAATTTTAAAAATAATGATATTTTTCACTGAAATTTCCCATTAAAGACAAGATTTTTTTGTTTTTACACCTTTTGTCAAGGTATGCAACAAGGAAGCCTTGCCACTCCATGTTGGGCATGATTCCTCTTGTATAATAATGGACACCCTTTTTTAAGAGATTCAGGGAAAGATTAGAGCCCAATTCTAGAAATTTGCCAAACATCATTTTCGGGGGAAATGATTGAATACTGAATCTCGAAAATAGCACATTTGTGAAGAAAGTGACTTTCTAGATATTTGTACATGTTCCCCAGACCATTCCCTAGGTCCCAGAGCCTTGTACAGTAAGTTACCATTGCTATTTTACCCTTATTTTATCCAAACTAAAATATTTGTCCCCATAGACTTTAATGGGTCCACTTTCGAACTTTCAGAAGTTGAAAAATTCAAGATCTGCGTTTTCTCTTACCAATCAGTCAAAATAAAATTATGCTTTTTGGTCTTGCGCAGCTGTAAAGCTATAGAGCAGCAATTTGGTTCGGGCCTAGGCACTCCTGTGGCCATTTGCCAGTATAGCTGTAGGTGCAACCCTTGTCAGTCCTCTACCTCAGGACTCAAAGCTATAGCACAAGAAAAAGAAGGTAAAGAGTGCAGACTACTAATAAAAACAGACACACAATGTTTAGGGGATAACCTTGTCCCCTTCATCAGACAAAGTGATCCCAGAAACGTTGTGTGTGTGTGTATATGATTCACAATTGTTTTGTGCCCCTTAAATTTGACTGCTCACCTTGTATGAACCTTATTACCGTATATACTCGAGTATAAGTCGAGATTTTCAGGCTTTAAAATTAGCCTGAAAACCTAACCTCGGCTTATACTCGGGTCAAGTCCTAATTTAGCTCCAAATGCGGATAGTAAGCTGCATAGAAAGTTACAGGAGCTGATCTGCCCTTACACTCTGTCCTGCTTCCTGTAGTCAAGCTGCTGGACTTACTCAACACTGTCACTGCTCATCTCGATGCTGAAAATCTGATAGGTCTTCTCAGTTTGGGGCAAAATGGCTGCTAGTTCAATGCAAGTGACAGCTTGAAACTACAACTCTCAGGTGACACTTAACTATGGGGGTTAGAGGGCAAATTTACTATATGGGGGTTAGAGGGCAAATTTACTATATGGGGGTCAGGGGGCCAATTTACTATATGGGGGTCAGGGGGCAAATTAACTATATGGGGGTCAGGGGGCCCTTAACTATATGGGGTCAGGGGGCCCTTAACTATATGGGGGTCAGGGGGCCCTTAACTATATGGGGGTCAGGGGGCCCTTAACTATATGGGGGTCAGGGGGCCCTTAACTATATGGGGGTCAGGGGGCCCTTAACTATATGGGGGTCAGGGGGCCCTTAACTAAGCTTAATTAAAAGTTTATTGAACCTTGCCACTCCACATGTTTAGAAACTACAACTCCCAGCAACAAAGCATGCTGGAAGTTGTAGTTTCCAAACATCTGGAGTGCCAAGGAATTGGGGGTTACTGGTACTGGACTTGGCTATTACCGTTTGGGAATTGTGCTGTCCATTTAAAGGGCAACTAAATCCTCAGAACAATACAGAATCAGAAGGCAGTAGTGGTGATAATTTCTACCCTCGGCTTACATACCCGAGTATATACGGTAAGTTCATTAACAAATATAAAATGTGTATTTATTAACATAAAAAGGAACATTGCACACTAGATGGAGTGCTCACTGCACAATGGTAGATCCCAAGGTTGAAATGGAGGTAATTCACAATGCTTCAAAAGGTTGTAAACCATTACCAATGCAATTAAATGCATTCTGAAACCTTTCACAAAGCAGTAACATATCATAGCTTATTTCACACAGTGCCATGGTGAACAGCCCTTGCAGACTGATAATATCAAATTATATGTCCATCAAATCAGCTCTGAAATATGAGATAGAGGGGACGTGTGGCCTTAACAGATATGAGACACTTGACAGTCATAATAATAACTAATAACTGTTCACTTTACTTCGAAGCAGAAAAATGATTTTCATCATGGGGGAGGGCAGTATCCTTTTACTTTAATCATCAGTTACACAGTCCAGTACGTTAAATGAGAAATCTGAACTTTGTTCACTAGCTTGCAAGCAGTAAAATGACCTGTTGGTGCACTAGATTCCAGCAATGTTTACATCTTACTGAATAGCAGTGTATTTATCTTTACATGTCACCGTGTACAAAGGTGAGTCTTTGTCCTGACATTTGATTACCTGCCAGCATGTTAGGAGTGTCATGCTTTCCCCGCCTTGAACACAAAGGAATTGCCGCCAAGTGATGTGGAGCGGCCAAGACTGGCGGGAGAGTTTCTAGCCAGTTTGTTTCTTTTTTTGGGTGGAAGCCAACCACAGGAGAGTAGAGTGTAAACAATGTTAGAGAAGTGTGGGAATAAAAAGGAAGTGCTAAAATACAAAAAAGACAAGGAAACTGAGAAATGTATAACTTTCAATACATAAAATAACAAGTCAGTCAGAGTGTGAGGTATCCTGTAAAACAACTATAAAGCAGAAAAATAGGAATATAGAAAACCTCTATATAGTTAGAATTCTATAGTGAATGTAACCCTTTTGTAAAATAAAAGAATATTAAGTTACCAAGAAATTAAATTACCATATAAATGTACAAGGGTGCCGGCCGAGATCTTTAAAGGGTATGTCCACCCCCCTTAAACTTTCTCCTTCAGCCCAAATGGCCCCCAAAACCTAAACCTCGCAAGGTTTATAGCTTTGAATGTGTTCCAAAATGTATTTACCAGTCTTCTACCTTGCTTCTGCAGAGCACATCTCTCTATTGGCCACATCCTGAAATCAGCAGCAAAATAAACTTTAGAGACTGCTGCAGTTCTAAGGGCTGGGCCACACTAGCGCGTTTTTGCTCACGATTGCACCCGCAATTTTTGCAAAAACGGATATTGTGGGAACGCAAAAATTCCCACGATTTCCATTACGCATGCAATTAAACGTCCGTTCACGTTTTGCATTCAACCATTTCTTCAAGCAACCGCATGCATTTTCTCTTTGTAAATAGCAAAAACGCATGCACAAACGCAACTCAACGCACGGAAATTGCACGCGCGATTGGATGTGATAACGCTTGCGTATTGTGCGTTGTGGTATGGCCTCAGCCTAAGACAATCCAATAATAAATCATAAGACTTTTCAAATTGTGTTTTTTTTCACTTGCTTCCCATTCTTATCCGAGGGAAACAACACGACTGCTCATTTGAGATATTAAGTGCACGTGTGTACAAGCCTTTATGGCACAATGGTAATTACCCTACAGAAACTAGTAGGAAATATAGATTTTACCAATAATTTATTTAAAACAGTATTGAATATAAAAATTATTAATATGAATGTAGTCAGTATAAACCTATGTACATAACTTAAACCTCTTAGACTTTAGAGTGATCTGCTATGATGTTCCAAAGAAACAAGCCGCATACACTGCAGGAAGCTCTCCAGTTCAAATTTCTTCTACATGACATCCTTTCCGGATTAACCTTTATTGTGGTTAACATCCATTAGCCATCTTCATTCATTCTTTCACTCATACTTCGTACAGATGCTACCCCTTTATGTAAACTATACTTTTATGTTCACCAAAACCACTTCAGAATTCTATGTATGTAGCACAGATAATTCCCTCTCATACAATTCTATGTCTTTTCTGTGTAATTGGGTAATTCCACCTTGGTATCTCCTGCAAGCTCTGTTCTCTCTGGATCATGGAAGCAAATTCGCTTTTCCACTTGTGTGTTAACTGGATCACATTCTTGGGACTTTCTCTTCTTTTTTGCATGATGTTGATGAGATTTAGACTTTATATGAGCTGCAAAAAATTTAAACAATCTAAATATTCAGTCCAGTGATCAAAACAGTAATTTTCCTCTATTTCTGCCTAAGCAGCACAGGCTTCCTACCTCCCCATTCTCGGTCACCAATTATGACTCTATTGCACACATCACATAGATTACTACTTCGCTTGTTGTCCATTTTATCGCTGTATAGTTGAAAGGGTGCAATTGCTGGATTTTCTCCCTAAAGAAAACAACCTCTGTATAAAATATATATATTCACTAAAGTACAGAAAGAGTTGGGTGAACTACTGTAGAGTTAAAAGAAAAAATATGGGTGAACTACTGTTAAAGGAGTTGCAAAGCTCTGCTATTATCTGCATGACCTGTTAACTTACCTGTAGAAAGCTTCTCAAAATCTGCAGAGCTGGTGAAAGAACAGACTGGTCCCATGCAGAGATATCAGTTACATCAAGGCTGTAAACACGTGGCACATTGGGTCCAGGACCTTAAATTTACCATATAAATACCATTTAATAAAAACTGTAAAGCGCTGTTAAATAATGAGAGAGGGAGAAAAATACATACAAATATTAAAAACAAAGCTAAATAAATTAGACATAAGCTGCTCAGATGGTTAAAAACAACCTCATAATAATAATAAACTCACTGTAATACAACATTTCGGTAAGGGAACCACCCATCCTAAAGCAACAAATGATAATGTTCAAAATGAAGCTCAAGTCTTTATCACTTTCTACATGTTAATAGTGGATGAATTTAGGTAAATTGCATATAAATGTAATTTCTTGAGAATAATTAAAAAGATACACATTGCAAGTTGTTGTCCAATATTAGATTTAGAGTCTATAAATCATCCTTCTTACAACACTGTGGGAATAGGGAATACAATCTTTTAATCCACCACACGTCTTTACAATTCATCCAATGCTCTCTATTACTGAAGTTAATGTGGATTAATAAATTATGATATGAAATTCATGATTTAAATCCTATTTGTCTATAAAGTGTTTTGTTAAAGGAGCTGGTGTTTTGGCTCTACAGATAACCTGATATTTTTAGAAGAAGGAATGACTGTAGCTATAATGAACCAATATTTAAACAAAGCTTGTTCAAGACACTGAACCAACTTTATCAGAGACACCATTCTTGAACTAAAGCCCCATTCACAAACATACTGAAATAAAATTTCCTTTTTTATTACAACTTTAATATTGAAAACACATTTGGACACAATATTTCTAGTACATTTTTTTTTTTTTTTTTTTGAGTATTAAGCGAGATTTTCATGCTTTAAAATCAGCCTGAAAACCTAACCTCGGCTTATAGTCAGGTGAAGTCCTAATTTAGATCCAAATGCTGCAATTGTGGATAGTAACCAGTAGGTGGTGCGGTGTTAAAAAAAAAAAAAATCTTTCACCTGCATAGAAAGTTACAGGAGCTGATCTGCCTTTACACTCCTTCCTGCAGTCTGGCTGCTGGACTCTGCTCTGCCACTGCTCATCTGGATGCTGTAAATCTGAAGGGTCTTCTCAGTTTTGGGCAAAATGGCTGCTAGTTCAGTGTAGATGACAGCTTGAAACTACAACTCCCAGGTGACATTTTTAACTATTGGGGCCAGAGGGCCCTTTACTATAGGGGGGCCAGAGGGCCCTTTACTGGGCCCTTTACTATAGGGGGGCCAGAGGGCCCTTTACTATAGGGGGGCCAGAGGGCCCTTTACTATATGGGGGTCAGTAGAATTGTAAATGATGGTAAGCTTAATTAAAAATTTATAGAACTTTGCCATAGTTTAGAAACTATGTTTAGAAGCTACAACTCCCAGCAACCAAAGCATGCTGGAAGTTGTAGTTTCCAAAACTACAGTTGTAGTGCCAAGGAATTGGGGGTTACTGGTACTGGATTTGCTATTACTGTATGGGATTAATGCATAGGAATTCTGCTGTCCATTTAAATGGCAAATTAAACCACAAAACAATACTGAATCAGAAGGCAGTAGTGGTCATAATTTCTACCCTCGGCTTACTCGAGTCAATTAGTTTTTACAAATTTTTCAGGTAAAAATAGGTCCCTCGGCTTATACTTGGAACGACTTATACTCGAGTATACAAGGTAACTTGTTCTCATTGAGGAAGATTGTTATTGTTTATAAGAATGTGTTTGTAAGTAGGGTTTACATTCATATTATAATAAATATTCAGTAAAATGCACAAGCTCCTCCTCCAAAGCAGACTCTGATATTTCATCCCTGGATCAACAACCAGCCACAGGAATATAATCGGATATCTAATTAAAGAATACACTTAAGACTTCCCAAGTCCTGTAACCTTTTATATGTGTGCATCAAAACCCAAAAAAGACAGAGAATTTTTTTTTATCAAAAGCTGCAAAAAATAACACAAAGTTATCTTTGTAACTGTTAAGAGTTTGACCTTAATAAACACCAATAGTGTCCATTTAACACCCCCCCCCCCATTTGAAAGTACCCAGGGTGAGGACCTAAACTGCTAGGTCCTCATCCCCTGGTTGAGCCACTAATGCTTACACTTACCCTAGCCATTGCACTCTTCACCGCCTCCCACTCCCAGTCTGGGAGATACCAATAGGAAGACACACTACTTAATAATGACTATGCACAACAATAGCCCCTCTATTTAAAAGTACTGCACACGACCAAAATGAATACACTTTAGACTTCCCAAGTCCTGTAACCTTTTATATGTGTGCACCAAAACCCAAAAAAGACATACAGAGAATTTTTTTTATCAAAAGCTGCAAAAAATAACAAAAAGTTATCTTTGTAACTGTTAAGAGCTTGACCTTAATAAACAAATAAACACCAATAGTGTCCATTTAACACCCCCCCCCATTTGAAAGTACCCAGAGTGAGGACCTAAACTGCTAGGTCCTCACCCCCTGGTTGAGCCACTAATGCTTACACTTACCCTAGCCATTGCACTCTTCACCGCCTCCCACTCCCAGTCTGGTGGATACCAATAGGAAGACACACTACCTAATAATGACTATGCACAACAATAGCCCCTCTATTTAAAAGTACTGCAAACGACCAAAATGAATTATGGACACAATGTCATTGATAGATGACTGCTACGCAATGCCCCAAACTTTCATTTGCCACAGTGTTAGCCCTTTAAAACATCATTGCATTATATACATAAAAGCGTCACTGCTAATCCAGTCCACGTTTTACTTTAAACATAATGCACAGCTAGCAGGGCAGTCCTAGCAAGTCTCACTGTCACTGGGGCAGTGGACTGAATGAGATTACAGTGGAGGAGGGAGGGGCAGAGAGTACATTGTAAAAAGCTTTGCCAATGGCAAATTAGAGTAACCGTGTGTGATTTAAAGGCACAGCTTTGCAATGAACTGAATTTTGATTTACCCCTGTACATTCCCTTTAAAAGTAACATAGAAATTGAGGTTGAATAATGACATACGCCCATCAGGTACAACCTTTACACCCACCTTTTTAACCCTACCTAACAGTTTATGCAGAGGAAGGCAAAAAACCCAGCTAAAAAGGGGGGGGGGGGATTCCTTCCTAAATCCAAACGGCAATTGGAAAGTATCCCTGGGTCAACCAGAACTACAGTATATTATTAATACCAGTAATTAAAGTGCAGTCTTTAGTAGCTAAACCCAAGGGTGAGGATCCTTAACCAGGATCCTTTCAAATGAGGGTAGAAGAAGAGGTTTGGGGCTGGGGTGAGTATAGTTGTCTTTTAAATATGCTCTACACTGTAAAACTAAACAAAGGCCACTCTATTACAGGGAATGCAGCATTGCATGCCACCTCTCAGTCAGAAGTATGAACACTGAATGCTTCCACCTGCTGACCCAGAAAATAAATCTTACACTGTAAAGACAAGCACCTGTTCCTCTGCTGCCAATTCAAGTTACAGTTGCTAAATCTGGCTGCAATACAGAGGAAAGAAAGGGGTGTTGAAATGGTACAATTCTGGCTTTGAAGGAACATTAATGTGCTTTCAGATTTAAATTCAGTTTAAAGGACAATTATACTTACCTCCTCCCCACGCCTCTTCTTTAATCTGCATTTTGTACCCAAGATGAGGACCTAAACTGCTAGGTCCTCACACCCCTGGGCTCTTTGTAGTTACACTACTACCTCTCTAGTAAGCTCTGCAAGGAGTGTGCCTTCCTATTGGACGCATTGCGGAAGCAGAAGAGGGAGCGGAGCAGCGCTAAGTAAGTATCAGTGTAACTACAAATAATCCAGGGGTGTGAGGACCTAACAGGGAGGAAATAAGTATAATTGTCCTTTAAGTCAGTAGAATAACAGTATGAGATGGCAAGCAGAGGATGGATAGGATTTAGTCTCCTGGTCTGTACTTAAAAGACCGACGGACAGGGGAGGAACAGGCCGTGCCAGATTTCCAAAATTATTACTTAGCGTCCCAACTCACACAGATATACCACTGGAATAAAGATGAATCATTCCAGACACTATCACAAATACCAGACGCAATCTCCTTCCAAAACCCCTTATACTTGATATCAAGGGGATTCAAAAGCACAAGATCCGCAACACAATTACCAGCCACAATAAAACGAGCACGTGTGTGAGACCAGATGCTGGACAAACTACAACTTCTCCCAATCAATACTGGTGCTCTGCTCTGGAATAATGGATCACAACCGGAAATATGGTACAAATTTGGAATACAACAGATAAGATAGACACGTACTAGATGGTACGCAATTCAAACCTTTCCCACAACTACAAGAAGAATTTGAGCTTCCAAATCGCATTTTGTTCCCATACCTTCATCTCAAACATGCACTATTAACGCAACTTCAAAACGTTTCTTATCCATTACAAACCAACAACATACAAACCATACTGGAAGGTGCGCTGTCCACCAAATTAATTACAACTATATACAAAATCTTAATGACAACAACAGCAACACCTCTTATGATGGCAAAGAAAAATACCTGGGAAACAAAAGTGGGCAATCTGCAAGAGGAAGAGTGGGAGAACGCATTAACAGCCCACAAAAAAAATCTCACCAAAAGCCTTAGATAAAACGGACACAACTTTCTATCTTACATAGAACTATTTAACACCAATGACAATCTCCAAATACAAATGGAACCACAGCCCCTTATGCCCCAAATGCCAGACTGCACCGGGGACTTTCTTCCACCTATTATAGTCATGCCCAATTGTTCAAGGCTTTTGGCAACAAGTGATACAATTTATATATGACAAAATGGGATCAGCAATGGACCTAGATGCTAAAGAGTGCCTGTTGGTCATGATGGACCACTTGCTAATGGACACTTTCACTAAATTATTCCTGTGGGATACTTTGTTTGTGGCCAAAAAACTGGTTGCCAAAATGTGGACGTCTGCTTCGCCCCCCACACTATCACAATGGAAAACTGCCATTAATACTACTATCCATTACAAAATAATATATGACCACCGAAATTGCTCATCTAAATATTACAAGATGGCTATCTTCACCTGACACCTTGAATTAAAGGTTTTGTCTTGAGGAAAGAAAAAAAAATTATGGGTTACAAAATTTATATGAATTGTTTGTTGAACATATGCTATAATACAAATGCAGATAAAAATTTGACAATATTTATTCTTTTTCTCTATACGCCACATTGGAATTATTTCCTCCTTTCCCCTCATATTTTTCCATCCCCCCCCCCCCCCTCCACGCTGCTTAACTTTATTGTACTTAATAACAATCTTCCTTTGTTACATAAAAATCTAGTAAACAAAACATGTACGAAAATGTATGCATGATGAGAATACTATACAATGGAAGATAATATACAATTTTATTGAAATGTTTTAATGTTAAACTTTTATGTTTTTTCTTTCTCAATAAACAATCTTTCCTCCATTTTGGAGGGGAAGAAAAAAAAAATCTTAAGTGTAAATATTTAATTGAAAAATAAGAAGAATACTGGGATTAATTTGTCTCATCTAACTATTGTTAGTTTTTTCCTCTTATGTTCTAGACAATCTTGCCTTAGTCATGCTTCACGTACGTTTAAGGAACCTGTGTTGCACCCATTTGTTCTGCTTCTTTGCATATTTCTGGGTCCTTTGCTTTAAGGCCTCAATACCTAAAAAAAAACAATAGAACACTGTTAAGTCAACCAGTACCTCAGTAGCCAATTTCAAATTCTGTGCAAGATTTACCTCTTTGCAGCAAGACTTCTCTTGTATTTGTTGCTGTATTATCATAAATTAAGTATTCATGAAACTCCTTAAAGCCAATTGACTGAAAAATGCCATGTTGGTAATCCTGCCTAAAAAGCAAGAAAAAGTTGTAGAAACCAATTTTAAACTGCACATGTTCTTGGCTCCAGTAAAGAAATTTACCTAGAAACCATGCCCAAAATACCTCAGTGTAAAAATAAATTATTAACATTACTCATACATACAAATTCTACATATTCTCTCTCATTTAGGTTGATTTAATTCTCTTTGCTATGACCTGCTGTGGTCAGTAGTGAGTTGCCATTTCAGGTCCTGCAACCTTCATCTTTCCGAGGATACCAAGTCCCTCAATGTCATACTCACTGGCTGTTTGGTGATCAAAACTTATATTTCTACTGAGAAACCGATTGCCCAGAAGGCTGGAACAGACATTATTGGCAATACAGAAAGAAATGCTTCCTGTTTGCAGGATCCTGCACAGATAGCAGAATGAGAAAATGTGTTTTCTAAAGGGGAAAAAAAAAAATGTATTCCCACTGAACTTTCCTTCTTCCACAGTTACTCTCCAAACACTGTAATAATATTAAAACAATAATGGAATTACCTGGATTGGGCCAAGATATTCTCATTGTAAAACTTGTGAAAGTCTTGAAGTTCCTCAATTAACCCCATTTTTAACATCTCTTCCACTCTGGCATTTAAACGAACATTTAAAACTGGGACAAAAAATGAAGTGTTGTAAGAACAAAACATTGTGCTTTAAAACAAAAAACAAATACTCCACACGTTAGTTTTTCATGCCCAGGTGTCTTTCCAATTCATATAGAAGATATCCACAAACTGAAAGCATTCAACGGGTCTTTTCCATTAGACAAAATATTCTTTTATTACGTGTACGTGTTTTAGTCCTCAATTAGGCCATCATCAGGAACTTCCTGATGACGGCCAAATTGAGGACTGAAATGCAATAATTGTCGTGATGTTAGCACAATAAAACTACTTATAATTAGACTCTGGAGTGCTTTGCATATCTTGTTACTTTCTTTGTTATTTCCTAGCAGTAAGAACCCCTGGGGTATATAGAAAAGTAAATAAGGCAAAATATATAAATAAATAAAACTACTTAGTAGTCCCCACTCCTGTTTTGTAATGGTGTCTTCAAAATGGACTGTTAAGACACACCCCAGGAAGTTTTAGGACCTCAGATTTACCAATAGTGATCCCTCTGCAACACATTGACCAATAGTGATCCCTCTGTAACACATTGACCAATAGTGATCCCTCTTTAACACATTGACCAATAGTGATTTAGGTGTGAAATTTCCATAAGGGCTAGGCCACACTATTGCGTTTTTCTTGCGTTTGCGCATGCATTTGCGCTTTTTTTTTAATATCTTCGGAAACGCACCGAAAACGTGCATTTTGGGTGCATTGCAATTGCTATTTGCATTCCGCGTTTTTAATTGCAAGTGCATGCATTTTCCATTACTTACCATACTGAAAAAATGCACGAGAAAACACAGCGAAATCGCACATGAAATCGCATGCCCTAAGTGTCTGGCCATCCCTCACATCCCTCACGTTGGTGCACAGTGGGAAATATATGGGTGTATGTTTAGCTATATGTGGATACAGAGGATATAAAATCTTTATACACACTACTATAAAATTTAGGCATTTGTACAAAAAAAATAAAGGCAAGATGTTAAAAAATAAAAGAAATCCTATGAAATCTTGGTTCTATTAGTCTTACATCCCCTAAATGAATATTTTGATTTATTTATTGTAACATTGAATAGTGTTATAGTTCAGTAGAAACACCACAGTGAAATACAATTGTTGTGCAGAGCTTGAATCAATCCCCCTTAAATTTCCAACCAATAATAGATCAATAGGAGATCCATTGGATCATTCTATAATTAAAGTTATCAGTCTGTCTTTCAATACTCACCCTCCCCATTAACTCACAGCTGTCACCAGGGCTTCTGGTCACTACTGGTCAATGTGTTAGAGGGGGATCACTATTGGTCAATGTGTTACAGCGGGATCACTATTGGTCAATGTGTTACAGCGGGATCACTATTGGTCAATGTGTTACAGCGGGATCACTATGGTCAATGTGTTACAGCGGGATCACATTGGTCAATGTGTTACAAGCGGGATCACTATTGGTCAATGTGTTACAGCGGGATCACTATTGGTCAATGTGTTACAGCGGGATCACTATTGGTCAATGTGTTACAGCGGGATCACTATTGGTCAATGTGTTACAGCGGGATCACTATTGGTCAATGTGTTACAGCGGGATCACTATTGGTCAATGTGTTACAGCGGGATCACTATTGGTCAATGTGTTTCAGGGGATCACTATGGTCATCAATGTGTTACAGCGGTATCACTATTGGTCAAGTGTTACAGCGGTATCACTATTGGTCAATGTGTTACAGCGGTATCACTATTGGTCAATGTGTTACAGCGGTATCACTATTGGTCAATGTGTTACAGCGGTATCACTATTGGTCAATGTGTTACAGCGGTATCACTATTGGTCAATTGTGTACAGCGGTATCACTATTGGTCAATGTGTTACAAGCGGTATCACTATGGTCAATGTGTTACAGCGGTATCACTATTGGTCAATGTGTTACAGCGGTATCACTATTGGTCAAGTGTTACAGCGGTATCAATATTGGTCAATGTGTTACAGCGGTATCACTATTGGTCAATGTGTTTACAGGGTATCACTATTGGTCAATGTGTTACAGCGGTATCACTATTGGTCAATTACAGCGGTATCACTATGGTCAATGTGTTACAGCGGTATCACTATTGGTCAATGTGTTACAGCGGTATCACTATTGGTCAATGTGTTACAGCGGTATACTATTGGTCAATGTGTACAGCGGTATCACTATTGGTCAATGTGTTACAGCGGTATCACTATTGGTCAATGTGTTACAGCGGTATCACTATGGTCAATGTGTTTACAGCGTATCACTATTGGTCAATGTGTTACAGCGGTAACACTATTGGTCAATGTGTTACAGCGGTATCACTATTGGTCAATGTGGTACAGCGGTATCACTATTGGTTAATGTGTTACAGCGGATCACTATGGTCAATGTGTTACAGCGGTATCACTATTGGTCAATGTGTTACAGCGGTATCACTATTGGTCAATGGTTACAGGGGTATCACTATTGGTCAATGTGTTACAGCGGTATCACTATGGGCAATGTGTTACAGGGTATCACTATGGTCAATGTGTCAGGGTATCACATTGGTCAATGTGTACAGAGGTATCACTATTGGTCAATGTGTTACAGCGGTATCACTATTGGTCAATGTGTTACAGAGGTATCACTATTGGTCAATGTGTTACAGAGGGATCACTATTGGTCAATGTTTTAACACAGCGGATCACTTTGGTCAATGTGTTCAGGGATCACTATTGGTCAATGTGTTACAGCGGTAAATCACTATTGGTCAATGTGTTACAGCGGATCACTATTGGTCATGTGTTACAGCGGGATCACTATTGGTCAATGTGTTACAGCGGTCTCACTATTGGTCATGTGTTACACGCGGTATCACTATTGGTCAATGTGTTACAGCGGTATCACTATTGGTCAATGTGTTACAGCGGTATCACTATTGTCAATGTGTTACAGCGGTATCATCACTATTGGTCAATGTGTTACAGCGGTATCACTATTGGCAATGTGTTACAGCGGTATCACTATTGGTCAATGTTTTACAGCGGTACACTATTGGTCAATGTGTTACAACAGCGGTATCACTATTGGTCATGTGTTACAGCGGTATCACTATTGGTCATGTGTTAACGCGGTATCACTATTGGTCAATGTGTTACAGCGGTATCACTATTGGTCAATGTGTTACAGCGGATCACTATGGTCAATGTGTTACAGCGGTATCACTATGGTCAATGTGTTACAGCGGTATCACTATTGGTCAATGTGTTACAGCGGTTATCACTATTGGTCAATGTGTTACAGCGGTATCACTATTGGTCAATGTGTTACCAGCGGTATCACATTGGTCAATTTTTGTACAGCGGTATCACTATTGGTCAATGTGTTACAGCGGTATCACTATTGGTCAATGTGTTACAGCGGTATCACTATTGGTCAATGTGTTACAGCGGTATCACTATTGGTCAATGTGTTACAGCGGTATCACTATTGGTCAATGTGTTACAGCGTATCACTATTGGTCAATGTGTTACAGCGTGTATCACTATTGTCAATGTGTTACAGACGGGTATCACTATTGGTCATGTGTTACAGCGGTATCACTATTGGTCAATGTGTTACAGCGGTATCACTATTGGTCAATGTGTTACAGAAGCGTATCACTATTGGTCAATGTGTTACGAGGTATCACTATTGGTCAATGTGTTACAGAGGTATCACTATTGGTCAATGTGTTACAGAGGTATCACTATTGGTCAATGTGTTACAGAGGGATCACTATTGGTCAATGTGTTACAGAGGGATCACTATTGGTCAATGTGTTACAGAGGGATCACTATTGGTCAATGTGTTACAGAGGGATCACTATTGGTCAATGTGTTAAAGAGGGATCACTATTGGTCAATGTGTTACAGAGGGATCACTATTGGTCAATGTGTTAAAGAGGGATCACTATTGGTCAATGTGTTACAGAGGGATCACTATTGGTCAATGTGTTGCAGAGGGATCACTATTGGTAAATCTGAGGTCCTAAAACTTCCTGGGGTGTGTCTTAACAGTCCATTTTGAAGACACCATTACAAAACAGGAGTGGGGACTACTAAGTAGTTTTATTTATTTATATATTTTGCCTTATTTACATTTCTATATACTTTAATGTCATTACTACATACTTGTTAATATTGATATAAGTATTTATTTAGTGCTTAAACACAAACACTGTCCCCACCAACATAGTAACAGTAACGTACTGTAAATGGCTCTGGAACCTGGGAAATGTCTGGGGAACAGATAATCAGATTCTTTCAAATCAAAATTGGTTATAATCAGATTTTTTCCGAAAGAAACGGGTTGATATACTAAACAATCAGATTCTTTATGAAATAATCTAATTGTAACCAATTCTAATTGGAAAATAATCTGATTGGTATGCTAACTAATCCGAATGTTACAAATTCTGTTTAGAAAATAATCTGATTGGTTATTATTACCAATTATATTCTTTCTGAAAGAATATGATTGTATCCAATCAGAATTGGTTACAATCAGATACTTTCAGAAAGAAAGTCTACTTTGTGGAAGAATCTGATTGTAACCAATTGTGATTGGGAAAGAATCTGATTGGTATACTACCCAATTAGATTCTTTCAGAAAGTATCTCATTGTAAGCAATTCCGATTGAAATATAATCTGATTGGTATACCAATAAGATTCTAAAAAAAAAAAAAAAGCTGATTGTACAGTCAGATTCTTTCAGAAAGAATTTGATTGGTATGCTTTCTGGAAGAATCTAATTAAAACCAATCAGAATTATTTACAATGAGATTCTTTTAGAAATAATCTGATTGGTATACTAACCAGATTCTTTTTAGTCAGAATTTGTTACAATCAGATTCTTTCAGAAAGAATCTAATTGTCTTTTTCCCAGACCATTTTTCAGGTCCCAAAACTATTTACAGTAAGTTACTGTAAAACTTTTACAAAATGTTCAAAAATTCCTTGAAATTTTCTAACGCATCTCGAAAAAATCTGCAAAAGCGAAATTACAGCAAAATCCGTGAATCACAGAAATCCGTTGCGGAACTGGGTTCAGATCAGCGATCCGGTCCATCTCTATTCTTGATCTATTTATTGTAACATTGTATAGAGTGTTATAGCTTAGTAGAAACACCACCGTGAAATACAAATGTTGTGCAGAGCTTGATTCAATCTTCCCCCCTTAAATTTCCAACCAATAATAGATCAATAGCAGATCGATTGGATCATTCTATAATTAAAGTTATCAGTCTGTCTTTCAATACTCACCCTCCCCATTAACTCACAGCTGTCACCAGGGATTCTGTTACCGAATCACTATTGGTAAATGTGAGGTCCTACAAAGAACCCAGACTATCCTGTCATGTTTCAATCTTATTACATTTTATCAGTTCAGCACACAGGTTCATGGCTTCTATGGGGCCTATTGCTCAAATAATGTAATAAACCATTAACAAACTCACTTCATCTGTCTCAGAGAAATGGGCATAGAAATGTTTTACTTTCAGTCCTCCTATCATATATAGCAGTGATAAGCAACCAATAGATCTCCAGATGTTTGAAAACGACAACTCCCAGTATTCCTCTACAAGCACTCTGTAGTTAGGGAATTCGCTTGCTGTGGAGCAAACAGCAGCTCTCCTTTGTTTCTATTGAGAGGGGAGGGGAAGTTGAGGTGAGAGACTGTTACATGTTTTACAAAGGAAGTGATATATAAGCCTTGCAACTTCCTACTAATACTCAGAAAATGTTTTGATTGGCAAACTGCTATCAATCTAATATTAAGCAAACCATTGGATACAACACTAAATGGGAAGTGAGAAATATGTTCCTTTGCAAGCTTCCATTGCCTCCATGTAAAACTTCCTGGGGTGTGGCTTAACACACCATTTTGAAGATTCCATTACAAAACAGGAGGGGGGGATATGCAAGTATTTTTATTTATTTATAGATTTTGCCTTATTTACATTTCTATATACTTAAATATCATTACCACATATGTGTTAATATTGATATAACTATTTAGTGCGTAAACAACACAAACACTGTCCCTATGTTTATTACTTTTACCCACCCCCCCAACATAGTACCTCCGAAAAACCCAATGTATTCCCCATGAATTTATAAATTAATTTATATAATATAAGGGATATAGATATATATCCCTTCTATTGTATAAATATATTTATATCTTCATAGGAGACTGCATTGAGTTTTTAGGAGCTACCAATGTGGTGGGGGTATATGATATTACATATAGGAAAGGTATATATGTATGTGTGTACTATCTCACTATTACCATTTAAATGAACATCAGTAAATGTATATAAAGAATAGCACTGACTTATATTAGGTACAACACAAAATATACAAAATACATAAACTTACTTACAGAGCGGAGATCCCTATTTCAAAATGGAATGGTCAAATGGCAGCTTAAAGGACAACTCCACCCTCATAATAAAATCTTTTAGAAAGAATGGCCTCTTTAAAATATGTTGATATATCATAGTTTGTCCTATGAATTCATTACTGTATGTCTGCTATGCTTCTGGATGCCTCATGAAAACTGAGCAATTTAGAAACCTGTACTGAGCCTGGCCATGCTCAGAAAAGGCAGACAGTGGATTAATAATCAGTCATTGGCTGTGCTGTCAACTGTCAAATCCATAACTGACAGTTGCTAACTGGAAGAACCAGGAAGCAGAAACAGGGGAAACAGGACATTGTGCAGGATTTCAGGTTAGACTTGTATATTTCAGATTTCAAACTATTACCGTTTAGGGTTTTGGGGGGTGATTTACCTGTATGTAAGTTTTCATTTTAGGGCTGGACTTGCCCTTTAAACCACACCCCTGTGTCTGCTCCATGTGAAAGGAAGTGTAATCCAGAAAAGGTTTCTGTCTGCTACACAGGATGTGATGTGTATTGTAATGGACAGATACACCAATGCTCCTTATACGTCATCATGTTGGCTCAGTGGTTAGCACTGATGCCTTGCAGCGCTGAGGTCCTGAGTTCGATTCCACCCTTAGACACATCTGCAAGGAGTTTGTATGTTCTCCCCGTGCTTGCGTGAGTTTCCTCCGGGCGCTCTAGTTTCCCCCACAATAATAAAAGACATACTGACAGGTTGTATGTGTACATAAAGTGATTAGATTGTAAGCTCTTCGGGTCAGGGCCTGATGTGAATTGAGTTAATAATTGTAAAGCGCTGCAGAATATGTAGCGCTATGTAAGAAATAAAATACATATACCACCTCCAGCCTGCAGGTGGCATCAGTGAGTAATGAAATGACACCACTGCTCTATATGGCTAGGAGGACAGAAAGTGAAAGTAGGATTGTGATGTGTGCTTTGGAGAGATATTGACTGCAACACAAGATCCTATGTATAAGATCCTGTTACCACCTGTTGGGAGGACAGATTATTGTTCAGACAATTTACCTTATTGGATACAAACTCTGAGGCAACAAATAAGTGTACACCAATTTACAAGGACACACACTATACAGGCCTGGTCAATATTCAAAGTGGTGCACCATAGACAGGGACACCCCTGTTTGCTGCACATGTTATGTGGGGAACCTGTTTATGTGCACTGTCTGCTTTGTGCCAGACCACCAGAGTAACCCACCGTGTGCCATGCTATCCATAATCCTTCCATAAAGCAGTGATCTGGTACAAATTGGTGGCAGCAGTGCTGGTTAATACCATTTATTCTCCCCGTTTTCTTTGTATATTCTCTGTATGCTTAATATAGAGGCTGCTACTGATAGTATTGATTTAAATCCTCCTGTCCTGGTACCTGCAGATGAAATTCCCCAATTAGACCCCAATTAGGCCCAATTGCCAAAACTATTTTTAAACCTGATCCATTTGATGGGGTAACTAGGGAGTGGATTGGCTAGAACAATTTGAATTGGCAGCCACTATTAATGGTTGCGATGAAGGTGCTCGCTTGCAAGTCCTTAGCCTTTTGCTTAGTGGTAAAGCCAGACAGATATACCAAGGATTTACTGTAATACTGAAATAAAAAGCAGTTATTAAAAATTGCTCTGAAGCCATTTTTTTCAATTAGATCTGTATAAAAGAGTAAATAAAGGATAAATCCATTTCTTTATTTAAACTGGAAATGAGAAATGTTTGTTTATACATTAGATTATTAGGGCAATGCTATTATAATAACATGATGCTGTGAGGTACCTTCTGTTATAATATATGAGGTACCATACTAATAAGTATTAACCTAGCATGTTTAGTTTCAACCACACAGTGTAGCAGGAATGCCTGTTGAAGTTTCAAGTCCAGTTGATCTAATTGAATACAACAGATACTTTCACTATATAGGGCACCAGATACCTGCTTCCCTATCAGCCCGGCAGGTGCCATCACACACTTGTTAAATAAATGGGTCATAGGAAACATGACAATACCAGCTGCTCGTTTATACCCCTGGGGGACAATGTGTCCATTTGGCAGATCCACCCGATTTTCCTCATAAGGAGAGATCATTTACTATCCCATCCACAGTCATTCTCGGGAACCTGGTCAATTGCCATCCACTCAAGGCACGACATGTGTTTTGCTACTAGGCAATTTTGAGCTACTGACAGCTTTTCAAACTTAGACGAGCTGTCAGGCTTCCAGACAGTGGACCAAATTAAGGCTCGATGGTTAGCCATCCTCTCACTGTTCGTGGTGGTGGTTTCACCAACATAATAGAGCCCGCATGGGCACACAATGTAATAGATCACATAAGAGGACTGGCATGAGAGTCTATATTTAATTTTATATCTTTGCCCAAGTTGGGAAAAGAGTTTTAATAGGATTTGCCTTTCTTTTTTTATTATAAAAAAACCCTGCCATTTTTCAAGGTGTGTAGAGTTTTTTTGTCCACTGTATCCACAAACAGCCAAACATACAAATAAATAATTCCCATTAAGCACCAACGGCCCACTTTTGCTATTATATACTGTTTTGGAAAATAGTATCAGTTTGGTATATCTGGACTTGGCAAGCTTTGCCTACTATTTATCGAAATATCATGAGAAATGTCAATAATGTATGGGCACCATAAAAACCCTGGAGCTAGTTATTTAAACTTATGTTTGTATTACTGAAATGTTAAGACACCATTACCAAAAAGATTAAGTATGGGCAGAGCCATTTGGACTTGTGAGGTGGGTTATGGGACTATTTATGTGTGTATGTGTACAGTCTTTATAAATATTACTGGGGATTATTATTTGGGGTTGAATTTGTATTATTGAACTTTACTGAGCATTTTATAATAGTTACACAAGATCAAGAGTCTCATTTACCCAGAGCAGCAATCTTTAGTAAATGTTTGTTTTGGTACTTTGTACCAGAAAACCCAGCACGACTATCACCATCTATTAGTACAAATGCAGTTACTGAATACCTAGTGCCGCCTGTGCAGGTGTCTTTTACAATACCCACGCAACTGGCGAAAGTGAGGGGATAAACTAGTGCTCATCTATTTAATATCGGTTAGCACAACCTCAACCACCCAGTGGTTAATGAGACCACAAATGTTTAGATTCTATATGAAAAATGAATTTTGAAAGTGTGTGTATGTGCGGGGGGATAAGTATGTGGACAGTGTTAATAGTTGCAGAAAACATCATTATTGCACACTGTAATGTATGGGACATTATAAAACACTATTACTAAAGATATTTACATATGGGCAGAGACATTTGTATTTGTGTGAGGGGAGCATGGGGCTATATGTGCATTTTATTACAGTTGCAAAACACCAACAGAGAGATTTACACAGCACCACAATAGTACTATATAAATTTCCATTTAAAAATTCAATATGTGCTTTAACTACAGCGCAACATTAACGCCAGCAATTAGCTGTATCTCCTACTGGCTCCCGTTCTGCTCTCACCACCATGCGCACACACGCCCATGTTAAAAATAGGAGCTGCCTCGCAAACAGGTGGATGTCGGAGCAGAGACAGTAGGAAACACACAGCAGAGCTGCAAGATCTCAAATAATTAAGAGTTGCACAATCTTTTATAAATAATTAGTTTAGACAATCAGTCTTCACCCAATTGTACATTATAAGATTCAAAGTAATTTGATATAAAAATATAATACCTTCCTGGTCTGCATGCAGCCAAAGAATGCAGGGGTTTTGAAATCTCATGGCCCCTCCCAGAGGTCCTCCCCCATTTTCTGCCTGTTGACGTCTTAAATGTTCAGAGTGTAAAATGCCAGAATCCTCATACACCTGAAGGCTCCTGTGGGATAGAGGAAGTCGTCAAGCATGCAGAACAAGCTGTTCAAGGCAAAATACTCTGAGTCCCTGCTAAGCACACACAACCCTCATCTACAACTTGGCATAATTTTGTCAACAACTTCCAGAAGCTCAAGGGGAGGGTGAGGTATAAAATAATGTTTTAAAACATACTTAAAGCAAGCCACTGCTTGCTGGTAGAGTATGTAATCAAACTGGATCTGCAGCTACACACCTATTCTATACAAATATGGAAAAAAGCTACAGAAAATTTACATACTACATGATTAGAGGCTTAACCTAGCTGGCTCTTGTACTACACTTGCACAGGGAATACCCAACTAGGAAAAAGGGAAATAATACTTTATAAAAGCACAATGTGCAGACCTTTTCTTTAGTTTCAGTTGGATCCGACGTGATTTGCCCTACATCTTCATATATGTGGCGAGCTTAGTACAATATGTCTGGAATAACTATAGGTAACATAGCAACATAGTAAATGAGGTTGAATAAAGACATACGTCCATCAAGTCCAACCTATTCACAACAGTTCCACAGTTTCACTGTTCTCAATGTAAAGAAACCTTTCCTATCCTGAAGATGAAACTTTTCTTCCAACCTTAAAGGATGTCCACGAGTCCTCTAATATGACCTATTAGTAAACAATGCACCAGAGTTTATTGTATGGCCCTTTAATATATTTGTATAAGGTTATCATATCCCCATGCAAATATCGCTTCTCCAATGTAAACAGCCCTAATTTATCTAATCTGCCTGCATATTTAAGCCCCTCCATCCCCCTTATTAATTTAGTTGTCCTTCTCCGAACTGCTTCCATTTCCAAGATGTCCCTTTTGTATATGGGATTCCAAAACTGCACCGCATATTCCAAATGAGGCCTTACCAGTGCCTTGTCAAGAGGGAGAACAATATTTTTTTATCTATTTCTAATCTATTCCTTTCTTTATACAAGACAATACCTTGATAGCTCTAGCCGTTGCTACATGGCATTGTTTGCTACAGTTAAGTCTGTTATCTACCAGAACCCCCAAATCTTTTTCCATTACAGATTCACTTAACAGACAGTAATTTATGGTGTAGGCGGCACAGGGATTATTAAATCCCAAATGCATCACCTTACATTTATTAATTTGGCTTGAAAAAGCCAAATTACTGTTCTTTCTATTTCTTCTTCCGTTTTATTCTTCCGCTTTTTTGGACCGTATCTCCTCCCACAGTTTTTGAGCTAGAGACATGAAATTTGGTACAGGCGTGCGGGCATATAGGAGAAGTGTGCTAGTTTCTAGCTAAGGAATCTGCAGAAGTGTTACGGCGTTATCTGCGAATTTCCGGACATTTTTCCCCATAGACTATAATGGTAACAATCCTCAAATGTGGATATTTCAAAACAGTTTTTTTAATGGACATAAATACAAATGGTAGGTAAACTGACCTACCTTTCCATTCCCATGGAAGCCATATTTAAAGGGTAACTAAAGTCAAAAAAAAAAAAATTTGACCAATCATCAAAAAGATAGCGAGATTCAATAAAAGTTCTTATCATTAAAAAAGGTGCTAATTTTGCCCTAACCAATCAGATGTTAGCTTTCTGATTGATTGGATCAAAATTTTTGTCCCAAACAAGTGTTCACTACAAACTCATCATTCCCATTATTGAGTTTTAAAATCTGCAGCAAACACACATATTCCCTTCCAACCCCTCAAGCCAAATTCAAAGTTTATACTTAAACTTTCCCTTTCTAGTTAACACTGAATCTCATCTGCCATTCTGCTGTCCATTTTGATAATCTACAAGTAAGAATAAAAAATATAGCAGGAATAAGACCATAAAATTAGAACTTTAATAAAGGAATGTCCTTTAAAAATGACTTTTTATTCTTACCTGCTATATTTTTTATTCTTACTTGTATATTATTGGGGGTTCGGTCGGTGGTCGTTCCCCTGGTTTGGCTGTGTGTGGGACCCACGGTGTATTCTATTCCATTTTGATAATGTATCTAGGTCTGCTTGCAACACTTGCACATCATTTGAAGTTTCCAAAGCTTTGCATAATTTAGTGTCATCAGCAAACACAGAGACCTTGCTCTCAATGCCCCCTTCTAAGTCATTTATAAACAGATTAAACAGAAGGGGCCCCAGTACAGAACCCTGAGGCACTCCGCTTAGAACCTTAGCCCACATAGATGTAGCTCCATTGACCACCACTCTCTGTTTGCAATCCAATAACCAGTTCTCTATCCATGAACAAATGTTTTCTTCAAGGCCAACAGTCCTCAGTTTATACATTAGTCGCCTATGTGGCACAGTATCAAAAGCTGTAGCAAAATCCAAGTATTCCACATCCACTGCTGTGCCTGAATCTAAAAATTCTTACTTGCTTCTTCATAAAAAAACAATTAAATTTGTCTGGCATGATCTACCGAATTTCTCATAAATCCAGGCTGACTACTACTAATAAGATGAGTTCTGGAGACAAAGTCAAGGATATGATCCCGTAACAAAGTTTCCAGCACCTTCCCTACCACTGATGTTAGACTTACAGGTCTATAGTTACCAGGCTGTGAAGGACTACCATTTTTGAATATTGGTATTACATTGGCTTTTTTCCAATCCAGCGGCACATCCCCAAAGTATATCTGAAAAGATGAGAAACAGTGGGCTAGAAAGAACTAAACTAAGCTCTTTTAAAATCCGGAGATGCAATCCATCTGGTCCTGGGATTTATTGATATTAACTTAGCCTAATTGTTTCCGTATTCACTCTCACGTTAGTTCACACCCGGGCCACTGAAAAGGAGCGGTAAGTGTCTGCTTGTATTTCTGCAATATACTTGAAGGCTAAATGTATAAGATGCAAGGATAGACGAATGACAACACGCTCAAACTACGGATAAGCAAAGGGTTCAGGGCATATGCACCTGAACCAACCGAAACAGAGTGTTCCACATTACTTACCCAATTATTGAGCCTTATAACGGACTAATATATAGCTGTAATTTGTGCACAACATGATACATTGATTGCTAATTTGTATAGTAATTGTTTCCGTACCATATCCTCAGTCAGCCAATGTGAATACTCCTCATTCTCCCCTGCATATTATTACAATTCCTGCTGTAAGGACTAGGATTTTCTATAGTGAAAACCGATAAAAAAAAACACTGTTTAGCAGATTAGCCTTTTTGGCATCCTCTACAACCATCTCAGCCCTATTGTTTAATGGTCCCATATTCTCAGTCCTCATCTTTTTACCATTTATATACTTAAAACATTTTGGGGTTGGACTTGCTTTGTTCGGCAATCCGTATTTCATTTTCTATTTTAGCTAGTTTAATTGCTTTTTTGCACTTTTTATTACAGCTTTTATACGCCGTGTAAGACTGTTCTGTTCCATCTGATTTCAAAATTTTAACAGCCTTTTTCTTTTTTCATTTCCCTTTTTACCATAGCACTGAGCCATGCAGGAGTGGACCTCATTTTTTACACTTGTTCCCTAAAGGTACAAATTTAGAAGTGCAATAGTTTAATACCCTTTTAAAAGTGGTACACATCTGCTTAGTATCTTTACCTAGAAACAATTTCCCCTAGTCTATGAGCAGGAGTGATTCCTTTAACAGCATAAAATTAGCTTTCCTAAAGTTGAAAGTTTGTTAACCCAGTGCACTTTAGTTTTTTGCAACCTATATTAAAATGACACTATATCATGGTCACTATTCCCTAAGCTTCCCATTACCTTCATCTCCAAAATGAGCTCAGAGTTATTAGATATCATCAGATCCAACAATGCATTCTGTCTAGTAGGAACTTCTACCATCTGTGAAAGAAAATGCTCATATAGGAAATTTAAGAACTTTATACCTTTTGTGGTGCTGGCAGTTTCCTTACTCCAATCTATGTCAGGGTAGTTAAATCCCCTATAATCAAAACATGCCCCATACCAGCAGCCTTTGCCATGTGCATATGGAGATTCATTTCCACCTCCTCCCCGGCATTTTGGCTTATAACATACACCAACAATTAATTTACACACCTTCTAGCTTCCTGTACACAGCTCTACCCATATTGATCTGCCATATCGTTTATACCCCCACCTATTCCATCTTTTTGATTTGGCTTCAATTCCTGTTTAACATACATACATACTCCCCCTCCTTTCTTCTTAACTCTGTCATGTCTAAATAAGGAGTATCCTTCAATATTTACTGTCCAGTCGTGTGAATTATTTAGCCATGTTTCTGCTATACAAATCACATCATACCTTTCCTTTAAAGCTATTATTTCTAGTTCCCCAGTTTTTCCAGCAAGACTTCTTACATTTGTAAACATACATGTTAGATTATCAATTGATTTACTTACATATTTGGACATACATACCTCCTTATCCTCTATGCTGTCCCCTCCCTGTCTCCTCCCTCAGTTGTGTCATTAGCCCCCTGATCCCTAACTTCTCTATCTACCCGTGTAGTTCAACATATCCTCCCCCCCATACCTAGTTTAAAAAGCATGTAGGGTCTTGGCGACAGATTACCCTATCTACCCTTCTAATAATGGAGTCCCCTACCACCTGCCTATCCTTCCTAGGCCCCAGTTCTCCCTCCCTTGCATTGGAGATGGCGGTACCCTCCATACATGCTACTTCCGAGCCATCGTCCTTCACATCTTCGCCTAAAACGGCAAATCTGTGGTAAACTATAACTTCTAAAAAAGTCAGACAGTCACCCTGCGTTTGTTTTACAACCGATTAACAGGAGAAATGCAAGTTTTTACATTTAAATAGCTTTCAGGAATGTGAATCCATTTCAATTACAGCGCATCATGTATAAAATGTAACGCTCAAAGTTGAACAAAGCTAAAGATAAAAGAATTGCACACCAGAGCCCTGTAATGACACTAATTCAGTTGATTAACAGTTAAACTTAATTCTAAAATGTAAATTTTGTAAAAGATAAGACAGAAATTCATCACCAACAATTATTTAGCTCCCACCTGCTGCCAGCCCAATCAGAGTAGGTGCACACCTTCTGAATGGAGCTGGGTCAGGTCAGGTCCATAATATTGGGACATCAACACAATTCTAACATTTTTGGCTCTATACACAACCACAATGGATTTTGAAATGACACTTTAACTGCAGACTGTCAGCTTTAATTTGAGGGTATTCACATCAAAATCAGGTGAACGGTGTAGGAGTTACAGTTTGCATATGTGCCTCCCATTTGTTAAGGGAGCAAAATTAATAGGACAATAGGCTTCTCAGCTGTTCCATGGCAAGGTGTGTGTTAAGGTTCATACACACGTGCGATCAAGGGTGCCGCTTCACTACAAGGAGGCAGAGATTAAGGGAGGGTGGGGGCAATTAGGAATACTCACTAAACATTAATAATTTAAATGACAAAGCAAGCACAGATACAGTTGTGTTCAAAATTATTCAACCCCCACTGAAATTGAGTGTTTTGGCTAGTTTGACATTGATTTTGATCATTTCAGTCATCTTGTTTACAATTAAATCAGAGACAATTGTAAGTCAGACAAATATATAACATTTATAATGAAATAACCACAAATGTCTTTTTTGTGCTCACACCATTATCAGTTTTATTCAACCCCCAAGTCGTATTCATACTTAGTACAACATCCTTTTCCAGTTATAACCGCTTTTAAACATGAAGCATAGCTTGACACAAGTGTCTTGTATCTTAGCCCATTGTTCATGGGCAAAAGCCTCCAGTTCAGTGACATTCTTAGGATTGCGCGCTGCAACTGCTTTCTTTAAGTCCCACCAGAGGTTCTCAATTGGCTTTAAGTATGGTGACTGCGATGGCCACTCCAAAATGTTCCAGCCTTTAATCTGCAACCATGCTCTAGTGGACTTGGGAGGTATGCTTGGGATCATTGTCCTGTTGAAAGGTTCAACGTCTCCCAAGCCTCAGGTTTGTGATGGACTGAATCACATTTTTTTTCAATATCTCCTGGTACTGAAGAGAATTCATGGTACCTTGCACACGCTGAAGCTTCCCTGTACCTGCAGAAGCAAAACAGCCCCAAAGCATGATTGACCCCCCGCCATGCTTCACAGTAGGCAAGGTGTTCTTTTCTTCATAGGCCTCCTCCAAACATAGCATTGATCCAAGGGCCCAAACAGTTCTAATTTTGTTTCATCTGTCCACAGAACACTATCCCAAAACTTTTGTGGTTTGTCCACATGACTTTTGGCATACTGCAGTCGACTCTTCTTATTCTTTGGAGACACCAAGGGGGTGCACCTGGGAGTTCTGGCATGGAGGCCTTCATCAGCAGTGTGTGCCTTATTGTCTGAGCTGAAACTTCAGTACCCGCATTGGACAAATCTTTTTTTCAGTTCCTCAGCAGTCACACTGGGACTTTTCTCCACTTTGCACTTCAGCTAGCGCACAGCAGTCGAAGTCAGCATCTTCTTTCTGCCACGACCAGGTAGTGTTTCAACAGTGCCCTTTGCCTTGAATTTGCGAATGATGCTTCCTATGGTGTCTCTTGGTATGTTTTTTTTTTTGTTTTTTTTTTAAACTCAAGTTTATTAAAATAACTTTTTGATAACATATCTGCATCAGTGGTTCAGTTGCATATTATATTCACAGGGCAGTATCATACAATAAGATCAGCATTATAGTAACAGATTGCATTTTGTTTATTACATATTTTCAGTATAAGAAACATTTCCTTTCTCTCTCTTCTTTTCTCTCTCTCTCCTCCTCTCCTACTTTTGTTTTAACTGTATCTTATAGAGCTTATCAGGCCTGGGTTATATGGGTTGTGGAAAGGGTGGGGGTTCATGTGGGAATGCGCTTTTTGCGTAGCCCACGGGGACCCCTCCCGCCCGGCATCCAGTTATTGATCGTCTTCAGCGTTGTATTTCATATTGTTAGATGTGATTCGGTCCAGATAGACCATATTTTACCAAACTTTTTTGGGCATAACCTATGCTGGTATATTAAATTGTGATAGGGGAGCATATTATTTATCATTTCTTTCCATGTATGGATTTGGGGGGGTGTCTGGGGCAATCCATTTCAGGACTATCGTTTTCCTGGCTATAAATAGTGTTTCTTGTAGAAAGGTTAACAGGGAGACATCATCCATCTCCAGGGTGTCTATGCCTAGTATACATAGCTTAGGGTCCATAGGTACTGGCCATGGGAGTAGAGTTGTCAGGAATCTGGTGATCTCTGACCAGAAGTGACTGATATGTGGGCAGGCCCAGATAAGATGCCAGAAATCTGCTGGTGTCATCTGGCATTTAGGGCATTTGATTGGGTGTATATTTGAAATCCGGTTCAGTATTGCAGGTGATAGATAGGCCCGGTGTACAATATATATTGGATTAATTTATTATTGGTGGCCGGCGAGGCATTTGAGTGTGATGAACCAAGATCACTCCAGTCTTCACTGGTTATATTTGTTATGTTGGTGGCCCATTGTTGAATTAACAAGGTGCTTTGGATTTTGGTTTGAGAGCTGATGAGATGGATGTATAGCCAAGAGGTTAGTCCCTGCTGCATACCTTGAGTTTTCAGTATACCGATTATTGGTTGTTTGGTCAGTATGATTTTTTGGTCTGGAAATTCTGAGTGGAGACAGTGCCGTAGTTGTAGATATCTATAGAAATAAATTTTGGGTAGTCGGAATTCCATTGCAAGATCCTCAAAGGTTCGTATACTTTCTCTTGTAATAAGTTGTTTGAACCGAAGTACTCCCTTGACTTTCCAGTCATTAGTACCGCTAAAGTTTGCCAATTGGGGGTACGATTGGTTATGCCATAGTTCTGTTTCAGGGGGTATACCTGAGTATTGCAGTAACTCGTTGGTTTCTTTCCATATTTTATGCATCTGGGTATAGATTGGGACTGGATGTTTCAGTAGGTGTTTGACTGGATTTTCTATTGTGGACAGTCTAGAGTCTGAGCTATAGGTGTTTAGCATTTGCTCTACAGGTGGCACCTCCATCTCCGGGGGCAGAGTCATTGACATATTTTAACTGTCCTGCTAGGTAGTACATACGGAAATTTGGGTATGCTAGGCCTGCGGAGTTTTTAGGTTGTTGTAATTTACTGAGTTTAAGTCGTGCTCTCTTAAAGAGGAACGAGGTTAGTATTCCATTGATATCTGCAAACAGTTTTTTTGTCAGGTATATTGGCGAGTGTTGAACAATGTACAAGATCTTTGGGAGTAGAATTATTTTTGTCAGATTGATTCTGCCTGCTAGATTCAAGGGAAGGTCCGACCACGTATTAGTTTTGTTTCGGATTGTGTTCACCAAGGATGGATATTTAGTTCCTTGAAGAGCTTAGGGTCTCTTGGTATGTTTAACATCTTTGCAATCTTCTTATAGCCATAGCCCTTCCTGTGAAGAGAAATCACCACTTCTCTTGTCTTCCTGGACCATTCTCTTGACTTCACCATGTTTGTAAACATACCAGTAAAAGTCTAGAAGTATCACAGTCATTTTAAATCTGCCTAATTGGTGCTTATTATGCTTGGTTGCTGCTCATTGACATCCAAAGTGTTTCCAATACCTGATCGAAAACACTTGAATGAACCTCTGTTCCTAAGAGTGGTAGTCTTCAAGGAGTTGAATAATTGTGTCAATGAAGAAATCACAAAAAAAACATTTAATACTGTATTACAAAAACAATTGTCATTTTAGTTGCATTTGGTTCTTTAAAAAGTCCTTGTAAGATTTAATTCTCAACACAATTACAAATTTACGCTGAATTCCCTAAAACCCTTTACAGCATTGGGGGTTGAATAATTTTGAACACAACTGTAAATATGTGAGTACCACCATTTGACTTCTCTCAAATTGTAGTTTCAGATAATGTAAAGTTGTTTGAGTATAGTGACCCTTTAACAGTATAGTCATCCTTTAACTTCCAGATGTTTATAGGGCCTGCCCTCTCTTAGAACAAATGTTATTAGTAAGCACACGACTTAGCTGGCCCAATTTACAGCAAATTTCTAGCTCTGGAATGAATCAGATAGACTGAGATCCTGTAGGCTTAACTGGGAGAACAAAGGAGCTATGCACTGAAAGTCCCAATAAAGGGGCCCATACAAATGTTACCCAAGCCATATTATACAATGAGTATTAGTTGGATAAACAATTTCTAGAATTTCCAATAAGAAAAAAATAATTGTAAGACTGAGATTTTTGAGTATATGGGCCTCTTTAAGGACTGATACACATGGGTCGACCAGGGGCCTATATTCCTTCCAACATAGATACGGCCAGGATTTAGCACATGTCCAATCACTCGTTTGTCTGATACGGACAACAGTCACCAGATGCAGCCTCCAGCAAAAACAATGCAATGCTTGTGTGTACCCAGCTTAACTGTAATAGACCAGTAAAAAAAAAAAAAAAAAAAAAAAGGATTCCTCCCCCAAGATTCCTCTTACCAGTTTTTTTATAATATACTCACAAAACCACAGGCCTAAACTTCTCTTTTTAAAGAAAAAAAAAAAGTAATAATTTTATACTGTTCTGAAGGGATACAGGAAAAAAAATACCGTATATACTCGAGTATAAGCCGAGGTTTTTAGGTTTTAAAATAAACCTAAAAAGCTTACCTCGGCTTATACTCGAGTCAAGGTCCTTCCTTACCCCGATCGATGGTTGCTCAACTCTAAATCCGGCTGCCGCACGCTGGGTAAGTCCTGTGGTGCTCAACTCCAAATCCGGCTGCCGCATGCTGGGTAAGTCCTGTGGTGCTCATACTCCTAATCCGGCTGCCGCATGCTGGGTAAGTCCTGTGGGTTTGCCGGCTGACGTCACTACTCGGCGCCGGGTGGAGAGGCGGACGGCGAGTCGAGTAGTGACATCAGCCAGCAAATCCACAGGACTTACCCATCATCGGCAGCCGGATTAGGAGTTGAGCACCACAGGACTTACCCATGTGCGGCAGCTGGATTAGGAGTTGAGCACCACAGGACTTACCCATCGTGCAGAAGCCGGATTAGGAGTTGAGCACCACAGGACTTACCCAGCATGCGGCAGCCGGATTTGGAGTTGAGCACCACAGGACTTACCCAGCGTGCGGCAGCCGGATTTAGAGTTGAGCAACCATCGATGGGGTAAGGACCAACTTACTGGGGGGACTCTCTGGGGGGGAGGGAAGGGGGCTCTACTCTGCATGTTTCAGTTGCTTTTTAACTGCAGAATTCCCATACAGGTGTTTGGAAACTACAACTCCCAGCAACTAAAGCATGCTGGGTGTTGTAGTTTCCAAACATCTGTATGGGAAATCTGCTGTCCATTTAAAGGGCAACTGAATCAGAAGGCAGTAGTGGTCATAGTTCCTAACCTCAGCTTATACTCGAGTCAATCAATTTTTCCTATTTTTTTAGGTAAAAAAGGTACCTCGGCTTATACTCGGGTCGGCTTATACTCGAGTATATACGGTAAGCAGTGTTTTTTGTTTTTTTTAAATATACCGTATATAGCATCATATAAGGTAGAAGCATATGAGAAAATAAGAACAACAAACCTATACAAAAAACCAACTATAATCGTTGACTTTAATTATGGATAATATTTGTCTCTTAATATTAGAAACTGGTATGGCTACACTTTTATAATTTGTCAAATGCTCAGTCTTGAAAAAAATGGAATGTTGCTCTGGGAAAAAAACAGGTTTAACAATATTAAAGGAATAGTTCACTGAAAAAGTGAATTATTCCTTTATTCAGTTTATTGCATTAATTGAAGAATGGGAGGTAAAGAAGCTTTCCTTTACCTCCCGTTCTTCAATATAAAAGGAGCCGGGGACAAAGCTACAGAAATTTACCTCTTTCACAATCCACTGAGGATTAGCATGCATGCTCATGTCAAAATTGCACTTAATATAAGTCAATGGAAGAACATAAAAAAGCAGACACAAATCAATAGGCCATGCAATATTTTAAGGTGTGTTTTTACCCATAATACCCTGTGAAATGCAAGTGCACAAAAAGGAAACAAGTTTAAAAACACATATCGCTTTTTTTGAGCGTTCCAGTGGGGCCTTAGCTTTACACTATGTACAACAAGTTGAGGCAAATACCTACTTATACAACTAGATTCAATTCATACCTTGCAACTTTCCTTCTATCGTTTGGATGTAGTTTTGCAGCCATCTCTGGGTCCACATCCTTGAGACGCATATAGAGTTCTTGGCTATCAAACCTTTCTAATTCTTCCTTCCTATCAACCACAGTTTGAGAACTTTTAGTTTTGTCAATAGAACTGTTTTCATCTCTTTTTTCCTGTAGTAAACACAGCCAAGATATAAATGAAGTCTGGGTAGTAAAAAGAAACAGGGGAACTGCAAACCTGCATGACTAAAAAGACATACTGTGTTCACTAGAACCTTCCACAAAAGTGCCTCTATATAGTAATTTGTTCCTCCCACAACAATTGGAATTTGGTTTCGAGAAAACATATCTTCAATGTACAGAGTTAAGGATTATGTAGAAATGGATATGCAACATAAAAGACAGAAATATAAGTTATAGAAAACCCAAAAGGATATCAAAGTTAAAGCTTTGTTGCGGAAGTCTACAACTGTGTAGTTGGTAACCAGTGGGTCCACAAAGCTGATCATATGGTGCTTGCAGAGTTTTTGCTCCTCAGCACTCACTTTATTTGTGATTATGTCAAGGCCCTTATAGACCTAAAAGAGACACAAATATTAGGAGAGAACTGGACCATTATTAAAACACTATTTATAAAATGATATTACAGAAGAATTAAAAACATACAAAAATACAAGTTTAAAAGTGGATAAATTACAAACTCCATATTTGTTTCAAAAATGCAGTTTGTAGACAGAGCTGAGCCAATCTTTAAAGATCATGTCCACCCTTAAAACAAAAAACTTGTCATTTATGTGTACCTTAACCTCAGCTACTTTTTTCTGCACTTTATTACATGCATTTCTAACCAGATATTTAATTAGTATTGCACCCATTCTCTCCCTTTCTGACAGAGGCTTCTACCTCCTTTCCCTGCTTACCGTATATACTCGAGTATAAGTCGAGGTTTTCAGGCTGTAAAATCAGCCTGAAAACTGAACCTCGGATTATACTCGGGTTAGTCACTCACTTGATAGAGGAATCCAGCTGCCGCATCCACTGACGTCACTACTCGGCGCTGGGAAATGAGACTGGCGCCGAGTAGTGACGTCAGTGGATGCAACCATTAGTGAATGCGGCAGCCGGATTCCTCCATCAAGTGAGTGATGTCGGGGGCCTGGACTCTCCTGCAACTATCACTGCTTGCCCCACAGCACCTGGAAAAAGGTAAGGCTGCATAAAAGAAGAGGTACTGTAGTGGCAGGGTGAGAAGATGGGTGCAGGGAAATAGGGTTTTATTCCTGGGGTGGGGGGAAAGTAAGGGAGTCATTTTGGTCAGGGACAGGATAGTTTGTTTTGGGGTTGTAAACATGTTTAGTGTGTGCAGTTCCACTACAGATGTTTGTAAACTACAACTCCCAGCATCTAAAGCATGCTGGGAGTTGTAGTTTCCAAACATCTGGAGTGCCAATGAATTTGGGGATTACTGTTAATTTAAAGGGCAACTAATGCCTGGACAATACTGAGGATGGTACCTATTGTTAAATAAATTGCCTTCTGATTCTGTATTGTTTTGAGGCTTTAGTTGCCCTTTAAATGGACAGCAGAATTCAAATGCAGTATTTCCATACATTAATAGCCATATTGGATTTGGTTATTACTGTATGGGACTACTGTATGGGAATGCTGCTGTCTATTTAAAGGGCAACTAAACCTCGAAACAAAAAAGAATCAGAAGGCAGTAGTGGTCATAATTTCTACCCTCGACTTATACTCGAGTCAACCAGTTTTTACTCATTTTTGAGGTAAAAATAGGTAACTCGATTTATACACCGGTCGACTTATATTCGAGTATAAGGAACTTGAGCATGTGCAGAGGACGCAGCGGGGGAAAGAGCAGTCACTCATTGGCTGTGACGTCAGCAGTCACAGCCTTGATTGACTGTATTGAGGGAGAAGTTGGCTCTCTCTGCCAGAATGGGGAAATAATTTTCCTTAATGGGCATGTCCAGCATAAAAAAAACACTTTTCGCATTATGTATAATTGCCAAAGATGCTTCTGAAAGGACTTACCTGACCTAGTCCCTTGCAGCCTGGGCCTGAGCAAAAACAGGAGCACTGAGGCTCTGCGCTGACAGTCACTCTACTTCCTGGTCTTGGCACTGGGGTTCTGGGCTTAAAGGGCATGTCCCAGAAATAAACTTACTGGACCTCTGCTCTCCCTCTAACTGGCAACTGCATCTGTGATTGGCTCTGCTTCGTCCCTCCTTTCCTCCACTGTCAGTGACAGTCCGCGGTGCAGCCAATGGAAAGACAAGCATCCTTGCAGAGCGTGCCTTGCCATTGGCTGCATCGCAATATGCAGCTTACAGGGAAAGAGAGGAGGAGTGGAGCGCCGATTGAGAGTAAATCAGTAGTTAGCTTTAGTATTCTCAGAGGTGAGGACTTAAGGTGGTTACACACAGTAACAAGAAAGACGTTATGGTCATATTGTCCCATTCTAGTTACTGCACGTAGTGCATTTTCCGAACTATCGCAAGGCCGACGAGCCTACCGTCTGCCTCGTGATCATTCATAAATGCCCAAAAATTACCCTTGGCCATGGCCATCCCCCTGTACTTAAAGAATATGTACACTGTAAATACAATTTAGTATTACTAGATAGCTTAGCGAGCGTGCATTGACGTCATCATGCCACAACTAAACATGCGCAGTGATGTCACGTCGCACGTTCTGCAAACAGGAACATTCCTTCCCTGGCAAAGGGATTAGGACAATCTCATGAGGGCGGAGCAGAAAATAGGCGATAATAGAAGGTAGAAGAGAGAAATTTTAAAGACTAAAGGTAGGGTATTCGAGGGTCCTAAAACAAAAAAAATATATACTTTACATTTAAAGCCTAAGCTATCTAGTAATACTAAGTTGTATTTACAGTGTACATACCCTTTAAAGTATATGGTGACGGACGCAGGAAATCTTCAGTCCCGAGCATTCTTCCTATGCTTTACATACGGAGAATACTCAGGACTGTGTGTAGCGTGCTTGTTAGAAAGATTCTGCAAGATTCTGCTTGTCATTTAATATAATTGTCCTTCAAAGAATTACATTTAAATTGTAAAAGTAAGAAAGATAAGATAGAAAAAACAATGTACACTGCTACTGTACTAAAAAAATAACACTTATAAAAAAAAAACACTTACCATAAGCTGGGTACACACTAAGTGATCCTTCGTCCTGGCTGACTGTTCAACACTTTCGCACGGTCGGCCAGGACGAAGGACTGTTCGTCGTGGCAAAAGTAGCTGTGGCCGACAGTTCGCATCGACCGAGACGTTGTTTAAGGATGCGCCTGAACATCCATTCATCCAATTCGGTCAAACGAACGGGGCAGTCATGGGTGAAAAACCCATGCAATTATTTTGGTCCAATATGCTGAACTATCAGTCAATCAGGCCGAAATATTGCATTGTGTGTACGCAGCTTTAGGTAACACCTATAGATTAAGCTATTTTAGTTTAGATTAGTTAAATAATCAGCAAATAATTGAGGATTCTAGCCTTAAATTAGACAAGAGCTATAAATATCCTATATCCTACAAATTGTTTCCTATAAATGGTTCTTATTATATTATCAGTTATATTAGGTTCTTAGCTAGGTCATCATTTAAGGGTATCTCCACCCCTAACCGCTATGTCAGACAAAAAAAAAAAAGCAAACGGGCCGGACCGGCAGCCACGTCTGTGACTGGCCGAGAGGCAGTGGGGCCAGTAGTGGGTTGAATTTTAGTTTGAGCCCTTTAAAACAAACCTTGTGTATTGTTGGCAATAATGCACCCTTTAAAATATTAGGATATATAATATAAAAAGAGGCAAGAGATAAAAATGAAAGGAGAGTTTTATAACTACAAACATTCCCCTCTTAGCGAAGAGCCCCAAAATACTGTTAAATACTACTCCAGTTAATGGCATTAATCTAATTTTCACATTCTCACTTGCCTAATCTGGTTTAACAGAATTGGCTAGAGATTAATCTGTATTGTAAAGGGATTGGCTACAGACTAATAGTGGTCATGACCTGCTGTAACAAGTTCCTGAAGAACTCGGTTGAGGCCTCATACAAAAGCTGGGTACACACTTTCCAGATTTTTAAAAGATACAAAGCATAGGGAGAATGCTTGGGACTGTGTGTTTCCCTCGGCCACAACAGACTCTCCTATAGGGAGTCTACCGCAGCCATGGGAGATTTTACTTTTATTGTTATATATAGACTGTTACATTGTTAATTGAGCTACGAGTTAGAAGCAGCATTTGTATCAAAAAAGTACCTCATCTACCCTGTGATTAACAGCAGCATAGAGAACTGTATCAAAATTAACCCTGCAGCTGCCCGAAGTGGTGATTGCTGAGACAGGGTTTATATTCAGTATTTACTGTACCTATTACACTGTGATGGAGCTTATAGAATAGGAATAGGGGACATATCCTGGAGGTGTTTGTATAGCTGACTGAGGGAAAGGTGGTGTACCGTGTTAGCCAGTCAAAATGTTTGCAGGGTAACCCTTTTGAAACAAAAAAATAACTAAAGTGGTATAAAGGTAAACATATAGCTGACTTTCCACATTGTATCATTCATTATATATATATATATATATATATATATACACACACACACAGGAGTGATCGTTCAATATATTCCTTATATAGAATAATTGATCAATTTTCCCATACTTGGTCCAATGTTATTAGCTACCTCTACTGTAGTAATGGAAAATGGAGACTTTGTCTTGCCCGAAAGGTCCCAATACCAACAAAATTCAGCAATTTCTGTAAGATCCACCATCGGTGTTACAGCCCTGACTTTAAAAGACACTAATGGTAATGTAGTGTAAATGTGGATTTCTCAATAAAACAGAACGTTAGGCTGGGTACACATGGGTGAATTTTCTGTTCTGACCGTTTACTGCTATAAAGTGGTCTGCCGCAACAAATGTCTCCTATGGACCACATGATTGGCGATGATTTACCGGCATGTCAAATTGCCCGTTCATCTCACTCAGGCAAACCGGTGACTGACAGTGTTCACCAGCGCTTGTACAGTGGTAACCCATTTAGGAATCCCCCCTTGAAAATCCTGCACTTGCCACTGATTATACATCTTTAAGAACAGGGAAATACAAAATAGCCGATTGGAGAATCACACTGAACAGCCTGAGCTAAAGAAGAGAAGATGGTAGTCACAGCATGTCTTTAACGGCATAGCTTTGGTTAAGAACCACTTAGAAAAAAAATATTTACATTATAAACAGCAATAGCCGATAGAAAAGAAAAAATGTTTCAAGGTGGTTTTCCTCTAAATGAAAAAATATTAATAGCTTTATAATATATAAGGCTCTGGCATTTGAATGGGGAGGTGCAGTGGCGGGAATCTATATAATCAGTCACTCAGTGATATCACTGAGTGATTTCCTGTCTGCCAACGCACTTCCCCATGACTCTCTCCCTCCCTGTATTAGAAATGTAGATAACAAGCCAGTTTTTGTAAATATAGTTAACGGCCATTTGTTTGAAATACAAACGACTACATTTACAAAAACAGGCTTCTTATCTACATTACTAATAAAAGGAGGGAGGAGACAGAGTGCCTGTGCTTGATTTTTCTATTTTTGACCTTATATGTTATATGGAATAATACAGAATAATATACAGATATTAATTCACCTCGGCCATGTGCTCCTATATGGTCAGGGAACTCCTCGGTGGCGTAATCTCCTTATATTACACTGTAGGTAGCGTATTGTCCCTTATATAACAATGATGTACAGCACTATCACTAAAACGTTTGGGAAAGGCTTTTAAATATAGAACCTTCATGTCGTTTCAGCAGTTGGGTGTGCAAAGATCAGGCACATGTGCTGGTTCCCTTGGCAGCTATTAAGATTAAGAAGCGGACAGGCATTTACATGACATACAGTCACTACTATCTTTTTAATCCCGCTCTCTCCTTACTGATTGTGTTACCTGCATGGAGTCGGCGCTAATAATCTCTCCTCCAACAGCCCGGCCAAGCTGTACAGCCAGTTTAGATTTCCCAGTACCGGTGGCCCCAAGAATTACAACAAGAGGCAGAGACCGACCAACGCCGTGCGCAGCCATCTTTCCTATGTCATCCATAACATAGTGACTAGCCGGAAGAAGCGTAACTATTTACGTTCGAAGACACGCTCTGGACAGGCAGACACGTGACTGATGGAACTAAGGGGGTTACCCGGTGGTTTGTAGGTGTTCTATTGCAATGTGACTATGGAGTGAATAGTCACTGTAATTATGAGGCAGCTCACTGGGAATGGAGATAGGGGCAAGGGCAGGATTTTCAAGGGGGGGGGTATGATCAAATATTCTATTATCTAAAGATCACATATTACATATATTCTCTATGTACCATGATTATCATCATAGCAGGGCCGTTTCTAGCCATATTGGTGCCCTAGGCGCCCTCTCACCTACGTGCGCCTCTCCTCTGGAGACAAATCTTTTTGATATGCCCGGTGTGAATTCGCAGGATATCGTTTGTGCTCTGAAGGGATGTCCCTTCTGGTGAAAGGGCTTTCTGACAGCCATCAGATGTGGTTTCATCAGATCAGCAAAGGATTTCCTTGCACGGTTTTGCCCTTTGACCCCTTTAATAAATTCAAATAGACTACTGGACCCTGATTAGGAAACTCATGTGCCAAGTCGGCCATGCCTGCAGATGTCAGCCAGCATGCCCTCCTGATATTTGAAATGTAATTATTAAATGTTTGGCTAATCAGCAGGGTATCTCTGCTTGTAGCTTTTAATTTAAGGCAGTCTTAAAGGAGAGCAGTTTTCGTATAGACTGGTCAGTGATGTTGCCTTTTTTTTCTGCCTTGGACAGCATGAAAATAAGGGGACCAGCTGCATCTGCAATTTTAAATTGAATGGACCTTAGAGACTGATCCATTGAGTTAGGGGCTCTAAAGGCCTCTCTGCAGATTGGTAATACTGCAGAATCTCGAGCAATAAGAGCCTGCATGTCAGGAATGCCCAGAAAATTCTTCTTTGACGAGAGCTGACCTAAAAAACAACTGGGCAAAATTGTAAACTTTTGAGGAAATGGCCCGCCAAAGCCACACTGGTCATTTGCAATTCATTCATTTTTTTCTCTCTCAGGTGAGGTGGAGGTTGAGTGGCGTAACTAGGAATCACTGCCTCCAGCAAAACTATAATAGGGCCCATATCCATGCTTCATGCACAGTGGTTCTTTGTGAACAAAAATGAGGGGGGCTCCCGCCCCCCTGCAGTTGCTCCCCTCTAGTTACGCCCCTGTGGAGGACAGGAAAACACTCTGAGTCCCAGTCCACTGAGGAAAAGGAAACAGGTGCATCAAGATGTGACATCTCGTGAGGCACACACCTCTCTCCCCTTATGGCATTTGCCATGGGGGAAGAATATTGGAAGAATTGCTGGTTGTGTTGTGGAAGTGTTGAGTTTTTAAAACATACCCACTTTTTATAGAATACTGTGATTTTCTAGCACTTTTAGTACCCTTAACAGAATTACTCTCTACTTCAGAGTCACTGGAAGTGTTTGAGTGAAGTTTTTCAGTGGAGAATAGTTTTAGTATAGTATTTGAGGTTGAATAAAGACATACGTCCATCCAGTCCAACCCATCTAACAATAATCCATCATTATCCTGTTGATCCAGAGGAAGGCAAAAAAAAACCACCAAATTTATGAAGAGGAAAAAATTCCTTCCTGACTCCAAGTGACAATCGGAAATTTCCCTGGATCAATTCTACTTTATGTTATTAATACCAGTAACCTGCAACATTCTTTGTTTTCAGAAACTCATCCAGCTTTTTTTTTTAAAGTGACCAATGAACCTGCCATAACAACGTCCACTGGAAGACAGTTCCATAGCTTTACCGTTCTCACAGTGAAAAACCCTTTCCGAACTTGAAGCCTAAACCTAAAAGTCTTAAGGGATGGCCACGTGTCCTCTGACATGCTCTATTGGTAAACAATGCCCCAGATAGTTTATTGTATGGCAGTTATTTATACACAGTATATGTATTTATACACAGTAATCATATACCCACGCAAGCGCCTTTTCTCCAGCGAACATAATTGTAACTTATCCGGTCTCTCTTCATATTCAAGCTCCCCCAATCCCCTTGCTGATAATACCCACTTCACCAAATCATTAATAAATATATTAAATAGAAGCGGCCCCTACACAGAACCCTGTTGCACTCCACTTAGCACTTTAGTCCATAATGATGAAGCCCCATTAACTAGTATCTGCATCCTATTCATTAACCAATTTTCTATCCAAGTACAAATGTGACTCCCCCGACCAGTGGCGTAACTACCGCCCCGTGGCCGCGGGGGGGCCCGGATGGTAGAAGGGCCCGCCACAAGCCCCTAATCTGCGCAGGATGAGCCAGTTTTAAACAGGAGATCACATGTATGAATGAAATATACGCGCGATGAGTTGTTTAAAAAGACCGGACCCGAAATTCCGGTTCAGTTCTGGAAGTTCAGGTCCGGTTTTATATTTCATTCATACGTGTGATCAGTCAAGTCTGTGGAGGGAGTCAGGGGCCCGGCCCTCAAACTCGCGCGGGGGGAGGTCGGTTCCCTTCAGGTACACCCCAGACCAACTGACTTCAGCTTATACATTAGTCACCTATGGGGACTGTATCAAAAGCCTTTGCAAAATCCAAGTAAACTACATCTACTGCTATGCCAGAGTCTAAATTTCTACTCCACTCACATAAAAGCCAAACAAGTTAGTTTGACAAGATCTATTCCTCCTAAACCCATGCTGGTTACTACTTATAATGTCAGTCCTTGAAACATACTCTAGAATATGTTCCCTTATTAAACTTTCCAGTATCTTCCCCACCACTGAAGTTAAACTTACAGGCCTGTAATTACCAGTCTGTGAACGACTACCCTTTTTGAATATTGGAATAACATCAGCCTTTTTCCAATCCAGAGGCACACCTTTGGACATGAGGGAATCTGCAAAAATAAGAAACAATGGCCAAAATAAAACTAAACTTTGCCCCCTAAGTACCCGAGGATGTATTTTATCCGGTCCAGGAGATTTATTAATATTAACCTTATTTAGTTCTAACCATATCCTGGGTTAACCAAAGTGCACTTGAAACTTTTATACCATTATTGCTACTATACTCTATGATATCTGTACTTGGATCTTCTATAGTGTATACAGAGGGAAAAAAAATATTCAAGCTATTTGCTTTATCGCCATCCTCCGTAACTAACTTATCCCCATTAATTAATGGAGCCACATTCTCAGTCCTCATCTTCTTACTATTAATATACTTAAAAGAAATGGCTTAGTGTTGCTTTGTTCAGCTATCCTAACTTCATTATTAATTTTAGCTAGTTTGATTGCTTTCTTACACTCCTTGTTACAGTTTTTATAATCCCTAAAGGCCCTTTTCATTCCCTCTGACTTTTCAGAGGGAATGCCTTTTTCTTCCTTTCCATTTGCCTCTTTACATCAGAATTCAGTCACATGGGCGCAGATTTTTTTTTTTTACATTTATTTCCCAAGGGTATAAATTTAGATGTGAACTGTCCCTTCTAATACACAACACCAGCGCAGTGATACACAAACCTTGTTTAATTGCCCTTCTTGTTTCAATGTCCTTGAGATCAAGGTCCTTAAGAGCAAGGGACGTTGTATACGTTTCACTCACAGGAAACTTCCTTTTGTTAGGTCCAAACCACAAGTCCGACCAATGTGAATCCTATTTAACGAATAGGCCCCAGCCCCCACACCAATGAATGCAAGAGCCAGGAAGAGAAGGAAAAAAACAAAACACTTATTAACCCTTTCACAAGCCTGGCCACCAGGGAAATTGTTTCCGCCTCTGAGCTGTCCTCTCAGAGGTTTTTGGCTTGCTCAGAGCAGCCCTTCACTCCCTCCCTCCCTCCCATTTTGTTCTCCCTCCCCCTAGTGTAAAAACCCTTTCCCACATATTAAGGATAGTTCCCCCAGCCCCAACCACTATAAAATATTTGTAAGAAACTCCCCCGATCTTTACTTACCTTCCCTCTCTCCTCTGTCCTTCTGAACTGCCGGCAGCAAATCACAGATGCTGCTGGTCCGGCCCCCTGCTTGCAGTTTCGTGCAAGCAGAAGGCCGGGCATTGCGGCGGAGGACAGAGGGAAGGTAAGTAACAATTGGGGGACTTTCTTGAAAATCTAATATAGCGGTTGGGGCTGGGGCAACTATCCCTACATATTAAAAATGATCAAAAGGGGTGGACATGCCCTTTAATCTGCTTACACAGTCCTGCACACACAGTCCTTAACACAGCACAAACAATCCTTATTTTCAAACTTTCACACACACCATACAACCATCAAATGTCCTTCTTTTTCTATGTCCTTGAAATCAAGGTCTTTTAGAGCAAGGGACGTTGTATACGTTCCCTCTCTAGTTAATTTCACTCACAGGAAACTTCCTTTTGTTAAGTCCAAACAGCAGTTGCCCGCACACTAGAAAATCCTCCATGGCGTCACTGGAAAAATATGAAGTACCTGCGAGATCTTGGACCTTGCTAGATCTTGCACAAATACATGTGTTTTAAGCCAATAATACCAAAATGGTTAAACAGAACTTACGTATCAAGTATAAGGGCAATGACAAACCCAGCCCTTGGTCCCACTCGAGACTCACATCCTACAGGGATACTTGCCTCAAGAGGGAAATTTGGAGGCTGAGCTATACATAAAGTGTAACCGGGATCCCTTGTCTCTGCCATGTTAGTTTCAAATATAATCTCTTTTTTGTAGTGTAGACGGTGTAGTGTCCCTCCCTACCTTAACCACATGGTTCAAATTCTAAAAAAGTCCACAGACACTTACTTAACGCACCGAGTTCCCTTGGCTAAATCAATAGCTGGCAGCCTTTGATTGTCTGACTCTCCATTCCCCAAAGTTGCATTAGAGTCTGAAGCCGTGGGAACTAGGTTTGGTAAGTAAGTTTTTGAGGACTTTTTTAGAATTTAAACCATGTGGTTAGGGTTAGGAGGGGGATGCCTATATTACAGTAAGTTATTAATTTTGGGGTGGACATACTTTAAACAAACTTAATGGAGATGAAACAAAAAGCTCCTAGAAGATGAAGAGTGCCTAAAAGCTATTAAAATAGCCATCAGAGATTTTCTAAAAAAATCAACCTTCTGACACCACCTCTCCTCCACTAAAACAGGAAATTGTAAAATGCTATATAAGAGGCATATTAATACCACAAGGATATAGCTGCTACACTACATATCAATAAGCTATTTAAAAACATACACTACATAGAAACAAGATACAAACTTCACAGAAGAAAAGAAATCAAACAAGAACTAGATATAGCCCAAAAGAAATATTGCTATTCAGCAATAAATGTGTCAGATCTTTGGCTTATTCCTTGAAGGAACAAAAGAAATATACATTCATATCCAAGATTGTAAATACAGATGGGAACATGGTGGCCAGGTCGGAAGACATTGCAACAGCTTTTAGAACCTCTTGGCTATATTCTGTATCCAGTCCACACACTGTGAGTCCTGCTGCTACCACACTGGTGTTAATCACTTCATACATAGCCAAATCCCCTCTTCCTACTATCCCACTAGAAACTAGATCAACTAACTCATCTAACCGAGCCATTTTCCCCTCTACAATTTAAGAAAGCCATTAAACAACTAAAATTAGGTAAGAGACTGAGTCCAGATGGTTATACAGCAATATTTTATATACTACTATGCACAGATATCATACCTCCATTATTAGACACATTTAATGATATCTCCCCAAACTGCTCATTTCCACCCTAATCCCTAGAAACAAATATCAACATAGTCCCTAAACCCAACAAAGACCCCACCCAATGTAGTAGTTAAAGACCCATATCTCTCATTAACAGAAACTGCACAAATGCCATAGTAATACATACAGCTTCAACAATGCCTCCAAATGATGGATCCAACCAACCTTTACACGCCCTTTGAAAAATTATGCTCCACATCACCTCATCCGCAACATGGAATTTCTAAAATACATTATATCCATACAAAATTTTAATAACCTGCTCCAAAGAATGTCATCCTACATATTGATATATATGTATAATAACTAAACAACACACAAGGTTCAATTGAGATTGTCCTATTTTCAATGTTACCATATCCCATAGAAACAGCTCACAAAGGACTATTGGAAGAATGGCTGGAAGAACCATTCTCCTGAAATATTGGAAAAAACTATTATATATAGTTAAGCAAATGGCAGTCATAAATGTTTGGAAATCATATTCAAGAATTGGAATATGCATTGATGATCCACTGGATCGTGGTCACATCTTTGTGTCTGTACCTAACTTAAAGGGACACTATACTGAAAAAATGACTTTTCCTCATCTTAATCTATAAATAAATATGTGTAAGTAGCATCTACTCTGAGGCGTGTGTTGCTGCATGCCTTCAATCCAGCACACGTTTTGCTCAGGAGCAGTACCTCCCCCTCCTTCTTTTAACCACTCCCACTTTCATCTGACCTGATTTTTTGAGTTGGCATACAGAATTCCAACTATCAAATCTCTGTCATCGTTCCAGCTACAGCAAAACTGCTCACAGAAAAATAGATTAGGACAGCAAGGCACTTGATTGACAGCTGAAATTTAAGATGATTAAGGTGATTGGAAATCTGAAGAAATAGGTGGTGGTTGTGAATAATTCAAGTTTCCATTATTGATCAATTTAAAACAACTTTTTTTTTCATTATAGATGCCTTTTAAGAGATGATCCAGTAAACCTAGTTGCAATACATTTTTACATCAAACTGATGCACATCTTTTTGATTGTTAACATGTGCAATTTCATTTTAAAGGGCTACTGTGGCCTCCAAACTTAGGGTTTAATGAAAGCCTGCAGTATTTCCTGCAACTATCACATCTCTGGCTTTAGCCTATGGGATGCTTCCAGTTGGTTGAGTGATATCACCTGACCTCTGCCCCGCCCCTCCGCCCTGGGGAGAAGCATGCTCAGTTAAGACTTGATGCTGGGGAAAAACAGTTGAAAAGGTGTGCCTATTAATGCAGGCATAGGCTGGTCACAACTACACACACTGGTCACATGGATGAAAACTTTTACAGGCCTATGTAATTTAAGGGCATCTATACCAAAAAATAGGTTATATTAAATTAACCATAACTGGAAACTATAATTCTTCCCAACCACCACTGTATAATTTTTTGTTGATCTGCCCCCTATTTCTTTAGATATCCAATCTAAAACTTATTATATTTCAGCTGTCAATCAAGTTCCTTGCTCTCAAAAACTATTCCTCTGTGAGTAGTTTTACTGCAGCTGGAATGGTGACAGAGTTTTGACAATTGGAATGCTGTGTGCAGGCTTGACAGTTGGTTTGTGGGAAAAAAGTCAGGTCAGAAGGAAGTGGGAGTGATAAAAAAGGGAGGGGGGATACTTCTAAACAAAATGTGTGCTGGATTGAAGGCAAACAACACGCAAATCAGAGAAAGTGCTACTTACATGTACTGTATTCAATTATAGATTAAGATGAGGCTAAGTCATTTTTTTTCAGTATAGTGTCCCTTTAAAGTTCTTATTGTTAAAAATGGTGCTAATTTTGCCCCAACCATTCAGATGATAGCTTTCAAATGGTAAATAACATCTGATTGGTTGGGGCAAAATTATAGTTATATTTTAACAATTAGAACTTTTATTGCATAGGCCTAATCGTGTTAAAGCAGAAAGTAATATTGCTGATCCTTTCCAGCAATAACATCTTACAAATTTTATCAAGAGATGTAATTTAGGTTTTATTTTGAAGGTACGATCCTAACTAGTTTGGAAGAATTGAAGACCACAGTTACCCTTTAAATATACATATATATCAAAAAATACAAGTTCAAAATTATGCAAATATACTGGTTTGCATTTATTAAACACAGTGGAGGGATTACATCCTGATTGAGTTGAGTTCTAGCCTTTTAGGTCCTCATCCTGGGTACTGCGATGGGAGGAGCGTTGGTTTGTGAAGGTATAATTGCCCTTAAAGGTTTCCAGCTCATTATAGCAGCCTTGCTCCTCTGCTTGTGGTCAACCAGGATACAATTGTAAAGGAGCAATTCCAATGGCGTTTGTCCATGAGGGCATACAGGAAAGATCCAGGTATAATTAATATGGAACGTTCTGTCATTGCCAGCATTGGCAGCAACAATGTTATCATCTGTAACCATTAGACAGAAACATTTTTGTTTGGACCAATAGGTTACAATGCCAAAGGCATTAGTTTGTGGGCATTGTAATTATCCATACACATGCCTGATCATCTATGTGTATGGCCACCTTTAGTCAAATCAATACAGGAATCTTCTTGTATAAAGCAGTACCCCAGGCAGTGCTATATTCACTAATGTAAACAGCTGGACAAGCAATCTTTTGATCTCTTTATTAAAAGACAAGGTGATTAAACATAAAGGCAACTGTGGTCTTTAAATAAGTATATCTGTTGTATTCAATTAGATCAACTGGACTTGAAATGTAGTTCTTCACTGCACTGCACTGCATATATGATGTCGCTTTTCTTGTGTTAAATTCACAAGGGAAGAGGTACAAAACAACAAACTGGCTTTCTTGGACTGCTTGGTAGAAGTTAAGGAAAATGGTAAACTGGAAGTAGAGGTTTACAGAAAACCAACACACACAGATCAGTATTTGATGTTTGACTCCCACCACCCTTTAGATCACAAGCTGGGGGTCATCAGAACCCTGCAACACAGAGCCGAGAACATCCCCACTAGCACAGAGGCGAAGGCTAAAGAAATGAAACATCTCAGAGGAGCCCTTAAAACTTGTGGATATCCAGACTGGGCCTTTGTCAAAAGAAGTAGAAGGAAAGAAAAGAACACGAATACCAACAGTGAAGGGGAAAAGCAAGACAGGAGGAAGAACATGGTCATCCCATATGTAGCAGGGGTCTCCGAGAAATTAAGAAGAATTTTCAAAAAACATCGTATCCCTGTCTGCTTTAAACCGAACAACACACTGAGGCAGCAATTGGTACATCCAACAGATATACCATGACCTGGATGAATGAGAACCTTCACAAGCATACGTCTTTAAATAAGGTTATATAAAAGCCTGCAGCCATTCATTTAAAATGTGAGAAAGTATATTACGGATAATGTTCAAACTTCATGATTCCAGTAGTTTAAATGACATCCCCTGGCCCTCGGCTTCTCCCTTGTCCCCAGGGAAGGAGAAATTTGTGAAAGACATGAAGTACTGGTACAGACAGCTAATGAGTAATGTAATCCAAATCCACCTCCCAAATTTCAGGATCTTTTTAGAGACAGAAAAAAAGACAGTAAAATGATTTTGCCGAAGGTTTACAAAGGCACAGAAAGGCTTTAATAAGGTTTACAGATGTGAAAATAACTTTTATAAAATTACAATTGAGGGGGGATATTAATGCAGAAAGAAACTGGTCACATAAAGCTACAAGCTGCTGGAAGCAGGAAGGCTTAGGAACTTATACATTTCGAAAGTTTAACCTAGAGATGTGATCCAGGATTCATTTTAAAGGTGCGATGGAAGGCTTTATCTTAACCATAACTTGTTTGGAGACCATATTCCCCTTTAGCACTAGTTACTTAAAGCTAAACAACTCCAGTTTATATCCTTTATAGGAGCAATGCCAGAAAGTGCCAATCAAAAATGCCAGAATTAGGAAATTCCTAAATAATTGGTAAACTTAGAACAAAAGCTAACAAAAGGAGGTTGATGTGGAGGTTGATGGCCTCTAACCTACACTATAAACCCATGTACTATAGCTATGTTTTGGCTAAATAATGTAACATAACATCATTCCAAAGCAAGTCTATGGGAACTGCCCAGAAAGAAAAAAAACTACAGGTGACTATTATACAATTAATCACATTTACAATAATTTGCCTGTGTTCCTCTAGCTGCATGTTAAGTCTTCCATTACATTGTGCATATAAATAGTGCCCATATCAAAACTCCATGCTAATGCTAACAGCAGACCTGTTAAGGTGTCCATACACTTGTTAGACATTACAGTCAATTCTTATTTGCCGTTGTTCCCACAACATTCCCAGACAGACATGGCTTTACAATTGATGTTATGCCTGTGATAGGGCCGTATAGTTATCAGGAACATCGGCAGGTAAGCTGAAGCGTATGGGCACCTTAATACACGAAGGATACTATATAGTTACTATCATAGGACTCAATTTCTACTGGCCTTGCAGTATTGTTATAAAATATGTCACTATTTAGATCTAATCATTCATATGTCTTAAGTGTCTAAACTAAATTTTTTAAAGGTTAACACTTAATAAAAATTCTTAAACATTTGGTTGGAAGTTTATACATATTTTCTGCTGTTCACACTAAAATAACAGATGGAATGTAAGGTAATGCAAATCCTGCATGGCTTATACAATTAAAAAACTGAGAAAGTTACAGCCCAAAGGCGAGCTTATGAGGATTTAAATGTAATCCCTTCTGCCCACTAGCAAAACATACTGGCAATGTAGTCTAGACAGATGGATATTACTATAGTAACATTAGAAAATGGTCCTGTAGCAGCAAAATTCCTATAGCAACAAGATGTGAGAAAACCATAGATACAGTGTTATAGTGATTATCCAATTGCAACTAGGTGCAGTTCCACCAGTACAAGACAACTGTTAACAGCTTGTACAGGATCTTAAAATGAGCTTAGAAATCCACAGTAAAACACATTTTTCCCTGATAAAAGTGATTAATATAATGTTTCTACAATGACAGATGAACAGTAAAATCAGATAATTTTGGGCCAATATCTTGGTTGTATTATCTGTGTGATTAAAAAGACCAATCATTTCCAACCAATTTTCTTTAAAAAAAAAAAACAACTTGGAAAATATTGATAAATAACTGTTCAGTCTTCAGTACGTCATGCAGTTATTGGCCAAAATAATGGGCATGTGACTTAAGTTTTCCCCAACAGACCAATCAATATATCAATTAGTAGCTCTGTTGGGCTAGAATATAATGCCAAAGTTGGGGCCCATGTTACTGTTTCAAGGAAGGTGCGTTGTCGCGTTTTCAATGATATGAAAAAAAACGCAAACGCAAAAAAAAAAGCAGCAGTGTGGCATAGCCCTATGGCAGCGCCGATTGATCCACAGGGAAAGAGGAAGGGAGGAGGGGGGAACCCTGCGCATTACAGAACCCTCAGGGAGGACAAGGAAGTAGCAGGCACTGGATTACACAGACAGCTCCTACTCTTCACTTTTGTGGACTTTCAGAAGGCACTGCAGGACAACTACAAGGAGCAGCAGAGAAAGACCAGCAGTAGGTAAAATTTTAGTTTTGGGGTTGGATATGCCTTTTAAGGTTCGGTATACGCATAATATTTCGACCCGATTATCTGGCTCGTTCAATATTTTAGTCAGTCAGGTTAAAATATTGTCAAAAATTTGGGTGCAACCAAATAAGGATGGTTTTTCAACTTTGTTCAAAATTCCATTAGACCTGTCAAAGGGAATTTCAGCTAATCACGTAGTCTTCAATGAGGTTTGTGATCAGTTGTGCCAAAAAAATGGTGATACCATGAATGATAGTGAATTTCAGCTAATCACGTAGTCTTCAATGAGGTTTGTGATCAGTTGTGCCCAAAGATTGGTGATACCATGAATGATCGTAAATTTCAGCTAATCACGTAGTCTTCAATGAGGTTCGTGATCAGTTGTGCCAAAAAATTGGTGGTACCATGAATGATAGGGTCAAAATTGACCTGTGGGTACACATGGTGCGATCCTTCCTCCTGACTAACCTTTCGGCACTTCCGACTGGTCGGCCAAGAAGGACTGCCGGTTGTGGCAAAAGCAGCCTCGTCCGACAGTTAGCCGCGGCCAAGCATGCAGTCCATAGAGGACCGCACGATTGGCTATGGTTTAGCGACATGTGTGTACACAGTGTGTATAGTGTGTACCCAGTTGAGTGTAAATTACATGACCTAGCACTCAGGGTGTTAATCAACCAAGGGAAGAAAAATCTGCACTGTGGCATAAAGTCAATAAAAATTAAAGACAAAGGCCTTTTCTACTTCTAGCAATTTATATGAAGGAAATGTACACATGGATATTTTCCATAAAACAGGGTTAATAATAGTGTTTATAAAAGTGTACACTTGATAAAGGGTTTGTATACCTGAAACATGCTAAAAAGCACTAATAAATCACTATGCAGCATCTTCCTCCTTATTGATTTAGTATTTAACTGCTTCACCATGAAAAAGGCGCTTTCTGCTTTTCTGGTCTTGCAATGGTACATAGTTTCATAGCTTGTAATGATTTTTTTTTGTTAGAATTTTTGGGATGGTAAATAAACACTTGTTAAAAGAAATATATTCAGTTATTCCTATATTGAGGATATTTAATTTTGGAGCAAGCAATTCCAAATATCGCTTCTCAGCCAATCACTGATTCCACTACCTGTCCGGGTCGGCACCTGCAATCGCATGTGTGTACGAACTTTTAGTCTTGTCTGTATTTTGGCTCCCGTTGTTTTAATCCCCTTTCAGAATGACACCCTTTGCACTTTCTGATGGCCTCAAGGTGACAGAACTGCAGATAAGAATGACAGCAGAAAAATAAAAGGGGGGGGGGATATTCTGACACGCCCCCTATGAACATATACACAAATAGACTGACAGTTCAGCTGCTGATTTGTGCTAAACTGTGTTAAAAATAAATTAGAGCAGACCAATGAAAATACAGCCCATCTTTTACATTAGTTGGCTAAAGCTAGGTACAAACACTAGCACTAAAGCCCCGATCAGACGGTATCAGGGCTTTATCGTCAGTGTGTAGCTTCTTTCCCGAAGGAGCGTGTGACAGCCGAATGTTCAGGTCGGCCTTGCAGTCATTTGGGGAAAGACCGAAAGTTTCCCCTTGGTCGCGGTAATCTCCCTATAGGGGGAGTCAGCTGGGGCTGAGGGAAACTCACAGTCTTGAGCATTTTTCCCATGCCGTGCAGATCCTGTCCGTCCCATTTCTTGTGTACCCAGTTTTTGATATTTTGGCCTGACCAAGACAAATTTATTCAGACCTTTTGGAAAGGTTGCCTGATCCTGCAGTTTTTATTAGATCTGTAAATTTAAATGGCGTGTACATCCTACTGTGTAGTGTTTAAAGATATTTACCTTTCTCTTCTACTCCTTATGGTTGTCCTGCAGGGCCTGATAAAAGTCCAGAAAAATGAAGAGTAGTAGCCTGTCTGTGTGTAATCCTTACCTGCTCACGCTGTGGAGCTCTCCATCCTCCCTCTGGATCCCTTTGCGGCTGCATCATCCTTTTAAAAAATATATATATATGAATCTCTGCTAAGTACAGACGTAGCTGCAGTTCCAGACCTTTCTGCTCTTCTGTGCACGAAAGTTTTATAAGAGGCTGTGACAGAGGCATAACATGGGGGGTCACTTACCTTAGAAGAATTGTGGTTTGGGGGTACAGATACCCTTTATCATAGTAGGGAAAATACTGGAAATTGTTACAAGGTCATATTCAGGGATATGTCTCAAGAACTGGTCTTATAAGTAGTAATCCGCATGGATTCATGAGAAGTCGATCTTGTCAAAATAACTTGCTTGGTTTTTCTGAAGATGGTTGTAAGAATTAAGATTCTGGCATAGCAGTGTATGTGGTTATGCATAGATTTTACAAGGCTTTTGATAGTCCCACATAGGCAACTTATGTATAAGCAAAATATATAACACATTAGTACATTGATATAGAATTGATAGATTGCATACAGAGAGATTTTGTCAATGACCCTTCATCTATGTAGGCTGACGTTTTAAGTGGGGCTTCAAACGGGGACCGGTTCCATTATTCTTTTCGTAAAGGACTTGAGGTTCGTACACACGAGCGATCGCGGGTCCCCACCTGCGACGCACAATGTGTCCAAACGTTCATTTCAGACAATAATCAGGCCGTGTATGGGCCGATTATCAGCCGAAACAAACATTCAGACACATCATATGTCACGGGACCCACGATCACGCGTGTGTACGGGGCTTTAGAGGCGGGTATTAAGGGAAAGGTAACTTAGCTTATAACACAAAACTATTTAAAGCATCAGAATATTCAAGTTCTGTGCAATTGCTGACAGTAGACCGATATGCAGAAGTTAATACAAAATAAACCATTGATTTATCCCCACCAAAAGATTAAACTCAAAAAGGTAAATTGTCCCATATACAGCTTGCTTCAGCTGTGGCAAACAGCACCAGGCAGCAATGGCTAGAGCTAGCAAGCATTATATAAAGAATGGTATAGATTCAAGGGAGAAAAATATTCAAATGAGGCACTGGTAAGACCTCATTTGTATTCTAATTTAGTTTTTGAATTACCTAACATCTTGTAAATTGATCAGTGAAGGGCAACAAAATTAACTGGTCCAAAAATGACTAGGTAAATTGACAGGAATTGCTTTCCCGAGGATTTCTGCAATATACTTTCATTATTTATTTTACATAGTTTTGAAGATATTTACATGTGTGATATGGTTGCAGCATCACCAGATCCCCTGCACTGAAACCTTGCGACAGTCCCTCGTCTTTGTTTTCTCCTCCTCGTGGGCCCCCATGGCCCCTATCCTTGCAGCCTCCTGGGCCCCTCCACTCTGGGGGGGGGGTCACAGGACCCACAAGTGTGCAGAGCCACAGGGGGCTGCAAGGGGAGGGGACACAGGGCCCACGATTGGGAAGGGCCAGCAAGTGTGAGGCATTTAAAAAAGCAGTGCTGTGCTGTTCTCTCCACCCCCTTCATCATGCACTGAGCATGTGCCAACCGCAGGTTAGGAGGAGGAAACTATTTCTGACCGCAGATTCAGAACCTCCCACCCCTAACTTTCTGATCAGTAATTTCTTCATATTTTGGGCTGTGTAGCACGTAGAGAGGTGGTTGATGGCTCGTTTTAAAGGTATGAACCTGGCCTTTCATTTAAAATAAACTTGTTTGGAGAACACAGTTCCCCTTTAACATAAGGGCAGGGCAATAGAAGGCTTGAATATGCCGACAGATTAGTCAGGTTAGGACTTTTTCTATTGAAAAAGTAGCACTTGAGTGGGGATATCACGACTTTCTACAAATATGTTAATGGGGCATACAATAAACTCAATTGCATTTTTCACCAATAGCTATATCAGAGTTGGACATTTAAGATAAACCTTTCCTAACCAGATGAAGCTTAACAGTGAGAACAGTAAAAATGTGAACAACAAGTACAGTCCTTGTTGACTCAGGGGATCCTTTCAGACCACCCACAAAATATTTAGAAATCCCTAAATACTGATCGCTTAACAGTTCTCAGCCGACAACCATCTAGCACATGTATAAGGTTTTAGGTCAGATATACAGGCTGATCCTGGGCTAATATGGACCCCCCCAAAAAATAAACCTACACATTCCAGTTTGTGCCTTGTGTTAATATAACCTGGAAAATTCATTAACATGACAGGCACAGAAGTTACTTGGAAGGTTGAATAAGGGGCTTGTTTGCATATTTGGCAAGGTGCACAATTCAGAAACAGCTCTGCTTTTAGGAATCATAATATGGTAAAACTTGATACAGGTACAAACCTGTCAGAAAAAGTCCATGTTATGCTCAAAAAAAAAAAAAAAAAGTGTAGTTTATTAGCAACTGCCCATCCATGGAAATGTTAAGATTAACAAGAATTCTCTTCTATAAAGAATTCCATTACAGACATTGCATTTGGTCAAGTGCTTAAGAGGTTTAGTTTATAGAAGGAGGCTTAAACATTTCAGCTGCTAACATGTAATGATTTTTATAAATCATAATTACCAAGTGTACAAAAATACAGTATAAATTTTCATCCAGTACAAAAAAAAATCCAGAAAGCAGCAGGTTTAAAGACATAGACAAACTAAAGTGTAAAGTGACAAAAGTGAGGTATAGAATGGTTTAGACCAGAAGGTGTTTCCCACAAAAAGCAATAAGTCCATCAAAGCATAGTCGTAGTAATGACCACCCACCCCTTCTACAAAAACATAAAGGTACTCTTAAAGTGTAAAACTACACAGGATTTCAAACATTCAGTGGTTTCATTGTACATGGAATGCTTTTAGGTACTCCACTTGAATGTGGAGAAATCCCAGTATGCTGGAAGATTTAGAACCACAGCAGTTTAAAAAAAAAAAAAACACTAGTTTTACACTGCAAGCATTATGCATTGGAAAAATCTAAAGGTCTGCAGTATAGAATGGATTTTTCTTCTTTATGAGGGGAAGAGGCGGGCTGTAATTCAAGGGTCTTTGCAGCAAACCAGGCAATATCACAATTTTAAAGTGCATTACAGCAATCAATAATGAAAGCTTAATTCTGTACCCTCACTGCAAGCCACAAACAAGAGGCTGTTTGATTTAGGCAGTGTACACACAGGCCAACACTAACCCAATATACCTTTCAGCTGAATTACTGATCGAAAGTCTGCTGAAATAGTCAGTACCTCTTATTTTCTTCAACCAGTTGCACAGCCTATTGAAGACTATGCAATTAGGTGAAAATTGGCAACATGTCCAGGCAATAAATTCCTGGCAATATTTCTACCAGATTAACAAATATTGCATCAGACAGCTGGTCTGGTCAAAGAGCTCAGCTTATGTGTACACATCCTTCATTATTTACCACAAAGTGTAAAGGCTTCAGCTTTGATTCCTTACATTGAACAGGCTAACACAGATTTAACGCAAGAAAGCAAAAAAGTCTCTGGTTGCCATAAAATTCCCAAATTCTGTTTTTCCCACTCCATTAGGTACTACAGGAACACATTTGTACCCAAAAGACTGAAACAGACATCAGCTCTGAAACCAAAGAAAATTTGATCACCTGAAAAAGGATAAGCCCATTATCCCACTGTGCTCTGAAGAGCAAACTGTCTTACATTATAGTCTTTTGTGCATCCCCCTTCCCCCACAGACAAAGAAAGAAATTCAATGTGCAAATGTGCCAGGCAAAGCCAGTTTCTTTTCAGCGCCCTTTCAGTTGGCTTAGTCTCCTTAAGAGCTGCTGGTGGCGAGACCAGAGCTTCAGTTTTTCTGCAGAGAGGTGCTGCTCCTGAATTACAAGTCCCTTGAGATATTCAGTTGCTTTGCTGAGAACTACCACCTTTGGGGTCTTTGAAGAGCGGGCTAGACTGGGTACCTCTTCTCTCAGTGCCAAGAATCGAGACCTCAGGTCATTCCTCCTTTTGCGTTCCAAATAATTGTGATTTTTACGCTTTGCAAGGTCTTCACTGTCTGAGCTACCAGAGGCCAGTGGCGAGCTTGGAACGTCAATGTTGCAAGGCTGTAGAGAAGGAGGGGGAGACGTCACCTCTCCGGGTTCCTCCTTAATAGGTGATTGAGTGCTATGTTGAGGAGACATGGAACTAGATTCAGGGGGAAGGCGAGCTGCATAGTTGTGTTGTTGCTGGTGAATGGATATGTGGAAAAGCTTGGTAGCTGCTGGATCTGCTCTTACTGTAATTGTAACTGGCTGTCGTTCATTATAACATTTTCTTTTCTCCACAGTAACCACATCAATCTCATCATCATCTGCAATACAGAAGGAAACTGTTACAATGAAGTATGGCAGAAAGTCAGATTTGTTGTTTAAAGATATTCTGAAAATAAAACCAGAACACAAGGAAATAGTCTTCAAAAATATGGTCACCATTAGCAGTGTCTTGCCAATTAAGAAGTTAATTCAGTTCTAAGACTCACAGCACTACATTTGCAGTAAACAAAACATTAACAACTGACAATCTGCATGAGGAAAGTTGCCATGTCCACTTTAGTTCTTTTTTTACTCCTATAAATGTCTAGCACAAGTGCAGAATCATGAAAAACTCTTTTTTTGCAGAACAAAGAGACTATCCTGTACAGTCTTAATCCACAGCAAATTCAGTCCATGCTATGCATCACAAAAGGATTTTTACAGATAATTAGCATAGCCTCAGGATTAACCCTTCTCCATCTCAATTTTACACATGCAAATACACTGCTAGCTTTAGGGTACATTATACAAGGCTAGAGAATTCTCTACCCAGTACTAAATGAACAAAAATTAGCAATCTAATCTAAATAGTACCAGCAAGAAATGAACAAATCATATGGGCTATAAGACCAATAATGGAAATGGTGTTTGTGCATGGTCTGCCCTGCCTTTGTCAAAAAGGCTTTGTGTAATAGGGAAGGTTGTGGGGGATGGGGTGTATGAAGTTGCTGTACAAAGAAGAAAAGGGTTGTATTATGTGAATAGGTTCTCATCCCCATCAATAAACCCAAGACAGCCAACAAAAAAGTGATTGGTTCACCCAATGTAGTTCAAATTCAGAGCCTATGGCTATTGGCTAAGAGGTGCCTGACCCCCACCGGCTGCAAGCTGTTGCTTTTTGTCTAGCCATGTGTCTGCCGCATGCAGCTGAAAGCTTCTATACTTGATTTCAGAAGGGGGAGGGGTGCCCAGCAAACAATAGCCTCAGAGCATCCCTTCAAATTTCTGTCCAAGAGTACACAGTGCTGCTCAGTTTCCACAAATTATGAATGGCAGCACCACGTTTAAGAGATGCCAGATGCATACACTTGATTCACAAATATACAAAGTCTTTAACCTTTTCTTTAAACATCCACCTTTATTTTTGCACCAACAAAATTAAACAAAGCTTAAAGGGCATGTCTATCCTCATAAAAAGTTTAAGAAACTGTTAATAAAAAAAAAAAAAAGGGGACCTTGTTGCAGGGAACTGGGTTGATAATTTCTAGCTCCCAATATTGTTTCTGTAAAGTGTGCAACCACAAATTAAGTAAGCCGCTTTTACCAGGCTTCAGCACCATTTCAATATAGAAAAATCAAGGACTACCCTAGCAGATAAACTATTTGCTGGTGTTCCTCAAATAGATATTGGGAGGTAGAAATAAATTAATCCTACCTCCCTGTCCCAGATAATTTTAATTTTTATAGTGGAGAAATGTATTGCACAGGAATGTGCTATGATCAGGTTCACAAAAATGAAGCCATTTTTAAAAAGGCAAATTATTGAGGGTTTAAATGCACTAAACTTACCTCCACACATTCCACCTAAAGGTGGGTACACACACACACACATTAACGATAGGGATGATACCGTCTGAACCGACTGTATCCTCCCTTTAACGTTGGTGTGTAGCATATTTCTGATCGCTTCCGAGAATGACAAATGTTCAGCCTTGCAATAGTTTGGAAATGCTTGAAAACTTCCCTTGCCCGCAGTGGCCTCCCTGTAGTTAAAGTATAAGGAGTCTGCTGCGGCTGAGGGAGATTAGCAGTACTGAGAATTCTCCCTATGCTTTACATAGGGAGAACGCCCGGGGCCATGTATAGAGGGATCTTTAGAAAATGACTGTAGATTTCATGTGTACACCCAGCTTAAGTTAGAACAACGTTTTGACCTGATTATTTTGATGACAACATTACATTGCTAAATGAATGTGCCAGGATGCATTCTTGGCAGCTGCCTATTGGAAAGTGTTCCTGATGACAAATATATAGACCCACTAGGAAAAGGCCTGCAAAATGGATGCCCAACCCACAGGCTAAAAGATATCCAATATGCAAGTTGTGTATGGGAACCTTAACACAAATGCTAAAATGATTTACTAGTTTCTAGAAGATTTGGGAAAGAGGATACCTATTGTTAATCCCTTCAGTGTACCCTCTAAGTTATGCGTGTACACACAAGACAGGTCTGTGTAATATAGACACTGCATTTGGTACCACACAATAAATCATTTTGCTTGACAAGATACATTTCTGTGTGCAAATTTAGTAAATGAGGGGACATTGCATTTCATTAATCAGTACTTTTTGATTGTTGCACAATGCTTGGAATACTGTTAAAAAACCGCTTCAGGAAAGAAGTCGTAAACTGTAAAACAGACTTCCAACCCAAAAGCTGCAGAGATGCAATTATGGCAAGGGACCAGGCTGTGTAAGTAGAATATAGAAGTTTTTCTAAAGGGAAATAAATATAGCTTGGTGGGGCGAACATGACCCTGCATGATTTCTATAATTGTCAACATTTTACAGAGCAGACCAAGATTGAGTGGTAAGAAAACAAATACTCACTAGACAGGACGACTTCAGGAAGTTACAAAATTGCAGAATTTGCTGCAACAAGAAACATTCAGGGTTATTCAATAAAAGTTCTTATAGTTTAAAATGGTTCTAATTTAGCCCCAACCAATCAGATGTTTGCTTTCAAATGGTAAATAAGATCTGATTGGTTGTGGAAAAATTAGCACAATTTTAAATAAGAACTTTTTTGAATCTCCCTGATAGTTGGCAAAATCCTCTGCTAGTCAGGTGTTCTAAAGTCTATACAGGCTCATTTACATTACATTCTCCTATACAGATTGTAGTCAATAGGGGGCACATTAGTCACACAAACCTGTTAGTCCCGCTAACCCTTCCTAAATTAATGGGATTTTTAGGGTCTGCAGTAGTTTTTAAAGGTGGCCATACACTTGAGTGATAATAGGTAACTAGGTTCCACAACGGGATTTACCTATTATTGCTCGTGTGTAGGGGATATTCCAGACCAGTCTTTCCCGATCCTTTGGAGTGCCGACTACGGTTGTTCGTCGGCACTCCAAAGGATCGGGAAAGACGGAAAATTTCCGTCGGTGGGCATCGGCTCCATTAACTTTAATAGAGGGAGCAGATACCGATGGTGCGGTGTATGGCCGCATGGCCGACCAATCCCCATACCATGTATGGGGATCTGTCTGTTCCATGTGTGCATGTTCCCTTCGCAATGTGCCGACAGATACAAATGTGATCTGTCGGCACATTGCGATGGAAATCGCATGTGTATGGCCACCTTAAGAAGTTGAGCAAACAGCCACTACAAAATATTTACCAATGTGACTTCAGAAACACCAGAAAATAAATGGCATTGAAGTAATGCAAAGGTTTAAACAAAATAAGATGTAATTTCAAAATATTTTTTGCATGCCAAATACCCAGCAATAGTGGTCCAAATCCCCCTAATGTGTCTATTTGGTTTGAATAGCTTTAGGACCTATCCAAATCATGAGTTTATCAAGTTAAAAAATAGAAAGATCGACTTTCTTTCGACATCTTTCAGCATTATTTTTCTATTCTCCAGGATAGCAGTCAGTTGTAGGTTCAGATACAAACTAATTTCTTTTGTGGTGGTAGAGTTTGTTTCATTACTTAAAACCTGAAACACGCAGGCAAATATTTTGACCTCTATTAACCATTCGTCAGATAGTGTGCCATGTTTCTGTGTATCGTTTACCTTTAAAACAGTTTTAAATATATACTGGCAACTAGAATATACCACCCATACTTCCTTAGAATCACCAGTTTCCCCAACATTCCTCCCATCACTAACACTGAGAAGGTTGGTTGGAAATACTGTCAGTGCAGCCATTCTAACTATAAAATTTATGAAAAGGGCTCTCAGTCTGGAGCCTGACCAATGGAAGGACTCTACCTGAAGCGCATCTCTGGTTCATGACCAAGAGAAGGTAGGCCAGACTTGGACTAAAAACACAACTTCACTGCACTGGTACAAGGGATCTAGGCAAATCCCTAAATAGAGCAAGCATGTACTGATATTTAATTAGGCCTATTAAGCAGTCACTTTATTTGATTTAGGTTTTAAAATAGTTATTTCAGTCTAATTTGATTACATAATGGGTTGTTTGTATGGGCAATGCAGCCTATGAATCATTTGCCCAATTGTCAACATATTTTTAATGACAGCTTCTAAGTCCAATATTTATGAGATTGGCTATAAAAGCTGTCTTAATAGTGCAGTGCACCTGTCAGCCTCAACAACCTGCCACATTTCACCTGCAGGCTTAAGGTGTGTAACGTCTACAGGTCTAAACAAGTCACACACACAAAAAAAAAAAAAAAAAGTCAGAAAATGTTCACTATAGGATATCCTCATTAGGCTGGGTACACAAGGACAGATTTTTCGGCCTGATTAACCGATATTTCCGTATATTGGTCAGTCCAAAAAAATTTCTGCTGGTGTCACCAGATGTTGATCGCTTATTTCCCCTGATTGGACAAACAGCCAGACACATCGGTAAATCCTGACCAATCCCTATGGAACTGCAAACAACTGCCACTTTTCTTGGTTGAGAACTCGCTAGAAGCAAACACTCAGTCGGAACAAGAAGTCCCTTCATGTGTACCCAGCCTAACAGATCATGGACAATGCTTTGATGGAGATCTGGTTCCTCACCTGAGTCACTAGTGCTTTCTGATCCAGAAGAATTGGGAACTTTTTCAGGAACAGTTGTAGGTACAACTAAAGCAGGTGTGCTCTTTTCTGAAGTGTCACCAGTAGAATCTAGAACTTCACTGTCCTGTGCACATTTTTGAGCAGTTGCCACACGAGGAGACCCAGTTGATAGCCGTTCGTGTATAACCTTTTCTAGCCTCTCACGAGTAGAGAAACCACTCCACATGCAGTCTCTTAACAGTACTACAGAATTCAACCCAGAGAATTTTACAGGCGATTCCCATCCCAAATCCATCAGTTCTGCTCCACAATCTGTACCACCACCCCCTGGGCATCCTACTGATGACAGGGAGAGGTCAGGCAAAAGCTCAAACTTCTTCCATATGTCTTCGCTCGGAGCAATACATCGATAAAAATCCTCCTTCATGTCCACATCATAGAAATAGTGTGTACTGTAGGAACCAAAATCCATTTTCAGGAACGAAGAATGGCTGCGGGAAAAAGTACAGTTGTACCTTGGTCAGAATTTATAAATAAAGAAAATTGTGGATTTGTACCAGTGGCCCTACCAAGATTAACTGAGGAGGCTGCATGTCATAGGAAAAGAAGATGGGGCTCTTGGTTGCAGGGCCCACTCCCCTGGTAATTACACCACAAATACATATTTAAAGGACAATCATCACTTCTCCCAGTGATTACCCAGGGTGACCTAAACTGATAGGTTTTCACCCCTGGGTCTTACCTTTGCATGGCTCATTCTAGGCTTTAAGGCAGGGTTGAGGACCACAGGGTTTACGTCCTCATCCTGAGTACTTTGGTCTGATTGACAATAATTGCCCTTTGAGAGGTGCATAAATTTGCCCAAGCTAGTAATCTGTAGCAAACAGATGTACCAGTAAAAAAAAAAACAAAAAAAAACACCCTAACAGTTTGTTGCAAACTAATAGAGCACAGGAAAACATTTGTGTATATTGTGTAATATGCCCCATAGTACCCTGGACTTGCCCTTATTAATCTATGTTAAACACCCCATTACAATTTGCAAGCAATACATGATGTAATAAAAAGGTGCAAACGTTTGCCCATGCTATTAAATTTAAAGCAACCAGGGTTTATCCAACAGCAGAAACCCAATAGAAAGTCATCCGATAGGTTACTGTGTAAATCAGGCACACAGGCAAAGTTTTGCATCTCTCATTGCATTAGCCCCTGGGCGTTTAAGGTGTTGGCGGAAGGTAGCTACAGATGGGTAGAAAAGACCCCACTAGAGGGTGGGTACATCGTTCAGTCGCAACATCCTAAGGGCACATACATAGCCGTGGGCAGAGAGGGAGCCATGGGAACACAATGTGAAACCAGCAGTAGGGGAACTAAACGGGAATAAACAGCAACACAATGGGGGCAAGAAAACGGAACTGGGGAGGAGATAAGAGTTTAACCATGTGAACCAGCACAAAGCCCCAGCAGCAGGTGCACCGTCTGACCCATAGACCGCCATGTAACCCACCCGGTCCCTCCCCATGGAGGAAGCACATGGAGGGATGGACGCTGCGCCTTCAGGTCCCAATAACCGAGCAGGCACTGGGAACCCCCGCTAACTCTCAATGTGTTTGTCATCCCTGAAACTTCTAATTTTAGCCGAGATTCCGCACTCCTGAGACCGTGCCCAACGTCTTTCTAACTTCCCCTGTCCCTTCCAAATACCACATCGCTATAGCCAATAGCTTACCCTGGTGAACCGAGAGGTTCTTCCCACACACGCTGAATCTACCCGGCTTCATTGTTCCCACAAATCTTTATATTAGCTCTTAGCGCCTGCTCCGCCCACAAGGGGCGTGTCTGCCGAGCCACTCCCGGGTCTGCACCTTTGTGATGAAGAGAGAATGGGCGGTGTTTCCATAGGGTTGTAGCAAGTTAAACAAAGAAGCGCGTTGGGTTCATTCCATCGCTTTGGTTTGGGACTAGGAAGGGAGGTTCTGGGAAAGTTCAGAAGTAGCTGAATCTCACATGAACCTGTTTAGATAAGCCAATGATTCCAATCCTTGTACGGCCATATGATCGATATTGTTGTTATTCCGTGTGATGTGATCGCCCAGTGCCGCGGATCTTTCCACGGACCTTTCCCCTCTGCTGTTTATGGCCATCGGTGTAAGAGAAAATGGATATTGGCAATAATTACCCAATCCCTAAACTACACCCATAACTTGTTAGAGAAATCAGATTCCTGCACTAATAGAGAACAGTTGGCCAGTTCCTCCCCCATCCTCTGACAGGGGACCCTTCTGTATTCATTTGCAACAAAGAGTTAATGTCACTTTTCAAACAAAGGCTCAATCACCCTGCAGGGATAATGGAGGGTGGGGAACCTGCCATGGTCCACAGATCCTTTCTCACAGTTCCATTTGCATCAATTATGTTTTTTTCCCCCAGACATTAAAGGTTCATACACATGTACAATTTTGCAGCAGACGACCGACCCCCGATCACGACTCACACCTACGATGAACGGAAGTTTCAGCCAATAGTTGCACGTGTGTATGCGTTTGCTCGGTGGTCTTTCATCAATCCGCTAAACGACCCCCGACGGAACGAATATGCACAACTATTGGCCTAAAATGGGCATTCGTTGCTGTTTAAGTCATGATCGGAGGTCCTTAAGATACAGGATCTATGCGACATTTCAAAAAAACATTAAACCTTCATATTACTGTTTTACTCTTGGATTTGAGTCAGGAAAAACTCATTTTTGGCAATGGAGTAGATCAGTACGACTGCTTAGATCGCTACAATAAAGGTTTTATCCATCCAAGTTGGGTGTAATGTAAGTTTAAAGCAGCGTCTCTCAACCAAAGATCCCTTAGAGGTTGCATGGGGGTCCACTATTGTGATGAATGCAGACATATTTTTCTATATATTTATCAGTGTTCTATATTTGTATGAATTATGTGTTTGGTGTATTCATGTCTGAGAGATAAATAAAAATAATAATGTTTTTATGTAAGGGTTCCCTGAGATTATAACATTTTTTCAAGGGTTCCATAAGGATAAAAAGGTCCCCTGCAGTTAATTAGCATGCATTTTTTTTACATAGAGATATAATTATAGATCTATCATTTCTATATGTATTTTGATGATTTGATGACCATGAAAGAAGAAGATAAATAATCATTTATAATAATTTTATGTAGGGGTTCCCCGAGACATGAAAATTGTTTCAAGGGTTCCCCACATATAAAAAGGCTGAGAAACATTGGTTTAGAGTGAGGATATTTGTGTATCATTATTTACCTACAAGGCTTGCTGACTTAATGATGGGACCTACCATACTGTTATCTAATAAAGGACAATTAAAAATCAATTTCATGCAATGCAACAAAAGAGTGCATACATGCCATAAATAGATTGGGGTTTTTGTAGGTGTCCACATTTTGCCGAAAATCTGTGAAGCTAGTAATACACATACCAGTGGATGTGGTCACCATTCAATCATAAACCGATTGATTCTTCCTGATCAAATATTTTATAAGAAGAACCAATTGAAATGCAACATCTTGCCCCGTCAATCTTCATTTTAGCGTGAAATCTGCTGAAGATGTTGACTGGAAAATAGGGTAGACAGAAAATTATCTGACCTGATTACCTTTTTTTTTCCGATTACTCGATATCTTCAAGCGGTCAATCAAAAAATATGAGAAACATGTCAAGGTTTTTTGACTGAACTGAAGAACCAACCCAGTGTATAGCATGCTTGACTCTTGTAAATTTGATATAGAAATAATAAGCCTTCATGAGGCTAGTTGGAAAAATTGCTTAGGGCACTGGCTACCCGCTGTTTGTTCCCCACCTCGCCCGTAAGGAGCAAGGGCAAGAGGCATTTTGTTTCAGGTGCCATTCCTCCCTTGAAGCACCACTGCATACCAAGTATTTTATCTTTTTCTTTCCCTCCTTAATTGCAGCCCTCAGTTATTGCATTCAATAAATATTGGAAGGCTTTAATACTTTTTTTTTCTTATAGGAACTATAATGTCTATAGCTATTTCTTACTTCCCGTTCTTCACTTAAGGTGCCAGGAGAGACGAGCAAATTTGCCTGCAGCCCAATTCACTGCCGAAACCTCTGACTGCTTTCTGCTGGAACCTCTGACTGCTTCCAGCTGTAAGTAAGCTATAGCGAATGGTCGCACATGCGCGCTGTAGTTTACTTACAGCCGGAAGCAGTCGGGACCTGTCAGGAACCAGCAGTGGATCATGCTGTGGGTAAGTTCGCTGGTCTCTCCTGGTACATTAAGTGAAGAATGGGAGGTAAGACATAGCTAGTTTACCTTCCGTTCTTCACGTAAAGCTTAAAATCCAACGTTCACTTTGAGAGTGAACTAACCCTTTAATTAATTCTTTAAATCAGACCCTGCCCCAAAGACCTTTCAATTGAATCACTTTATTTCACACACACAACCTATCAGTGTGTATATATGATTGTGAGGTGACTGAACTGGAAGCATGCTGCCTAAAGTGAAGGTGTGTTGGCCAAACACTGCAGTACTTACCAGAAGGTGTGTTGGCCAAACACTGCAGTACTTACCAGGTATCCCTTGTTGTTTGGACAACTGCCGGGTTGAAAAGTCGCTAGGTAAACTGACAAGCTTTTTAGACATGAAACAACATCAAATTAATGTCTTATGAGTGTATGGTTCAGGATAATTATGGTCATCCCTGAGAGAATTAATCACTGACATCAATAAGGCACTTGTTAAATAAGCAGAAAGATGTTTGCTAACCTTGTGAATAATTTAGCATTTTCCAGGAGAGATATGTGACCCCCCATCCTGATGTAGAATGACAGAAGCTTTTAGTAAATAAATTAGCCCCTTTTGCTTGGCATGCTTTCTGTTTAGTAACCGCAGTGAGAGAAAAAATAGCCTCATAGTACTTTCCCAATTTATACATATATCCAAAGCTCTTCTTCATATACTGTAGTATCTTTAAATGATTTCATATTGTTCTTTACATTTAATACTGAGGCCCCAATGCAACACACAAATATAGAAAGAGTGTCGGGAATGTGTAGCCAGTTATAGCCATTGACAGACAGTCTGTCACAATGTTTAAGCCAATTTAATTGTGAGATTTATCTGTTTACTGATTAAAGATATTATTGATTGTTTGACAGATTTTTGTTTTGAATAATCAGCTACCTAGGAATCTGGTCCCTGTAAATTGTGCAGTATATGCGCCTGATCAGAAAACAATGTCGGGCAGACACAAGGCATTTTATTGCCACGGGAAGTCTCCTGATCTACTAAAGTCCAAAATCTTTCAAAAATGCCATGATGAATTTGGAAATAATACCATAATAAAGTTAGGGTAACAAATCTTTCCTATACAGTCTGATAAAGGGCTATACACAGTGAAAGTTTTCATCCTTTGCATCTCCTATAAAACCAGAAAAGGAAGACCCTGGTGTAAACCAGGTACTTGTTCATCCACTATTTCGCAAAAAAACTTCAGAATTTCTCACCTTGCACCGTTAATCTTCTGAAATCTGAAGATCGATGGAGCAAGGTGGGAAATTTCAACTGTTCTTTTACCCATCAAATTTTAGATCAGAACAAAATTATTGAAAATGCGATAGGAAAAATTGATCTGTGCATGACCTGTTTTACACTCCTTCTGAAGCTCTATTCTTTTCTCATATATTTTTTTCTCTTCCATGTTTTACGCCATTTTCTATTGTTTTACTTTAATGTCAAATTTTTTTTAATACCTATTAAATTTGACCCTTCTTCTCCTCATTCCTTTTTTTCCATCCAACTCAAGCAAATGTAATTGTTACAATTTGATATTTTTCCCCGTTTTTTCCTCATTCATCCATATTGTATCCATTCAGCACTACCATATTCTTTTAAACTAATTTCACTCTTGTTGTATACTGCTTCCATCTGCCCCTTATTTCTTTTAACTTCCCCTCCTGTTCCTCATTCAGTTCTGCAAACTTCTCATTATACCTTTTATCTCCTCCCCCTCATTTATTTCCCTCATTCTGTTTTACATAATGTTATTTGCGTGTTGTGTGCAGAGAAACTAACAGTAGTGATTGCAGCATAAAATTTAAGCTCTGAACAGGAAGTGGGAATACACTATTCTTTGAAATTATCAAACCCACTGAACATTTACCCTTTTCATAATATTTTTCTTTAAAGTGTGCGATTTGTCTTTGTTAAGTGTGATGAGTGTTTGGGCTGGGTTCAGTTGCCTTTAAAAAAAAATTGCAGATTCCTTAATCAAAATGTAGACATCCCACCTCTCCTTGAAATTCAAATACTTTATATTGGTAGCAGCTTCTGGACTCCTGCAAATTGTATACAATTGTGTTTTTGTAATTTTATAGCGTAGAGTTTAACAATTCAACAAGGTACAAGGATTATTGGATAAGGATAGCAGGTGACCAAAACACCCACATAAGCTAGCCATACATGGGCTGGTGGTTTTCCAATCAGATTTTCAATTGACCCTAATAATCGAAAATCCAATTAGAAGTACCAATCAAAATGTCTCACCTTACACGATTGATCCTCTGTAGATTTCAGCATGAAATCTGCAGAGGATAGGTTCTAGAAGATGGGGTCGACGGGAGATTTTCCACTTTACCAAGTCTTTATTTTTTTTTCAAAAAACTGATCAATATCATCCATCGGTCTATCAAAAATTTGCCAAATGTATATATACAGTATATAGGAGGCTTTAAAGGGAAACTTAAGTCTCCAAACAACATTGTCCCAAAAGACAAGGCACATTTACAAAGATACCACAAGCTGTGTCTCACCTCTCTCTTTGCTGAGGCTGCTGGGTATTTTATTAAACTAACCTGTACTAAGGGGTCCCATAACCCATCATAGCTAAGTGACACTAGTTTTAGTTTTAGCCAGGCTATTGTTTCTTATTTTTGCCGATTCCCTCATGTCTGGATGTGTACTTCATCAATATGGACTAAAGTGGACTGTGTGGGGCTTCATCAATATGGACTAAAGTGGACTATGTGGGTGCCACAGGGTTCTGACTTCTATTTAATCTGTTTATTAATGATTTGGATGTGGGTATTGTCAGCAAGGTTTCTGTGTTTGCTGATGACACAAAACTTGCTTCAGAGGATGTGCAAATGTTGCATGTGGATCTAGATAGTCTTATTGGGCAGATGAGATTCAATGTTGATAAATGTAAGGTGATGCATTTTGGACTTAAAACTCCTTGTGCTACTTATACTATAAATGGATCTGTGTTAATCCCAGTTGGAAAGGGATCTTGGAGTTTTGGTGGATAACAAACGTTGGATAAGTTACAATTATTTAGAGAAAATGCGCTTGCGTGGGGATATGATTATGGTGTATAAATACATTGACGGGCCATACAATAAAATATCTGGAGCTTTGTTAACCAATAGAACATGTCAGAGGACATGTGGACATCCCTTAAGGCTGGGTACACACAAGGCGATTTTTTCCGATTTTCAGATGTCTGTCACCCATTCGCCTGGACCAGACTAACAGGCCTTGGACATGTCTGTAAATCACTGCAAATAGTGCGGTCTGCTATGGGTCACATGACCGGTCATGGCGAAGTGTACGATAATTTGAATGACGAACGACCCCCAAGTGTGCATACATGTGTGACAAATGCCTGCTTCACACGAGAATCACACATTTATGCATCTGGTCAGGAGTTGTTTGTCAATCCGCCTTGGCAGATCAAGAACGACGCCTAACCGAAGGCATACACACATGCGACTTTTGGCCAAAATGGCCGTTTGCCACGTGGGCTTGTTCGGCACCTGGCAAATTGTACGTGTGCACGAGGCTTAAGCAGACCTATCGAAATTGTGTTTTTTAGGGTATAATATCTGTCTGAAATCAGTTTTAGCAGGTTAGGGTGTCTGATAATTATTTATAAACAGTACATTGTAAAATCTTGGCAACAGCATCACACTGGGTCATTTGCCAGTATAGTGTTAATATTTGGTTACTAACACTATATTTTGGTTGAATACATCCCTTTACCTTTAGCATCAATTGACAATACTGTCCTGCAGTAGTTTCTACAACCTTATATCAATTACTATTTTGGTTACAATAGGCAAGGCAGCTCCTATTTTGGTTACAAAAAGTGTCGTGGTACTCTCAGCCTAGGTACCAGTCAGGGAGATTTAATATCACAAATATAGGTGTAAACCTGTCAGCCACCACTTACCTGCTACCTGCTACCCGTGGCATCCTCCTTCCCACCACCATGTCTCTTCCATGTTTGTGCGCACGATGTTGCGGTGCGCTGGTTTGTAAGCACCCAGCTCTCATTGGCTTATGCTGTTGGCGGCAAATTCAAAGATTCTGCCTCTGGTTCTTCTCTGTTCCTGCTGTGTTTTCCTATTGGTTTATGCTCCCTATTTAAGTTTCTGTCCTTCCTTAGTTCAGTGCCCATAATAGCCTGTGACTTGTTCCTTGCTCGTGGTGTGATCTCTGTTTAGTTATTCCATGTACCGTTCCTGCTTGTTTCTCGTTTACGACCGTTTACCGCCTGTCCTGACCTTTTGCCTGTAATTGAATATGATTTTTAGCCTCCTGTACCTCACCTCGCTGACTGACCTTCTGTCCGGTTCAGGTTTACAATTCTGTACCACGCTATTGCCCAGTTCTGGGCTGGTTGTGCCCTGTCCACCTGTTACGTCTCTGTTATTTTCATGTATTCTCAGCCTCAGCTCAGATGCCCCACACTCCAAATCCAGGGGGCAACCGATTCCGGTGGGGCGCTACTAGCCTCCTGGCAAGTGGGGGCTTGTCTATTGGTGAAGCAGTGTAGATCAGGAATAGTGTTAGATCAGACAAAGTAGAAAATTCAGAGTGCACACCAGTCTTGAACAAACAATACTGTGTTTATTAACACATAACAAGTGACATTTCGGAGTCTACACAACCCCTTTCTAAGACATGGTTTGTTTCATGTCTGAGGTAGGGGTCGTGTAGACCCCGAAACGTCATGTGTTATGTGTTAATAAACACAGTATTGTTTGTTCAAGACTGGTGTACACTCTGAATTTTCTACTTTGTGTGTACTACTAACCACTTGCAGTAGTATCCGAATAGCACATCTGAGTAGCACCCAACGGATTTACAAACATGTATAGGTGTGCAAGGGAGCCATCTTTGTGACTTAGTGTTAGATCAGGGCATCTGGGCTGAAAGAATACACTGGGATCCGGAGCGTAACAAAACCCCACGCAATCAGGGGTTTTACATGTAGAGTGAAACGTAACAGGGTATTTGTATGGGGACTTTAATGGAGTGCAAACAGGAGAATCCTGCAATGCAGTACTGAATGCAATTGCGTTTGTATCACAGGTTCGCGGCAAGGTAAGATATTAAATCTCACTGCTTATCTTTACATAATGTATAGATTCACGCATAAATAATCCCTTTTTTGTACTGTAGTAAAGATAACACTTAAAAAATGCAGTGATATCTAGCACCATCTATTGAATTTCACTGGTAGTACAAGTTAAATCTATACATTAGACTTTTCATCAAATTCCTAACTACTTTCTAATGTTAGGTGGATGGATTTAATTTTTTCTCTCTCCAGTTCATGTAAGTTATACACACTGACATCAAACAATTGTATCGAATTTAGTCTACTTACTGTGGGGAGCTACGCCGCGGAGAAGGAGCTGTTTCAGCGTTCGCATCACACCATTGGAAACCAGTCCGACCAATCTGGAAATGTACAAACATACCATGAAAGCTCAGTGGAAGGAATGATCCTGAAAACAAACTCCCAAAGTCTCCATTCACGATAAAACTTAACGTTTAATCAAACATCTAAAATGGCACAGAGTCCACTTCAGTGACAAAACAACAGTGTAATGTACAACTACACAACTCAGAGAGCTGCACACAGAGAACAACAGCTTCTATAACAGAGGGAACGAGACATTTCCCTTAAAGTCTGTAACACATTACAATTTGCTCCTGGAAGGTTTCAAATATAAACCCTGGAAAGACTATGTTACTATTGGTGATATGAATCACATTTATATACAAATATATACCCTGGAAAGACTGTTACTATTGGTGATATGAATCACATTTATATACAAATATAAACCCTGGAAAGACTATGTTACTATTGGTGATATGTATCACATTTATATACAAATATAAACCCTAGAAAGACTATGTTACTATTGGTGATATGAATCACAATTATATACAAATATAAACCCTGGAAAGACTATGTTACTATTAGTGATATGAATCACATTTGCGGTTATTGTCATGCTAAGAAATTTAAAGCAGAGCCTCCTGGAATGTGACCACGCCCCCATATATTGCTGTCACGCCCACACCCCAAAACATCATAGTCACTCTCATACCCCAACCATCAAGGCTAGGCCCCAAAGATAACTGCCATGCACTGCAACCATGCCCCCAAATGTTATGACCACACTACCAGATATTGTGGTTACCCCCCAAAACATGATCCGCCCCCATACATCATGGCCACACCCCCAAACATCCCAGTTCTGTTCCCAAATCATACCCACACACACAACCATCCTGTCCATGCCCCCAAACATCACAGGCACACCCCCAAACACCACACCCACACCCCTAAATGGCACGGCCACGCCCACGCTTTGAAACAACGTGGCTATACCCCCAAATATCACGACCACCAAATGTCACGTACAAGCATCCTGGACACCACAACATCACAGACATGATCCAGACAGTCCACACCCTAGAATGCTGTGCCCCCACCCACCACAACATCACAGACATGCCCCATCCACCTATTCAAACCGGGACGGTTGGGGGGTATGGACTACACAGGAATTACCTGCATTACCTGGACTTAAGAAACTGACACACACTGTCCACATGTCACACACTTCACAGACATCATGGAACTTTCAATTTGGACCTTAAAGTAACTTTATTGATTGGGATCTAATAGTCAATATACAGTGATCCTTGAGCAAGGATAAAGTGTTAAAGTGCAAACAAGGTGACATACTGCTAACAAATGTGCAAAAAATTTAGCACGCTTATTAAAAACACACAACGCTCAGTCAGCGCAACAGAATGAAACCTGGCTTTAACAACACAGACAAAAAGCCAGCACGTCACATGATCAGAGACACTGATGCCTGTCAGTCACTCAAGTGCTGCGATATTCAGTTGCAATCAACACGTTTTCCCAACGGCAAATTCCATGTAGAATGTTCACGAATAGGTTCACCACAACATTTGTATATTTAAGCTCCAAGTGGAAAAACTGATAACATTGTATATAAGGTTTTGCAATAAACATGTGCTATACGTCCCTCAAGCAATGTCACCTCCTCAACACATAACTATTAAATACATGACGCACATTACCAACCGTGCACTTCTTTTTCTGCCTCTCTCTTACATCTAAGCCGAACACACACATCAATGTGGGTATTGCTGGGTAGGTTGAACTGGATGGACATATGTCTTTATTCAACCTCAAATGCTATGCCCCCATGCCCAGCACACACAGAATGGTAAACAGACAATGGCTGCCATCCTGCCTTACAGTAAGTGAGTGACATTGTTATTAGTATGTGCAGGGCACCTGAAACAACATTTGAATGCCATCTCTTACTGCCGCGGTAAAGTTTGCATGGTTTCACGTGCGGGTATGGCTTTGTGAAGGGGGTGTGGCTAACAATTGGTAATTTTGAACAAATTGCAGAAGTATTTTAACAGATATTGCATCCCTTTTATTGCTACTGCCATATTATACCTTTTAGGTTTTTGTTTTGCTGAAATCAATATTTGTAACTGATGCTGTAACCAGTTTTATAGTCAGTGCTACTGGTTGGTGTAACTGATACACTACATTAATACCTATCATGCTTTCTGAAGAATAAAAGATTATGGACAAAAGATCTTTAGAATTGCCACCACATGAAGGTAGACTCTTTCAGCAGGGTCCTAACCTAGTCTAACCTAACAAACTCTAGCTAAAGCTAGCCAAACCATATGAAATTCCTTATAACAATATCCAACACATCTTTAGTAATTAAAAAAAAAAACCATCTGCACCAAAGTACATGTTTGGTAGAACAATCTGTTAAAATCTGAAGTCCCAATCCTATCAGCAAATTCAGTAAGAGTTGTTAAATATTTTGGTCAAAACCTTTAAATACTATGAAATAAAAAAGTAGAAGGAGAGATTAGAACCCATCAAGTGCAATTAAATGTTTCACATTGCTTCATGGTAGCGATGCCCATGACTATCACATATAAAATAAATTAGCAAAGGACAAATAATTAACATATTTAAATAGGAGTAATCCTTTAATCAAAAGGTACCATAAATATTGGATAAAAACAAGAAACCAATACACCTAAAACACAGTAAACAGTATATATGATAAAAGCCTTTTCTAATACAGACAGTAAAACTCTCATGAGTACCCTAACAAAAAATATATCAAGTACCAACAAAAGTCCAGTAGTGAAAAAATGTAACGTACACGTAAGTCCAATGGGTACTAAACAGATAAAGTGATCACAGTAAACGTCAGCAATAGTATGTGATAAAAAGATGTATAAAAAGATGTATACAGATACCTCAGTTCCAGAAATCTTCAGGAAGTGGACAATAAATGTACTGGATCCCCCTTCACCCGGTACTGCAACCAACTTGAGCACAAACTCCAGGTAAGTAACAGGGCCACAGGAACTCCAGCTCCCTCTTTCAACACATCCAGATTGTGCTTGTGTTTCGCAGGGATTTATGAGTAAAATAAAAATTGCATGTCATGTTGACTGTATCTGCTTCTATTCTCCTGTGTCCCCTTTTCTATGCGCTTCCATTGAATTCCATAATTGCAATTTTGAGAAAATGGAGCAAAAATGGTGATCCCATGCGTTATAAAATCCCATCGGACAGCAGCACGCACAGTGGGTCCTACTTCCCACGATTTACGTATATAAATAAAATACCATTGTGGTCACTGGAAGCTGGCTGGTGTTACAAGTGGTGGAGCTAGCCCAAGGGGTGGCAGCTCCAGAATATCCTGGTTTGGACTATAGGGTATGGTGTCAGCATATCCGGAAAGGTGCTCATCGAGTCGGTGCATCCACGACTGATGAGCAAATTCAACGGTAGCTTCCAGTGAGTCACTTTACAGTGGTTAAATGTTTAAATGGTTAAAATGTTTAAATGGTTAAAATGATTGGTAATAAACAATGTTATCTTATTTGATGTAATAAGTGAAGATGGTTTTTCTGTAACAAAGAATTGTTAGAAAATAAATCTGTGACCCCTTTTGATCCAAAAGTCAGTGTCAAGTGTTTTATTTTAGAAAAGATTAAGGGAGGTTTAAGGGGTCAGCTATGGGGAAGAAAGGGAGGATAAGATGGGTGGTTGGGATAGATACGCACATCCATCGTATCTCAGCCATGGAGTAGTTTAAAGGGACACTAAACTGAAAAAAAATTACTTGCCTTTATCCTTTTTTATATTTTTAGTGCTGCCAGGAACTTGATCCATTTTTGCTCTCAGTGATCCCCGGTCACCTTTTCTTTTAGCTGTAGGAGTTTAAAGGTGTGTATGTGTGTGTGTGGGGGGGGGACTTTGTAATTGATTTCATTAGGTACAGTGCTACATTGGGACTTAAGTAACACAGACAGTAGCTAACTGCAGGTTTGGGTGTTATCTGCACAGAAAGAGCACAGAGAAACAGATAATGTTATTACCTTTCCTGATCTTAATGCTGAATCAATTAGCCATACAGTGACAGAGAAATAAGAGGGGGGGGGGTTACTGACTAGCTGTGCCCCACCCTCTTAAAAAAGTAAAACTCCCAGAGCTAAAAAACAAGGGATAGGACGGTCAGAAAAGAAAAAAAAAGAAGCAAATTTAAGATTGGTGGTAATTAATCCTAATTACTGTGTGGTTAGTTAAAAAAGGACTTGCCTCAGTTTACATGTCCTTTAAAAATGTGTCTGCTGCAGGGCCGTTTCTAGCCATTTTGGTGCCCTAGGCGCCCTCCGACCTACGTGCGAGCACCCCACCGCTACCCCCCAAAACAAAAACAAAAAAAACACAAAAACTTGGCTTGTCAAACTACAGCTAGGTTTCTTCCTTCTGCTTCTGACACTGTCTATGGCGACTGTTCTTTATAGCGGAACTGCTTTACTGGTTTGTAAGAGGCACACGCTGTACCAGGTGAGGCGGGCATTTATACATACTTTTATATGAATGCAGTGACACTGGCCACCAATGAAATACTGATTGGAAGGACAGGATAGGTTTCAGTGGATGTGCGGTATGTGGCACCAGTGTTCTCCCCAGAAATTGTTTCCAGCCGGGTAAGACAGAACAGGGAAATTTGGTGAGATCTGAGATGTTTTACTCTTTCAGTGCTTTTCCAAGAATATTGGCATTAATAATTTCAGTGCCAGCAGAACATTACCATTAACCCTTTAGTGCCAGCAGACTTTACTATTAATACTTTCAGTGCCAGCACCTTTCCAGAGAATTGCTATTAACCCTTCAGTGCCAGCAGATTTCCCCATAGTATTGCCATTAACACTTTCAGTGCCAAAAGAGTATTACCTTTAACCCTTCCAGCTGCCAGCATTGACATGATATACAGTATGTACCTGCTTTCCATGTCTCCTACTTGAATGTACCATTCGATAACCCTTGATTTCGGCCATATCCCTCGAATGTAACATTTCGGTAATAACCCCCAAATGAAGTCTTTCGGCAATAACCCTTGAATGTATAGTTTCTGTGATAACCCTTGAATTCAGCCATAACCCTCAAATGTATCATTTGGTTACCCTCAAATGTATTGTTTGGTAACCCTCGAATATGTTGATAACTTTGAATGTAGTGTTTCCGTGATAACCCTCGAATGTAGCATTTGCTAAACCTCGAATGTAGTATTTGGTAACCCCTTGAATTGGGCATAGTCCTCTATTGTAGCAAAAAACTCAATGTGGTAACCCGACAATTGGCCAACCATGGGGAAAGTTAAAATAAGGTTTGGTGATATGGACATTTCCTGGAGCCATTTTCATTAATTTACCATTGCTATTTTAACAGTAATTAATTAGAACTTTTCAAACTATTTGACTCCTATTGACTTTAATGGATTCATTTTCGAACTATAGAACTTTTACTGAAATTCAATAATTTAGAAATGACCCAAACTTTAGGAAGTTCAGCCATCTCTAGCAGCTATAGGTGAGTTCTCACAATGGATTCCTTAGTTAGGTAGTAGTGGCAATGGGAAATTATGTTTCTAGGAATGTTTCAAGATCAGAGTCATTTTAGGCATAGCCACCAAGGAAAAGAGCTAGGACGCCTATGTTAAACCAGGGTGCCCAGTGTTCTCCCTGTCAGCTTTTATTTGCTGGGTTAGAACTGTTCTCCTTATTCTGCTGCTGTAATTTGCAACATTGTAGTGAGTAGAGAGCCTGAACTCAGCTCACTCTATTTAGAAACACGTTGCAAATGAAAAGGTGAAGGAAGGAGGGGGAAGGATGAGCTCAGCTAAAAGGACGGAGGAGAGCAGTTCTAAAATGCCAGGTAAAAGCTGCTGCAGACTTTTTAACAGTGGCCCCTGTGACTAGCAGCCATGAGATCCCTATCCCTGCCTCTTTCTTCCTTCCACCCAACTCTCCAATTAGAACTTAGAGTAAGTGAGGAGTGAATAATGGAGGAGACATGGAAAGCAGGTACATACTGTATATCATGGCAATACTGGCAGCTGAAAGGGTTAAAGGTAATACTCTGCTGGTACTGAAAATATTAATAGCAATACTCTAGGAAAGTGCTGGCACTGAAAGGTTAATGGCAATACTCTGGGAATGTGTTGGTACTGAAATTATAAGTACGAAAGTCTATCTAGATCCACCTGCAATGACTGCACATACTTTGAAGTTTTTAACAGTCGAAAAAGTTTTGTGTCGTTGGCAAACACAGAAACCTTGCTGACAATACTCACATCCAAATCATTTATAAACAGATTAAATAGGAGCAGGGCCGGATTTACACCTAAGGAGCCTATAGTCCCAAAGAGCCTGGCGCCCTTAGCCCCACCCTTAAACACAGACCACACCCCTAAACCACACCCATTACTTCTTTTCTGAAGAAGAAAATAGACTATAAAGGGGTCGGATTGTTGGGAGGAGATTGACAGCCACCCCTCCAACCTCAGGCGCCCCTAGGCACATGCCTACTGTGCCTAATGGTAAACCCGGCCCTGTATAGAAGTGTCACCAACACAGAACCCTGTGGCACCCCACTTAGAACTTTAGTCCATATTGCTTAAGCCCTATTAACAACTACTCTGCATCCTATCCATCCACCAACTTTCTACCCATGTACATATGGGCCACCCCCAACCCAACAGACCTTAGCTTATACATTAGTCATCTATGGGGAAATGTATCAAAAGCCTTTGCAAAATCCAAGTATACTACATCTACTGCTATGCCAGAGTCTATATTCCTACTCAATTCCTCATGAAAGCCAAGCAAGTTGGTTTGACAAGATCTATTTCCCCTAAAGCCATGTTGATTTATCCTTAGAATATATTCCTGTATCAAAATTTCCAGTATTTTCCCCACCACTGAAGTGAAACTTACAAGCCTGTAATTGCCGGGCTGTGAACGACTACCCTTTTTGAATATTATTAATATTAACCTTATTTAGTTGTTTCTGCACCATATCATTGGTTAACCAAAGAGCACCTTCATCTTTTACACCATTATTGCTACTATACTTTATACTATCTGTACTTGGATCTTCTATAGTGTATAAGGCTGGGTACACACCAGCAGATATTTCCAGCCGGACAGAAATATATGATGGTGTGCGGCGGCTGGTCGCGATCAAGCTCAATCACCAGTTCAATCAGCCACTATTGCTGGGACCGACAGTCAATTGTCCTGGCCGAGCGCTCGCTCGCAATGAATGCTCCGTCTGAACAAAAAGTCCTACAGTGTGTACCCAGCATAGAGAGGAAAAAAAATTGTTCAACACATTTGGTTTATCGTCCTCCTCCGTACCTAACTTATACCCATTAAATAATGGTGCTACATTTTCAGTCTTCATCTTCTTACTATTAATATACATAAACAGTTCGTTTGGGTTAGTGATGCTTTGTTCAGCTATCCTTACTTTATTATTAATTTTAGCAAGCTTAATTACTTTCTTACAATCCTTGTTATAGTTCTTATAATTACTAAAGGCCCTTTCCATTCCCTCTGACTTAAAGGTTTTAAAGGGCATGTCCACCCCAAAATTTAACTTTTGATATGTGGTAGGGCATGCTCCCCCAGCCCCAACCGCATTAATATAATTGTTAGAAAGTCCCCCAATTCTTACTTACCTGCCCTCTCTCCCCTGCTGCAGTGTTCAGGCCCTCTGCTTGCATGGAATTGAAAGCTGGGGGTGGGACTGCCAGCCGCGTCCGTGATTGGCTGAGAGGCAGGGAGGGCTGCACTGGCCTCAAACCTTGATGAGGTTGAGGAAGTCTCAGGCACAGCATGAGTCACACACTGCTCCTACACAGCAGTTTCCTGGACTTTGGAGGGGCACAGCAGGGGAACTATTTTGAGCAGGAATGTAAGGTAAGGATTGTTTGAAACTACTTGATGTGGCCAGAAAGGGGTTAAATTCTAGTTTTGGGGGTGGACTTGCCCTTTAAATGCATTTTTCTTCATTTCCATTTCCCTCTTTACATCAGAATTAAGCCACATAGGTGCAGACTTTTTTTTTTTTACACTTATTTCCCAAGGGTATAAATTAAGATGTGAAATGGTTTAAAATCCCCTTAAAGACAGTCCACTTCTGTTCAGTACCCTTACCTAGTAATATATCATCCCAGTTGACATGGGCTACTTTTAACCTGGGAAAATTTGCTTTGCTTAAATTAAAAGTCTTTGTTAACCCAGTGCACTTTTCCTTTTGATAACAAACACTAAGGGCTAGGTTACACTAGTCCGCTTTTAAGCGTGATCCAATTGCGATTTCGATCCGATCGTGCTTTTAAAAGCAGCCACTTGTGTGACCAATTGATGTGGCCACACTTCTGCTCTAGTGTGCGTTGCTGTGCATTGCCAAGCACGTTTAAATTCACCACTTGTGCCGTGATGTGCAGTGGAAGCCCCCGCCAGCTCCCATTGGCCAAGGAGGCGGACCGGGGAGGTACTGACATACCCAATCCCTGACATTGGGTAATTAAATTCCCTGATAATCAGAACATACCCCAAAATTGCAGCCCTTGTCATCTGAATATGAAGCCGACTCTCTTCCTCCCCGCTAGTATTTGGTGGTTTGTAGTAGGAACCAACAATAATATTACCGCTCTTCCTGTTGCCCAATTCCCCCCATATTGCCAGTTATCTCATCTTTTAAATTTGGCTTCAACGCTTCTTTAAAGGGTCACTCAAACAACTTTACATTATTTGAAACTTCAAAAAACATCGTATCCCTGTCTGCTTTAAACCGAACAACACACTGAGGCAGCAATTGGTACATCCGAAAGACCCAATACCTAAACACAAGAAAAGCGACATCATATATGCAGTGCAGTGAAGAATGCTCTGATTTGTATGTGGGGGAGACCAAACAACAACTGCATCAACGTTTGGCCCAGCACAGAAGAGCCAATTCCTCGGGTCAGGACTCAGCCGTGGTAATGTTAACATACTGGCGAAGGAACGTGACTGGTTCAAGAGAGGTATTAAGGAGGCCATTTATGTGAAAATAAAGAAACCAAGCCTAAATAGAGGTGGGGGGGGTTCGACACCAACTGTCTGCCATGTACAATGCTGTTTTAACACCTTACTCTGGGCGTTCCTATAACACCTCTTAGCCACTATCTAATCACACCCTTAACACCTGGCTGTGATATGTAATTGGGATTTTCCAGGGTACATAATTGCCACGATTCTTGTACAGTCATTCTGAATTGAGAAAGCCAGTCGGATGACTAGCGAAATGTCTTCAAGAACTACATTTCAAGTCCAGTTGATCTAATTGAATACAACAGATATACCATGACCTGGATGAATGAGAACCTTCACAAGCATTCCTTTGAACAATTAAAATATTCCATATTACTACTGCCAATTAATCACACAGATTCTGTGGCAATATTGTTGCTTCAAGATATAGTATGAGGAAATGTTGTCCATTCTCTGGCACAGGGTTAGTTTGCTTGTGCTGTGCAATGGTTTGAACCATGTTCCACCCTTGAACTCTGGCCAATGCCAGGGGGACCTAAAGGGGATCTCTGGGGGCATGGCTAAGACGCAGATGCAGTAGGACATGTTTGTGAGGAGCTCCCGGTCCGAAAACTTATCCGAGACTAATATACTTACCCCACCCAGCTAGAAATCATCTGCCGACTCCAACACCCACCCGTGACAAGATGACAGGGGGAAAAAACAAAAAAGCAGCCACAGCCGCGGAGAAACTCTGCCAATATGCTCACTCAGCAACACAGCGCGCATCCACCATCTTGCCTGCAGGGACTATGGCAGAAGAGACCGCGTGTGCAAAGCAGGCGCGCGCTGAGTCCCTCACCGCAGGTACTGACACTATACAGAGACCTGAACCCACCCTACAGGAGCTAATGCTGGCAATACACGACTCCAAAACCGCACTCTCCACATAATGGAGGGAGTCAAATGGACATAAACCTGCTCAGACAGGATTTTCAAACCTTAAGGCAGAGGGTCACTGAAACAGAAATAGGATATCAAACTTAGAGGACACCTTAAACCCACAGGCAACGAGATTAACATCTAAAACAGCAACTCGCCACGACGCAAGCTAAACTAGATGACCTCGAAAACTGAGGCCGCCGCCAGAATTTTCGATTTGTGGCTTTCCAGAAGGAGCGGAGAAACAAGATTCCACACAACTCCTGAGATTGGTTGCTGGAGAAATTTGATCGCTCATCCTTCTCCCCCTCCTTCACCATCGAAAGGGCCCATAGGATCCCAGCACAAAAACTCCCACCAAGAACTAGGCCAAGGCCCCTTATAGCCAGATTTCTAGACGCCAAGGACACCATAAGATCCTACAGCTGGCACGTGAACAAGAGGACCTTACCTATGAAAACAACAAAATCATGCTCTTTCCCGACTATTCAATTGAACTACAAAAAAGAAGAGCCACCTTCATGGATATTAAAAGACGTCTGAGAGCTGCAAACATCAAATACTCCATGGCATACCCTGCCCGCCTATGAGTAGTATACGCAAGCAAAGTGCAACTCTTTGACAACCCCAAGGATGCGTGCATATGGATGGACTCCCTAGGCATTACAGCTGAGCCGTAACGACCAAAAAACTACCTCTAGACACCAACTCACCATAAAGACAAAAGGTAACCAAAGGCCGAACTGTATAACCATTCAGATCCAAGATGTGACCCTTGACTACTTAAAAATAGCCTGAAAACCTTAACTCGTCTTATACTCGAGTCAAGCTGAAAACTCCTCTTCGATCCGGCAGCCGCTCCGCAAGTACTGGACTCTGTTGGCTGACGTCACTATCGGCGCCTGTCTTACTGCCCGGCGCCAATTAGTGACGTCAGCCGGCCGCCGGGCAGATCAATACCGGTACTTGCAGAGCAGAAGAGAGCAAGCGGCAGACGGATTACAGACCAAGAGGCAGAGTGAGAGGCAGCTGAATACTAAACATTAAGTCTGCACTGAACTGGGAGGCCTGGCCTGAGGGTGCTGCTTGTCACAGCAGATGAATGGAAACTACAACTCCCAGCAAATAAAGCATGCTGGGAGTTGTAGTTTCCAAACATTTGGAGTGTCAAGGAATGGTGGGTCACTGTATGAGATTACCACTGTCCATTTAAAGGGCAACTAATGCTTTAAAATAATACAGAATCAGAAGGAGGATGGTATCTATTGTTGCCTTCTGATTCTGTATTAGTTTGAGGCTTTAGTTGCCCTTTAACTACCACGATAGCATTAAACAGCAACTCCTATCAGTATACCATCAATCCTTCCAATTAAATGCATTACCACCCGTCCTTCTATGAAGCCACATAGTATTAATCCCAAAACCAGGTAAAAATCCCCAGGAATGCGCGTCATACCGCCCAATATCACTACTCAACGTAGATTATAAAATATTAGCAAAAATCCTAGCAAATAGGTTACAAAGAGTAATTACAACAATAGTGCATGAGGACCAAACTGGGTTCATGCCCTCCAAATCTACAACTATCAATTTAAGAAAAGCCCTAATCAACACACAAGTAGACCACCACAACAGTGGCACAAGGCTAATACTATCCTTAGACGCAAACAAAGCGTTTTATTCAGTGGAATGGCCCTTTCTGTGGGCATGCCTAGAAAGCTACAGATTTGGCCCTTCATTTGTTAAATGGATAAAACTACTTTATAAAAACCCCAAAGCAAATATCCGAATAAACGGGCATACATCCAAACCATTCTCGCTGGGTAGGGGAACCAGGCAGGGATGCCCACTATCGCCCTGCCTGTTCGCCCTAACCATAGAAATCCTAGCAGTTAAAATCAGGCACACCCCAATATCCATGGCCTCTCTCTCAACTCACAAACCAGCTTACTCAGCCTTTATGCAGATGACCTTCTCCTCTATCTGGCAAATCCTGAACAATCACTAACGACAACATGCAAAATAATTGAAGAATTTGGGCCTCTTTCAGGCCTACTAATCAACTGGTCTAAATCAGCAATCCTACCAATAGATCAACTATCACATGTTCCCCTAACACTATCAATATACCAATAGTCACACACCTCAAATATCTGGGTATTAATCTTACACTATCGCCCACCGAATTCTACAATTTAAACATCCAAACACTATTGACACTAGCCAAACAAAAGGTGACAGTGTGGAAGTCACTACCAATTAACTTATGGGGAAAAATCAACCTGATTAAGATAATATTGCCAAATTACTCTATGCCTTCCAGCATTTATTGACGTTTATTCCCCAAATTTTTCACAGAGTTGAACAGTATGTTAATCTCTTTCCTTTGGGATCCGGCAGATCCAGAGCGAAACTCAAGGTACTACAATGCCCAAAATCCGAAGCTGGCCTTGCCCTTCCAAACTTTTATTTATATTACATAGCCGCCCAACTTAAATATTACTATCACTGGCTAAGACCCCCCGAACCAGAAGATATAGGAAAAGATGTGGGCCTAGAACCCATGCTACACCATACTTTCAATCCACCCCCTGGCATTCCTAGACAGCCCTAAATATAAAATTACAGGAAACAGCACTGCCATACATGTCCAAATGTATAAGATTTGGAAAGCTTTACAGAAAATAATACAAACAATATAATCCTGTAACTCACCCCCCTGTGGAATAATAACAAATTCCCCCAACTACAGCATTCACCCACCATATTAATTCTGGGAAAGTAAAGGTAACATAGTAATTAATTAAGGTTGAATAAAGACATATGTCCATCAAGTCCAACCTATTCACCCTCTTTATATATATATTTTTTTTTAACCCTACCTAACAGTTGATCCAGAGGAAGGCAAAAAAAACTAAAAAAGGGGGAAAAATTCCTTCCTGACTCCAAACGGCAATCGGAATGTATCCCTGGATCAACCAGATCTATATGCATTAATACCAGTAATTCTCAATATTTTTTACCGTATATACTCGAGTATAAACCGACCCGAGTATAAACCGAGGTACCCAATTTCACCTAAAATCCTAATAAAAGTTGTTGACTCGAGTATAAACCGAGGGTAGAAACTTGGCATTCAAGATGTTTGGAAACTACAACTCCCAGCTAATAAAGCATGCTGGGAGTTGTAGTTTCCAAACATCTTGAATGCCACCCTCACTTGGCATTCAAGATGTTTGGGAACTACAACTCCCAGCATGCTTTATTAGCTGGGAGTTGTAGTTTCCAAACATCTTGAATGCCAAGTGAGGGTGGCATTCAAGATGTTTGGAAACTACAACTCCCAGCATGCTTTATTAGCTGGGAGTTGTAGTTTCCAAACATCTTGAATGCCACCCTCACTTGGCATTCAAGATGTTTGGAAACTACAACTCCCAGCTAATAAAGCAGTTTTAGCAGCCTGAAAAACTCGGTTTATACTCGAGTATATACGGTAGTTTTAGAAACGTATCCAGGCCTTTTTTAAAGCTATTCAATGAACCTGCCATTACCACATATGCTGGAAGACAGTTCCACAGTTTCACCGTTCTCACTGTAAAGAAACCCTTCCTAACCTGAAGATGAAACTTCTTTTCTTCCAACCTTAGAGGATGTCCACGTGTCCTCTGATATGACCTATTAGTGAACAATGCACCAGAGAGTTCATTGTATGGCCCATTAATATATTTGTATAAGGTTATCATGTCCCCATGCAAACGCCGCTTCTCCAATGTAAACAGCCCTAACTTGTCTAATCTGCCTGCATATTCGAGCCCCTCCATTCCCCTTATTAATTTAGTTGCCCTTCTCTGAACTGCCTCAATTTCCAAGATGTCCTTTTGTATATGGGATTCCAAAACTGCACTGCATATTCCAAATGAGGCCTTACCAGTGCCTTGTAAAGAGGGAGAATAATATCTTTTTCCCTTGAATCTATTCCCCTCTTTATACAAGACAATATCTTGCTAGCTCTAGCTGTTGCTACCTGGCATTGTTTGCTATGGCTAAGTCTGTTATCTACCAGAACCCCCAAATCTTTTTCCATTACAGATGCACTTAACACAGAGTTATTTATGGTGTAGGTGGCACAGGGATTATTAAATCCCAAATGCATCACCTTACATTTATCAACATTGAATCTCATCTGCCATTTTGCTGCCCATTTTGATAATCTATCTAGGTCTGCTTGCAGCAGTTGCACATCATTGGAAGTTTCCAAAGCTCTGCATAGTTTAGTGTCATCAGCAAATACTGAGACCTTGCTCTCAATGGCCCCTTCTAAGTCATTTATAAACAGATTAAACAGAAGCGGCCCCAGTACAGAACCCTGAGGCACACCGCTTAGAACTTTAGCCCACATAGATGTAGCTCCATTCAACCACCACCTCTGTTTGCGGTCCAATAACCAGTTCTCTATCCATGACAAATGTTTTCTTCAAGGCCAACAGTCCCTCAGTTTATACATTAGTCGCCTATGTGGCACAGTATCAAAAGCTTTTGCAAAATCCAAATATACCACATCCACTGCTGTGCCTGAATCTAGCTTCTTACTCACTTCTTCATAAAAACCAATTAAATTTGTCTGGCATGATCTATTTCTCATAAATCCATGCTGACTACTACTAATAAGACGATCTCTGGAAACAAAGTCAAGGATATGATCCCTTAACAAGGTTTCCATCACCTTCCCTACCACTGATGTTAGGCTTACAGGTCTATAGTTTCCAGGCTGTGAACGACTACCTTTTTTGAATATTGGTATTACATTGGCTTTTTTCCAATCCAGCGGCACATCCCCAGTCAAAAGCGAATCTGAAAAGATGAGAAACAGTGGTCTAGATAGAACTGAATTAAGCTCCTTTAAAATCTGAGGATGCAATCCATCTGGTCCTGGCGCTTTATTGATATTAACCTTGTCTAATTGTTTCCGTACCATATCCTCTGTTATCCAATGTGAAAACTCTTCATTTCTTCCCTGCATATTATTACAATCCCTACTGTAAGGACAAGGATTCTCAACAGTAAAAACCGATGTAAAAAACGGTTTAGCAGATTAGCCTTTTCGGCATCCTCTACTACCACCTCAGCTCCATTATTTAATGGTCCCACATTCTCAGTCCTCATCTTTTTACCATTTATATACTTAAAAAACATTTTGGGGTTGGACTTGCTTTGTTCGGCAATCCGTATTTCATTTTCTATTTTAGCTAGTTTAATTGCTTTCTTGCACTCTTTATTACAGCTTTTGTACTCCCTGTAAGCCTGTTCTGTGCCTTCTGTTTTCAAAATTTTAAAAGCCTTTTTCTTTTTTTCCATCTCCCTTTTTACCTGAGCATTAAGGCATGCAGGACTGGATCTAATTTTTTTACACTTGTTACCTAAAGGTACCGATTTAGAAATGTAATAGTTTAATATCCCTTTAAAAGTGGTCCACATCTGCTCAGTATTCTTACCTAGAAACAGTTCCCTCCAGTCTATGAGCAGGAGCGATTCCTTTAACAGCATAAAATAAGCTTTCCTAAAGTTGAAAGTTTTTGTTAAGCCAGTGCACTTTAGTTTTTTGCAACCTATATTAAATGACACTATATCATGGTCACTATTCCCTAAGCTTCCCATTACCCTCATCTCCAAAATGAGCTCAGGGTTATTAGATATCACCAGATCCAACAACCCATTCTGTCTAGTAGGAACTTCTACCATCTGTGAAAGAAAATGCTCATATAGGAAATTTAAGAACTTTATACCTTTTGTGGTGCTGGCAGTTCCCTTACTCCAATCTATGTCAGGGTAGTTAAAATCCCCCATAACCAGAACATGCCCCATACCAGCAGCCTTCACCAACTGCATATGGAGATTAATTTCCACCTCTTCCCCGGCATTTGGCGGCTTATAACATACTCCAACAATTAATTTACCTACCTTCTTGCTTCCTGTACACAGTTCCACCCATATTGTTTCTGCCGTATCGTTTACTCCCCCATCTATTCCATCTTTTAAATTTGGCTTCAATTCCTGTTTAACATACATACATACTCCTCCTCCTTTCTTATTAACTCTGTCATGTCTAAATAATGAGTATCCTTCAATATTTACTATCCAGTCGTGTGAATCATTAAGCCATGATTCTGCTATACCAATTACATCATACCTTTCCTTTAAAGCTATTATTTCAAGTTCGCCGGTTTTTCGAGCCAGACTTCTTGCATTTGTAAACATACATTTTAGATTATCAATTGATTTACTTCCATACATGGTCGTACATGCCTCCTTATCCTCTATGCTCCCCCCTCCCCCTTCTCCTCCCTCCGTTGTGTTAATAGCCCCCTGATCCATAACTTCTCTATCTACCCCTGTGTAGTTCAACGTTCCCTCCCCCCCCATACCTAGTTTAAAATCTCCTCCAACCCCCTAGCCATCTTCTCCCCCAAAACAGCTGCACCATCACCATTAAGGTGCAATCCGTCTCTACTAAAGAGCCTGTAGCCAACAGAAAAATCAGCCCAGTTCTCTAAAGTCACAAACCCCATCTCCTTACACCACTCTCTTAGCCACGCATTTATACTCCTGAGCTCCCGTTGTCTCCCTAGCGTAGCACGTGGCTGCGGTAGTATTTCTGAAATCTCTACCCTTGAGGTCCTTGCTTTTAACTTGGCCCCTAATTCTCGGAAATCATTTTTAAGGACCTCACCTCCACCTCTAACTTTGTCATTGGCACCAATGTGAACCAAGACCGCCGGGTCTTCTACCAAATAACCTCAAACCAACAAATGAAATCATTTGCGAATATACAAGCTGAATACTCTCTCTCAGCCAACCATCACTTTCAATATTTACAGTTGAGACACAGTATACAAGCTGAATTTAGTAGCCGAAATATCCCGGTCGGAAATATGGCAATATTCACCCATATCACTACGCATGAGGTCAAGAAATTTATATCAAAAGTGTACGAGTTTCTTATACAAAAACAATCAGGTCCCCTAAGTAAATAATTATTAGCCTCCTGGCAGAAAGATATACCCTCAATAACTAACGACGAATGGGAAGACGTGTCCTCATCACATACCCTAGTCTCCCCAGCTGCAAAGAACAAGTTGATACAATTTTTTATTTTACAACGTGCCTACCATACGCCTGCAATCCTTACATATAACGAAAGGTCGGGCAAAAACGTGCCCCAAATGTTAATGCTCAGATGCAGGGTTTTGGGATCTTATTTGGGACTGCCCTGGAATCCAGAGATTATAGGGTAGTAGCTGAGCTAACAAAGTTAAAGGATAAGTGCACTGTAAAAACTGTTATGTTCATTTAGAAGCTGCAGCTTTAAAAATACCGGAATGTGCACGGAACTCAGGCATTTCTGTTTGAGGCTCAAGCAGGAGAGTGCACGGAACTCACAGGCATTACAGTTTGAGGCTCAAGCAGGAGAGTGCATAGAACTCACAGGCATTACAGTTTGAGGCTCAAGCAGCAGAAAGCAGAGGAAATCTCAGAGGGGCGGAGCTTAACATTCAGCAAACCAGTAACAAGATGTCAGCAACTTTCAAGGCACAAAGCTAGGCTCTGGAGGGGCATAGGTAAAAAAAAAATATGGCAACGGTATTTTTAAAGCTGCAGCTTCCAAATGAACATAACTTGATTTTACAGTGCACTTAACCTATAACCCTTTAACTGCCACAGATCGTATATTCACGATCTGTGCAGTGAATGTTCAAACTGCCACAGATCGTGAATATACGATCTGTGGCTATCTCTTGCCAAAAAAAATAATTGCCCCCCCCCGCTAGGGGCGATCGGGGGGCAGCATTCAACTGCCCCCCTAGCCCCCTCTATCCCCCCTTGGGGGGGGATCGGGAGTTATCATACCTTTTTTGCGTGATCGTACAGGAGCTTCTGGTCCCACGTGGATGAAGAGGAGGAATCGTCAGGAAGCGGAAAGGGAGACCCCGGTGACGTCACGGAGCTTCCTCTTTCACTGGGGTCTTCTAGCCCCCTCGATCCCCCCGAGGGGGGGATCGGGAGTTATCATACCTTTTTTGCGTGATCGTACAGGAGCTTCTGGTCCCACGTGGATGAAGAGAAGGAATTGTCAGGAAGCGGAAAGGGAGACCCCGGTGACGTCACGGAGCTTCCTCTTTCACCGGGGTCTTCCCTTGAAGTGGTAGGAGACTGCCCCTGGTGGTCTAGTTGAGGTACTGCAGTATGATCTCCATATAGATCATGCTGCAGTACCTGTATAGTACAAGCTGTCATGCTTGACAGCTTTACTATACATTTTGTGAATGGAACTCAAAGTTCCATTCACAAATAGGATTTTTTCTAAGTCTTTGCTACTTAGCGAAGACTTAAAAAAAATGGGGACAGAGATCAAAATTTGGTGATCACTTCTGATCACCAAATTATTGATCTTTGCCAATGAATGAAAAATCACTTCCTGGAAAATGATTTCTGGGAAGTGATTTTTCCGATCGGATTTCGAATTGGAAAACGGGCATTCCCTAAGATGATCTGATGATTATCTTTGGGAATGATCGGGGAAAAAATGGGAAAATAGACACAAAAAATTCTTAAAGTGATACACACTCCCTTTTTTTTTTTACCCTAAAACTATAAATTAGAAAAAAACGTTTTCTTCTCCAAGCTCCCCAATGTCCCCAGTGATATCGGTAAAGTAAACACGGATACTTATTTGTACGATTTCAAGGGAAACTAAGCCTATTTTTTATAAGGAAATTTTGCAGAGGTACCAAATAAAGACCGTATTGAATTTTTAGGATCAGTAAAGTGTGCAAAAACGTGCGTGACTCTCCGTACTAACCGGTTTTCACTAAAATACCACTAAAAGGGGGAGAGTGTGTGTGTGGGGGGTGGGTTGTGGCGTTTTTAATTTTTTTTCTTGTAACTGCACTTCTACATGTGTCCCATTTGAGCTAGTTGGTGGCCTCGTCTCTGTTTGCACCCACGCTAATGGCACACCGTTTGATTCAGGACATGTGGGAGATTGCTATTTTGAGGGTTTTTTTGCTTGTCAAGTGGGTTTAGGTAGGATTTCAACCCTTGAATCATCTCATTTTATTTTTCACAAAATCTCGTAAAAACACAGAGTTCTTTGGATCGCTGGGTCTGGAATTCTTCATGCATGTATGAAAGCATGGCACCGTAACATAGCTGAAGGTGTGTAGATTCCAAAAATATATAGTTTGTGGGGGGAATTTCCATGTTTCGGGACTGTTTCCTTAGAAAAAGGGTAGGCTGTTCAAATTAAAGAGCACTTTGATTTTTTCTTGTAATTGCATTTGTGCATGCGTCCCATTTGAGCTAGTTGGTGGCCACGTCTCTATGTGCATCCACGCATATGGCATACCGTTTGATTCAGAACATGTGGGAGTTTGATATTTAGTGGGGGGGTTTATTTGTGGGGGGCATTTACAAGTTTTGGGGCTGTTTGAAATTACAGAGCACTTTGATTTTTTTTTTGTAATTACACTTGTGCATTCGTCCCATTTGAGATAGTTGGTGGCCACGTCTCTGTGTGCACACACACATATGGCATACCGTTTGATGCAGGATATGTGGGAGATTGACATTTAGTGGGTTTTTTTGCTTGTCAAGTAGGTTTAGGTAGGATTTCAATCCTTGAATCATCTTATTTTATTTTTCACAAAACCTCCTAAAAACACAAGAGTTCTTTGGATCACTGGGTCTGGAATTCTTCATGTATGTATGAAATCATGGCACTGTAACGTAGCTGAAGGTGTGTAGATTCCAAAAATATATAGTTTGTGGGGGAAATTTCCATGTTTTGGGACTGTTTCCTTAGAAAAAGGGTAGGCTGTTCAAATTACAGAGAACTTTGAATTTTTCTTGTAATTGCATTTGTGCATGCGTCCCATTTGAGCTAGTTGGTGGCCACATCTCTTTGTACATCCACGCATATGGCATACCGTTTGATTCAGAACATGTGGGAGATTGATATTTAGTGGGGGGTTTATTTGCGGGGGGCATTTTCAAGTTTTGGGGCTATTTGAAATTACTGAGTACATTTATTTCTTGTAATTACACTTGTGCATGCATCCCGTTTGAGCTAGTTGGTGGCCACGTCTCATGTCTCTGTGTGCACCCACACATATGGCACACCGTTTGATGCAGGATATGTGGGAGATTGCTATTTAGTGGGGTTTTTTTTGCTTGTCAAGGGGTTTAGGTAGGATTTCAAATCTTGAATCATCTTATTTTATTTTTCACAAAACCTCCTAAAAACACAGAGTTCTTTGGATCACTTGGTCTGTAATTCTTCATGTATGTATGAAAGCATGGCACCGTAACGTAGCTGAAGGTGTGTAGATTCCAAAAATATATAGTTTGTGTGGGGAATTTCCATGTTTCGGGACTGTTTCCTTAGAAAAAGGGTAGGCTGTTCAAATTAAAGAGCACTTTGATTTTTTCTTGTAATTGCATTTGTGCATGTGTCCCATTTGAGCTAGTTGGTGGCCACGTCTCTATGTGCATCCACGCATATGGCATACCGTTTGACTCAAAACATGTGGGAGATTGATATTAAGTTGGGGGTTTTATTTGTGGGGGGCATTTCAAAGTTTTGGGGCTGTTTGAAATTACAGAGCACTTTGATTTTTTTCTTGTAATTACACTTGTGCATGCGTCCCATTTGAGCTAGTTGGTGGCCACGTCCCTGTGTGCATCCACGCATATGGCATACCGTTTGATTCAGGGCATTCGGAAGATTGATAATTGACAAGTTTTTTTTACATGACATAGAAATTTGCCATGATTTTTAACTTTGAATTGTATTTTTATAAATTTTTCCTGAAAATCTGGTAAGAAAGCGAAATTGTACACAAAACTGCACCCACACCATTGGTGGTATGCATAAAAGAATCACACCATTGTGTAGCTGAAGGTGTGTAGACTCCAAGAATATATATTTTTTGGGGGTATTTCTAATATAGAGGGGTGTTTAGTCTGACAAATCTGAAAAGCTGCTTTAATTGGGCCACTGTTCATTGGCTCACTTTATGGCTAGTTGATTCCACGTCTGCGTGTGTAACCATACATAGGGAATACCGTTTGATTCAGAACATTTGGGAGATTGATATTTGGTAACTTTTTTTTACATTACTTGGGATTTTGGCATGATTTCTACCTTTGAGAGTGCTTTTTTTAAATTTTTTTAGAAAATTTGCTAAAACTGTGAACTTCTACGAAGAACTACGCCCACACCATTGATGGTATGAATGAACAAACTACAGAATTACGTAGATAAAGGTGTGTAGATTCGAGAAATATATGGTTTGTGGGGGTTGTTTTGTGGGGAAAAACTGCAGACTGTTCGAATTCAGATTTGGCTGAAAATGTTTGCTGTTTCTGAGCCATTGTGCATTGTCTCACTTCATGGCCATTCGCTTCCAAGTCCGCGTGTGTAACCACACATATGGCATACCGTTTGATTCAGGACATTTGGGAGATTGATATTTAGTAACTTTTTTTAGATTCCATGAGGTTTTGGCATGATTTCTACCTTTTGAAGTTGTTTTTTGTTCATTTTTTCAGACAAATGCGAACTTCTACGAAGAACTGCGCCCACACCATTGATGGAATGAATGAACAAACTACAGTGTTACATAGCTGAAGGTGTGTAAATTTCAGGAATATATAGTTTATGGGGGTTATTTCTAAGTTACGGGGGTGTTTTGTGGAAAAAACTGCAGACTGTCCAAATTCAGAGTTGGCTAAATATTTTTGCTGTTTCTGAGCCATCGTGCATTGTCTCACTTTGTGGCTTTTCGCTTCCACGTCCACGTGTGTAACCACACATATGGCATACCGTTTGATTTAGGACATTTGGGAGATTGATATTTAGTAACTTTTTTTTAGATTCCATGAGGTTTTGGCATGATTTCTACCTTTTGAAGTTGTTTTTTGTTCATTTTTTCAGACAAATGCAAATTTCTATGAAGAAGTGCGCCCACACCATTGATGGTATGAATGAAAAAATGACAGCGTTACATAGCTGAAGGTGTGTAGATTTCAGGAATATATAGTTTGTGGGAGTTATTTCTAAGTTACGGGGGTGTTTTGTGGAGAAAACTGCAGACTGTCCAAATTCGGGGTTGGCTAAATATTTTCACCGTTTCTGAGCCATCGTGCATTGTCTCACTTTGTGGCTTTTCGCTTCCACATCCGTGTGTGTAACCACACATATGGCATACCGTTTGATTCAGGACATTTGGGAGATTGATATTTGGTAACTTTTTTTTACATTCCATGGGGTTTTGGCATGATTTGTACCTTTTTGAATGTTGTTTGATGTTAATTTTTTTTTGAAAATCTGGTAAAAGTGCAAACTTCTACGAAGAACTGCGCCCACACCATTGATGGTATGAATGAACAAACTACAGCGTTACATAGCTGAAGGTGTGTAGATTTCAGGAATATATAGTTTGTGGGGGGTATTTCTGAGTTGGGGGGGTGTTTTGTGGAAAAACTGCAGACTGTTCAAATACAAAACTGGCTAATTTTTTTTTGCTGCTACTGACATTTGGCACTGGTCACGCTCTGGGTTAGTTGGTAGCCATGTCTCTGGGTACACCCATGAATGTGGCATACCGTTTTATTCGGGAGGGGTTAGGCTTTCATATTTGAGATGCGTTTGAACTTTCCTCCACAGTTTTTAGCTGAAATTCGCATTTGATTTTGTCTCTGATTTTACAGTTGAGAAAAAAAAGGAAAATGTGAGAAAATAACTTGGACGAAGAGCTGCGCCCGGGTATCTGCATTTTGATCGAAACTAACCTCACTCGTAAAATCCTGCGGGTGTGTAGTTTCTAAAAATATCTCACTTGTTGGGATATTTTAGTTAATTTGGAAGATATTCTATGTTAACTGTCAGTAGTGGTTATACATTTCAATTTGGTGTAATATTCTTGAAGGTGCAGTTTTAGTTTGGGGGGGTTTCCTGTGCAGGAAAAGTGGGGTACCTACATATATCTGGTATCGTTGTACTCGGGAGTATCAGAGCTTTTAGAAACAGTAAGATTTTTGTGCATAACCTTAAGATAACTATAAGTAAATGTGAAAAATCCATGAAAATTTGCAAATTTTGCATTTTTTTTACATATTTTACCCATAATTCCAGTAAAATTTCCAGAAAAGTTACAAAATTCTGTTACCATGTTAAAGTACACTTTGTGCTGAAAAAAACAATGTATAATATTCCTGATTTACTGCAAGGTTTCCTACTGTAAAATTAGTCTAAAGCGAATAAGGGCAAAATCCTGAAAATTCTTCTGGCAGTTAACACAAAAAAAATGAAATTCTCCTGGCAGTGAAAGGGTTAATGCAACTCCCAATCCCAATGGACTCCAAATTATGTGTACTGGGAGTCCCTGAAACTAACAACTGGTCCAGATATCAATTAACCTTTTTGAGAGAAACTCTATTCTACGCCAGGAAGTCAATTGTACTTAGATGGATGGCCCCTGAATGCCCCAAAATAGGGCAATGGAAAACCCTTTAACCAAGACCTCCCTTATATGCAGCTCATATACAAGGGGAGGCATCACCCCAAAAAATACCAAAAAGTATGGTCCTATTGGACAACAGGATAAAAGGATAGATAGTAATTTAAATGTATTACAATAGGGGAAAATTTGAACCAATGTACTATGAATAAGTGCCAATCAGATTACCCTAATATCAGTGCCTAAGTTCAACAACTGTATTTAAACTACTATGATTATCTACTCAGATGGTGAAAACAAGAATAATCTATATATACTATGTGGCCCCCAAAGCGATACCTTCTATTTATAGAAATCAGATGAGCAAACCAAACCGTACCAACCTGTCCCCATTCAGATGACTTCCCCCTAGTTCTCCCCCTCCCTGTTTGTTGGCTAAACTTAAATATGTAATTCAACGAAATATCTTTGTTAATATATTAATTAATCTCTGCAATGTTATATACTATATAAAGAAACGAAAATAACTATGTACAACAACGATGTTTAAAACCAATTGTATTGAAATGTATAATTTTATAAACATTTGTGGAAACAATAAAACCAGTTAAAATAAAAAAAGGGGGATCTCTGGATTTCCTTTTGCCAATTGGCGGATGCCCAATGACTGCCCTTGTAAACCCCCAGTTGCCACCGTGGAGTTTCAAGGGAGAACTCAAATGGGAAATATTAAGGGTCCAAAAAAGGATCTAGGCTGTCCCACCACCATACACAAACACACAATGAAAACAACATTTTTGTCAAGGGCGAGGGCTATAGTGAAAAAATAAGTGAATCATTAATCAGAGGGATAAATTTGAGCGATAAAGGCCAGGCCTTGTGACACAGTATTATTATAAGTAGTAGTAGTAGTATTATTAATAACAAAATACCACACAAGTGGCCTCATATACAGAGCCACAATGCAGTGGTTCTAGTCTTAAATGGGTTAGTGTGACAAGACGGGAATAGCTGCAAATGCGTGGGTTTCACAAAAGACACCCGCGCAGCTGCCGCTAAGAATTCAATATCGCATTGGCTGACTTTTCTGCATGAGTACCATGTGACATTAAGTTCACGCAGAGGATTTAGTCACTTTCGGAATCTACAAAGAGCACAACCTCAATATGGAATAACCCAGAGCTGAACGTAGGAAAATGTCCCTAAATATGTTTGTATAGACTTGGAATTCACAAAAAGCATTTTATTAAAACAGTTGTGAATCTATATGAAGCTGTGGATTACGTAATTTAAATAAGCTTCCTTTGTCCAATTTGTCCACTGTTTTATTGGCTTGGATGAGTGATAATCCAGTACCAGCATAAACACTGGGGATCACTGTGGCAGTAAGGGTAATACTGATTGTGGTAAACACCGGGGATCACTGCGGCAGTAAGGGTATTACTGATTGTGATAATCACGGGGGATCACTGTGACAGTAAGGGTATTACTGATTGTGGTAAACATCAAGGATCACTGTGGCAGTAAGGGTATTACTGATTGTGGTAAACACGGGGATCACTGTGGCAGTAAGGGTATTGCTGATTGTGGTAAACACCGGGGATCACTGTGGCAGTAAGGGTATTACTGATTGTGCTTTGCCGCCCTCTTCTGACAGCTACTCCCGATGGAGGTGGAAACAAAGTTCCATTCACAAATAGGATTTTTTCTAAGTCTTTGCTACTTAGCGAAGACTTAAAAAAAATGGGGACAGAGATCAAATTTGGTGATCACTTCTGATCACCAAATTATTGATCTTTGCCAATGAATGAAAAATCACTTCCTGGAAAATGATTTCTGGGAAGTGATTTTTCCGATCGGATTTCGAATTGGAAAACGGGCATTCCCTAAGATGATTGATGATTATCTTGGGAATGATCGGGGAAAAAATGGGAAAATAGACACAAAAAATTCTTAAGTGATACACACTCCCTTTTTTTTTTTACCCTAAAACATAAATTAGAAAAAAACGTTTTCTTCTCCAAGCTCCCCAATGTCCCCAGTGATATCGGTAAAGTAAACACGGATACTTATTTGTACGATTTCAAGGGAAACTAAGCCTATTTTTTATAAGGAAATTTTTGCAGAGGTACCAAATAAGACCGTATTGAATTTTTAGGATCAGTAAAGTGTGCAAAAACGTGCGTGACTCTCCGTACTAACCGGTTTTCACTAAAATACCACTAAAAGGGGGAGAGTGTGTGTGTGGGGGGTGGGTTGGGCGTTTTTAATTTTTTCTTGTAACTGCACTTCTACATGTGTCCCATTTGAGCTAGTTGGTGGCCTCGTCTCTGTTTGCACCCACGCTAATGGCACACCGTTTGATTCAGGACATGTGGGAGATTGCTATTTTGAGGGTTTTTTTGCTTGTCAAGTGGGTTTAGGTAGGATTTTCAACCCTTGAATCATCTCATTTTATTTTTTCACAAAATCTCGTAAAAACACAGAGTTCTTTGGATCGCTGGGTCTGGAATTCTTCATGCATGTATGAAAGCATGGCACCGTAACATAGCTGAAGGTGTGTAGATTCAAAAAATATAGTTTGTGGGGGGAATTTCCATGTTTGGGACTGTTTCCTTAGAAAAAGGGTAGGCTGTTCAAATTAAAGAGCACTTGATTTTTTCTTGTAATTGCATTTGTGCATGCGTCCCATTTGAGCTAGTTGGTGGCACGTCTCTATGTGCATCCACGCATATGGCATACCGTTTGATTCAGAACATGTGGGAGTTTGATATTTAGTGGGGGGGTTTATTTGTGGGGGGCATTTACAAGTTTTGGGGCTGTTTGAAATTACAGAGCACTTTGATTTTTTTTTTGTAATTACACTTGTGCATTCGTCCCATTTGAGATAGTTGTGGCCACGTCTCTGTGTGCACACACACATATGGCATACCGTTTGATGCAGGATATGTGGGAGATTGACATTTAGTGGGTTTTTTTGCTTGTCAAGTAGGTTTAGGTAGGATTTCAATCCTTGAATCATCTTATTTTATTTTTTCACAAAACCTCCTAAAAACACAAGAGTTCTTTGGATCACTGGGTCTGGAATTCTTCATGTATGTATGAAATCATGGCACTGTAACGTAGCTGAAGGTGTGTAGATTCCAAAAATATATAGTTTGTGGGGGGAAATTTCCATGTTTTGGGACTGTTTCCTTAGAAAAAGGGTAGGCTGTCAAATTACAGAGAACTTTGAATTTTTCTTGTAATTGCATTTGTGCATGCGTCCCATTTGAGCTAGTTGGTGGCCACATCTCTTTGTACATCCACGCATATGGCATACCGTTTGATTCAGAACATGTGGGAGATTGATATTTAGTGGGGGGTTTATTTGCGGGGGGCATTTTCAAGTTTTGGGGCTATTTGAAATTACTGAGTACATTTATTTCTTGTAATACCTTGTGCATGCATCCCGTTTGAGCTAGTTGGTGGCCACGTCTCATGTCTCTGTGTGCACCCACACATATGGCACACCGTTTGATGCAGGAATATGTGGGAGATTGCTATTTAGTGGGGTTTTTTTTGCTTGTCAAGGGGTTTAGGTAGGATTTCAAATCTTGAATCATCTTATTTTATTTTTCACAAAACCTCCTAAAAACACAGAGTTCTTTGGATCACTTGTCTGTAATTCTTCATGTATGTATGAAAGCATGGCACCGTAACGTAGCTGAAGGTGTGTAGATCCAAAAATATATAGTTGTGTGGGGAATTTCCATGTTTCGGGACTGTTTCCTTAGAAAAGGGTAGGCTGTTCAAATTAAAGAGCACTTTGTTTTTTCTTGTAATTGCATTTGTGCATGTGTCCCATTTGAGCTAGTGGTGGCCACGTCTCTATGTGCATCCACGCATATGGCATACCGTTTGACTCAAAACATGTGGGAGAGTTGATATTAAGTTGGGGGTTTTTTGTGGGGGGCATTTCAAAGTTTTGGGGCTGTTTGAAATTACAGAGCACTTTGATTTTTTTCTTGTAATTACACTTGTGCATGCGTCCCATTTGAGCTAGTTGGTGGCCACGTCCCTGTGTGCATCCACGCATATGGCATACCGTTTGATTCAGGGCATTCGGAAGATTGATATTGACAAGTTTTTTTAATGACATAGCAAAATTTGCCATGATTTTTAACTTTGAATTGTATTTTTATAAATTTTTCCTGAAAATCTGGTAAGAAAGCGAAATTGTACACAAAACTGCACCCACACCATTGGTGGTATGCATAAAAGAATCACACCATTGTGTAGCTGAAGGTGTGTAGACTCCAAGAATATATATTTTTGGGGTATTTCTAATATAGAGGGGTGTTTAGTCTGACAAATCTGAAAAGCTGCTTTAATTGGGCCACTGTTCATTGGCTCACTTTATGGCTAGTTGATTCCACGTCTGCGTGTGTAACCATACATAGGGAATACCGTTTGATTCAGAACATTTGGGAGATTGATATTTGGTAACTTTTTTTTACATTACTTGGGATTTTGGCATGTTTCTACCTTTGAGAGTGCTTTTTTTTAATTTTTTTAGAAATTTGCTAAAACTGTGAACTTCTACGAAGAACTACGCCCACACCATTGATGGTATGAATGAACAAACTACAGAATTACGTAGATAAAGGTGTGTAGATTCGAGAAATATATGGTTTGTGGGGTTGTTTTGGGGGAAAAACTGCAGACTGTTCGAATTCAGATTTGGCTGAAAATGTTTGCTGTTTCTGAGCCATTGTGCATTGTCTCACTTCATGGCCATTCGCTTCCAAGTCGCGCGTGTGTAACCACACTATGGCATACCGTTTGATTCAGGACATTGGAGATTGATATTTAGTAACTTTTTTTAGATTCCATGAGGTTTTGGCATGATTTCTACCTTTTGAAGTTGTTTTTTTGTTCATTTTTTCAGACAAATGCGAACTTCTACGAAGAACTGCGCCACACCATTGATGGAATGAATGAACAAACTACAGTGTTACATAGCTGAAGGTGTGAAATTTCAGGAATATATAGTTTATGGGGTTATTTCTAAGTTACGGGGGTGTTTTGTGGAAAAAACTGCAGACTGTCCAAATTCAGAGTTGGCTAAATATTTTTGCTGTTTCTGAGCCATCGTGCATTGTCTCACTTTGTGGCTTTTCGCTTCCACGTCCACGTGTGTAACCACACATATGGCATACCGTTTGATTTAGGACATTTGGGAGATTGATATTTAGTAACTTTTTTTTAGATTCCATGAGGTTTTGGCATGATTTCTACCTTTTGAAGTTGTTTTTTGTTCATTTTTTCAGACAAATGCAAATTTCTATGAAGAAGTGCGCCCACACCATTGATGGTATGAATGAAAAAATGACAGCGTTACATAGCTGAAGTGTGTGTAGATTTCAGGAATATATAGTTTGTGGGAGTTATTTCTAAGTTACGGGGGTGTTTTGTGGAGAAAACTGCAGACTGTCCAAATTCGGGTTGGCTAAATATTTTCACCGTTTCTGAGCCATCGTGCATTGTCTCACTTTGTGGCTTTTCGCTTCCACATCCGTGTGTGTAACCACACTATGGCATACCGTTTGATTCAGGACATTTGGGAGATTGATATTTGGTAACTTTTTTTTACATTCCATGGGGTTTTGGCATGATTGTACCTTTTTGAATGTTGTTTGATGTTAATTTTTTTTTGAAAATCTGGTAAAAGTGCAAACTTCTACGAAGAACTGCGCCCACACCATTGATGGTATGAATGAACAAACTACAGCGTTACATAGCTGAAGGTGTGTAGATTTCAGGAATATATAGTTTGTGGGGGGTATTTCTGAGTTGGGGGGGGTGTTTTTGTGGAAAAACTGCAGACTGTTCAAATACAAAACTGGCTAATTTTTTTTTGCTGCTACTGACATTTGGCACTGGTCACGCTCTGGGTTAGTTGGTAGCCATGTCTCTGGGTACACCCATGAATGTGGCATACCGTTTTATTCGGAGGGGGTTAGGCTTTCATATTTGAGATGCGTTTGAACTTTCCTCCACAGTTTTTTAGCTGAAATTCGCATTTGATTTGTCTCTGATTTTACAGTTGAGAAAAAAAGGAAAATGTGAGAAAATAACTTGGACGAAGAGCTGCGCCGGGTATCTGATTTGATCGAAACTAACCTCAACTCGTAAATCCTGCGGGTGTGTAGTTTCTAAAAATATCTCACTTGTTGGGATATTTTAGTTAATTTGGAAGATATTCTATGTTAACTGTCAGTAGTGGTTATACATTTCAATTTGGTGTAATATTCTTGAAGGTGCAGTTTTTAGTTTGGGGGGGTTTCCTGTGCAGGAAAAGTGGGGTACCTACATATATCTGGTATCGTTGTACTCGGGAGTATCAGAGCTTTTAGAAACAGTAAGATTTTTGTGCATAACCTTAAGATAACTATAAGTAAATGTGAAAAATCCATGAAAATTTGCAAATTTTGCATTTTTTTTTACATATTTTACCCATAATTCCAGTAAAATTTCCAGAAAAGTTACAAAATTCTGTTACCATGTTAAAGTACACTTTGTGCTGAAAAAAACAATGTATAATATTCCTGATTTACTGCAAGGTTTCCTACTGTAAAATTAGTCTAAAGCGAATAAGGGCAAAATCCTGAAAATTCTTCTGGCAGTTAACACAAAAAAATGAAATTCTCCTGGCAGTGAAAGGGTTAATGCAACTCCCAATCCCAATGGACTCCAAATTATGTGTACTGGGAGTCCTGAAACTAACAACTGGTCCAGATATCAATTAACCTTTTTGAGAGAAAACTCTATTCTACGCCAGGAAGTCAATTGTACTTAGATGGATGGCCCCTGAATGCCCAAAATAGGGCAATGGAAAACCCTTTAACCAAGACCTCCCTTATATGCAGCTCATATACAAGGGGAGGCATCACCCAAAAAATACCAAAAAGTATGGTCCTATTGGACAACAGGATAAAAGGATAGATAGTAATTTAAATGTATTACAATAGGGGAAAATTTGAACCAATGTACTATGAATAAGTGCCAATCAGATTACCCTAATATCAGTGCCTAAGTTCACAACTGTATTTAAACTACTATGATTATCTACTCAGATGGTGAAAACAAGAATAATCTAATATACTATGTGGCCCCCAAAGCGATACCTTCTATTTATAGAAATCGATGAGCAAACCAAACCGTACCAACCTGTCCCCATTCAGATGACTTCCCCCTAGTTCTCCCCCTCCCTGTTTGTTGGCTAAACTTAAATATGTAATTCAACGAAATATCTTGTTATATATTAATTAATCTCTGCAATGTTATATACTATATAAAGAAACGAAAATAACTATGTACAACAACGATGTTTAAAACCAATTGTATTGAAATGTATAATTTTATAAACATTTGTGGAAACAATAAAACCAGTTAAAATAAAAAAAGGGGGATCTCTGGATTTCCTTTTGCCAATTGGCGGATGCCCAATGACTGCCCTTGTAAACCCCCAGTTGCCACCGTGGAGTTTCAAGGGAGAACTCAAATGGGAAATATTAAGGGTCCAAAAAAGGATCTAGGCTGTCCCACCACCATACACAAACACCAATGAAAACAACATTTTTGTCAAGGGCGGAGGGCTATAGTGAAAAAAAAGTGAATCATTAATCAGAGGGATAAATTTGAGCGATAAAGGCCAGGCCTGTGACACAGTATTATTATAAGTAGTAGTAGTAGTATATTAATACACAAAATACCACACAAGTGGCCTCATATACAGAGCCACAATGCAGTGGTTCTAGTCTTAAATGGGTTAGTGTGACAAGACGGGAATAGCTGCAAATGCGTGGGTTTCACAAAAGACACCCGCGCAGCTGCCGCTAAGAATTCAATATCGCATTGGCTGACTTTTCTGCATGAGTACCATGTGACATTAAGTTCACGCAGAGGATTTAGTCACTTTCGGAATCTACAAAGAGCACAACCTCAATATGGAATAACCCAGAGCTGAACGTAGGAAAATGTCCCTAATATGTTTGTATAGACTTGGAATTCACAAAAAGCATTTTATAAAACAGTTGTAATCTATATGAAGCTGTGGATTACGTAATTTAAATAAGCTTCCTTTGTCCAATTTGTCCACTGTTTTATTGGCTTGGATGAGTGATAATCCAGTACCAGCATAAACACTGGGGATCACTGTGGCAGTAAGGGTAATACTGATTGTGGTAAACACCGGGGATCACTGCGGCAGTAAGGTATTACTGATTGTGATAATCACGGGGGATCACTGTGACAGTAAGGGTATTACTGATTGTGGTAAACATCAAGGACACTGTGGCAGTAAGGGTATTACTGATTGTGGTAAACGGGGATCACTGTGGCAGTAAGGGTATTGCTGATTGTGGTAAACACCGGGGATCACTGTGGCAGTAAGGGTATTACTGATTGTGGTAATCATGGGGATCACTGTGACAGTAAGGGTATTACTGATTGTGGTAAACACCAAGGATCACTGTGGCAGTAAGGGTATTGCTGATTGTGGTAACACCGGGGATCACTGTGGCAGTAAGGGTATTACTGATTGTGATAATCACGGGGGATCACTGTGACAGTAAGGGTATTACTGATTGTGGAACACCAAGGATCACTGTGGCAGTAAGGTATTGTGATTGTGGTAAACACCGGGGATCACTGTGCAGTAAGGGTATTACTGATTGTGGTGAACACGGGGATCACTGTGGCAGTAAGGTTATTACTGATTGTGATAATCACGGGGGATCACTGTGACAGTAAGGGTATTACTGATTGTGGTAAACACCAAGAATCACTGTGGCAGTAAGGGTATTACTGATTGTGATAATCACGGGGGATCACTGTGACATTAAGGGTATTACTGATTGTGGTAAACACCGGGGATCACTGTGGCAGTAAGGGTATTACTGATTTTGGTAAACACCGGGGATCACGTGGCAGTAGGGTATTACTGATTGTGGTAAACACCGGGGATCACGGTGGCAGTAAGGGTAATTACTGATTGTGGTGAACACCGGGATCACTGTGGCAGTAAGGTTATTACTGATTGTGATAATCACGGGGGATCACTGTGACAGTAAGGGTATTACTGATTGTGGTAAACACCGGGGATCACTGTGGCAGTAAGGTTATTACTGATTGTGATAATCACGGGGGATCACTGTGACATAAGGGTATTACTGATTGTGGTAAACACCGGGGATCACTGTGGCAGTAAGGGTATTACTGATTGTGGTAAACACCGGGGATCACTGTGGCAGTAAGGGTATTACTGATTGTGGTAAACACCGGGGATCACGGTGGCAGTAAGGGTAATTACTGATTGTGGTAAACACCAAGGATCACTGTGGCAGTAAGGGTATTACTGATTGTGGTAAACACTGTGGATCACTGTGGCAGTAAGGGTATTACTGATTGTGGTAAACATCAGGGATCAATGTGGCAGCAAGGGTATTACTGATTGTGGTAAACACCGGGGATCACTGTGGCAGTAAAGGTATTACTGATTGTGGTAAACACCAGGGATCACTGTAGCAGTAAGGGTAATACTGATTGTGGTAAACACCAAGGATCACTGTGGCAGTAAGGGTATTACTTATGGTGGTAAACATGGGGATCACTGTGGGAGAGGAGGAGCAGGAGAGTGTGTCTGAGGGAGAGCGCTCAGAGCACGAGCCTGTACCCAGAGGCAGGACTGGGGTCAGGGGCAGAGGCAGCAGCAGCGCACCCAGTACTGCGCGTGGAGGCATGACACCATTAGCATCTGGTGCCAGTGCTCCACAACAGCAGGTGACCTCTGCTCCAAGGCAGGCCAGTGGCTCAGCAGTGTGGGAATTTTTCACCTTGGCTCCAGGTGATGCCACGGTTGCAGTGTGCAGTCTGTGCCTGCAACGTGTTAGCCGTGGGAAGACCACCTCTAACTTGGGCACGACATCTATGAGGAAGCATATGGTGCTGCACCACAGAGCTCGGTGGGAGCAACATACAAAGAATGTACAGGCACCTGCACGTTCCCTTCCTCATGCCCAAGGAGCCACCACTCCTCCCCCTCCAGCTTCATCAGATGCTTCACCAGTGGAAGTTAGGGAGGAGAGACAGCCTTTGGCCCCAGCAGGCGGTGTTAAGAGGCGCCTTGACACAGCTGCTGGTTCGTCCAATAAAAGGCAGGTCTCTCTTCCCCAGTTATTGGAGCGAAGACAGAAGCTATCCCCCAGTCACCCCCAAGCACAGCGTCTCACTGACGGCTTAGCAAAACTGGTAGACAGTGCAGCGTTCAGAGAGTTTGTGGCTATTGGCACACCACAGTGGCAAGTCCCTGGCCGTAATTATTTTGCCAAGAAGGCAGTACCAGCCCTGCACGAACACCTGCAGGGCAATATAGCTGCTTCGCTTGACCACAATGTGGGCAAGCGTGTCCACCTTACTATGGACTCGTGGTCCAGCAAGTATGGTCAGGGGCGGTATGTGTCTTTTACAGCCCAGTGGGTCACGCTGCTAGCCGGCAGAGACGCAGCACGGGGCACAAGTGGGGAGATGGTGGTATGCCAGTATTGGTGATATGCCAGTCTCCACCACCTCCTCCTCATCTGGTGAGTTCTCCTCTCGGAGATGCCTGTGCCCCCCTAGAGCCTATTCTTCCTGCCAGGTAAAAAGGTGCCATGCAGTTTTGCAGCTTCTGTGCCTTGGTGATAGGAGCCACACTGGGCCAGAGTTGCTGGCAGCACTGCAAGGGCAAGCTGAGAGGTGGCTGACACCCCGCCATCTCTCAGTAGGCAAGGTCGTGTGTGACAATGCCACTAATATCATCTCTGCCCTTCGCTTGGGCAAAGTCACACACGTTCCTTGCCTGGCCCATGTTCTCAACCTGGTTGTCCAGTGGTTCCTGAGCAAGTACCCTGGCCTGCAGGATGTACTGAGGCATGCTAGGAGGGTGTCGAGCCACTTCAGACGGTCATACACTGCCCCAGCTCGTCTGTCAGAGTTCCAGTAGCAGCACCAGCTGCCGCAGAACCGCTTGATATGCGACACCCCCACCCGCTGGAACTCTAGTCTCATGATGATGCTGAGGCTGCTCCAGCAAAGGCGAGCCATCATGGACTATTTGTACCATTACAGTACAAGATCAGGCTCTGGGGACCTGGGTTTCCTGTTACCCAGGCAGTGGCGGCTGCTTAGGGATACTTGTCGTGTGCTTGCGCCTTTTGAGGAGGCCACCAGGATGGTAAGCCGTGATGATGCCACCATCTCGGATACCATCCCTCTGGTGTTCCTCCTTGAGCACACGCTACGCGGCATCCTTGACAGGGCACTAGCCGCAGAGCAGCAGCTAAGTGACGAGGAGTATGACGATACCGTGGCTCTTTCTGAGCCCAGGGATCACGGTACAGAGCAGCCGTCTGATGAGGAGGAGGAGGATTTTGTTGACCTGGAACCAGTGGAAATGGGGCGTTTTTCTAGGGGTACACTTCCACCCTCCCAAGTACCACATGTCATCGGTGGTTGGGGAGAGGTTGAATCCGACACTGTAGTCCTCAGTGACACAGAGGACATGGGGTCCTCTGAGGCAGGCAATTTGCGTCAGATGTGCTCCTTTATGTTGTAATGCCTGCGCAAGGACCCCCGGATTAAGGCCATCAAGGAGAAGGAGCATTACTGGGTGGCCACCCTTGTAGATCCCCGCTACAAGGGTAAAATGTCTGAGTTCATCCCAGCATCTCAGAGGGAAGGGAGAATGCAGAACTATGAGGCGTTGCTGTTGCGTCACCTCTGTTCTGCCTTCCCAAGTGCTAGCAGGCCGACAGCACCTGATGTTGGGGATGCACAGGGCTCACGTCCCCCTGTGCCTGAGAGGAGGAGCAGTACTGGAGACGGTCTCGCGGCCAACTTCCAACTATTCTTCCAGCCGCAGTTGCCAGGACCATCTACTGGCAGCTCCAACAGGCAATACCTCAGTCGCCAGGTCACTGACTACATCGGATCCAGGGCCGGTGTAGACTCATCAGAGACTGAGGATCCACTGGACTATTGGGTGGCGAGGCTTGATATCAGGCCTGAGTTGGCACAGCATGCCATTGAGGTCCTATCCTGCCCGGCATCAAGTGTCCTTTCGGAGAGGACCTTCAGTGCAGCAGGGGGTGTTGTTTCGGAGAGGAGGACTCGTCTCTCTACTGAGAATGTGGACCGTCTGACATTCATTAAGATGAATGAGGCGTGGATCACATCTCAGTACAGCATCCCTGTTGCTGATGTCTGTGACTGAAGGCCTGTTGCCCCTTGCTACCCATACGGCTCCTTCCCACTGCCTCAATGTTCACCTTGAGGCCTAGCTAATGCCAGCTCAGTTGGCAAGTGGCTAATTTTTCTATTTGGTAGGGTCATGTATGGTCCTACCTCGCTCTACCTCATTTAAGCTGTGTAACGGCTAATTTTTCCAGTGTAGGGTCAGTTATGTGGGGCTCTATTATCATGGCTGACTAAGCTATACTAAAGCTAATCTTTCATGGTCACTAAGTTAAGAACAGCTGCTCTGTGGCTAATGTTTCTTACCTGTGGGTCAATCCTGCCTGGCCCATGCCAAATGTTTACACCCTTGTGCTGTCACCTGTTTTGACCATTGTGTACAGCTGCACCAGCTACTCTGTGGCTAATGTTTCTTACCTGTGGGTCAATCCTGCCTGGCCCAATCCAAATGTTTACACCCTTGTGGTGTCACCTGTTTTGACTAACTAACTAAAGTGGCCCAGCTCCTGTACTACAGTGTGCCTGGGATGGTATAATTATGTGTGCAGTAAATTATAAAGACAACATTTTAAAAGAATATATAAAGAATATATATTATTAGTATATATGTGTGTGTATATATAAAAAAAACTATTTACAAAAAAAAAAAATTAAATTTTTCTTTTAATAAACGCAACATCACGCTGCAGTCTCCTTATGTTGCGTGCCATACACTCCATGGCCCTCTCCATACGGCCCATACGGCCATCATCATGCACCATGGATGGTGGTGCTGGTGGAAAAGCAGAGGATGGGCCGGGCTCCTGTGCTTCCATTTCTGTAAGATTATATAAAAAATAAAATACATTAATATGACAGTAGAAACAGCTTTGCCACACTTTTTAATGCTTTTTAACACTTTATATAACAATCAGGGTAGGCCACACTAACTCGTTTTTTACGTGTTTACGCACTCAATTTCACTCGCGATTTTAAATACCATGGAAATCACGGGAATGCACAAATTCGTGTAATTTCTGAAGCACGTGCGATTGCACATGCCTGTCCATTTTTGTAACAAATGTGATCACTTTTTTTTTTTTTTTTTTTTTGCACAATTGCTTGCGTTTCCATAATGGAAAATATTGAAATTGCGTGTAAAAATGTGAGACAACGCACTGGAATTGCGTGCACGCTTCAATGCGATGCATTGTGGCCTCAGCCTCAAGGTCGAAAGAAAATGCTAAAACTGTGATACTTGCCTTGTGGTGGTGCCGGAGGCTGAGGAGACGAAGGAGGATGAGGAGGAGGAGAGGGTGGCGTGAACCCTTTGATCCCTGTATCTTCCTCTTCTGTCGCCAGGTCACTGACTACATCGGATCCAGGGCCGGTGTCACCTCATCAGAGACTGAGGATCCACTGGACTATTGGGTGGCGAGGCTTGATATCAGGCCTGAGTTGGCACAGCATGCCATTGAGGTCTATCCTGCCCGTGCATCAGTGTCCTTTCGGGAGAGGACCTTCAGTGCAGCAGGGGTGTTTTCGGAGAGGAGGACTCGTCTCTCTACTGAAATGTGTGGACCGTCTGACATTCATTAGAATGATGAGGCGTGGATCACATCTCAGTACAGCATCCCTGTGCTGATGTCTGTGACTGGAAGGGCCTGTTGCCCCTTGCTACCCATACGCCCTTCCCACTGCCTCAATGTTCACCTTGAGGCCTAGCTAATGCCAGCTCAGTTGGCAAGTGGCTAATTTTTCTATTTGGTAGGGTCATGTATGGTCCTACCCGACCCGCTCTAACACATCATTTAAGCTGTGATAACGGCTAATTTTTCCAGTGTAGGGTCAGTTATGTGGGCTCTATTATCATGGCTGACTAACTATACTAAAGCTAATCTTTCATGGTCACTAAGTTAGAGAACGAGCTGCTCTGTGGCTAATGTTTCTTACCTGTGGGTCAATCCTGCCTGGCCCTGCCAAAGTTTACAAACACCTTGTGCTGTCACCTGTTTTGACCTATGTGTACAGCTGCACCACCTACTCTGGTGGACTAATGTTTCTTACCTGTGGGTCACCTCCTCTGGCCCAATCCAAATTTTTACACCCTTGTGTGTGTCCACCTGTTTGTGACCATTGGCTACGCATGCACCAGCTACTCTGTGGCTAATGTTTTACCTGTGGGTCAATCCTGCCTGCCTATGCTCCAAAATGTTTTACACACCCTTGTGGTGTCACCTTTTGTGACCATTGTGTACGCTGCACACAGTCACTCTGTGGCTAATGTTATACCTGTGGGTCAATCCTGCCTGGCCCATGCCAAATTGTATTGACACACCTTGTGGTGTCCACCGCGTCACCATGTGTTTGGACGCCATGTGTACAGCTGCACCACTACTCTGTGGCTAATGTTTGTACCTGTGGGTCAATCCTGCCTGGCGCCATGCCAAATGTTATACCCCTTGTGGTGTCACCTGTTTTGACCATTGTGTACAGCTGCACCAGTTACACTCTGTGGCTAATGTTTGTACCTGTGGGTCAATCCTGCATGGCCCATGCCAAATCTTATACACCCTTGTGGTGTCACCCTGTTTTGACCATTGTGTACAGCTGCACTGCACAGTATCTGTGGCTAATGTTTGTACCTGTGGGTCAATCTGCCTGGCCCATGCCAATGTTACCCCTTGTGGTTGTCACCTGTTTTGACATTGTTGTCGACTGGCACCAGCTAACTCTGTGGCTAATGTTGTGTACCCTGTGGTGTCAATCCTTGCCTGGCCCCATGCCAAAATGTTTCCACCCTTGTGGTGTCACCGTTTTTTGACTAACTAACTAAAGTGGCCCAGTCTCCTGATACATACAGTGGTGCCTGGGATGGTATATTAATGGGGCGTAATTTAAAAGACAACATTTTAAAAGTTATAAAGAATATATATTAATTAGTATATATGTGTGTGTATATATAACAAAAAAACTATTACAAAAAAAAATTAAATTTTTCTTTTAAAAACGCACACTCACGCTGCAGTCTCCTTATGTTGCGTGCCATACACTCCATGGCCCTCTCCATACGGCCCATACGGCCATCATCATGCACCATGGATGGTGGTGCTGGTGGAAAAGCAGAGGATGGGCCGGGCTCCTGTGCTTCCATTTCTGTAAGATTTAAAAAAAAAATAAATCATTAATATGACAGTAGAAACAGCTTTGCCACACTTTTTAATGTTTTTAAAACACTTTATATAACAATCAGGTAGGCCACACTAACTCGTTTTTTACGTGTTTACGCACTCAATTTCACTCGCGATTTTAAATACCATGGAAATCACGGGAATGCACAAATTCGTGTAATTTCTGAAGCACGTGCGATTGCACATGCCTGTCCATTTTTGTAACAAATGTGATCACTTTTTTTTTTTTTTTTTTTTTTTGCACAATTGCTTGCGTTTCCATAATGGAAAATATTGAAATTGCGTGTAAAAATGTGAGACAAACGCACTGGAATTGCGTGCACGCTTCATGCGATGATGCATTGTGGCCTCAGCCTCAAGGTCGAAAGAAAATGCTAAAACTGTGATATTTGCCTTGTGGTGGTGCCGGAGGCTGAGGAGACGAAGGAGGATGAGGAGGAGGAGAGGGTGGCGTGAACCCTTTGATCCCTGTATCTTCCTCTTCTGTAAGATTATATAAAAAATAAAATATCCTATATAATAAAAGCAAGTGTGCGTCCCTGTGTCTCTGTGGTGTGTGGCTGCAATCTACCTGATTGGTATTCCCTTCAGACAGAGAACACCAATCGGATCACAAGTTTGCATTAGGGGCGGACCACAGACTACAGACTGCTGGCTGCTCTGGTTGGGTTGATTTCTTAAGTTAACTCTTCACATGGGTGAAAATTCCTGTCCATGCTGTATTACTGGGTCTGACACCAATAAACTGTACACACACCAGATCTCTGGGTGGGGACAGTGAGGCAGGGGGGTAGCTGGTGGGGTGTGTGTTTGTTGTCCTGGACCCCAATGATATTAATCATGTGTCTGTGGGGGTTGTGAGGGAGAGGGTTGCACTAGACATCAATGTCTGGGTAAGGGGGGGGAATCAGAACTGCTCACTGACATGACACCATCTAAATTAACCTCCTATTAACCAAAGGTGTCAGGGCTGGCTTAAAGCAGAGTGACAGAGGGGGGGGAGGCGCTGGGTCCTGGACAGGGGGGTGGACCTGGGTCTGGGCAGAGGGGGCCCTGGGTCTGGCACAGAGGTGGCCCTAGGTCTGGCACAGAGGGGGGGGCTGGGCTGGGACAGAGGGGGGGCTGGGCAAGCGTCGAGGGGGGAGGGTCTGGGACAGAGGAGTGGGGACCTGGTGCTGGGACAGAGGGGGTGTCCTGGGTCTGGGACAGAGGGAAGCTGGGTCTGGGACAGAGGGGGGGGCTGGGTCTGGGCAGAGGGGGGGCTGGTCTGGGACAGAGAGGGGGGGCTGGGTCTGGGACGAGGGGGGGCTGGTCTGGGCAAGTGGGGGATCCTGGGATCTGGGGACAGGGGGCTGGATCTGGGGCAGAGGAGAGCCCTGGGTCTGGGACAGGGGGGGGTCCTGGGTCTGGGACAGAGGGAAGCTGGTCTGGGACAGAGGGGGGGGCTGGGTCTGGGACAGAAGGGGGGGCTGGGTCTGGGACAAAGGGGGGGATGGGTGGAGAGGGAGAGGGGGGCTGGTCTGGGACAAAGTGGGGGATCCTGGGTCTGGGACAGGGGGGGCTGGATCTGGGCAGAGGAGGAGCCCTGGGTCTGGGACAGGGGGGGGGCTGGATCTGGGGCAGAGGAGGAGCCCTGGGTCTGTACAGAGGGGGGGCCTGGGTCTGGGACAGAGGGGGTGGACATGGGTCTGGACAGTGTGGGGGGCCCTGGGGCAGAGGAGGGGCCCTGGGTCTGGGACAGACAGGGGGCCGGGGTCTGGCACGAGGGGGCTGGGTCTGGGACAGAGGGGGGCTGGGTCGGGACAGAGGGGGGGCCTGGGTCTGGGACAGAAGGGGCTGGGTCTGGGACAGAGGGGGGCCCTAGGTCTGGGACAGAGGGGACTGGGTCTGGGACAGATGGGGGACCCTGGGTACCTGGGTGGCACAGAGGGGGACCCTGGTCTGGGAGCAAGTGGAGGGACCTGGTCTGGGACAGAGGGGCCCTGGGATAGGGGGGGTCTGGGACAGAGGGGGGGTCTGGGACAGAGGTGGGCCCTGGGTCTGGGACAGGGGGGACCCTGTTTCTGGACAAAGGTGGGGGACCCTGGGTCTGGGACAGAGGGGGGGGGTCTGGGACAGAGGTGGCCCTGGTCTGGGCAGAGGGGGTGTCTGGACAGAGGTGGGCCCTGGGTCTGGGACAGAGTGGGGGGCCCTGGGTCTGGGACAGGGGGGCGTCTGGGGCCAGAGGGGCCCTGGGACAGAGGGGGGCCCTGGGTCTGGGACAGAGGGAGGGGCCCTGGGTCTGACAGAGGGGGACCCTGGGTCTGGGACAAAGTGGTGGACCCCTGGGTCTGGGACAGAGGGGTGGCCCTGGGTCGGGCAGGGGGGGCACTGGGTCTGGGACAGAGGGGCGCTTCGGTCTGGGACAGAGGGGGGCCCTAGGTCTGGGACGAGGGGGGACTGGGTCTTGGACAGATGGGGGACCCTGGTCTGGGACAGAGGGGGGAACCCTGGGTCTGGGACAAAGTGGGGGACCCTGGGTCTGGGACAGAGGGGGCCCTGGGTCTGGGATAGAGGGGGGTCTGGGACAGAGGTGGGGCCCTGGTCTGACAGAGGGTGGCCCTGGGTCTGGGACAGAGGGGGGCCTGTCTGGAGCAGAGGGGGGGGCCGGGGTCTGGGACAGAAGGGGGCTGGGTCTGGGACGAGGGGGGCCCTAGGTCTGGGACAGAGGGGGACTGGGTCTTGGACATGGGGGACCCTGGGTCTGGGACAGAGGGGGAACCCTGGGTCTGGGACAAGAGTGGGGACCCTGGGTCTGGGACAGAGGGGGGCCCTGGGGTCTGGCCAGAGGGGAGGGTTGGACAGAGGGGGGTCTGGGACAGAGGTGGGCCCTGGGTCTGGACAGAGGGGGGACCCTGGGTCTGGACAGAGGGCGTCCCTGGGTCTGGGACAGAGGGGGGCCCTGGGTCTGGGACAGAGGAGGGGCCCTGGGTCTGGGACAGAGTGGGGGACCCTGGGTCTGGTACAGAGGGTGGCCTTGGGTCGGGGCAGAGGAGGGGCCCTGGGTCTGGGACAGACAGGGGACTCTGGATCTGTGACAGAGGGGGGCCTGGGTCTGGGACAGAGGTGGTGTGACCTGGGTCTGGGACAGAGGGGGGGCCCTGGGTCTGGGACAGAGGGAGGGGCCCTGGGTCTGGGACAGTGGGGGACCCTGGGTCTGGGACAGAGGGTGGCCTTGGGTCTGGGGCAGAGGAGGGGCCCTGGGACAGACAGGGGACTCTGGATCTGTGACAGAGGGGGGCCTGGGACAGAGGTGGTGTGACCTGTCTGGGACAGAGGAGGGGCCCTGGGTCTGGGACGAGGGGCGCCTGGGTCTGGGACAGAGGAGGGGGCCCTGGGTCTGGGACAAGGGGGGCTTGGGACAAGAGGGGGGACCCTGGGTCTGGGACAGAGTGGGGGACTCTGGATCTGGGACAGAGGGGGTGGGACCTGGGTCTGGGACAGAGGGGGGACCCTGGGACTGGGAGAGAGGGGGGCTGGGTCTGGGACAGAGGGGGGGCCTGGGTCTGGGACAGAGGGGAGGCCTGGGGCAGAGGAGGGGGCCCTGGGTCTGGGACAGAGGGGGACCCTGGGTCTGGGACACTAAGAGGGAACTGTGGCCTTGGGACATGGAGGATGGAGGCACTCTGGGCTTCTAGCGCCTGTTATTGTAACAGGCTTAATGTCTAGTATATTAGTATGACGGTACAAACAGCTTTGCCGCACTTTTTAATGCTTTTTAACACTTTATATAACAATCAGGGTAGGCCACACTAACTCGTTTTTTACGTGTTTACGCACTCAATTTCACTCGCGATTTTAAATACCATGGAAATCACGGGAATGCACAAATTCTTGTGATTTCCGAAGCACGTGCGATTGCACATGCCTGTCCATTTACACATGTGATCACCATTTTTTTTGCACAATTGCTTGCGTTAATATTGGAATTGCGTGTGCAAATGTGAGACAATGCACCGGAATTGCGTGCACGCGTCAATGCGTTGCAGTGTGGCCTCAGCCTCAAGGTAAAAAAAAAATGGATAAAACTGTGATACTTGCCTTGTGCTGGTGCCGGAGGCTAAAGCGGCGAAGGAGGAGGAGGAGGAGGAGAGGGTGGTGTGGACCCTTCGGTCTCTGTATCTTCCTCTTCTGTAAGATTATATAAAAAACTAGAAAGGGAAAGTTTAAGTATAAACTTTGAATTTGGCTTGAAGGGCTGCATTTTGGAAGGTAATCTGTGGTTTGCTGCAAATCTTAAAACTCAATAATTGGAATGATGAGTTTGTAGTGAACGCTTGTTTGGGACAAAAAAAAACCTTTGTGTGTACCCAGCCCCAAAGTGGTGCTAATTTGATCCAATCAATCAGAAAGCTAACATCTGATTGGTTAGGGCAAAATTAGCGGCATTTTCAATGATAATGATTTTTGATCAAAATGTATTTTTTTGACATTAGTTACCCTTAAGTATGTCTGCCACAGTAATGGATAAGTAGATCAGTAGGTTTGTGTACCTGTGTCGGGTTGGGGGTTAAAAAAACAAACTTTGTTCATGAATAGTCCAAATTTGTATTTTGACATTGTTACCCTTTAAATATGGTTCATGAAAATGGAAGGGTAGGTCAGTAAGCATGTGTACAGATCAGGTTGGGGGTTAAAAAAACTAATTTTTTTGTGATTGGTCAAAAAAAAAATTTTTGACTTAGTTACCCTTTAGGTATGGCTGCAACAGTAATGGAGGGTAGGTTAGATGTGTATGTACCTGTGCCACGTGGGGGTTAAAAAAACAAACTTTTTTGATTATTGTCAAAATATTTTTTTACTTTAATTACCCTTTAAGTATGGCTGCCACAGTAATGGATAAGTAGATCAGTAGGTGTGTGTACCTGGGTCGGGTTGGGGGTTAAAAAAAAAACAAACTTTTTAGATGATTGGTCAAAATTAGTTTTTTTTACTTTAGTTACCCTTTAAATATGGCTGCCACAGTAATGGAGGGATAGGTCAGTAGATGTATACCTGTACCACGTGGGGGTTAAAAAAACAAACTTTTTTGATATGGTCAAATAAATTTTTTTGACTTTAGTTACCCTTTAAGTATGGCTGCCACAGTAAGGATAAGCGATCAGTAGGTGTATGTACCTGTGTCCAGTTGAGGGTTAAAAAAAACTAACTTTTTTGATGATTGGTCAAAATTAGTTTTTTTGACTAGTTACCTTTTTTATGTATGGCTGCAACAGTAATGGAGGGGTAGGTCAGTAGGTGTATGTAACTGTGCCACATGGGGGTTAAAAAAACAAACCTGTTTTTTATTATAATCAAAATTAATTTTTTTGACTTTTTACCCTTTAAGTATGGCTGCCACATAAGGATAAGTAAATCAGTAGGTGTGGTTTCTGGGTCTGGTTAGGGGTATGTCTTTTTTGTATTTAAACCATAAAACTATATTTTATTGAGGATAAATCTAAATTTGTTTTTTTTACTTTAGTTACCCTTTAAATATGGCTACCACCATAATGAATTAGTAGATTAGTCGGTGTGTGTACCTGGGTCTGGTTGAGGGGGTATGTCTTTTTTGTGTTTACAACCATAAAACTATCTTTTATTGAGGATAAATCTAAATTTGTTTTTTTGACTTTAGTTACCATTTAAATATGGCTAAACTATCTTTTATTGAGGATAAATCTAAATTAGTTTTTTTGACTTTAGTTACCCTTTAAATATGGCTTTCATGGGAATGGAAAGGTAGGTTAGTAGGTGGGTGTAGCTGGGTCTGTGTGGGGGGTTGGGGGTATCACCATTTGTATTTATGACCATGAAACAAACTGTTTTGAAATATCCACATTTGAGGATTGTTACCATTATAGTCTATGGAAAAAAATGTTTGGAAATTCACCGATAACGCCATAACGCTTCCGCGGATTCCTTAGCTAGAAGATAGCACACTTCTCCTATATGCCCCGCACGTCTGTACCGAATTTCACGTCTCTAGCTCAAAAACTGTGGGAGGAGATACGGTTCAAAAAAGCGGAAGAATAAAACGGAAAAAAAAGAAGAAATAGAAAGAATAGTTATTTGGCTTTTTCAAGCCAAATTAATAAAATCAATTAATATGACGGTGGTGACAGCTTTGCTGGGCTTTTTAACGCCCCACCAGTTTATTCATTAACAATAATTAACATTTAGGATGGGGCCACACTGCAACGCACAGGAATCGCGCACCAAATCGCGAGGGTTATCGCACGTGATTGTGTGAGCGATTCTTGTGCATTTTGCGTTTGCATTTTGCGCATGCGTTTTCGCCTTTTTGCATTATGGAAATGCATGCGTTAACGCACCAAAAATGGTGAACGCATGCGTTACCAAAACACGAACGGAGGCGCAATCGCATGCGCATCGGAAATCGTGGAAATTTTTGCGTTAACGCGATTTCCTTTTTATCGAAAATCGCGGGCGCAAACGCACGAAAAACGCACTAGTGTGGCCTAGCCCTAACTAACATTTATAGCTAATGGCTGGCATGCAATAACAAAAAGTTTCTCTGACAATTATTTATGTGATGTACAAAAAAGTACAAATAAATGAGATAATATTTTATATAAACATTTTATATAACAATCAAAGCAGAAAAAAATGTCTAAAACTGTGATACTTCCGCTCTGTTGGCTATGTCAGTCACATAGCTGGACCACTGCCTCTTCAGGTCAGACCATCTCCTCTGCAGCTGGAAGATGGTCTGCGATATCTGAAATTTAGTTTGCAGCTTCCGCTGCAAACTGCGCATGATGCGCAATTTGCGCAACTTAATATGTGGGGTGCCAGCCGGCATCCCATCATAGTTTTTTTTGGCCAGGTAGACCACCATATACCTCTGACACTCCATACTAGGCATCCTGGCTCAAAGTGAGGCTGTGATGCAGATTCTTATATAGTGGGGCAAACAGGAACAAGCTGCCGAAAACAGGAAGTAGATTCCGAAAGCAGATCGGCCGCTTTCGGTAATCCGCGGAAGCAGAACGGCCGCTTTCGGTAATCCGCGAAACCGCACGCCGATTTCAGTAATATCCGAACGGATAGCGATCGTAACCCGCGAAAGTAGCTATCGATTTCGGCAACCCTCGAAAGCATGGATCGATTTCGGTAAACATCGAAAAAGTGTATCGTAAGTGGGGATCGATTTCGGTAACCCTCGATAATTGTACGAATCCAGGTAACCCTCGTAATCGTAAGTCCATCAACCCTCGAAAAGTAGCGATCGATTTCGGTAACCCTCGAATGTTTGTGCCAATTTCGCCAACCCTCGAATGTACAAGCTGATTTCGGTAACCCTCGTATTTGTGATATCGGTAACCCTCCAAAGTAGTTTTCGATTTCGGTAACCCTCGAAAATAGCACGCGAAAGCACGAAAAAAGCCCGATCGTGAGGAAAGATAGATTTTAAATGAGTTTTACTTATATTTACGGGTTCCCCAGACCATTCCCCAGGTCCCTTTATTATTAACAGTAACCTGCTATTACTATTTACCCCTTAAAATTGCTAGCAACTTTCAAATTTTTTTTCCCCATAGATGTTTGTGAAGGTTCTCATTCATCCAGGTCATGGTATATCTGTTGTATTCAATTAGATCAACTGGACTTGAAATGTAGTTCTTGAAGACGTTTCGCTAGTCATCCGACTGGCTTTCTCAATTCAGAATGACTGTACAAGAATCTGTGGCAATTATGTACCCTGGAAAATCCCAATTAGCATATCACAGCCAGGTGTTAAGGGTGTGATTAGATATTGGCTAAGAGGTGTTATAGGAACGCCCAGAGTAAGGTGTTAAAAACGCATTGTACATGGCAGACAGTTGGTGTCGAACCCCCCCACCTCTATTTAGGCTTGGTTTCTTATTTTCACATAAATGGCCTCCTTAACACCTCTCTTGAACCAGTCACATTCCTTCGCCAGTGGGGGGGTTCGACACCAACTGTCTGCCATGTACAATGCTGTTTTAACACCTTACTCTGGGCGTTCCTATAACACCTCTTAGCCACTATCTAATCAACACCTTAACACCTGGCTGTGATATGCTAATTGGGATTTTCCAGGGTACATAATTGCCACAGATCTTGTACAGTCATTCTGAATTGAGAAAGCCAGTCGGATGACTAGCGAAACGTCTTCAAGAACTACATTTCAAGTCCAGTTGATCTAATTGAATACAACAGATTTCCCCATAGACTTCTATGGGTCCGTTTTCGGATTTTCGGAATTCCGAATTTTCGAAAATCCGAAAACGGGACGAATCTCATCAGTTTCGGCCATCTCTATTTAAAATCTAGACAAACTACTGCTTGGCAACTTTATAGGTTAAACTTTAAGCTTGGAAACGGTTTATGTGAGGTATGAGGCCGGTCTAAACAGTAACAGCAGGTGTGGCTAAAAAGCAACATTAAACCCAGAGGCGTAACAAACGGGAGCAGATCCTTCAACCACAGGGGAGACCCATCTTCTTAGTTTACCAACGACAGCTATAGCCTCCTCCCAGAAAATCACATCACTGTAGATGAAGCACAGGTAGGGGCCCATCATAGTTTTGATTCCTGGTTACGCCACTGTTTAAACCCAAACTCTGTTTTGCTGGCATGGTGGAGTGCTGCCAAAGTTTTCTCTCTTTGCCAAAGGTAATAAGAGTTATGCATTGAAGATATCTATTAATTTTTCAACTGAAATTTGAGAGAGAACCTGCTATGGTTTGGGCGGGATTTAGTTGAGTTTGTCAATGGACTAAAGTTCTAAGTGGGGTGCCAATTATATTTAATCTGTTTATTAATGATTTGGAAGTGGGTACTGTCAGCAAGGTTTCTGAGTTTGCTGACGACACAAAACATTGTCGACCAATATTATCCTACATAAACTTCATAGGATATGCAATCGTTGTAGGGGGATCTAGATAGATTGTCACATTGGGCTGCTAAGTGGCAGATGAGATTCAATGTTGATAAATGTAAGGTGATGCATTTTGGACTTAAAAATCCTGGTGCTGCTTATACTATAAATGGCTCTGTGTTAAGTGAATCCCTGTTGGAAAGGGATCTTGGAGTTTTGGTGGATAACAAACTTAAAAGTTAGCAAGCATTGCCAAGCAGATAGCCAGCTAGAGCCAGCATGGTATTGTCTTGTATAGAGAGGTATGGATTCAAGGAAGAAAAATGCTATTCTCCCTCTTTACAAAGCATTGGTAAGGCCTCATTTGCAATATGAGGCACAATTTTGGAATCCTGAGTACAAAAAGGACATCTTTGAAATGGAAAGGGTTCAGAGAAGGGCAACTAAATTAATAAGGGGATTGGGGGAGCTGGACTATGAAGACAGATTGGATAAGTTACAATTAAGTTCACTAGAGAAAAGGCACTAGCCACACTTTATATGATTACTGTGTATAAATACATTAATGGGCCATACAATACACAAAATGGGGCATTGTTCACTAAAAGAACATGTCAGAGGACACATGGCCATCCCTTAAGACTTGAAGAAAATAAATTTAGTCTTCAAGTTCGGAAAGGGTTTTTCACTGTGAGAACAGTAAAGCTATAGAACTGTCTTCCAGTGGACGTTGTTATGGCAGGTTCATTGGTCAGTTTCAAAAGAAAGCTGGATGAGTTTCTGTAAGCAAGGAATGTTGCAAGTTACTGGTATTGATACATAAAGTAGAGTTGATCCAGGGATATTTCAGATTGCCACTTGGAGTCAGGAAGGATTTTTTTTCATTACATTGTACTAAGAGCTTTGGGCATGGTGAGACAGTGGTGGGATAAACATATCTTTCTCCCTCATTTCTTTTACTAGGAGGAGACATAGTAAAAAGAGCAGGTTTCTTCTATATAAGGTTATCCTGTTTCTTTTATCCTTTTTCCTTTCTCTTTAAATTTAGGACCTATCATCAATGTACCACATTTCCCACGCTCTATAAAACTTTTTAAAGTTGTTTTGTGTTATGTAGAAGGTTTTTTCGTATCTCATATTTTCTGATAGGATAGTGGTAATTTGCTCTACTGAAGGTATCTTTGAGGTTCCCCAGTATCTGGTGATTAGTTGTTTCATTATAATACATAGGTGATAGATTATTGTCTTTTGTGAGGGTGGGAAAAGGTTCAGGTTTATGTTTAGCAGGGCTAGTGCTGGATTTGGTTCAATAGATGTGTTTAGTAATCTATTGATAAAATAGAACACCTTGTACCAAACTCTTTTTATTCTGGGGCATGTCCACCATAAATGTAATAGGGTCCCCTGGTGTGTACATCCTCTCCAGCATAGAGGCGAACAAGTTTTGAACCATCTATGTATCAAGGTGGGATGTCTATAGAATCTTAATGCTGTTTTTTTATTAATCTCCCAATGTTTAATAGACTTCGACATTTTGAATGTTATATTAAATGCATTGCACCATTGTTCTTGGGAAAATTGCAATTTAAATCAATTTCCCACTTGGACAAACACACCAGGTTCTCAAATTGATCCTTAGCATATAAGAGTTTGTAAAATTTAGATATCAGTTTGGATGATATTTCCTCATTAAATAGAAGTTCTATCAGTGCATTATTATTCGTATTCGGATCCTGGTTAGATTTCACTTATTTTTCAATGTTCAACCATTTTTTGTTTTCATTTGGGGACCACCATGATTTTATTTGTTCTAAGTTAGCTGCATAGTAATAATCTTTAAAGACAGGGAATGCGATACCCCCGGCTGATTTTGCTTTGGCTAGTATTTTCACTTTAATTCTTGACCTCTTCCCCCTCCAGAAATAGGCATTAACTGTATTATTTAAACGTCTAAAAAAGATTTCTGGAATCACAATTGGTAGCGTTCTGAACTTATAAAGGAGTTTGGGTAATAACAACATTTTCAATAGAGATACTCTGGATAACCAAGGTAGGTATTTAGTTGACCACCTCTGAAGTTCTTTTTGTATCTCTTCCAGGAACGGTTGGAAGTTTGCTTTGTATAAGTCCTCTGTACATGCTGTTAATTGGATGCCAAGGTATGTTATAGATTTTTTTTCCCATTTATAGTTGTATTTAGCACTCAGGAACAATTGTAAAGCCATTGACACATTGATTCCTAGAATATAGGATTTACTTTCATTAATTTTGTAGTGTGATATTTTTCCGAAAGACTTAAATACCTGTTGTAGGTGAATTAGCGATGTTATAGGGTTGGACAGGGCTAGTATTATGTCATCTGCATATAGAGACAGTTTGTGCTCCTGTTCACCTATTTTTACTCCTTTTATTAATGAGTTAGTTCTGATAAGTTCCGCTAGGGGTTCCATAGTCAAGTCAAAGATCATTGGGGATAAAGGGCATCCCTGTCTGACTCCATTAGAGATGTTAAAGGGTTTTGACAACATTTGTGATATATATACCTTTGCAAAGGGGTTACTGTATAATGCCATAATGGCATCTTGTATCCAACCTTTAATATTGAATTTATTTAATGTTTTTTCTAGGTAGAGCCACCCTACTTTGTCATACGCTTTTTCAGCGTCTAGGGTAAGTATAATGGATGTCTTATTCTTTTTTTGTGTCCAGTTAATGATATCAATAAATCTTCTGGTATTGTCCCCGGGCTGTCTGTTAGGAACAAACCCCACTTGATCCGGGTTTATTAAATAGGATAAGTAAGATTGTAACCTATTCGCAATTATCTTCGCATATATCTTTGTATCTGTATTCAGAAGTGAAATTGGTCTAAAATTCTGGATATGGTTCATATCTTTGTTTGCTTTGGGAATGGGTATTATCACTGCTTCCAGCATTTCTTTTGGGAGGTTTTTTTGTGCTATGGCTAGATTATATATTTTCTGTAGATGGGGAACTAAGATAGTATAAAAGGTTTTATAGTATTCGTTTATATATCCATCTGCTCCGGGTGATTTGTTGTTTGGAAGTGAGAAAATCACTTTGTATATTTCAGTTTTCTGTATTGGCTTGTTTATCTCCTGGAGTTGAAAGTTTGTTAGGGAGGGTAGATTTATCTTTTCCAAAATGCTATCTATATCCTTTGTTTCGGGGGTATTACAATCGGGTTGGTCTTTAAGGTTGTATAATGTTTCATAATAATGAGCGAACTCGTCAGCTATCCTTTGTGGATTATACATTTTTGTATCCTGTTTATCTATAATATGTGAGATTTTTGTTTTATTTATTTTGGCTTTGAATCTGTTCGCTAGGTACTTGCTAGCTTTAGGGCCTTGTATGTAAAAATCAGCTTTTAATCTTCGTAGCAGTTTGTCGTATTTGTAATGGTCTAGGTTTGATAATTGTTTTTTAATCTGTTTTACCCTTTGGAAGTTTTCTTTGTTAGGACATTCTTTATGATTTTTCTCTGATTCTTTCAAATTTTCTATTAATTGGAGTCTTTCTTTCAATCTTATTTTTTTTGTGTAGCTGCAATTTTGATTAGTGTTCCTCTGAGGTATGCCTTATGGGCATTCCATATCGAGAAAGGTTGAGCTAGGTTGTTATCATTGTATAAAAAATAGTTTTCTAATTCCTTGGTAATCTGTTGTTGTGTCTCAGGGTTAGCTAGTAGATAGGGGTTGAGTCTCCACATTGAAACTGATGAAGCATTGATATCTTCTTGTATAATAATCTCTACCGGTGCATGGTCTGAAATTGTTCTCACATGAATTTTGCTGGATTTGATATTTTGTAAAGTCCACTTATCTGTAGCTATCATATCTATCCTCGAAAAACAGTTATGTGTTTTGTAAAAATAGGTGTAATCTCTTTCATTAGGGTTTAGGACCGACCATGCATCATACAGCTCCTCTTTTTTAAACGTGTTTTGTAGGTCCCTTCTGCGTTTTATGTGTTTCGCTGAGTGGGTATCTCTTTCTCTATCATATGTGAGGTTGTAATCTCCGCACAAGATTAACTTGTTGTTCGAGTAAGATTGTATCTTTTGTATTATTTTATGGATAAACCTAATCTGTTTGTTGTTAGGTGTAAAAATACATGCTAGAGTGCATGGTTTGTTGTTGATTTTGCAGTCTAGGATTATATACCTTCCATTTTTGTCTATTACTTTGTTCCTCTCCTTATATGCAACCAAACTTTTGATTGCTATTGCAACTCCTCTTTTTTTTTATTCATAGTGGAAGCTTTATAAATTGTTGGATATAATTTGTGGTTTAACAGATTTTCATTTTGTGCAGTTAAATGAGTTTCCTGGATACATAATATATCCGCTTTATATAAACTGGCTTCTTTCCACATGGCGTGCCTTTTATATGGCGAGTTTAAGCCTCTTACATTGTAAGTGATTATCTTAATATTCATAGTGTTAATTTTTTTTTCGGGTTCTGATTATTATCTATATGATTCTCTTTTTTTTCGCTTCTCTCTCCTTCCAAAGGGGTCTTAGGGATTTTATAAACCTTATTACACACATTGCCCAACATCATTATCTCTGAGAGTGAATCCCCACTAGTCACCATATTATATTGACAGTTTGTTAGTAACATTCTTATCCTCAGTACAATACAACACAACAAAACAGTATAAAACATTTCAAAACTTATAACCTGATCATCACATGGGGGATTTGAGTCCGCCATGTATCAATAGGATAATGGGGGTATTAAAAGTATTTGGGCCAGGTACTTGAGTCATTATTGCGATTGAATATTTGACAACCCATAATTTAACATTGAAGAGAGTGTTCGTATCAACCAATTGTATCAGAGAGAGGAGACAAAAAAAAAAATTTAGCAACCTTTGCAAGTCTTGGAGTGTCAATTTACCATACGCTTTACCACATTGAGGTTCCCATCTTTCTCTTTCCTTCCCTTTGTTGAGGAATTAATGTTTTGTTTTTTCCTCTCTTTTCCCTCTGTGACATGTCCAATATTTGCTTTAAGAGAAAAAAACAAAAACAAAAAAAAAAACACCTTAGCAACCCCTCCTCTTTTCCTCCCTCTGCCCTTCTTTTGACCTTCTATTTCTCTCTCTTTCCAGTTTTATTTCCCAGGATTGGCTTTTAGGAGCATTCTTTCCATTCTGTATTTATGTGTGTGGGAGATCTTTCCTGTTGTGTTGGTTTATTTGTTTTGGTGGTTACTGGCTGTACAGTCCCCCACTTCTGGAGTAGTGCTGTGGCCACGTTGTTATCAGTTATCATGTGTGAGGTATTCCCATAGTATATTATTAGGTTAGCTGGGAATCCCCATCTGTATTGGATTCCTCTGTCTCTTAAAATCTTTGTGGTTTCCGCAAATCTCTTTCTTTGTTGCAGTGTCTCAGGTGCTAAATCAGTGTAGATTTGTATATCTTGGAACTTTTTTGGTATGGTGATTCCTGCTCTTCTGATTTTCAGAAGTCTGTCTTTTATGGAGTAGAAATGCAGTCTCAGTATTACATCTCTAGGGGCGCTAGGGGGCGCTGCTTTAGCTTTAGGTAGTCTGTGGATTCTATCTATAACCAAATCAAGTTCAGTTGCATCTGGCAATAACAGTTTAAAGAATTCCACTGTATATTCCAATAATTGGTCATTTTTAACTGACTCAGGTACCCCTCTCAGCTTTATATTGTTCCTTCTGGATCTGTTTTCAAGGTCAGTTAATTTAGCACGCATAGCAGAGACACTGTTTTCCAATTCATTGTGTGAGTCAACAAGTATGTTATATTCCTCTGTAAATTCACTGAATTTGGTTTCCATATGGTCTGTGCGTTCTCCTATAGCCTGTATGTCTTTTTTAATCTCCTGAAACAATATGGAGAAGTCAGCCATCAGGGCTCTGGATTGTGATATGAGTAAGTCTTTTAAGATTGTGGTTGTAACTGGTTCCTGGGAATCTGGAAATGATTCCAGGTTGTAAACAGATTCTTTCTGTCTGACCTCTCCTTTTGGAGTATTGTGTATATTATGTTCCATAATCAGTGGTGATGATGATATAGAATGCTCAGGGGAGTTTGTAAACTCCATTTGTGCTGTTAGAGCTTCAAAAGAGTTATGTTCCTTTATGTTTGTTTTTGGTGAGGGTGGTGATCCTCTGTGTAAAGGTTTCTCACCTCTTTTTGCAGGAGTTCCAGGGATTTCTTTTTCCCCCACAGCCTTCACTGCATGCTGCTCTGGTTCTGTGCCATGCTGCAAGGAGTTGGCGCCATCTTGGATTTTTGTTTTTGCTGGATAGAACTTGGTAAGTTTATTGTTGTTGGTTTTATTACTTTTCCCCCGAGTCATAATGCTGCCCTGATGTTCCGGCTGCAATTTCTGGGTCTGGTTTGGTCGCTTTATCCCCGCTTTCCAAGTTTGCTGGTGGAGGAGCTCAGCAAGTTGCTTCCATCCAGCAGCAGGTCCTGGCCACGCCCCAACTTATTGATGATTGATTTAAATTAGTTTTTTCTAGGTGGGTGTACCTGTGTCTGTGTGGGGGGTTGGTGGTATCAGCGTTTGTGTTTATGACCATGAAACAAACTGTTTTGATCTCATGACTCTTAAACCTCTAAATATCCACATTTGAGGATTTTTAACATTATAGTCTATGGGAAAAAATGTCCCTAAATTTGCCAACAACAATGTAACACTTCCACGGATCCTTTAGCTAGGTAATAGCACACTTCTCCTACATGCCCCGCATGTCTTTAGCTCAAAACTGTGGGAGGAGATACAGTCCAAAAAGCGGAAGAATAAAACAGAAGAAGAAATAGAAAGAACAATAATTTGGCTCTTCAAGCAAAATTAATAAAAGGAACAATTGACCACAATCATTTTAATTTGAGGCACAAACTGCAAGCCAGATGTACACCAATTTTGGAGTCAACTTTTTGGATTCAGTTATTGGTGGACAGACTGCACTGATTTAGTTTTATAGGGGAAAACAAAATGCATGTAGATACATAGAAAAGTTTTAATAAAAATATATTTTTGCATTAATGGAAAAGAAGGTGAATGTTTGTTTCGAATAGTAGGTTTGCAGCCTCCCTAGCACTGCAGTATTTCTTTGAAGACACCCACATGACAAGTGTTCTGTAATAATTCATCGCAGGCAGAATCCCTTGACATCACTGGAACATTCTTGATGCAGTGTTCTGTCACCAGTAAAGAACGTCAGTTGAAATGTAAATGGTTCAAAAGTTTTGGAGGTTTCAATGTCAGAACCTTTCCGTGCTGAAAAAAGGATATGAATGACAAAGCTGAAAGCAAAAATGTGCAGCAACCAATCAGATTGTACCTTTTAATAGTCTGATTGGCAGCACAAGTTTAATTCTGCACCTCTTAGTAATATAGTTAGATCCTATCCTATTACGATTAATTTACTAAATAACAAGTCACCTTTGGTGACTCATTACGCAAATTGGAAATTGCAAACTTTTGGTTGGGTTGGGGGGGTTATAAGTTCCCAGAATCCCCCCTTTCTTTTGGCATAAAGTTAGCTGCTGTTCTGGCACTTCAAATATTGATGTGCTAATTATCATTGCATTATGTTGGTTTTTCCTGGTAGCAGCCTGCTGAGCCCCTACTGAGATACTAGTGTTAATAGTTTTAGGGAATGATTTGAAATTGCCTAGATTGACAGTAATAAAGCCCACACAATGTCTCAAATAGGAGCTTCCCTACCAATGCACTGCCCACAGTAATGCCCATTGTGCTAAGCACTTATACAGGGACAGAAAGGAACAAGGATACATAGGGCAATATTTTACTACAATGTGGTTTGCACCTGTAAAAAGCAATAGTAATGTTTGAATTATGTTATACAATATACATACCTATAATGTGTAAATGTATATAGTCATGCAAGTCCTAGGTGATTTCTAATAACCTTATAATTTATAACATCCACATTATTCACTCTACGAAAATATTGCCCCTTTATAAATATCCCCTGTGTAAACTTAGAACTTTTATAGTTTAGAAATTATTTATGCAGAGTTTTTTCTTCCATAACTATCACATTTCAATAAACAAACTGTGTGTTTAGTTGTTTCAAAATATCATAGAGAGAATTATTTTTACATAGAATTTGTTAACTGGTAAAACTGGAAAGTGTTCTAACGACTAGATACTTTTGTGAACTACTATATATGGTGGGAGTGCCCTGGGCATTATTTAAAATAATCTCTAATCTAATGGTATTTTTCTGTTGAACTTTCTCCACCCCTCATTATTCACTAAAAGATAAAGCAGATGTCTTTTCTACCTGAACATTTCTTTGCATCCATGATACATTTAGGCATGCTTCGGGCCAGTAAGAGAATAAGTAAATAACATTTGGATGAGTCAGTAGTTAACTAACATGTTGGTGTAAAAACTGTATCTTAATATTTCTTATGCCACAAAGGGTGTGGGGAAAAAATATTCAGATTTGATACCAAATAGATTTTTCATAAAGGATAATGAAACCTAACACAATTCGATTGCCCTACAGGCACCAAGATCAATTCCTTTTTTCAAAGGAGCGCTTTACAGTGACCTACTTCCTTTTTACTTACAGCCATTTTCCACCTGCCTAATCCAGTGGATAATATATCTACAATTAAAAAGGTCATCGTTTTGCGTGTAAATAAATGGATCTCTATAGAAAATACAATTCCAAAGAGTAAATCTACTGCCACTGTACATTTTGAATTACACAAAGGGAACATCATTTTAAAACATATTCTAACAGTATTATTCGGTTTATGCTGACAATACATTATACAACATTCCTGGGACATTCCGACAACCTCCTGAGATGATCATTTTGCAGTCAACATTCCTCTTAATGTTGATAACAAATATTAATGTGGCTGGGAATTGTCATCTAATAAGATGCTTTGCTCATGATGGAGAAAAGTGAAGGCCCCAAAATTGTCGGTGACTTTTAGGGAGATTCACCCAGAGGCTGGTGTAGGGGGGTCACAGAGCTCAGTGTGCTAAGTTAAGTTGTAACTGATCTTCAATTAAAGACCAGTTCTTAAAAAGTCTGAGCAGGTAGGCCTGAATTACATAAACATAGAAACGGGTGATTGCACAGCTAATATTAGATGACTTTGTGTCACTGGGCTATATTAAGACAGTGTTCCAGGGGGTAAATCTAATATATTAAAACCCTAAATCTGCGTCCATGAATCCATGTGTGTCACTGCAGTTCCTATAGACTCACCACTAAAGGGAGATAAGATTGTCTCTGCAGTTCCTATTGACTTACCACTAGAGGGAGAAACACAGGAAACACGCAAGAGGCTGAACACAGCAATTACACAGACCACAGATATGGTTGCTTGGGACAGAGGGGAGCCCTGGATTTGGGACAGAGTGAGGGACTCTGGAACTCTGGATTTGGGACAGAGGGGGGAACTTTGGATTTGGGAAAGAGAGGGTGACCCTAGATTTGGCACAGAGGGGGTGACCCTGGATTTGGGACAGAGGGGGGGGAGCTGGATTTGGGACAGAGGGGGGCCCTGGATTTGGGACAGAGGGGGGGCCTGGATTTGGGACAGAGGGGATGACCCTGGATTTGTAATATGGGGGGGCTGGATTTGAGACAGAGAGGGGGCTGGATTTGGGACTGAGGGACAGAGGGGGGCCCTGGATTCGGGACAGAGGGGTAACCCTGGATTTGGCACAGAGGGGTAACCCTAGATTTGGCACAGAGGGGTGACTGGATTTGGGACAGAGGGTAGACTCTGGATTTAGGACAGAGTGGGGACTCTAGATTTGGAACAGAGGGGGGACTCTGTCCTTGGGACACGGAGGGTGGACTCTGGCCTTGGAACATGTAGGAGGGGGCTATGGCCTTGGGACACTAAGAGGGGACTCTGGCCATGGAGGAGGGGGGCTATGGCCTTGATACAATAGGGGGGCACACTAGCGCCTGTTAATGTAACAGGCTTAATGTCTATGATCCCTCATATAGGGCACAAGACACTTATGTTCAGAGTACAAAAAAATGTTATTGCCACTTCCCTCAATAAAAGTAAACCAAATAACTATATCACTACACATAAATATAATACATTTCCCACACAAAAATCCCTCCCTTAACAAAGCTACTAAAAATGTCCACATCTACCAAATATTGTCCGTATCAAAAAATATCAGCTTAGTGACTTTCAACACACACACATTGCTTGCTGAGTAGCAGTGATACATGCTACCTCAAGCTGGCTGTTGAAAGCAACAATGTTGCGATTGAAGGGAAACAATATAACATCATTTCAATTCAAGACTGCGTTCCAGTCCAATAGCACAGACCAAGTCAGAGCCAGATGCGGGGGGTTTGTGTGGGAAGTGTATTATATTTATGTGTAGTGATACAGCTATTTAGTTTACTTTCATGTGTGTACTATGTGCGGGAAGTGGCAATAAACAATTTTTTTAATTCTGACTTACGAGTGTCTTGTGCCCTATATGGGGGGTCTTTTGGTGCAGGTACATAGTAAAAATGTCTTTTTGTGACAATCTATCTAGATCCCCCTGCAATGATTGCACATCCTCTAAAGTTTTTAATGGTCGACAAAGTTTTGTTTTGTCAGCAAACACAGAAACCTTACTGACTATACCCACTTCCAAATCTTTAATAAACAGATTAAATAGAAGCGGCCCCAGCACAGCACTGTGGCACCCCACTAAACACTTTTGTCCATAATGATGAAACCCCATTAACAACTACTCTCTGCATCCTATTCATTAACCAATTTTCTATCCATGTGCAAATGTGCCTCCCCAGACCAACAGACCTTAGCTTATACATTAGGCGCCTATGGGGGACTGTATCAAAATCCAAGTAAACTATATCTACTGCTATGCCAGAGTCTAAATTTCTACTCACTTCCTCATAAAAGCCAAGCAAGATAGTTTGACAAGATCTATTCCTCCTAAATCAATGCTGGTTACTACTTATAATGTCAGTCCTTGAAACATACTCTAGAACATGATCCCTTATTAAACTTTCCAGTATCTTTCCCACCACTGAAGTTAAACTTACAGGCCTGTAATTACTCGGCTCTGAACGACTACCCTTTTTGAATATTGGGATAACATCAGCCTTTTTCCAATCCAGAGGCACACCTCCGGACATGAGGGAATCTGCAAAAATAAGAAACAATGGCCTAGATAAAACTGAACTTAGCTCCCTAAGTACCCAAGGATGTATATTATCCGGTCCAGGAGATTTATTAATAATAATCTTTCTGTACCATATCCTCAGTTAACTAAAGTGCACTTGAATCTTTTACACCATTATTGCTACTATACTCTATGATATCTGTACTTGGATCTTCTATAGTGTATACAGAGGGAAGACATTTGCTTTATAGCCATAAAGTAAAAGAAATTGAAAAGGTTAGACTTTAGGACCTTCCAGACAGGGGTTACCTTGACGTGGTTGGAAGGCTTTTCATTCATGTGATCACAGTAATGTATACTAAAACCCCTTTGTTTATAAAGTATGCCAGTGTGCAGATAATATGATATTGTATGGGGCCCAGGAATTAAATGTTTTGACCAGATCAGTAGCACTTCCGCTAAATGTAGTTGTAAATTAGCCTAATTGGAGTGCTTCCACAATTCTTGTATTGTATATATATATATATATATATATATATATATATATATATATATATATATATATATATATATATATATATAATGCGCTCCACAATATTAGATATTAATTGATCCAACAGAGCTCCTTTTCTAGTAGGAACTTCAACCACCTGTGAGAGAAAATTATCCTGCAGCAAATTCAGGAACTCATTGCCTTTTTCTGTGATGGCAGTTCCACTACACCAATCAATGTCAGGGTAATTAAAGTCCCCCATAATAAGCACACTTCCCAAACTTGCAGCCCTTGCCAACTGCACATGAAGCTGACCTTTACAGCCCAGTCGTGAGAACTGTTGAACCATGTTTCTGCTATACCTATTACATCATACTTTTCATTCAACGCCATAATTTCCAATTCACCCATTTTGTCAGCCAGGCTTTTCGCATTTGCAAACATACATTTTAGATTATGATCCTGTAATTTATTCATACACTTTAATACACATGCCTCTCTATCCCCTTTGCTAGCCCCACCCCCCTTTCCACCCACCCCTGGCCTATCTACACCCTGCTTTCCTCCTGGACTATCTATCCCAGTGAGACTGCTAATACCCTCCCCTAAAACCTAGTTTAAAATCTCCTCCAGCCCTCTAGCCAACTTCTCCCCTAAAACAGCTACACCGCCATCAGTGAAGTGCAACCCATCCCTACTAAAGAGACTGTAGCCGACAGCAAAGTCTGCCCAGTTCTCTATAAACCCAAACCCTTCTTCCTTACACCACCCTCTTAGCCACGCATTAATGCTCCTAAGCTCCCGCTGTCTCCCTGGCTTAGCACATGGCTGCGGTAGTATTTCTGAAAACACTACCCTGGAGGTCCTTACTTTTAACTTGGCCCATAGCTCTCGGAAATCATTATTAAGGATCTCACCTCCACCTCTAACTTTGCCATTGACACCAATTTGAACCAAGACCGCCATGTCACACCCGGCCCCACCCAATATTCTGTCTACACGATCCACAACATGCCGAACCCTAGCACCAGGCAGGCAACACACAGTTCGGCATGTAGGGTCTTGGTGGCAGATAACCCTATCTACCTTCCTTATAATGGAGTCCCCTACCACTACCACCTGTCTAGCATTCCTGACCCTAAGTTCCTCCTCCCTCAGAGATGGCAGTCCCCAGGGTGCTCAAGGTACTAGCCCCTCCATACGTGCTAATTCCGAGCTGTCCTCCTCCACTTCATCGCCTAAGGCGGCAAACCTGTTGGGATGGGCAATCTAGGAAAAAGCAACCCTACCCTTCTGTCCCCCACTTCCCCTAGTAACCCTAAAAAAACTACCTCCCCCCTCTCCCCCTCTACCTTCTCTGTCCCACTTCCACGCACCTCTATACTGGCCCCAGCCAGTGCCAGCTGTCCCCCCAAATTTGCCAATCCCTGCAATGCTGCAAGCTGCCCCCTTAGACTCTCCACCTCAGCTTCCAAACGGGCAACCCACTCACACCTGACACAAACAATAGGTCCCCTGGAATGTCTGCTCCAAGTTCCTATACATGTGGCAGTATGCACATTGCATGGTACTGACAAAAATGTTCCTTCTAATACACAACACAAATTATTAGGAAGAAAGTCTGCTGGCACTGAAGGGTTAATGGTAATACTCTGCTGGCACTGAAGGGTTAATGGCAATACTCAGGGGAAGTGCTGGCAGTAAAAGTGTTAATGCCAATACTCTTGGAGGGATAGGCCACACTACTGCACTTTTATGCACAAGGGGATTGCGATCTGATCACGTTAGGGCACCAAGATGGCTAGAAAAGGCACTGTGTCAAAGAGCTCAGTGTGCAATGTTAAGTTGCAACTGATCTTTAAAGGAGAACTAAACCCAATTTTTTATACTCCAGAATCTGAAAACAACCCCCCTAAAAACACCAATAAGCTATAAAATCCCACTTCAGTAAATTGTATTAAAGTAAATGTAAGCCTGTTAAGAACTGGATGAAGTATCTGTGTGTATGTGCAGTGTCAGTCCACACCTCCTGACCTCAGGCAGATGCTTCCTTGCTTTATCTGTCCTGTAAAAGGATTGGCTAGAGAGTATTAATGGGTGTGACCAACTGTAACAAGTTTCTTCCATAGCTAAGGACTGAGCATGTGCAGAACATATTGGTCGTTGACCAAACTGTGTGATACTAGAATGCTATGAAGTAAAGCACAAGCCATATGTTATTTAGGTAAATTTCCCAGCGCCCATATCAAAATGAGAGGTAAGACACAGATTACTTGTTTTATATCAAGGAGTTCTGTTCTTTGTCATAATTCTATTATGGCGGTTGGGGCTGGGGGACCAATAACTACAATATAACAAAGGGGTTTGGAGCAAGGGGGAGGAAGAGCCAAACGGGAGAGAGAGAGAGGGAGGGGGGGAGGACTCTCCTGAACATGCCTCAAACCTTGACGAGGTTGAGGCAGACACAGGCACAGGATGAGTCACTCAGAGCTCCTACACTGCAGTTTCCTGGACTTTGGAGGGGCACAGCAGGAGAACCATTTGGAGCAGAGATGTCAGGTAAGGATTTTTTGCACACTACAGAGTGGGGCCAGTATGGGGTTAAATTTCAATTTTGGGGGTGGACATGCCCTTTAAAGACCAGTTCTTAAAAAGTCTGTGCAGGTAGGCCTGAATGCCTTTTATTTCCTCTGGAACTGCACATATGTGGAGGTTGTTTCACCTGATTATGGTGTTTTAAGACCTCTGGTTGTTATTCCCATAACAGATTCAGTCTGGGGGGTCACAGTCCTATATAAATTGCACTATACAAAAGTGTGACAATAATGTAAACTTGTAAGATTAATTTGCTTTTTGTGTGTGCTGCAGATATTAAAACAGATTTTAAAACCGTGCGCCGTGACATCATGCGTGCGCCCGGAGCTACCAGGCACTTGTAACTGAGGCTAACAAATCAGGAGATAGTGGGACATCTCAGAGGGGCGGAGATAACTATTCAACTGAACAGAAACAAGATGTCAGCAACTTTAAAACTACTAAGGTAGGCTCTGGAGGGGCTAAAAGGAAAACAAAATATGGCAAATGTATTTCTAAAGCTGCTGCTTCCAATTGACCTTAACTTTATTTTAAAATGTACTTATCTTTTAAAGCTAGCTGTCTTGGATGTCTGCTTCTCACAGTTAGAAGTTATGCTGTTGAGCCAACAGGTATAAAATAGGGAATTTTTTGCCCAGCCACAAATTGATTCTTCCAAGCCGATGCAGATTGTTCCAACAAAAAAAACATCGAGACAAAGGGGGACCCCACCAGCAACCCAACATGGCACACAGCCCGAGCAAGCTACAGCGAACCCCCAGACCGAATCTGTTATGGGAAACTGGATAGGCACAACAACCAGAGATCTTAAAACACCATAATCAGGTGAAAACCTCCACATATGTGCAGTTCCAGAGGAAATAAAAGGCATTCAGACCTACCTGCATAGACTTTTTAAGAACTGGTCTTTAATTGAAGATCAGTTACAGCTTAACATAGCACACTGAGCTATTTGACCCCCTTCACCATCTAGAACAGTGTTGGAAGAGTATTGGAATTAACACTTTTAGTGCCAGCATTTCCCCCAGAGCATTGCCATTAACCCTTCAGTGCCAGCAGAGTATTACAATTAACCCTTCAGTGCCAGCAGACTCTCCTACTTATAATTTCAGTGCCAGCACATTCCCAGAGCATTTCCATTAACCCTTCAGTGCCAGCAGGAGCTTTGACTTAACTCCCGTTCTTCAATAAAACATGCAGAAGCCAGGAGAGAAGGTAAGCTACTTGCCCAAACGATCGCTTATCTGCCGCATAATTTGACCCTGTCTTCTATGTGCAAGTGTGATGCACATTCGCATAGAAGACAGAGTCCATCGGGACCTGTCAGACTACGCGGCGGAGGAGCGATCAATTGGTTAAGTAGCTTACCTTCTCTCCTGGCTCCTGCATGTTTTATTGAAGAACAGGACATAAGACACAGCTCCTTTAACTCCCATTCTTCAATAAAACTAAATGGCAATTTTTTTTATTTCCCGTGGAGATACCCTTTAACATAAGCTATCATTGTTAAATATTTCTGCTTAAACAGGGAGATTCAATAGTTCTTATCGTTTTTATCGTTTAAATGGTGCTAATTTTGCCCCAACCAATCAGATCTTATTTAACATTTGAAAGCTAACATCTGATTGGTTGGGGCAAAATTAGCACCATTTTAAATCGATAAGAACTTTTATTGAATAACCCTGAAAGAGTCTCTTGCATCACTTCCGCAGCTGCCGCACCCATGGGCTATAGCAGATCGTAAACCAGTTAGCATGATTTTAAATCACTCAAGAGGAAATTGCCCTGTTTTTGTATCCTGTAAAAAATGGACTAATCCAAAATGTAGACTTTGAATGCTGCCTGGCCTTCAGGTATAGTACAGGTATAACCCAGAGCTGTTGCTATAATACCCAGGGAGTGCTGTCTTCTTGAAATCCGTAAACCATTGCACGAGGCAGGTGAAACTACATTCAATGAAATGGGGTTCACTGCAATACCTTTCCTCTAGAAAATATAATGTGTCAAAACAGGTAAGGATGTAAAAAGGAGCCAGGTTTCTAATGAAGGTGTGGCAAAGAGATACTCAGACATCCAATCAGCAACAGGAAGTTCCACAACATCCAGAAAACACTGTTCCAGGATACACTGACCCTAGATAGGTTTTCATCTAGGAAACACAGTAAGAAGGGAAGGTGTTTTAGTGCAAATTAAGCTTGTATGTTGTTTTTGCCATCTTGTGTTTTATTCCTCTATAAATGTAGACATATTTTGTAAAACCCAAATGAATAAACTGAGGATTCTGATTATTTACCTGCGGGTTGGCACCTCTTTCCTTCAGACATGTTGCACTTTAATTACAACCAAAGGGTAAAATATTTTACCCAGAGTGTCAGCTGGTTTATACACAGTTCAGCTTAGCAACACTATGACCCAACACAAAGGAAACTGTGTTTTATGTCATCTGGCTGGTAAGTCATTACAAATGAATGCTTGCAGTTTACAAGTCTTAATGCTATTTCTCACTGCACTCTGGGCTTTATTCTTTAAAGGAGAAGTAAAACTGAAATGTAAATTATCCTAAAGAAAAACTATAATTCCTAACAGCAGTTAGTTGCAGCTCTCACCTTTGAAATCAGCAACATTGTGGTATCTGATATTTCCTGATTTCTGCAGAAAATGTTCTTGTGTATTGCTTTTCTGGCAGTTCAGCCCTAATTACAGAGAGATCACAGACAAGTCACCCAATTGTTTCTTGACAGCTCTGGTGGGGGAGAGGGCTGGAGAATTCACTAAGCATGCATAAAGCTGGGTACACACTGTAACAATCTTTAAAAGATGACAGACAGAAATCTTTAAGATTCTATCTGTCATTTTTTAAAGATCAGGCTACACACAGCCCCAGGTGTTCTACCTATAAATGTATAGGGAGAACCTTGATGGGAACTTTCCATCAGACCGTGTCTGATGGAAATTTTGACTTAATTACGAGCATTCCCAAGGCAACGCTGAACGTCTGTCTGCCTCGGGAATGCTTGTTCCTGCGCTACTCACTTTAACAATAAAGGGGCGATTCCGTCTACATTTGAAAACGGTAATGTGTTTACCCAGCTTTAGTTTTTTTGAGTGCATTTCACACAAAGAATTACAAGTGTATTAGAAGTGTACACAGCTGAAACCATTATACAAATCCCATAGTGCAGTGAAGGTTTAGGAACAGGGCCGGATTTACACCTCAGGAGTCTGTGGGCCCAAAGAGCCTGGTGTCCTTAGCCCCACCCCTAAACACAGACCATACCTCTAAACCACACCCATTTTCTCTTTTTGGGGAAGGAAAATAGACTATAAAGGGGTTGGATTGGTGGGAGGAGATTGACGGCTGCCCCACCAACCTCAGGCACCCCCAGGCGTGCACCTACTGTGCCTAATGGTAAATCCATCCATGTTTAGGAGCACACGATCACTACTGAGTTGTGAATTTAAAAAATACATATAATATTTTTTGATGCTGTGTGTGCTTATTCTAATAGTTTGTTTTTTAAATGCATTTTTTTTTTTTTTTTGCTTTGCCTTTGTCAATCCTAATTCAATCTAGTTCAGTCATTGGATTGGATTAGATTACCCTACAATTTGTGCCACATACAAATGATAAAAAGATTACAGATTATACTGACTTGTGCTGTTAGTATACTACCTAAAAAAGACTAGTTCAACTATGAAAGGGTTGACTCATTCATGCTTGCTTCATAACACTTAATGCCCTCTGTGTGTTTGAATGTGCAAACACTAAAAGCATTCTAAGTTCTCATCTTTGCAAGAGTGGCCTATTTGAATTATTTCCACATATGTCTGCCTTTGCACAAAGCTGTCTATCTGTCCAGCAAGAGAGGAAAGTGTACAGAGTTAGTGAAGTATACAGTTTATAAAACAATAGTTCCTCTATAGGGATGCTAGGGGTTTAGTAATAAATAGTGTCAGGAGCTGTACAGAACCACTTTGGGCTAAACTTGGGCACAATTGTTTTTAATGGATAACATTTATTGATCTACCAATTATATTTAAATGGATTAAATTTGATGATAAATTAAAATAAATCAATGAATATATCAAAGTATTCAAAGAACTGCTTGCTAAATAGCCTTAAGCTGGGTACACAAACAGATCTTTAAAAGATGACAAACAGGAACTGCAAGATCCAAAGACCAGGGTACACACAGTCCCGAGCATTCTCCCTATACAAAACACAGGGAGAACTTTAGGGACTGCATGCTCCTATATACTTTAGTATAGGGAGACGCGTCCGAGAGAAATTTTCGGTCTATTCTGAACAACAAGCACTAGGCCGAAAAATGTGCTACACACGGTAACGATAAAACACCAATGCCCTTGGATCTGATGGCATCAACGCTTTATGATTAGTGTTTGTACCCAGCTTTACCGAGTTTATAATCTATTGCTAAAGTAATCTGGTCTATAGATCTTACGAAATTCAGCCTTGATGCCTTGATGTACGAACGATGCCCATCCCCCGGAAACAAAGCACGTGTGCAACGAACAGCCGTTTTGGCCTATGGCTGCGTGTGTATTTGTTCGCTCGGGCGTTGTTCATTGATCCGCTATGGTGGATTGACGAACAACATTCTAGCGTACACATACACACGTACGATTATTGTCCAAAACTTCCGTTCAATGCGCTTATTCATGCACTCGGGGGTCAATCCTCGTAGGGATATAACACAGCCATTTTTAGTATTAATCTCCTTACTACACAAGTTCATAGAACACAAAAATGAGTCAGAGCTGATGGGTGATATCTAAGATTATGAATGTTTTTTCCTGATTAAATAGCAAACATCTGATTGGTTTCTGCATATTAAGCACAGGCAAACTTTTGCACCATCAGACACACCTGCTTGTTTTTGTTTTTCCAATGCCCATTCTTCTCTATAAACAAAAACATTATGAAATGCAGGAAGAAAAGAAAATCCATTTTATAGAACATTACTTTTAAACCATCATCTTGCAGACATTTAAAGGAGAGGTACAGCCTAAATCACTTATGACTTGAAACCCTGTGATTGGAATACTTCCTTTAATATATCTGTGTGAAATCAAAATATTTCACATCAAAATGCCATGCTATTACTCTCCTAGCCCAGTAACCTCACACACGATCAGTCTATTCACCCACGGGGAAAGATGAATTCTCCAACCAGCTGCTTATCTCCTGTTGCTAAAGGGGCAAAATCAGTATTTCAAACACATATATCTTTAGTTAGAAATTACTAATAAGGGAAAGCATTCCAGTAGCAGTTTCTAGGATATAAAATGTATTTTAAACTTTTCTTTAAAAGTCATTGCTTTAAATTTATAGCTTCTTTTTTGCCTGCCAACCAGCATATTTCTGATCCTGGCAGACTCTCTCTCTAATACAGTAAATACACTCTCTACAAACCTAAACATTTACAAGCTACATAAGTGCGTGCATAGAAGCCATGTCAGTTTTGTGCATGACTTATTTCTTTGAAACAACTGTACCTGATAATTATAGGTCTTTCTGAAGCTTTCACCCGGATGTCCTCGGCTCTTGGAAAACTTTTCTGATTATTCTTTTGACTCCTGTCAGGTGAAATTATGATCTTTTTACTATTATAGCCCCTTATAGCCTAAGTTTCATTTTGTTTAATTTGATAAAATATGCTCACGGAAAGAGATCTCATAATTACAAGCTCTGCATTCCACGGCCGTGGCTCTGCACTTCCCACTCCACTGGCCATGACAGAGACATCATGGCCAGTGCCTGACTGGCATTCTCGGACGAGCCTCCACTGCTGTTGCACTGGAACGGAAAAAGAACAGAGCTGCAGCAGTGGAGAAGGAGAAAGGTGGTGGATTGTAAACATATTTAATAATATTAACCAATTTGGAACTTAAGTTTTAAGTGCTCCTGCATATGATATTAGACGTTTTTATAAGGGCATTCCCTTTATAGGACTGATGCAACAAAAGGTGCAAACATTTGCCAGTGCTAATAATTTGCAGCAACCAATAAAATGTTCTCTAACTGCAGTGACCCATTAAAAAGTTAAAATCTTATTGGTTGCTGTAAATTAATAGCATAGGCAAACTTTTACACCTTTTATTGCTTCAGCCCCTATAGAATCTTTGAAATAATTCTGCAACTGATGCTATCAGTATGTTTTGCAACCATAAGCTAATATGGTCTTGAGAGAGCTCTTTGCTTTTACCCATCATGAGATGTTTCTTGTGTGATACTTTGGTAATGTGAAAGCTTTATGGGCAGGGCCGCATTTACCATTAGGCACAGTAGGCACGTGCCTAGGGGCGGCTGTCAATCTCCTTCTACCAATCCAACCCCTTTATAGTCTATTTTCTTCCCCAGAGCAGGATCATCCACAAGGCAACCATAGGCACCTGCCTAGGGCCCAGGAAAACTCCTGGGGGAAAAAAAGGGGCCCTAAATGATGGCCCTGCCTAGGGCCTCATATGATAATAATCCATCTTTGTTCTTCTCCCCCAAAAAATACAAAATGGGTGTAGTTTAGGGGTGTGGTCTATGTTTACGGGTGGGGCTCTTTTTGCTGCATGAATAATGTTCAGTCTTATTTTAACATAGAGTATTTGGAGTTACCTGACCATAATCAGTTTTATTTGTTTTAATTTCTTTTTTGTGTGAATTTAATTGGGTTTTTGTAAATGGCCCTATTAAAAATATATTTACTGAGAAAATACATTAATACTTATCCCCCACCCCACCCCCCACACACATATTCTAGGAAATGTAATAAAGTTTGCTATCACCCATACCAGTGTAAGCTACCCAAATGTTACTGGATTTGAAAGGCCTGTGTGTTCCAATATGTGTTCTCAGGATCCAATAAAATTAATGTTTACACTATTATTGGTAATGCAAAACATAACTTTTTGGTTTGGCTCTAAAATTAAAAGAAAAACAAGACTACAAACAGGTTAAAAATTTGGCCAGAGTAGCTGCCCAGTAAAATATTTTGGTCGATTGGGTCAAAATGTGCCCCTGTATTTTTGCAGCAAGAAATGTTTTCAGACAATTTTACCTAAATTTAATAAAAGATGGCCATGTTGGTAATGTTTACCCATTCCTGCATCAGGCCAAAATGGGTGTATACTCAAAGACAACATATATAAGATATATACCGACCTGTCAGTAAAGAAATAAGGACAATAGCTGGCTTTTGTACCTAGCCTAATCTGCAAACTGAAATTTTCGTTTTATCATGGTTACACCAAAAGATTTGTCATTTTACTGAATACAAACATTTAGTTTATGATATGGATAAACAAAAATTGTAATGTTATATTTATATAAACATATAATAATATATATATATAATAATATTATATATATATATATATATATATATATATATAGCACCTCACTGGACATAATAATATATTAAAAAAAGGCAAAATAAAACAAAATGAAAGCAAGTTAAGGCAAACCAGAACCATCTGCTACCAGTGTTAGGTCCTGGTTTGCCTTAACTTGCTTTAAAGGGACAGTTCAGTGGAAATTATTAATATTTGTTAAATTGTTAATTTGTGCAATGCCTTCTTAGTTATTCTACATATTCTCTCCCATTTTGAAAAATCAATTGATTTCATACCCTTTGCTGTTCCCATCTGTTGACATTAGTGAGATGACATTTTAGGTTCTAACGGTCCTTCTTCCCAGGATGCATCACATCCTTGGAATGTTCCTAACAGTTATTTCTACTGATTGGCTGTTGGATGGGTCAAAGATGCTCAGATCTCTAATGAGCAACTGAATCAACCCAGGTGCTGGGTCATGGGCAAGACCATAACGGTCTCTACTAGGGGTCCTGCAAACAGGAAGTCAGTATTTTGGTTGCATTTATTTATACACAGACAAAATGCTGAATTGGCAGATTAAGGTCATTGGGATGAAAAAATACTGCTCTTTTTTCTGAAAAGTATATTTATTTGCACTGAACTTCCCTTTAACTTGCTTTAATTTTGTTTTATTTTGCCTTTATTCGCCGTAATATATACTTATCCTATACAGTTTACTCTTGCTGTTTACATATATGGGTCTCTATGATATATATCAGTGTATATAGTGGAATTTTTGAAGTTGATATATATTTCAGATATTTAACAATGTACATTTTGTATTTTGTAATCTTGAAGTGATTATCGTAGTTCTGTGTTGTTTTTTTAATATGTCTTCTACTATGCTCATATTGTGCCGGATGGGCTTGGACCAATAGGCACTTACGGAGGGTGGTGCACTTAGGGTGACTTACACTTATTGCACTGGTTTATGTGATGTGTTTACGCATTTAAAAATGGTGAAGGGGTGTATACGGAGGTGTGTGAGGGGAGGATGGGGGGTGGGAACTTACCTACTTATTCCTGTTTTTCAATATGGCGTATCCTGACGACAGCCACGTGTGGTTGAAACGCGTTGATTCCGCAATAAAGTTACTATTATTAAAAGTCCAGTAAGTGCTCCCTCTCTACAAATATATTGAATACAGTGTCCCCAAGGGGCCTCAACGAAACTTGTTCATTGACTTGTTATTTATAATTATTGTATATTATGTATAAGCCTGTTTTATTGTTATATTTAAATCAGTATATATGAGCGTATCAGTATCCTGTTAGATAATTTTAGATAATCCTAGACAATTTTATAGCATTATAGACTCATTATGCACAGTAGGATTTCACGAGCATCTATGATAGTATTAAGTATAGATACCTTGTTTTTATGTGTATTTATTAGATATTTTATACCTTCACTACAAGGTTTTACTATAAAATTATGGATCACTGTATTAAGTATATGGTCGCACTACCACTATTGCACTTTACTCCACAGGCACGTTACCCACCGGGGTGCCGTATCTGTTCCTCATGATCCGTACGTACTGTTGGAAATATACCCTGCAGACAGAGGGTTGGAATCTACATGATGGACCAACATAGAAGATGGGACATTTAAATCACACCTGTGTATGGATATCATGGATACCACGGGGAATGGGTGACGACACGAGGGGAGGGGAGGAGGGAAGGGGGAGGGGGGGGGGTACTTGAGAACGGCCAAACTTATGGCCGAAACGCGTTGACTTGTTGTCACACATTAAAGGAAATTTTTGGACACAAGACCCAGGAGTGTTCCGTATATTATGTTATGTCTATATATATATATATATATGTCTATATATATATATATATATATATATATATATATATATATATATATATACACACACACTATACATATATAGATATTTCCAAATGTATTCTGCTGCTGTTGATGCAAGTCGTCCTTTCAAACCCGACACATCACTGCCATGGCTTCAAAGGTTGTGTTTATTTATTATGGTGCACGTGTTTACAGTGTCACTGATAACATGAAAGTGTCACAGACTTGTTATGGCAGACTGGTCTGTTTATATCTAATATAAGCCAATTGCATTTGTGCTTCATTATATACCTTTGTTTTTCCCTGGGTCAGGATATTCTGATGTGCACTTTACCCTCATCATGAATTCAAAACGGTTTGCTAAAGTCTCATTGCTCACAAACTGTGGCTATTCTTTCTTCTATGAGTCTGTAGAGCCAGGGTTTATCTCTTAAAGTGTCACTAAACCCTAAAATGTTACTCTATTTTATTAAAAAATATAATTCTATAGTAAGTTTTAAGCAGCTATATCTGTACTTCCATATCTGTGATTATTCAGTTCTGCCGTCTCTCTCCTACCTGCTTGCCTCTGACTGATTTGCTTAGATGCGTGTGCGCATGGGAGTGAAAGGCGGGGAGGATTTTATATTTGTAGCATGGGGATTCCACTGTGCAGTGGTTTTTAGACATGTATTACAATGTAATAGGAGTGTCCACCACTTAGTGTCATCTCTTTTTGAAGGTTTTTTTCCTGCCTTCTGTGAAGTGTTTATGAGAGTGCATTGACTCGCAGAGCAAAATTATCCACAAGGCAACCCTAGGTAACCCTAGGGCCCAGGAAACTTCTGGGGGCCCAGCTTCAGAAGCAGTAACAATATTTTAGTCTACACAATATATGCAACAAAAAGCGGGCCCTAAATGATGGCCCTGCCTAGGGCCCCGTTTGATCTTAACCCATCTCTGGCATTGTGGGCTATGTGCCCCAAGTATAGCTTGGGTTCTACTTGTTTTGTCTATTCTCTTTTTCTTTTCTTTCTATGGTTCTTTTTTTTCTATTTGTATGCAATGGCAATCAACTGTATTTCAGCTTGTGGTGCTTAAGATTAGAGAAGGTTTATTGAATGTGTTAAGTTTTGGGGCACATACCTTAGCTCTGACCTTTCCTGTGGCAGGAATATTAATGAATGTATTAAGAAGGCAAAACATACATGTTTCGGACAGCAAGGTCCATTCCCTGTCTGAAACAACTTAAGTAGGATAGGAACTGGAACACAATAACAAACCAGGGAGATTCAATAAAAATGATTATCTTTTAAAATGGTGCTAATTTTGCCCCATCAATCAGATCTTATTTAAAATTTGAAAGCCAGCATCTGATTGGTTGGGGCACCATTTTAAATGATAATAACTTTTATTGAATCTCCCTGTAATCTAGCTTTTTAAACGTATATTGAACAGAGTCAATAAAATCATTACAGATCCTTTTCATCGAAATAATGAATACTTTGCTCTTTTACCTTCTGGCAGACACTTTTGGAGCCTTTATTGCAAAACACATAGATTCAAGAACAGTTTCTATCCATCAGCAGTCACCTTCTTAAATATTGTATCCGATATACTTTGAACTGTAAATGTTACTATTTATTTTGTTACATGTTTCTGCTGGTTAATACTTGATATCCAATTTTTGTACCGTGTTGCTATTTTGCTATTAAGTTTCACTAACTCCGTATATATTGGAGTACTATGACTAAAATTAAATCTTATTGAATTTAGTTTATCCCTCATGGAGAACTGCAGTGATGAAAAAGATCCCCCACTGTCATAATTGGAAATCACATAAGTTACCCAGAAGCAGCATACTGTTCCAAAGCGTAGCTGGTGGCTTTATCATTTGTGCCTGCATTGGGTGGTAATATATATTTGTCATTCAGCGTGGAGAATGGGCTAATGGGTAGTTTGTGGCACTTCCCAGCATAGTGGGAAAAGCATGGCAGAAAAAAAAATCATATATGCCACTGTCCTAAGGACAACTCTTCTAATGAGTGTGTAAACATCAGGGTACACAGTATTCATTGCCTCAGCTGCATCCTGTATCTTTTCTGTTTTTATTTTTAGGGCAAGACTTGCATAACTGTGACCTGTCTAATAGTCATGATGTTATAAGGGCAGACTGACAAATCACAGATCAAAGATCACCAGAGCTCCAAACTCTTCATTTTAAAGCAACAGAAACTATATTTTACCAAATAGAAATATTTGAAAGACAAATAACGAATAAACACAACTTACGTTATACTGATTCTCTACCATATATAGGGCTTATAAGCAATTACCCATCATCCTCTAAATCCAATCTTCCTCATCAAAATTATTTTTATACAAAAAAAAGTGGGTTAGAGGCCTTGGACAGAGTATATCCATGCTGAGAAGGCAAATTAGGAGAAATAGGAGGCAAGTAAATGTGGGCCAAGTGCTACAAGAGAAAAAAAAAAAATTACAAAAAACACAGCAATTAGATGGGCAAACCTATTTGGCTGTGATCAGTTTCTGTCTTGTACGAGATTTAATATTGTGTTTGCAGCCCGCGATTTTAACATAGTATTAGTCTGTGTTAAAATCTTGCGCTAAAAAAGTTGCACAAACGCCATATTAAATCGCGATTGCTGGTTGCACAGGTGTCTTTTGCGCAGCTGGTGCTAAGATAATGTTAAAGCATCAAGTTATACATTAGGACCACACATTAGTATGCTTTCCAGGGGAGGATTGGGTCCTTTTGGACTGGAGGAAAACAAAAGGCTGAACATATCTATATGCAGGTCTTTCTCACATGCAAATATACCAGCGCTATTAGAAAGCATCAATATATTTTGCTGTACTTTTTAACTGCAAACAACATTAAAATGTCAACAGTAAATAACATAACGTTAGATATGTAACATGTACAGGTAGTTAACATTTTAAACTTCTGATTTTCACACTGACACAAACATTTCCCTGTTTCTTTTTAAGCAGAGCTCACACACCCAAATTACATAATTCTATTGGAATCTGTCCTTATATATGGGACAAATTGCAGATACATTCCCCTAATCAATCTCCCTGTTCTCTGTATGGGTATTGATCATTCTGGTGAGTATATATTACCACAATTGCTATCAGTTCTGTTAACTTATCAAGAAAGCTCTGATAGCAAACAATGGTCGGTTTTTGACATAAAAGAGCTGCACAACATTTAAAATGTCAAACAAAAACCACAAGCTGACCATCTGCTGTCCTCAGGATCTTTGATTATTGGAACATAATATATATGGACACCAGTGGGATTAAATGCAGAACAGATAAACTCTCAGGGAAGCAGCACATAAAAACAATACTAAAACGGTAACATGTTTTTATATATAGTAGTGTCAGATAAAATAAACAAAGATAACCCACAAGGGGTTAAAAATAAACTAAATAATACGCACATATGGAGGGGTTACAGAAGGTAATTTACACACACCCACTGTGCAGATAGTTCTGCCCTTTATAGTGCAATATTTGCACTGTAACCAAAAAAAGTTTAAAATATAGTTCTCCTGAATTTGCAATAAGGGAAACAACATTTTCTAACCAATAGTTATAAATGCAATTTTGAAATATGCTTTAATATAATCCTTTAATAGCAAAAAAAAACCTTTACCTTTAGATTTAGCATGTGCAATAGCTGAGACTGGTGGTAAAAAGGCTGGAAAGATGAGACTGGTGAGATGGCTGTCAAGCTAGGACTGTCAAAAAAAACAAATCTAAGACTAGTAAAGTGGCTGTTAAGTGGAGAATTATGAGCTGAATGACAAACAGTTAATAATATTGGTTAATGCCTGTCAATTGCTAGCAACCTGAAAGAATGCTATACCTTAAGCTGGAATATAAAATTAAGGGCAACTGTGGTCTCCAAAGAAGTTAGGATAAACTTTTTTTTACATATATTTTATATAACTTTTAATTTTTTTGATGTTTAAAGCCGACTCTCTTGTTTAAAATACTTTGCTCAAATGAGCACATGACCTAACCCAGAGTAACCCTGACCAATGATTTCTTGTATTGGGCAGTCGGGCCGAAAAATCGGAGGTGATTTTGCTGGCAGATCAGACAAACAGGTGATTGGACATTTCAGTAAATCCCTGCAGATCGTGCCATTCAGAGGTAACATTTGCCTGGACAGACAGTGTTTTGTCCTGGCCGACCACTTGCTAGCGGTGAACGATCAGAATGAAATGTTTGTCCGTGTGTACCTAGCCTAATCCCCACTTGCTACTTTACCTTTAGCATCTTTCAAAATCAGAGTAGTGACACTAATGGCAGATCTGACAGAATTTGCTGAATATTGTCGTATTGGGAGCTATCAGGTAAGATAGAAAATTTCCAGTACCGACTCCATTTACTACAGTAGAGGGACCCAATAACATCGGACCATAAATGGGCACATTGATTGATTGGTGTCTATAAAGAATATTATGCAATGATGTATAATGCAATGATGACAGTCAAATATATTCCTGCTAACTAAGCTGTATCACAGTGGGGTAGGTACAGTAAATACTGTATATAAACCCAGTCTCCGTGTGCACGGAACTCACAGGCATTATCGTTTGAGGCTCAAGCAGGAGAAAGTGGAGGAAATCTCAGAGGGGTGGAGCTTAACATTCAGCAAACCAGTAACAAGATGTCAGCAACTTCCAAGGCACAAAGGTAGGCTCTGGAGGGGCATAGGAAAAAAAAAATATGGCAACAGTATTTTTAAAGCTGCAGCTTCCAAATGAACATAACTTGATTTTACAGTGTACTTATCCTTTAACAATGTAACAATTTATGTAACACTCTATATAACAATATATGTAGCAGTCTATCAATGGGCACCAGGAGAAGACGAACAGTAGACTGCACTAAGCAGGCAGTAAGGGGGGATTTCAGGGTAATGTACCAAGTACTGCAATCGTTCTCCTTAAATCTGATGTAACAACACGATTGCAGATCTCTGTACAACGTAATTCCATGTAAACCCTTTAGGGGAGATGCAGTAATGTACGTTACTGCTTAAATGAGTCTTTGCACAGCGCATTAGATGCATAAAGGCTACATTGTAGTGCAAAACTTAACGCCTTCTGCATCAAGGTGCACGACGGACATTTGCAATGCCGTAACTGCTGCAAAGTGATTATGGCATTGCGAGTGAGTTCAGGTAAGTTGCACTCATCTCCCCTTTATGTGAGTTCAACACCAGGTATTTTGCCTAGATCACAATGGTATAAAGGATGAGGCAGTTGCATGTAATTCTTTTTGCTAACTGCTACAAATAAGCAGGGTTATTCAATAAAAGTTCTTATCGCTTAAAATGGTGGTAATTTTGCCCCAACCAATCGGATCTTACTTAACATTTGAAAGCTTACATCTGATTGGTTGGGGCAAATTTAGCACCATTTTAAGCGATAAGAACTTTTATTGAATAACCCCGATAGTCGGCTAACCCTCAGTACATCCCCACAAACAGGTTACCATAACTCTAAGGCTAGTTCACACTCCAAAAAGCAAATCGCGAAGCAGTAAAAGGTATACAAATGCAATGCAATTAATATGCATTGCATTTTCTGCATACATACATACAGTTTTATAGAGTGTGTTACGGACCATAAGGGCTAGGCCATGCTGCCATGTTTTAATATGCAATCTGATTGTGTTGTGGCCACACTAAGTGCGCTGCCGTGCGCTGTGACTCGTTAATCGGAGCGCATGCAATTAGCGTTTTTTGTGCAACCGTATGAGCTCCAAATGCGTAATCACAGTGCACGACAACATGCTCCCGGAAATGTGCATGCTTGTGTGCACATTTCCAGCCGCTGGGAGGTGCTGCAGTTTGGCCTAAAATCACAGTTAATACAAATCTATGGAAGGGCATGAAAAAGCATATACAAGCAGATACAATCAAAAGGACATGCAATTTTCTTTTTACCCATAATCCTCTGGGAAACACAAGCACATATAAAAGTGGATACAAGCAAACCCTGACCCCATCTCCTCTTATCTTATTCCCCACCTCTCCTCTTTCTTCATACCAGCCCTGACCTCTTTCTTTAACCTGTTCCTATCCACTGGTACTTTTCTCTCCTCATTTAAACATGCCGTGGTATACCCTATACTTAAAAAAACCTTCCTGGACCCATCTTCTCTTTCCAGCTACCGGCCTGCCTCTATTCTTCTTTTTTCTTCCAAAATGTTATAGATGTCTATGCTGACCTGGTTCACCACCACTAACTCTCTTTTTGGCAACCTCCAGTCAGGCTTCTGCCCTAACCACTCGGAAACTAACCACCCTCACATTCTGTTCCCCTCCCTAGTCTCACTATTTAACGACACACCGTTATCCCCATCTCCTCATGTCCTTTGCCTGGGAATAACGCTAGATTCAGATCTTTTCTTAAAACCCTGTGTCAACACGCTTACCAACTCCTGTCGGGTCCAACTCAGAAACATCTCCCGCATTCATCCCTTCCTCTCGAAAGAAGCTACTAAAATCCTAATCATATCCCGGCTAGACTACTGCAGCACAATCCTGTGCGGTTTACCAAACAACCGCCTGGCACAACTTCAATCCATCCTAAACACTGCTGCCTGGCTCATTTACTTCTCTTCTCACTTCTCTTAATGCCTCTCTGTCTGTCCCTCCACTGGCTGACCATCACGCAAAGAATCAATTCAAGCTGCTAACCCTATTCCATAAAGCACTATCCAGTATAGCCCCTCCATTCAGCTTAAAGCTGATCCACAGAGACTGTCCCAGACGCAACCTCTGCTCTGCAAATGATATCCTCCTTACATCCACCCGTCACCTCTTCCCGTGCCCGCATTCAGGATTTTGCTCCTGCTGCCCCTCTGCTCTGGAACTCCCTTCCAACATCTGTCCGTCACTCACCGTCCCTTATTGCCTTCAAACGTAACCTTAAAACCCACCTTATCAAGCAAGCATGTAACCTGGCCTAGACATTACCCCTCTCACTGAGCCAAACTGATCCTAACCGCTTCTCACACGCCACTGCCAATCTATTTACAGCCTACTGATTCCCGTCACCTTATGTCTCACCCCATTTCCTCTAGACTGTAAGCTCTTTGGGCAGGTACCTCTTTACTATTGTATGATGGTATTGCTGTAAGTACAAAATGAACTTTCACCAGGAGTATGTTATAAACAGCGCTCTACAAAAGGAATTTCTTTTTGGAAACTATAAACTGTATATAACACTAAAGGAGATGTTTACATCACTTAAAAGACAATTTTTTAAAAAGCATTATTTTCACCACACCCCCAGTGGGAGAAGGTGTGGCTTAATGTTTACTGAGGATATTTAAGGGATATGGGTTTGTTACACCTGATGAAGGGGACAATGTGATACCTGAAACATTGTGTGTGTGGTTGTGCATAATAAAATGGAGTAATCCAAAATCTGAGTTTGCATCTAAGTTCATACTTTGCCTTTGCTATAGCAAAAGATCCATAGGTAGAGGATCCTTACTGAGTTAGAACCTTTTGGACTTAGAAGCAAATTTGCCAAGGAGTGTGCCTGAACCCGAATTATTGTTTGTTTGGTATTGCTGTAAGTAACTCATCACCCTGTGTACTTATATTATGTATTACCTGTGTATGTAATATGTATGACATTGTATAATATGTATTACCCTGTATATGTATGTATGTAATTGTAAAGCGCCATGGAAGATGCTGGCATTATATAAATCCATAATAAAAAAAACAAAAAAACACAAGGGCATGTCAAAAGCTCACAGAAATGCACATTGCGTTTTTGTATGTTGTAGTGGGGCCTTAGCCTTAGTGTGAAAATGATGTTCCCAAAAATGCACAAAAAAACAAATAGTGTGAACGAACCTTAAAAACTTTAATTTGCCATTATGGTTCTTGGTTGGTACATTGTCCCTTTAGAGCTAGGCGACACTAGGTGTTTATGACCTCATATGTGTTTCCATCTGTTTTCAAATAGCATACAATGGGATTTTGGCAAAAACACAGTGCAAATGAACGGTAATGCTTGTGTCTTGTGGCATTGTGACTGCCACACTATACCTGAAGGCATCAGACGGAAAAGCCTGCGTGCATGCATGCACGTTTTTACTTGCGTTGAAGGCCACTTGCACTGCGATCCGCACAATATTGTGCAATTAGGGCTAGGCCACACTTGCGTGTTTTGCGATTGCGCATGCCTTTTGGTTATAATGTAAATCGCGGGAACGCAAAAATGCCTGCAATTTCCTATGCGCATGCGATTACGCATACGTTTCTGTTATAGTAACGCATGCGTTTCCAAAACGGAAAACACTGGCGCGTTGCAGTGTGGCCTCAGCATTAGATTGCGTGCGATTCGCAAAAAATTTCGATTGCATGGGAGCTGTGGATGGCAGCACACCTAGTGTGGCCAGACCCATTCGTCAAAATTAGCATGTGCTTTTTAATGCACAATCAGGTTGCACATTAAAATGTGCTAGTGTAGCCTAGCCCTGAGAGCGAGGGCACACTAAGTGCACGCAATCGAACGCGTAATCGCACACGCTTTGTGCGTGCTGGTGCTTGCCTGCACTGCAATGCCTGCCATTTTCTGGGATCAGAGTGCATGTGAATCACACCAAAAATAGTGATCACATGCGCTCTGATAAACGGATCGCAGTGCAAACAGTCCCAGCGAACCTAGTGAGGCCATATCAGGCCACACTGTTGTGCACTTTTTAGTGTTAAAACAGATTAGCCCTTAGGGCTAGGCACCACTAGGTATGTTCTATGTGTTTTTGTGCGCATTGTGCTAGCATGTGCACTAGCCCATGCCAATGTAAATCTATGTAAGAGGCCCCGCTATGTCTGCTGCTTTGTGCTTTTGCTCATTTTTGCAGCACATGTGATCACAATTTTTGGCGCGCATCGCATGCGCTGCCATAGGGCACCATGAAAGGAAGCACAGCGCCAGTGGAGGGGCGCTACACTGGGGCACATGCCCCAGTTGACAGATGCAGTGCCTCCCCTTCCAAGTTCCCATACCAGCTTTCCATTGTGTTGATGGCTTGATGCTCACAACTGTCCTGGTTTTGCCGGGATTGTCACATTTTGGGTGCTTTTCCTGGTGTCCTGGCACCCCTACTACTGTGTTCCCATATCATCCCTGTATATACCGTCCGGGCAGTGTGTTTCCATAAAGTTTTTTTAAAACCGGAAATTCCTCTTTAAGAAAAAAAAAAACTTTACTAAGAACTGTCAGCAACACTGCCCCGGTAGAGTCTGAACCTGAGGAACTGTGGGAGAATCCTGGGGCACGGGCGGATCTCCTGTTACTGAGATCAGAAAGGATTTCTCTGCATGGCCAGCCAGTGGGCGAGCAGGGCTGAAGAACAGGGAGAGCCACGGAGCAGAGATAATGAAGGAGAGATCAGTGCCCTGTTTGTGGAAGTCACTGCTGCTCTCTGTGCTGCCTTGGCTGACAGTATGGAAATGTAATGTAGCTACCCCTATGCACATTCACCAGACTGTCAGCCAAGGCAGCACAGACAGACTTAAAAAAAAAAAAAAGAAAAAGCTGCTGATCTGTATTGAGAGTGTGGTGTGTGTGTGGGGTGTCTAATAGATAAAGGGAAAGTCCACCCCAGATATGGAAAAAAAAAAATGGGAATTCTGTCCCATTTTTCTTTTCCTATTATGTTGGATGCGACTTGTGAGCAGGGACGGATTTCCTACACACAATAGAGGCGAGAGTTGCAGTTATTTTTCCCTTTTAAGTACTTCTCTTTTGGGTCCCACCATTTATCAAGTCAAAATATGGTTCTCCAGTCCGTCTCTCTCGCACAAGGTTTCCTGTCTCCTTGTGCAAGAGAGACAGTGTGCACGCTGCGGCACCATTTATTTTGACTTGATAACAGAAAATGTTCTCATACTTACATACCGTAATTTTCGTTTCCAGGTCTCGACATGGCAGTGGTAATCAATGTGTTAAGTTCCCCTGGTCCTCACATGACAGCTTTCCTAGCCAATAAATTGGACTGGCTCCTCCCCCCCACCATGCCTCTTGGTATGATCCGAACATTTCTAATTATTATTCTAAAGGGTGGGAGCTTCCCAGTGCCGTGTCGAGACCAGGAAATTAAAATTACAGTAAGTATGAAAAAATGTTCTGTTTTCCCTGGTCTCTCCCACGGCAGTGGGAATCAATGGGATTTTTTAAGCTGAATATGGGAGGGAGGCCTTAGATGCTGTACTCCTGAAAAACAAATCTGCTTTCAGAGGGTCTAGAGCCCATTTGGTGTTAGATATTGCTGAAATAGCTGAAATATGTCTTTTTAGTGATGATAGACTGAGATTTCTTTCAAACCCATCTTGCAAGAAGTCTAGAAGACCATTATGTTTTCTGCTGACAGATTTTTGTTTGTGCACCAGTCTACAAATACTTGCCAAGTCTTATAATAAGAATTGGATGTTGAAGATTTTCTTGAAGACATCAGAGTAGTGATTGCCTTTTGTGATATACCGCAATTTTGAATAAACCTCCTTTCAGCAGCCATACCGTGAGGTTGAGACTGGATGGATCTGGTCACTGATGATTTCTTGATCATTGACTTGAATGTCTTCAGTGCAAGAAAAACTGCTGTTAGTTCTCTGAGGTTCTGGGAACTGACTGCTGTAGTGTTGTCCCAGATTCCCTGAGCCATTTTCCCTAGGCATGTAGCTCCCCAACCCGTTGGGCTGGCATCCGTAACTATTTTTATCCATTGAAACGGATTGAGATCTTCCGGCCTGAAGTTCTGAATTTTCAGCCACCATTTCAACTCTATTATAAGTGATTGTGTAAGGAATATTATCTGATATGGGTTGTCTCCTGGTTTCCAGTACTTCAGCAGTCTAGAATCTTGGGACTCCTTGTTTAAGAGCAGTTTTTTAACTCTTGTATCCATATGTTATTTGCTCTAGCTAGATTTGTGATAGCTATTGGGGGTCTCATAGAGGAAACCTGCTACTGAAAAAGCTCTTTTAAGTGCGGTTTCTTCCTTGCGATCCATCGGGTCACGGAGTGATGTAGCATCCTCTGTGGCCAGAGCCATTTTCCTGGCCATCTTGGCTATTGGAGTGTCAATCTTTGGTGCTTGTTCGAGTTGTCTCATGTCTTCTTCCAGAAATAGATATAAATTTTGGAGATGTTGAGAGATTTCAAATTTTTTATCTGGGTTCTTCCATTCGGATAAAATAATTTCTTGTATTTGACAATGAAGATGGAAGACTGATTGTTCATTGGTTTTCTTTCTGAACATCAAGTTCTCTGGAGATGCAATTGGTTGTTCTGAAATTTGCAAAGTTGATCTCATCTTTAGGATTACTTGTTCTAATGCTTCTTGCAAAAACAGTTAGGTTTGATAAGAAGTAGAGGGGATTTCATCCGTAATATCTTCAGTATTTGCCAGCTCCCCTGGCTCTCTAAAAAGCCCTAGAATCTTCAGCATGACTAGTCTCAGGTGAATTAGCCGACACCTGAGTTGTGGCTATGTCTACTGCTTGTTGGGTCATTGATGATAAAGACGCTTGCATAATGTCTTTTACTATGTTAGATATTTGTTGTAGTGTAGGAGCATTCGCTTTTTCTTCAATGCAATCCTGACACAATTTCTTTCCTTTAACAGCATAATGTTCGCACAAAGCACACTCCGTTTTGTAGGATTTGTGAGATCTATGTTCAGATTCGTGCCTTTTTGGTGAAGGGCTGAAATGATAGAAATATAACAATCCAATATAAAGTTGCAGGGAGGCACACTCAGATAAGAGTTAATAACAAAATTCCATTTATTAAGTGTTCAACATACAAGCCAGGTACACAACCTTTCGGGGGGTCCATCCCCCTTCCACACCTGAGGCTGTGTCTTTTGGAAGACATGGTCAGACACTGAAAAAAAAGTTAAAACAGACATTAGCTGAAATTCATCTGTTTCCTAGCAGGTTAGGCAAAGCCTGCACTATTTGAAGCCATACTTACAGCTTTGAAAACAAGTAAAGGCTTCAAGCAGTATGAGGGCTGTGAACAGCATCCGGGAGCAGAGCAGACTGAACAGCAGAGCGCACGGGAGAATCCGGTGATTTAAAAAGAAAACCGGAAGTGACGATTTCCGACTTCCGGTATGGTGGAACGCATATGCGATATAGCTTGATCGCTAAAGCTTCAGTCGTCATGCACAGACATAACACAGGTGCGTAGTCTATTACAATAGTGGGAAGAGGTAGGAGACCCACTAAGGAAGATGGGAGTGAGCTGTTTTTGCTTGCGTGAAAGGCTTTGTTGATATGTGAGGACAGAAAAAAAGGCATGGGGGGGGAGCCAGTCCAATTTATTGGCTAGGAAAGCTGTCATGTGAGGGCCAGGGGAAGTTAACCCATTGATTCTCACTGCCGTGGGAGAGACCAGGGGAAAATGGTGTGACCCAAAAGAGAAGTTCTTCAAAGGGAAAAATAGCTGGATTTCAGGTATGTACCTGTCATGGGCAAATTTAATTATACCAGTCACTCTGGGCAAACTTAATTATACCAGTTACTATGGGAAAACTTGATTATACCAATCACTGTGGGCAAACTTGATTATACCAGTGACTGTGGGCAAACTTATTTATACCATTCACTGGGAGCAAACTTAATTATATCTGTGGGTAAACTTTATTATACCAGTTACTGCAGGCAAACTTAATTATACCAGTTACTGCAGGCAAACTTAATTATATCTGTGGGTAAACTTAATTATACCAGTCACTGTGGGCAAACTTAATTATACCAGTCACTGTGGGCAAACTTGATTATACCAATCACTGTGGGCAAACTTGATTATACCAGTGACTGTGGGCAAACTTAATTATACCATTCACTGGGAGCAAACTTGATTATACCAGTTACTGCAGGCAAACTTAATTATATCTGTGGGTAAACTTGATTATACCATTTACTGTGGGCAAACTTGATTATACCAGTCACTGTGGGCAAACTTAATTATACCAGTCACTGTGGGCAAACTTAATTATACCAGTCACTGTGGGCAAACTTAATTATACCAGTCACTGTGGGCAAACTTGATTATACCAATCACTGTGGGCAAACTTGATTATACCAATCACTGTGGGCAAACTTGATTATACCAGTTACTGCAGGCAAACTTAATTATACCAGTGGGCAAACTTAATTATACCAGTCACTGTGGGCAAACTTGATTATACCAGTTACTGTAGGCAAACTTAATTATACCAGTCACTGTGGGCAAACTTGATTATACCAGTTACTGCGGGCATACTTAAAGGGCATCTATAGTGGGAAAATCAACTTTTTTTTCTTTCTTTCCATGTGTTCTATAATTCCCCACAACCTCCAGAGTGTGTTCACTTTTTTCAGATTCCCTCTCTGTCCTGAGATACACCAGTTAGAAGGATACGTGATTGCATTCCTCTACTCCTACTTGGACTGTCAATCAAATCCCTGTGACGTGATCCCCCCTCCCTGCTGTAATAAACATAGAGATAACAGCATTAGCAGGGGGAGAGAGGTAGCTTTGATGTTAGATATAAGGCTGCACTTAACCCCCCTTCTTAATAGCTTTCACTGATTGATGATGGGTCACAAAGTGAGAGATCGTAAACTGTACTGTTCTTCTTCTTCCGTGTCTCCAGGACAGCTTGCTTTCTATTGGTCACTGTGCGTGGGTGTGTTTTTCAGGATATTGAACTTTTAACTCCTACGCCACATGATAAGCTTGTCGGTTAGCCGGAGTTGAGACATGGAGGAGGTAACAGAGGGGAGGGGGAAGGGGGGAGTGCTGCACATCTGACACCATGGTTAAACAGAGTCACTGACATAGATAGAATTAAGGCAGCACAGAGTACATGAATTTAACTTTGCAAAGGGGCAATGTGTTTTTTTCACTATAGATGCCCTTTAATTATAGATAGATATATAGATAGAGGATAAATAGTTAGATAATCTATATATCTCCATATCTATCTGACTATCTATCATCTATTTATCTATCTCCATATCTACCTTATCTATATATCAATCTATCATTATCCATCTATCTATTTATCTATCTATCATCTATTTTTCTATCTCCATATCTATCTATCTCCATATCTACCTGGTTATCTAAATACCATCTCCATATCTATCTATAGATAGATAATCCATCTATCTCCATATCTATCTGTCTATCTACATACCATATCTATCAATGTATCTATATCTATCTATCATCGCCATATCTATCTTGGTCTGTCTGTCTATCTGTATGTCTGTCTATCTATCTCCATTTCTGTCTATCTATCTTCATTTCCCTCTCTATTTATCTATCTCCATATCTATCTTATTATCTGCCTATCTATCTGACAGATAGATAGACTGGACGGACAAATGGTGCTCTTCAACTATTCTTGTAGTTTAATTCTATAAACTTAAAATTCTTAGTTAAAAACACACACAGTTTAACTGAAAGGTGTAATAGCTGTTTTGTGCATCTTAACATTATACGGACATAGATTACTGTTTTTTTTTTAATGTGCCCCATTTGTTATCTTTTGTGCCCATGTTGTGCCCCTGGAAAATTCTGGAGCCGCCAATGCGCGGCGCAAGCGTACGGTAGCGCACATGAATCGTTGAACATTGCACAATTTGTGCGTGCCTCAATGTGCTGTGTAGTGGGACCTAGCCCTAGTGTGTTGGGAATCCTTTTTTTTCCCATAGCATGCCATCACTATTTTGGTCTTTGTCCAGATTTCACGTGTTTTAATTCTAATGATAGGCATAGACAATAGGGAAAATAAAATAAATGGTGGAGCCCGTTCCATACAAGGTGGTTGGATATACCATTATACCGTTTTCTCCCACTGCCAGTTCTCTGGATACCGTTGTCTGCTCCACAGGAATGTCAGTCTGCACAACGGACCTTCACATTACAGTTCACTAGGCAGCACCGAGCCGCCATGTAGAATGTTACAAGTGTGTGCGAACACTGAGACGTGCCTGCGATCAGCTACATAGAAGGACCGTGTCCCACCCACCCAGAATCGGATCCAAGTTACTACGATACGGACGCGATACGGGAGCGTCATTGTGCGGTTGCGCAAACACAGTCAGCCTCACATCATCACTGTCAGTGTTCTCATTTTAACACGATACATGGCCCTGTATGGGAAACCAAATCCTCACTGTGTTTAACGTGCTCTGCCGCTGTCCATAGACAATCCGCACCCATTAACATCAGGTCACCACAAGTACCAATAGACGATACACACAGACGCTTCCTCTCCTCATCACCAAGAGGCGTGGTCTAACCGACCGCACCCCCGTTTTTATGCAGCTGTCACTTGTGGGCGGGGCAGTAATCTAAGTCACCGGTGTTGGCTGTGTAGTCCCATTCATTTGCCAGACAAGGGGGGTGAACGGAGGGTTGAGAGCGAGGGGTTAATGTGCTGCGAACCCTAAAGGATAACACAGAAGCCTCATTCACACTAGTAACCGAAGGAACCAGCGCTGCAGGTAGCCATAATGAAGCCGTGGATACGCGGGTTAATCGACATTCCCAACAGCCCCTGAAGAATGTTAAATGCCTCCCGCTGAAGCTAAATACCTCTACCAGTCAGTGCCTTACCCTGCTCACCCACCCCCTCCGGGCATGGACAAGGAAAGCGAGAGCGCCTCGTGTACCGGATTACTGGGACAGAAAAAGGAGCTGAGCCCGGGCCAGGTGAATAACGTTCTATCCCTGCCATCCACCCCTACCCCATCACACCCATGGGGTTATAGATATAGTGCTGAACTCCAACAAAACGCAGGAAGATGTTATGAGCGAGCTTCCTCGCTGAGACTGATGGGAACTGTAGTCCCCCCCCCCAGTTTAAAGATGTCAGTGCATCTATTTATACAATGTCCGATTGAGTTGGAATAATGGGGGTTTCCTGTTTGTGGGCTGATGCGGAACATCAATAGGACGTTGTGTAATAACCTATAGCTGTAGATGTACTGTCTGTCCTTAGCACGGACCCTAAAGTCAAGTTCTCTGTCATTGCTATGGCACACAGTTGTACATATCATCTGACAGGCAGTGTGTACTTTCCATTGATGTCTCCTCAGTGATCCTAACTTTCCCAAGCTCCCTGTGCACAGTGATGTGCAGTGACAGCTTCTTTCTATTGCTTTATGGGGTTTCTCCAAAAACACAACCAACAAAAGAAATGACTGCTGTTTTTTTCCCCCTAAAGGGCTAGGCCACACTGCTGCTTTTTTTTTGCGCTTGCGATTGCACTTGCGATTTTCCAAAATCATTGAAAACGCGGCAACGCAAAAAACGCGCGTTTTCCTATACTTATTGAAGAAATCGCAAACGCAACGAAAATCACACATGAAATCGCATGCCATTGCGTTTGCGTTTGCATTGCAGTGTGGCCGTGCCCTAAGAGCTGCGTTTGGTATACAAGTCATAGGGATATATTTCAAAACAGTCAATTTGCAATCTGATGTTCTGTTCAAAGGAATCTTTAATTTTTAAAGGTTTTAGGATTATCATTCCATAATACATGCCAATAAAAATGCATGGTGGACGTGTCCAACTCCATGCCATAGTGCAGTGATGGCATTCCTTCTGCAACCAACATAACCAACTAAACATCTGGAGTGCCAAGGTTCGACATCACTGCCAGAGTGAATGGGGTCTTAACACAAATCTTTGCACAAGTATGCCAATTTAGATAAGTGTCAGTTCCAGAAACAGCATGACTGGTGTCATTCTGTACTGTAACAAAATCATTCATCCTCCACCCCTAATGTCTTTGAGATTTTCATTGCTTCCACATATTTAAATCAAACTCTTAGGGCCAGATTTCTCACCAGGCCAGAGCCTAGGGGGGCACAACTGCTAGGGGGTGGCAAAAAAACGCAAGTCAACGCCACCCCAGCATCACCTTTTTTGTTGGGGACGGGCAAACTCTTCAACATCCCCCACTTTAATAGTTACACTAATAGAAAAAACACGGAGCTCTAAGTGGAGGATAATGAAGTGAAACTGATCTCCGCACAGAAATGCTCAATGCATTTCTCAATATTGTACCTATTTTAAAGGTAATGTTGGAGGGTATGGGTGTCAGCTGGCCTAGGGGGGGAGAAAATTATATGTAATGCTTATATAGGCATTGTTAGGCCGAGGCACCACTTGAGTGCACATAAAATCACTGTGCATTTCTGTGCGCTTTTGCCATCCACTTTTATATGTGTTTGTGCGTGCATTTCACAAAGGATTATGGGTTAAACGAAAATCACATTTCATAATGATTGTGTCCTCATTTCTATGCGCTTCCGTAGAAATGCGTTTTTTACAAAATTGGACGACAAATGGTGATCGCATGCGTTATAAAATCACAAAGTATAACAGCATACATAGTTGGGCCTACTTCCCACGATTTACATTATAAATCTAAATGTCATGTGGATCACAAAGCACAAAAGGGAGGGCAAAAACACACTAGGTATCTTAGGTTGGTTACATTTTTGATATATTGTCGTAAATTCAAAATTGGTCAAAAAATAGATCAGATTTGTTTGCTTGCCAGATCTCCTATATTTTAAGGTATCAATTAGTCTGTTTTTTCCCCCGACAGACTAATATCACTTGGTAGATCTGCTGGGTGAAAAAAAACAGGTGGCATTTGGCCCTTGTGTACCTAGCCTAAAACCCTCTGCATATTAAAAGGACAGTGGTCATTGCAACAGCTTTCTCCATTTGTCTTTATCCTACACTATGCACTAGCTTGTTTTGTTTACATAATAAAATAAAATTATACATATATTTATATTTTTATATACCGTATATATATATATTTTTTTAATGTCTCAATCTTGCAGAGCCGTCAAGGAAAGCACAAGCTCTCTCTCTGCTGTAAGATTTGCTATGCTATTGGGGGAGCTCCTTATCAGATCACCGGTTGTGCACTGGGATTTTTCCTTCAGATATTTCTTTTGGACATAGCACAGGTAACCATTCACATTGTTTATTATGGTGTATGTCCTGAATATACTAAATGACTCTTTTAGTGATTTGGGCAGTGTAAGAGTAACCTTTACATTCAGTGATACTCAATATGTTCCCCTTACCCTCATTCAGAGAATGCTTCATGAGGCCTTGTCACTGTTCAAGAACCATACAATTGGGGGACATATGCTTTGTTGCCAGCCTCAATTGCATACTTAACATGCTTAAATCTAGCATTTATCCCATACTAAAGATCCCTTTGCAGCTTTTCAGTACACTAAGAATATTTAATAAATATTATAGTCAGCCATTGTGCATTATCATTAACATACATGTATTTTACATGCCATTTCCATTCTGCAGGTTCCTCCTTTCTATGCATCAATTGTCTTATTTTCGGGTAGAGTTTGGGATGCAATAACTGATCCGCTGGTTGGCTATTTTGTCAGTAAAAGTTCCTGGACAAGATTAGGTCGACTATTCCCATGGTAAGCGTTCTAAAATATACTTCATGCTATATTGTGTATATTAGTTTGGTTATCTTATTTGGAAGGAAGTAAGATTATACAGTGGCATAGGTATACACTAAATATTCACGCCGTCTGTAGAAAGTCAATATACAGTTATCTTAATCTATTCACGTGATGTGTTGTTTGAATTGATCTAGTAGCACAGTAGCAAGTGAATTAGTCTACAAAAATAACAAATGTGCTAGCTATGTTATGAAGAAAACATTCTTGTTATATTGTTTTCATCTCTGGATGTGTATGTATATTTATATTTATTAAGCAAAACTTTGGTAGCAGTCACTGTACAGTACAAATGGGATAAGTACAAAGAAAAAATATAAAGTCAGAAAATGCTTTAACTGGCCAATATGTGTAACAGTATGGTGTAGCGAAGGATTTGTGCTTTTGTGAATTTTGCAAAATGTTCATAAAATATGGATGCTGGTTTGCCACATATAAACGAAAAAGGGTTTAAGGTACTTGAAGCTCTGGATAACATGGCGTTAAATAACTGATGTGTCGCATTTGTGCATAAAGATGAGTCTGACGTGGCTGTCGCCTGATCTAATTCATTCATAGGGACAGGAAAGAGTTAACGTTTGAAAGGCAGTTGCATTTTTTTCTGAGTAAAACACACCACCTTTATCAGCCAATCACAGCACTTGCTGAGCAACTGAGTGTGTCATCTTAGCCAGTGTGGGTAGTGGGTGTGTCAGCCATGCTGAAATCAGAAATTAAGGTTACTAGAGGGCACAGTGCTCAGTGGAAGGAACTGACTATTTATCTATGGTGCTAGGAATTGATACTGTACATCAGAAGAAAAATAAATATTACACATTTGTAGTATTTTTGAGCAGCAGCGTTTGTTTTCAGAAATGAACAGAGAGCATGTGTGCAGATATGTGTTCATATATAATTACATTACTTCATTAATTACAACAGGATACTTGCAAAATAAATAACAGCCTCAGATGAAATAACCCTACTGTGTAATTCAGGTTCAGATTACAGTATTCTTCTTTGAACACTTCGCACTAATGCATTTATTTTTACATATATTTACAGTAAGCTACAAATATGAGTATTCTGTGCAATATTTAATGATTATCATTATGGTACTAATTAGGTGGCCCTGCTTCTGGGTGGCTAGATGGGATTTAACCAGCAAACTGTGTATGCACATGGGGGGGGGGGGGTGACAGGGTCAGTCTTGAGTGACCCTTGAGGATACAGAATTAGATTTTTGATATTCTGATATATTCTTTATAAACATTCAAAGTGTGCATAATGCCATAATAGAGGTTAACATAAAAATAATTTAAGGGTAAAAATACAATCATACAATTACCTGAAGACAACAGGGTGAGAAGGAGATGCTAAAGAGTACAGAATTTAGATGGAGTCATCAGATGTTGAATAACTTTATATGCTCTGGTATGTAATCAAGGGTAAAAAGCACACTGGGATTTGTAGCCAGAAAAAGATTACTTACCGGTACATACATTTCAGCCTGATTATGAAAGATGATTTTGCCACAGAAGTTTAGTGAAATTTTTTCTGTGTTTCAGAATGCAACAAAATAGTTATATAGTTAGGCTGTGGCCACATTACAAAGTGTGTGAAAAGCACGACCGTAATGTAGCGTGGTTTATGCATGCTACCTTCAGTTTGCAACAAGATTTTTACAATAATTAATAAACGGTGAACATGCGGTTCACACAACAAATGGTGATCACTTGTGTCTGAATCAGATCACAGTGCAGCACATACAGTGTGGCCACCCACATTGTAATGCACTGGCATGTGATTCTCACTTGCTAAAAGTCCACAAATTTCTGAAGTGCGTAAGAAACGTACCAGCGCAGCCTAGCCCTAAATACTAAAGGAATAATGCATGACAGTTATGCACTACAAATACTCAGGTAATTTTCAAATACTTTGCAATTTACAGTTATAACACTACCTGGATACTGTTAGTATGGCTATGAGGCTAGAGACAAATAAGTCAAATTTAAATAATACTAACATATTGTGTGCATTATGTGTGTGGTGGTTGCATCTTTTCTGTGTGTTCTGTTGTTTGTTTGTTTTTTTTTGAAAGCCCAGAGAATTTGCTTTTGTGATACCTTACCCAAATGCACACAATTGCAAGACAATTGGGATCACTTTACCCAACGTTATGCGCCTAACCAGTAGGCCCTAGAAGTAGAGAGAAGTTCCATGGATCTCCTTGGAGACCCTTCCAAACTTGTCCCCACTTTCTGCTCCCTGCTGCCACAAGGAATTTTTCAGGGGTAACTGGAATGGGAAAAATCTGAAGGTCTTAAAAAAACACAAAAACAGGAAATTCCACCACAGACATTAACAAAAAATATATTTAAAAAATGCTTGTGTTCTGAATACTATCCGTTAATAAAAAATAAGTGAGTTAAACAGAAAGGAAAGGGAAAGCCTAGGCTTTTCAGCAATGACCTTGATGACTAAATGCTCGTACAGATGTACGATTCTGTGCACAACCACGACTGATACACACGACGAACACCCATTTCGGCCGATAATCCGCCATAGCAGATTGAGGAACGACCCCTGACCGAGCGTATACACACATTTTTATCAGACAAAATGGACGTCGGTTGCACGCGTGAATGCGCACAGTGGTTGCAGGTTGTGCACAGAATCGTATGTCTGTGCACAACTTTAAAGTGGTGGTCACCGCTCGCCACGGTCTCAAACCCTGGTGCTACCCGACTGGAACATATAACAAGCAGAGAATGAGGGAAATTCTTGATAAAACATAACTTTTATTAGTGTTCAAAAGTATCACTGCATTTCAGCTTCTACCAAGAGATCATCAGGACAAGTGCCCCACTTTCTCTGCTTGTTATATATATAATAGTGTAGATGTCAGAGCACACTCCATTTCAACCTTTCACTGACCCTGGTGCTACCCAGAAATTCACATACAGTCCTTTATCAGAAAGATAGTTGTAGGTGCACTCAAGAGGTCTTATTAGTGAGATTTTATTGTGCAACAAATAAGGCAATGTTTCTGTCCGAATCTGGGACCTTTATCAAATTGGCTTGATAATGGTCCCAGATTCATACCGAAATGTTGCCTAATTTGTTGCACAATAAAATCTCACTTAGGGCTAGGCCACACTGCTGCGTTTTTTATGCGTTTGCGCTTGCGATTTTTCAGATCATTGAAAACACGCATTTTCGGGTGCCTTGCGATTGCGATTTGCATTCCGCATTTTTAATCGCAATCGCATGCGTTTTCCTATACCTAATAAGTAAACGCATGCGCAAACGCAACGAAATCGCACCTGAAATCGCATGCTATTCCGTGTGCGATTGTGTTTGCGGTGCAGTGTGTCAGATCCACTGACATTCATTCATATGTTAATAAACTCTTCACATTCTCCATAATTTACATGTTTATGACTATACATTTAGATTATACAGTACAGTGCTAAATTGCACAATATGCCATTTTTACAGACTGTTACATTTAAGGATTATTGTGCAATAGACACAACACAACTAATCATAGGGGTATCTCTGATCAAAGTGAGTGCAGTGCACCCTACTATTTTTACTTCATTTTTCATTGCTTCTTTTTTCTCTTTCACAATTTTCCAGGATTGTTGTTTCTACCCCCTTTGCTGTAGTTGCGTATCTTCTCATTTGGTTTGTACCTGGATTTTCAGTGTTTGGATTGGTTATATGGTACCTGATATTCTACTGCCTTTTTCAGACACTAGTTACGGTAAGAAATATGTAATGGGCAGGGAAAAGCTCACATTCTGATAAGGGTTGTGTATTTGCTACTAACAAATACTCTATTGTTTTCAGTGTTTTCATGTGCCATACTCCTCTCTTACAATGTTCATCAGCAAAGAACAAAGTGACCGGGATTCTGCTACAAGCTACCGTGAGTTTCTTTATCATACTACTTTTTCCTCATTCCTCAAACCAGTTTATTCACTGTTACAATTGCTTTTAATGTCTCTTGCTGTCTCTTGTAATGTTGCTGTGCTACACATATTTTCTTCCCTGGAAGATAAGTGGTCTTCTCTCTTTATTACGTGGCCCTTTTGGGGTTATTTTTTACCTTACACATTAAAAGGCACTTTTATATAACTCTTACCTAACTTACCTTTTTTACTTTCCAACTTCCACCTTTCTTAATATTTCTTTTCCCTCTTGTAACTATCTCCTTTGCATCTATTTCTTAGTATTTTAATTTCTTTTATATTACCTTCCACCCTTTTCACTCCATTCCCCCTTTTCTACTAATTTCCCCTCGTCTCTACTACTTCGCTTCTTATTCTTTACTTCTACCCACCTTTATTTTTTCAAATACTCATCACCTATTTTTATTCTCTCTTCCTTTCACTTCTTAACCTCTTTAACTATGTCTGCTAATACAATTGTTTTTTCATGTACCCCTTTTTCTTCCTCCTGCCTTATTTTTTTTTTGCTCCTTACCTACTTTCTTATTCTGCTGTTTTTCTGCCACTACCATTCTTTCCTTAGCTTACTTCCTATTCTAGTTTTTGTGACATAAATGACATTTCTACTTATCACAGGTATGACTGTTGAGGTCCTGGGTACAGTTCTTGGTACTGCCATACAGGGACAAATTGTGGGAAGAGCATCATGTATTTCCATTTCTCAAACAAGCCAGATCGCAAACATTTCTTTCAACATAACTAATGGTGTGGAATCCCTTTCTGGCACAGTAAGTTGCCGAATTCCAACATTATTTCCCTTTCAAATACTTTAATACTATAAGCACTTTCTTGACTACCTATATGTTTACTTTAGAGCCCTTCTAAGGTAAAAATAAAGTTACATATTTTTGAATGACTACTGAGAGAGATGACAAGTGCATATTTCAGGGCATTATATTTTCATATATATATATAAATATATATATATATATATATATATATATATATATATATATATATATATATAATACATGTTGATAGTCTTAAATCTTTTTTCCTCAAAAAACTAAAAATTGTGTGTTTCCTCCAATCCCTTACTTTAGACATGTTTGTTTATAACAACTTTTTTTTAACTTTGATGATATGTCTTGTCTAAGGCTGGCCATATAAAGTTAAATTTTGGGCAGTTTATGTATTAAATGCCTAATAGGGCAAGTTGGAAAATCAGGAACAAAGGCAGTGCCATGGGGATCAGGAGCCACGTATTTTATACTGTATTGAGCTATACTAAGTAAGATTTGGTTGGTTTATAATCATATTCCTACTGAAATCTGATCAAAAATTAATTTGCCCATGTAGTTCAGATGGTGCAAACATTAAAAAATTAATGTTTCAGAATGTAACAAAATAGTTATATAGTTAAGCTGCAGCCACATTACAAATCATGTAAAAAGCGTGACCGCAATATAACGCAGCTTACGCATGTTACCTTCAGTTTGCAACAAGATTTTTGCAATAATACTTAAACAGTGAACATGCGGTTTGCACAACAAATGGTGATCGCCTGTGTATAAATCCGATCGCAGTGCAGCACATACAATGTGGCCACCCACATTGTAATGCACTGGCATGTGATTCTCACTTGCTAAAGGTCCACAAAATGCTGAAGCGCGTAAGAAACGCATCAGTGCAGCCTAGCCCTAAATACTAAAGGAATAATGCATGACCGTTATGCACTACAAATACTCGGGTAATTTTCAAATACTTTATAATTCACAGTTACACTACCCGGATACTGTTAATATGGCTATGAGGCTAGAGACAAATAAGTCAAAGACATTCACATAAATGTGCCAAATTTAAATAATACTAACATATTGCACATAAGTATGTGTGGTGGTTGCATCTTCTCTGTGTGTTCTGTTGTTTGTTTTTTGAAAGCCCACACAATTTGCTTACCCAAATACACACAATTGCAAGACAATTGGGATCGATTTACCCTCCGTTATGCCTCTAACCAGTAGGCCCTAGAAGTAGAGAGGGCTTCCATGGATCTCCTTGGAGACCCTTCCAAACTTGTCCCCCCTTTCTGCTCCCAGCCTCACCAGGAAGCTTTCAGGGGGAACTGGAATGGGAAAAATCTGAAAGAAAACAAAGAAAACAGGCAATTCCCCAACAGATGTACCCGTATATACTCGAGTATAAGTCGAGGTACCTATTTTAACCTGAAAAAATAGTAAAAACTGATTGACTTGAGTATAAGTCGAGCGTAGAAATTATCACCACTACTGCCTTCTGATTCTGTGTTGTTTTTGGGCTTAAGTTGCCCTTTAAATGGACAGCAGAATTCTCATACATGAATCCCATACAGTAATAGCCAAATCCAGTATCAGTAACCTCCAATTCCTTGGCACTCCAGATGTTTGGAAACTACAACTCCCAGCATACTTTGTTGCTGGGAGTTTCAGTTTCTAAACATGTGGAGTGGCAAGGTTCAGTAAACATTCAATTAAGCTTACCATAATTTACAATTCTCCTGACCCCCATATTGTAAAGGGCCCTCTGACCCGATATAGTAAAGGACTCTCTGACCCCAATAGTTAAAAATGTCACCTGAGACTGTTTTTTGCCCCAAACTGAGGAGACCCATCAGATTTACAGCATCCAGATGAGCAGAGACAGTGCTGAGTGAGTACAGCAGCCAGACTACAGGAAGCAGGAAGTGTAAAGGCAGATCAGCTCCTGTAACTTTCTATGCAGGTTAACCCAGCGCCACCTACTGGTTACTATCCGCAATTGCAGAATTTGGATCTAAATTAGGACTTGACCCGAGTATAAGTCGAGGTTAGGTTTTCAGGCTAATTTTAAAGCCTGAAAAATTCGACTTATACTCAAGTATATACGGTAAACAAAAAATATATTTAATAAATGCCTGTGTTCTGAATGCTATCCGTTAATAAATAAGTGAATTAAATAGAAATTCATGTGATAAATGGGACAAATTAGGCCCTAGCCTTTCAGCCAGGTGCTAAAATTTTTTCCAATGCTATGGCAGGAAGTAAGGGTAGTGCAAATAACATGTGCTTAACCCACGCACACTAGTATGTCAGGGAAAGCCTAGGCTTTCTGACGCTCTTCAGCTATGACCTTGACCACTTAGAAGGTCATCACTGGCACGCAGCAAATATTTTTTGTATTGGTGTACATATGATCTCTAAGATACTGACTTTTATACAGGGCATTGAGCTCCATGGTCACTTTTCATATCCTTCTATTTTAGTGTATAATCTTATTCCTACTGAAATCTGATCAAAAATTAATTTGCCCATGTAGTTCAGATGGTGCAAACATTAGGAAATTAATCATTGACTCTATGTATGGCTTGCTCTAATTGCCTTTGTATATTCACAGAGGGATGCCTACATGATTGCTGCGGGAGTTATTGGTGCAATTTACGTGCTTTGTGCTATTGTGCTCACTCTAGGAGTGCGAGAGAAGAGAGGTAAGCATTCACAACCAAAAACTTCTATGGCCTTTTTTTTCCCCCCCAAATCTATAATAATTTTTGTCTCATATTTATTTTCCTGCAGATGCCAGTGAACTTCTATCTGACCAGCCCTTCGATTTCTTTCTTGGTCTAAAGCTTGTGATGAGCCACAAACCTTATTCCAGACTAGTCTGCGGGTTCCTCTTCACCTCTTTAGCCTTCACGGTAAGACTTCTGAAATGTGCCTATTGCTATGTGCACAATTTAATTTGTAAAATAAATTATATTTTAAGATATTTTTTTTTTTGAGGGAGAATAAAGGTTTTATTCAACACAAGACTTGGTCGTGTAAACAAAAGGTTGTCTGTTGATACTATGTTACATGGCTTGGCATCTTGCATCTACAGTCCAGTGGAAAAGGTTCATGTCTTATAATTTTCACAATGCTTTGTATTTCAGCTTCTTGAAGGGAATTTTGCTCTTTTTCTGACTTACACAATGGGATTCCCTGAAGACTTTCAGAATATCTTGCTTGTTGTAATGGTGAGTCATTAATACAATTAGGGTTATCTTTAGAAAAATTCAAAACAGACCTTGCACTACATACTTGCCGTGAAACACATGTTCTTATGAGGAGACCAACACTCAGGCATCAATATGTATTGCATAAAAAGTGAAAACTACATGGTACTTTCTTCAAAGTCAAAAGATCAAAACATGATATCCAAATTTGGTATTGAGTGGCCACAATAGCCACTCAAGCTAGTGGCATTATGAGACTAGGGTTGAATGCCTACTCAGGCTCCTTTTTAAAGCGTATCTCCACTCAAAAAATAAAGTTGGGCCATTTAGTTTTATTGAAGAAGGGAGGTAAAGGAGCTGTGTCGTACCCCCCGTTCTTCAATAAATCGATCAGGAGAGAATGTAACAAACTTACCCAATCGCTCACTCCTGACCGGTGCTGACGGACTCTGTCTTCTATGCCCATGCTCAAGTGCAATGCGCATAGGAGACAGTCTGTCAGGTCCTGTCAGACTACGCACCGGGGGAGCGAGTGATCGGGTAAGTTTGTTACCTTCTCTCATCGGGTGAATAACTACCAACTTACATTGGGTGAATAAACACCATTTGCTGATTTCACTAAGTGTGTGTCCCATTTTCTGATTGCTGTATGTATCCTTTGGAGACTGCACCCGGGCAGCTGGTTGAAGACTGGAGTGCCGACTGTTTCTCCATACTATATATATATTGGATATAATTATCAAACCTATATGCAAGCAATGAAGGGAAATTACTTGCACTAATCCCTGGGGGAACAAGACCATACCTGCTTCTCTCTTTATTTAGTATGACCTATTCCAGGGAATCATGGGAGCTTACAGAGCTTCAAAACCTTCTTTTTATCTGGACTGCCTTAAAGGGGCGGGAATAAATTTATATATATATCCTGAAGAGGTATCCTGATGACGGCCTCGAGCAGGCTGAAATGCGTAGATCGCTCATTGTAAAATAAACACTACTATTTTGACTAAGAAGACCCTGAGAGTACATGTCTTTTCATATTGATATTGTGTGTATATATATATATATATATATATATATATATATATATATAGTAAGTGGTAGTAGCGAGCGCCACTCCCCGTCTATGCGTCTACCTGGGTGCCTCCTAGTGAAGGTAGTCAGTCGAAGAATAGTAAAGGAGCACTCCTAGGGTTTATCGAAATCCATTTATTAGTGGCTATCTACGCGTTTCGGTCCTACCCCGGACCGTTCTCAAGACAATCTGCCCTTACACCCCATGTGTAAAAATACCAAAATCACAGTTCAAACATCCCGCCCCTGTGTGACGTAACGTCCCCTCCCTCGATCCTCCTCCTTCCATGTCGCCCCCTCCATAATGGACGGAGAATTAAAATAAAACATAGGCTTAATTGTTTAAGCCAATTTGCCATTTATTTCATTACCTGCCCATGCGGGAAATACTACATTGGGAAGACGTCTACGACCATCCATGAAAGAATGGCTAACCACCGTCAAGTGATTAGGAACGCACTGGGAATGGATAAAAATAAAAACAAAAATGCTGTGGAGATTAATAACACAAAATATGGCGAACAGTCAGTAGCAAAACACTTTGCAACAATGGGCCACCCACTGGCCACTTTTAAGTGGATGGCAATTGATCATCAAATAATTAGAAAAAGCTAGGAGACAGAAATCGCACATTATTACAAATGGAGGCTCGGTGGATTAGGTTCCTGAGGACTATGTCCCCAACTGGACTTAATGAACAACTGTCCTTATCCTGTTTTTTAGGATGAAGTTGTTTATCTAACACACTAGAGCATCTCTGGATAATACTTAGGAGAGATCGCTCTATAGTAACTTTGTCCTTTGTTGGTTAATGCTAGTATATTAGGAGGTACATTTCCCACTTAGCCGTCCCCTTGATGAATATTGTTTCATTATCCTTAACCCATGAGTGATCCGGTTTCCTTCTCCTAATAGTGACTAGAGTAGCCTTGAATATGTTAAGTTCCCTGTATGAACCCTGAAGGGGTTTACTTTTAAGTTAGTGGAGACTAACGTACCTTATCGCTGGGCAAACACTTATGTATTCTGTCCCCAGTTGTTCCCTGATATATCCAGCGATACTTAGTGTTTTTATACTATTTTATTATGAAACTGAATATGTCTTTTTATTATATGTTTCACATTGTTAATGAGTCACTATGCACTTTTAATTATCACCTTGGGTGGTGGTGGTCCTTCTCCTTTTAGACTAATTTATGAGCTATTTAAAATATTTTTTAGCCTAATATGATTGCACATTGTTATATATGAGGGCTCTGATCTTAGTGTTTCTAAGCCCAATTTTATTACTTATCCCTTGAGCATCTGTCTGCTACACAGACATATGAGGCACTTAGCACTTTATTATGAATATACACTTGGTTTAGAAACCTGTCCTAGTTCTTCTTAATATATTTTGGAGAGTGGATGGGATAAATTAATTGTTCTTAGACCCCTGTCCGAATAGGGTGCACTGACACTTGAGACATCGATACGCAGGCACCATAACCTATATGTTTAAAAGCCAGAGAATCGTCACGTGATACGGACACGGACGGGGCATTGACTGAACTGCACTACAGTAGATCCAGCGACTGCCTTTGAGGGTTAATGGGTCCGATAGGTGGGGTTGAGGGAGGGTTGGGGGTGTGTCACAAATCACATGATCTTTAAACTCACTCATAGCGTCCTTCTGTAATCCTGACGACGGCCATAAGCAAGATGGCCGAAACGCGTTAGAAAGATTCTCGCTAAATAAAGTTGTGTACCGTCCTGTGAGTGCTACGATTTTCGTCTCTCTATATATATAATCGTCCATCGGTCCCGCACTCACGCTTCCTATTCAATTGCCCCGGTGCCTCTGTGAGATACAAACACTGCTACCAATGGACAGAGCACTCGCGGGTCTTCTCTTTACTAAAGTCTTTTATTAATACATGTATTAATAAAAGACTTTAGTAAAGAGAAGACCCGCGAGTGCTCTGTCCATTGGTAGCAGTATATATATATATATATATATATCAACAAACCTAGAGGGAGATTGAGACTTTTACAGTGCTTTCGCATGCATTTATCCAGATTTTCCTTTGTCCATGGCTTATTTACTTTTTTGCCCTTCACCGTTTTATCGTAATCTCATCACATAACCTTACATTTTTCATTCTCTCCTCTCAGGTCTCTGCTACACTGACGGTTCCATTCTGGCAATGGTTCCTTACCCGATTTGGGAAAAAAACTGCTGTCTATTTTGGGATCTCGGTGAGTATAAGCAGTTATTTTAAACCAGATACCTACAGTGGTTGAGGAGTGAAATGAAAATATATTCAGCACACAGGAATGAATGCGGCAACTTGGCATTGCTTTAAATGCTCTTCCCTCTAGTGGAACGTTCTTTACACTGCAGTTTTTAATACTAAAAGCTGAAAGGAGTCCTAACCCAACACTTTATGATACATACAGGGAGATTCAATAAAAGTTCTTATCGTTTAAAATGGTGTTAATTTTGCCCCAACCAATCAGATGTTATTTAACATTTGAAAGCTAACATCTGACTGGTTGGGACAAAATTAGCACCATTTTAAACGATAAGAACGTTTATTGAATCTCCCTGCTAATCTTAAAACATTTATGAACACCAATATACAATACATTTTATTTACTTATATGTGACCCCCAAAGAATTGGATAGCACAGCATGGTGCATGGAGTCCTTGCAGCATTGGGTCTTCGGTTCAAATCCACACTTGGTTTCCTCCAGCTACTCCAGTTTTTCCCACAATCATAAAGACAATATTTACATTTTTTTGTGTGTATAATGCGGTATTTGGATTGTAAGCTTTTCAGGACAGGGCTTGATGTTAATGCATAAAACTAATTGTAATATGCTTAGTAAAAAAAGATTGTAGAATAAAGTAACTTTCAGTGCCACAGTATTGTTTGCTTTCCAGACCACACCTCTTCATTTAAAGGGACACTATTTTCATGTAGTAACAAAGGCTGGGTACACAACATACAATATATTGTATTGTGTGGGTGCCAACGGCCACAACCCTTCCCGATCGCCCAGTTCGTCTAACTGGATATGATGATTGGGTATGCTGCTAAACCACAGCCAATTGATTACCTATGGGACCGCACAATCAGTTGTGGCAAACTATCGGCTGCGGCAAAAGTTGCATGATTTGTCATGGCTGACCACTTGCTAGTGGCAAACAAATGTCGTGCACCCAGCCTAACATCTTTTTGGCTCTTGAACGTCCCAGTCTGCTTTCCCTTCCTCTTAATTAACATACACTTACCTTTGTCAGAGATAGGAGGAGTGTCAGGCATAGTTTGGTTTAGTTTTAAAAGATAAACCTCTCTGAAATGGTTAATTATTTTTCTGACAGTGTAATTTCTTTCCTGTAGTCAGTTGTCCCCTTCCTGATCTTGGTGGCACTGATGGAAACTAACCTCATAATTGCTTATGTGGTTGCAGTGGCAGCTGGACTCAGTGTGTCTGCAGCCTTCCTTCTGCCCTGGTGAGTAACTTTCTGTAAATAGTTTTTTTTTCCCCTATGTAAAACGTTTTCTTTCCTTTAGTTAAAATACTTTGTTTGACATATCCGTAGCCAATGCTATCTCTGTCATTACTACCTTTTAATCATCCAGTTTAAACTATTATCTATCTTTGGCTAGATTTCCATTATTTCACCACGCCTGCAGTTTCTCTGATCATTTCGTAATAATTATTTTAATATCCTAAACCAAAGTATTCTTTTCAATTTGTGTTCATTTTTTTCTCACCTGAAAAAACAGAACCAGGCAATTAGGAAACCACTACTAACTACTTTCTTATCTAAGGGCTAGGCCACACTAGTGCATTTCTCATGCGCTTATGATCGTGTTTTACAATCTGTTTGCGTGTGAGAAACGCAGCACAGTGCTCTGCAATACTTTTTCGGGGCTCATGCAATCAAATTTTATGTGAATCGCATGCGTTATTGCAAAGATCGCAGTGCAAACGGACGGTAATGCGCATGCTTATAACGTGCATTGACATCTGTTGTAGGCGCTAAAAGGCCTTATATTTACCAATATTAATTTTCTCTTGAACACTTGGATAACCTTAAAACTCTCTCAATACAGGTCCATGCTGCCTGATGTCATTGATGATTTTATCTTGACGCACCCAGATTCTCATGGACACGAACCAATCTTCTACTCCTTCTATGTCTTCTTTACTAAATTTACTACAGGGGTTTCACTGGGGATCTCCACATTGAGTTTAGAGTAAGTATAATTGAAATCTAATGGCAATTATATGTATAATGGAAAGGGGTTTAGAAAAATATGCAGTACTAAAGTGGGAAAAGGTCATGGATTTAAGAAAAATCAGTTTAGAGACTGAAATAAAAGCTGGAATGATTAAAGTTGGACTAAATGGAATATGAAAATAGTTAGTGATAGAAATGCTAGATATAGAAGGCTAATCCCATTTGTCACTACTCTAGTTTTGCAGGCTATCAAGCACGGAACTGTTTACAGCCGGACCAAGTGCATTTTACGCTGAAAATGCTGGTGTGTGTGGCACCAATCATACTTATATTTATAGGACTATTACTCTTTATGCTATATCCCATCAATGAAGAGAAGCGAAAAGAGAACAAGAAAATGCTACAGCTTATTCGGTAAGCATTAATATCATAATTGTATATGCTGACCAATTCCTCCAAATCAAAACCCTACAGTATTTCATTTAGCTGATATAACTGTATTGTCGGTTTTGCTTTGGTCTATTTATGACTATTGCTAGCATTTTATAGCATTATTATAAATATATATATATATACATACAAGCAGACTAGTAGGCACCAGGCACAAGATAAAGGAAAATTGGTGCTCTCCTGGGTCTTGTTTCAAACCAAAATCAATTTATTATTGTGCAATCATTATAAAAGGCAACGTTTCGGCCCTGTTTCTGGGGCCTTTATCAAGCCAAATGAACAGTGCACTTTAGTGAATATCCTATTTAACAATACAAACTCCTCCCCCAAGTAAACATGTAACCAATTTGAACCAATCTCCACAATTGTGTCTTTTTTCACAGTGTGTTATTTAAAGTGACAAGTGCATATTTCACATAAATTAAATACCTTAAATACATCCAATATTCTAAAAACAAGTGTTTTCGTAAAAATAAAGTGTAAAAATATAAATACTGCTTGTATTGCTACAATATTTACCCCTCTTAAAGTGTTAGTGCTTAAACTTGTGTAAAACTCACTACTTCTGTGGTAAAAGCTACATAGTAAGTGCATAAAAAACTCTGTTAAAAAAATATTTTAGACTCTACCTACAGCGCCCCATATTGGTGAAAACAACTGAGAGATAGACCTCATTATCTATCCTCTAAAAAGCATTTTAATGATATATTCTCATTGAGGCCGTTGGAGTGGATAGTGTTTAAATAGCGTATCCACCATGCTTCCCTTTGGAGTAACATCTTAGACCTACACACAAGAGAGGGGGGAATAGGTATAATATACTAATATATGTATTATATATAATATATATAAAGAAGAACAATGTGCACTCCGAGAGCTTCTTTGCAGTCAAACTTTTAGTGCAATAAGCGACGTTTCGGTTGTTTTTCTACAACCTTTATCAAGCAGTGTTACAATGTGCAAAATTTAAAACCTCTAACTCCTCCCTTTTAGTGACATCATCAAAACATTCCTCTGGTAGTATTAGATATTATTAGATATTTTTATAATATGAAATCATAATAAGAATCTTACCTTTTTATTCGCCTTATATTAAATCTTAGATTATAACTTACACAGTTATTTATTGCTTTGCACTTTCCTCTATAATGGTCACTTTATGGCTATATATATATATATATATATATATATATATATATATATATATATATATTGCTTTTAATTACAGGTACACAGAAACATTGTATTTGCACGATATAGCACTTTATTGAGATTTGAATGGTTAATGCCAGTTCCACAAGAGGGTTAGAGGTTTTAAATTTTGTGTGAGTGCACATTGTAACACTGCTTGATAAAGGTTGTAGAAAAATTACCTAAATGTAGTGTATTGCACTTTAATAAAAGTTTGACTGCAAAGAAGCCCTTGGAGTGCACCTTGTTCTTCTTATATATGATAATTATATCTCCAAAGTAGCACCCAGGCATTTATGAAAGCTTCTGGAATTTTCAAGTATATTTATTACACATAAAGTTCAAATTACACATCTACGCATTACAGTCCTCTCAGGACCGTCATCGGGATATGTTTGAATAAATACTTGAATACTTTGGAAAAATACCTTGATCCTTGAAATCCAAATACTACCATATGAGAACTCGCAGGTCTTTGCAAATCACCTACATGTATGAAAAAGCAATAATAAAAGCCATTATCAGGATCCTAGGACTGCACAGTCAGTGGTTGAAATGCATTGATCGTTTTGATAAACATGTAGGTGACTTGCAAAGACCCGTGAGTGCTCTTGTGGTAGTTGAGTCTTATATAGATAGATAAAGGGAAAATTATATTTATAGCACAAATAAACTGCAATTTTATCTTTAACTGGTTCATTGGTCACATACATTACTAGACTTACATTACTAGACATACATTACTAGACTTACTTCTGAAGTTCCTGTGACGTTCTGGTAAAACAGCTAGCTCGATTACTTTGCGACCAATGTTGCAGGCAAAACGGCAATCACAAAGCATTTTCTGTCCAGTTGCAAACTTAGAAAGTGCTTCCTTGCCTGAAGTTATTATTGATTTGATGTTTGTGTCGGATCATACATTCAATGAGAGCAACATCGGGCAAGCACATGGCCAGCATAACGGTAGTTGTGATCTGATTTAAGGTGGCCATACATCGGTGCGATATTACTTATCCGACAGACCTGCCGGAACTGTCTCTCCCAATCTTATGTCCGACCAACATGCAATCGCAAAATCCCATTCGTTTTGCGATTGCATGTCGTTGGAATATAAGATCAGGAGAGGTGGTTCCAGCAGGATTGATGAACGTTGCGTGAGCGCTCTGTCGGGTAAGTAATATCGCACTGATGTATGGCCACCTTAAGAGTTCCAGGTGACAAACTGCAGACAATTCCTCCATTGTGTTGGTATAACAAACCTGGAGAAAGATATGTTCATAGTATTTAAACATTTTGAATGAATGATCAGGATTTACTTTTTTTTCCCTTGGGCACCATATGCTAATAAGGTACCAATGTAAAACTTGAAAGATAAATAGTTGGTGGGAGGAGGAAAGTTAACCTATATGACTATTGTAATGCCCTGTAAAGGAGCTGGTCTGCCAAATTGTGTCTGGGGTCTGCTGACTGATTTCTGTGTAATTTTGATAGTAAAATAATTTCTGCCACTGTCTATGGCCACCTTTAGAGAGGGATGCAATTCCTTATGCAAAGCTTATTTGTCCTTGCAATGATAAAAGCATGAGGAAATAAATTAAATATTAAAGCTCAGTTTACACAGTTGATTTTAAAAACCACCATAGATTTATTTCAACACCTGAATACTATTTCTAGACGCATATTTTGCCCAATTTATTAGGGTTAACCTACATGCACAGTACAGTGGAAATATATATTATTCCACTTTTAAACCGCTTATTCAGCTAAAGACTATTGTACTCTTAAGTATCAAATCTTGAAGCTCTTATTCTGGAATTTTTACTGACCGTAAGTTGTTGATAAGATTGTGAAAGGATGAAACTAAAACATGTTATTTAAAGGGCAAGTCCAGTCCCGAAATGAAAACTTACATACAGGTAAATCACCCCCCAAAACCCTAAATGGTAATAGTTTGAAATCTGAAATATATAAGTCTAACCTGAAATGTCCTGTTACCCCTGTTTCTGCTTCCTGGTTCTTCCAGTTAGTAACTGTCAGTTATGGATTTGACAGTTGATATCACAGCCAATTACTGAATGCTAATCCCTTATCTGCCTCTTCTGAGCATGCCCAGGCTCAGTAAAAGCTCAGCACAGGTTTCTAAATTGCTCAATTTACATGAGGCATCCAGAAGCATAGCAGGCTTACAGTAATGAATTCATAGGACAAAATATTATATATCAACATATTTTAAAGAGGCCATTCTTTCTAAAAGATGTTCTTATGAGGGTGGAGTTGTCCTTTAAATACTTTTTCTTCCTCATAGATCTTGCAACATGTTGAGTGCTAAAAAATTACTGTTAAACTGCTGCAATTTCAGAAGATTATTTGTAAAGGTGTCAGTTTTCAAATAGCAGAAAACAGAAAAGTACGAATTGGAGGAAATGGCCTTTTCAAATTGCCTTAAAAATAAACCTTTGAATAGTCTGTAGTTCATGCTAATCTGTTAATATCCTTGAGACTCTAGAGGGCATCGTAAGGGAAGAATCTACCATTTTAAATACAAATCTATATATGCCAGTGGGGTAGAAAAGAAAAATTGTAGTAAAGCTGTCCGTTGCAGACGGGCTGCAGATTTGTCAGCTCTCCGTTCCTTTAATATTGCAGAATGGGAGGTTGGAGTTTTCTCTTCTACCTTCCTGGGCAAACTATATTATATTACAAACTGTACATTTTCAATTTAGATGCCTTTTAAACCATCTCTGTTTACACAGGTATTTCTATCTAGTTACACAGCTGGGGGAACTGGCACAGGGAGAAAAATGCCTCCTTCACCACCCCCTCACAAGCATTCCCTGTTAACATATTTAAATGGACAGTGCCTGAGTAAATATTTCACCTCCCCTAATATGAACAGCTCCCCTGATATCTATGGTTAGGAATTACACCATAATTCACCACTTTAATTAGCAGATTCTGTGCTAAAAGTGAGAGAGAAAATCTGAGTGCAACTTTAAATCCCCAAACATGGAATGCTTTTCATTCTCTTTAAATTCACCTGATCCTCTACGAATAAAACAATGCAATTTATGTTTTTTGTTTAAGAATAACTGACTTGTCTAATAGATACTATTATCTATTAGTATGTTTTTCCTTAGCCTGGTAGTAAGTACTAAACATCTTGCTTTTAATGCAAGACATAATATCTTTCAGTCTATTAATTTGCTGAAAAGTTTTATTAATATTGATTTGTGTTTTTATCTTGTTCTCTTTTCTCTTACTTTCTCCAGAGAAAATGATAGGGACTCTGATTCAGACTCTCTAGAGCTAGCAAGCAAAGTATGACCCAGGTCTAAATTGCTGTGATGACATTCACAGCAGAAGAGGCCAAGGAAGATCTATTATGCCACAATGGGGAAGATGCCAAACATGTCCCAGCAGTAATTCTCTGGAATTTCTAAAATTCTTCTTGGGATGTGTACCATCCCCGGTGCTATCTGTGCTAGATACATGAATGCTGCAGTTCTACATAATATTGCACTAACATAGGGTAAATGTATTAAATTAAGTATTTGCAGAGTGGTGTTGGTAAATAAGGACTTATACCTTGCTCTTGTGGGAAAATAAGAATAACAAGGTGCCTTTATTTGTACATTTTATTCACTATACATGTTGAACAGATTTTGTAAATACCATCATGCCGCCATTATGAACCCTTACCACTCGTCATCAAACACTGGTTTTCAATTGTGTATGTATAAAATAAATTTATGCATTTGTATTTATAATATGTAAATTAAATACAAAACTGTTTAAGTATCTCTGTAAATATGTATAATGTATTTAATTATGATCATGATCAGGTGTATGGAATCCTATTTTAAAGTTATGCCAATCACATTGATACCAAGCAGCTTTAAGGGGTCAGGAAGAAACTAAGGCCGCAACCGTATTCAATGGCATCTGGAACTTGTGACATTCCCTGTAATATGTGTAAAGTCCAACACCTTGATAAAATATTATGGCATATACTGTTCTTTAACCTTCCATAAAGAGAAGAGTGAATTGTGATTACAGTTTTGACATCATCCTTGGTGTGTCTGTCTCTGTCAGTGATTTTTTTTTTTTGTGAATGATTCAGCCTGTTCTTTAATATTAAGAAAATGTAACATAAATCCAAAAAGTAAACTGAACCATAATGTTCCCTTTTTTTATTTAAGAAATGTACGGTAAGTTTAAAAATATTTTTTGAATGTTTTATAATATTTTAATAATCCTAACAATCCAGAAGGGAAAATGAAATGGAACAAAACAAGACGATTAAAGAACAATTACAAAAATGGAGTACCGTACCTGTGAATTTGGGTGAAAGTATTTAGGGTAAAAATAAATTTGAGGCTACACATTAAGCTAGATGGTGCCTCTTATTATTGAGTGTTCATCTATAATAATTTCCTACACCGTGCATTTTGTTTATTAAGTATTTGTTTTAGACTGTACTTTAGCCATTTAGGGTTAATGGCCTAGAAAAAATCAGTTTGACAACATCCATTTACTTTTTTGGGGGTAGATAATTTTTATCTATTTGGATTAAAGGGCAACAATGCTGGATTCCCTCCCCTTCCCTAAGAAATTAACCAGGATGAGGACCTAAACTACTAGGTCTTCACTTTTGGGTTTAGACCTATGGACAGATGTCACTAAGAAATTAAATCATATTTTGTTCCTTAGTGACGTCTGTCCATAGGTGCATCACATTGCAAAGCCAAAGGCCTAGACTTCACTTATGATGGCTCAATTAAGCCATAACAGGTATGTAGTTGGCTCTCTGATTTAGCTCATGGAATGCAGTAAAAGCTTCTTAAAAGGTGTAGAAGTCTCCATGAAAGAACCATGAAAATTACCCAGAAGTCTCCTTTCATAATTAGTCATTAAAATGGTAAGTCCAATTCATCAATATCGATATTAAAGTGCTTTCTGGGAAAGTTTAAATATTTAAATAAATAAAATATTAAAAAATAGTATTAAAGTGCTGCTGTTTACACCTACTGATATTCCTTTACATTACACACTTCCGTTTCCATGGTAACGTTACCAGACTCCTTTAAAAATTCATCTTACCACCTACCCCATGGTGCCTTTTCAATGGCAACCGTACCTATAGGGTCCATAGACTATGTGGTGGGAAATCCAAATGCAGATATGAGATGACGTAAAAGTGCCCCGGCATACCCTAGAGATTTCTATAGGGCCACACCGCGGTGGACCCCTATAGAAATCTATAGAATATGTCAGGGCGCTTATATATCATCTTATATCAGCGTTCGGTTTTCCCACTACAGAGTCTATGGACCCTATAGGTACCATTGCCATTGAAACGGCACTGCACGGTAGGTGGTGGGATGCATCAGTAAGTGTGTGTGTACCTGTGTTTGCATAGCTTTAAAGGGTATTTGTTGTGTATTTGACTGAAAATTTTACATTTTAGGGATTTAGGTGCGGTTACCATGGAAACAGATCTGTGTAATGGGTGCAAAGGTGTATCAGTAGGTGTGTACAGCAGCACTTTGGTTCCAAATTAAGACACATCTTTAGATGTATTAAAGTGCTGCTGTTTACACCTACTGATATTTCTTTACATTACACACTTCTGTTTCCATGGTAATGTTACCAAACTCCTTTAAAAATACATCCTACCACCTACCCCATGGTGCCATTTCCATGGCAACCGTACCTATAGGCTCCATAGACTCTGTGGTGGGAAATCCAAATGCAGATATGAGATGACGTAAAAGTGCCCCGGCATACCCTATAGATTTCTATAGGGGCGCAACGCAGTGGACCCCTATAGAAATCTATAGAGTATGGCAGGGCGCTTTTAGATCATCTCATATCAGCCTTCAGGTTTTCCTACTACAGAGTCTATGGACCCTATAGGTACCATTGCCATGGAAACTGCACGGTAGGTGGTGGGATGCATCAGTAAGTGTGTGTGTACCTGTGTTTGCATATTTTTAAAGGGTATTGGGTGTGTATTTATGACTGAAATTTTTACATTTTAGGGATTTAGGTACGGTTACCATGGAAACAGAAGAGTGTAATGGGTGCAAAGGTGCATCAGTAGGTGTGTACAGCAGCACTTTGGTTCCAAACTAAGACACATCTTTGCATGTATTAAAGTGCTGCTGTATACACCTACTGATATTCCTTTACATTACACACTTCCATTTCCATGGTAACATTACCTAAATCCTTTAATAATTCATCCTACCACCTACCCCATGGTGGCGTTTCCACGGCAACAGTACCTATAGGGTCCATAGACTCTGTGGTGGGAAATCTGAAGGCAGATATGAAATGACGTAAAAGTGACCCTGCATACCCTATAGATTTCTATTGGGGGGCGCAGGTGGACCCCTATAGAAATCTATAGGGCATGTCTGGGCGCTTAGCCTTCGGTTTTCCCACTACAGAGTCTATGGACCCTTTAGGTACCGTTGCCATGGAAACGGCACTGCACAGTAGGTGGTGGGATGCATCAGTAATTGTGTGTGTACCTGTGTTTGCATAGTTTTAAAGGGTATTGGTTGTGTATTTATGACTGAAAAACTGACATTTTAGGGATTTAGGTACGGTTACCATGGAAAAGGAAGTGTAATGGGTGCAAAGGTGCATCAGTAGGTGTGTACAGCAGCACTTTGGTTCCAAACTAAGACACATCTTTGCATATATTAAAGTGCTGCTGTATACACCTACTGATATTCCTTTACATTACACACTTCCGTTTCCATGGTAACGTTACCTAAGTCCTTTAAAAATTCATCCTACCACCTACACCATGATGCAGTTTCCCCGGCAACCGTACCTATAGAGTCCATAGACTCTGTGGTGGGAAATCCGAAAGCAGGTATGAGATGACATAAATGCGCCCCGGCGTACCCTATAGATTTCTATAGGGGGTGCTGGTGGACCCCTATAGAAATCTATAGGGTATGTCAGGGTGCTTTTACGTCATCTCATATCAGCCTTCGGTTTTCCCACTAGAGTCTATGGACCCTATAGGTACCGTTGCCATGGAAACTGCACAGCACGGTAGGTGGTGGGATGCATCAGTAAGTGTGTGTGTACCTGTGTTTGCATAGTTTTAAAGGGTATTGGCACCTACCCCATGGTGCCATTTCCACGGCAACGGTACCTATAGGGTCCATAGACTGTGGTGGGAAATCCGAAGGCAGATATGAAATGACGTAAAAGTGACCCTGCATGCCCTTTAGATTTCTATAGGGGCGTACCGCGGTGGACCCCCATAGAAATCTATAGAGTATGTCAGGGTGGTTTTAAGTCATTTCATATCAGCCTTTGTTCGGTTTTCCCACTACAGAGTCTATGGACCCTATAGGTACCGTTGCCATGGAAAGGGAAATGCACGTTAGGTGGTGGGATGCATCAGTAAGTGTGTTTGTACCTGTGTTTGCATAGTTTTAAATGGTATTGGTTGTGTATTTATGACTGAAAAACTGACATTTTAAGGATTAAGTTATGGTTACCATGGAAACGGAAGTGTGTAATGGGTGCAAAGGTGTATCAGTAGGTGTGTACAGCAGCACTTTGGTTCCAAACTAAGACACATCTTTGCATGCATTAAAGTGCTGCTATATACACCTACTGATATTCCTTTACATTACACACTTCAATTTCCACGGTAACATTACCTAAATCCTTTAAAAATTCATCCTACCACCTACCCCATGGTGCCTTTTCCATGGCAACAGTACCTATAGGGTCCATAGACTCTGTGGTGGGAAATCCGAAGGCAGATATGAGATGACGTAAAAGTGCCCCGGCATACCCTATAGATTTCTATAGGGGCGCACCACGGTGGACCCCTATAGAAATCTATAGAGTATATCAAGGCGCTTTTACGTCATCTCACATCAGCCTTCGGTTTTCATACTACAGAGTCTATGGACCCTATAGATTCCGTTGCCTTGGAAACGGCACTGCACCCAGGGCTAGGCCTTATGGCTAGGCCACACTAGCGAAATTTTTTTAGCATTTGTGCATGCGATTTTTCTAACATGATGATTTTTGCTAACATGTGATTGCGTTTCCGTTTTCGATTCGCATGGGAAACACACACAAACACGTGCGATTGCGTGTGCGGCGCAGTGTGGCCTGCCCTTATGGTCTGTAAGTCATCACAATTTGCTCCTGGAAGGTTTTAAATATTAACCCTGGAAAGACTATGTTACTATAAGTGATATGAACCACATTTGCGGTTATTGTCAAGAAATTTAAAGCAGAGCCTCCTGGAATGTGACCACGCCCTCAGATTTTGCTGTCACGGCTACACCCCAAACATCACGGTCATGCTCCTACCCCAACCATCAAGGCCATGCCCCCAAAGATAACTGAACATCCAAGGTATGTTCCCGAATTATACCCACATACACAAACATCCTGTCCATGCCCCCAAACATCACAGGCACACCCCCCAAACACCACACCCATGCTCCAAAATGGCACAGCTACGCCCACACTTTGAAACAGCAAGGCCATGCCCCCAAATATCGCGACCACCAAATGTCACGTCCAAGCCTCCTGGACACCACAACATCACAGACACGACCCAGACTGTCCACACCCTAGAATGCCGTGCCCCCACCCACCGCAACATCGCAGACATGCCCCATCCACCTATTTAAACCGGGACAGTTGGGGGGTATGGTTCACAGGAATTACCCGCATTACCTGGACTTAAGAAACAGACACACACTCCATAGACAGTTACAACTAAAAGAACAAAGACATCATGGCACTTTCAATTCGGACCAAAAAGTAACTTTATTGATTGGGATCTAATAGTCAATATAAAGTGTTAAAGTGCAAACAAGGTGACATACTGCTAACTAATGTGCAAAAAAATAGAGCACGCTTATTAAAAACGCACAACGCTCAGACAGAGCAACAGAATGAAGCCCGGCTTTAACAACACAGACAAAGAGCCGCACCTCACATGATCATTTACAGCCCAGTCATGAGAGTCATTTATACCATGTTTCTTCTATACCCATTACATCATACTTTTCAGACAAAGACATTATCTCCTATTTTTTCAGCTAGGCTTCTCGCATTCATAAAACATTTTAGATTATGATCCTGTAATTTATTTACACTTTATATACATGCCTCTCTATCCTCTATGCTAGCCCATTCCTCCTCTCACTCCTGGCCTTTCTACACCCTGCTTACCCCCTATGCTATCTACTCCAGTGAAATTGACAGTAGTCCTTCTCCCAAAACCTAGTTTAAAAAAAAACTCCATCCCTCTAGCCCTTTTCTCCCCCAAAACAGCATCAATACTAAAGAGCCTGTTCCAGAAACTACTGCACTATAAAGACATGCGGATACAGGGTACACATTACTGTTCTTGAGAAAGCCCTTATGGGAGGAACGAAAAGCATCAGCGGAGCCAGTCTTGAGTTTGGTGACCAGTTACTAAAGGACTGCCTGACCTTACCTACTGACTATTGGGTTTATGCTGCACAACCATAATTAGTAGTAAATAGTTAAGTATAGGACTATTACATAAATAGTTAAGTATAGGACTATTACACTGCATTACTATGTTTGTTGAGGACCTACCTTAACTATCTCTGTACCATGTATTACCTATAGCTTTTGTGACAGTTTATACTATTACGATTTATACTATTATTCAGGCTTCCTTGCTAGCGCCTCACTTATGTTACATATGCTTTTAAATGTTTTTAATATTATTGTCCCGGGTACCTACTAATAAATTGCCTCAAACACTGTTTCTTCTTGTTTTTTTGCTAGTTTAATCTTATTTACATAGCTTATTTTTTATTGGCTCTTTTCAGATTCATGAGGCTGGCAAGTTAATCTGTCGAAGGTGCAAGCTTCCAGTTACCCAAGTTACAGGACGTGTTATTCAGGATGGAACAAGGAGGTACAGGCTTTGCCATACATGTTTGTCTGAATCTGGATTAAATAATGTCACATTTGACTATGGTGAAGATCAGCCTTTGGTGCTACCACCTGAAAATGAGAGAGGACAGTGCTGGAATTTTAAAGATGATGGAAAAGAAGAAAATGGGAGTGAATGTCCTGAATCAGACCTACTTATTAAGAAAGTTGTAGACAGTGAAGAGGAGTATCTGAAACAAAAAAATGAATCATTGTTGGATCCTGATATATAGATCAGTGACCTAGGAATGTACCCACAAGAAGTATACACCACATATAAAGACTAATAACATCCACATAAAAAGCTTACACATAAAATATTCAAAACAGGGAATGATACAAATGTCCATAAAAAAACACACAAAGTCTATGGAACAGAAGTAGCAGCAAAAATCTACCTGTACTTACTTTGGGTGTTTTTTTATATATATTTTATGTTTTTTTATTCTTATTGTGGTATTGGAGGGCTTGTCCTTCCTATTATTAGTGAGACCCACTCAGTTTTAGCAGGTTGACAGATTTTCTGTATATTAGTTATATGCTGCATTGCGAGAACCTGGAAGTATTACATCTCCCTGTTAGTTTTAAAGCAGAGATGTCCATCCTGTGGTTGAACGCAAAACGCGAACGGATGCGAAATCGCATTCGCAATGGAAATCGCAGGAATTTTCACGATGCCGCGATTTCCATTTTAGACGAAACCATGTGCGAAAACACACGCGCAAACGCGCTAGTGTGGTCCAGCCCTAAGATTGCCACCTTCACCGAACACAAATAAAATGTTCATGCTGTGAGGCTAAGCATCACTTAATTCAATGCAAAGCTGTATAGCTACATTGAAACCTATGCCGCCTGTCTCATGCTTCTGATGTAAATACAGCCATCACCATGTAGATTTTATTAGTGTTCAGATCTGAACTTTTACCCCAGATAATGCAATAGTGGTGTGGTTTTAGGGTTGCAGCCTCTTTCCTAACTTACATTTATAATTACAGAATTAACTGTGTAAGGATATTATTGGCCTTTTATTGACACTTTTTGCAATTTGATATAAAGGGTATCTCCACTCACAATTTTTTTTGAAAAATGGGAGTAATGGAGCTATTTCTTACCTCACATTCTTCAATTAAACAATCAAGAGCAGGCAGGGAACTTAAGAGTACTTGTCGTACTTGAGACCACCCTCCTATGCAGTTCCTCTGAGAGGTCCCGATGAGGCATGCACTATATGTGCATATGTGCACAGTGCAAGGTAAGTTCCCTGCCTGCTCCTGATCATTTAATTGAAGAATGGGAGGTAAGACATAGCTGCAGGGCCCTGCCCCCCCCCCTATGATATTGGAGGCCGGGCCCCTGACCCCCTCCTCCTTCCAAGGTCTCTTCCACAATCAGCTGTTTCAAACATCCAGTCTTTTAAACAAATGATTGCGCGCAAGTTTCATTTATATGTGCAATCAGCTGTTGAAAATGGCTGATCTAGGAAGAGATCTTGGGCTTGTGGCATGCCTACTACCATCCGCCCCCCTGTGGGGGTGGTGGGGTCAGTAGTTACACCACTGCTCCCATTCTTCAATTAAACTGAAAAAATCTCAGTCACTTTTGTGAGAGGAGATACCCTTTAATTGTATTAATGGAATTAATGTTTTGACTGGTTTTAGACCCTTATGAATGTATGAATTAAATAATTTGGCTGGCCAGCCTGTGAATGTAATATACATGACATGTTTTAATTTGTTTTTTTTTAAAGTATCAATATTGATTAATTAACAAAATAATTGTATTAGTATGTATTGCTCTGCGCTTTATATTTATCTATCCCTTGTTTTAAAGGGCATGTCCAGTCAAAAAATAACTTCAGCTATATATGTTTAGCCAAACAGCATGTATTTAAAGACATGCCAACCCTTAAAACAAAAAACTAGCTATACCCCCTGTATCCTGCCAACCAAAACCACTATATATTCCCTTGATAAAGATGTAAATTAACTTTTTTTTTTTTTTACCCAAAGTTCTGCCCTTGTTCTTTTTAATGGTGACAGAGGTATAGGACCACAAATGTAATTAATTAGAAGGGCTGCACTGTCACTGTTTGCATAGTGATTGCTATTTGACAGCATTAATTCAAACTCAGCTGTGCTGTATGTTTTTGATTGGTGCCCATAATCATTTTCCCTTATAAGGCAACCCTGGGTTGCCTGACTTGCCTCTTCCTTTTGGATGCTCTTTGAGAGCTTGTGAACATAGAGAATGACTGGCTTTCACAACCACAACTGACTGTCTGCATGCAGCAAGTAGCTTCCTGTGTCAGAACATGCGTAGTTAAATGTGCATCTTTCACACAGAAGAATATAGTGGGAGGGTAACCGAGCTATTATCTGTTTTTTGTTTAAGGGATGGTGATTGGGTTGTCATCTGATATGGACACACTATATCTAATTAGCTGCACTGACTGCAAAGTGATTGCAATTACATTCATTGCATCTCAGCCCTGCTGCATGTGTTTTTAATATTGGTCCCTACCTTCATCACTGGTCTGGTGACCACCAACCATACACTCTAAGGAGCTGGTACTTAGCCTTGCAGTATCTACATTTCTCTGATGTTGGTTTTAAAATGAAGCAGATGGCAACCATATAGTGGATAATGCACCCCCAACTTTAAATTATAAGGATATTAGAAGTCACAGAGGAGTTCCGTGACCATACAAAAGCACGAGGCCACAGGCCAAGTACCTTTTATACAGGGCATGGAACTCCAAGGTCCCTTTAATGTACAGTTGGGAGTGCATTATTTATTATAACCTACCCCTTTGTGGCTTCTGGTTTCCTTCTCCTCCTGGAATTTTACGATTATAAGGCTATAATCTTACAGATCCTCCCATAGAAATCCACTGCAGGGGTAGGTTATATTTAATATTACACTATTGGTAGTAATACTTATTTCACAGTGACTGCACGACATTTGTACATGTTCTGTGCCTTGGTGTGGTAACCGTGCCATACATTGCTTCCTATTACACTGTATCTATTCTATCCGCCCTCGGCCTTCCAGTGTCCGGGCCCCGCCCAGCGCCGTTCGCTCTATGACCATGTTTGGTAACATCTTAAATGACACTGGCACAGACGCTGCCATCGCATTTCCATCACGTGATCTGTGTGTTTCTAGATTGTCCTTTCCCGCGCTCAGCCTACAGTACCGGAGACCCATAAACATTCATTACAAGGCACATTAATAAAGGCATTATCGCAGTCTATCCCATTACATACAAATGCTTACAAGTGCGCACCCAATAGCCAATGAGACTAAAGCGAATGTACATTAGACCCCTCCCTGCTTTTTATCACACGGAAGCGGTTTGTTTGGCTAAGATCGCGGAAGCAGATTCCGGAAGTGGGGCAGCCAGAGACAGAGTAGCGGCGGAGGTAAGTAGGGCGGGGCAGCCGGTACGGTAATCAAGGTAGAGAACAGGTTGTGAGAGCGGCTAGAATAGTTGGTGAGTGATGTGTATTGGGTCGGTGATGTTATGTGAATGTTCATTTCCCTTGGGTTTATTCAGTATTATTCTTGTTTTAGCTTCTTCCGGGTAAGTCCAGTGCTTGTATGACCCCCAACATCACAGTCCTTTCAGATAAACCTGTCAAGGACCCATCTGACTGTCCCTTATCGTTGGTTCTGGTCTCAATAGTTTATCTTTCCATATCCCTGGGGTCATCTTTGTAATTTACCCGGCTTAATTAACGTGTATGGATCCGGGTACCCAGACTGTGAATTCAGGGTGTGTGTGATCGGATTGTCCCTGTAGATTTCTGTAGACATACAAGTGCTAGAGTATTAACAGTACACGATTATTTCCTAGGTGAACTGTATTTTGCAATAGAGAATAATGTTGCAGGGCACTGGCACAAGTAAATGGCCTGGTTGTGTTAATATACAAACAGGGTTATTCAATAAAAGTTCTTATAGTTTAAAATGGTGCTAATTTTGCCCCAACCAATCAGATCTTATTTAACATTTGAAAGCCAACATCTGATTGGTTGGGGCAAAATTAGCACCATTTTAAACAATAAGAACTTTTATTACATCTCCCTGAAAGTGTATGGTGCAAAAACCATCACCTACGATGCCATCGAACCGCTGATATTGGCATCTTGTCAGTATTGGCTCCATTTACTTCAAGCTGAGGGTGTCAATACCATCGCAAACTGTATGCTCTAGCGGCCGACCTAGTATGGGAGGTCAGTCCGTTTTATGTTCATGTCATCCAATGGAATATTTTGTGCAAAATTTGACAGCTGTTCCATGTGAAAGGACAACTTTAATGTGGCCATACATGTGGCATATTTGTTCCTGTCAGACAATACAATCTTACAACCATATTGTTTGGTCTATGGCCACCATAAGTGATTCCTACCCGAAGATGCACAGTATACATCTTACTGTACAGATATAGCCCTGCAGTTAATTCCTCCAGTTCGATTTAGCTTAGGCATGCTCAGTGTGATCCACCTATGGAAGGAGAGCAATTCAAATTGCAATGTGTTCCACAGTCTGTAAAGGTCTGGGAACACTTTATGCTACCGGACAAGCCCTTACGTTGCCTTGAGCCACGTTAAACAGGGGTTACTTTACTGATGCTTTACATTATATGTAGTTGTCATGATATCCAGAAGCTGTTTTTTTTTTTAATGCACTGATCCCAGCAGAGCATTAAAAAGCATTTGAGCTTGTTAAATACTATATTAAAAGGACACTTTACTCCAAACACAACATTAACTTTATAGATTGAACACCCAAAACATGAAAAAAAGCTGTTAGGGCTAGGTCACAATAATGCGCAAACCGATGGCTCTTTTAAAAGCGCACACTAGTGTGGCCCAATTGATATGGCCACACTAGTGCGCTGCGCGTGCGATCCATTAATCAGAGCGCATGCAATCCGCATTTTTCCGCAGTCGCATGCGCTCCAATTGTGAAACATTGTGCGATTGCAACGCATACTGCATCATGCACCGGAAACTTGTGCAAGAGCACGTTGTAGTGTGGCCTCACCCTTAATCATCTTATTCTGTGCTCAGCTACAATACCTCTCTGACATCTCCCCTTACATATATCTAGGTCTAGGACAAGTCCAAAAGCAAGTAATAAAGTGTAGTAGCATTAAGACAGGACTGTGGCTGTGTAAAACAAGAATTTTATTTAACAGTGAAACATGCGTGCTACATGTACACACTGTAGCACACATGTTTCAGTGTTACATATAATTCTTGTTTTACGCAGCTACAGTCCTGTGTTATTGCTACTACACTTTACTACTTGTTTATGGACTTGATTATCCAGCGTGGTGGAGACTGGACAAGTGTAATGCACTGGATTCATCACTCTTTGTACTTGGATACCCCTACCCGTTTGTAAAAAAGGTCTAGGACAAATTAAATTTGTAAATTTTCTAAGCAAGTATAATACCAGTGTAAAATCTCTATTCAGTGTAAATTTAATTCACAAAGTAACCATCTCATGTACACTTCATACTCCACATCTTGCTTTCTTTCAAAAGTTATGCTGCCCATTCAATAATAGACATGCCTGATGTTCCCTTGGCATTCAGAAAACCTCATTAAAAGGATTATTTCCCAATCAACTGTTGAATGCTATTGCAAAATGAATTGTCCAGGCCAGCAAACACACATACATCTACAGGCCTTCCCTATATTCATATTGATTTTATATTACACATCAAATCAGTCAGTTATAGAGGCAGTGTATATCCAGCATTAGTCTTTTTTTCTATAATCTAAATCATTATAATTGATTACTTGTAGGTTTAGGGAATTTACTGAATGTGTGTGGTGAGATCTAAAGAGACACTATAACTGCCTGCACAGTGCATGCTGAAAAAAATAATTTTAGTGTACGGTTACAGAATTAATGTAGGTTTTGAAAGTGTTAGTGTGTGTATATGTCGTGTAAGTGTTTTTACTGTCTCCTACAAGAATGGAATGCACAAGTTCTGCTCAGACATGTTAAGGCTGGCATTTATTGGATTCTATATCACTCCTCTTTCCATTAAGGAAGCAGCAAAATGTAGAATATGTAAGATCTCATCTGTTCATAAACAACAAAATAAATAAAATTTTACATTCAAGAGAATATTGTCTTTAACCTTCTTCACTCACTAAACTGATGTGCTATTATTCACTTTAATTGAAGAACGGGAGTTAAAAGAGCTATATTACCTCCCGTTCTTCAATTTATCTATCAGGAGCAGGCAGGGAACCCAGCAAACTTACCCGTAATCATGCTGCTTCCTCTTAATGTCCCGACTACATCCACGCTCCCTTGCACTGTGCATGCATGCGTGTATAGTACAAAGCATGTTTGTTGTCGGACCTGTCAGAGGAAGCAGCTGATTTATTCGAGCGCGGGTAAGTTGTATTGAAGAACGAGCAGTAAGACATAGCTTCCTTAGCCCATGTCTTCAATTAAAGTGAATAGGGGCATGTCAATTTTGTGAGTAGAGATATCTCATTTGAGAAAGGACTCTGTCCGAAACATGTTATGTGTTAAATTTAAATTTGAGTTTCATTAAGTCCTTTGGGTACCTCTGTCCTCTATTACACTTATTATTACATTACTCGTCCATATAATTGGTATTTTTATTATCATAAGTATATATAGAAGTCAATGTGTGTAAATATGTTCCAGAAAAACTTCGGAACAGCTGGGTCAATTTTGATGAAACTTGGTATACATACATTTCAGGACCTGGGAGGTAAAAATAGGCTACTTTACAACTTTTACAGACCATCCCGTATTTTGCCCACACTTTAAGTTAATTAGGGTGAGATCTAACCTGTGTGCTGCCACCTGGTTCTAAATCAAGTGATTGCCTAGGATAATTGGTGATGATATCTGACCTAGAGCCCTACATTGGGTCAGATATCCGTAGTCTAACCACTTTGCAGGTCAGGTAAACCACAGTGATTTTAAATGGTTAGAAGGGTGCGGGTCGGTAGCTTGTGCAGGTCTATTAAATTTCGGGTGCAGGTCAGATCAGGGTGCGATTCTTTTTTCAGGTCTTTTTAATTTCGGTTGATGACCTGACTACTTGCTGGTTGGGTCGCGGGCAATTATGAAACCCACCAGCAAAGCGGGTGTGGATAACGGTGGGTAGGGTTGCGGGTCTGTTTAATTTCAGGTGTGGGTAAATGTTTTACGGTTGCTGGTCTGAGACTCAACTCTGACATTTGTGTTGCCATCTGTTGAATTAAGTGATCGCTGCAAAAGAAAGTGACTCAGCCCAGCAAGGTTTTGATCTAAATAAAAATGGGCAACCCTGGGTACTCTGTTGGTCTATTTCTAAATAAATATAGTCTATTTCTAAATAAACATAGTCTGAATTCATTTCCTAAGAATTAAATCTGTGTAAAATATACATATTCTTACTTACATTATATGTGACACAGCTGCTTAAAGGAGAACTATGGTCTACAAAAGAGTTGTAGTCAGAAGATATGATGCTGTAAACGTTATTTTTTTTTCTGTTTCCAGTAGAATTCATAGTGGAATGACCGGGTGCCCTCTGCTCTGCCTCTGTTTCACAAGCTTGTTAATTGCACATGTATTGCATTGCCCCCTTAATGTTCAGTAGTTTATACTATGATATGGAAAACTGGAAAATGTCAACCTGCTTCTGTCAGAGGTTCCAAAGCAAGATGCAGATGTTGACATTTTCATGGCTTCGTCTCTGAGGAAGTGGAAGTTCCGCGAAACGCGTCAGGCCATACCCCTTCCCCTGTGTATCACTTGTTCCACAGTGTTTGGGTCACCATGTATCAAATGTGATTTAATAAATGTTAAGTTTTAAGATACGTACCTCTGCTTCGTTCCTGAACCTCTATTGTTCCTACTTCTGAGGCTTTTCTCTCTCTTGTACAAATGATCAAACATTGACGGGTGGGTATTTATTACATGCATTGTACTATCCATTATCGGGGCTTCCTCTGTGACAGGGCCTAAGAAAAAGTGTACGGTACTTTCAATTCACATAATTTTGGACAGACTGAACTTAGAGAGGTATTCCAGCTCAAACAGCAGCTAAGACAGTGTTCTGATGTGTGGTCATCAATAAATATATTGAATCAGTTTTGGAGTGCGACCCTCAATCTATATTTGTTTGAGGTAAGACTTTTGTTTGCAATAAGACAATAATAATACAATAAATGTGAGCATATTTATAGAGAAGACCCATCTTTTATTTTGGAAGCAAATTATAAGGACTAGAGAGAGCCAGACATGGTATTACTCCAACAGTGTCATATAAATTGAATAAGAAGCAAAGTTTCCTTTTGTTTTGTAACTTACAAAATGTTTTATAAAAACCTTAATTTTTTTTCTGTTCTCCAGCCATGGCAGATATGCAAGGTTTAGTTGATCGACTGGAGAAAGCTGTAGTAAAATTAGAAATTATTGCTGCAGGTTCCAGTGGAGATGTAGCTTGTGCAGGTTGGTTTTCTTCATGGGGACTGTCATTGTTTCTGGTGGGGGGTTCTCTTTGCTCAAGAATATAGCATCTAAATGTTAATTATCTTCTTGTGCAGATACTGCTGTTTATGTTCAGGCCTTTGATGCTCTTGTTAATGGACCAGTGACCGAATTTATAAAGAAAAGCAAAGAGATTGGTGGTGATGTGGAAAAGCAGGTACACAAGGGGTATAAAAGCTGTTGGTCCAGCTAGATTGATCTGCTAGAGAGGAATGTACTTAAAGGTGCACATACATTAGAACTTGCATGCCGACTGATCCCGTGGCATTTAATCAATATTTCCAGAACCGCCTTTCCTGTTTTCTTTGTGATGGACATACGATCAGGTCTTGTTGTCTGTTGTTAAAAGGATATAGTGGTAAACTAACAATTCTCATCATATTGTATGTGTTTCTATATGCCTTAAAGCCTTACCACAATAGGTATACACTGTAAAGATCTTTAAAAGAGGACAGAATATTTAAGATCCTGGCTGTCATTTTTAAAGGAATAGTTTACTCCCAAAGTGAACTTTTCCTTTAATGAATTGATTGAAGCCCGGGAGGTTAAGGAGCTATGCCTTACCTACCGTTCTTCAATCAATAGCTCAGGATTGGGGAACAAACTTATCTTTTGCATGATCCACTGCGGCCACAGTGAAATCTCTTGATCGCTCCTTTGTTCTGTACAGTTAAAGGGCATGTCCACCCTTATAAAAAATTTCCCCCATATCATAGTATATCTTCCCCCAGCCCCAACCACTATAAAATAAATTTAAGAAAGTGCCCCGATGTTTACTTACCTTCCCTTTCTCCTCCGATGCCCCCGGGGGCGGGACCGGCAGCGTCCGTGATTGGCTGAGAGGCACCCAATCACGGAAGCGGCTGCCGGCTTCTCAGAATGCCGGGGGAGAGAGGGAAGGTAAGTAGAGTTCGGGGGTCTTTCTTAAAATTATTTTTTAGCGGTTGGGGCTGGGGGAAGATATACTATGATATGGGCAAGGGGGGAGGGATCGCAAAATGGGAGGGAGAGGGAGAAGGGCTGCAGTACGCATGCCAAACTTCTCCCGGAGGCGAGACGGGGCAGAGTCCTATATGGACTCTGCTATCCTCCTGGTTGGCAGTTTTTGGGACTTTGGGGGGGGGACTACAGGGGAACCATATGGAGCTGGGATGTGAGGTAAGGATTTTATTACACTACATGGTGGGGCCATTAGTGGGGGGATTATAGTTTTCGGGGTGGACATGCCCTTTAAAGCACACAATATCGTGCATGCGCGCTATAGCTGTACAGAACAAGGAAGCAGTCTGAGATTTCACTGTGGCCGCTGTGGATCGTGCAAAAGGCAAGTTTCTTCTAACTTCGTTCTCTGATCCTGAGCTATTGATTGAAGAACGGGAGGTGAGGCATAGCTCCTTAACCTCCCAGGCTTCAATCAATACATTAAAGGAATAGTTCACTTTGGGAGTTAAATATCCCTATAAAGCTCAGGCACAAAGTCCCAAGCATTCTCCATAAATAACATATGGAGAGCATTTGGGACTGCCACATTTCCTTCAGCTGCGGCTGACTCCATATACTTCAGTACTGGTGGCCAACAGCGACAGAGGGAAATTTACTGTCAGGTCCGCGCATTCGTTGGCCTCACTCATTCCTGCGTTGTACACTTTAATGATAAAAAGGAGATTCTGTCAGGCAGAACTCCTCCCCTGTTGTCTTTTTAAAGCTGCAAATATGAAACTTTTGAGAGAGTTGCTTTGCATTGTACTGGAATGCTCCCTTATACTGTGTTAAAGTTGAGGCTTTAGCAGAGTGCTGCTTTATGGTGTTCATAGTAAGGCAGAAGATCCTGGTTCTTCTGGTTACAGCTTTCAGTCATGTATGTGTCAGTTGACATCACTGCCAATGACTGAATGATATTCCCAAAGCTGCCTCCTCTGAACATATGCAAGCTTATGAAAGCCATAAGAAGTTATAGAAACCCTTTGAGAGGCAGAGAGAAGGATAACCGGTAAAGCTGGGTACACACACTAACGATAAAGCCCCGATACTGTCGGATCCGACGGTATCGGGGCTTTATCGTTATGTGTGTACGCTCGTTTCCCGAACGAGCGCGCGGCCGCCAAACGATCGGGTCAGCCGAACGCTCGTTCGGGAAAGGCCGAAAATTTTCATCGACCGCGCTAGACTCCCTATAGAGGAGTCTAACGCGGCCGATGGAAACACACAGTCCCGAGTATTCTCCTTATGAAGTTCATAGGGAGAACGCTCGGGACTGTGTGTATGCAGATCTTTGAAAGATGGCAGACAGGATCTTGCAGACCCTGTCTGTCATCTTTCAGAAATCTGTGCTGTGTGTACCTAGCTTTAGTCCTTTGTCTGTCAGCTTTCTAAATATAGGCGTTTGATGTAGGTGATTTACCTATATAAAATTTAGGGGTGAAAATGCAATTTAGTTTTCTCCCAGTATGTAAGGCATTATAGAAAAAAGCTAAAAGGGTAAAAAGAGGGTTTATGAATCTGTTAGGAATTGCTTAGACTGTAATGAAAGACCTTTTGATAATTGTCTGTTTTCTCTTTGGTTGGTTATGACAGGCTGAGTTGTTTATTTCGGCTGTAAAGCTAGAGCGAGAAATTTTGGTGAAGGCGTCTCAGTATCAGCAGCCAGCAGATGTGAGTTTCTCTTTTCAGTTATGTATACCGTATATACTCGAGTATAAGTCGAGGTACATATTTTTACCTGAAAAATTTATAAAAACTGATTGACTCGAGTATAAGCCGAGGGTAGAAATTAGTTGTCATTTAAATGGACAGCAGAATTCCCATACATGAATCCCATACAGTAATAGCCACATCCAGTACCAGTAACCTCCAATTCCGTGGCACTCCAGATGTTTGGAAACTACAACTCCCAGCATTCTTTGTTGCTGGGAGTTGCAGTTTCTAAACATGTGGAGTGGCAAGGTTCAGTAAACTTTTAATTAAGCTTACCATCATTTACAATTCTCCTGAACCCCATATAGTAAAGGGCACTCTGACCCCATATAGTAAAGGGCACTCTGACCCCCATATAGTAAAGCACTCTCTGACCCCAACAGTTAAAAAGTCACCTGTGAGTTGTAGTTTTAAGCTGTCATTTGCACTGTACTAGCAGCTGTTCTTTGCCCCAAAATGAGGAGACCCACCAGATTTACAGCCTCCAGATTAGCAGTGACAGTGCTGAGTCCAGCAGCCAGACTACAGGAAGCAGGAAGTGTAAAGGCAGATCAGCTCCTGTAACTTTCTATGCAGGTTAACACAACGCCACCTACTGGTTACTATCTAAAATTGCAGAATTTGGATCTAAATTAGTACTTGACCCGAGTATAAGTCGAGGTTAGGTTTTCAGGCTAATTTTAAAGCCTGAAAAATTCGACTTATACTCGAGTATATACGGTATGTCCCTGTTCTTAATCCTAGTTATTGTGTGTTTAAAAAAACTGCATTATTATTGAATAGTTTTGTTTTTTTCCTCTGTGTAGAAGGATCTTGCTGCCATGCTTGCTCCTCTCTCTGGCCAGATTCAAGCTGTTCAGAATTATCGAGAGAATAATCGAGGAAGTAAATACTTTAACCACTTGTCAGCATTAAGTGAAAGTATTCCTGCCCTAGGCTGGGTGGCCATGGTAAGTTTTTATATGGGACTAGAGGTTTCTTTCTCCATTTTATAAGTTTTTATTAGTAACTTTCTAATGCCATTGTAAATTATGTATAAAAGAATTGACGATTATCTTATTTTTATCTTCTAGGCTCCCAAGCCAGGTCCATATGTAAAAGAAATGATGGATGCTGCCATGTTTTACACCAACAGAGTGCTGAAGGAATACAAAGATGTGTAAGTACTTCTAATGTCCATTCTTCTTTCATAAGTTGTATGAAACTACAATTTGCATTAATAATATTACAACTGTCAAGAATGGAAAGAGGATGTTAAATTACAGAGATTTATTAACTTCAGTGGCTTAGCTTATGATATGGATAGTATGCAGTGATTTTTTAACTAAAAGGAAAACTAAAGGTAAAAAGCTCTTGTCCTCCTGTTATGCCTAGGTCCTATGTAAGGTGGACAGTCAGTGTTTAGTTAACTCAGCGCCCTTTTTTGTATTAAAAAAAGTTTTAATAATCCTGTTAAAGGGCATGCCTCAGCCAGTCACAGACACAGCTGCCAGTCTGGCTCCCTGCTTGCTCTTCCGGCAAGCAGAGGGCACCGAGATCAGAGCGCCGGGGGAATGAAGGCATGCAAGTACCGTTCAGATGCTTTTTTAACAAACAAACTTGGGGGTTGGCTAGGGTCCCCTACAGAATATTAAAGGTTTTTTTTTATGGTGGAGATACCCTTTAAACAATTATTTTAATCTAGTAACCTACCAATAAAAAAATTACATAGCCCAAATATTTTAAGAAGATGTACACAACTAGGCAACCTGCTCCACATCTGGTGGGAATGCCCAGTAATATCAGAAACTTTGCTAATACCTCTGCAAACTTGCTCTTTAATGGCGCTATTAGGACAAGAAGTCTCAGAACTCGACATGGTAACAAATTTGTCCAGTACTGCATGCTAGCAGCCAAAATCAAAATAGGAGCTCACTGGAGACAATCCGCAATCAATGATCAATCAAGTGATCAATAGAATAAATGAGATTGTAATAAATGATATACTATTTCATATACTCCAAGATACACTGCCACTGTTTTCCAAAATATGGTCCAAAATGTCTACAAAGCTCTTATGCTCTAACATTGCCAAACTGGTTAATAAGTATCTAACCAATCTATTCTTATTTTTATAATGAACCCTACTTCTACTCTGACCTAATGAGATAAAATAAAAAGAGGAAAGTAAATATCTCTGAAACTGGGCTAAATGTTATATAAGTAATATTCTAACATTGTAATAGTATAGGATAACTTTGAAATAACCAAATTACATTTCTTTTTTTATGAAACGTATAAAATGTTTGTTACCTAAAGCAAAGCAATTGTTTTTCAAAAGAACAGAAGTCTGTACTCAGAAGTCATGCAACAGCAATGAATGTTATTTTATGTTTGCAAAGATACAATAAAAATATTGAACACTAAAAGATTGTATAGAAATCTTTTTGGGTAGCACAAAACTATTAATACTTATTAATAATCAAGGCTGATAATCCAGAAGCTGTTATTGGCTTTCTGAAACTTTTTAGAATTGACAATTCCTGCAAAAATCTTTTGTTTCTAAACCTAAATAGTAGTTTCTATGTCTAAAACTGGAAATTGTTGTTCATGTAACATCATGTTATCAGCAAAATAACATATTCTACTTACAGGGACAAAAAACATGCTGACTGGGTACGAATATATCTCAGTATTTGGAGTGAACTGCAAGCATACATCAAAGACCATCACACAACTGGCTTGTCTTGGAAAAAAACAGTAAGTGTTCCATTGATGCACTAATTTACAGAGAGCTACAAGCTTCTGAGAATTCAATATTGTTCTTTAAGCTCTGGGTAAATCCTGATCAGATCTTACCCAGTGTAATTTTAATGACCGCTATTTGCTTGCTTTAAAAAGCAATGCTAAGAGCCCGAAACACAATATTGAGTTGCTTCCGGAAGCTGCATGGGCGACATTTGCAAAACCCATGCAGCTGTGACAAATCCATTCTTAAAGGGAAACTTTGGTGAAAAAAGAAATGAAGACATAAGCTTAGCCATTATATTACCTGTGTAACGATCCAACTCTGGTGCCTCTATCTTCAGCAGTCACTGAAAAATCCTGTTAGGACCGCCCATAAAAGCCACGCCCACAAGGCTGACATCTTACAGCTTCCCCTATGCACCGCTTACTCAGAATGTGGTGCAAGCATGCCTACACAGTAAAACAAGGAGCTGAAGTGAAGGTGAAGCTCCGCCTCTTTAGTCAAGCAGCCAATCTCTCTGCACTGTGTAGTAAGAGCCAGTGCCAACTTTATTTACTAATGCATTTCTCACTGTGCCTGCTGTTGACTGCTTTCTCCCCCCTCCATCCTGTTTGCTTCTATCTATGATCCGTATGGCTCCTTCATTCACAACTGATAATTGTTACCCGATCTCTGCATAGACCTGCTACTACAGTTAACAGCTCTGTGTGCATAGCAGGTCTATGCAGAGATCGGGTTACAATTATCAGCTGTGAATGAAGGAGCCGTACAGATCATAGATATAAGCAAAGAGGATGGAGGGGGGAGAAAGCAGTCAACAGCAGGGACAGAGAGAAATGCTTTAGTAAAGAAACATAGCAGCAGAGGATAGTGGAGGAAAGAGCTGCCCCCAGCAGGGAGATAAATCTGCAGGGAGAGGCTGTGTGATTGTAACTGGCAGAGAGACTCAGAGCTCATGAAATGGCTTTTCAGGTTAGCTGTTTAGTAGCCTATTTTCCCATGGCATAGCTGATGGTACAGGAGTGTCACGCCCAGATGACCTCATTAGACAGGAAGCCTAGTATGGGCATCAGAAATGCCCATAACAAGCATGCCCACTCCCAGACCCAGAAAAAAAGATGAGCAAAGGGACAAAAAATAAGAGGTTTAATTCAAACAGTGACACCAATAGGATACTAGAGGGGTAAGTGCTCCCTTATGGACATTGATTATTTCACCAAAGTTCCCCTTTAAAGAAATGCTAACACTTTGTAGATGTACTTGTAGCTCTCGTTAAAAGAGTGTTACTCGGTAAAAGTGTTTTACTCTATTAAAAAAAAATTGTGAACTTTTTTTTTTTTATGTTTATTTCTAGGGTCCTAAGGCTACAGTTGCCACATCTGTCCCATCTGCTCCTGCAGCACCTAAAGCAGGACCCCCACCACCCCCTCCTGGAGGCCCACCAGCACCACCTCCACCAACTTCTCCTCCAAGTGATGATAGCACTGTTTCACGCTCTGAACTGTTTGCCCAACTTAATCAAGGAGAAAAAATCACCAAAGGTAAAAAAAAGAATTCTAAAGAGTTGAGAATACCTCTACAAAGTGGATGAGTTATTGAATTTTATATGTAGATGTATTCAATATATGAATTGATTACACGACTTGTTATATAATACATAAAGATAAAATATTAAGTCACAATATATAATTACAAATCAGTAGAAGTATGTACATAAAAGACCCAATGGTCAAAAGTCCCACAAGTTCATAAAACATGAAGTGTCCATCAAAAGACCGTCTTGATGAATAACATTCAATATGTGACCATAAACCTCTAAGGGGATATAGTGATAAAAATATACCTGAAATTCCAGTCCCACAAACACCAAAAATCTCTGATGCAGGTAAGGTGGTCTCTGGCACAAGTAGGATTCTCCAGCTCACCCCTTCACTGTCCGGTCCGGAAGCTCCGTGCCTCTCACCTACGAACGCCTCCACTCTGTCAGCAAACCCGGTCTCCTCTTGATGCTGTTCCCGGGTCGGTCACTAAGCAGCTAATCACATGGGAATCTCTGCAGGACTGTAAACAGGTAAATGGTGACACTTTCAAATAGACAATGACAAACACCCCAACGGAGAACAGTAAATCACAATATAAATACAAAGTGGATCCACACTATAACATGCAAAGCGTTATAACGTGCATGTTATAGTGTATAGCGTTGCATATGTACCGATTTGTATTTATATATTGTGACTTAATATTTTATCTTTATTATATAACAAGTCGTGTAGTCCATTAAGTGGGAACATTCTGATATAGTTTTATGGGTTTTTTTGTACCCCTGCTATTCAGTATTATTATTGTATTGTTGGGGATCAACATTCTTTTTGTTCCCCTCTTCTTTGGCTGAGTGTAGGACTCACTCAGCTGTAGCAGAGCTTTTAAAGTCCTGTTCCATTGTCTGATTTAGGCCACACATAGATCACTCACTGTCTGCTTCCTCTACTAAATTAGAGGGAGGCTTCTCTATCACTATGGATGACTGGGAAGTGTTTGCAGAGTCACATCTTAAAGGGCAACTGTGGTCTCAAAACAAGTTAGGGTTAAATGAAAGCCTGCAGTATTTCCTTTAAAATGAGCTGAAAATCACATCTCTGGCTGGAGCCTGTGAGACATTACATTGGGGGGAATGTTCAAACTTCTTGCTTCCAGTAGGTTGAGTGACATCACTCAAATGAATGTATGAAGTTTGCAGAGTACATTTAATTCATAATAAAGATGTTTAATTTTAAATTTGTTTAGGTTTGAAACATGTTTCTGATGACATGAAGACCCATAAGAATCCTACCCTGAAGTCTCAAGGAGGCCCAGTCCGCACAGGCCCTAAACCTTTTACTTCTCCTAAACCTGTAGTTCTTGGCACACATGCAGCAAAGCCTACTGTCAGTAAACAACCACCTGTATTGGAACTTGATGGCAAAAAATGGAAAGTGGTAAGTTAATGAGAAAAGCTAGAATGTTGCCAATATTAATTATTACTAATTGTTATTAATCTCTTGTGGCACACAGCCTCAAAGGTAATGGGTAACAATAAGATTGTATGATCACACAATAATCAAATTGACTTTAGGAGAGGGAGAGCTGATCAAATTGGACAGTTTTTTTTATCCTACATGGGGAGTGGGTAATCTTTATATTAAATATTTTTAGTACTACACACTAAAGGTGCCTATACAGTATAACATTTCCTTTTCAACATTCTTTTAGTGTTCACACGCCATTAGAAAATCCACCTGGCCCAGTCATGTTGCAATCCCAACATGAATGGGCCAGAAAGTGAACATCAGAAGGTGATCGGACGTTACTATGGGTTTATCAGTTAGGTCAGACGGCTATGTCTTACTGCCTGTTCCTCAATCATATGATTTTGCCCTCGATCACGCTCCAGCGCTGGCTTCTTTGACAGATTCCAACGGAGCTTGCACTGTATGTGCATACATTATGCACAAACTGTACAAACTCCGTTGGGATCGGTCAGAGGAATAGCAGAGGAGCCTGATCAAGGGTAAGTAACTTACCTGCCTGCTCCTAATTGTTTAACTGAAGAATTGGAGGGGTAAGACATAGCTCCTTTTACCTTCCGTTTTTTCAATTAAACGGAAAAAAACAAAGGCACTTTTGTGAGTTGTGATATCCTTTAAAAAGCCTGTAACCCAATTATGAGCCAGACCTGGTGGCTGAAACACTACTGTGGAAGGCATGTGATAAATCTTATAAATGCAGTCTCTGGTTAGTTTAACTAATTTTAATTCAATTTTTCAATAGGAAAACCAGGAGAATGTGTCCAACTTGGAAATCACAGACACCGAGCTCAAGCAGGTCGTATACATCTACAAGTGTGTAAACAGCACACTGAAGATCAAAGGGAAGATCAATTCTATTACTGTGGGTAAGAAAAGAGGAATGACAACAGAAAAAAAGTTGAATTAGTCCTGGTTGAAACAAAGTCATTTTAAGTGTATTGAATGGATGCCATCTGAAAAGTATTAATAAAACCATTATTTTTGCAGACAATTGCAAAAAGCTTGGTCTGGTTTTTGATGATGCTGTTGGCATAGTAGAAATCATTAACTCAAGAGATGTTAAAGTGCAGGTAAGTGTATATGTGAGCAGTGATACCTCTGAGTGCACACACAAACTAGAAATTTAGATAATATGTAGCGTAAAAAAATATATTTGGTATTCGACCCTTGAGCATCTTGCGTAAGATAACTGTTTATTTTGTCCAAAAAAGTGAAGTTACCCCTGTATGTGTTTGGTATTAACAGTAAAAAGCTAGAGACTTTTAGTGTGTGGTGATCTGCTGTAACAATCTCCTGCAGTAGCTTTAAGGGTATCTCCACCCCCAAGAACCTTGATATAAAAGAAGTAATCTGCTCAATCTTTTTGATGGTGCTGGGAAATTTTACCTTGCTAATATAGGGTTTTTTTGTTTTATTTCCCAGAATTCCAGTATTGCAGTGTGGTCACTGAACATTGGGCTCTTTGCAGATGCCCAAGCCTAAACTACAGCAGGAATTTGTTACAGCAAGTCACTTCTAGTCTCTAGCCTATCCTGTTACAGTACCATCCTAGACAAGGGACCATGTGACTGTGCATATACAAACAGTTATCTTATCCATTTCCTCTGGGGAATGCCAATTACTGGAGTGGTAATGTACAGTTTATGTTCTTGGGATGTGTTTAATATGGAGCATAAAAATTTTGGTTTAGTTCTTAACGCGAATTTTGGTGCGTTGCCGCAATCACAATAATCTGGAGGGAGACACTAGCAAATGCATTGAAAACGCGCTGGTGTGGCCTAGCCCTTAATGTGTTTGGGCTGCAGGCTGAGCAAGTGAATCCTAAGCAATTGAGCATGTACTTATTTTTTACATATAAACAATGTTGATTTATAAAATGTAATACTGAAAAGGACTATTAAGGCAAAATGAAGACATCTTTTTAAACATTCTTGCCAACTTAGAACCTCGCTTTTTTTAAGTTTACCCCTTACATGTATTGCTAAAAAGCTGGCTCATTTTTGTTTTTGCAGGTGATGGGCAAAGTGCCAACGGTATCGATTAATAAGACTGATGGCTGCCATATTTACCTAAGTAAGGAAAGCTTAAAATGTGAGATTGTCAGCGCCAAATCTTCAGAGATGAATATTTTGGTCCCAGGCACTGGAGGAGACTTTGTATGTTGGTTTGTTTTTCTGAAGTCTAAAGCAAATTATGTGCACAAGCTTTTCATTTTTTTTTAATCTCAATATTGTTTCATTTTCAGAGTGAATTTCCAGTGCCAGAGCAGTTTAAAACTGTTTGGAATGGTGAGAAGCTGGTGACGACAGTAACCGAGATTGCAGGATAAATGTGCTGATGTGTCTGCAGGAACAGACCTCAGCCTAGTTACTGTGTTCTCTATATTCTTGTTTTCTCTCTTCTGCTTCACTCTGGGATTAATTAAGCTGTAGGGTAGAAGCCTTGTGCTCACAGCTATCTTATGAGTAGCTATATTGCACCTGCCTAGTGCCGGAAGAGTTTTATTGTCAATTCCCAAACTGTCTGCCCCCCACAAACATAACCATGCCAAAACAGGGGGCCTTCTGAATTATTCACAGATTGTTGTCTGTGGTTGCAAAGCAAGTAAATGGTTAATTGGACCAAAGTTATAATAGGTACAGAGCACTTTGGTAATTGATTTTGTGTATACTTGGTTTACAGACTGCACAAAGGGACTTTAGCAGTCCCAGTCCATTTAGTCTTAGCCAAATGTTCTAGCACCCACTATGTCTGCTCCAGCCAGTTACAAATATATGCAATTTTTTTCTTTTTACTGCCCTCTAACTTCTTTATTGATCCAGAAATTAATGTAATGCCAATGTGTACTAAATACTGTGTGTTGTATGTGGGCTCTGGCCAACTCTTGAGGGAACAGGTGCAGCCCCTGCACAGTTAATGAAATATACAAGTTTACAAATTAAACATTTTATTAAAGAATCAAAGTTAAAGAAAAAGGAGTCTTTTTTCATTTCAAAAGCAAAACTACTCTTAAATATGTTGCACCCTTAAAAGAAACTAATTTGTAAGCAGGACGCACAAAAAAACATGAATCGGATGTAGACTAGCTAACTCTGCGTGTTTAATAATGCAACTATACTGTAAAGTTCATGTCCACCCCCATACAAAAATGTACTTTCCTTCCCACCTGTCATAGTGTGGCCTCTACCTAAACAAGCTACAAAAAAGCCACAATTTAAAAAAGATACATCTAGTAGCCTGCTATATATAGGAAAGGTTGGTAACGTTACCCTTAGTTGAGTGCAGATGCAGAACACATTAAGGCTGACCCTAAAATACTGGACAAGAATACAGCCAACTCTTTTGTATATTTTGACTGTGGCTGAAATAGATCAGTGCAGGTAAAGCATTGTTTTGTTTGGCTAAAAACTAAACTAGCCAATACTTCCCATTTTAGCTTTCATTATTAAACTGATTTTCTGAGTTGGCTATAGACTAAACTAGCCAATACTTCCCATTTTAGCTTTCATTATTATTAAACTGAGTTTTCTTTGAGATCACTCTTAAAAGAAGTGACAAAACATTTGAAATTGCAGAACAATGATTAGAAGGGGGGGATTTAAACCTCCAAGAGCTGTGCTTAAAGTGCAACTAGTGTAAAATTGTAAACTGGAAAATAATTTACAGCAGAAAAGGGATGATATTCTTGGTAAACCATTCTTCATTGAATTGGAGGTGATCTCCTTCCACGCCAATAAATACCAACTTCCCTGCTTTGTCCATTTCCCTCAGTCCCAGACGATCCTGTATTTAAAAAAAAAAAAAAGTTTTTTCCCTATAATCAATAAAAATGTGGTATAAAATGGAGAAAACCAGTGTTCTCTTGGATTGTTTTTTCCCCCCCTTTGCAATAAAATTGTGATTTTAGTCGGTAGGAAAAAGGAATCCAAAATTAGTTTGTATAAATACATTTAAATGCAGTAATGACTTGTGTACCAACTTTGTAATCCTACTGCTAAGATGTTATTGGTTGTCTGAAGGCCTCCTTGTCCTAAACTAGTGTTAGTGTCCCTTTTATTTAACCCTTCTCACACTGTGGCAGTAACAGGGACCTCCTGTCGTCAGTGGCTGATCTCACTGAAATTTATATCGGGGCAATAAGGAACAATGGGACTTATGTATAAAGGAGCGATACCGTCTTTTGAAACTATTGATATTTTCCGATCGGTATAACAATTGTAAATTTCCGATAATCATAAATTACAATCGTAGATTCACGATCCCCATTGAATACCATTGCGGTAGTTTACTACCGCATGATATTCTACGCCCGAACATTTGGTTGTAAATGTATGATTGCGGCCGTACATTTGCAACCACAATTATACATTAACAAACCCACGGTATTTCAAAAAGTGGGTTTATAAATATGGCCCATAGTGACTATTGGGTGGGAAAATTTAGATTGGCACTTCTTCCTTCTAAAATCAAATCTTTACCTATATTAAAATTGGCATGCTGAAAGGCTGGTCACTATTAGCATTAAAAGTATTAGTACAACATGCATTCAACAAACTGGTACTGAACCTTGCAGTAGTAATGACTTAAACCTTATTTTTCCTGTAAAATGTTCAAGTTTATCTCAAAATGTGAACGACTTCCCTCGGTGAAGGGTTAGGCCACACTAGTGCAATCCGATCACACTTTTAAAAGCAGACACTAGTGTGGCCCAATTGGTAGCCACTCTAGTGTGCTACTGCGCATTTTATGCGCTCAGATTTTGCAATATTGCTGGAAACGCATGCGCTTGCATGCATATTTCCAGAAGGGGTCGGGTGCACTCTAGTGTGGCATCAGCCTTAAAGGGGAACTGTGGTCTCCAAACAAGTTACGTTTAAATGAAAGGCCAGTTTCCTACCTTTAAAACGAGCCATCAACCACCTCTCTACGTGCTCCACAGCCCAAGATATACAGAAATGACTGACCAGAAAGTTAATGGGTGGGAGGCTGACTTGTGACATTCCTAAGGCTTCTCCTGCACAGTGCCACCGGCAAGCACAGCCTCAGACTCCCTCAGTATGTGAGGGAGACAGGAAGTCCCTCCTCCTTTCTGCTGTGTGAAGTCCTAACAGAGAAGGTAAGAGAATCTACAGCCCTTCTCTTTCACTGTGTGAAAACAGCCTTTTCAGGCAGAGTTCTCACTGCCCGAAAAGGATGATTCCACAGAGTTTTCTATAAGGGGGGGGGGGGTGTCTGAGCAACCCACGGCACCCGTGAGTGGGCGGGGCCACATGGGGCTGTAAGATAATGAGCAATGGGGGGCCTGCAACTGGAGGGACCATGGGGTCCATGAGCGGGAGGAACCGATTGACTGTTTCAGAGCAAGAAGTGCAGGGGACCTAGTGATGCTGCTGCCATATCACACACAAATGTAAATATCTTCAAAACTATGCATAATAAATATCTGTTATATTCAATTAGATCAACTGGACTTGAAATGTAGTTCTTGAAGACGTTTCGCTAGTCATCCGACTGGCTTTCTCAATTCAGAATAACTTGTACAAGAATCTGTGGCAATTATGTACCCTGGAAAATCCCAATTAGCATATTACAGCCAGGTGTTAAGGGTGTGATTAGATAGTGGCTAAGAGGTGTTATAGGAACGCCCAGAGTAAGGTGTTAAAACAGCATTGTACATGGCAGACAGTTGGTGTCGAACCCCCCCACCTCTATTTAGGCTTGGTTTCTTTATTTTCACAAGTCATTCTGAATTGAGAAAGCCAGTCGGATGACTAGCGAAACGTCTTCAAGAACTACATTTCAAGTCCAGTTGATCTAATTGAATACAACAGATATACCATGACCTGGATGAATGAGAACCTTCACAAGCATATGCATAATAAACAATGGAAATAAATTGCAAAAATTCTCAGGGGAGCAATAACTATCAATTTACCTAGTCATTTTTGGACCACAGTTTTTAAACTCAGGTGATGCAATTGGCATGCAGTATTCGTTAGTTCATCATCCAGTGGGATAATATACACATGCAAGCTCTTCTCCTACATTATGAATTATTAGCAAAGATTTTTTGGGAAGGACCTAGAAGCTTGTCCTGGTGTAAAGTTAGACTGAGAAGGAAAAGAAGGGTCTGTTGTGTATCAATCTTGTATCTTCACTTTCTGAAACATTGCAGACCTTCGTGTTGACACTTCCTCTAATGTATTTTAACCATTTAAAAACAAAAGAGGAAATTGTGTGTAACAACTATTCTCTAAGCAATTGTTTCATATGGTGTAAGCATTATTCATGCAATAACTTACGTCAGTGTATAATGTGCTCTCCTGTAATGTGACTGTTTTACTACTTTGTCCTGATTGGTAGAATCCGAACCACTGGAAGAAAAATGAATACTACTGATTAACCATTTGGTTTTGGAAACTGTACTAAAAAAATCAGTAAAAGTTTTTGTATGTAGCTCCTTACTTCTGTATCTGGAGGATCCACCATAGTGTCATTTAGAAATTTCACCATCACAAATTTCTCCAGCAATTGAATATTATTTTTGTAGCTATTGTTCAGTTGCTAGTGTAAAAAAGAGAAATGCATTATGTGTGTAACGTTGTGTAAAACAAAGTATTTCCTTTTTCTAAAATAGCTAGATGAGGATTATACAACACATTCACAGAAGATACATCTCGCACCCAAGTACTGTAGCTCAAATATTTTTCTACACACCAGTTTTTTAGGACCATCTTTTAGTTTTTATGACAGGTCATCCTAACTCCCATTTTTAGCAATTTCACAGTCTTATCTTTGCCATTTGCTTACCTTTTCCTGGTTTATGTCTGCTAAGAAAATACTACTGTTTCTGTACTCATCTTCATTGAGAGGGTCATGCCAGTATTCAGCTTGCACTAGGCTGGAGTAAGAAGGTGTTGGAAATGTTTTATTTATGTACATCCGCTTAGAAAGATCTGCCTTTTAGTAATACTTACTGTTCCTGCACATATCTAGTGTATGCTCCAAAGTTCAGTACTTTTCTTATCTGGTCACATATTTTGGAGATTTCTCCTGGACATCGAGGAAACCCATAAACTCCTGCACAAAAGATGAATTGTGTAATTTCTCAACATGCTTTAGTAACATTACTATTGTGGATTTATATAGTGTCAACATCTTATGTGGCTTTCCAATTACATGCAGTGGCTTAACTACTGGGCCCATGACGGCGGGTGCGGGGCTCCCGGAGAGTACAACTGCTCGCAATCCCCACACCAGTGGCTCTGCAAATAGCTGGTTGTGCATATGCACTAAAGATACACGAGATCAGCTGTTTAAAACAGCGGAGTTTTAAATGGGTGTTTACACGCATCTTTATTGCATATGTGAAAACAGCTGATCATGTGCGTCGGGCCAGCTTCCAATCTCGCGCGGGAAGGCTGATGTTTTCGTGGCTGATTCACATCAGGCCCTGCTCGAAAGACCTTACAATTTAAGCACTTTATTACACACATACAACCCATCAGTGTGTCTTTGGGAAAACTGTAGTACCCAGAGGAAACCCAATCAAACACAGATCCTTGCAGATTTATGCCAATTTCAGCACTGCAAGGCATCAGTGCTAACCACTGAGCCACTGTGTTGCCCATGTAAGACTGTAACAAGGACACTTTTAAGCTTGGTACACACAGGACAGATTTTTGAAAAATGACAGGATCTGCAAGATACACACAGTCCAGAGCGTTCTCCCTACTGTGTGTTACCCTCGCCTGTGGCAGACTCCCCTATAAGGAGAACGTGCGGCAGCCGAGCTCATTGCCACACACAGTGCCGATAAAGCCCCAATACCGTTGGATCAGAAGGCAGAAGGTATCGGGGCTTTATCTATACTGTGTGTACCTAGCTTTAGCCAATTATTTATCCAGAGCCGCAGCACACTTTATAAAGGAGTTAATATTTGTACGTGCAACTTTAACCCCTTTATTGCACCAGCTGCACAGGTATCGTGTTCCTCTGAAAGGTCCTGACGCACCCTTCCAATATACACCCATGCGCATACAGTCCAAAGGAGTGTCGGACCCGTCAGAGGAACAGCGGAGGAGCGTGATTGAGGTTAAGTTCCCTGTGTTTGCTCTTGTCGGTTTAATTAAAACATAGCTCGTTTTCCTCCTGTTTTTCAATGAAACTAAATAAATGTAAGTATAAATCTAGAATGGAGATACCCTTGAAGGGGGTGATCCAGCTGTATACAACGTTTCATTTTGGGGTTTCGTCATGCCCTTTAAAATGCATGTCAAAAGCATTTAAAAAAGCATCTAAACCTATTGAAAGGGACAATAGGGGTCTTGTATCCTAGTGATATAAGACGCTAGTGTCTTGAAAGCAAACCACATAACATTGTATGACCAACACTATGAACAATTAGTGACTTCCCAAATGGAAGTCATCCAACATTTGTGGCATCAACGATAACATAAGCAGAACTATTTTTGAGCTGCTCAGTGCCATCATCGCCAACTTAGCATCTGCCCCCAATTAAATTATATAAATTTATTTTGGGAAATGGTTTGCGCTCTTCAGATTCAACAAAAAATATAAAATTTACCTTGATGCTGTCCTCCAATTGAAATTAAGTTCTTCATTCGAGGTGAAGGGCATCTCTGGGCCACTGCCCTTCTTTAAGAAAACAATATTACAGAACATTAAAAGGTAACTGGGGTCTCCATAACTTCCATATCTAGCTTCTCTGATCTTAAAAGATCACTATACTCGCTCAAACAACTTTACATTATCTGAAACTACAATTTGAGAGAAGTAAAATGGTGGTACTTGCAAATTCATCTGTGCATGTTTTGTCATTAAATTATTAAAGGGTAACTGTGGTCTCCAATTCTTCCAAACCAGTAAGGATTATGCAAAAAGCCTTCCATCGTACCTTCAAAATAAAACCAAAATCACATCTCTAGATAAAATTTGTGAAAAGTTATTGCTGGAAAGGTTCTGCAATATTACTTCCTGCTTGAACAATTCCGGTTTTCAGCCATGTGACCAGCCTGTCTGCATTAATAGGCTTCCCTTCTCAACTGTCAGTTTTTCCCTCAGGTACTTCCTGATTTCCCCAGCATTAAGTCTTTACTGAGCATGCTTCTCCACTGGGGCAGAGGGGCTAGCAGAGGTCAGGTGATGTAACTCAACCTACTGGAAGAAGGAAGTTTATAAAGAAAATACTGCAGGTTTTCATTTAACCCTAACTTGTTTTGAGACCACAGTTGCCCTTTAATGTTTAGTAAGTTCTCCTAACAGCCCCCACCCTCCCTTACTCAATGCCTCCTTGTAGTGTCTGTGACACTTAAGTTTTGCACAGCCTCACCATGGACACTGCTCTGATTACACATCTCCCCCCCCCCTCCCCCTGCCTTCTTTCCTCTGCGGTTTCTCTTAATTGTTGCAAAGGTGTGCTGCCAGGGAACACTAGGGAACTGTAAATAGGACATAATTAATTAGTAAGATACAGACAAGGTACAAGCAGCCAGGGACGGGGAAATTGAGAATGAATCAATCATATTCCTGATAGTGGCTGAGGAATCCCATGTCCACATTTAGACCAGTTTGTTTAGTGTTAAATAAAATTATCACTCAAAGTTGAAAGGTTTTCCTTTCCTGGGTGTTTTTGAAAAGTCCTTTTAAGTATCAATATTGTGAGGTCCATATCAGAATGATTAGAAAGTGTGAAATGGTGTCCGACTAGAGTGCAATAAGTGTTGTTGTCCTGGCAACCTCCAATGTAACAAGTGTCCCAGTGCACGTTATATTGAGGAAACAAGACAAGAATTACACCAGAGAATGAATAACCATAGACACGCTATAAAAATATTTTTTTAAAAAAAACAAATTGCCAGGATAACACCACCACCTGCACACCAGTCGGACATCATTTAACACTCATTCTTATATGGACCCTCACAATATTGATACTTAAAGGGGAACTGTGGTCTCCAAGTTTAAATGAAAGGCTAGTTCCCTACCTTTAAAATGAGCCATCAACCACCTCTCTACCTGCTCCATAGCCCAAGATATACAGAAATGACTGACCAGAAAGTTAATGGGTGGGAGGCTGCCATGTGACATTCCTGAGGCTTCTCCTACACAGTGCTGCCGGGGAGCACAGCCTCAGACTCCCTCAGTGTGTGACTCCTCCTCTCTGCTGTGTGAAGTCCTGACAGAGAAGGTAAGGGGGGTCTGAGTAACCCACAGTACCCGTGGGTGGGCGGGGCTTAGACATCCGTGGGTGGGCGGGGCTTAGACATGGGGCTGTAAGATAATGGCCATGGGGGGCCTGCAACTGGAGGGACCATGGGGTCCATGAGTGGGAGGGACCTGGGGGGCTGCAAAGGGGAGGAGGAGGACAGGCCAGATGACTGACGTTTCAGAGCAGGAAGCAAAGTGCAGGGGATCTGATGATGCTGCTGCCATATCACACACAAAAATGTAAATATCTTCAAAAGTATGCAAATAAAAAATGGAAATAAATTGCAAAAATTCCCAGGGGAGCAATTCCTATCAATTTACCTAAAGTCATTTTTGGACCAGAGTTTCCCTTTTAAAGGGGAACTGTGGTCCAAAAATGGCTTTAGGTAAATTGATAGGAATTGCTCTCCTGAGAATTTTTGCAATTTATGGTCATTGTTTATTTTGCATAGTTTTGACGATATTTACATTTTTGTGTGTGATATGGCAGCAGCATCACTAGGTCCCCTGCACTTCCTGTTTTGAAACCAAGTCAGTGGATGACAGTCAAACTGCCCTATGTCTCCTCCTCCCCCTTGCAAGCCCCCCTGGCCCCTCCCACTCATGGACCCTATGGCCCCTCCATTTGCAAGCCCTCCTTGGCCCCTTCTCTTACAGCCCCATGTGGCCCTGCCCACTCGCAGGTGTCTTAGCCCCACCCACCCATGGGTGTCTTAGCCCTGCCCACCCGCAGGTGTCTTAGCCCCGCCCACCCGCAGGTGCTGTGGGCCACTCAGACCCCCCCTCTACAGAAAACTGTGTGAAAACAGCCTTTCAACGGCTGTTTTCACATAGTGAGAGAGAAGGGCTGTAGATTCCCTTACCTTCTCTGCAGCTACAGGTCCTTCACACAGCAGGGAGGGGGAGGGACTTCCTGTCTCCCTGACACACTGAAGGAGTCTGAGGCTGTGCTCGCCGGAGGAGCAGCCTTAGGAATGTCACGTCAGCCTCCCACCCATTAACTTTCTGGTCAGTAATTGCTTTATATCTTGAGATGTGGAGTAGGTAGAGAGGTGGTTGATGGCTCCTTTTAAAGGTAGGAAACTGGCCTTTCATGTAAACTCAACTTGTTTGGAGACCACAGTTCCCCTTTAAAGGACATTTCAAAAAGACCCAGGAAAGGAAATACTCTACTCCTTTTAACACTAAACAAACGGGTCTAAATAAGGACATGTGAATCCTCAGCCACTATCAGGAATATGTTTGATTCATCCCCACTTCCCCATCCCTGTCTGTTTGTACCTTATCTTACTATTTACTTTCACTAATCATGTCCAAATTACAGTTCCCTGTTTTTATTGCTTTACTGCTTATAGTTCACCCTGTATGCTAATCCTTGTGTTACATTCCAAACATAATAGGATTACCAAAAAAAAGTTGCAACTATATAAACTTTAATGATGATCTGTACCCTGTGTTATTTAGAGAGAAGTGTATCTCTTGAATGTTTGTCTGTAAAAATGAACTGTTAGTCCACAAAAAAGGCTATCACCTGATCCTACAGTACTCTTTTTTTTAGTATATCATGCTGGACTAACACAGCTACAACCATTTTTTCTAAAGCTTGTTACAGATGTGCAACCATTTACTGTCCATTCTTGTAAACCTTAGCAACAGAAAATACATTTCATGCTTGGGGCTAGCTTTAAAAATAATTCAGAAGTTTAATGGCAGGGCTTATGATACAGCTGAAGATACAAGTGGGTATACTCAAACCTATGACTTGGGGGGTAGAGCAGTGGTGCTGGTGATGTCACAGCTCACAGTGCTATCAAGAAAAAAACATTCTTAAAACTGCTGTTAGATCGACTTTAAATAGAAACTTGATCCTGGAGTAATTTTAAAGGTAGAAGCGTGTTTGATCCAGGTGGTGGTAATGGACTTAGACTGATTGAGCCTTTTCAATGCTGGAGTTCGGATGATGGACCTAGTGTGACGGGAGCCTAAAGGACTTTGGAGACTTTGGCAGTGATTCGGGTCGGGTGAAGATCTCGATAACAGTAAGTCCCGACACAATCACACAGTGATCTATGCTACAGAACGGTGCCCTGTTTGGATCTATTTCCCGGAAATTGGGGTGCCTATAACTGCCTACTGTTAGATGGAATTTGGTGTGACTTTTTCTAGGAGCACGTGCATGGAACTCACAGGCATTTCTGTTTGAGGCTCAAGCAGGAGAGTGCACGGCTCATGCAGGAGAAAGCAGAGGAAATCTCAGAGGGGTGGAGCTTAACATTCAGCAAACCAGTAACAAGATGTCAGCAACTTTCAAGGCACAAAGCTTGGCTCTGGAGGGACATAGGTAAAAAAAAAAAATATGGCAACGGTATTTTTAAAGCTGCAGCTTCCAAATGAACATAACTTGATTTTACAGTGCACTTATCCTTTAATATTTCCAGCAATATGCAAGGACTGTGGTCTGGCCATGAAACAACGAGTGTTTGTTTTCAAATGTTGTTTGGGTGGGTTTTTTTAATTGATATTAATTAATAAAGATACTATGGTTGGAATGATCTAGGTATGTTTACTTGCCTAACAGTGTAATAGTATAAGGATGGCTACTATTTATTAGCCAACACAGAGATTTTTCCCGAATAATTTGTGCGGGGCTAGGGGGGGGACGTTTTCGGCATCTCTGTCTATGGAGGTGGTTTGGTGTGTTTGCAACTATATTTTAACCTGACTGTCCATATTATTAGTTGCAGTGGTTGAACAGGTTGAGTTATTGACTTGTCTATGTCTAGCCTTAAGGTTAGTACACATGTGGGATCGCGGGTCCCGATGTATATGAACGATTGTTTTGGCCAATAATTGGCCCGTGTGTAGGCACTTTATCAGCCGATACAGACGTTCGATCAGGGATCGTTGCTAGACCGAGCTGGCGGATCTCCGAACGACCGTTTTGGAGAATCAAGTACCCACACACAGACTGATTATCGTCAAACGTTCGTAAACATTGTGTGTCGCGGTTCGGGACCCGCAAACACAGGTGTGTACGAGCCTTTATATTTATTTCTGTTGCCTTTAGACCTCCCTTCATCAGGACTTCTAGGCTTGACAATAATCAAATAAAAAGCTATAGTCAAAAAACGCTTTTAAGCCTGGGAGGTTTCTGTATCATATCTACAATTATACCAGTTTATCCTGCAAGTAAGATTTGAAGGTACCCAGTACAAGACAGACATGAGTCAGGAAGGACCCCCTCCCTTATTTAGCTGGGTTTTTTGCCTTTCCCTGGAAGGTTTGGTAGGGTTAAAAGGGAGGATGAAATGGTTGGACTTGATGGACGTACGTCTTTATTCAACCTCAATTACGTTACTATGAACAAATACTAATTGTGACTGTGCGTGTATAGTTTGTATCTACTTACAGAAATTGGCCTCCTTGTGAGAATCCCATGCTGTTATAGCCATTTTGCAAAAGGGAGTTTAGGGCTAGTTCCTTGCAAACAAAATCCACCTGCTCGTTCACATTAAGAAAGAAGCTGTTTTTCATGTCCTGTGAAAGAATTAATAATAATAATAAACACTACATTTGGGAAATGCATTTCCATGGCAGGAATAATCTAGATAGATGGTACATACACAGTAAGGTTATGTTCCTGCCTCCCTCCTCTCAGTCAGCAACTTGTTCTCCTACCTCTGTGATGCTGTTTCCAATCCTCAGGGACAACACATATATCCCTGGGATCTGCCTCTCCACCATTTTCTTCACTGCCCCCATGCTGAAAGGGTTGCAGCAGGAATCCCCTGAAAATGACAATATTTACTTTACTATTTCAGATCAGCTGGTTAGATTGCTTTGCAAACATGGTGGTAATGCACCAGGACAGTAACCTTACCCATCCCGTGCCATATAACAAGGGGCACTGGCTCCGCTTCGTATTGTCCATCACAAAGACACAAGACCAAGGCGGCAAACACCAGAGCTATAGACGACGCCGCCATAGTCCACTTCCTACCGGTCACATGACACTGAACTACAGACGCGGCCATACTCTACTTCCTACCGGTCACATGACACTGAGCTGAGAGCAGGAAGTGTGGGAGCCATTGATCTGCTCGCCCCGCAGTGTTAACAATTAAAGCAGCCAGTGGGGGTAAATGAATGGTGTCTTTGTTTGTCCGTCTGTATGAGGTGTTCAGGTTTTTTTTGACACGAGAGGCAGAGCAGCAGGACAGACCAGGGCCATTACTGGAGGGCTGAGCAGGGGAAGGGGGGCTGCTGCTGATCCCACCAATGGCTTGGTTTAAAGGGAAAGCTCAGGAACAGTAACGGGTATGAACAATAATGCCAGGCAACAATATGACTGACGCAGGGCCGGCCTTAGGATCGATAGCACCCTGTTCAAGGTTTGTTTCCGGTGTCCATTATTTTCTTTAAAAAAAATCAATAAATCAGTTATTTATCAATCAAACAAATACTAGTAAAACACACAAAGTTCATAAATGCCTGTACCCATAATGACACGCATTAAGCCTTGTACACATTCTGACCCCAAGCACATGCATTTGTGTGCCGAACAGCCTTTTGGACGATAATCGTGTGTGTGTGTATGCGATCTTCTGGTGGATCAATGAACGACACCCGAGGGAACACATACAAACACACGACTATGGGGCGAAATAGGCATTCATCGCACATGTCTTGCGCTCAGGAACAAGCACTCGGTCAACCCGAACGTTCATCGGCCGTGCGCTCGTTCAGGAAATCGGCCACACACAGTTATCCTTTTTTTTTTTTTACTTTAGCTCTGCTATGGGCTTCTGAGTCCACACCATGTGCGTTATCGCATGCGATTACGTGCGCGATTCTTGTGCGTTTTGCGCATGCATTTTTGCCGTTTTCCATTATGGAAACGCAATGGTGAACGCATGCATTACGGAAACGTATGTGCATACGCATTTTTTGGTTCCTGCGATTTCCATTATAACCAAAACGCATGCACAAAAAGCATGCGCAAACTCGCATAAAGTGCGCAAGTGTGGCCAAGCCCTTAGTAATTGCAATGTCAGGAGCCCAGAGAAGGGATGGTGCAATTAAATTGCAATGTTTTCAAATTGATAGTTGGCTGCTGCTCGGATTGAATTGCTGCAAATTGCAATATCAGACTGAGTCTGACATTGCGATTTGCACTAATCCAATCCTAGCAGCCCTTCAAATAGTATACAAGTCATCAAATACAGAATATATTTCCTCCCTGCACTCTGGGCTTCTAAATCTGTGAGGTACTTTGCAGCATGGATGATTCAATTCAAAGGTTGCTATTGGCTGCCTGTAGAAACTGTAGAGCATCCGTGTAAGTATCACTCATATGTGACATCATTTTGTAACTCGGGTACGGCATAGGCTGAGCAGTATACAGAGACACTGTCGTGTCTGGGATTTGTGGCGGGAAGGTGAACAAGGAGGGGGGGAGGTTGTGATCGATCAATAGACCAGGTCTGTGACGGTAAAAAAAAAACTTGAAAAATTTTTTTTTACAGGAGACTCCCAGCCCACGCCCCCGATACTGCAACCTGTGCAGTCACACAGTTCGCACATATCAAAGTCCAGCCCTAACAGACGGCAACATGCAGGAGAAAAAAAGCACACAGCATGTCTACTTTCCATTTGCGGCCGCTGACATTGACATGCACTGTGCTGTGATTCAATTCGCAAGTATGATTGTTAGCATGTAGGAAATCACCTGGTGTGGTCTAACCCTTAGGTTGAGGCCACACTGTGTTGGGCAGCAAGGTGTGTGAATGGCATGTAAAACATGATCATAAGTGTGTGAGAAAACAACAGTAAGGGCTAGACTACACTAGTGTGTTTTGCAAGCATTTGCACTAAAATGGAAACCGCGGGAACGCGAAAATTCCTGCGATTTCTGATGCGCATGCAATTGCGCGTTTGTTGCGTTTTGGTAACGCATGCGTTTGCCATTTTTGGTGCGTTAACGAATGTGTTTCCATAACGGAAAACATGAAAATCACATGCGCAAATTGCACAAACAATCGCATGCGATAACACTCATGATTTTGTGTGCGATTCCTGTGTTGCAGTGTGTGCGCTCAGCCTTACACCTAGCCCTCAGTGAAAACTTGAACTGGTGACCGCTAAGCTGTAACTGCAATTAAATATAATAACATAGTCTTTGGGATGAATAGAATTATTTCTCAGCGATATCCAGAAGGCTGCAAGTGTGACAGGTATGCATTTCTAAATGCAGGATTTACCTTGATATAGGCCGAGGCCAAAGTGAACGCATGCGATTTGTGCACATTGATGTCTACTTGCGATGTGCACCAGCCAGAACAATTGACTAACATTAATGTGCGCTTTTTATAATGGATTGGTGTAGCCAATAAAACTACTTGGTTGCCTGTACTGATGGTTGGAACCCTGGAGCCAGTTATTTAAACTTGTGTTTCTATTACTGAGCTGTTAAAGTTGTACGACACCAAACATTTTTTATTATAATCACACTGTGTGCTTCCTGATCGTGCCTTCAACGCACCCCATTTCGTGTCACAGAAGTGCAGGTGCGCACATTAGTCTGATGGAGGGGGAGCCAGAGAGGACACGGTGCAGGATCATGGACTTGCTGCTGATATATTGGCTTGTGAGACAGTATGGAAGATAAAAGCAAGTGCTCCTAGCGAATTATATTGTATAATTTTATTTCTATAAGCGCCACTTGGGTATGCAGTTCTGTACATTATAAAATAAAGAGTATACAAACGGGTTTAAGTGCAAGCCATACAGATAAATTATATTTAGATAAATTAAGTTTCAACGTTTAAGAATACATATTATATATATATAAAATAAGTGTAGTGTGCCTTGCCATATTAGAAAAGTGATCTCTGCCCTTAAGAGCTTACAATCTAAGTGGGAGGCACAACATACAAATACAAGTGGGGGTAGGAATAAAGTGCTCTGACAGCTAACAATCATTAATTATAGTTTTCAGAAATGTAGAATAACAGTTCAGATTTAAAAGAGCTAAAGAATGTCACCTGGCGAAGTGAGATAGGGAGAGAGTACCAAAGGTAGGGAGCAGCGTGAGAGAATGGTTTAAGACGGGAGAAAGCAGTGTTCCTATGGGGTTTATAGAGAAGATTGCCTTGTGAGGAGTGCAGGGCATGTCCAAAAACACAAGAGACCAAGAGAGAAGATAAGTAGGTGGGTGCAGTAGAGTGAAGGGATTTAAAGGTTAAAATAAGGGTATTGAAAATAAATCTTTGTTTGATAGGAAGCCACCCTATGGACTGCAGTAACCTGGTTTGAAGAAGAGTGAGATGATCTGAGCTGCCGAGTTTAAGATAGACTGTCGAGGAGAGAGATGACAGGCTGGGAGTCCAAGTAGCAGAATGTGACAGTAGTCAATATGAGAGATTATTAGGGCATGCATGAGCATTTTAGTAGTTGAGCAATAGAGGAAAGAGAAGATCTTCGCAATATTGCAAATTAGAAAACGAACATTTCCTTGCGACATTGCTGATGTGATGATGGAAGGAAAGAGATAAGTCAAAGACTACTCCAAGGCAGCATGCAGATTCAACTGGGTTAATGACCATATTGTCAATAGAGATGGATGGACTAGGTCCTAGTTTTGGGGGAGGAGAAATTATGAATTCAGTTTTAGATAGGTGGAGCCTGGAAGAACCATAACTTAAGACTGGGTGCTATTCTCTCCCTTACAGAACATTCATTATTTTATTTTTAACTGTTTTTATTTAGATACATCATCCAGCTAACATTTAATACATACATAAATATTTGTTTACAGTACAATAATCATTCTCAAGTAGTAATATCAAAAAATAATTACGTTTATCTGCTAGAGACATTGGGTTAAGCTGGACCTCAGAATTTATTTTGGGGATATAAAAGGGAGAATGAACTGGGAGAGGGAAGGGAATGCATACTGTTTGTTGTTGTATCATGAGGTAGAGATAAGCATGTGCTGAGGAAAAGTAGAGGAAAAATCAATGTTTCGTCTCCCCAAATATATATCAATATCACTCTTAGACATGGGAGCATTTGGTCTATCATACTCTTCCAGGTCGCTAATTTGGGGGGGTCATAGGGGCCATTCAGGCCAGAATTATGGTTCTGAGCGTCTAGTGATGGATATGAGAGGTTATGCCAGAAACAAACACAAGGTACCTAGTTAGCATGTGCAGAAGGAGTTTTGGATCCATGACCACCAGGAATGGCAACAACAGAAAACAGCAATGACATCATAGATTGCCAGCACCCTGAAGTGTTCTATAAATGATTTCTACACTAAAAAGGCTGAATTCAGAGGTGAGGGACAAATGTTTTTACTTAATTGATTGTAATAGTCTGTGTAGCTGCCTGTGCATTTTTGGTTTAAGTAAAGTATTATGGGCTTCAGGGACTAGTAAGTAATTGTAATGAGATCGGGGGCTTAGGAAATATAATTTTATATTTTCTTTTGGGGAATGGACATGCCCTAGTGTAGAATTTGTTATACATTAAAATTAATGAAATCGCCAAGGGTCTGAATAAAGATACTGTGGAGCTTATTTAATAAGGGGGTAAAAATGTTGCCTGTTCTGTTAATCTGCTAATCAGATGTTAAGTGTTTCCTAAGGGCTTAGCCACACTAGCGCGTTTTTCGCGTTTGCGCATGTGTTTTCACTTGTGATTGCGCAAAATGGAAATAGCTGGAACGCAAAAATTCCTGCGGTTTCCGATGCACATAAGTTTCCGTTTTGGCAACGCAAGCGTTTACCATTTTTAGTACGTTAACGCATGCATTTCCAGAACGGAAAATCGCGAAATCGCATGCGCAAACACACCAGAATTGTGCACACAATCGCATACAATAATGCTCGCGATTGCGTGTGCGGTTTGGTGCGTTGTGGTGTGACCTCAGGCTAACTGTAGTAGACTAGAAAAAAGTATTATCTGATTGGTTGCTGCAAATTAGTGGCACAAGGAACAGTTTTGTACCTCTTATTAAATAAGCCTCTTTCTTTAAAGGGACAGTTTAGTGGAAATTCTCAATATTTGTTAAATTGTTAGTTTGTGTAATGCCTTCTTAGTTATTCTACATTTTTTTCTTCTTAGTTACTCTCCCATTTTAAAAAATCAGTTGATTTCATACCCTTTGCTGTTCCCTGCTGTTTACATTAGGGAACTGACATTTCAGGTTCCAATGGTCCTTCCTCCCAGGATGCACCACATCCTTGGAATGTTCCTAACAGTTATTTCTACTGATTGGCTGGTGGATGGGTCAAAGATGATCAGATCTCTACTGAGCAACTGAATCAACCCAGGTGCTAGGTCAAGGGCAAGACCATAACTGTCTCTACTTTGGGGTCCTGCACACAGGAAGTCAGTATTTCGGTTGCAGTTATTTATACACAGACAAAATGCTGAATTGGCAGATTAAGGTCAGTGGGATGAAAAAATACTGCTCTTTTTACTGAAAAGCATATGTATTTGCACTGAACTTCCCCTTTAAAGCCAAAAAAACTGATTATTTCTTCCAAAGAGGTAATGTAAAGGAAGAACAAGTGTCCTAAAACCCAGTCCAGAGGGACCCCCACACTAAGCAAAACTTTAGAGGAAGTCTTATTAGCAAAAGGGACAGAGAAATATCTGTTAGGGTGAGGCCACACTGCAACGCACAGGAATCGCGCACAAAATCGCGAGTGTTATCGCACGCGATTGTGTGCGCAATTCTTGCGGGTTTCGCGCTCGTGTTTTGCGCATGCGTTTTCGCCTTTTCACGTTATGGAAACGCATGTGTTAACGCACCAAAAATGGTGAACGCATGCGTTACCATAACGCGAACGGACGCGCAATCGCATGCGCATCGGAAATCGCGGGAACTTTTGCGTTCCCGCGATTTCCATTTTAGCGAAAATCGCGGGCGCAAACGCGAGCGCGAAACGCGGGCACAAACGCGCGAAAAACACGCTAGTGTGGCCTAGCCCTTAGAGAGGTAAGAAGTCAACCATGCCGTTGCTTGATTTTGGATGGCCAGAGAATTTAAAATTTGCATGAAGAGAATGGTCAACAGCATCAAAGGTAGCCGATAGATCAAGGAGAATGAGGACCGAGAACTGGCCCTTGGCTTTGGCATTTGAAACTTTGCAGAGGGCCTATGTAAAAAACTATGTAAGATTCTGTAAGTTTCAGAAAAATAAGGTGGATGGAAAATTGTCTTCGATATTGAGATCAATTTGATCAAATTTGCAGAATTGATCGTAATATCTTTAGACTGTCACACCTTGCACCTTCTGGTGACTTCAGTGTGCCAGAACTGCAAGTAATTGTGCATCCACGTCCGTTCTAGTAAAATAGACTTGCAACAACGCACTAGAATCACACATGTGCACGTTTGTGGTGTGTTGCAGTGTGGCCTCTGCCTAAAATATGAAAAATGGGTGATTCTGGGCACCTGTAAACCAACCGACCCCCACATGTGCTGTACTAGGGTTAAAATGCTCAGGCCTTGGGTGCAGGGCTGGGGAGAGTCACGCCTTGTTTGCAGTGCAATGTTATTAATAAGTGATCTCAGATTTTAGTGATTTAGTTAAATTGGCCACTGGGGCTATTTTTATTTGGGTATGGAAATATATAAATCTACCATTGAAGAATATACCATATGGTGATATATTTACAATCATTATTTATAGGGGGAACTAAGCTTCGCCACCAACCCAGTTAATCACTTTCACCTGTAATTTATCTTATAAGTACGATCCAAGACAAATCTAGACCAATCAAAGCGCCAAGCGCTAAGGGCGCAGCTCCTCATTGGACGGGTAGAGAGCCATTTCAAACAGCGCCCAGCCCATTTACAGCCTTTAAGTAGCACGTGAACACGTAGCGTGCTCTGTGTTCCATTTGTTCATTTAGTACCGCTGGGGAAGGTGCGCTGTCGCTGTAGTTATGGGGAAGGAGAAGATCCATATTAATATTGTTGTCATAGGTCACGTAGACTCGGGCAAATCCACCACCACTGGGCACTTAATCTATAAATGCGGAGGAATCGATAAAAGAACCATCGAGAAGTTTGAAAAAGAGGCCGCAGAGGTAGGTACAGAGGGCGGGCGGCTCCCAGGTGGTTCTGTGGTGTTTGCTGGGCTTTCTGGAGACCCTTTTAGTGGTCATGAACCTAATTTCGTTTTGGAAGGGTATGCGGTTAAAATGAATTCTGGGTTGCAGGCTCCATGTTTGTTTAGGGTAAACACATAAAATACTATACTATACATCTGATTGGCGGAAAGACGCAGACTGTTTTCTGCCTCGGTCTTTTTATTTAATGTAGTGTTGGCATCACTACTGTACATTCATTCCAACCTGAGCTTCATGTTTTAGGGAAACTACTAATCTTGACCTTACATTTACTGCTTCTTTGGTTATCTATCAAAACACATAATTCATCTCTATAAACCAATCTTTTAAAATGTGCACAATTTGTCTGCACAGATTGTTTAGTGTTTAACTCTATCCATATACAAACAAGTTTAAAGGACAACTCCATCCTCATAAGAACATCTTTTAGAAAGAACTCTCTTTACATATCTGTTGTATTCAATTAGATCAACTGGACTTGAAATGTAGTTCTTGAAGACGTTTCGCTAGTCATCCGACTGGCTTTCTCAATTCAGAATGACTTGTACAAGAATCTGTGGCAATTATGTACCCTGGAAAATCCCAATTAGCTATCACACAGCCAGGTGTTAAGGGTGTGATTAGATAGTGGCTAAGAGGTGTTATAGGAACGCCCAGAGTAAGGTGTTAAAACGCATTGTACATGGCAGACAGTGGGTGTCGAACCCCCCCACCTCTATTTAGGCTTGGTTTCTTTATTTCACATAAATGGCCTCCTTAACACCCTCTTGAACCAGTCACGTTCCTTCGCCAGTATGTTAACATTACAATCTTCAAAGGTATGTCCTTATCCTTAAGATGCAGATACACGGCTGAGTCCTGACCCGAGGAATTGGCTCTTCTGTGCTGGGCCATACGTTGATGCAGTTGCTGTTTGGTCTCCCCCACATACAAATCACAGCATTCTTCACTGCACTGCACAATCTTCAAAGGTATGCAGGACATACCTTTGAAGATTGTAATGTTAACATACTGGCGAAGGAACGTGACTGGTTCAAGAGAGGTGTTAAGGAGGCCATTTATGTGAAAATAAAGAAACCAAGCCTAAATAGAGGTGGGGGGGTTCGACACCAACTGTCTGCCATGTACAATGCTGTTTTAACACCTTACTCTGGGCGTTCCTATAACACCTCTTAGCCACTATCTAATCACACCCTAACACCGGCGTGATATGCTAATTGGGATTTTCCAGGGTACATAATTGCCACAGATTCTTGTACAAGTCATTCTGATTGAGAAGCAGTCGGATGACTAGCGAAACGTCTTCAAGAATTACATTTCAAGTCCAGTTGATCTAATTGAATACAACAGATATACCATGACCTGGATGAATGAGAACCTTCACAAGCATAACTCTCTTTACAATATGTTGATATATCATACTTTGTCCTATGAATTCATTACTGTATGCCTGCTATGCTTCTGGATGCCTCATGGAAACTGAGCAATTTAGAAACCTGTACTAAACCTGGACATGCTCAGATGAGGCAGACCAGGGATTAACATTCAGTCATTGGCTGTGATGTCAAATCCATAACTGACAGTTGCTAACTGGAAGAACCTGGAAGCAGAAACGGGAAACAGGACATTGTGCAGGATTTCAGGTTATACTTATATATTTCACATTTCAAACTATTACTGTTTTGGGGGTGATTTACCTGCTGGACTTGCCCTTTAAAGAGGAAGTTCAGTGCAAATATGCTTTTCAGAAAAGAGCATTTTTTCATCCCAATGACCTTGGAGCAAGTCCAGTCCCAAAATGAGAACTTACATACAGGTAAATCACCCTCCTAAACAGTAATAGTTTAAAATTTGAGATATATATCTAACCTGAAATCCTGCACAATGTCTTGTTCCCCTGTTTCTGGTTCTTCCAATTAGCAACTCAGTTATGGATTTGACAGTTGACATCACAGCCAATGACTGTTAATCCCATGTCTGCCTCTTCTGAGCATGCTCAGTACAGGTTTCTAAATTGCTCAGTTTCCATGAGGCCTCCAGAAGCATAGCAGGCATACAGTAATGAATTCATAGGACAAACTATGATGTATCAACATATTTTAGAGGCCATTCTTTCTAAAAGATGTTATGAGGGTGGAGTTGTCCTTTAATATGCCAAATTAGCATTTTGTTTGTGTATAAATAAATGCAACCAAAATACTGTTTGCAAGACCCCTAGTAGAGACTGTTATGGTCTTGCCCTTGACCCAGCGCCTGGGTTGATTCAGTTGCTCAGTAGAGATCTGAGCATCTTTGACCCATCCAACAGCCAATCAGTAGAAATTACTGTTAGGAACATTCCAAGGATGTGGTGCATCCTGGGAAGAAGGACCGTTAGAACCTGAAATGTCAGCTCACTAATGTGAACAGCAAAGGGTAAGAAATCAACAGATTTTTCAAAATGGGGTAGAATAACTAAAAGGCATTGCACAAACTAACAATTTAACAAATATTGATTCTTTCCACTAAACTGTCCCTTTATCCTGACCATCCAGCATTTTGTGTATAAATGCAACTCAAATACTGACTTCCTGTTTGCAGGACCCGTAGTAGAGACCGTTATGGTCTTGCCCTTGACCCAGCGCCTGGGTTGATTCAGTTGCTCAGATCTGAGCATGTTTGACCCATCCAACAGCCAATCAGTAGAAATTACTGTTGGGAACATTCCAAGGTAGCGTGCATCCTGGGAAGGACCATTACAGAACCTGAAATGTCGGCTCACTGACTACCATATGGCATGGCAAAGGGAATGAAATAAACTAAATTTTCAGAATGGAGAAGAATGTGTAGAATAACTAGGTATGCATAATATAAACTAAAATTCCCATACTGTAATGGCAAAATCCAGTATGTATATTACTGTATGGCAGGGATAGGCAACCATTAGATCTCCAGATGTTTGAAAACTGCAACTCACCATTCCTCTACAAACTCCAGTTTTCAAACATTTGGAGATCTACTGGTTGCCTGTCCCTGTTGTATGGGAATTCTGCTATCCATTTAAAGGGCAACTAAAGCTTTAGTTGCCCTTTAAATGGACAGCAGATTTGCCATACTGTAATTGGCTATTACTGTATGAGAATTCTGTTCATTTAAAAGATAACGAAGGCCTCATTCCTTGGTATTACAGATGTTTGGAAACTACAACTCCCAACAAGCTGTAGTACTTTGGAAACCTGGCCACCGCTTTCTCGCTGCCTGTAGTTATGGGCCGGCTGACATCTTTACTCTGCGCTGGTGCATCAGTACAGGCAGCGAGCGGCATCAGGATTTCCAAAGTAAGTGACCAACTTTAGTATAAACCGAGATCGGGGTTTCAGGCTGATTTTACAGCCTGAAAACCTGTTTACTCGTATATACAGTATGTTAAGAGACTGTCCCATTACACAAGTCCAAAGTCTCTGCCCACAAGTATGCTTGTATTTAGTAAGCGTTTTTAATGTCCCATATATTGGTGTGCACAATACAAAATGTACTTGGTTTTGCGGCATTACAGGATACCAATTCAGTAATACAAACACCACAATTTAAATAACTACCTCCTAAGGCCTTTACGGTGCACATACATTGTACATTTCTGATGATGTTTCTGTAAATAGTAGGCGAAGTTCATTTGTACCAAAATTACTTATCCAAAATAATTTGTCAGTTTATTTTGCGATTTACATTTTTGTGATATGGCAGCAGCATCACCAGGTCCCCTGCTCTGAAACCACGTCTGTGGACAAGTCAATCTGCCCTGTCTCCTCTTTCCCTTGCAGCCCCCTGGTCCCTCCCACTCATGAACCCCATGGCCCTCAATTTGCAGGCCCCATGTTGCCCCGCCCACTTGCAGGTGCTGTGGAACACTCAGACCCCCCCCCCCCTACAGAAAACTGTGAAAACAGCCTTTTCAGGCAGTGAGAACTCTGCCTGAAAAGGCTGTTTTCACATAGTGAGTAGATTCCCTTACCTTCACTGTGAGGATCTTCACTTCACACAGCAGGGAGGGGGAGGGACTTCCTGTCACTGAAGTCTGAGGCTTTGCTTGCCAGCAGCGAGGTGGAGGAGCAGCCTTAGGAATGTCACATGTCAGACTCCCACCCATTAACTGTCAGTAATTTCTTTATATCTTGGGCTGTGGTGCACGTAGACAGGTGGTTGATGGCTCGTTTTAAAGGTAGGAAACTGGCCTTTTATTTAAACTTGACTTGTTTGGAGACCACAGTTCCCCCTTTAATGCTCAATTCCCATTTACTGCTAAAGTCAGATTTTTTTGACCCGGTTGTTCTCACTATTGCTAAATGTGACCTCTATTTGATATCTGTGTAAATGATTTGTGGTCCTAAAGTGACCTAAACAAATGCCACTGGATGTTGATTTCTAGACAGGAGGTGAACATTAATGAGTAGAAAGTAATACGAATAATTGATTCTTTGCACAAATCTCTATTTTGATGAGTAAAAGCCAGGAACAGTGCGAATGTGATGGACTTTAAAGGGCATGTCCACCCCCAAAACTATAATTTCTCCCCCCCCCCCCCCCCCTCATCGCCCTATCATGTAGTGTAATAAAATCCTTACCTCACATCCCAGCTCCATTCCCTCTCCCTCCCGTTTTGCGATCCCTCCCCCTACCATAAAACCCCTTGCCCATATAGCAGTCCATATAGGACTCTGCCTCCTATCTGGCCTCCGGGAGAAGTTTGGCATGCATACTGCAGCCCTTCTCCCCCTCCCTCCCGATTAGGATTCCCTCCCCCTACTATAAAACCCTTTAGATATAACATTCCTCCTGTCCCCCAGCCCCAACCGCTCTATTTGTATTATCAGAAAATGCCCAAAACATTACTTACCTTCCCTCCGTGGCACTGAACTCCCGGCAGCCGTGTCCGTGATTGGCTGCCGCACAGCCAATCACAGATGCGACTGCCGGTCCCACCCCTCTGCTTGCATTTTCTCGCAAGCAGAGGGCCTGGCAGCGCAGCGGAGGTAAGAGGGAAGGTAAGTAAAGTTTGGGGCACTTTCTAAAATTAAAAATAGAGCAGTTGGGGCTGGGGGGGACGGGGAATACTATATCAAAAAATAATTTCAAGGGTGGACATACCCTTTAACGATTATGAATTTTTAAGAAATGGCAAGAGTATGAATGATAGAGGCAGTAAATGTTAGTCTATCATGGCTGCACAAGTGATAAGTTCATTCAATTCTGATTTACGTTTCAGACTGTCCAAACACTTGATCTGAATTTGATTTAGACCACATATATGTGGCCAAAATCTTTCAAGATTCAGATCTGATTTTGCTTGCTATACACACAGCCAAATGCGAGTTCAGTTTTCTCAAGTGTCTGGGTCTGTCATTTACCATGAGGCTTCGATGTAACTAACAACATCTTAGTGTCTTGTAGTATTTTTGAAGGGGTTGCTTCACAACATTTGTATTAGGAGTATGTCTTAAAGCCATAGATTTGTCAATATGGGGTTATGTAGAATTCCATTACCTCCATGCCCAAGATGTACTAGTGTCTTGGTACATCCTGATCTTCACACGTATGACTTTAATTCCAGTCTTTTGCTGGCATTAAAAAGTTACACCAATGGTCTGCTAAATATTGGGTATTACTTGCAAGGGGTGATTGATGGGAAACTATCAGCAACTGCCACTAATCTTTTGTACTGTTAAATTGTTGCATGCATATCTTAATGCCACAAATGGGTTAGCATGGCTTAAAATGGTAAACTCCAATTGTGGGTATCCATATACCCCCCTTCCACTGTTGGTCACTAACAATGAAATATACTAGTCTTTCCATGCAAATCATTTTACACGTTGGTCAGTCCCATTGGCTTGATCCAGTTCTATGGATAAAAAATGTACATTGGGTGCCAGTTCCATTTACACCTGGCAACTCAGTTTTCTACAGATGTCAAGTGCCTGCAGAAAGACCTGTGCTTTCCCTGCATGATGTATTTATTTCAGGGATGAGCATGGTCTAATGCTTTCTGGGCTGCGACAGCAGTTTTGGTGAGCAGATATTGGATTGTATGAAAAAATCACTCTTGGGTTTTATGAAATAATGTGGGAATTGGCTAATTTCTATTGCTGTACACAAGTTTGGTCAATAAACTTGTGTAAAATGTTTGCAGAAATGTATTACCGTTAAGATAAAAATTAATTTTGTATCGTAAAATGCTAAAATAGAAAATATGGTCTTCTGCAGATGGGTAAAGGCTCCTTTAAGTATGCTTGGGTCTTGGATAAGTTAAAGGCTGAACGAGAACGTGGAATAACAATAGATATATCTTTGTGGAAGTTTGAAACTAGCAGATATTACATCACAATCATTGATGCTCCTGGACACCGTGATTTCATCAAGAACATGATCACTGGCACATCACAGGTAGAAATAATAATTTGAATCTGTTTTTGTTGGCATACAGTTGTGTAACTGAACCTATTTATCATACAGGCAGATTGTGCTGTGCTCATTGTTGCTGGAGGTGTAGGAGAGTTTGAAGCTGGAATCTCCAAAAATGGACAGACGCGTGAACATGCCCTCTTGGCTTTCACACTAGGAGTCAAGCAGCTTATAATCGGTGTTAATAAGATGGACTCCACTGAACCACCTTTTAGCCAGAAGAGATTCCAGGAAATTACAAAGGAAGTCAGTGCTTACATTAAAAAGATTGGCTACAACCCAACGACAGTGGCCTTTGTGCCAATATCAGGTTGGCACGGGGACAACATGCTGGAAGCTAGTACCAATGTAAGTTCTTGGAGTAGGGTTATGGGGAACACAAGAATTTAAAGAGCTGCAAATGCCCCCCCCCCCACCCCTCCCAATAATCGCACTGCATGGCTTAATACCAGCTATTTTCTGCTAAAGATATTAGATTCCTTCCAGAATGGATGTTCATTACAAAATCTTTAACCACAAAGTAACTTTTTTTTCTTAAGATTTAAATGGTATTGAGTGTAAATGGCTTAAACTCTTTATTTCCAAAGATGCCCTGGTTCAAGGGTTGGAAGATTGAAAGGAAGGAGGGAAATGCTAGTGGGGTGACTCTTCTGGAAGCACTTGACTCCATTGTGCCTCCTACAAGACCCACTGACAAGCCTCTAAGGCTCCCTCTGCAGGATGTATATAAAATTGGAGGTAAATAGTAATAGCAGGGTTTTGCATATGTTTTAGTTGCTCTTGCAGAAGGATTAATGTCTTTCTTCTGTAGGCATTGGAACTGTACCAGTCGGCAGAGTTGAAACTGGTATGTTAAAGCCAGGTATGGTGGTCACATTTGCGCCTGGTAATATATCAACTGAGGTTAAGTCTGTGGAAATGCACCACGAAGCACTGCAAGAAGCTTTGCCCGGGGACAATGTTGGGTTTAATGTAAAGAATATATCTGTGAAAGACATCAGGAGGGGCAATGTGGCTGGTGACAGCAAAACTGATCCACCTATGGAGGCTGGCAGCTTCACAGCACAGGTAATCTGTTATAGGTATATTGCTAAACTTGGTCCACGGACTTTCTTGGATTCCCCCCCCTTCTTTGCAAAATCTGCATGTACTGCTTGTTTCACCCCTAGACTTGAATGTTAAGAAATCATTGTGCAATAGTAAGCTGCTAACATGCTTTATATAAACATATACATTGTTCTTTCTTGCTTTAAGGATTGTCACAAGATTAACTCTTTATATCCAAATTGTGATTTAGATTTTCATTCATAGCAGTTCAATGTGCCTTGGTGGGCTATTCACGCCTGCAGATATGTCAATACTTCAAAGATGACCATGTAAAATATGTTGCACAAATGCTTGTTAATCTTTCACTTTCATGGGTCTTTTTAAAATGTAATTTTAACTTTATTGAATATAGCCCAGAAGAACCACTGCCATATCGGTCAGCTTATCCTTTCTAAAAGTGGCTAGCAGTATCCCTTCATTGAGTTGACCAAAAGATGCTTCTGCATTGGCAGAGGACTTAACGCTTCTGAGTTCTGTTAGAACTACTTGTACAATCCAGCAAAGGAAGACTTCCAGTTGGCCACTGCATAGGTATTTTTACAGCTCCCCAGGGGAAGGGGGCTCAGGTCTTCTACCTCCCTTATTGTACTTTGCATTCTCCCCCAAATTTATGCAGTGCAATCTGGCATCAATTTTCTTTTACTAATCCCTTGAAGCCTACTTAATGAAGTGTGCAACTTCAGGTAACGCATCTCTGAGCTGATCTTTGTGATCTGAAAGTTGCTGCCACTTGGCAGTATAGTGGTTTTGTACAATGGGGAATGATCAGGAGAACAATGCCTGTTCCTCTCTGGCATTAGTAATGTCAGATGGGATGGATTGCTTAACAATATCAGATGATGTGTATAGCTGTGGACACTTGTCACCTTCTGGCCATTACAGATTGTACACTTGGCATTGTTGGTTGTCTGACTTGGCAGATCGACCAGCCGTAAACACGAGATTATCACTGGCTGTATGCGCAAATTGCATGTGTACCAGCCTTTGGTTGTCTAACTGGTTTTGGATAACCAATAATGACCATACAGAGCTTAACACAAATGCTCAGAAGGAACTCCCTTATCTCAAAAGAATTAGTGACTGCTTTGTAACATGTAAATTTCTTATGGTTTTTTTTTTTAAACAGGTAATTATTCTAAATCATCCAGGCCAAATTGGTGCTGGCTATGCCCCTGTTCTGGACTGCCACACAGCACATATTGCGTGTAAGTTTGCTGAACTAAAGGAAAAGATTGACAGAAGATCTGGTAAAAAGCTGGAGGACAATCCTAAACACCTGAAATCTGGAGATGCTGCCATTGTGGAGATGATACCTGGGAAGCCAATGTGTGTAGAAAGCTTCTCAGATTATCCACCACTTGGTAGGTAATGGGCTCCTCTTTCCCTCTGCACAGGGAGATGTAAAGAAGCCAATAAGATGCTAATTTTTCTATGAGCACAGGTCAGAAGTAGGACCTGTGAAGGTACCACTTGTGTAGTGGCTATCTTTAGTAATGTTAAGCTAGGTACACTAAATGTTTAAAAGACTTTCAGCATGCATAACTGTTAACCTCCCCCTCCCTCCCTTTAGCAGTATGCTTTGCATTGTTCTGTTGCTAGCCGATTCTGTCCCAGTCTCATCACTGGCAGATTGACACTGGTTGTTCTCAGAATATCCCTGTATTTAGTGCTATCCATCTTTCCCTCCACTTAAACATTATCAGTCCCTGCTGCTGAATGCTACTATGTTTCAGTCACATGGAGTTATAGGATGTTAAATTTGTGCCAGACTTTAATTTTCCTAGTTTCTCATCTGACCATAGTAACTTCCTATTTTGGAGTCTCCCACATGTCTTTTTGGCAAACTTAAAACGTGTCTTTTTTAACATTAATTGCTTTTCTCTTCCATAAAGCCCAGCTCTGAGTACAGCTTATTGTGGTCATATAAACAAATACTTGAACTATCAAACTCCTTCAGGGTTACTATTGGTCTCTGAGTTGACTCTTGGATTAATTTCCTCCTTGCCCAGTCTTTTGGTGTGTGTCCCTCTTGGCAGGTGTTGTAGTACCATGTTAGCTTTTTAAAGCGAATTAGATTGCTCCCAGGGGATCATCAAATATTTGAATTTTTTTTAACACAACCTTGAATTGAACAACTTTATCCTTAACTTGTTTGGATAATGTCTTGGTCTTCATGTGATGCCTCTTGCTTAGGTGTGTTTAAACCTCTGGCCTTTTTGAAAGTGTATTTAGACTTGATACTTAGATTGCACACTTCACTAATGTGCCTTCTGAAGATAGTTGGTTGCACCTGGACTTTTAGCAAAGGGGTGAATGCATGTGCCAATTTTTAGTTTGTTTTTATTTGACTAAAGGTGCCCATACATCTAAGATTTTACTTACCCGACTGAGCGCTCACCCGAAGTTCCTTTGATCCTGCCGGAACCGCTTCTCCCGATCTTACATTCGACCGACATGCGATCGCAAAATGAATGAGATTTTGCGATCGCATGTCGGCCGAATATAAGATCAGGAGAAGCGGTTCCGGCAGCATCGATGAACATCGGGTGAGCGCTCGGTCGGGTAAGTAAAATCTTATAGATGTATGGGCACCTTTAGACTTCTGCAGATTTATCACAAAATAAGATTAAGAAACTTAAATTTACAGGTCGGAATGTGACAACAAAAGAGGTTGAATATTTTGCAAGGCACTAAACTATAGGAGAGTATTTGGGACTCATCCATTCCCTTCAGCCTCGGCATACTCTATACATTTAGTACAGGGGGAACAAAGGGAAATCTTTAGCCTGATGGGGAACCTAAGTCTGAGCACTTGTTTCTGCACTAATCACATTAATGATAAACTGGCAATTCGGACTGAATTGTCAATCACAAGTGTGTACCCTGCTTTAGAGATAGAAAATGGTCATACTGGGGGGGGTATAGTGAAGAGCAGTAATTTGACAGCTCACCACTTACATGTGGCAATAGGATATTTTACCTCCTGTGGAAGGCACTTCCTATGGTAAAGGTTTACTTTAGTTGCCCTTTAATGTCAAAAGATTTTATTCTACAGTTTGGGGTGGGGGCAGGAACAGACTGAACTTTGTGTATTTCTTTATATGACAGATAGGAAGGCACTCCCTTCAATGAAAGATGCCGGGGTGCAGACCAAATCTTAAAGTATAAGGCTGGGTACACACTAGCAGATATTTTCAACTGACAGATTCACAGCACTTTCGGTCATTCGCCCAAAAATATCTGCTGGTGTGGGTTGGCCGTCCGATTGGACACGTCGATAAATTCCGATCAATCATGCGGTTCCCTATGGGATCACACGATTGATCGTTTGCAAATTCGGCCACGGCCAAATTTGCCACGACCGACATTTGTCCCAGCTGAGTGCTCAGTCGGGACATAGTTCCATGTACACACAGCCTAAGAGGGAAACTGGATGCAGCTCACAGGTTTTGTAGTGATCAAATTAAACAGTTGACATTTTTTTTTTTCGCTCGAGCCACGGGCAGTAATCTGATTGGCCTGTATATATTGTATTTTTTTGCCTTGTAGGGAGGTTTGCAGTTCGTGATATGAGGCAGACGGTGGCTGTTGGTGTTATCAAAGGGGTGGATAAGAAAGCGGCATCTGCTGGAAAAATGACAAAGTCTGCTATGAAGGCAGGCAAGAAATGACCATGGTAGTTTAAAACTGATGGATATCCTGTACTGATTCATATTTAATAAACATTCAATGTGACTTTTTTCAGAATTTTATTGTTAAATGCGAAGTCCAACTTTATAGCGTGAATACTAAAATTCACTTAATGCTTTCTTTTGATGGACTGGAATATAGCCAGTGGCTTTACTGGACTACATATGGTTCCCAATTAAGTCTGCAAATAAGAGTCTGGTAAATGTAGCTCCCCTTAAACAACATGGACTCAACAGACAAGTACATTCAGAAATATACAACACTCGCCTCTCCTTTTGGCTGTGGCTGGTTTGATTTATGAAAATCTAAGAGTTGGCTTCCAAAATCTACCTCTTTGTTTTGGTGGTAGTCTAAAGGCTTGTACACTAATTTTCAAGCAAGGAACGAACCCCCCCCCCCCCCCATTGCTACACGTGACAAACAGCCATTTTGGCAGAGAATCGCCAGGGGTCGTTCGCCGATCCGCTAGGCAGATCAATGAACAGCCCCCAACCATACATACACAGATGATTCTCTGCCAAAACGACCGTCGCGTGTAGTGCTCTGAAATTGAGTGTACGAGCCTTTAGTGTGCATAATATACTTCACTGGAAGCTGCAGCCTTGCCCCTAGAAGTGTACAATCAAATAGCACAGACCACCTCTTCTCTCAACAGATCTAAAGTGTTGAAAATCTGTTGTTTATCCCCTCACACATTACTTTGCATTAAAAGCAATCTTTGAAGTTCATTTCCTAGCAAGAAAGAAAATTAAGTTTTGAATCTGACATGGGCAATTTCTAAAAGTGCATATGTACAGGGAGATTCAATAAAAGTTCTTGTTTAAAATAGTGCTAATTTTACCACAACCAATCAGATATTTAACATTTGAAAGCTAACATCAGATTTGTTGGGGCAAAATTAGCACCATTTTAAACAACTTTTATTGAATAACCCTGAGTTTACTACCAGCACTTGTCTCCTCTGGGTCAATAGGTGAACGCTCATACATCTACCTTCTGTATCCTATAAATTCACCATGGAGCAGCACTCTTTAAAACATTCTTTTATTATTCCATTTAAAAGTCTTACATTCTCTGCCAATTTTAAAATGGCAAATGGCAACTTTACACAGAGCAGGTTGTTTGCAATGTTTCAAATCCACCTGGATTCTTTGTCAAGCTAGGCACCTGGGTCATATTTTTCAACATATGTATATGTTGTGTTGGAACACATGGAAAGGGATGGTGGCATCCACACATCCCTTTCCTATTCTGTTAAATTTGCTGTCCCCTAAAGTGCTATTTTCCCTCCCCGGTGTTATAAGGTCTCAGGTGTGTGTTAAATTTTGGTGTGGCCACTGGAAGTTAAACATGGCACCTCATGGTAAAGAAAACTGAGGGAAAAAAATTGTTGCTCTACATTAACAAAAAATAATGCCAACACAAAGCTGCAGAAGATTCCATGACCAGAGGGATATAACATTCTACTTGGAACAGGCCTCTCCATGGGTGACCAAATGAGAACATTAAATGATCAGTGCACATTCCTGGGCCCATATATCTGTGCAAATGGTAAATACATAGGTTTTAGTTACAATTGTATGCATAAATGTGGAAAAATCCTACTGAAAAGCTTCTGCCATTCAACTTTCTGAATATCTTGTGTTTTCTATTGTACCGGAAAATGTTACTTTTGTGTAACCAGAAAAAGAACAAATGTTGTTGGATTCTCTGTATTCTATATAGTTAGGGTCTGCTTGACCAACTTAATTAGGGCTGGGATTTGTCTTAAATAGAAGCCTGATGTGTCTGTAGTATCTGAATTTGAGTGGACATTCTCTACTACCCAGGCAACCTCTGCGGTAGGATTGTTAGGGCATGAAGCAGCAATGTCTCTAAACTCCTGAGACCGCCTCCGAATATCTGGCTTTTGAAAGCTATTAAACAATATGGAATAAGTTGCACAAAGTGTGATGCAAATTAAGGTCAGAATACAAATTTCCGCAATATTGATGTCATTCTGATGTTGTGACTGCACTAAAAATTTAACAAAGACTTCAAAGCTATTAAATATAGAATAAGAAGTCTAACAAAGTGCAATGCTTTTTAGAGTTGAAGAATTTAGAATTGAAATTTGCTGTCATAGCAACATCACTAAAAATGTAACTCTGGCACATTTAAAAGCTAATAAGCAATATTAAATAAGGATTCAAATAATGTATAATGCATTTTAGGGTCAAAATCCAAAATGGAGCAATGCTTTTTAGTCATCTAAATTTCACTAATATTCTGATGTCATAATGACATCACTAAAAATTAACTAAGTGTTCAATAAGGTTTTAACATTTTTCATACAATAAAATTTCTTTAACAACAATTTTAACTTGGCATGTATACTTATTTGCACACTTCTATTGACATTGTCGATTCATGTTTGGCAACGAGACTCGGTCCAATTGGTCATATCTTGCAGTTAGAGAGGATTCAGTCTATATTTGATGTATTTAAATACAACATTTTTAAAACGGTAATTTCTCGGCATATTGGCTACTTAGCCAGAGAGACCAGATCTTGGAGAATAGATGCATGGAGTCCTGCATTATATGAAATATTCTTTCATTTATCATTATGGAATTGATTCTACGAAGTACAGTTTTGCAATCCAAGGAGGTCTTTTTCCATTGTGCCCCTATATGGATTTTTGTAGCCAACATTGCATATTGTATAAATTTGTTGTTGTTTAGCTAGATATGGTATCTCTTGGCCTAGGAAAGTTTACCTGTGGTGTGGGTTGAACATTATACATTAGGGTGTCTGATATGGTTGTAAATACAGATTTCCATAATGTTTGTACTATTTGGCATTCCCACCATATATGCATAAAATTCCCCCTTTTGTTTACAACCCCTGAAGCATAATGGGCTTACATCTGGGTATATTTTTGCTAATACAGTGGGTACTTTATATATTCTGTACATAACTTTCAAAGAAGTTTCTTTTAACGCTATATTCAGGCTTCCTTCATTTAATGTCTCAAGTTTCGACCCATTCTTCCTGGTCTTTTTCCTCTTGTAGGTCTGATTCCCATGCTAGTTGGAATCCATACTTAGTCCTTGTTAGGGGTGTGTTAAGTATCCTATATATGGGATAATTTTTTTAGTGTTTGGTCTTTGTAGACAGTTGTTCAAATTCTGTTAGTATTGGTTTGTTTCTTTTGCATAAGAACTTATTTGTAGGTGTTGATATTCACCTCTTGGGGGGGACCTGGTGTTTGCTTTTTAGTTCATCTATATTGATTTTTTTTTTTTTTTTTTTTTTTGCCGCCGGTGTCCCAGAAGTGAGCTAGTCTGTAACTGCCTGTATTTCTCCACCATGTATACTCTGTCTAGGTATCCTGGTTTATAGGATGGGTTGTGTTATTGTAGTCATTAGAGAGGGTAGCTTTATGAATTTGTATCTTACTTTGATTTTTATCTCACAGTTTAAGGGTTACCAGTGTGCTAGGGATAGTTGTTTTGGTAGGTTTCTGATTTTTGTTGGTATCCATGCTACTGTTTCTATATGCTGTGAGGATATTAAGTCATTTTCTATGATGGTCCATCTGGGAATATTTGTCGTTCGCTGCCATGTTACCAAGTGTGTGATCTGTGCTGCTATATAGTATTTGAAGAGGTGTGGAACATTCATTCCCCCACTTGTTTTCGAAGTATACAATAGTGTATGGGATATTCGGGGGGGGGGGGGGGGGGGGGGGGGGCCCCCCTTATGAATTTCATTATTTTTCTTTTGTATCAGGTTCAGCCTGGTCTTGGGTATTTGTACTGGTAGGCATCTGAATAGGTAGAGGATCCTGGGAAGGATGGTCATCTTAAAAGAATTGATCCTGTCTATCCATGAGATTCTTAGTTTATTCCAATTAGTGATTTCTGTGTCTCTTAAAAAGGGGGGAGATTGTATTCATACATATTATCAAATGTTGGAGCTATGTGTACCCCTAAAGATTTGAATCCTTTGTTTTTCCACTTTATATTGAAGTTTAATTCAATTTGTTTCTGTTGCTGTGTAGATAGGTTTAGTCCCATTTCTGTTTTTGTCTGTTAATTTTGAGACCTGTTGCTGAGGATATTATTTGAAGTTTCCAAAAGGTTTGGAATGGCTACCGTTGGTGTTGAGTGAGAGCAATATCATTGGCAAAATAGGCTCAGTTTATATTCATCTCTTATGGTTATTCCTTTTTATTGTGCGTTTTTTTTTTTTTTTTTTTTTTCTCAGAGCTTGTGCTATTGGTTCAATTGCAAGAATGAAGAGGGGTGACAAGGGGCAGCCTTGTCTTTTTGTTCCTCTGATTTTCTATATGGTATTTGTTTTGTGATGGTTTTTAATATGGCTCTTGGGTTTGAGTAGTATACATCTATTATATTTATGAATGTTTGTGGGAAATTATAGGCTAATAAGTGTCTCATATTGCCAATCCAGGCTGTTGAATGCTTTTTTCTGTCAAGCGACATAATGCATCCTGGAATATTGTTGGATGTCATGTACGCTATATTATATGCTCTCCTGATAATGTCAGATGCCTGACGTCCTGGTGTAAATCCTACTTGGTCTTTTATTAGATATGGGAAAAATCTGTTGATTCTGGTAGCTGGTAGTTTAGTATTAAGGTCCTAATTAAGGATATGGGTCTGTAATATTGGGGTTCAGTTTTAGGTTTTCCTGGTTTTGGTATGAGTGTAATGTGTGCTATATTCATTTTTGGAGGAATGGGTTCACCTTTGAGGAAGCAATTATACATTGCAGTTTAGATGTGGAGTGAGTTTCAAATTATAGTATATTCCAGAGAAACCATCTGGTCCTGGAGCTTTATGTAGTTTTAGCTGCTTAATAGCATCAGTGACTTCTTGTGGAGCTATATTTTGGGCTATTGTCAGACATTTCTTGTGTCAATTTTTGTGGTTTTGTTGGCTATAAGGAAGGATGTTATGTTTAGTTACTGTAGGTGATTGTGTATAGTTTTGTATTGAAATTATGAAAAATTTGATGGATTTGTTCTGGGTCTGTTGTGAAATTGCCATGAGGGGTTCTTAGTTTTTTTTTTTTTTTTTTTTTTTTTTTGTTCTAGATATGTTTGTTTTTGGGCGTAATAGATGCACTAGGGGTCTGTCTGCTTTATCCCATTTTTGATAATAGAATTGTTTTGTTCCATAGAAGCGTTTTTTTTTTCTACATTTTGAGAATGAATTTTGTAGTTGTTGGTTTGTTCCTTTTTAGTTTGATATGTAGTGGGGTCTCCTGTAGTGATATGCTTGGTTTCTAACTCATGGATCTGCTTTTCTAGGTCTGTTTGGTTCTTTTGGTTTTGCTTCTTCCGGTGGGCTGCTATCTGTATTAATTTTGCTGAGTACTGCCTTATGCGCTGCCCATACTAAAGGTAAAAATTAAACTTAAAATTTAACCTTTTTAAATTTAATTCAAAATATTCTTTTATATGTATATTGAGGTGGTTTCTGGTATCTTTCTGTTAGTAGGGATTCATTTAGCCTGGTATGGAATAGTACAAATAATCCTTTACATTTATATTTCGTTCTCTCCAACTATAGTATAGTATTTGAGGTTGAATAAAGACATACGTCCATCCAGTCCAACCCATCTAGCAATATCCTCATTTCCTGCCTAACTGTTCTTCCAGAGGAAGGCAAAAAAAACCAAACCACCAAATTTATGAAGGGGGAAAAAATTCCTTCCTGACTCCAAGCGGCAATTGGAAATTTCCCTGGATCAACTCTACTTTATGTATCAATACCAGTAACTTGCAACATTCCTTGTTTGCAGAAACTCATTCAGTTTTGGTGTTATCCACCAAAACTCCAAGATCCCTTTCCAACATGGATTCACTTAACACAGAGCCATTTATAGTATAAGTAGCACAAGGATTTTTAAGTCCAAAATGCATCACCTTACATTTATCAACATTGAATTTCATCTGCCACTTAGCAGCCCAATGTGATAATCTATCTAGATCCCCTTGCAACGATTGCACATCCTCTGAAGTTTTTAATGGTCGACAAAGTTTTGTCGTCAGCAAACACAGAAACCTTGCTGACAATACCCACTTCCAAATCATTAATAAATAGATTAAATAGAAGCAGCCCCAACACAGAACCCTGTGGCACCCCACTTAGCACTTTAGTCCATAATGATGAAGCCCCATTAACAACTACTCTCTACATCCTATTCATTAACCAATTTTCTATCCATGTACAAATGTGACTCCACAGACCAACAGACCTTAGCTTATTCATTAGTCGCCTATGGGGGACAGTATCAAAAGCCTTTGCAAAATCCAAGTAAACTACATCTACTGCTATACCAGAGTCTAAATTTCTATTTACTTCCTCATAAAAGCCAAGCAAGTTAGTTTGACAAGATCTATTCCTCCTAAATCCACGCTGGTTACTAATGTCAGTCCTTGAAACATACTCTAGAATATGTTCCCTTATTAAACTTTCCAGGATCTTCCGCACCACTGAAGTTAAACTTACAGGCCTGTAATTACCAGGCTGTGAACGACTACCCTTTTTGAATATTGGAATAACATCAGCCTTTTTCCAAGCCAGAGGCCCACCACTGGACATGAGGGAATCGGCAAAAATAAACAATGGCCTAGATAAAACTGCACTTAGCTCCCTAAGTACCCGAGGATGTATTTTATCCGGTCCAGGAGATTTATTAATATTAACCTTCTTTAGATCATTCTGTACCATATCCTCGGTTAACCAAAGTGCACTTGAATCTTTTATACCATTATTGCTACTATACTCTGTCTGTACTTGGATCTTCTATCGTGTATACTGAGGAAAAAAAATTATTCAAGACATTTGCTTTATCGCCATCCACCGTAACTAAGTTATCCCCATTAATTAATGGTGCCACATTCTCAGTCCTCATCTTACTATTAATATACTTAAAAAAATGTTTAGGCTTAGGGCAAGGCCACACTGCAACGCAAACGCAATAGCATGCGATTTCATGTGCGATTTTCGTTGCGTTTGCGATTTCTTCAATAAGTATAGGAAAACGCATGTGATTGCGATTAAAAATGCAGAACGCAAATCGCAATCGCACCGAAAAACGCGTGTTTTTTTGCGTTGCCGCGTTTTCAATGATTTTGTAAAATCGCAAGCGCAAAAAAAACGCAGCTGTGTGGCCTAGCCCTAAGTGATGCTTTCTTCAGCTATCCTGACTTCATTATTAATTTTAGCTAGTTTGATTGCTTTCTTACACTCCTTGTTACAGTTTTTATAATCCCTAAAGGCCCTTTCCGTTCCCTCGGCCTTAAAGGTTTTAAATGCCTTTTTCTTCCTTACCATTTGCCTCTTTACATCAGAATTCATCCACATGGGCGCGGATTTATTTTTTTTACATTTATTTCCCAAGGGTATAAATTTAGATGTGAACTGGCTTAAAATCCCCTTGAACACAGTCCACTTCTGTTCAGTACCTTTACCTGATAATACATTATCCCAGTTGACATTCTGAAGAGCTACATTTAACCTGGGAAAATTTGCCTTCCCGAAGTTAAAAGTCCTTGTTAACCCAACGCACTTTTCCTTTCGATAACAAAGTCCAAACGCCACTATTTCATGGTCACTATTCCCTAAGCCTCCAGTTACCTTTATATCTATAATGCGCTCCACGATGTTAGATATTACCAGATCCAACAGAGCTCCTTTTCTAGTAGGAACCTCAACCACCTGTGAGAGAAAATTATCCTGCAGCAAATTCAGGAACTCATTAATAATTAAATGACAAAGCAAGCACAAAAGTGAGTACCACCATTTTACTTATCTTAAATTGTATTTTCAGAATGTAAAGATTTTGGCTCAGTATAGTGACCCTTTAAGTGATTTTGAATCAGAATTCAAATAAGGTGCAATGCAATTTTTGTGCCAGAATCGAAAAGTGAAATTATGTTTTGCTGATGTCAGTGACATCACTACAAATTAAACAGACTTTTGAGATCTAATAAATGATATAGAATAAGAAGTTGAAAAGGGTCAAAGTCGAAATTTCAGCTATTACCATATGTCATTCTGATGTCAATGACATCACAAAAATTTTAACTCTAAGCTATTATATAATATAGAATAAGTTGAGCAAAGGACAATGCATTTTAGGGGCAGAATTCCATTTTCAGCAAATGTCATGCTGTTATAGAGCATGTGTTTTTTTTCAATTACACCATTCCCTAACCCTCCCCCTACCTTTTTTTTTCCTTAGAATTCCTCATCGTTTGATTGCAGCAGCATGGGAAAGTTGTGCTGGTTCCTGGGGGTATGCTGGGAGTGCTGTCACTCAATGTGCATCATCCTTTGTAGCAGACACACCCACTTGGCTGCAGTAAGAAATCCTTTCCTCCCCAACTCTCTAAGTTCATTTTTACAGCTGATCATGAGAGACAGGGGAGGAAAAGTTAAAACCCTCTTCCCACAATACTGTAACAAAGGCAGGGGGGAACTTGTGGGGGTGGTTGAAAAAGTGATCTAAAATGGATTTCATAGGGGATGCTGGGAATATGAGGCAATCTGGTATGGGAGGGGGTGGGAGAGAAAAAGGTAGTACCTGATTATTCCTCCATTAATTAGAGAAGTCAGCAAGCTGCTGTGGTGGTCATGTGATTATTCCTCCATTAATCAGTGAACTCAGTAGCTTGAAGTGTGTGTGTGTGTGTGTAAAATCGACCAACCAGTCGGATCACACAGACAGCTGTCCCGACAGATCCTCACACGGTCTGAGCATGCACTAAAGGAACACACGTCGGACATTTCCCATGCAGGCAGTCACTGAAAGTGGGCGGACCTGCACCATCCACAGCGTTCAGGGAGAAACTAATTGGATTTCTTCTAAACTAATGCTCAAAGACACAGGATACTGCAGGTACATTTCCACCTTACACATATCTATCCTTGCAACCCAGGTGACTTTTATCAGTGGAGATACCCTTTGAAACCAATGAATAAAATAGAAAAAGTTGCAAAAAGTGCAATACAATTTAGGGTTAGTGAAATATTAATGTCATGCTTATATCAGTGACATTACAAACAAAAAAAATCAACCCTTAAACATTTAAAAGTTATTAAATGAAATAGAATAAGAAGTGCAATGCTTTTTAGAGGCATAATCCAAGTTCCACAAAAGTCATGTGGATGTCATAATGTATCACTAAAAATAAAAAGCTATCAAACAAGAATTCGAGTAAGGTGCAATGCATTTTGGGGTCAGAATCAAAAGCTAAATTATGAAGCCTGAAAATTTGACCCTGACACTTTTAAAAGCTATTATGATATAGAATAAGGATCATATTCTAAAACCGCAAGCTTATGATGTTGTGCTGTTGTTTTAGTGGCATTACTAAAAATAAACCATAAGACTTTTAAAAGAAATGTTATAGAATAAGGCTGAGGCCACACTGCAACGCACCAGAATTGCGCACATAGCACGAGATTGTGTGTGATTCCGGTGCATTGTCACACATTTGCGCATGCAATTTTGCTATTTCTATTATGAGAACGCATGCGATTGTGCAAAAAATGGTGATCACATGCCTTACCAAAGCTGACGTGCATACACATCAGAAATCGCAGGGATTTTTGTGTTCCTGTTATTTAAAATCGTATGTGCAATCACAAGCAAAATGGTGTGCATAAACGCATGAAAAAAAGAATGTGTGGCCTAGCCCTAAAAAGTCGCACAATGCATTTTAGGGTCAAAATCCAAAACAGAACTAAATGTGCTTACCCCTATACTAACCCAAGTATTCAATGCCTCCCTTATATCTAGAATTTTCCCTTACACCTTTAAAGGGGAAGTTCAGTGCAAATTCATATGCTTTTCAGAAAAAAGCAGTATTTTTCATCCCAATGACCTTAATCTGCCAATTCAGCATTTAGTCTGTGTATAAATAAATGCAACCGAAATACTGACTTCCTGTGTGCAGGACCCCGAAGTAGAGACAGTTATGGTCTTGCCCTTGACCTAGCACCTGGGTTGATTCAGTTGCTCAGTAGAGATCTGAGCATCTTTGACCCATCCAACAGCCAATCAGTAGAAATTACTGTTAGGAACATTCCAAGGAAGTGGTGCATCCTGGGAAGAAGGACCTGAAATGTCAGCTCACTAATGTCAACAGCAGGGGAAAGCAAAGGGTATGAAACGGATGTTTCAAAATGGGAGAGAATATGTAGAAGGCATTACACAAACTAACAATTAAACAAATATTGATAATTTCCACTGAACTGTCCCTTTAAGCATGCCCATGTTAAATTCATACTAAAAAAGGCCACACATCTTACTGATGCTAGAATGACTAGTCTTTTCCTATATCACTTATTACTTTCATGCTCATAACCTATTGGACCCTTTGAAGTCTGGATTCTGTCTTGCACATTCCACTGAGAAGGCTCTGTGTAAGGTTGCAAAAGGAACCCTTCTATTCTTATCCTTCTGACATCTCTACTTTCGACTCAATTGATCGTTCCCTCTTAATGCAGATGCATTACTCCTTGAGCATTCATTATAAAGTAGCATCCTGGCTACTATCCTAACTTTATAACCAAATTAAGCTGGGTAACACAGTAACGATAAAGCCCCGATACCGTCGATCCGACGGTATCGGGGCTTTATCGTTACTGTGTGACGTTCGTTTCCCGAACGAGCGCGCGGCCGCGAACGATCGGGTCGGCCATACGCTCGTTCGGGAAAGGCCGAAAATTTCCATCGGCCGCGCGAGACTCCTATAGGGAGTCTAGCGCGGCCGATGGAAACACAGTCCCGAGCGTTCTCCCTATAGGGAGAACGCTCGGGGCTGTGTGTATGCAGATCTTTGAAGATGGCAGACAGATCTTCTTGAGTCTGTCTGTCATCTTTCAGAAATCTGTACTGTGTGTACCTAGCTTTACTCTGTATCTTATACTAGTAACACCTTTTCTTCAGTTTCTCTTAGTGTGGGGGTGCTGCAGTGGTCTGTTCTTGGACCCTTATTGTTCTTTCTCTACACTATTTCCTTGGGAAATATCATTAGCTCATTTGGCTTCATGTATCACTTATATGAGGATAAACAAATCTACTGGTCCACCCCTGCACTAAACCCTGACATCCAATCATGTGTCTCCAGGAGAAGACTGGAGACTTGCCTGGATGTTGCTGGAATTTAATGAATAGCAAAAAGCTGGCATTAAAATCCCACAGTGATTTTCAATATCGCGCAAACGCAATATTGAATCGCGAAAGGAGCATTTACCTAGAGCGATAGCAGCTCTAGGTAAATGAGCCTGAATGTTTCTTTCTAAGGCTGAGGCCACACTGGTTTAGACAGTAATGTGCTTTTGCAATGTGATTTGGGCAATAGTCCAGAGTCGTAGCACATACGATTCTCAAAAAAAAAGTGAGTACAGGTGCTCCATGCTCCAAAAACTGATCGCAGTGCAAGCAATGTGGCCACCCTCATTGACGTACTGATCTGCGATTCTCATGTGCTGTTGCAAAAGCGTGAGAAATTGTGCTAGCGTGGATTCCAAAATGACTCAAAGTTACAATTCCTAAGTATCATGATATATATATATATATATATATATATATATATATTTTTTTGTCCCTCTGTCCCCGAATCCACAGTCCGTGTCCCTCTGTCCCCGAATCCACAGTCCGTGTCCCTCTGTCCCCGAATCCAGAGGCCCGTGTCCCCCTCCCTCTGTCCCCGAATCCAGAGTCCGGTGAAATTAGAATCAAAACATATCATATAGATTTAAATAAGTATAAAACCTTAATTGTGGCAATTATTTAATATGATTAATAAAAGCTATGGCCCTTGGAAAAAAGCTATTCAAATGTCTGTAGTTGTGCTTAAAGCTCTGTAACGTTTGCCAGATGGCAATTTTTGAAAATCCAGAATTACCTTATTTGCCCGTTTAACGAGTTGAGATCGGTACAGATCGGCAACTGAGGGCAGGTCACAGCCAATCATCTTTTCGGCAGTTTTCACTGCCCTTTGTTACTGCTTCTTTGAGCATTCAGTTGCTGAACCATACCACACAATAATAGAAGAAGAAATTATGCTTTCAATAACTGCTCTATAAAATTGCTTTAAAATATAGTAACATTGTAATTAAGGTTGAATAAAAACATACGTTCATCAAGTCCAACCTATTCACCCTCAGGCCTTTTTTAAAGCTATTCAATGAACTTGCCATTACCACTTCTGCTGGAAGACAGTTCCACATTTTCACCGTTCTCACTGTAAAGAAACCTTTCCTATCCTGAAGATGAAACTTCTTTTCTTCCAACCTTAAAGGATGTCCACGAGTCCTCTGATATGACCTATTAGTAACAATGCACCCAGAGAGTTCATTGTATGGCCCATTAATATATTGTATAAGGTTATCATGTCCCCACGCAAACATCGCTTCTCCAATGTAAACAGCCCTAACTTGTCTAATCTGCCTGCATATTCAAGCCCCTCCATTCCCCTATTAATATTAGTTGCCCTTCTCGAACTGCCTCAATTTCCAAGATGTCCCTTTGTATATGGATTCCAAAACTGCACCGATATTCCAAATATTTTTCTCTCTGAATCTATTCCCCTCTTCATACAAGACATATCTTCTAGCTCTAGCCGTTGCTACCTGCCATTGTTTGCTATAGTTAAGTCTGTTATCTACCAGAACCCCCAAATCTTTTTCCATTACAATGCCCTTAACACAGAGTTATTTAGGTGTAGGTGCACAGGGATTATTATAAATTCCAAATGCATCACCTTACATTTATCAACATTGAATCTCATCTGCCATTCTGCTGCGCCCATTTTGATAATCTATCTAGGTCTGCTTGCAGCACTTGCCACTCATTTGAAATTTCCAAAGCTCTGCATAGTTTAGTGTCATCAGCAAACACTGAGACCTTGGTCTCAATGCCCCCTTCTAAGTAATTTATAAACAGATTAAACAGAAGCGGCCCCAGTGCAGAACCCTGAGGCACTCCGCTTAGAACATTAGCCCACATAGATGTAGCTCCATTAACCACCAATCTCGTTTGCGATCCAATCCATTCTGTATCCATGAACAAATGTTTTCTTCAAGGCCAACAGTCCTCAGTTTATACATTAGTCGCCTATGGTGGCACAGTATCAAAAGCTTTCGCAAAATCCAAATATACCACATCCACTGCTGTGCCTGAATCTAACTTCTTACTCCGTTCTTCATAGAAACCAATTAAATTTGTCTGGCATGATCTATTTCTCATAAATTCATGCTGACTAATACTAATATAATAAGATGATCTCTGGAGACAAAGTCAAGGATATGATCCCGTAACAAAGTTTCCAGCACCTTCCCTACCACTGATGGTAGGCTTACAGGTCTATAGTTACCAGGCTGTAACGACTACTCTTTTTGAATATTGGTATTACATTAGCTTTTTTCCAATCCAGCGGCACATCCCCAGACCAAAGCAATCTGAAAAGATGAAACAGTGGTCTAGATAGAACCGAACTAAGCTCTTTAAAATCCGAGGATGCAATCCATCTGGTCCTTTATTAGATTAACTTTGTCTAATTGTTTCCGTACCATATCCTCTGGGAAGCTGGGTACACACGATGAGATATTTCGGTCCGATCGACCGATAGTTCAGTGTATCGGTCGATCGGACCGAAATTATCGCATCCGAATGTGCCCAAAATCCAAATCGGACGAAAGGACGATCGGACATGGTGGAAAACCTCGTCCGATCAGGCGGTCCTCTATGGACCGCACGATCGGTCGCGGTAACTATTGGACGGGGCTGCTTTTGCCGCGACCGTCAGTCCTTCCTCCTGGCCGACCGGTCGAAAGCATCGAACGGTCGGTCAGGAGGAAAAATCGGTAGGTGTGTACCTAGCTTTACTCTTCATTTCTTTCCTGCAGAAAAAACAGTTTAGCAGATTAGTCTTTTCAGCATTCTCTACAACCACCTCAGCCCCATTATTTAATGGTCCTACATTCTCAGTTTTACCATTTATATACTTAAAAAAATATTTTGGGGTTGGACTTGCTTTGTTCGGCAATCCGTATTTCATTTTCTATTTTAGCTAGTTTAATTGCTTTCTTGCACTCTTTATTACAGCTTTTGTACTCCCTGTAAGCCTGTTCTGTTCCCTCTGTTTTCAAAATTTTAAAAGCCTTTTTCTTTTTTTCCATTTCCCTTTTTACCTGAGCATTAAGCCATGCAGGAGTGCACCTAATTTTTTTACACTTGTTACCTAAAGGTACAGATTCAGAAATGTAATAGTATAATATCCCTTTAAAAGTGGTACACATCTGCTCTGTATCTTTACCTAGAAACAATTCCCCCCAGTCTATGAGCAAGAGTGATTCCTTTAACAGCATAAAGTTAGCTTTCCTAAAGTTAAAAGTTTTTGTTAAAGGGTATGTCCACCCTAAAAATTAATTTTTGGGATATGATTCCCCCTGTCCCCCCAGCCCCAACCTCTATATTTATACTTTTAGAAAGTTCCCCAAATTTTACTTACCTCCCCTCTTTCCTCCGCCTCGCTGCCGGCCCTCTGCTTGCGAGAAAATGCAAGCAGAGGGGCGGGACCGGCAGTCGCGTCTGTGATTGGCTGAGCGGCAGCCAATCACGGACGCGGCTGCCGGGAGTTCATTTCGGCGGGGGAAAGAGGGAAGGTAAGGAAAGTTTGGGGAGCTTTCTAAGAATATAAATATAGCGGTTGGGGCTGGGGGGACAGGGAGAATCCTATATATTAAGGGTTTAACGCTAGGGGGAGGGAATTCTGAGAGGGAGGGGGAGAAGGGCTGCAGTACGCATGCCAAACTTCTCCCGGAGGCCAGGAAGGAGGCCTCCTCCTGGTGGGCAGTTTTTGGGACATTGGGGGAGACTACAGGAGAACCATATGGAGCTGGGATGTGAGGTAAGGATTTTATTACACTACATGATGGGGCCAGTAGTTGGGGGGATTATAGTTTTTGGGGTGGACATCCCTTTAACCCAGTGCACTTTAGTTTTTTGCAACCTATATTAAATGACACTATATCATGGTCACTATTCCCTAAGCTTCCCATTACCTTCATCTCCAAAATGAACTCAGGGTTATTAGATATCAGCAGATCCAACAACGCATTCTGTCTAGTAGGAACTTCTACTATCTGTGAAAGAAAAAGGAAATTTAAGAACTTTATACCTGTTGAGGTGCTGGCAGTTCCCTTACTCCAATCTATGTCAGGGTAGTTAAAATCCCCCATAACCAGAACATGCCCCATACCAGCAGCCTTCTCCAACTGCATATGGAGATTCATTTCCACCTCCTCCCCGGTATTTGGTGGCTTATAACGTACTCCAACAATTAATTTACCTACCTTCTTGCTTCCTGTACACAGTTCCACCCATATTTTTTCTGCCGTATCGTTTACTCCCCCATCTATTCCATCTTTTAAATTTGGCTTCAATTCCTGTTTAACATACATACATACTCCTCCTTTCTTATTAACTCTGTCATGTCTAAATAAGGAGTATCCTTCAATATTTACTGTCCAGTCGTGTGACTCATTAAGCCATGATTCTGCTATACCAATCACATCATACCTTTCCTTTAAAGCTATTATTTCAAGTTCCCTGGTTTTTCCAGCCAGACGTCTTGCATTTATAAACATACATTTTAAATTATCAATTGATTTACTTCCATACATGGTCGTACATGCCTCCTTATCCTCTGCTCCCCCTCCCCCTTCTCCATCCTTCGTTGTGTTAATAGCCCCCTGATCCCTAACTTCTCTATCTACCCCTGTGTAGTTAAACATACCCTCCCCCCCATACCTAGTTTAAAATCTCCTCCAACCCCCTAGCCATCTTCTCCCCCAAAACAGCTGAACCATCACCATTGAGGTGCAGTCCATCTCTACTAAAGAGCCTGTAGCCAACAGAAAAGTCAGCCCAGTTCTCTAAAAACCCAAACCCCATCTCCTCAGTGACACCCGTCTTACTCAGCACTCGTAAAATATAGTCGCTGTCTGGCCTTTTGTATAATAAGCATAATATTGGAATTCCAGCATAGCGTATCTGTAATAGTAGTGCCTAAAAATTTAAAAGATTCAACCCATCTTACTATTGGATCATCTATACACAGTGGGGTTATTTCGTGTTATTTCTTTCTAAAATCAATAACCATCTCAACACTTTTTGAAGAATTTAAAATCAAATTGTTTGAAGAACACCAAGATACCAATTTGGATATCTTATACCTGTAAGCTATATCACAGCAGCAGGGGCATTTAAGTAGGTAACACACATTTACAAGTAGGTAAAAAAACAACAAGTTGCAAAATGGTATAAGTTAATTTTATGACCCTTAATGGGGTGATGAACACGGTCTCCATGGAATAATGGAATTGCAATTACTGCAGTTTCTGAAAGGAAATGTACCATATTGGGGTGTTCCTAGGAATATATCCTTGTTATATGTGGGTTAAGTTTTGATAGAAATGCACATATCCAGACACAGATATTCAGCAAATTGGAATTTGTCCTGTAATTTGAACGGCCTCTGCTTTTTCAAAGGAAATGCCCGCACAACTTGGAGATACCCCCCCCACACACACACACACACACACACACATTATATATCATGTCCTGAATCAAATGGTATGTCACATGCATGAGTGCACAAAGAGTCATGGCCAGAAAATAGCCACAAATAGATCCAGAGTACAACTTTTTGCTCTAAGGGCAACTGTTCATTGTTTAAGACTCAATATCCCTTAGGAAACAATTCCAACAAACTATATACTTTTTGGAAACTCTACACCTCCAGCTATAGTGCTACCATTCTTACATTCATACATGCAGATTTTCAGATGCAGTTCTTTGTAGAAATGTTAAATCATATAAAAAAAAAAACAGCAAAGAAGGTTCAGGCAAAAGATCTTGACCAAACCTCAAATACGAATAAAAGTTCCCACTAAACACTGATTTAGACATTTTATATGAATAAAATGGTACCCTAATTACATCAGTGGACACAGAAATATGGCCAGCAAATAGCCTCAAATTTAGGTAATTCATAACCTTAGTGCTGTGCTCTAAAGGTGGCCATACACACACACACAGCGATACTAGGTAAATCCCATTAGTCCACGCTGAAAGTGACCAACCGCAATGCCGGTGAACTTCCATCGTCAGCATTATGGTCAGTTGGGAAGACAGAAAATTCTGTCTATCGACATCCGCTCCCTTTACTTCACAGTAAAGAGAGACAATCTTTATACCTTCAGCTATGGGACAGCACCATTCTTTAATTCATATATGCAGAATTGTGGACAGCGCTGCCCAAAGAATTTCATGCTTTCAGAAGATTTTCTTTAAAAAATTAGGGAAAGTTAGATTCAAAGTTAAAAGTTTTGCCCAAACCAACATTACAAGTAAAAACGGCTACTAAATATTAATGTTAATATTCTCCCACAAGTGTCCTGAATCAATCGGTATGCCATATTCGTAGATGCATATGTGCAATTACAGAAAAAACTAACCAGCTTTATAGTTTGGATATATTTCAGTTTTTTAAATGAAACACCCCTCAAACTCAAAAATACCCCCACAAACTATATGTTTAGAACCTACACACCAGTTACAGTGTAAATCTTTCATACAAGCAGAATTTTGCACATGGTTCTTTTTAGAAATCTGCAGATTTTCTGAAAAAAGTGACAAACAAGGTTCAAATATTTAGCAAACCTTCAAAACAAATGAAAATTCCCACTAAATATCGATCCTCTATATGTCCCAACTAAAAAGGTACCCTACTTGCATCAGTGCACACAGAGACACAGTCAGCAAATAGCCTCCAAGGGAGCCAATAGATAACTTTGGGGCTGTGCTCTAAGTACATACTTAATTTTTTCAGACTAAACACTCCCTTACCTGGGAAGCAATAAAAAAAATTAGACATTTTTGTAATCTACACTTCTTTAGCTGCCATTCTTTCACTTGTATGTGCAATCAAGATTCAATTCTTCATAGACCTTCATGCATTTAGATTTTCTGAAAAAAATGGGGGGGAAGGAGATTTAAAGGAAGAAATTTTGGGGGCGGAGTCTGACTGAACATGTGAGAGGTCGTATCTAGAGTGAGCTCCCACCAGAGCCGGATTAAGACCAAATGGGGCCCAAGGCACAAGTCAGATTTTTGGGGCCCCCCTAACGTTCCATTACACAAATATCACTATTGTAACGGTTATGTTATTTGTAAAGTATATAAAAGCCAGATTGCAAGTATTTTGTAATATTTATTAAATCATTTGACAACATAAATAACTTGACCACAATATAAATAGCAATAAACTATAAACATTATAATGATATATACTTTTAGTGCTATGTATTTATAGCAGCTTCTTTTAAAGTGCAAACTAACTTACTAGCCTACAATTCTCTCTATTACAATTCTCTCTATCTCTCTATCTGATAATAAATATGAGGTAGAATACAACATTGGAAACACTTAAAAACCAACAATATAACAATATAAATATATTGACCATAAAATAAAGAGCAATAAACTCTAAACATTCTAAAATTATATATACTTCTAGTGCTATATATTTATAGCAGCTTCTTTTAAATAAAGTGCAAACTCCTTAACTTACTAGCCTACAATTCTCTCTATTACACTGTCTGATAATGGATATGTAGGTAGAAATACAACATTGGAAACACTTAAAAACCAACAATCTAACAATATAAATATATTGACCACAAAGTAAATTGCAATAGTATAAACTAAATAAACCTAGTGCTATCTATTTAAAGCAACTTCTTTTAAATGAAGTGCAAACTTCTTATCTTACTAGCCTACAATCATATCACACAGTCTGATTATAGGTTTTTAGGGACAATACAACATTGAAAACACTTCAAACAAAACAAATCTTTCTTTAAGGACATGTAGTGCAAAAGTAGGTGAATAAAGAGACCGGAATATGAATGCTCTAAAATATATGGATACTACAGACTTGGGCACATTACATCTTAACTTTACGTGATTTGGCCTTTGCAAACGTATCAACAATGTCATCAAAGTTTAGTTGTCGTACAAGATCTGATTCCACAGCCAGCAACGACAATGCTGATAAACGATCCTGCCCCATAGTTGTTCTTCTCTCATTTTTAATTCTTTTAAGGCATGAAAAAGACCTCTCTCCACTAGCATTGGCAACAGGCATACACAGGAAAACACGCAGCATTGTTTCTACATTGGGGAAGGTTTGTTGAAGGTCATGGGTAATAATAAACTGCAGCATGGCCATTGGGCTTTTCAATGACTCTTGTGATGTTAAAGAAGAAAACTGAATAAATTCCTCAGTAAAAGTATCCTCAAGATCATTTTGGTAGTGTTGCTTTAAATTATCTGCCGAAATACGTAAATCCTCCAGTGACAAGGGTGGTTCATTGTTAAGTATTTCAAAACGCTTATTGAGAAGTTCATAAGCTTCATTACGTTTCCTGAGATGAACCAGAAGACTATCTATTATAACATTGAAAGTGCCAAAGATAAATTTTTCTCTTGGGGTAAACCTTTGTTCAGCAGTTTTTGGATCATCATGGAATGTTTTGCTTTTTCTTTCACGTTTTTTTTCTGCAGAATACACCTGATCAGATGTTAATTCCTTGGCTTCAGCTTCCCAAGTGTCAAAGGAATCTCTCATTTTTTGAACATAGTCAATTAAAGATCTGTACAAAATTACAACTTCATTTAGACAGATCTGTGTACTCTGTAAACTTTTACTAGTGGCATGTAGTCTGTCAAGTATGTTTCCCCATACAACAAGCATGATCACTGTCTCAAACTTATTTAAATGATCTGATAGTGCACTGGCTTCATGTCGAACTGATGCTTGGTTTCCAGAAATCCTTAACTCATCCAGTGCTTCATTTACTTGTGGAAAACCTCGCCGTAGTGCTTTTGTAGCATCCGAGCGGGCAGCCCATCTTGTGGATGACAAGTGCTTCAGTGAGAGGTTTCCAGAGGCTTTGTTCAGTTGATTTTTCAGTATTTCCCACCTATGAGTGGAACCTGAGAAAAAAGTGTAAATTTTTTCCAAAAAATTAAAAAATGACACGGCATTAAGGCAGCATTCAGCAGCACATGTTCCCACTAGGTTTAGAGAGTGGGCAGAGCAAGGCACATAATCAGCCAAAGGATTAAGATTGCGAATTCTTGCTTGCAGGCCATTGTATTTCCCAGACATATTACTTGCATTGTCGTAACTTTGACCTCGACAATGCTGAATGTCAATTTTTTTGTCAGCAAGCACTGTTAGCAATGTGCTTTCTAGGTGTTCTCCAGTGTGTGAGTGGATGGGAACAAACCCCAAAAATCTCTCCACAGGGACGTCTTTGTTAACGTAGCGTATTATAATGGTAAGTTGGTCTATATGACTTAGATCAGGAGTGGAGTCAACAATAACAGAAAAATACTTTGCATCATCCAGCTCTTTTACTATTGTGTCAACAACTTTCCCTCCCATAAGTTCTATAAACTCGTTAACTGTAGTTGAAGACATATAATTACTTACACCTCTCCCTGATCCTCCATACTTTTGAATGTGATCATGGAGAAATGGATCAAATTGGGCAATGAGTTCTAAGCATCCAAGAAAGACTCCATTTTGTGGTGATCCAAACATCTCATCATTCCCACGAAAAGGTAATCCCCGTTCTCCAAGAAACTTTACAACAGCGACAACACGCCTTAACACTTCTCTCCAGTACTTTTGTTCATTTGCTGCTTGTGTGACCAGGGCATGATCAATTCGACAACTTGACTTTGCCCTTTGCATGAACTTAAAAACAGATGCACGATGCTCAATGGAGTTTTCATGTTCCATAATGCGTGCATTCGCATTCTTCCAGTCACTGAATCCTGATGATGTAAGGGCATATGAAGAAGGACCGTACAACTTGCAAGGTACACAGAAAACATTCCCTGTTGATTCTGAATATATAAGCCAGTCACGGGGAACTGCTTTATCATCCTTTCGTTTTCTCAAAAACAAATCTGGGCTCAGATATCTTGTGACACCAGCATTCATTCTTCTTGATGCTGAGAAATTTGTACAAGTGTTTTTTATAATATTTTGGGAAATGTATTCTCGCAGACCTTCTGACACATCACTTCGCCACTCAGCAGGATCATGAGAATAACTTATTATTCGATCCTGAATATTATCTGTTGGTAAATCTCCAGCATCATCACTAAAAATAGGTTCAGATATTTCCAAATGATGTATGTCTTCTGTGTAGGAAGGATGCTTCTGTATGGAGGTTCCCTGTCCAGCATCATCTTGATTACTTTGTGTCTGTATGGACTCGGACGTTCCCTCTTCAACATCATCTAGATGACTTTCAGTTACCATGGAACTTGTCCCTGGAACTTCCTGGCTTTGTGGATGCAAGAAAGAATGAATCAACTTCTGCTTTTCTTTTCCTTTTTCAGCATCTCTCTTCTTTTTTCGCTTCTGAGCGCCAGAAAGATGTTTGTACATCTCACAGAACAGAATATTCGCAAAGCAGTAACTCTGTTTTGATAGAAAATAAAGAGAATGGGCAAGGAAAAGTCAGGCTGAGTGTGCCAGTGTAAGAAGCAGATACACATCAAATTTATATTCATGTGTAACAACATACAGAAATGTCACTCATATCTAAACACTCCAGTAGCACTGTACATTACTATCATCCCTAAACAATATATATATACTGTATTTACTACCCAAGCATTATTATATTTTACTGAAGCAACATACAATACAAAACATCTTTGCCACATCACCTAGCAACATATTATATGCCCCAAGCATGATCTCCACAAGATGTGCGTCTTCATACATGAACTGACAAAAGGTAAGTCACTTTTGGGAATGGAGATACCCTTTAATTAAATTGAAAACCAAGAGTATGAAGTTTTCCCATAAGATCCCTACTGTTGGTTTTCAGTCTAATTTGTACCCTACCCATAATGTCTGTATAACAGTTACATTGTGTTAGAGGTTGTATAAAGACATACGTCCATCTAGTCCAACCTTTATACCCTACCCATAATGTCTGTATAACAGTTACACAGTAACATAGTATTGGAGGTTGTATAAAGATATACGTCCATCTAGTCCAACTTTATATCCTACCCATAATGTCTGTATAACAGTTACATAGCAACATAGTATTGGAGGTTGTATAAAGACATACGTCCATCTAGTTAAACCTTTATACCCTACCCATAATGTCTGTATAACAGTTACATAGTAACATAGTATTGGAGGTTGTATAAAGACATCCATCCATCTAGTCCAACCTTTATACCCTACCCATAATGTCTGTATAACATTGGTGAAGCAAACCATTCATACTTGTACAGCAAACTGGCTCTCTATGTATAATTTAACAATTTATTTTTTAAAGTAAAGCTAAGTCCCCCTTCCCATTTATCCTATGTGCAGATGACATGCCTGCATAGGACTAAGCGGGCTTAGTTTTCATTTAAAAATCAAACTCAGTTTAAGCACCTTTCCATTACAATAAACCCCCAACAGATCTCTTAAAAAAATATAATAACTACTGTATAATGCACATTACCAATAAAATATTTAATAATATTTTGCTGTCACACATTAGAAAATCCTTCATCCCCCATTAGCACTAAAATATTTTGACCCAGTGTCTTTATTTATGCACATAACAAAGACAAAGTTTAAAACCATTTCTTGAAATCTAACCCCCCACAATTTATTTGGTACATTACCCCGTCATTTAGCAATAAAAGTATATTTTGCTGGCACCACTAGCACATCCCCCTGCTGGCACCACCAGCACACACACCCTGGGCCCTGGCACCACCAGCACATCTCCAGGGCACCACCAGCACACACATCCCCTGGGCCCTGGCAACACACCAGCACATCTCAATGGCACCCCCCCCAGCACATCCCTCTTCCCCCTCCCCAAGTCCACCTGGGCCATGGCATTGGCACCCATCTGATTGCAATCATTCATTGCACTCTGTAGGGAATCGGATGTGCTGGTAGCCAGGGGGGGATGTGCTGGGGGTGCCAGAGGGGATCATTTACTCTGGCACCCCCAGCACATCATCCCCCCCTGGTACCACCAGCACATCCCCCATCCATCCCTCTCCCCAAGCCCCCCTGGGCCATGATGGTACAACTGCCTACTGGTACCCATCAGAAAGCACTGGTGGCCGGGGGGGGTGCGCTTGCTTGCACACCCATCTGATGATTGCACCCTCGTCACCTCCACCCCCCATGGCCATGATGGCACCCATGACCCATCAGATTGCACTAGTGGCAACTGGCAAGGGGTGTGTGTGACAGTGCTGGTGCTTACCTGCACACCCATTTGCACACACACACCATGATGGTGCTCTAATTATTCCCCCCCATGATGGAACCCACCACCCATGCCATGAGCCATTAAGCCATGATGGTGCTCTGCCTCTTCCCTTCACCACCCATCCCCCCCCCCCCCCCCCCCCCCCCCCCCCCCCCCCCCCCCCTGATCCCTAACTTCTCTATCTACCCCTGTGTAGTTAAACATACCCTCCCCCCCATACCAGTTAAAATTCCTCCAACCCCCTAGCCATCTTCTCCCCCAAACAGCTGAACCATCACCATTGAGGTGCAGTCCATCTCTACTAAAGAGCCTGTAGCCAACAGAAAAGTCAGCCCAGTTCTCTAAAAACCCAAACCCCATCTCCTCAGTGACACCCGTCTTACTCAGACTCGTAAAATATAGTCGCTGTCTGGCCTTTTGTTAATAAGCATAATATTGGAATTCCAGCATAGCGTATCTGTAATAGTAGTGCCTAAAATTTAAAAGATTCAACCCATCTTACTATTGGATCATCTATACACAGTGGGGTTATTTCTGTTATTTCTTTCTAAAATCAAAACCATCTCAACACTTTTGAAGAATTTAAAATCAATTGTTTGAAGAACACCAAGTACCAATTTGGATATCTTATACCTGTAAGCTATATCACAGCAGCAGGGGCATTTAAGTAGGTAACACACATTTACAAGTAGGTAAAAAAACAACAAGTTGCAAAATGGTATAAGTTAATTTTATGACCCTTAATGGGGTGATGAACACGGTCTCCATGGAATAAGGAATTGCAATTACTGCAGTTTCTGAAAGGAAATGTACCATATTGGGGTGTTCTAGGAATAGATCCTTGTTATATGTGGGTTAAGTTTTGATAGAAATGCACATATCCAGACACAGATATTCAGCAAATTGGAATTTGTCTGTAATTTGAACGGCCTCTGCTTTTTCAAAGGAAATGCGCACAACTTGGAGATACCCCCCAACACACACACACACACACACACACATATATATCATGTCCTGAATCAAATGGTATGTCACATGCATGAGTGCACAAGAGTCATGGCCAGAAAATGCCACAAATAGATCCAGAGTACAACTTTTTGCTCTAAGGGCAACTGTTCATTGTTTAAGATCAATATCCCTTAGGAAACAATTCCAACAAACTATATACTTTTTGGAAACTCTACACCTCCAGCTATAGTGCTACCATTCTTACATTCATACATGCAGATTTTCAGATGCAGTTCTTTGTAGAAATGTAAATCATATAAAAAAAAAAACAGCAAAGAAGGTTCAGGCAAAAGATCTTGACCAAACCTCAAATACGAATAAAAGTTCCCAACAACACGATTTAGACATTTTATATGAATAAAATGGTACCCTAATTACATCAGTGGACACAGAAATATGGCCAGCAAATAGCCTCAAATTTAGGTAATTCATAACCTTAGTGCTGTGCTCTAAAGGTGGCATACACACACACACAGCGATACTAGGTAAATCCCATTAGTCCACGCTGAAAGTGACCAACCGCAATGCCGGGTGAACTTCCATCGTCAGCATTATGGTCAGTTGGGAAGACAGAAAATTCTGTCTATCGACATCCGCTCCCTTTACTTCACAGTAAAGAGAGACAATCTTTATACCTTCAGCTATGGGACAGCACCATTCTTTATTCATATAGCAGAATTGTGGACAGCGCTGCCCAAAGAATTTCATGCTTTCAGAAGATTTCTTTAAAAAATTAGGGAAAGTTAGATTCAAAGTTAAAAGTTTTGCCCAAACCAACATTACAAGTAAAAAGGCTACTAAATATTAATGTTAATATTCTCCCACAAGTGTCCTGAATCAATCGGTATGCCATATTCGTAGATGCATATGTGCAATTACAGAAAAAACTAACCAGCTTTATAGTTTGGATATATTTCAGTTTTTAAATGAACACCCTCAAACTCAAAAATACCCACAAACTATATGTTTAGACCTACACACCAGTTACAGTGTAAATCTTTCATACAAGCAGAATTTTGCACATGGTTCTTTTTAGAAATCTGCAGATTTCTGAAAAAAGTGACAAACAAGGTTCAAATATTTAGCAAACCTTCAAAACAAATGAAAATTCCCACTAAATATCGATCCTCTATATGTCCCAACTAAAAAGGTACCCTACTTGCATCAGTGCACACAGAGACACGTCAGCAAATAGCCTCCAAGGGAGCCAATAGATAACTTTGGGGCTGTGCTCTAAGTACATACTTAATTTTTTCAGACTAAACACTCCCTACCTGGGAGCAATAAAAAAAATTAGACATTTTTGTAATCTACACTTCTTTAGCTGCCATTCTTTCACTTGTAGTGCAATCAAGATTCAATTCTTCATAGACCTTCATGCATTTAGATTTTCTGAAAAAATGGGGGGGAAGGAGATTTAAAGGAAGAAATTTTGGGGGCGGAGTCTGACTGAACATGTGAGAGGTCGTATCTAGAGTGAGCTCCCACCAGAGCCGGATTAAGACCAAATGGGGCCCAAGGCACAAGTCAGATTTTTGGGGCCCCCCCTAACGTTCCATTACACAAATATCACTATTGTAACGGTTATGTTATTTGTAAAGTATATAAAGCCAGATTGCAAGTATTTTGTAATATTTATTAAATCATTGACAACATAAATAACTTGCCACAATATAAATAGCAATAAACTATAAACATTATAATGATATATACTTTAGTGCTATGTATTATAGCAGCTTCTTTTAAAGTGCAAACTAACTTACTAGCCTACAATTCTCTCTATTACAATTCTCTCTATCTCTCTATCTGATAATAAATATGAGGTAGAATACAACATTGGAAACACTTAAAAACCAACAATATAACAATATAAAAATATATGACCATAAAATAAAGAGCAATAAACCTCAAACATTCTAAAATTATATATACTTCTAGTGCTATATATTTTATAGCAGCTTCTTTTAAATAAAGTGCAAACTCCTTAACTTACAGCCTACAATTCTCTCTATTACACTGTCTGATAATGGATATGTAGGTATAAATACAACATTGGAAACACTTAAAAACCAACAATATACAATATAAATATTGACCACAAAGTAAATTGCAAATAGTATAAACTAATAAACCTAGGTGCTATCTATTTAAAGCAACTTCTTTTAAAGAAGTGCAAACTTCTTATCTTACTAGCTACATCATATCACACAGTTGATTATAGGTTTTTAGGGACAATACAACATTGAAAACACTTCAACAAAACAAATCTTTCTTTAAGGACATGTAGTGCAAAAGTAGGTGAATAAAGAGACCGGAATATGAATGCTCTAAAATATAGGATACTACAGACTTGGGCACATTACATCTTAACTTTACGTGATTTGGCCTTTGCAAACGTATCAACAATGTCATCAAAGTTTAGTTGTCGTACAAGATCTGATTCCACAGCCAGCAACGACAATGCTGATAAACGATCCTGCCCCATAGTTGTTCTTCTCCTCATTTTTAATTCTTTTAAGGCATGAAAAAGACCTCTCTCCACTAGCATTGGCAACAGGCATAACAGAGAAAACACGCAGCATTGTTTCTACATATGGGGAAGGTTTGTTGAAGGTCATGGGTAATAATAAAAATGCAGCATGGCCATTGGGCTTTTCAATGACTCTTGTGATGTTAAAGAAGAAAACTGAATAAATTCCTCAGTAAAAGTATCCTCAAGATCATTTTGGTAGTGTTGCTTTAAATTATCTGCCGAAATACGTAAATCTCCAGTGACAAGGGTGGTTCATTGTTAAGTATTCAAAACGCTTATTGAGAAGTTCATAAGCTCAACGTTTCCTGAGATGAACCAGAAGACTATCTATTTAACATTGAAAGTGCCAAAGATAAATTTTTCTCTGGGGTAAACCTTTGTTCAGCAAGTTTTGGATCATCAGGAATGTTTTGCTTTTTCTTTCACGTTTTTTTCTGCAGAATACACCTGATCAGATGTTAATTCCTTGGCTTCAGCTTCCCAAGTGTCAAAGGAATCTCTCATTTTTTGAACATAGTCCATTAAAGATCTGTACAAAATTACAACTTCATTTAGACAGATCTGTGTACTCTGTAAACTTTTACTAGTGGCATGTAGTCTGTCAAGTATGTTTCCCCTACAACAAGCATGATCACTGTCTCAAACTTATTTAAATGATCTGATAGTGCACTGGCTTCATGTCGAACTGATGCTTGGTTTCCAGAAATCCTTAACTCACCAGTGCTTCATTTACTTGTGGAAAACTCGCCGTAGTGCTTTTTAGCATCCGAGCGGGCAGCCCATCTTGGGGATGACAAGTGCTTCAGTGAGAGGTTTCCAGAGGCTTTGTTCAGTTGATTTTTCAGTATTTCCCACCTTGAGTGGAACGAGAAAAAAGTGTAAATTTTTTCCAAAAAATTAAAAATGACACGGCATTAAGGCGGCATTCAGCAGCACATGTTCCCACTAGGTTTAGAGAGTGGGCAGAGCAAGGCACATAATCAGCCAAAGGATTAAGATTGCGAATTCTTGCTGCAGGCCATTGTATTTCCCAGACATATTACTTGCATTGTCGTAACTTTGACCTCGACAATGCTGAATGTCAATTTTTTTGTCAGCAAGCACTGTTAGCAATGTGCTTTCTAGGTGTTCTCCCGTGTGTGAGTGGATGGGAACAAACCCCAAAATATCTCCACAGGGACGTCTTTGTTAACGTAGCGTATTATAATGGTAAGTTGGTCTATATGACTTAGATCAGGAGTGGAGTCAACAATAACAGAAAAATACTTGCATCATCCAGCTCTTTACTATTGTGTCAACAACTTTCCCTCCATAAGTTCTATAAACTCGTTAAATGTGTTGAAGACATAAATTACTTACACCTTCCCTGATCCTCCATACTTTTGAATGTGATCATGGAGAAATGGATCAAATTGGGCAATGAGTTCTAAGCATCCAAGAAAGACTCCATTTTGTGGTGATCCAAACATCTCATCCTTCCCACGAAAAGGTAATCCCGTTCTCCAAGAAACTTTACAACAGCGACAACAAGCCTAAACACTTCTCTCCAGTAATTTGTTCATTTGCTGCTTGTGTGACCAGGGCATGATCAATTCGACAACTTGACTTGCCCTTGCATGAACTTAAAAACAGATGCACGATGCTCAATGGAGTTTTCATGTTCCATAATGCGTGCATTCGCACTTTTCCAGTCACTGAATCCTGATGATGTAAGGGCATATGAAGAAGGACCGTACAACTTGCAAGGTACACAGAAAACATTCCCTGTTTTGAATATATAAGCCAGTCACGGGGAACTGCTTTATCATCCTTTCGTTTTCTCAAAACAAATCTGGGCTCAGATATCTTGTGACACCAGCATTCATTCTTTTGATGCTGAGAAAATGTACAAGTGTTTTTATAATATTTTGGGAAATGTATTCTCGCAGACCTTCTGACACATCACTTCGCCACTCAGCAGGATCATGAGAATAACTTATTATTCGATCCTGAATATTATCTGTTGGTAAATCTCCAGCATCATCACTAAAAATAGGTTCAGATATTTCCAAATGATGTATGTCTTCTGTGTAGGAAGGATGCTTCTGTATGGAGGTTCCTGTCCAGCATCATCTTGATTACTTTGTGTCTGTATGGACTCGGACGTTCCTCTTCAACATCATCTAGATGACTTTCAGTTACCATGGAACTTGTCCCTGGAACTTCCTGGCTTTGTGGATGCAAGAAAGAATGAATCAACTTCGCTTTTCTTTTCCTTTTTCAGCATCTCTCTTCTTTTTTCGCTTCTGAGCGCCAAGAAAGATGTTTGTACATCTCACAGAACAGAATATTCGCAAAGCAGTAACTCTGTTTTGATAGAAAATAAAGAGAATGGGCAAGGAAAAGTCAGGCTGAGTGTGCCAGTGTAAGAAGCAGATACACATCAAATTTTTATTCATGTGTAACAACATACAGAAATGTCACCCATATCTAAACACTCCAGTAGCACTGGACATTATATCATCCCTAAACAATATATATATACTGGATTTACTACCCAAGCATTATTATATTTACTGAAGCAACATACAATAAAAAACATCTTGCCACATCACCTAGCAACATATTATATGCCCCAAGCATGATCTCCACAAGATGTGCGTTCTATACAATGAACTGACAAAAGGTAAGTCACTTTGGGAATGGAGATAACCTTTAATTAAATTGAAAACCAAGAGTATGAAGTTTTCCCATAAGATCCCTACTGTTGGTTTTCAGTAATTTGTACCCTACCCATAATGTTGTTAACAGTTACATTGGGTTAGAGGTTGTATAAAGACATACGTCCATCTAGTCCAACCTTTATAACCTACCCATAATGTTGGATAACAGTTCACAGTAACATAGTATTGGAGGTTGTATAAAGATATACGTCCATCTAGTCCAACTTATATCCTACCCATAATGTCTGTATAACAGTTACATAGCAACATAGTATTGGGGTTGTATAAAGACATAGTCCATCTAGTTAAACCTTTATACCCTACCCATAATTCTGTATAACAGATACATGTAACATAGTATTGGAGGTTGTATAAAGACATACGTCCATCTAGTCCAACCTTTATACCCTACCCATAATGTTGTATAACGTTACATAGTAACATAGTATTGGAGGTTGTATAAAGACATCCATCCATCTAGTCCAACCTTTATACCCTACCCATAATGTCTGTATAACATTGGTGAAGCAAACCATTCATACTTGTCAGCAAACTGGCTCTCTATGTATATATTAACAATTATTTTAAAGTAAAACTAAGTCCCCTTCCCATTTATCCTATGTGCAGATGACATGCCTGATATGGACTAAGCGGGCTTAGTTTTCATTTAAAAATCAAACTCAGTTTAAGCACCTTCCATTACAATAAACCCCCAACAGATCTCTTAAAAAATATAATAACTACTGTATAATGCACATTACCAATAAAATATTTAATAATATTTTGCTGTCACACATTAGAAAATCCTTCATCCCCCATTAGCACTAAAATATTTGACCCAGTGTCTTTATTTATGCACATAACAAAGACAAAGTTTAAAACCATTTCTTGAAATCTAACCCCCACAAATTATTTGGTACATTACCCCGTCATTTAGCAATAAAAGTATATTTTGCTGGCACCACTAGCACATCCCCCGCTGGCACCACCAGCACACACACCCTGGGCCCTGGCACCACCAGCACATCTCCAGGCACCACCAGCACACACATCCCCTGGGCCCTGGCAACACACCAGCACATCTCAATGGCACCCCCCCCAGCACATCCCTCTTCCCCCTCCCCAAGTCCACCTGGGCCATGGCATTGGCACCCATTGATTGCAATATTCATGCACTCTGTAGGGAATCGGATGTGCTGGTAGCCAGGGGGGGATGTGCTGGGGTGCCAGGGGGATCATATTACTCTGGCACCCCAGCACATCATCCCCCCTGGTACCACCAGCACACCCCATCCATCCCTCTCCCCAAGCCCCCCTGGGCCATGATGGTACAACTGCCTACTGGTACCCATCAGAAAGCACTGGTGGCCGGGGGGGGTGCGCTTGCTTGCACCCATCTGATGATTGCACCCTCGTCACCTCCACCCCCAGGCCATGATGGCACCCATGACCCATCAGATTGCACTAGTGGCAACTGGCAAGGGGGGGTGTGTGACAGTGCTGGTGCTTACCTGCACACCCATTTGCACACACACACCATGATGGTGCTCTAATTATTCCCCCCCATGATGGAACCCACCACCCATGCCATGAGCCATTAAGCCATGATGGTGCTCTGCCTCTTCCCTTCACCACCCATCCCCCCCCCCGCACACACCCCCCACAACCAACCCCACTGTCCCACACTCCCCCACTGGCACTGGCAGTCTGGCACTGAGGTGAGGAAAGCAGTTTGTTCAGTACTGTATGGATGGAAGTACTTTACTTACTTACTTGTTCGTTGTCCTCTTGTCTCACTCTGCTCATCAGACTCTCACTCCCACCAGTACTGTACTGTAGTATCGGCCCTTACGCGGCACGCCTCTTCTCTTCTCCTGCGGCTGCCTGCGCGCCCAGCAGTCTCCGTCCGTCTCTCCTACCCAAGGCACGCAGGCGCACATGATGATGCGCTGCGCGCCGACAGCCCAGCCAGGCCCCAGACGAACTGAACCACCAATGATATCTCCGGTCGGACCTCGGTCCTCGGCCTCGCTCGAGTCGCTCCGAGTCCTCCACTCCTCCTGAACATCCAATCAGGACTCCTGATTGGATGTCAGCGGCCGGGCCCCCTGTGTGGACTCCAGCCAGGTCACCGTCTCGGCGTCTCCAGCAAATTAATCAATCATACTGATGATACTGCGCATGCACGCGCTGCCGGCTGCTATGGTATGGGTAAATAAAGGATTTTAATTGAATTGGCTTGCCCTATATATATATTTGTATTGTACTGCACACTGCACAAATTTTTAATGCAGTTGCAGATGATGATACTAGGGCCCCTGGACGGCTCCCGACGGGCCCCCTTGACATCCGGGCCCCAGGCACCTGCCTCGGGTGCCTTGTGGATAATCCGGCCCTGGCTCCCACCGAATAGAACGCAATCTTTAGCCTGGGGACGAAATTCACTGCATATTTAAACCAAAGGGGTCTCATCTTAACTCTTAATAAAAGCAGCCACCCCACCATGCCTCCTAAAAAAACATTAGGCATGAAACCAGTCCTTACGGGCTACTTTACTTCCACACCACGTGGAACACAAGATGGCACCGAAACAATAGAGAAAGAACAAGACTCCAATCTATGCACAAAAAAAGACTTGGAAACCCTTCATTCCAACATCGAAAAAATTATTCAAGCTTCCCAATACCGGCTAATTCGGGAAGTAAAACAGGAAATAGCCTCACTGGGTGAAAGAGTAACAATGCTCAAAACTTCAACAGTTTCAAGTGTACTTAGGCACACTGCTGTTGGCAGACCAATTATCACTATACTGTCAACAAGCGGATATAGAGGTCAAAGAAATCTGCCAAGATATACATTTACTATGAGACCAACAGAAGGACGCAGAAATATTAGGATCCGCAGGACACCAGAAGACGTAACAGACATAGAGGCATACCTGAGCCAGGGGAGGCCTCAATGGACTTACTATCAGACAGAGCCCACAGATCTTTACAAGCAAAACCTACTGAAGGAGAACCCCAGATAGACATAATTTGCAGACTTCATTACTTCAAATCCAAGTAGGCAATAATGACAGCAGCACAAACGTCAATGGAGGACAAGGAATCCTTTCTATGCCGACTGGATATAACTGATGACAAATCCCCTCAACACCCTGAACTGGTGACGCCAAGGGCTACCCCACCAAGCCCAACATGGACCCAAGTAGGAGCCAAACAACAGAAGAATCACAATAAGTGCCAACACCCTCCATACAACGGATAAGAAACCCATAAAAATGCAAGTATTTGGGCCCATGAGTGGGCAACATGGTTTCTATTCCTATTTCCGATAATAGACAAAAATACAAACAGAACTTAGACGAAGACTGGTGAATATGTTTCAACCAAAACGAATAAAACACAAAACTATTGTCATAATAAGAACTCACATATAAGCCTTCTGACACCTTCACACAGACTAAGGGCTATGGGCTTAATCCATGACAGAAATGGATATATGAAAAGCATAAACCTCCTGTATGCTTACAGCGCAATATCTCATTAAAGCTAATACAAATATATAATGATACTTATAATTTTGTGTTTGGGATTATTAGAGAGAAGAGTGGTAAACCCACATCTCTCCTATGTTTAATGTTGTATTAAGCAGTATAAATCTGTAAATGTCCTAATACTGTATTGTACCTTATTCTTATATATATTGTAATTCTATAAAATTAGTGATAATACACCTAAGGTAATTTACTCCTTTCACCCCTGCTTACTAAATCTCACCCCTTCCCACTCCTAAGGAGAACTAGCACTAGTGAAAAACTTGCAAGGGTCAAAATTAATCACCTCGGAAATGAGAGAGAGGGACAATCTTCGAATCCGGCAGATGTGGGGATTACAACTGTCTCATCAACAAAAGGTGCCCGGTGATCAATATCCATATATCCCCCCCCCCCCCTCTATCCCTTTGGGAATTCATCCAATGCTTTAGGGCTCATTAACACTAGGAACGGACAAAAACACAACATAAAAACGCATTGCGTTAAGTGACGTTTTGTATCCGTTGCTGCCCATTTGCGTGTGGGTTATTATCTGTTTGTGTCCAATGCGTTTACATATGTTTTTGACTGCATTTTTTGAATTTTTAAGGGGGCAGGACAAAGAATACAAAATCATGATGTCACTTCCTGGGAGTTTCAGGAGCTTTTGGAGAGGTAGCAGATAATGTTATAGAGATACATCTTGCACTTTTCTGCTGATTTTGTGGCTATTCTTTCAGCAATGTATGCGGAGTGTTGCCTTGCTCTCATACTGATAGCAGTGATGATGTGCCCCCAGCGTAACAACCGGAGGTACTGGGTGCATCCCCTGCTGGAGGACCGCCTGGAGAAAGGGCAGTTTTCAGTGCTGTATGAGGATCTTAGGCACCATCCAGAGAAGTTCTTTAACTACACCCGGATGTCTATTGAAAGGTAAGACTAGTTTACATGTTTTCTGTATGTGTTATGTAAACACTGTACTGTATTGGTGCTGCTTTCAGTGTTCAAATTGTGTCCCTCCACATGTTTGGAAACTACAACAACTCTCACTGCAAAAGCAGAAAGCAAGCAACAAGATGCTGCCAGTTGTTACAGTCTCCGTCCGTCTCAACAAAGGTTGGAGTTCCCTGTCCAGTGGTAATTGATTAATGTTCTATATAGCAACATGTCCTTCAGAATAAATGCACAATATTACCAAACAATCTTTTATTTAGTAAAAACTGGGGAGAGCTGTACAAACACAGATATATCACCACATATCTCAAAGTGTTTTAAAAAAAATAAAAGTGCATACATCTCTGCAATGTACAAACATACAGCAAATAGGTATTTAACATCATATCATTGCAAATAGCATAATTATACAGTTTATAAAACAATTGTTTCCACAAATATACAGTGTACATAAAGTGCAAGTACATTATTAAAACAACAACAAAAATTCCCTCCCCAGCAGGAACCAATATTAAACTATTGTTATCTAAAAAAACTTGTAAGCAGCATCCCTCAAAACCCACACTAGCGGCGATGCTAGCCATGACTGAAAGCTAATCCAGGAATCGAGGACAGACCTCCTATGTATCTGCAGTTTTGGACTCAGAGGAGGTGCCCGTGCGGAAGGAAGCTGGACGTTTTGGTTTTTGGGGGTGCTGCTTAAATACACCATTGTCTGTAAAACATTTCTAAACCATACCTTCATAGGAAACATTAACAATTTTTTTTTCTGCAGCTTTGAACTACTGCAGGTGTTGGAGAGTGGCCTGACCTACGAGGACACTCGCTTCAGAAAGAGTGTACCACCAGCTGAACGTCTTCTTATCACACTGCGGTAAGTAAAATTTATAATATAAACATTATATACAAACAGATACATAAAAAAAGGGATGATGATGATCATAATCAGACTTTTACATGTCATCTGCAAACAGTCTGTCATGTTTGGTGTTGTTGAACGTATGCAACTCTGACTGTTGGGGACCTTTCTGTTGGCGAGTGTGCAGGACTCAATCAGCGGAGTGTATTAATGTCTCTGGAGTGCTACTAAACAGGTCAACACTCTCGGCATTTGACTCCTCAAGAGGGAATGGTCTCCTTTCATCCTCCGAACATAAATTATCCTCAGTTCTGGAAAACAAATCACCTTGTGTGCACGTATGTGTATGCGTGAAAGTTGGGAGGCACAACATGTTGACATGAGATACTTAACGTCTTGATTGTAGAGATGGTCGCAGAAATGCCAATAGATTTGTTTATTTGTAAGGCCTCCTTGTACTGCTTCCGGACCCACTTCTACTTTCTTTCTCCTTCACATATTTCTTTCTGAAAGTTCTCGCGCACAGATGGCCAACGTGTTTTCAGCTCTTGCACTATAATGAAATAAAACACAATTTTTACTGTTTATTAATATTTTTTTTTTCTCAAACAGGTTTCTATCGACTGGACACAGTTATGCCTCCATAATTTCGGCTGGGGAAATCCACTATTCAAAAAATTGTGCTGCACACATGCAAAGTGATGTGGAAGGAGCTCCAGCCGACTTATCTACCTTTCCCTAACAAGGAAAAATGGCAGGACATCATCAATATGTTCTGGTTGAGGCATAACTTTCCAAACTGCGTGGGGGCAATTGATGGCAAGCATATTCGGATTCTGATGCCAACATGCAGTGGAAGCCAGTACTTTAATTATAAGAAATATTTTTCAATCGTTATGCTTGCTGTGGTTGACGCGGACTAATTTTACTAAATTTACTTATGTGAATGTTGGATCCTATGGTAGCACCAATGATGCCAGGATCTTCAGTAGGAGCCGCTTTGGTCAGCGACTGAGCATGGGCAAGCTTGACCTAACCCCCCCCCCCCCAACCTCTGGCCAAGGACAGAAGGGCCTTCATATCCTTACATGTTTGTTGGTGATGAGGCGTTTGCCTTATCTGAACATGTCATGAGACCGTTCTCACAAGCTCTCTCAGTATTTTGTAAACCCTGCTGGGGCAGTTTATTGGCAGAAAAATTGTATATAATATGTTTAGTATTTTCCCTAAGTTTATATATTAGGGAAAATACTGTTTATTATTACGGTTTATTGTTGTTGGCAAACATTTTTTTTTACCCTTATATATTGTTGTGTTTTGTTTCTGTACAACACATTATACCTAGCCCTGTCCAAACATGATTTGCAATTAAATGCATTTTACAAAATATTCAAGATAGAGACCTCAGCACATAGAGACTACAAGATGGAGACCTCAGCACATGGAGACTACATGATGGAGACCTCAGCACATGGAGACTACAAGATGGAGACCTCAGCACATGGAGACTACATGATGGAGACCTCAGCACATGGAGACTACAAGATGGAGACCTCAGCACATGGAGACTATTGCACATTGCCTGTAATTCTCCCCTATTCACACATTCACAGTTTGGTGTCCAAAAAAAATAAATACATAACATTTCACTCCCTTTGACTCACCCAAAATAAAAAGTATTTATTATTTCTAAAATAATGGCACATACCTTTTGCTCTGCGTTGCCTCTCAGACAAATCTGCCATTTTGTGCCACAAAGCTCTTTTGCAATTTCCAAATGAAAAACGGATGCAAACGCGTGCGTTGTTATCCGTTGTACAGCATTTTCATGTATTTAAAATGTGTGATGCAGTGCGTTTTTAAAACGTACTGGAGCGGAACGGATTATAACGCAGCAAGTGTGAACGATATTATGAAATCCTATGGAGTTTTACTGTCTGTTCGTTTTTTTAAACGCACCTGCATTTCAAAATCGGATACAAACTGATGTAGTGTGAACGAGCCCTTAGAATTAGATAAGAAACAAGAGTTCAAAAATGTATAAAGCATTTCATAGAACAACTCTTATATACTCCAAAACATCCTATACTTATGTTTTATACAATTTACCAATAGGTTTTATTATATAGATGAACACTTTATTATGACTTACTTCGATGAATAATTTAACTCATTCAAATGATACTGCTATTACCCCTGGGGGAACCCGCACTCTTCATTATTGCTCCTTTAATCATATTTTCTTCCCATTCTGAGGAAACAACCTCAAGCGAAAAAACATCTCAGAGGCCAGAGAAAGTAAGGGGTAAATTTTAAATTAAATGCTTGAAACTCCCTTTGACTAACCAAAACCTACCAAGGATTACTTTTGTCCCCAAAAAATAAGAACAGTAGGCAAGGGGCCAATAATCGAAGGCATAACCTACACTATGATCAGCTGTTCCACTGAAACAGACATACCCCCCAAGAAAGAGGAAACCAAAAGGGTCCCCCGGCAACAGGAGAAGCCTTTTTCGGCTCCACTTCCAGATCCCACTGAGAGAAACTGAGATCTCAAGTCTATGTATTTCATATTCTTAATAACCAGTTTATTTTGTAGTTCATGTTTTCTATCTAAGGGCGTACCTTATAAAGGTCCGGGAATATCTGATATGATAGATTTTTACGTTGGGGGTTGCACTGGTGGGGCCCAGACCACTGCAACATACAAACAAATCCAGTTCATTTTCAAGTTAAACCTCAAAGGGCTCCAGCTGAGTGAGTACCAGATATATGTCAAGATTGGCCTTGCAATTGAGACCCCCAGAGCTCTTTTAATATTCTTAAAGTTCGTGCACACGGGCAATTTGGCACGAGCCACGACCCCCGACGACAATGCATTCACGCGACGAACAGACGTTTCGGCCCAGAAATGCGCGTGTGTATTAGTTCTGTCGGGGGTCGTTCGTCAATCCCCCTGGCAGATTTGCCACCTAAATAAATCCTTAATAACAAATACAAACACACACAACGAGATAAAACAAACACTATTATTTCTTAGAAAATCAAGACCCCAATATTACCGCAATATCATCCTCAATGTGGACAGCACATAAGGTAGTAATAAGAGGTAAATTTATTCAACTTGCAGCAAGAGAAAAGAGAAAATGGCACACTTAAATTAGAGAATTAACAAAACAAATTAAGGTCCTGGAACAGAAAATTGGCAAAAACTGGACAGAGACCATAAGCCAACAATTGGATTCCCTTCAATGAGAATTATGTTTAATGTTATCAACCAAAGCAGAAATGGCTCTCAGACTCCTCAATTAGAGATTTATTATAAATTCAATAAACCAGACACAATGCTGGCTAATAAACTAAATCAAAAACTTATGGCTAACAAGTATCACGACCCACAATGAATATCAAACCAATATGCCTCATATTTCAAAAAACTATATAACGGGAACACACAGTCAAGATATCACAAAGACAATAGACACATTTTTATCTACATTAGCTGTACCAAAAGTATCCCAGGAACAAGTCCAAAGTTCAACCAAACCAACCTCAGAGAATGAAATAAGGGAAGTACTAAAAGAATGTAAACAATAGTTTTTTTTGCTTCACGGCACAATATTATAAAACCTATTCAAACATATTAATCCCACATCTGTCACATCTCTTTAACGCAGTACTACAGAAAATGGATAGTTTTCCCCCTGAAATGCTAGAAGATCATTTTATAGTACTCCCCAAACCAGACAGGGACACGACCCAAATTACAAACTATAGGCAAAAAATTTTAGCCAATAGATTAAAACCAATTCTACCAAAACTGATCCATTATGATCAGACAGGATTTATAATGAATCATCATCCAGACAACATACGGACTGCACTGAATCTTCTACAACAGGCCCAATCTACATTAGATCCATCCATGCTTTTGTCATTAGATATAGAAAAGGCCTTTGATAGGGTTGATTGGCAATACTTAAAAGAGACACTTAAAAACTTTGGCCTCCCAGAAATCTTTATTAATGCTGTCTTTAGCCTATTTAAGACACCAAAAACAAATGTTCATAATATGGGATACCCATCACAGGACATACATATACACAACTGTACCAGTCAGGGGTGCCCTTTTTCCCCATTATTATTCGCACTATGCATAGAACCAATGTCTGAAAGCATTAGAAAGAACCATAACATCACGGTATAATAATGGGAACATAAACCAAAATATCACTGTTCACAGTTGATAAACTTTTATATATCACACAACCTAATATTTCCCTACCACAGACGTACAAATGGACTTGGAATACTTTGGAAAAGTTTTAAAATCAACTTAAACAATTGCATATGGCATAAACATTCCCACATCAGATCAATACCTATTAAAGGGTCACTATGAAACAATTTACAGTTTACATTTTCTGAAACTACAATTTGAGAGAAGTAAAATGGTGGTACTCACATATTTATCTGTGCTTGCTTTGTCATTAAATTATTAATGTTTAGTGAGTGCTCCTTATTCCCCCCACCCTCCCTTACTCACTGCCTTCTTTTAGTGTCTGCGACACTTATAAATTCTGCACAGCCTCACCATGGACACTGCTCTGATTACACATCTCCCTCCCTCTCCCCCTTGCTATATTTCCTCTGCTGATTCTCTTAAGGTTGGTACACACGTGCAATCACGGGTCCCGACCCGCGACGCACGATGTGTCCGAACTTTTGTTTCGGCCAATAATCGGCCCGTGAATGGGCACTTTATCGGCCGAAAGGGCTGTTCAGTCGGGGATCGTTGCCCGACCGGGCTGATCTCCAAACGACCGGCAGTTTCGCCCAATAAAGGGCTCATACACAGGACGATTATCGGCCGAAAGGAACGTCCGGACACATCGTGAGTTGAGGGTCGGGATCCTCGATCGCACATGTGTACGAGGCTTAAAATGTTGCAGAAAGTGTGCTGGCAGGCAGGCAAAGAGGTCAAGCATGGGTTACATATTATAATTTCTGCTTCTGGAGTGACAGGTGTTTCCCTGTAAATGCTGTGATTTCAAATAAAGACTTCTCAGAAACTACAGCTCAGATTTAAAATCTGACGTTTTGGATTATATATATATATATATATAAAATATAACTTATCTTACTCAGAGCGCTCTGCATTAAGAAATCTTGAATCCAATGGTCAGATAGTAATTAAAAAAGCGGATAAAAGGGTTAGCATTGTGATTATGAACAGGGCAGACTATGTGAGAGAAGCTGAATGACAGTTGGCTGTAACAGAATCCAAATAAATTTCTGGATTATGATCTGACATGGGTTATTAAGAAATATGTTGATTACACTGTTGACTATGCATTTGAGCAGGTCTTATTAACAAACAGACTCGGAACTTTCTATGCACGGCCTATCCTAGAATTCCAGTTCTGTATCTTTTGCCTAAAGTGCACAAATGTTTGTCCAACACACCTGTCCGCCCTATCATATCAGGTATGGAATCAGTGCTGCAACCATTGTCACAATATGTTGATACATTCTTGCAGAAGATTGTTTCAAGTATCACAGTGTGTCTGAAAGACACCACTGATTTCCTGAAAAGGAAATCAGATCTCGATAACGTGACTGATAATGACATTATGTGCAGTATTGATGTGCAATCACTCTACAACTCTATTCCACATGAGGAGGGAATACACAGCGTAGAGGAAACACTACTGACCACAGATACACCATCCCCTATGGTATACTTTCTGCTTGATCTATTGGGTATTGTACTCAAGAAAAACTATTTTCATTTTGAGAATAACTTTTATATGCAACAGCAAGGGACAGCCATGGGCAGTAATTTAGCGCATAGCTATGCCAACATCGACACCAACTATCTGCCATGTACAATGCTGTTTTGACACCTTAGTCGGGGCAGTTCCTAAAACACCTCTTAGCCACAATGCAATCACACCTTGCATTCAGAAGGTCCCTAACACCTGGCAGTCAATGCTAATTGGACTTTTCAGGGTACTTAATTGCCAACAGATTTTTGTGCAAGTCATTCTGAATTGAGAAAGCCAGTCGGATGACTATCAAAACATCTTCAGAAACTAGACTCTAGTCCAATTGATCTAACTGAATACAACAGATATACTATGACCTGGATGAATGAGAACCTTCACAAGCATTTGGTTAGTAATGCAGGTAATGAAATGCAAAATATATCAGTTGGGGTTGTGGGCAGTAACTGCTAATTTTTTGTTTTAAGCGTGAACATTGCCTTTAAAAAGGGGGCTTCTTTCTACCCTTCTATACCTACACATTTGTGGCAGACACCATCACGAAGCCATCTAACGTGTATTGTGTGTAGTTAGATAAAATCTGACATCTGATTGGTTGCTGCAGAATTATAGCAGGGGCAAACTTTTCCACCTTTCATTAAAAAAAAACCACGGTTCTCATTTACAGGAAGGTGGTGCATCAAAAGTTGGGAGTTTGGCTGAGGCCACTCTACAACGCATCAAATCACGAACGCAAACACGAACAATTTCTGTGCGTTGTTTTGAGTTTGCGCTGTTTTCAAAGAGAAAACGCATGTGATTGCATGAAAAATGTTTGAACGCAAACGGACGGGCAATTGCATGTGCATAGGAAATCGCAGTAATGTTCGCGTTCCTGTTATTTCCATGTTAGCGAAAATCACGGGCGCAATCACGAGCGAAAACTCGCAAGAAACGTGCTAGTGTGTGGTGTAACCCTAACATTTTTTTTAACGCAAATTCGTGAAACTGGTAGCACCAGTTTGCAATTTACCCAGAACGTTAACTGCTATACCAAACAATTGCTGGGTGCCAAGTGGTGAATCTGCCCCAGTCTGCTCATTGCCTATTTATTTATAGAGCTCCTGTCCATCGACTGTAATATAATGCCCAGATATGGCTGTATACATAGTTGCCAACAGTCCCGGATTACCCGGGACAGTCCCGGATTTAAGAATGCAGCCCCGATCTTCTGATGTCCCGGTAAATGTCCCGATCTGGAGCAGCAACCAGCGTGCATGTGGTTTTATAATTTAAAGCCTTCCCCTGCGCTGTTACTACTATCAGATCCTCTCCTCCTGCAGGAGAGAGATCGAATTACAGTCAGTCTCACGTACTGTGCACTTTAGGAAGGGGAGGGTGAAGTGCAGCTTAGTCGTGCTGAATACGATCTCTCTGCCCTGAACACAACTGGAGGAGGTTAGTGATCTATCTCTGCCTGTCTGGTAAGGTGATCTCCCGATCGTATATTTGACCGACATGCGATCGCAAAATCCCATTCATCTTGCAATCGCATGTCGGTCGAATGTAAGATGGGGAGAAGCGGTACCGGCAGGATCGAAGGAACATCGCGTGAGCGCTCGGTCAGGTAAGTAAAATCTCATAGATGTATGGCCACCTTTACTTTAGCTCTGTATGCCTATCTATCTAGTTCTATCTATCTATCTATCTTAATAACCAACAGACCTTGTCTTGAGAACGACCCGCTGTTGGGTTGAAACGCGTTGACACACGTGTTATCTAATAAATATTGTTTGCATTAAGGAATCCCAGGAGTGCTCCGATCTGTTGGTTATTGTGATATTCTACCTGCTCACGGAGGCACCCGGGTGGCTGTGAAAGGAGGACGAGGAGTGCCGCTCCACCCCAGTTAATACTATCTATCTATCTTTATATCTATCTGTCTGTCTGTCTATCTATCTCTGCTATCTATCTAACTCTATCTATCTATCTTTATATCTATCTGTCATCTATCTATCTCTATCTATTATCTAACTCTATCTATCTACCTCTATCTATCTATCTCTGCTATCTATCTATCATCTATCTATGTATCTACCTATTATCTAACTCTGTCTGTCTGTCTATATATCTATCTAACTGCTATCTCTATCTATATATCTATCTCTGCTATCTATATCTGTTTCTCTAGCTCTGTCTGTCTGTTCCTATAGCTGTCATTCTATCTAACTCTATCTGTCTTTCTAGCTCTCGGTCTGTCCCTCTAGCTGTCTCTTTCTCCCTATGTGTCTCTCTCTATCTCTGTTGGTCTATCTCTTCCTAGCTATTTCTGTGCATCTGTCTATTACTGTCTTTCTGTCTATCTTTCCATTAAAAAAGAGCGTGAACTTTATGAAAGTTGGGGAGGGGCTAAAACTTGTGGTGGCACACAACAGTTTTAAAAATGTGTCCCTAGAATTTTTTTGAAAAAGTTTGGCAACTATGCTGTATAGATAACCCCCCATACAATACTTTAGGGGGATGTTAATTTCCATTGCTAGGACACGATAAATAGTGTTTGACACCTGCCGACTTACAGCTCTATTTATTTCTTTTACTAAACTTTACTTAACTAATTCCGCGTTTCCCGGTCACTGATGTTTACTGGGACTGAAACCCAGAACGGAAATCTCGCGGTGACGTAAGACGCACGGCGAGTCTCGCGGGGTATATAAACCACGCTCTGAAATCTCGCGATCTCTTCCCTTCTTCCAACATGGCGGTGAGTGTCTTTTATGGTAGTGTTAGAACGGAAATATTAATCCATCGCCATCAGTCCCCTGTGTTTATGCCAATGTCACTACACTAATGACACGGGGGTCGCGGGAAGCGTATTGTCAGTAATACTGAGAATCAGTTAGCTAGTTTGTCTGGGTAAGTGCAGTACGTATTGACTGTGTCCCGGCCTGCCTTCATGCTACAGTGTCCGCCTGTGGGTGGATTATATGAAGCTCGGGGTTGTTGGGAATGTTTTTAAGGGGTTCGATCTGTCTGTAAATAATCAGGGCGCAGCGAAATTAATAAAATGGTACAGGGGACAGTTTGGAAACGGAGGGATTATTTTCTAAATCCTATCGGAGCAGCCCCGTTGACATTCAATCAATTCTTCACAAACCACTATTCTGGTTCTTTTTTGCGTCCTTATGTTTGCAAGTTCCCTCCCTTGCCCATTCGTTTTGTGATTGTATTTCGGTTGTGAAGAACAGAAAAGACAGTTCCTGAAGAGTTGATTGAATGTCACAGGAATGGTTGACAGGTAAGTTATAATGTATGGGCACCTTAATCACCAAATTGAATATTGTACAATCTATGTACAACTAAAGGTTCATACACACGTTATGACGGGTGCTGACCCCCGAAGCATGATGTGTACGAATGGGCGATTCTGTTAATAATTGTTGCCCGGTCCTCCGGGCAGATCTCCGAGCTAGTGGCCATTTTGACTGCTTAAGTGTCCAAACACTGGCGATTATTGGCAAAAACGCTCATTCATTCACATCGTGTCGCGGGTCGGCACCTGCAATCGCATGTGTGTACAAACCTTTACATTGTACATCCGTCTTATCAAAGTATTAGTTTACACAATAAACCTTTGAGCAGATTACATTTGAATTGGTAAAATCTACTGTCCAATGATATTTACCTGCCGATGTTCTCATGATTTTTCCTGGCAAAACTACAAACCCTAAAATATTCAGGGTGTGGTTGTGTTAAATGTTGGCAGTGTATGGGAACCTCAAATGTTTGTTGCAAGCATCTCTGGGAAAATATTGTAGTAATAGCAATATGTAAAACAGATGCTCTGCTACGATTGGCTTGGCGATAAGAGATTGTTCCACTGTATGGCCAGCATTAGGAATGTACACTAATGCAGTTTTCAGTTCTGAAAAATCCCAAATCAGGATTGTATTACTGATCCTCATCGAATAAAACTCAACAGCCAAGTTTTGTAGCAACTCCTGTCATTTGGCCTAATCAGACATGTAGGGGTAATCCTATATATTGTGCCAGTTTTCATCTAATTATTTTAGTACAAATTATGAAACCAGATTGTTTGCTATATCAAATGGTCAATCAGGAGCAATATTGAATTAGGATCTGCTCTTGAGTACTTGATCTAATGCAGGCCTTATTACATTGATCTAATGCAGGCCTTATTACATTGCAATATTAACAATCTATACACTTTATTGTTCAAGAATTGCTTTGTGAATAGAGGCAGGTAACAATGTTTTTTATTGGACATTAACAATACTGCCAGTATTGCTGTATATATGGCTGGCAACATTTATTCATGTTGCGGTTTTTGAAGCCTATTTGCATGTTGGTATGATTCTCTTAATTAGTAGGCAGGTATATTATATAATGTAAATTTAAATGGTTGTGTTGATCTTTGTGCAGTATACGGTGCATGGTTATATATTGAAGATGCTTGTAAACACCTTGAACAACGTAAAAACTGTGCTTTTAATGGCACTTATGACCTAGGATCAAATAACATTTTACCATCCAAGACTGGCTTTTTCAGTCTGTGGCAACTTTTCTTGTGGCACACCTGGGTACCTAATGTTGCACCTAAAATGTTGTAGTTCCTCTATTTAGGAAGCTGAACAGTATGTATAGATTCATATTATGTAGTATATTAGTGGTTAGGTTCTCCAACTTTTGGTTGCCATTAGTCCTTAGTGTAAGAAATATTAAATGTAGAGCATAAGTGTCAAACTCGCGGCCCCTTCAGATGTTTGAAAACTACAGCTCCCAGCATTTCCAAGCTACATACTGCAACCAGGCAATGCTGGAGGTGTAGTTTCCAAACATCTGAAGGGCCTGCGATGTAGAGTATTGTTGAAAATTGCAGGTAACAGGCTTGTTTGCTTGACATGAATTGCCTCATTAAAGCATACAAGAAATGCCCCCCCCCATTGTTATAAATGTGGAAAAGCTATTGAATGCTCATATTAAAGATAGTTGCACACAGTACAGATTTCAGAAAGATGACAGACAGGATCTGCAAGAAATTTTCGGCCTTTCCCGAACGAGCGTTCGGCCGACCCGATCGTTTGGCGGCCGCGCGCTTGTTCGGGAAACAAGCGTACACACAACGATAAAGCCCCGATACCGTCGGATCCGACGGCATCGGGGCTTTATCGTTACTGTGTGTATCCAGCTTGAAGCTGGACTTTAAACTGTGGACAATAATTTCACCTGTATTCTGGCATTGGACTATAGCACTGGCATAAATATTAAGCTTGGTATTCAGTTTGTATTGAAATACTGGTAATATTGATGGAATGTTGACAATACAATGCTTCAACAGTGAAAGGTAATTTTGGCCCCCTGCTTAACCACTAATTTCCTCTTCCGATCTAGTCAGTAGCTTTTTTTTTTTTTGTATGCATGCTATTCCTGCAATTGTGGATTGCAGGCACAACTTGTCCAGAACTCACTACCCTGGCTTTTTAAATAGGCTTGTACTCTGACACATGACCAGACAATTATTGGCAGTTACTTCAAAGTTTGGTTTTGATTCCTGTTTTTCTTCCATTCTAGGATAGTTTTGTTTTTTTTTTCCCCCTGTATTTAAATGTGCATTTTTTTGTATGCAGGACAAGTCTGAGAAAGAGAACCCTATGCGAGAGCTGAGGATTCGAAAGCTCTGCCTGAATATCTGTGTTGGTGAGAGTGGTGACAGACTGACCCGGGCAGCCAAGGTGCTGGAGCAGCTAACCGGGCAGACTCCTGTCTTTTCTAAAGGTCAGTTGCCTTTAAATTTATAAAAATAAATTTGTTGCTTGAATATGTCTGGACATGTCTTGTGCCTTTATGCTTCACTAACTGTAGAGGGCTTTAATGAGCTGTTGGGGAAAAAAAGAGCTAAAAAAAGTATAAAAAGTCTGTCCCCCATGTGTGGAAACTGTTGTCTGGATGATGCTTTTAATGTGTGTACATAGTTTTATCCTGGGGGTTGCATGCTTAGTTGGTGTATTTAAATGGAAATTGGAGTTGTTGCAAGAAGCTAAGACCTGTCTATTTTTAAATAAAGATTTTTGTTTTAGTGTGTGTCTCCACTATACGGGGTACACATCGATATAAGACTGTGCAACCCAGGTTCAGAAAATATAACCAGCTATGCATCTTTGCTGGAATCTCAAAGTATTCTTACGTAATAAATACAGCGGACCGCTCCACATCCCTTTTCATAGGCACGCACAATCTCGCATTCCCTTTCCTTCCTATCACCGCACCTGATAGGACTTTCCAGACGCCAATCACAATCAGGAAGGGCACGGACACACCGCAACACCATTATATACAGGTAGTTATAATTCACAACAGGGTGCAGCGTCCGCATCATCCTTAAAGATAGGCACAAAGCCCAAACTTCTACAAAGAGATTCTATTTAACTATAGAAAATTGGAACACTCATACTCCTGTGGAAAAAGAAACTGTTGATACCAAAAAATTGTACACCCAAAGTATACTTAGTACTAGTAAAGAAATACATTACAAAAAACAATTCATAGTAACCATTTAAGTCCATATGGGGTACATGTTTGAAGATGCAGAATCCATTTGTATTTTACCTGTAATAGACCTTTAGCTCCATCTCCCATTGGGGTACTTGATTAAAGATCATGCTCCTTAAAGAGGGCAAACCATGTCCAGCTGTCTTAAAGTGTCTTGTGACCGACTGGTCACCAAATTTACCAATCCTTTTCTCCACATTTGGATTTGCCAAAGCACTCCTTATCAAAGTTTAATGATTAGCAAACCGTTTCCGAAAACTTGTCGTGGTCTTCCCCATGTACATTAAACCACACTGGAAATAAACTACAAATGTGCTAGAGCGTGTTCATGTTAACCTATATCTTATGTTGATGTGTTTTCCTGTTCTGGCATGTGGGGAGCTTATTGGGCTCCGCTTACTAAAATAAGATTAAGATACTGCATTAAGTTTTTGGCCACACTTTGATCATCTGAAATAGTTGCACCATGTTTGGGACTAGATTTAGTTGTATAAAAAAAATCTTAATGGTGATAGGCTGCCCAAATATTGCATAAAGGAAGGTGAATTAAAAGCAGTACTTAGAAATAATCCAGAAATATGAAATTGAAGGAAAAGGGTTTCAGAGCTTTTGTTGTATAAATCCAAGCATGTAACTGCTCTCTTACATTTCTGTGCAGCCCGTTACACAGTGAGATCCTTTGGAATACGAAGGAATGAAAAAATTGCTGTTCATTGTACTGTTCGTGGAGCCAAAGCAGAAGAGATCTTGGAGAAGGGTCTAAAGGTAGGTGCTTTCATATTTGATGAGGTACTTAGTTCACTATCAAACTTTTGTTTCATGGATAACTTGTTACACTGTAAAAAGTATTTTAAAAATACTGTACCTATTTGAAATGCACAATGTAGAGCTTTTTGGAAAGATGAATGCTTAGTTATGGCTATATGTTGCTACACAGTGATGTGTAGAATGTCAGGGCAGTTCTGGGGGTGCCTAGAATCTATAAAAATGTACTAACTCCTAAATTGTAAAGAGAAAATAAAATATGGTGAATTCCCTATTTTCATGTGATTTTAGTGCAAGTATGATCCCCTCAATATAAATTTAACATGCTCGCTTTATTTCCTAAAATTAAATTGCTATAATAAAAACGGCTTGATTATAGATAAGACCCAAGATTTTCAGAATATTCTAATTTATGATAAATATATATATTTGGTACTATCTGCTTCCTAGCCAATAGTTATTTTGTTTGTCATGCGCGCCCCCCCCCCGTCTTTATAGTGTTTAAAATTGCTGGGTATTGACAGTGATGAAATACCTTGTACGTTTTCAACATGGATGTTACATTAGTATATTAAAAAGTTGGAGTTGTGGGAATTTTGTACGGATTCCATAGCCATGATCACAAGTATTTTTATATGTCAAATTGCAATTAATCTTGTCATTTTAAAAGTTCTATCATGTTGGAAACTAATGCTGGCATGCATGTTTTTATCAAATAGGTGAGGGAATATGAATTGAGGAAAAACAACTTCTCTGACACAGGAAACTTTGGGTTTGGCATCCAGGAACACATTGATTTGGGAATTAAATATGACCCAAGCATTGGTATCTACGGGCTGGATTTTTATGTGGTATGTTCTTGTTAGCCTTTGTATTTAACCAGTGTTGGTTTTTATTTTATATATACTACATTTTAGTTAAAGCAGTTCTATCCCTGATGTATTTTGAACGATTGATTAAACAAGCTAAGTTTAAATGATTTTTAAGTCTGTTATGGATGCATTGGTACACTTCTTGAAATTCTTTAGAATAAGATTCTAATGGTCAGTGTGCATTAAAGGGTAACTGTGGTCTCATTCTTCCAAACTAGTAAGAATATAAAAATCTTTCCATCACATCTCTAGATAAAATTTGTGAGATGTTATTGCTGCAAAAGTTCAGCAATGTAACTTCCTGGTTGAACTCTTCCTGTTTTCAGCCATGTGACCAGCTTGTAGTTATGTGACCAGCCTCTGGCTGCATTAATAGGCTCCCCTTCTCAACTGTCAATTTTTTCCTCTGGTACTTCCTGATTTCCCCAGCAATAAGTCCTTACTAAGTATGCTTCTCCCTGGGGGAAAAGGGCTGGCAGAGGTCAGGTGATGTCACTCAACCTACTGGAAGTTTAAACATTCACCAAAATGTAATTTCTCACAGGCTCCAGCCAGAGATGCGATTGTTGGCTCAGTGTAAAGGAAATACTGCAGGTTATCATTTAACCCTAACTTGTTTTGAGACCACAGTTGCCCTTTAATAATTAGTAGCTTGCATCTACTATCCTCAGTGCAATGAATACAGTGCCTTTAGAGTGTGGTTGACTGCCAGAAAAAAAAAACCTGCTTATTTCAGGGCAACAAGCCTGACGGGTTATTTTCTTTTTGCAATGTAGTGTATGGCATCTCCAGAGGATGCGCAATGTTCTAATTAAGGTTTCAGTGATGGGGACAGCAGGATATGCTCTCCCACAGTCGTGGAAGAAAGATGCGACAGTCCTCAATATTTAGGTGTAGAAGGAAACTTTTTATAGAGGGTGTTATTTTTGAGGTGGAGGCTGAACAAAGGACTAGCGAAAACTGCAACCGCTGTCACTGAAAAAAAAAATCAATGTCTAAGCTATTTTATGGTATGTGAAAAAACTATTGGGGAGATTCAATAAAAGTTCTTATCGTTAATGGTGCTAATTTTTCCCCAACCAATCTGATCTTAGTTAACATTTGAAAGCAAACATCTGATTGGTTGGGGCAAAATTTGCACCAATTTTAACAATAAGAACTTTTATTGAATCTCCCTGTATGTCCTCAGCAATAGATGTTAGATTCATTTAATCAATCCGCAGTTTGACGAACGACCTGCGACAGAACCCACACAGACGGTTCTTGGCCAAACTGGCCATACGTTGAGGGTAGCGGTCATTGCTCGGATGCACATCCTGCGTGTGAACGAACCTCAAGTCTGGGAAGGTTATAAAGAGTTCACCCTAAAACGTCTTTCCAGACCACTAAAGCCTGGGCAAAATCTGAGTTGTCCTAAATGTGAGGCAGTGGGAAATCTGTTGCTTGCTGGAGTTGCTATGGTAAACTCAAATAGGCAAGATAAGGCAGCAACCTGGATTGAAGTCTTGTCCTGAAGATCTACTTTCTATATGAATGAAAATTGTGCTGGGGAGTTTGAAGTTACACATCTCTCCCCCCTCCTTTCTTGTATATTACAGCTTTTAGCATGGGGTTTACTTTTAAAATTCATTTGAAGGGCACACTTGAGTTTCAATCAAAGCTTTTAGAAACCTGATGAAGGGGATATAGCGATCCCTGAAACATATGTGATTTAATAAATAGCTTTGATTGAAACTCAAGTGTGACCCTCACATGAATTTTGCTTGTCCATGGTAGAGCACTTGGTGAGGGAGCACCTTCTGATTTACTGGCTAATAGCCACAAGGAGAGTGCCTGGGCCCAAATCCTTTATTGCTGGTTTACTTTTAAAATCTGCCCATTAAATTGGGACACAAAAAAATATTTTTTTAGACTACCTTAATGGTCTTGCAGAACTTTAAAATTTTTCTAGAAGCTTTATCCTCCTCCCTCCCCCCAAACTGGTTTGCAGGTGAGGGGGAATCCTTTCAGTTGTGATGTCCACTCGGTGGCCCCCTGGCTATGAATTCTGGGAGTTGTAGCTTTCAAACCTCTGGAGGGCCACAGTTTAGACATCCTTGCCCTACTTCATCAGCACATGATCTTTCGATTCAGTCCTGAGAAAGTGTGCAAGTATTGGATCAGCTAAAGGTTGTACATAAAAATGAAACAATCTCCCCCCTGCATTAAGACACATGGAAGATTTTCAAGGTAAGAATAAGCTCTTTAGTGTTCCTTTCGATAGAATTGGGTTTTTTTTAGCTTTTGTTTATGTGGTAGTTATTGGGACACTGCTACATGCAATTACTTGTCCACTGCTGAACATATGAAGCTGCAATCAACAGTTTCGAATAAACTTTAATCAAACAAATCCTGAACCACTGGGTGACAGTGAGAATAAAATCTAGCATTTCTCATGTTGCACTGAAATGCACTAATGCATTTGACTAACATGTGAGTACCCCTCTATTCATATGCATCTCAATGTTTACCAAAACTTACTTCCTCTTGACCCTCTCAAAAAAACAACAACTTTTCTTTACCTTGTATTGTATGCTGTAAATTTAGTTGAGAAAAGGAGCCCAAGAGGAAATTACTTTTTCATGGTTAAATAGCTACTGTTACTTCAATATATGAGGTTAAAAGCTGTTTATAAGTTGACCATATTTATTTTAATAGGTACTGGGTCGGCCAGGATTCAGTATTGCTGACAAAAAGTGCAAGATGGGCCGCATTGGATCAAAGCACAGAATTGGAAAAGAGGAAGCAATGCGCTGGTTTCAACAAAAGGTAAATATTTGGGAAAATTTACCTGTAGTGTTTTTTAAAGATGGCTAATGTGGTTTTAGTTTAAAGCAAATCTGTCCAGCCAAATACCTGCAGGTCACATCTAGGAGTTAAGTTTCTACATTCTTTTGCAACTTGGGGCCAGCAATTTCCCGTGAGCAATTAACCTTCTGACTGCAATTGCAAATCACAATTGAACTTGGTGTGGGATCTCTTCATTCTGTGGCTTTCTTGTAGCTTTCGCTCTCCCTGCCTGAGCGAAAAGTATTGTTTAAAATGTTAAGTTGCCTGGTAACTTGTTTCTCTGCCTGACTACTGACATGTAACTGAGACTGAGCTGGAAGCTCTACAGAAATTTACATTTTTAATTCCTACCTCCCAATATTGTTTTGCTGAAATGGTGCTGAAGCCTGGCAGAATCAATCCTGAATACAGGACTAAGCTGGCAAATAAACTGTATCTACTATTGCTCCTCAACCAAACTATATTGAGGTAGGAAAAATCAATCCTACCTCCCAGCACCATGTATTTATCCTTTAATAGATTTGTGGGGAGGTTTTTAAGAATATAATTGCCCCCTTCCACATGGTTGCCAACAGTTTGTAAATTCACGAATAGTCTAAAAATCTGCCCAAAATACAGTCCGTAACACAATTTTCCTGGTGTTACGGTCTCTTAAAATAGCAGAGGAACAAGGAATCTGAAACTAACAACACTGACAGAATAAATGCAACCAAGAACTTCTCCCTCACCCTGCACACATTCAGTTTCCCTCATTGGTTACTGGGTATTAGGGAGGCAGAGCAGTTTTAGAATAGGGAACAGATTTCTCTGTCTCTCCACTACTAACTTCACGCAGTGGAGTCGGTAATATAAGGGGAAAAAAATCTTCTGTTTCCCACACCCACATGGAATCAGCTGACAGTCTGTGCTGCTAGTGGTGAACCGCCTTAAACCTGGTTTAAGTTCTGTAGAAATTCTGCTGGGTCTTAGTACTCACTGCTGCTGTGCAAGTTTCCATTGTGTTCTACTGGAACCCACTATGCTCTGTTTTTGCTAAATTATTTAAAACTAGTGCCCAGTCCTAATCGAAGGCTAGTCGAAGTCCGTAGGTTTGGGAGACGCAGAATTGCTGCCCTGTTTAACGTATATGTGCTACCTGGGGAAGGGGAAGACCCACAAACTGGATTTTGGGCCTAGGCATTCCTTTCTGGCTACTAGCCAACTTCTTCAAAGGTGCTCCCTTCTCAGGTCCTCTACCATGGACCTACTGCTATAGCACAAGCAAAAAAGATTCATGAGAGGGGCACTCTTTCTGTGAATTCAATTTACTTTATTTGATCACATCAACACAACGTTTCAAGGACCAAAGTAAATTGAATTCACAGAAAGTGCCCCTCCCATGAACCTTTTTTGCTTGTGAAGCCCCACAAACCAGCCCTCCTGTCCAAAAGGCCGTGTCAGACAGCCCCCCCGTCCAAAAGGCCGTGTCCCCGTCCAAAAGGCCGTGTCAGACAGCCCCCCCGTCCAAAAGGCCGTAAGAAGGAAAAACTGCACACAGCAGAAGAGTTTGATAAGACGTTCGATTTTTACTTGGTGTAAATCTAAAAAAAGTAAAGATTTTGGAAGAATTAGTTTCCAGCAATGGGCAATTGTTTCCAGTATAGATACCCTTTAATTGTCTGTTTTCTCTAGGATAATCCTTAAAGGGGAGTGCCTTAGGTATGCTACTAGCTCCACCTCCTGTCCGTGAAAAATCTTGGGTGTCCAGGAATTTTTGCCCTCTTGTCCGTAAAATATTTAAATTAGGTTGATAACCCTGCCCCTTCCCAATTGCTAATTTTGGCAACGAAATGGCACATAGAAACTTGTCTTTACCCAACCAAAGGTCCACCGTACTTTCACATAATTTCCATGTGGTTAAATTTTATCACCACCTGCTGGCATTGTATGGAGCATGTGACCAAAATGCTATATGTAGCGCTATATGAACATCTGCAACACCAAGGGTCCACTTGGGAAAAGTAGTACTGAACATGTCTGTAATTGGCAAACTATTTTATTACATATAATGCTACAAACCTGAGGTAAAAATTACAATCCATTTATTTTTTTGCTTTTTTCTTTCAGTATGACGGCATAATCCTTCCTGGCAAGTAAACTGCTTTCAAAAATCAATAAAAAAAAAAAAAATATTCTGAAAAAATAAGTTGTGGTCTTTTATTTTTTTTATTTACTTTACCTGAATTCAGTAAATAGTTTTTTTTTCCCAACAGCAAGAAAACAGAGGTGGATGGTTTGTCATCTGAAGAATATAACTTTTTGTATGTCACAGCTGTAGTACTTACTAAATTTAAACATTCTCATTTGCTATTATTAAGCAGTTACTTTATAATTATAGTGGAGCCTCTTGCCATAGTAACTCTTCCCACCTGTGCTATGGCGACAGATTTTTTTTTTTTGTTTACTTTGTTTATGGACACTTGCTCTAAAGTGTTAATTAACATTTAGGATAAATGGCACTGTTTTAACCCATGCCTCCTGCTGAATGCTTTATTAAAAATGTCAAGGAAATATAGTAGGGGATTATCCAGTACACCTGCTCCAGTATGTTGTACACATTAGAACATTTGATTAAACTGCCTGTTCTAGTTTGGAAGAAAAAAACAGCCAATCAACTTTGATTTTTAAAGGGGCATTTTACTCCTATGCAGAAACTGACTTCTTTCTGACTCCTCTCCTCCATCTGCCCCAACACCATTTCCTCTTGCCTGAAAATGGCAATCATATGTTAAAGATCTGGAGGGTTGACTGGATGATTAGACAGGTGTCTGCACAGTGTTGCAAATGATACTTTATGATCTATAATGCATGGGGGTAGGAGATCAATTTCTGTACCGCTTTTGCATCATCCGGTCTTAAACAGATATCGGTCTTCTTGTGATCCTGCATTTTTGCCTGGTGCAATTGATTCGAAACTTTCAACTGGGCCTTGACTGCCTTTTGATCAAACTGATCCGGAAATAAATTAGTCTATCAATTTGATTTTAATCTAAGTAGTGAAATGGAGGGGGAATAGGTATAACTAGCATTATTCCAATATTTTTGCCGATACCAGCCCTATTTGTCTGTGTGGATGTTGGCAGGATGTCTTCTCCTGTACTCTCGCCAGACATTGCCAATAGATAAATCGGTATGGAGCTGCATTTGTGTTCAAGAGTAATGCAGCTTCCCAGCGTGCACCTGTTTGTAGGGTGTAGAAGATAAAGCAGCAGTGTTTACAATGACCATTGACTGAATGGTTGAGGGCTGCTCCTAAAATGTTTTTTCACTGAGTTCTAGACAGCTGCTAGAAAACCACGCTACGCATCACGCTACAGTTAAGTGTCAAACGAGATGCTCTGTTTACAAATGGCAGAGCTCCACCTTCTCATGCTATTAAAGCAGTAGCAAGATGCTGGCGTAACAAGTAGTCTATGGAGCGCTTGCCAGTAGTAAAAATGGAGGATGCACACCTATTCGTCAGCCTCATGTCCTGTTACGCTGCCAGTAAGAATCATGACTGGTGCTTTCACTGGTAACGAGTCTAAAGCACTTCCGTTTAACATTTTGCCAATTCTAAAGATGGCGGAGTCCGTGCTGGAAGTTGTGGAGAAGCTCCAGTCCAGATTATCTACCAACGCCGAACCCAGAAAGGTAAAATAAACCCCAAAGACTACTTGTAAATCTCCTGATTGGTTTATTTATTTTATACTTTAACACGATTCCTTCAACTAAAAAAACATTCTGCGAGATCTTTTGGATATTGCTCGGAAGCTGCGCCGCGATTGTACCGTGTGGAGAGGGTTAGGGTTAGTCGGGGAATATTCTGCTGTCATTACGTGGCTAACTTGCCACTATACGCTAGCCTGATCTGTTATGTAATAACTTCGGGTGGAAGTTTGTATCTAAGGATATATAGTTGTATGTTGAAGTCTGAGATTGAATCTCTCTTGTAGAAATCTTTTTATTCATTGAGCTGTGTATGGGTAACCATCTTTCTAGAGGGAAAATGGGGTGGGACGAGGGCCGGCTTCATCTGATTGGTTGTTAAAATACAAGATCCTAGCCTAAACTTTTACGCAAAACACTGACCCCCCTTTCCCCCCATTAAGTTTTAAAATTTCTCATAAAATACATATCCCATGTTAATAAGGCAAAGTTCTAACAGACAAAAAGTAAGACTCCGATGACCTATAATGCTGATGTCCAAGATTGGAACTCCAGATGTTTTTTAAACTACAACTCCCAGCATGCCTTTGGTGCATTCTGCGATGAAGTGGCTCTTAAAGGGAAACTTTCTCTTGAAAACAATGGTGCTTTGGGAGCTAACATTTTTTATCTTTTACAGTCCCTGAGATCATCTTCTAGTTTACATATTTGCAGAATAATACATTCTGACAGGAGAATAAAAATGGCAACTTTTTTTAAGGGAAAGTTCAGTGCAAATACACATGCTTTTCAGAAAAAAAAGAGTAGTATTTTTTCATCCCAATAACCATAATCTGCCAATTCAGCATTTTGTCTGTGTATAAATAAATGCAACCAAAATACTGACTTCCTGTTTGCAGGACCCCTAGTAGAGACAGTTATGGTCTTGCCCATGACCCAGCACCTGGGTTTATTCAGTTGCTCAGTAGAGATCTGAGCATCTTTGACCCATCCAACAGCCAATCAGTAGAAATTACTGTTTGGAACATTGCAAGGATTTGGTACATCCTGGGAAGTATAAGGACCGTTAGAACCTGAAATGTCAGCTCCCTAATGTCAAGAGCAGGGAACAGCAAAGGGTATGAAATCTCTCCCATTTTGACAAATCGGTTGAATATGTAAAATAACTAAGAAGGCATTACACAAATTAACAATTTAATGAATATTGATCATCTCCACTGAACTGTCCTTTTAAGCACAGGTTTCCCTGTATATATTTCATGAACAAGATCACACAAAGTAACAGTGTGCTTATTTTAATCAACTTTGTGCCCTAAAATCTCAAAGATTTTCTTCAATAGATAAATGTGTGAATTGTTTATATAATAAACTATAAAATAACCAAAAGTGTTTTCTAAAAATGTTTTCCCTATTTTTCATGAATCTTCTAAATTTGTTATATCTGTTGATGGCTTCTATTAACCCATTATGTCCATTGATATATTATAGAAATGCTTGCTGGCAACCTCAGTTTGTACCTTGTGCCCAATTGCTTCCTTATAGCTCTTCTTCCCCCCTGCTAAAAAAAAAGTTTTAAATCTTTATAAACTAGTGCAATAAGCACCAAAGAGCTCCAAAATTGATTTTAATCAAAATATAAAGTAAACTAACATTTGTACCCAAAATGTGAAAACTTTCCTTCTCACACCATTGCAATTGTAACACTATGATGCTTAAATGTACACTTAAAGGGGAACTGTGGTCTCCAAACAAGTTAAGTTTAAATTAAAGACCAGTCTCCTACCTTTAAAACGAGCCATCTACCACCTCTCTATGAACTCCACAGCCCAATATATAAAGAAATGACTGACCAGAAAGTTAATGGGTGGGAGGCTGACATGTGACATACCAAAGGCTTCTCCTGCACAGTGCTGCTGGCAAGCACAGCCTCAGACTCCCTCAGTGTGTGAGGGAGACAGGAAGTCCCTCCTCCTCTCTGCTGTGTGAAGTCCTGACAGAGTAGGTAAGGAAATCTACAGCCCTTCTTTCCCACTATGTGAAAACAGCCTTTTCAGGCAGAGTTCTCACTCTGCCTGAAAAGGCTGTTTCCACAGAGTTTTCTGTAGGGGGGGGCATGTGTCTGAGCAGGCCTTGTGCACCTGCGGATGGGTGGGGCCAAATGGGGCTGTAAGAGAATGGGCCGAGGGGGGCCTGCAACTGGAGGGACCAGGGTGGCTGCAAAGGGGAGGAGGAGACACAGGGCAGATTGACTGACATGGTTTCAGAGCAGGAAGAGCAGGGGAACTGGTGATGCTGCAGTCATATCGCACACAAAAATGTAAATATCTTCAAAACTATGCAAAATAAACAATAAAAATTAAATTGCAAAAATTCTCAGGAGCAATTCCTATCAATTTATCTAAAGTCATTTTTGGACCACAGTTCCCCTTTAAAGAAAAGACTGAAGGCCTACCACAAACTAATATTTAGCTGATTTCCTTTTTATTTTGCTTCCATTCTGTTCCTTGTAAAATATTTCTAATACTCCACTTTTAGAAAGACAGATTCCATGAGGCAGGTCTATATGCTGTAACACGATTATTATTATCTTAAAAGGGATGTCCACTTCCCCACTAAAAATTAAAAAATAGATCACTCCTACGGGGGCAGGATAGGCTGCTTCTTCTTTGTTTTGATCTGCTGGGCACTAGAGGGCATGTTTAAAAGTGTACAGCATACACTTAGACACCCAGCACCACAGATGAATTATTGGAGCCAACCCCTTTAACCCCACAGGTTAAAGGGCATGTACATGCAGCAGTAAAATATGTACTAACTCTTACTACACACCCCAAACCTTGCCATTGTTATATTTACTTACCTCCCCTCTTTTTCCTATGGTGCAGTTTTCCCGGTTATTACCACCTTCTTTTTGTAGAGGTAAGTCATTGGCCTTGATGTCACCGTCACACCTGTGACAGACTGCTGCAACCCATCATCAGGATACACATGCACGCTTACACATTCAAAGCCCTGCTCAAATAATGAGTGGTGTCACATTTACAGGGTGATAGAATAAATATATTGAATCGATTGAAGTCAGTGGATTGCTTTCTTGTTCTTTCTCTCTAATATTGTTTAGCACTGCAAGGCATCACATGCGACTGTGTTGCCAGCATCCCTTCATTAAAAAAACAAATGGTAGTAAACAAATTGGTCTCTTCATTCGAAGATATCCTAGCCTATAAAAACTGTACACTACAAACTTACCCCCTAGCATTCCTGCAGTGTTCAGACAACTTCCTGCCTTGATTGTTTATTCTGATCCTCTGAGGAACTTGACATATGCAAAAAATATAACAGAAGTACTCCAAACACAAATTTAGTTGTTCTTTTGGTGAACTTATTGAAAATTAGTCTTTACACTTCTTTTATCAGAAAATGTATGCAATCAAATCCAATCAAGTTTTGGAAATAATGTATTTGTGAAAATACTACTTAAAACATGGTGTATTCTCTTGGTACCCGCGTCCAACCCACACACTAGATTTAGCAGACTCCTGGATGCTCTCCACATGAGTGATGTCTGGAGACTCTTCCACCCTTGGGACAATGCCTACTCCTGTTTCTCGAAACACAACTTATACCATCAATAAAAACCATCAATAAAAAGAATTTTATCAGACCATTCACCCTGCTGGATGATGGCTGAAATAGCTGAAAGCCCACCTCCACCTAAATAGAAACTTAAAGGGCATGTCCACCCCCAAAACTATAATTTAACCCACTACTGGCCCCACTGTGTAGTGTAATAAAATCCTTACCTTACATCCCAGCTCCAAATGGCTGCCATGCTATGCCCCTCCAAAGTCCCAAAAACTGGCCACCAGGAGCCTAGCTAAATCCCACATAGGACTCTGCCTCCTGTCTCCCCTCCGGGAGAATTTTGCCGTGCGCACTGCAGCCCTCCCCTCCCCCAAGCGTAACACCCCTTGGTTATATTGTAGGTCTCCCTCCCCCAGCCCCAACCACCATAATAGATTTATCAGGAAGTCCCCCAAACTCTACTTACCTCACCTCTCTCCCCCAGCTTTTTGGGTACCCGTGTCCATGATTGGCGGCCTCTCAGCCAATCAGGGACGCGGCTGCCGGTCTGGCCCCCTGCTTGCAGTTCATGCAAGCAGAGGGCCAGCACAGTGCAGTGGAGCAAAGAGGGAAGGTAAGTAAATACCGGGGGAGTTTCGGAAAATTCTATTATGGCGGGTGGGGCTGGGGGATGAAGCCCTACAACAAAATTTAAAGGGGTGTACATGCCTTGGAGAAATGGAAAAATTTCTTCCAAACCAACGAAAGCCTGAACAACCCCATTGTATGTATGGGAAACGTTTGAAGGGCATGTCCACCCTTTAAATATTCTTTTAATATGTTTTAGTGATAGCTCCCCCAGCCCCAACCGCATTAATATTATTTGCAGAAACTCCCCCAATCTTAACTTTACCTTCCCTCTATCCTCCGCCGCACTGCCCAGCCCTCTGCTTACATGGAACTGCAAGCAGGGGGCGGGACTGGCAGCCAATCACGGAAGCGGCTACCGGCAGTTCAGAATGGCAGAGGAAAGAGGGAAGGTAAGTAAAGATCGGGGGACTTTCTGCAAATAATATTAATGCGGTTGGGGCTGGGGGAGCTAGCACTATAAAATATTAAGGGATTTGTGCTAGGGGGAGGGAGACCAAAATGAGAGGGAGGGGGGAGGGCTGCTCAGAGCATGCCACAAACCTCTCAGAGGTGGATACAATTTCCCCCTCTGCTAGGCTCCTGATGGCCAGTTTTCTGGACTTTGGAGGGGCATTGCTTCTGAAGTCACGGCACTGCACACACGCAACCCCTGAAAAGGCACAAGCCCTAGTAGGGAAGTTCAATTAAAGTTCTTATCCCCAACCAATCAGATCTTACTTAGCATTTGAAAGCTAACATCTGATTGGTTGTGGTAAAATTAGCACCATTTTAAACGAAAAGAACCTTTATTGGATAACCCTGTAAAGCTGGGTACACACACTACAGATTTCTGAAAGATGACACACAGGATCTGCAAGATCCTGTCTGCTATCTTTCAAAGGTCTGCATACACACAGTCCCAAGCGTTCTCCCTATGAACAGCACTCCTCTATAGGCAGTCTGCAGGCGCTCGTTAGGGAAAAAGTACACACATAGGTCAGATCCGACAGTATCGGGGCTTTATTGGTACTGTGTGTACCTAGCTTAAGACTCCAAACCGGACTGGTAGATCAGCTTCTTACTACAAAAACACAGAATAAACTACACTTCCAGTCCTTTAAATTCTATGACCATGGAGATAAATGCAGGAAGTAATTAGCATACTTGTGCAATCACGAACATAAAACCCCAATAATAATAAACATTACAGAGCCAATATGCCATCAACCAATGGAACTGCATAAAGTAGTGAGGCACTTTGCATCTTACTACTCTAATCTCTACACTTCCCTCTTTCAGATCGGAAATAGCAAATTTTCTCCAAGATATTCCCTTCCCCACACTCATCCCACAGGATAATAGAATGTTGGATGAACCCATTACTGTGTCGAAAATCCGACACACCATCTCAATTATGGCCAAGAACAAAGCCCCAGGTTCAGGTGGCCCACCAATAAAATTTTATTTACATTACATGGAGGTCTTAGCACCTCAACTGCTCCATCTATACAACCATATGTACACCTCAAAATTGCTTCTGACATCCATGTCTGAAGCACTTATCACATTCACCATTGGTAGCAATCTGAAACAATTACGATACTATTAAATGCTATTAAAGGACAATTATACTCACCTTCCCTCCGCTCCTCTTCTTTGTTCATTAGCTTTTACCCAGGGTGAGGACCAGAACTGCTAAGTCCTCACCCCTGGGTTTGCGTAACCTACAGCAGAGTCTTAGAGCAACGCTGCTTTGGTAGGCTCCGCCCCCTCCTCCCCCTTGGCGATGAAGCCAATAGGAAGGCACGCTCACAAGCGTGGGGTCTGAAAGTGTCCAGGGGTCTGAAAGGCACCAATATCCCTACACAACCACATCCACTCCTTTCACAGGCACAGGGATATGGGACAATAAACACCGGAATTTCTCACTGTTTTGGAATCAAGCTTATGGTTCCGATACGGGATATTCCAAGTCTCCTATTTACTACTCAATGACACCTTTAAAACCTTTGAACAGCTCCAACAAGTATATCATTGCTTTTGTAACCCAGTTCCAGACCCTATCCCCACAGCTACCTAATTGCCCACTTAGTGAGATCCTGAGCCGTAAGACTCTGCTAAACTAATTTCTGATATATATAAAGTTTTTCAAAATTTTTTAGGATATGCTAAAAAGAGCATATATTACCCCTATTCGCATATCCAAATACAAACCAAACCAAATACAACCCACTATGCCATGAATTCCAAATGACGCCAGGCACCTTTTACCACCTAATATGGTCTTGCTCTATAATCCACTGGCGACAAATACTAACTTTTCTATGTGATAAAATTGGATCCCCGGTGGGATGTGATCACAAGATATGTTTACTGGGTAATATAGAAGAAGTACAAATTAAAACATTCTAAATTATTAAATTATTTTTCTTAGAGAGGTGCTGTTTCTGGCAAGGTTACAGATAGTATAGTATAGTAGTATAGTATTTGAGGTTGAATAAAGACATTTGTCCATCCAGTCCAACCCATCTAGCAATACCCTCATTTCCTGCCAAACTGTTGATCCAGAGTAAGGCAAAAAAATCCACCAAATTTATAAAAAAAAAAATCCTTGCGGACTACAAGTGGCAATCGGAAATATCCCTGGATCAGTTCTACTTTATGTATCAATACTAGTAACTTGCAACATTAGTTGTTTGCAGAAACTCATCCAGCTTTTTCTGAAACTGTCCATTGAACCTGCCATCACAACGTCCACTGGAAGAGAGTTCATAGCTTTATCGTTCTCACAGTGAAAAACCCTTTCCGAACTTGAAGCCTAAACTTCTTTTATTCAAAGATCCACATTTCCTCTGACATGCTCTATTGGTGAACAATGCTCCAGATACTTTATTCTATGGCCCGTTAATGTATTTATACACAGTAATCCTATCCCCACGCAAGCACCTTTTCTCCAGCATACATTATTGTAACTTATCCAATATCTCTTCGTATTCAAGCTCCTCCAATCCCCTTATTAATTTAGTTGCCCTTCTCTGAACCCTTTTCATTTCAAAGATGTCTTTTTTGTATACAGGATTCCAAAATTGCACTGCATATTCCAAATGAGGCCTTACCAATGCTTTGTAAAGAGAGAGAATAACATTTTCCTCCCTTGAATCCATACCTTTCTTTATACAAGACCATATCATGCTGGCTCTGGCAGTTGCTGCCTGGCACTGCTTGCTACCTTTAAGTTTGTTATCCACCAAAACTCCAAGATCCCTTTCCAACAGGGATTCACTTAACACAGAGCCATTTATAGTATAAGCAGCACCAGGATTTTTAAGTCCAAAATGCATCACCTTACATTTATCAACATTGAATCTCATCTGCCACTTAGCAGCCCAATGTGACAATCTATCTAGATCTACCTGCAACAATTGCAAATCCTCTGAGGCGATCCTCTGATTGCAAAGACCTGGATTTAGGCCCTTCCTTCACTATTAGCAGACTGGAAAAACGCAGTCAACAAGGTGCTACCATACAAACAGATATTATATAGACACGGGATGCCCCCTCAAATATGCAAAGGTCTGGTTAAGAAGGGAAACTTCCCCTGAAACATGTAACTAAAATACCTCTGAACTGAAGAGATTAATGATTGAAACATAATCACAAATCCAGATCACAGACATAGTGTAACACAATATATCTGATATTAAATATATACTGTGGATGTTACTGAGCGGGGAAAGTGTTAGACACAGTCCAGGGAAATGTTAAATAGTTGCTAATTGTTTAAAATAGCATTAATTAGTTGAAACAAGAATGTGTATAAATGCTCAGGAGCGATTACTGTTAATACTATTGTATAACTTTTATTAATACTGTACAAGTTACAGTTGTATGTAAAAAAACTGATAATCAAATATGTTCTATTTCACAAATAAAGTTTCTGCATTCGGAGGGGATTAAAAAAAAACATGGTGTATTCTGTGTTCAATAATTGTAGAAGTCTTATACTTACTACACTGGTCCACTGAAATAAAAAGTAACCATTACCTCTTTTTTCCATTCGCAGTTAAAAAAGACCCTGAAGAGGCTCTGCGATTTGCCAATTACTGTTGATATACTAGTGGTAAGATGTAGGCAAATGTGTGGTGACTAACCATGATTTTACCAACATGACTTCAGTAATGTAAAGAATGCTCAGGAAACTGGGGCCATGAAATGACCTTATGAAGATATTTACTTTAAGGCTGAATGGTATTTTTTTTTTATCAGGGGAGATACCCTTTAAGCTGCGATTTTTGCAAAAACCAGTTATCGTAGCTCACACAAAAGGTAAAAAAATTGTAAAACCACGCAGTTTTATGCATTTTAATGGCATTTAAAGGGCATCTATAGTGAAAAAAACACATTGGCCCATTGCAAAGTTAAATTCATGAACTCTGTGCTGCCTTTCTCCTATATCTGTCAGTGACTTTGTTTTTCCATGGTGTCAGATCTCTGTGCAGCACTTCCCCCTCACCTCTGTCTCAACTCCTGCTAACCGACAAGCTTATCATGTGCAGTAGGAGTTAAAAGTTCAACATCCTGAAAAACACACCCACGCACAGTGGCCAATAGAAAGCAAGCTGTTCCGGAGACACGGATCTCTCCGTGTCCTGATCTCTCTCTTTGTGACCCATCATCGTTATTTCTGCCATCAATGCTACCTCTTTTCCCCTGCTAATGCTCTTATCTCTATGTATATTATAGAGCAGGGTGGGGGGAGGCACTTGAGCAGGGAAGAGGATTATGTCACAGGGATTTGATTGACAGTCCAAGTAGGAGTAGAGGAATGCAAGAGAGGGAATCTGAAAAAAGCGAAGACACTCTGGGGGTTGGAGGGAATTATAGAACACATGGAAGGAAAGGGAAAAAAAGTTAATTTTCTTACTATAGATGCCCTTTAACCCTAAAACACACAAAAGCACACAACAGAACACAGAACATTGCACTGCAAAAACACTTTTTTTCGATGCATGTTGTCTAGTGTAGTGTGAACAAATTATTGTTGACCTTGGCTAAAGTTAAATCAAGCAGGGTTATTCAATAAAAAAGATGTTAGCTTTCAAAAGTTAAATAATATCCGATTGGTTGGGGCAAAATTAGCACCATTTCAAACAATAAGAACTTTTATTAAATTTCCTGATAGGTCTACGGAGAATTACACACTGAAATGCATTTAGTAAGGCCAAGCTACTGAAATGCATTAGAGATATCCATGCCTATCCCCCTCCAATAAAGACTACTAGGGTGAGGACCTAAACACCCTGGTCTTCACCCCTGGGTTTATTGTACACTGAAAAAAATTACTTGGTCTTATTTCAATCTATACATGAATACATGTAAGCAGTACTTACTCTTATGTGTTTGTGTTGCTTCATAACTTCAATCCAATACTTATTTTTCCTCAACCCGTCACTTACTCCCCCAGCCCCCTGCCAGACTGTCTGACTCTCTGTGAGGGCAAGCATGCTCAGTAATCCATATGAGGCAGCACTGGGTGAGGGAATTTCCCACCATGCAGTTCACGTACCAACAGTCACCATTCCAGCTACAGCAAAACTATACACAACAGAAGAGTTAATGATACTAAGGCACTTGATTGACAGCTGAAATCTAAAATGTTTCATACTGGATATACAAAGAAATAGGGGACAGAAAAAAAAGTGGTACATTGTTAGTTGGGAAGAATTATAGTTTGCAGTAATGGGCAATTAAAACATTTTAAACTTACATACAGGTAAATCACCCCCCCAAACCCTAAATGGTAACATTTTAAAACCTGAAATATATAAGTCTAACCTGAAATCCTGCACAATGTTTTGTTGCCCCTGATACTGCTTCCTAGTTCTTCCAGTTAGCAACTGTCAGTTAAGGATTTGACAGTTGACATCACAGCCAATGACTGAATTCTAATCCCCTAGCTAGGACAAAGTATGATATATCAACATATTTTAAAGAGGCGGAGTTGTCCTTTAATTGAATGTTCCATTCTTTGGTCCATTGTAGCTCTTACCTTTTTTCTGCCCAGGGCCTAACCATGGAAGAAGTTTGTCTTCCTATTAGAAAGAGGAGGAGGCTACAACAGACTGGCAATTGGAACTTTCAAGTTAAGATTTACAGCAATTAAAGGTAAACCCAGGGGTGAGGACTGAGTGTTGTAATGGTAGGAGGTGGGTTGGAATTCTTTATATCACATTGTTGCATTTGGTTAAGCCAAGCTACTGAAATGCACTTAGGTAAAAAAAAGCAACCTGTATATATTTATACCATAGAATATTCGAAAAAGTTAAACAGTGCTATTATAAAGCAGATAACAATTTATTATTAATCAGACTCACCTATAAACTTTAGAGACATATGGGCTGGCCAGCCACATCAAAAGTAAAACACATATATAGGTACCATATATACTTGAATATAAGTCGATGCGAGTATATAAGTGGAGGTACCTCTTTTTACCTGAAAAATTAGTAAAACCTAATTAACTCGAGTATAAGCCGAGGGTAGAAATTGACCACTACTGCCTTCTGATTCAGTATTGTTTTGTGGCTTAAGTTGCCCTTTAAATGGACAGCAGAATTCCCATACATAAATCCCATGTAGCCCCCAATTCCTTGGCACTCCAGATGTTTGGAAACTACACCTCCCAGCATGCTTTGGTTGCTGGGAATTGTAGTTTCTAAACATGTGGAGTGGCAAGGTTCAATACATTTTAATTAAGTTTACCATAATTTACAATCCTCCTGACCCCCATATAGTAAATGGCCCTCTGACCCCCATATAGTAAAGGGCCCTCTGACCCCAATAGTTAAAAATGTCACCTGAGAATTGTAGTTTCAAACTGTCACTTGCACTGAACTAGCAGCCATTGTGCCCCAAACTGAGAAGACCCATTATATTTACAGCATCCAGATGAGCAGTGACAGTGCTGAGTGAGTCCAGCAGCCTGAATGCAGGAAGCAGGAAGGAATGTAAAGGCAGATCAGCTCCTGTAACTTTCCATGCAGATGAAGGATATTTTAACACAGTTTTGATTTACCCATATCTGCAGAAAATTGGCTTTATATTCAACATACCTCTTATTTGGATCTAACGGTGAGAATTGTCTATATAGACAGTATATACCCATGGTGTATTGATCTAGAGATTTGGAACTTCATTGACTTTGTTCACTTGAAACTTCTACAGACTGCATATGTTTTTAAAAAAAAATATGCTTTAAAAAAAAAAAAAAAAAAAATATATATATATATATATATATATATATATAAAATATGCTTTTATATATTTATTATTTTATATTATTTTCTTCTAATTTTGGGTCATATAAGTGAGTCTGATTGATAATAAATTATCTGCTTTATAATAGCACTTTTTAACTTTTTCGAATATTCTATGGTATAAATATATACAGGTTGCTATTTTTTAAGTATTTATTTGGAATGCTTTGTCCTGAGGACTTTCCTGAGGGGGGATCTCAGGGGCTCCTGAATAGGGGTTCGAGCTATACACATCTTTCTCTTTTTTTATTGAAATGCATTTAGGATGTCCATGCCTCATCCCTCCCCTAAACAGCCTGGTCCTCACCCCTGGGTTTACACTCTTTAAATGAATGTTCCATTCTCTGGTCCATTGTGGTAGGTTGGAATTCTTATATAACTTTGTTGTACGTTAATATCACACAGGCAATGAGCTATATAATAGAATGAGTAGAAGACCGAGAATGTCAGTATTATACATGTTTTGCATACTAGTTGAATTTTACATTTTGTTTCATTTCTTTGGCTTTTTGTCTAAAAATCTCTTTAAAGGGCATGTCCACCCCCAAAATTATATTTTGGTAAATCATTTTATTTAAAGAGCCAGAAGTGTAGTTAAAGTAAGATATTCAGCCCGATATAAGCCTTTAAAGGGCATGTCTACCCCTTAAATGAAAATTTATATAAAGGTAGATGACCCCCCTAAACTGGAATAGTTAGAAAGGTGAGAAATGTAGGGCTCATCTGTTTGCAGCAAAACTCTCTCCCCTCCCCTGTGCCTCTCAAATGTTTCTGCCTCCTCTTCAAGCTCTGCAAGCTTTTACATGCTCAAAGAAGGCAGCTAGGGGAATAGCACTCAGTGATTGACTGTAATGTCAACTGTTACACCCATGACTGACAGCTACTAACTGAAAGAACAAGGAAGCTGAAAGAGAGGTAACAGAACCTCAGGCAGTATTTTAGGTTACACTTACATCTTGCAGAAACTATTGCTGTTTTGGGTAATTTACCTATATACTATTTTTAATTTGAGAAGTGAACTAGCCATTTTAATCTTCCTAGGCAAACCATTGTTTTATTTCTCTGTACAAATTTTCAAATATGTTTGATTTTAAAGGTGTTATATATTTTGCTAAAAATATGAGACAAAATGAAAAAAACATTCCAATAAATGTGTATAGGTTTAATGGGGATTTCTGGCCTGTATTATTTTAAAACTAAAAGGACAGCCAAAGACCTCAAAATAAGTTAAGACGACACCAATGACTTATTTCAAGTATTTTCTTTTTCTTTTTTTGTTTTCACTGCATTTTATTTATTGTATTTTTTGCAAGAGTTATTAACACTTTCCAGAACTGTGTCTCTCATTTGGTTGGACAAATTGGACAAAATGTTCTAAATTTCATTGCTACATATCTTCTGCTACATATGCATAAGTTTACTTAAAGGGGTGATTCTTACATTAGGACTTTCAGAAATCCACAAATGCATGAGGATTTTTACCTTCCTCACTTCAATGAAATTATGACATTTATCATGATACAACAAAGGCATGGGTTATTAATGCAAGCAGCTTCAATAAACTCCAAACTCTATGCAGTGCATAATTTTTACTTGCCACTTAGGCCCCTTTGAATCAGTACACATTTCTATATATAGTTTGGTTAACAAATGGCACTTCCAGTAATTCTCTTTTCTATGAGAGTTTCAAAAATTAACTTTCTCTTTTTACCGTAAATTAGGAGACTGGAATAGGGAAGACTGTGAATGGTCTACGAAAACATGAAGATGTGGGAGATCTTGCCAAGAGTTTGGTTGCTCAGTGGAAGAAGCTAGTGCCACAGGAAACTCCAAGGTGCAATAGATTCTTTGCAATAGTCATGTTAATTTAATACATTGTACGAGTGAGGAAATATCTAGTTTTGTTGTACAAAAAGGGCCAGAAGTTCTACTAGCTCTTCCCCAAATTATTCTGTGCAACTTAGGAAATAGGATCTGACCTTCACCTGTGAACTTGCAGTTAAATTTAAGTTCCTTATGCATATCCTTATGCAATTTCCTGCAAGCAGAGGGCCGGATCAGAGCACCGGGGGAATGAAGCTCTTTAAGTACCTTTCTGATTGTTTTGTTTTTTTTTTGCAAACAAAAATGGCGGTTGGGGGTAGAATAGGGTCTCGTACACTGCAAAAAAAGTTTGTATGGAAGATGGAGATACCCTTTAAATTATTTATTTTATAGATGATTGAACCAACCTTTGTTATTAATCTCATTTTTACTATTAGCAGCATGTTGTTTACAGCACACTTTATTTTAACTTTGTAGAGTCACAGATTCTGAGGAGAGGGAGCACTGTAAAAGCAGTTCCAGGAAAAGGCAAATGTCTCCTTCTCCTAGGTATGATGAAGAGGAATATGAAGAACCACAGTCCATTCACCAGAGTGACAGTCTGCACAGACAACCGTTTGAGTCACACGGAGAACACATAAAAGAGGAGAAAAGTTGGCAGCACAGTTCAGATTATGAGGATTCAGATGATGGCCAAGGATATTCACCTGAACCCAGTCAAAGTCCTCCTGTTTCATATAGAGACAAACCAGTTCACAAAGCAGGCAAAGAGCCGAAATATTTGCACAAGGAGAAGCACCATGTAGAAAGTAAGGGTCTAAATTCAGAGAAAAAGAAAGATCGATTCCATGAAAAGGAGGTAAAAAAAGGGCTCCCATCTTCTGCAGGAAGTAGTCGAGAAAAGATCTTATACACTGATGTCGGAGATCATCAATTTAAAAAAGAGAAAATTAAGCACAGTGAATCCAAAAGTCATAATGATTATACTGCAAATGCTAAAAAACATAAGCACCAAGACAGACTAAAAAATAAGGAGGAGCAGGCTGCTGACATGCAGAATTTAGAAATAAAAAAGAAAAAGGCTGAAAGAGATCCAGAGGCAATACATGACAAAAGGGAAAAGAGCAAATCAAAGACTGGAACACAGGAGAAAAAGTCCATAAAGTTGTATGTCCCACCCAGTGACCAAGAGCTAGAGGATGAATTTGAGAAGCCAACAATGTCCTTTGAATCATATCTTAGCTATGACCAACCACAGAAGAAAAAGAAGAAACCTGTTGTAAAATCCACAGCTGTTGTACCTGAGAAGAACATCAAAAAACATAGTGAAAGCAGGACAGAGAGTAGGAACAAGGACCAGCATAAAAAGAAAAGTGAGATTTTGCCTCACAAAGAAAGGAATACTGAGAAGAGAGAATCCTCTTCATCTATATTTACCAAGGTTAGATATATAGACTCCAGTGCTTTGTATTGTGCGCATATGTATGAATAAAAGTCGGGTTTTAGTGCACACCTTTTAACTAATTTTTAAGTATACTTATCTGAAACTGAGAGCAAATTTTTATTGTGAATGAATTACATGTAGATATAGTGAAGATCATGTGTAGTAACATTTCTAAGTTTTCCATTTTAAATAAGTCAAAAGTTCAGAGTTTGCACAAGTGTGTGTACCTTTTCTGTCATATATCTAATTATCTCTGTGTACAGATAGAACAGGTACCGGTGTTGCCAGATATTCCACTGCCTTTAATCCAGCCAAATTACCGTCCACTTCCTTCCATAGAGTCTGTTCCTTTCTCTCCACATAAGCGGAAAGGTGAGTGCGTTTTTTTGGCATAAATCATTTTTTGTATTTTTTCTTTTTTTTGGTTGTTTGAAATGATATCTCTTGGTCTAGCTCCAATGATGTCTATGCAGGAAGATGAGGAATCGGAAGGATTTACTGGCCGCAGGTTCAACTCTAAGATGCAGGTGTATTCTGGATCAAAAACTGCATACCTTCCAAAAATGATGTCCCTGTATGAGCAGTGTATTCGGGTCCTGGCTAATAACATAGATTGTAAGTAACAGAATGTAATTAGTACTTTCAGACTGTTTTGTAAACAAGTTATAAAGGAAAAAGAATTAAAATTATTTGAAAATATGTTTTGGCTAATGGTACAGCTTCCACTAGCTGATTTAAAGATTCTAGGCTTCTCTCAAAGTCATTCACTTGCTGTCAAATGTTAGGTGGCTGTTGCCTACCCCAATTATTACATGTTTTTTTAAACCTATTTTTCAGCTATTTATGAAGTAGGAGGTGTCCCATTTTCGGTTTTGGAGCCAGTGCTTGAGAAATGCACCCCAGATCAGCTTTGTCATATTGAAGAATACAACCATGTGAGTAGTGCTGTCTGTTTGTTTATACATCAGCTATGCTGATTGCCTGATTTCATGCTTATAAATCTTTGGTAATTAAACTTTTGTAGCATACCACTAATTGATTTGGGGCTATAAATTAGCCCCTCAAATATTTATTGTACAAGATTTGTTTTTAATGAAATGCATGCGAAGACTGAAACCCCAGTATAGAATTGCATTTCACGTAAATTGCAACAAAGAAGCCATTAATATGAAAAGTTTAGAAGTTATCACAAATAAAATTTACTTGGGAATACACTATCAAGTTTATTCAATAAAAGTTTTTATCGTTAAAAATGGTGCTAATTTTGCTCCAACCAATCAGATGTTCGCTTTTAAATGTTAAATAATATCTGATTGGTTGGGGTATTATTAGCACCATTTTTAACATTAAAAACGTTTATTGAATCTCCCTATTAGGTTTTAGTTGAAATACCAGCTGTCGTCTTGAACTGCACACATAGGAATGTGTAACATTTCTGCTGATGGAGTCTTAATGCTATCGGAGAAGGGGAATGTGTGCAACCAATAAAGATTCTTGTTTTATAACCAATTTTACAATTTTTTTAAATTTGCATTTCAGAAATTTAGCAGTCAGTATAAAACATTTTGTATGTTTTAAAGGGCATCTATAGTGGGAAAATGAACTTTTTTTTCTTTCTTTCCATGTGTTCTATAATTCCCTACAACCCCCAGAGTGTCTTCACTTTTTTCAGATTCCCTCTCTGTCCTGAGATACACCAGTTAGAAGAATACGTGATTGCATTCCTCTACTCCTACTTGGACTGTCAATCAAATCCCTGTGACTTGATCCCCCCTCCCTGCTCTGTAATAAACATAGAGATAACAGCATTAGCAGGGGGAGAAAGGTAGCTTTGATGTTAGATATAAGGCTGCACTTGACCCCCCTTCTTAATAGCTTTCACTGATTGATGATGGGTCACAAAGTGAGAGATCGTAAACTGTACTGATCTCCTTCTTCCGTGTCTCCAGGACAGCTTACTTTCTATTGGCCACTGTGCGTGGGTGTGTTTTTCAGGATGTTGAACTTTTAACTCCTACTGCACATAAAAAGCTTGTCGGTTAGCCGGAGCTGAGACATGGAGGAGGTAACAGAGGGGAGGGAGAAGGGGGGAATGCTGCACATAGATCTGACACCGTGGTTAAACAGAGTCAGTGACAGATATAGGATTAAGGCAGCACAGAGTACATGAATTTAACTTTGCAAAGGGGCAATGTGTTTTTTTCACTATAGATGCCCTTTAAAATGTATTTGTTGTTAATAATGCACTATTGCAATCTAAAGACCCTCTTTGATAGGATAGTGCCAACTCATTTGTAGATCTTTTGCCAATTGTGACAAATTGGAAACCTTTACTTTTCACAATACCTTTTATGCCATTTTTCTTTTGCAAATCTTTTCATTGGTGTCTTTAGTGAATGTAGTAGAGTCCTGCATCAGCTCGGGAACCCACTAGTTACCCAATTTGCGGTGTCTGGTAACCCGCATTGGGTTTGAATGGGTTGTGGGTCCGGTTTGAGTAAAGAGAACTGCGGGTTGAGCCAGGTCGCGGGTAGAAGAATTCTAGTCTGGAAAAAAAAGTTTTTTTCTGGTCTATGAAGAGAGATCTGTCTGTAACAACTGAAACTGAGAATACATTGTTATCAATGTGTTTTTGCTTGGATAAATATTGAGTTATCAACAGCTCTAATGTACTTAGAATGTTATGTACATTGCGCCATTGAGGATAGGAATACAGACAGCTATGTTCAACTTTAACTCTTGTAGTGACTAGGTAGGTTTTGCAGAGATTACTTGGTAATAAAACAGTTAATGCTGGAGTGACTGTAAAGGCAGAGGTTAATCTTCTCTGACCTGTATAATAGAGGTCAGAGCCAGCAAAGTAACAATATCCCATAGAACAAAGTAACAAACTTCTATCTTGCACCTATGCATGAGGCCAGAGCAAGTGTCTGCATGGAAACAGATGGTATGTGATTTCATTGGTCTTTGTAAATCCTTCTGGCCATAATGATCTGTGGGATGTGGATGATTCTAGTGATGATAATAACAATCTACCACTTGATGAGGTTGAGCTATAACTACAGCAGGTATGTGGACCTTCAGATGATTGACATTTAAAACTGCCAAGTGCTGACAGGGGATGCTGGGAGTTTTAATTTTCAAAACACAGCATAAATATCTACACCCATATAAAGGTGTAAATATTTCACTGCAGCTCCACCTGCTCCCTATCCATAATCCTCTGATATGGTACCTGCTCATTGTAACTTTTACTGTCTACCATAATGCAAGTTTATACAGTGGGTGGAGATTGAAATGTATATTCTGCACGACATGATTATAAAATCATGGATATGTAACCAGTAGATCTCCAGATGTTTGAAAACTATAGCATTCCTTTACTTTAGAGTGAATGCTGTGAGTTGCAGTTTTTAAACCATCTGGATAACTACCCTGTCACAGATCAACAACAAAATAGTTGCAGATAAATATTTAAAATGAGATGAGGCCCTTGGGTAGGTAGATATTGGGGATAGTAGATATAATCATAAGGCTCCTATACTTTCAATGGGGAGGTGCATGGTGAGAATACTTATTACAGGTGCATTACTGACTGTAATAAGAATTCTCGCCACTGCACCTCCTCACCTCTCCCCCTCCCTCTACACTCCATACAAGTGAAGCTGTTTTCTGGGATGTAAAGGGTTAACCAATGCCGTTTTGTATTTTAATCTAAAAGTACTGACCAGGTTACACTCCGGTCCTCTCCCCCTCCCATCCGGATCATGTCACAGATTGAACTACACGGAAGATAAGGAGCAGCGTTGCATTCCAATGAGTCATAAATTGACTCAGCTGGCAGCTGAAAGCTGCTCCTTATCTTCAGTGTAGTTCAATCTGTGACTGGATCCGGATGGGAGGGGGATGGGATCGGAGTGTAACCTAGTCAGTACTTTTACATTTAAATCCAAAACAGCAGAAAACAGCTTCACTTGTAAATGAAGTATAGTAGGGGGTAGATACAGGAGGGGAGGGACAGGGGGTAGATACAGGAGGGGAGGGACAGGGGGTAGATACAGGTAGGGGGATAGATAAAGGGGGGGACAAGGAGGTAGGGGTAGACATGGGGGGGTAGATAGAGGGAAGGGTGGGGGGGAGATAAAGGGAGGTGGGGGGTAGATACAGGAAGGGGGTGACAGGGAGCAGTAGATACAGGGAGTATCTATAGGAGGGGGTAGATGAGTGAGTGAGTTGTTTGGTTGTGTGCTGCCTGTGCTGTGCTTTTTTTTAAAGGTATTATGTTTTATGTGCCTTATGTATTATATGGAATAATACGCTGAAGGAGATTACTTCACCTCGGAGTTCCGACCTGTATAAAAGCACTCGGCCTACGGGCTCCTGCTCCTATATGGTCAGGGAACTCCTTGGTGGTGTAAACTCCTTATATTACACTGTAGGTAGCTTATTATCCCTTATATATTGTATAGATATAAAGTTTACTTGGTGTTGATGGGAGGCAGGGATCACCCTGCCTGCTCTGTACTGTACATTCAGGGTTGCCATATTCGGCATGATGGGCGGAGTTGCGGTCGGGGAGGCCAGTATTAAGATGGGATTTCAGCTCTGACTGCGGGATTCGGGAATTTGTCCCTGCAGTCAGGACAATCCCATCCAAATAGGGATGCCTAGCAGCCCAATGCACATTGCACTCTATACCAGGGATCTCCTGCCTGTGGGCCTACATTTGTTTGAAATATGTAACTCCCAGCATTCCATAAAAGCCGGTCGGGTTTCAGGTCCAAAACTCGAGGGTCTGGTCACGGGTATAAAGTGGATAGAAAAGCGGGTTGGGTGCGGGTACTGATTTTGTGGGTCGGGTGTGGGTCTGGAAAATTAGACCCACGCAGGACTCTTGAATATAGTAAAGTGGAAAAACATATTCAGTAGTTTTCCTGATTACGTAGTTTAATATACTGCCATTGAAACCTTAAAAAGTATGGTGGAAAGTACAACTTATCAATAAGAATTGACATAAAGCAAAATAAGTACCGTATGCTTTGTTTCACTCTGTTAGCTTGTTGTTCTTCTTCCTTCTGTTTATGATGTAGTCACCCCCTCACCAACCTACCTCACCAAGAAGAATAATCATGTGTGCCTTAGGACCTAATGTTTCTGACTCGAGCTTTAAGCCTGTTAGCCTTGTTTTTCTGTAGGTTCTTATTGAGGACACAGACCGTCTGTGGATGAATCATTGTCAGAGAGATTTTAAAAAAGAAAAGAGAGAGGAATTTGAGTCTTGGAGAGAAATGTACCTCCGTTTGCACGAGGCTCGGGAACAGAGATTACTTAAGCTTACCCAGAACATCCGCTCTGCTCATGCCAACAAGCCTAAAGGTGAGAGATTTAAAAGCCTTCTGCAAAATGAAATGGAGACCTGATCTTTCTTTTAACTAATTTTTCAGGACACAAAGCTAATCTATCCTCTAACTATAACTTTGCTATTGGTAATCTCAGTGTGCATTATTAGTAATAAATTGTAATTTTCTGATTATTTGTGCAACATTAATTGGAATAATTTGAGCTGTGCTTTACCCACTTGGCAGGCAGGCAAGCCAAAATGGCATTTGTGAATTCCGCTGTAAAGCCTCCACGTGATGTACGCAGGAGGCAGGAGAGGTTTGGAACCGGAGGAGCAGCTATCATTGAAAAGTCCAGGTACCGATGAGAAGCACCAAAAAAAAAAAATGACAAACCTTTCTATAAAAGATGGGCATAACCCATGTCATTCTTGATTTGTCTTTGGTTATCTGCAGAATTAAACCATACACACCTATCAGTAACGCTAGTAACCATGTTGAGTCAGAGGAGCCACGATCATTTGAAGGACCAAGCACCAGTACATCAGTGTCACCACCAACCAGTGCTCAGCCCAGCCATGACCCTCGAAAACCGCAGATTAAAAGTATGTTAACAATTTTTGTCTTTGGGCGAAAAGGTTGGGACATATGTTGTGCTGCTGAGGATGTTATCCACTTTTTAACAGGAATGCAGTGGCAATTGACTTCTTTTAGACCTGTGATAGTCTTGAATAATACATAAAGATATCAGAAAGAACTACTAAAAAAACTTAATGTATGCTAGTCTACTATCCACCCAACACCCATTTGCCACTGATGCAGCAAAGAGTAATGCATTCTATGTGGTTTACTCCTACATTCACATCCCTAGCATAGATGGGCTACCTGGATAACTTACATTTTTGACATGCCTTATATTAAAACCCAATGTTCTCCCCAGCTGAACACCCAGCTATTTAAGGGGTGTGTCCGGCTGTTGGATCAGTTATGCATGGTGATACAACAGCTGGACACACACACCTAAATTAGTAATCATACCATCCAACTTTAAAGATTTGTCTTTAGTAAATGTGTATCAAATGCCCAGCATCCAGTGAAGCAAACTTTTTAATCTACTTTGGCTCCCTCATGAAGTCCGCACAATTGCTATATACTACAGCATACTGTGTATATTAAAGAAATATTATTCTAAGATTTGCCATGTTATATTTAGTCTGACTATTGATTTAGAAATAGTAGTTACCTGTACCTGCTGGGACGTCATTTTCTGGCACACTTGACTGTGTTTTTTTACCCAAACATGATCTGTATATACCTGACTTGGGGAAGGGGTCTAGCAAGTCTAATTTTGCAGGTCCCATGTTGAGCTTGCAAACACTATCAAACATATTGTGGGTTACCTGAACTGGCCCACAAATTTGTGTACCGGATATAAGTCTGTATCGGCCACATTCATGTATATCTCTACACATTCAACCAATGACTCTTAATCGTCTTAATAGATCTGCTATTTAGATGCAAAGCAATTTGCTAAAACTATAATTTTTTCCCATTATCCCCAGAGATGCACAAACTGCTTGTCTATAAATTATAACCCCCTGTTCTCCCTTTCACAGATTTTTTTTAATGTTATTTAAATTCTTCACATAATATGAAGATGCTCACACATGGCTTTGTGTTCATTGCCATTTTTAGCTCCCAAGCAGACTTAAAGCAAGCTAAGTAATAAGAAGAACAATTCATTGCATTTGTAAATGTTATCTTTAGGATTTTTTAGCATGTAGTGCATATGTACTATAAATCTGCTTGTTAACGGATCAGTATGCTGTAAAAAAAAAAAGTTAAGTTAGTTGGAAGCTGCAGATGTTGCAATTTTTTTTTCTATCCTCCTCCAGAGCCTACCTTCCCTGCTTCAAAAATGCTGGCTTCTTCATTCTGTATAGTGGAATGTGTAGCTCGCGCCTCCTCGCCACGTGCACACGCATGATGTTGCTGCGCACGCAACATGGTGTCATGATGTCGCTGCGCACGCAACATGGTTTCATGATGTCGCTGCACACGCAAAATGGTGTCATGATTTCGCTGCACACGCAACATGGTTCGAATCGCACCATTTTTGGTGCGATTCGCTTGTGGTCAGATAATGCAATGTTACCAGGCAACAGCGCGCACATACATAGGTTGTAGTGTGGCCTCAGCCTAAGGCAGCATTTTCAGATGCTAAATGCCTGTCCTATATTACCCCAAAATTTAATTATTTAGGTTTTTTTTCATCTACCCCATGCTCTGTTGTTGCTTTATATGCATCTGGCACATCCCCATAGACTTGAATCGGACTGACAAGACGAACCCTTGGCCGGATAGAGATAAAAGGAAAGGCTATGATTGAATGAAGACATTCCCCACTACTGGCACCAATGTTTAGTGTTGAAAAAAATCCTTACATTTTCTCCTCAGCTCCTTGTGGTTGTCCTGCAGTGGCTTATCAAAGTCCAGGAAACTGAAGAGTAGGAACCTGTCTGTGTGTAATAAAGTATCTGCCCCTTTCCTGTCCTCCTGGAGGACTCTGGCATGCACAGGAAAGTCCTCCCTCTGGATCCCTCATCACTGCTTCCTTATTTAAAACAAAGGAAAAATACACAGAGTGTAGGGGAAACCCCCGAACCCTGATTGCTATATTAATGTTTTAAAGTGCCCACAAATGTACTTACACCCCTTCATTCCCTTGGCTGCTCTAAAAACTGGTAGCCGCACCTGTGATTGGCTGCGGCTGTCGGTCCTGCACCTTTTGATCTTCCGTTCCCGAAAGAAACAGAAGAGGCAGAGGGCATGAATGTTGGAAGTACATTTCTTGGCACTTTTTAAACATTTTAATAAAGCTATCAGGGTTGGGGGGTCACCCTTTGCAGGAGAGACGTAGGACGTGGGCACGTCAGTACTTAAGTTACTCTTCTCAGCCCTTAACAAACATAATGGAGGAGCAAGGAAAAAGTGTGTCCTCTGACTCTCCTGTCAGTGGGACTGGTAAGAAGAGCAAGCCTCTTCTTCTTTGGGGCAGGAGCATGTTTTTCTTTGTTGAATCTTGCCAATACAGTTGTTAAGAAATTACAACTCCTAGCAATCAAAGCATGCTGGTAGTTGTAGTGCCAAGGAATTGGGTGTTACCAATATTGGATCTGGCTGTTAATGTATGGGACTTCTGCTTTCCTTTTTAAAAAGGCAACTAAAGCCTCAAAACAATACTGAATCTGAAGGCAGTGGTAGTCATAATTTCTACCCTTGGCTTATACTTGAGTCAATCAGTTTTGCTTGTTTTTCAGGTTAAAATAGGTACCTCAGATTATACTCGGGTTGACTTAATATTTGAGTATATAAATATAATATTTAGATAATTCCTCAGTTTGTCTTAATCAGGAAAACAATCATTGTTGTCCTGATGAATTATCTACATATTGTTGCCTATCGGGTGTAATTGGTGGAGTTACACTACCTGGTGGCACCTGGACTATGGAGCTAGATGAGTGCAGAAGTCCCATGTAATATAATTTGTATACCGTATATATATAATTTTAAACATGGTTTATTGTTGATTGCAATGCATTTTATACCGTACAGATAATATAATGAGTCTTGCGAAATATCAGCCTATACATGGTTACAGGATTATACAGGACAGTACTAGGATTATATCGATATATTTGTTGCGTGGATATATCAAATCGGTATTCCAATGTAACAATAATAGTAAAATAAACTATTTACAGAACAAATTCAAATTGATCTTATTATTCTTTTCTTAGTTATCCACTTGCTTATATATATATTCACACTGTAGATATTAGTCCATAGGCCGCCCGCCTGGGCCAACCCCCAGGTCCACAACATGCTGCAGCTTAACCAATTAGGAGTAGCTACAGAGGTTTTGGATGGTAACTCCAGCTGTTGAAAGATCAACCCAATGTATCATTGGATTCCAACCACTGTCCCCATATTTTGTGAAATCTGTCAGGGCATTTCCTATGTTTAAACCTAACCCTAAGATATAAATCGGCATTGATGAGATTGATCCACCTATTTAGTTTAGGGGGTTTGTTGGACATCCAACGTATAATAATTTTTTGTGTGCGTAAAACTGTGTGGTCTGCAAGAAGCTAAGCTACCCACTAGACCATATATCCTCCTCCATTAACGGCAACAATATTGTTGTTCTTAAATATATGAATTTATAGCTACATGTTATGATTTCTTTAGACTAATATAGATTTTCATGATTTATTACCTAGTAAGGGCTAGGCCACACTGCTGCACTTTTTTTTTGCGTTTGCTCTTGCGTTTTTTTTATATCATTGAAAACAACGCACTGAATATGCGTGTTTTCGGGTGCGTTGTAATTTGCGTTCTGCATTTTAAATCGCAATCACATGTTTTCCAATACTTAATGAAAAAACGCATGCGCAAACGCAACGAAATCGCACATAAAATCACATGCGATTCCGTTTGCGTTGCAGTGTGGCCGTGCCCTCACTTCTGATTTAAACAACATTTAACTTGATTTCCTATACAATTCCACTATTAAAAGTGACTAGTCCAGTAATTCCCACATTCCTTAGCACAGGGGATTTATATTATATTTTAAAGTTGCTCTTTTTCTTCCTTCCTGGTAAAAGCCATCAGTCATGGCCGGGACCCCGCTCCTCACTGGTAATTGCCTCTGCAAGCTCAATGAGCTCTGGAAGACCTTCTCTTGCATCTATTCATTTCCATGTTATTCTCCTTTTGCAAATAATTGATAATTTTGTTACTCTTTGTTAGCATATTTGTCTTGTACATTTGTGTTTGACAATTTTAGTTTGAGCTTTTTATTCACCTGATACATTTCATTACTGTTTTTCAGAAGTGGCTCCAATGATGGCCAAAACCATAAAAGCTTTCAAAAATAGATTCTTCAGACGATAGAGCTCAAGAAGCTTATGGACTTTATATATATATATATATATATATATATATATATATATATATATATATACATTTTTGGGGGGGTTGGGGGTGAAAAGATAGAAGACTGTTCATGGGCTTTGTAGCAGATGGTGGAGCAAATTACACCTGAGGATACTGCCTTCCACCCACCTTGTTCCCTTGGCATCAGCAGAGAAAGACCACATGTTTACATGTAATGGTATTCCATTTAATGGTGTTTCATCCAATGTTAAAATGGTTGGTGTTTTAATCCCCATCTTTTGTGGAGCATTGATAATGATTTTTAGGCTTTGCTTTATCCCAACAATGACTGTGAAATCAATTTGATTTAACTATTTTAAACAGCATGAGATACTTTTTTTTTTAGTTCAGTTACAGTATTACAACTTTTCATAAAATCTTGGTCTCTTTTTGGAACAGGTTGTTTTATACTGGAAGCCTGTATGTTTTCTTTTAAAATGCCAGTGATTTGGTGTGGAAGGAGAGATCATGTTCACATTGTTTCCACCATCATTGATCTGGTGTTTTGCAATGTTGCTGTGAGATGTAATAATTTGTTGTGAACTGTTAATTTACCCTTACCCATCTGTAATTTTTATGAATATGTCCTCAGACAAACATTTTACAAACTGTAACATGAATTCTAACCTGCCTTGGAAAATGTAACTTGTGAATGCTCCTTTCCAAGCAGAAACAGCAGTTTTACCCATAAGTAACTATTTATTTATTTGTAGTTTGTATGCCCAAATAAATCACCAGTGACCTTAATTAGGCACTTATGCAGAAAAGCAAAAGTTTGGCTGTGCTAGTAACAGGCAGAAACCAATGGCATAAATAGGAATCACTGGTCCCCCAGCAAACTATGAAAGGTCCCCTCTACCTGCATCATCTATAGACCCCTGCAGCGTCTGCTTACCTGGTAATTATACCCCTGAATCAATGAAATGTTTTTTTATTAGTGGCAGACAAGAAAACAATACAGCTGTTTGCAGTTATTCGTGCTATCGAGTGTTCCCCCATTTTATTTATAATATAGTGGATAATGCACCCCTAACTGTAAATTATATAGTGGATAATGCACCCCCAACTGTAAATTATAAGGATATTAGAAGTCACAGAGGATTTCCGAGACCATATAAAAGTACGAGGCTGCAGGCCAAGTACCTTTTATACAGGGCACGGAACTCCAAGGTGATTTCTAATTTCCCTTTAATTTACAGTTGGAGTGCATTATTTATTATAACCTACCCCTTTGTGACTTCTGGATTCCTTCTCCTCCTGGAACTGTAAGATTATAAGAAATCCCATAGAAATCCACTACAGGGGTAGGTTATAAGGATATTAGAAGTCACAGAGTTCTGTGACCATATTAAAGGACGAGGCCACAGGCCGAGTACCTTCTATACAGAGCACGGAACTCCAAGGTGACCTCTAATATCCTTATAATTTACAGTTCAGGGTTTATTATTTATTATAACCTACCCCTTTTTGGCTTCTGGTTTCCGGCACCTCCTGGAACTGTAAGATTATACGGCTATAATCTTACAGTTCCTCCCATAGAAATCCACTGCAGGGGTAGGTTAGAATTTTATAAAGTGTTATTACCAAATTATTTAGAAGTGATAGGTTCTACCACAAGGCAACAACCAACCCCAGTGCCTGAACACTTGGATGGTCTGTATATGGTGGGTTTATTGCTTTGTATGTTTGTTGTAAAGGTCATGCACTAATATAACCCAATACACAGCGGTTATAAACGGGCTGGGGAATTATCTTCCAGCCTGATTCCTGTAAATCGTTTTGCGGTTATAATGAGATGAAATATTTTAACACCACAGTTATGCAAGTGATTTTATCTGGATCTTAATAAAATGCGAACACTGGAGGAATTTGGTCTAAGTGATTGATTTTATTTTTACCTACACCGGGCTGCCATCTAATAGACTTCCTGGTTCTACTTGGCTAAAGGACGTGCTCATCGGCTTGGGTGTACCAAGGTGGCTGGTTTCAAGTGATCGGTTCGGGAGGAGCAAGATGGCTGGCTTCACGTGATCGGTTCGGGAGTACCAAGATGGCTAGTTTCACGTGATTGGTTCGGGAGGAGCAAGGTGGCGGAATACTTGTTACTTGGGCGACGGACATGGCGCACCGACACAGTCATGGCGGCGGCTGTTCCTGTGAAGCGGGGCCGTCAGATGAAGCAGAGAGAGGCCTGGAGTATGGACTTTTTCAGAGGATAGACCATAACAAGCTACAGTGTCTTAACGAGAGTCGAGAGGGGAGCGGGAGGAGCGTGTTCCGAGCCTGGAACGAAAGAAACGACCGGAGTCGGGTGAAGACACTGAATGTGAAATGTTGCGTTGTTAGCTGCTGCTGACATACAGTCTATAGACATGTCTGTTACTATCAGAAATACGCTGTGGGTTGTATGCAGCAGGTTAGCTAAGGTGTGGTTAACCCTCGGATGGGCGTGTCAAATCATTCCCCTGATCAGTCACATCTTCATCTAATCGTGTTATTTGCCAGAATGTGTAAACCCCGTTGAATGCATTGCAACCTACTAAATTCCAAAAGATGTTTTCCCTTTTCCTGCAGATTGTTCAATTTGACTTCTAGTTTTTATTTTGGCCCCACATACAAACCAGTGACCAGGGCCAGATTTGTTGTACTAGGGTTATCCCGAGAAGCAGGGATACCCCTACCATGAAACAAACCGAGACATTTGCTCAGGACGCTTGCCGTGGAACAATTAAAAGACGACAGTTAAAATAAATTACTTCTTTCTGCAATACTGCATTTCATCACCAGTCCACCAGTGTTAAGTCAGTCCTGCAGTTCACCAGTGTTAGTTAGCCGACCACACCCACCTCCACAATCCACGCCTATGCTCACTGACAAAGCCATGCACACTTCACGTAAACACACACTCCATCTGCCAATAGGCGGCATTTTAAATTTGTTTCGGGTGCCAAAAACCCTAGGAGCACCCCTGCAGAGAAGATGCCACTAGCTCTGCTAGTATGAGTTTTGAGGCTTGACTTGCAAGTGATTAAAGGGCATGTCCACCCCCAAAACTATAATCCCCCACAGTAATGGCCCCATCATGTAGTGTAATAAAATCCTTACCTCACATCCCAGCTCTATATGGTTCTCCTGTAGTCCCCCCCCCCCCCCCCCCAAACTCCCCCCCCCGAGGATAGCAGAGTCCATATAGGACTCTGCCTCCTATCTGGCCTCCGGGAGAAGTTTGGCTTGCGTACTGCAGCCCTTCTCCCTCTCCCTCCCGATTAGGATTCCCTCGTAAGCGTAAAATGCTTTTTATATAATATCTTCCCTGTCCCCCCAGCCCGAACCGCTATATTTTTATTATTAGAAAGTGCCCCAAACATTACTTACCTTCCCTCTTTCCTCCGCCGCACTGAACTCCCGGCAGCCGCGTCCATGATTGGCTGCCGCTCAGCCAATCACAGACGCGACTGCCGGTCCCGCCCCTCTGCTTGCATTTTCTCGGAAAGAGGGAAGGTAAGTAAAGTTTGGGGCACTTTCTAATAATAAAAATATAGCGGTTGGGGCTAGGGGGGACAGGGGGAATATTATATCAACATTTTTTTGGAAGGGTGGACATGCCCTTTAAAAATCCTAGTATTATTGGAGATCCTTGAATCCACCATGTAGCTGTTTAGATAAAAGCATGCATTGAGGCAGAATTAAAAGTAAAGTAAGTGTACACACAAATATTACTATAGTAGAAGTAAACTAGGTAATTGCATATCTAAAGGATTTTTGTAACAGTTGTGATGCAAGTTTGATTTTTCCCAATTTCTTGTTGCATTCTTGACTATGCTGTCAGATGTAAGTCCAAACATAAATTATCAGCGCACACCAGCCTTACAGCAAATGGTGTTTTAATAACACGAGAAGTTACGGTGGCAAAATGTCACCTTCTTCAGACGTAACCATAAAGTGCAAACAGTGTTCCTTAAATAGAGGGATGTGAAATACAAAGACAGCCATCAAGTGGTGAGAAACAGATACAATCAAGGAGATTCAATAAAAGTTATTATCGTTAAAAATGGTGCTAATTTTGCCCCAACCAGTTAGATGTAAGGTTTCAAATGTTAAAAAGGATCTTATTGGTTGGGGCAAAATTAGCACCGTTTTTAATGATAAGAATTTTTATTGAATCTCCATGAATGTATCTAAAAAATGGATAAAACAAACATCTTTATACTCAATACTATGCTAATACTATGCTTCAATACTATGCTACACATATGAAACAAATGTTGAGAGAAACATGATAATGTGATGTGGAAACCACTCATCATATAATAAAGTGTATATATTATCATAATAACATCAAAACATTACTGTGCATAGAATATTGCAATAAAGTGGTTTTCAAGTGCAATTATTTCATATTGTGTTTCTATTACGGTATATCCCCTTTTATTATCAGTGATTCTCTACCAATGTCGGTATAATTCACAGCACGTGTAGTTCTAAAATTTTTAATATTTTTTAAACTTCTAATTTTTAAAAATTTGAACACTTTGAGATTTCACTCATCACAATGTTTTTATCATATGGAATAATATTTCCATTTTATGAAACCACTATAGTATGCACTTTATTGCAATATTCTATGCACAGTAATGTTTTGATGCCAACATATTCTGTGGCGCTTTACAATTACATAGTCATACATTACATACAGGGTAATACATGTTATACAAAGTCATACTTATTACATACACAGGTAATACATAATATAAGTAAACGGAGTGTGGAGTTTCTTACAGCAACACCGTGATACAATAGGAAAGAGGACCCTGCCCAAAGAGCTTACAGATTAGAGGATATGGGGGTGAGACATAAGGTGACGGGAATTGGTAGGCTGTAAATTGGCAGTGGAGCGTGAAAGGCGGGTTGGATCATATTGGGTAGTAAGAGGGGTAATGCTTAGGCCAGGTTATATGCTAGCCTAAAGAGTTGGGTTTTGAGGTTATGTTTGAAGGTGTTAAGGGACGATGAGTGATGGACAGACAGAGGAAGGGAGTTCCAGAGCAGAGGGGCAGCACGAGTAAAGTCCTGAATGTGGGCATGGGAAGAGGTGACCAGGGTGGATGAGAGGAGGGTATAGATTGCAGAGCGGAGGTTGCGCCTGTTGAGAGAAACCTTATAATATATGCACTTTATTATATGATGAGGGGTTTCCACATCACATTATCATGTTTCTCTCAACATTTGTTTCATATGTGTAGCTAGTTTTGAGTATCAAGATAATTGTTTTATACATTTTTTAGATACATTGTATTTGTTTCTCACCACTAGATGGCTTTCTTTGTATTTCACATCCCTCTATTTAAGGAACACTGTTTGCACTTTATGGTTATGTCTGAAGAAGGTGCCATTTTGCCACCGAAACTTCACGTGTGTTATTAAAACACCATTTGCTGTAAGTCTGGTGTGCGCTGATGATTTGTTTATGTTTGGAATTATATACCGATGGCTTAGGTATGTAAGCAGGCACCCAACAGGAAGACTACAAATGTGGATATGAGTAGTGTGTGGAACAACCTTTGAACTTTTATCTTTTGAACCTGTTCAAGATAAAATGTAAGGAGCATGTCCAAGCCTCTGTGCGCCCACAATCCAAACAAACACCAGTGATACGATGCATGTTCACTATAAAACACATTTGACATGCCCTAACTTATAGCCTAGAAATAGCAGATTGAAACCCTATACTTCTTATCTTCCTATGGTCTTATACACATGCCCAATATATTGCGTTTGATTTATTTCCCTACACCAGTATCCAAGATTGCTGCCAAAAACAACTGCAGCAACACTGTAAACCACTGAAATCTAATTGGTTGCTGCAAATTAAAAAAAAAATCTCCTTATTGCATCAGACCCTAAATATTGGGGAAATATTTTAGAGGATTTCCACAAAACTGGGAAATTGATGTCGCCAAGCTCATTAGGAAGTTTCACATTCCCAAGAATGGTTGTCAGCAGTTGGACCTAATACATGTACAGCACTCCTACGAGCTCCTTGACAGGGGAGGTTTGGTACTTCTTAATGCTGCTAGTTGACAGGTGTTAAGTAACTCCACAGGAAAATTCTAAAAAAAAACAAACTGTAAAGAAGTAGTTAAATATATAACCTTTTTAAAAGTTCAAGGTGGCAGTCCGGATTGTCTTTTTGCATATGTAAAACACATTGTCATGCAAATCAATGAAAGTTACTTTGTTGTTGTTTAGTTTGTAGAGAGTGACGATGATGAAGAATTGTTGTTTAATATTCCGTAAGTATGCTGTTTTAATAAAGTGTACTTTAAGCTAGTACAGTTTCTGAGTTTTAATATGCTTTGAGCTTCTAGCACTCATTATCTCTAGCAATTCACATCTCTACTGTTTCAAATAGTTTCACAGGCAATGTGAAGTTGAAAGGGATAATTCTAATTGGAGAAGACAGTGATGCACACCCTGCAGAAATGAGGCTGTAAGTTGTTTCTGCTTTTATGGTATTGCTACTGCTGTAGATACTAGCAGGGAGATTCAATAAATGTTCTTATTGTTTAAAATGGTGCTAATTTTGCCCTAACCAATCAAATATTATTTAACATTTGAAAGCTAACATCTAATTGGTTGGGGCAAAATTAGCACCATTTTAAACGATAAGAACTTTTATTAAATAACCCTGTTAGTGTGTAAATTGTTTGAAGCAGTTAAGTTTAACATATTGTAGGCATAAATGGGTAATTGGCTATTAGCGTCTAATGTTTACTAGAAACAACATTTTCTCATTGGTGTCTTATACTGCTTTGTGCAAATAGCATGTTATTTTGATAATTGCTGCTGTGTTGATCCATTCCGCTGCCATGGTGATCATGTCACTTAAAGGGAAACTGTGGTCTCCATACAAGTGCTCTTAATTAAAAAGGACAAACCCCTACCTTTTAAAATAACTTCAGGATCATGCTTCTAGCTGCGGTCTTTCCAAAGCTACAGAAATATGAAGGTTATTTTTGCCGATGGCACTGTAAGCAGTGACATCGCAAGCACTTGTGGATTGTCTCCAAGTGTAAGGTTAGGGCATTCCCACTGCTTGGGGAAGAGCATCATTAACTGCAACATAAGTTCTGCCCCCAAACTTCATTTTCAAGGCTAGCCATAAGCCTTCCTTTTTTCCCCCCTTGATGTGTCCATAAATGTGTCCCTTGTCTGTAACTAGCTTTAGAAAAGAATTAATTTTGGGGGTGGGGCTTATGACCCATGCCTGTCACAGAGACTGGACAGTCTGGAAAGTGTAAGAAGCCTATAACTTAAAGAGTATATATACTTCCCAAAATCGAATTTTCAAAAAAAAAAAAAAAACCCGCATTTTTCAGATTTGAAATCCAAGCTGTAGATTCTCAGAAATCTTCATTTTAAATAACAGCATGTACAGGGAAAGACTTGTCACTCAAACCAGGTATGCTTATTTGTGTCCCTCCAGTGACCTTACTAGCATCTCCAAAAACATGTCAAAACATTTATTAATACAACCCCAAATATGAGCTGATTAAAGGGCATGTCCACCCCCACTGCTGGCCGGCCCCAATGTGTAGTGTGTAAAAACCTTACCTTACCTCTCAGCTCCAAATGGTTCTCCTGGAATGTCCCAGAAAGTGAACACGGGGAGCCTTGCAGGGAGGGAAATTGTTTCTGCCTCTGAGGCATCCTCTCAGAGGTTTGTGGCTTGCTCAGTGCAGCCCTTCCCTCCCTCCTGATCTGTCATTTTTCCTGTGCCCCTAGTGCAAAATCACATTTTCTGTAGTGTACTGTAGCCAATCACGGACGCAGCTGCTGGTCCGGTCCCCTGGGACTGAACATCGGAGAAAAGAGGTAATGTAAGTAATGATCTGCACAAATAACTATAGCATATGGAGCTGGGGGAGGGAGCCCTACACTACAGAAAAATATAAAAAAAAGGGGTGGACATGCCCTTTAATCATTGGTCTCCGTCCTATCTATGTCTAATCCATCGCTCTGTCTATTATGTATGGCTCTTGTATGGAGACCATAGATGCCCTTTAAGATGCACTAACTTCTTTGACCATTATCTCTGGACTTAAGCTGGGTGCACACCTTGCACTTCTTTGTTCGGCTCTTCTGACTGGGCGGCCAGGATGAAGGACTGTTGGTTGTGGCAAAAGTAGCTGCTGTCTACAGTTCACCGCGACCAAGTGTGCGGTCCATAGAGGACCACATGATTGGCTGTGGTTTTTAGATTCGTCCATTTGTCCAATTAGGAAGAATGAACGGTCATACGTCGACCGAAACACTTAACCATTGGTCAAACAGGCCAAAATAATTGCATGGTGTGTACACAGCCTCATACAGCAGCTCTATACTGCAAAGGTGCTTCAGCTGGTAAGATGTCTCAGGGTATGGCTAGTGGAAATGTGTTGCACTGTAAACTTCAATAAAACTAAAGATAACTAAAAAGGGTTGTCAGCTGGATTATAATGTTAAAACATCAGCTATAAAATATGCACATATTAGCTTTGCTTTCTAGCAATGGATATTGTATAAAAAAAATCTCTTTACTTGCTCCAGAGCACACCAATGAGAAAACTGGCACCCAGTGCTTTGAAATTCATAACTGGTGGGTATAAAAGCTTAAATTGCAATGCCACATCTTAATTGAGTGGCAGAATCAGTTATCTCATTGGTTTATCTCATTGTCCACCCTTAAAATGAAAAACAGGTCAGTTGTCGGTTACCTGCCCCCTAAGCATACTGATCTATTTTGCATGTTATTTTTTACATTATTAACCAGATATTTAGGGATTATTATTGTTCCTATTCTGGCAGAGTATGCTGGCCCCTCCCTTCAAGCAGTTATTCAAGTATGTGAAAACTGACATCACAGCCAATGATTGATTACTGTTTCACCTGCTACCTTCTCTGAAGATGCTCAATCTTATTAAAAAAAACTGAGCAGAGGGATGAGGCAGATATCTTTGACAGAAAGGAATAAAACTTATCTAGTGTTCTATCTACTACATTAGAAATGTAGTAGTTAAATCTCGAATTACAATAAGGAATCACCTGAAATTAATGTTAGTTTTTTTTTTTACTTTTTAAGGGCTAGACTACATGCTTGTGCTCCGTTAGCATGTGAAAATCACAGAGCAGTAATTCTGAAGTGGAACCATATCTGTATAAAAAATGTTTTGACTAAATTATTTTGTCAGTAATGCTGCCGCTGTCATTCATTAAAGACTATCTTCTAGGTATAAGAACATCCCACATATGAGTTTTGATGATGTTGGAAGAGAAGCTGATCAAACTTTCAACCTCAACATTGATGTCGCTGGAAATTTAGAGTATCCAACAAAGTATGAATCACATCCTCTCTAGATCATATTCATATGAATGTAAATTGTGTGGGGAACCAATTTTGGTTGCTTGCTATGTAAAAACGAATTTACTTTAAAGACGAATTTAAAATATCTGGATAGATACAAGTAATACAGTAGGTATGGACCAATAGGGTGATCAATCCAACGAAGGTTACAAGTCCAGCAAGACACACAAAATATGAGTCAGCATTTTGTTGTAAGATAAAATCTTTGATTTATTTCAAATAATTAAAATTACGGACAGTAAAATTAATCACAGGGGATCCAGTTTTAATGGTTTTAATAATTTTTAAGAGAAGAACAGAAGATTGTATGAGTATGTGTTGCCTCCCTCATTTATATGTTAGCATATATTAAATGCATGTTTGATAAACACATATTACTTTAATGGGTAATTTTACCAAATAATTTTTTTACAAAATCAAAATAGATAATTTACTGGGAGTTAGGCAATACTTCTTCCAACTCTTCCTATTGCTTACGATTGCTGATATCCTTAGGTGAAGATTACTGCATTGGCAGCTCTCCCTGCATCCCCATTTTCCTCACCTCCCTCCCCTTCCTCCATTTATAGGAGACAATATTGCAGAGAAAAATTAACCTTCACGGTACCCTTTGTTTTATGCCCAAAGAATAAAAAGACCAAGAATTTCCTGTAATGTTTGTATAGCTAAAAAAAAGAAGAAAAATAAGTCCTGTACAGTTACGGATTTGCACAACATAGTATGACACTACTTTGAATAGAGAGAAGCATAAAGATAATTAAGCCAGTTTATTCTATGGACATGTATGCCAGCAAATATTATTCTACACAGACAAGAAGGACAATCTGTCCTTTAAGTTGAACTGTAGGTTCTCTTGGTTACGTTTTTATTTTGCTTTTCAGGATATCTCGCTTTTCAAATGTTTCACATCTCTCAATACACATCTCTAAGAACTTTGGAGCTGAGAATACAAAAATTTACTACATTGGCTTAAGAGGAGAATGGTCAGAGGTAATATAAGTACTAAGAAGTTGTAGGCTAGAACTGCAGGATTATGTGATTGAGGGGGGAAAACTGTTGGGTAATAGACAGTATGTCTGGCATAAAAATGTTTTTACAATTTAATGTGGCATTTTGTTTACTAGCTTTTGTTTTAGTGCATCTAGAGCTCCTGCATGATCAGCCTATGCTCTTAATGGGTGTTCAAAATAAAATGGAATGTGTGGGTGTTGTCATGCCAAGATATAAGTTTTTAATGTACATACTGTAGTTTAGTGGGTTAACCAGCATTATCCTATTTATTTCAGGCTCATCGACATGAAGTGACCATCTGCAACTATGAAGCAGCAGCAAATCCATCTGATCATCAAATGTCAAAGCTCACCCCCCAGACTCATTTTATCTCGTGAAGCTATTTGTTTGTGTATAGACACACATATATGTACAAGACGTATATTAAATAAATGCAATTAAGCAGACATTGTGTTGACAGCTTGTTTGAGAGGTCTGCCCAGTACTGTTCCGCGTGTGAATCACAAGCGGAAGAACATGTAAACTATAATGCAAATAGAGGTGTGAGAAATTAGAAAGCCAAATGCCTCACTGCACATGGCTGCAGTTTCTAAATTTCACGGGCAGCGCGAAGAGATGACGTCGAAGGAAGTAATTGTCACGTGTGGCGCGCCGGGGTTAGACTCATTCGGCGACTGCGGCTTATTGTTTTACTACCCAGGAGGTCGTAGGTCACGGGGCGGTGTGTGTCATCATTCCGGTGTATGTGCGGAAACAATATGTCTGTACCGCTACTCACCGATGCTGCGACTGTCCCTGCGGGGGAGCGAGAAACAGGGGCGGTGAGAGATTTCTCTATCTACCTATGGTGTGTGTCTGTTGTTTGGGGGGAGGTTGTGTACCGATAATATCCATCAAGCGGACCAGGTACTATATTGCTGACCTGCATTTCCCATCAGACCCATTTCCCATGGAGGGTGGAACTTTAGGTTTATTGTTAGCGGAGGACAGAGGTAGGTCAGGGCTGTTATGGGGCACCAAACCGGTGATAATTGAGAGATTTGGTTTTGTTCATCCATAGCAGGTAACAGTCCGATGATGTAGTTCTGGAGGTTACACTTACAGTTACCAAGGAGAACACCCCGTCTATTACCAAATCAAACATGAGTTTATCCATGTTTGATTTGGGCATGGAAAATCAACTTCAAGTGGCCATTTCGGTTAATTTTTACTTCTCTATTGAACATTTGTAACATAGTATGTCTATACACTGCAAAGGGTGTGAATCAGATGTACATTCGGTATATAATATTACTCATGTTATTTATAATCTGTTCTTGTCCGCTGACATGTTGGTATGTATGGATTATGTGCTTTAACTTAATAACAAATAATTAGTTGACTTATGCTGAATGCACACTCTATGCATTCCAACTCGGTTTATGGCCTATATTTGTGGATTCAGTAGACTGAATTTTACATAGTTACATATTTCTCATTGTAAAGCTGTACTTGATTTTGCATTTTGTGTACTAATGTTTGTTTGAGGAGCTGGCAAGCTGGGGGGTTTAAAATACCCATTAAACTTGAAAGGACTTGGAGTTAAATATTAAAAATCTAATTCTGCAATGTTGGCAAATGTAAACCCATAAGGACCACAACCAATGTATATAAAAGAGAACCGTGGTCTTCATACAAGTGCCCTCTATTGATAATTGAGCACTCCTACTTTTAGTGTTCAAAACCCTTTTTGTTTTTTCAGTTAAAGCAATTAAAAAATTTTAACAAGAGCAAAGTGTCTCAATGTCTGGCATTAACATTTAAGCAATGATTAAAAAAGTCTAATTTTACATTGTTGTTACAGCGCTCCGTCCCCAAGTGGCGATATATAAACATGCATACATACATACATATCCATTCAGTGTTCAATGTAGGAACGTATTATGTAAAGTAAGTTGCAGATGATATAATGTATGAAATACTTTTTCACTAATCATGATAACTGAAATTCTATGTTTAATGGTCTCCATAGGCAAAGAGGATTTTCTCCATTGTGCCACAGTATGTGTTTTTGTAGGGAGCATTATGTATTGTAGCCATTTTATTATGTTGTCTTCTTAGTTAGCATTTCCACATTGTTCCCCAAGAAGGCTATTGTAAGGTCTGGCTTGGATTTCATATACCATTACTTTTGAAAGTAGGGCTAATGCTTTTAAAGCATTCTATCTGAGTGCTATGTTTAGGCTACCTTTATTACCTCAAAGACAGGTTTACATTCCCAGACCTCATTAATTCAGGTTGTGTTGGTTTAGTCAAGCACACATAGTGCTTATTGTCACAGCCTGGGGGGGGAAGAGTGGTTATGCAGAATACTGGTGGCCCAGGAGGGGTACGATTGTAGTTGGTGAGAAGAACAAATTGTATCCCAAATGTTTAAAGTCATTTTAGTATACAAGCTATTAGACATTGTCTTTTAGGAAGCCAAGCTATAGTGGTAAGATCCAATAGGGCTATCAGATTTTAATATTCATCCACAATGGGTGGTAATTCTTTATATGCCATTATACCAAAGGAGTTAGGCTGCTGTGTAGTAGTTATATAGATGGGGAACGGATGGGTTTATAACTTCAAGTAAAGAATCTCTGATCTCTATAGGTTAATTTGTAGGCCTGTAAAGGGAGTGAGAATGTTTTAATTTTGGTGAATATTAGGGAGGGAGATTAAAGGGCAAGTAATCAATTCAATGTAGTTGGGGAACAGACTGATTTTTTTTGCTCTGTAGATCCTATTGTAATGCCTTTGATGTCAGAGTAGATTCAAATTGATTGAGCATTAGGCTCCATCACCAGAGAGAATGGAGCTGGGGATAATGGGCATCCCTTTCAGGTTCCTCTTCCAATCATAATTGGTTCATTGTGTTGTGGGAACATTTAAACTGACCTGGGGAGCATTATAAAGAGTATGTAGTAAAATTAAAAATGGAGTCTGTCAAAAGCCTTTTCAATGTGTATTGGAATGTAGCTTGACAACCTGCGTTGATTTGCAAATCTAATGAGATTGCATACTTGTCTGCTGCATGCCTACCTGGGATGAATCCCATCTGATCTTTATGGATTAGGGTAGGGAGCATAGTATCCAATCTAGATGCAATGATATTTGCAAGTAGTTTGGTGTCTTGATTGGTAAGGCCTGTAGTTCTTGATTTCTGTTGTCACTTTGCTGGGTCTGGGCTGTTGGCATCAAAGAGATATTTGCTACTGAAATTTCTTGGGGCAGTGAACCTCCTGTTAGTGTGTGATTTCCAAATTTTCCCAAATATGGCAAAAGTAGTTTTTGAGACTTGTAAAGGCCTATCAGGCCACCAGGTCTGGGTTCTTTCAGTCGTTTCAAAGCTTTAATGACATTTGATAGTTCTTCCTGGGAGATTAGTGTAGCTAATTTCTCTTTTTGGTGTGGAGTTAATTGGTGATGTTAAGAAAATGGGTTAGTTGGGTGGGAAATTCGTATTATTTGGGGTAATATTAATGGAACATTTCATAAACCTTTATTCTGCTCTGTTGAGGATTGGCCTGAGATGAATCTGAGTTTGATTGGGTGAAAAGTGCGCTAGGTCTGTTTTAACAGGTTTGCTGTAGAAAAAGGATTTGGTCCATCTCATTTTATGTTCTGCTTCCCTGGAGAGTATGTTTTGAACTTCTTTTTTAAGTTGGGTTAGTTTTAGATATGAAAATACAATAGCCATATATGGCTTACATAGAAGTTCCTAAAAACAAAGGCCCATAGTAAATTAACTGGGGTTATCTCTAATTGCTCCGTACCCCACCTTAATAGCTTGATGCACTTTCATATATTTAAAGTAGCCAAAGTCTTGCGCTGGTCATCACATTTCACCTATGTAACTTCTAATGGGGCACTCACCGTATCCCGTTGGTGGTCCGGGTGCAGCCTGCCCCGAACCCCTCACTCTTGTTCAATCCACTTGTAAATCGTAAAAAGAACTGAAGAACCTGGCGCACTCCGGAAAGTAGGACAGCCGACACAGCAATATCTAAAGTCTACATACTTTATTTATCAAAAATGTAAAAACAGCATAGTTACCCGATGGCAGGTATACCCCGACGTGTTTTGGGCTTTCCTCAGCCCTTAATCATAGGTGGAAGCCCCGCCATCTTGATGCTCATTTATACACAGCAGAGGTGAGTGACGCTAAGAGGGAGGGGAGAGGATTTTCACGTTCCCGCGAGTTACCATTATAACCAAATTGCATGCGCAATTGGGAGCGCAAAACGCGTGCGCAAAAAATGGGGTCTAGCCTTAACCCTGGAAAATGAAAGCTGCTGCCCAATTTTACAGTTGCCAGTAAACAATTTTCAGTCGCCATGCCGACCTGGCAACTGGGATGTCCATCCCTGTGTAAGTTATATGTTGCTGGATTTCATTGCGTATATCCGGTTGTGAAAGAAGTACTTTGTTCAGTCCACTCCGTTTAAATAATCCCTTTTTTACAATAACTATTAAGTCTCAGAGTTCAGTAATTGGTGAAAAGAAGAAGTTTTGTCACAGAGGATGTAATCTACAGGTCTGCAAATGCTGCGCTGGGTTTAAACACCTCCAGGGATGGGGCAGTTCTGACTTACTGGGGTAAGGAGTTCCATAGAGTGGATGTGGAATAACAGAAGTGTCTGTGACAAAAATAATTTTAGGTGGCCTCTGAGGATGACTAGGTTAATTGAACATGCTGATCTGAGGTTATGGGAAGAGCAAAACTCTACAACTAGGGCAACAAGGGTTGCAACTCAACCTTCATATATCCAGGGCCTAAATTATGCAGCGATGTATGTGATTAGGCCAATTTTGAACATGATCCTTGACTTTATGGTTAGCCAGTGAAAGGAGTGCAGGATTGGTGTTATGTGACAGTGGCATTCCCTACTAGCTGTGGGCGGTGATGGTCCTTTTTTAGGAGGCATGTGTAGAGGGCGTTACAGTTGTCCAGCCGTAATGTGATGAAGGTATGAACTAGTGTTGGTAGATCTGGGTTTAGTTTAAATATAGCACACGCACAATAATGCGCACAATAGTTAACTAAACCCTGAAACGGTCGGGAATTTTTAATGGAGCTGGCTCGTGGGTCATACGCAAGGTACATATACTTACCTTCGGTCCTGGTCAATTGATTGAAGAACAGAAGGTAGGCATACCTCCCAGACTTCAATGCCTTAAAGGAACTGGCCACCAGCATTTGTTACAAGTTAGCCTTGTTTGCCATCAATTTTATGCAATTAAAATGTTCTCACCATCATGTCTGGAATGTCATTAACAGTTTGTGTTAATTACGGAGTGATATTTTGGGATTACTTTTTGGCTGACAACAGCAGGAAACATGATTTTTACAGTTTTATTACAAATGGTTCAGTTATTTCAATGTATTCACTGCAACAGTTTAAATAGTTTTCATACATCAAAAGTGGAACGAAAATCATACACGATTCCAAACATTTTTAACAAATCAATAACCAGAAAGTGGGGTGTGCGTAATTATTCAGCCCCCTTTGGTCTGAGTGCAGTCAGTTGCCCATAGACATTGCCTGATGAGTGCACCTGTGTGTAATCTAATGTCAGTACAAATACAGCTTCTCTGTGACGGTCTCAGAGGTTGTCTAAGAGAACTTGGGAGCAACAACACCATGAAGTCCAAAGAACACACCAGACAGGTCAAGTATAAAGTTATTAAGAAATTTAAAGCAGGCTTGGGCTACAAAAAGATTTCCAAAGCCTTGAACATCCCACGGAGCACTGTTCAAGCGATCATTCAGAAATGGAAGGAGTATGGCACAACTGTAAACCTAGGCCGTCCACCTAATCTCACAGGCCGAACTAGGAGAGCGCTGATCATAAATGCAGTCAAGAGGCCCATGGTGACTCTGGATGAGCTGCAGAGATCTACAGCTCAGTAAAGTTGCCCTTTATAGAAGAGTGGCAAGAAGAAAGCCATTGTTAACAGAAAAGCAGTGCAGTTTGCCACAACCATGTGGGGGACACAGCAAACATGTAGAAGAAGGCGCTCTGGTCAGATGAGACCAAAATGGAACCTTTGGCCAAAATGCAACACACTATGTGTGGTGAAAAATTAACACTGCACATCACTCAGAACACACATCCCCACTGTCAAATATGGTGGTGGCAGCATCATGCTCTGGGGGTGCTTCTCTTCAGCAGGGAAAGGGGAAGCTGGTCCGAGTTGATGGGAAGATGGATGCAGCCTAAACATAAAGCCAGGGCAACAATGGAATGGTTTAAAACAAAACCTATCCATGTGTTAAAATGGCCCAGTCAAAGTCCAGATCTAAATCCAATCAAGAATCTGTGACAAGATCGGAAAACTGCTGTTCGCAAACACTATCCATCTAATCTGACTGAGCTGGAGCTGTTTTGCAAAGAAGAGACATACCCTAAAAGACTGGCGGCTGTAATTGCAGCAAAAGGTGGTTCTACAAAGTATTGACTCGGGGCTGAATAATTACACACACCCCACTTTGTAGTTATTGATTTGTTAAAAATGTTTGGAATCATGTATGATTTTCGTTCCACTTCTCACATGTACACCATTTTGTATTGGTCTTTCACATGGAATTCCAATAAAATTGATTCATGTTTGTGGCAGTAATGTGACAAAATGTGGAAAACTTCAAGGGGGCCGAATACTTTTGCCAACCACTGTAACAGTAAAATCTTTGTAGAAGCCAAAACAGGGATTCACACATGTTTTGTTACATGACTGCTGATTTTGGATTCTACAATATTTTTTACCGTGATTTATTTTTTATTTGTAACATAATAAATGGACAATGATCTGGTATATAAGAATGTCCAACTTCCTACTCTGCAATAATGTTGCAAACGGAAGAAGGTGAAGTGAGGGGGGATCGGAACTCTGCTAAAACATACAGGAGAGCAGTTCTAAGACAGGGAAATAAAAGCTGTTTGGGCATAGCCACACTGCGCCGATTGCGTGTTCGATTCCATTGCGTTTGCGCAAGCGATTTCTCCTTTTGAGAAACAAAATCACGTGATAAAAATGGTGATCGCATGCGATTGGGTATCACAAACGGAAATGCAATTGCATGCGTTGCCGCGATTGCAAAGTTATCAAAAATCGCAAAAGAAAAAAAACACGCTAGTGTGGCCTAGCCCTTACTTTTTTTTAAACAAGCAGCCTCTATGACTGGCCCCTATCCTGATACTTTATTATATTGGCACTGGAAAGGTTACTGGTAATGGGAAAATCTGTTGGCACTGGGAATGTTACTGGTAATGGGAAAGTCTGTTGGCACTGGGAATGTTACTGGTAATGGGAAAGTCTGTTGGCACTGGGAATGTTACTGATAATGGTTAAGTCTGCAGGCTCTGAAGTTAATGGTAATGGGAAAGTCTTCTGGCACAGGGAAAGTTAATGGGAAAGTCTTCTGGCAATGGAAAGGTTAATTGTAATGGGAAAGTCTGCTTCCACTGGGAAAGTTAATGGTAATGGGAAAGTCTTCAGGCACTGGGAAAGTCTGCTGGCACTGGGAAAGTTAATAGACAGTGGCATAACTACTACTGCCTGGGCGATGTGAGGGCCTGCAATAACCTCTGCGATCAGCTGTTTTTTAACAGCTGATCGAGCATATGATGGAAACATTTGCGCGATCAGCTGTTTAAAAGACCGGACCCGAACTTCCGGTCTTTAGCTCCAGTATTTTTTTTACCATCCGATGTTCCCACAACGGTCCCACCCAGCCCATTCATATTGCAATAAAGCCTCATAAGCCTATGAGTAAGATCCGCTTCAGGCTCGAAACGCGTAAGGTGGCCACACATGTTTGTACCTGATTTTTTTCAATAAAACTTACTGCTTTTAAAGCCTGATAATCCTTTGATCCAGCATACCGGTGTGCGCTTTCTTTATACTCCTGATCAGATGGTGAGTATGTTGGCTCCTAACTTTTTGGAGCTGTCTCCTTAAAGGGCATGTCCACCCCCAAAACTATAATCCCCCCCACTACTCCCCCATTGTGTAGTGTAGTTTAATCCTTACCTCACATCCCAGCTCCATAAGGTTCTCCTGTAGTTGACCCCCCCCCCCCCCAAGTTCCTAAAAACTGCCCACCAGGAGGATAGCAGAGTCCATATAGGACTCCTACCTGGTCTCCGGGAGAAGTTTGGCATGCGTACTGCAGCCCTTCTCCCTCTCCCTCCCTCTCAGGATTCCCTCCCCCTAGTGTAAAACCCTTAATATATATGATTCCCCCTGTCCCCCCAGCCCCAACCACTCCATTTTTATTCTTAGAAAGCTCCCCAAACTTTACTTACCTTCCCTCTTTCCCCCGCCGAAATGAACTCCCGGCAGCCATGTCCGTGATTGGCTGCCGCTCAGCCAATCACAGACATGACTGCCGGTCCCGCCATTCTGCTTGCATTTTCTCGCAAGCAGAGGGCCGGCAGCGCGGCGGAGGAAAGAGGGGAGGTAAGTAAAGTTTTCTAAGAGTAAAAATATAGCGGTTGGGGCTGGGGGGACTGGAGGAATCATATATTAAAAAATGATTTTAAGGGTGGACATACCCTTTAATAATTGGATGATTTTTCCAGCCCTGTTTTAAGTGCAGTTGATCTAACAGAATGCAACTGATTTACCATGACCTGAATAAATGAAAAGCTTTGCACGCATACCTCATAAATAAAATAAGAAGGGGACATAAACGATACAAAGAGGATTTATGTACAGAATTAATAATTTGTTTAATTTACTTTAGATTTGGTGTGAGTTTTTAGCGTTTAAGACCAGCTGAGTGTATGGGTATTGTAAGGACTTCTGAGAATTATGTGATTCCAAAAGAAATTATCTCCAGTATCTCCACCCTAAAATAATCTTTTCTTTTTTTCTGTAGTGTAGGGGACCAACTCCCTACCCTAACCACCAGGTTTAAAACTTAAAAATTTGCCCAGAAACTGACTTACCAACCTTCCTTCCCTTGGCCTCTGCCTCTAATGCTAGCAATAGGGGCCAGACTGACAACTGTGTCTGTGATTGGCTGAGAGTCAACCAATTAGACACAGCTGGCGGCTATTGCGGGAACGAAGGTTGGTAAGTCTTTTCTCTGCACTTTAAAAGTTTTAAACTAGAGAAAAGAAGTAGATTTTTTTTTTAAAGATGAACTACAGCGCTGGATCCGGATTGAAGGGGGGGAGGGGAGAGAGCTGCACAGCTCATGCCAGAGTCCTCCAGGAGGACAGGGAAGGGGCAGATACCTTTTTACACACAGAAAGGCTCTCCTACTCTTCACTGTTCTGGACTTAAAATAGGCACTGCCGGACAACCATATGAATCTGAGAGGAAAGGTACGTTTTTTTTAACACTACACAGTGGGGCCAGCAGTGGGTCAGTGGGTTTAGTTTTGGGGGTGGACATACCCTTTAATAAAAATCTCAAATGATATTTATTGTAGGTAGACTTGATAGACTGGTTACTTCTACTACCTTAGTTCTAGTTTTCTGTGTGTTTTTATGTATAAATGCAAATTGCCAGACCAAAGTAATAATTTTAGCATTAAACAAGCATTGTTAGCTATTTTGTGTTTATAAAAGCAGGTTATAAAAGGGATTTTTGCTCCTTTTTGGCCACCTCTCCTAAAGTTATATAGCTGCCTTGTCTAATCGGTTTATCATAGGAAATTGCCTATCAAGGACAATCCTTACATTCAAAACTTAGCATCACTAAACTAACAATCAGAGAAAAGTGGGAACCTTTATGCAAGATTATCAAAGCAATGTGAAGCGGAACAGAATGTGTTACAAGTCCATCATTAAGGGAAATAGCAACTAAATTTTGTCTGATTTCCTGTCCAAGTTCTAGCAGCTGACCAAACAGTTCTGCATGATCAATTACCGTACATGATTGGGCACTGACTAATCAATATCGTTTTTAATAAACTCCAAAATGAGGTGTGTGCCACCCTGAATTCAATAAAAAACATTCACAAAAGGCTGAAATTATTCCTTAGAGCAAGTGCCCTACTACATTAGATTAGTGAAATTTGGATATTTTTTCCCCACTAATTTAAGTGTTGTATTGCCTCTGTTCTAATGATACTTTTTAGATGGTTCCACCTGATATTTTGGTAAAATTGGTAACTTAGACAATTGGCCCTGATAATTAGTCATGGGCTGTTGTTCATACACGAAATGCACAAAAAAAATGTTTTTGAATAAAATCACCCTGCATAGCTTTTTTTTCTGGCCAACTGACTACTAACCAGTTTAACATTGGAATAAAGAGTCATTTAAACTGAAGGCAACTAAAGTTTGCATAACAACTTGTCAGATACAAAGTCTAGTGCTACATAAATCACTTAGGCAGGTGCCACACTAGCAAGTCAATGCACTTAAAGCGTGATCACAATGCAGCGCATTTAAGTGCATTTGCTCTGCAATTTGACCAATATTCTGCTATGGGAACCTATGCAATCGGCACCACAAATGTTGATCACGTTTATCGATAACTGATCGGAGCGTATCTCACACACTGTGGCCAGTCAAATTAAAAAGCACTGCCTTGTAATTCTCACGTGCGAACGGGCTACCAGTATGGTCTAGCCCTTAATTGTATTTTTGCCTTAACACATTCAGTGCCAGGCAGTTTTGCAATTGGTCTGCTTTTTTTATCAGAAGAATATTTAGGATTTTGCACTATTTTTGGTTTAGTGAAGTGTTGCGATGGGAAACCCCCCAAAAATTATGGAAATTTTTATATCCTTTTTTTCGAGACAAACTATACATTAACAATATAACAAACTTGAACTTTCTAGATATTTCACTGGATATTTTCTTACTGTTTCTAAAAGCTCTGATTTTCCTGAGTATAGTGATACCAAGCATATAATGGTGCCTCGCTTTTCCTGTCCAGAAGACCCCTGAAACTAAAACGACCCTTGCTTGATTTTTACACCAAATTGAAATGTATAAGCACTTTTGACGGTTAACATAGACTGACTACCAAATTAACTAAAATATCTTCATAAATGAGAGATTTTTAGAGACTACAAACCCCCCTGTTTGTTAGGGGGGGGGTATGGTAAGTTTTGATCAAAATGCCGATACCCGAACTCAGATGTTTTTTCTTTTTCTGAAAAAATATTCTGAGACAAAAACAATTGTGAACTTCACAGAAATACTGTAGCAGAAAGTTTGAAACAAACACATTTATGAATACCTAACCTCTACTGTGTCTACTCATGCAATATGCATGAGTGGACACATACATGACCAGAATCTTTGAATAACCTAATCAAGGTTATTCAAAGATAGAAACCTTGCCCGGACCCTCACAACATGTAAAATAAAATTAGCCACTCAATTTTGGTCTTCCAAACTGAATCAAATGGTTTGTCACCTGTATGGGTAAACATACACACAACTAACTCCAAAGTGGACAAAGTCATAGGTGCTATTACAGAGAAATACTAGTTTCATGCATGATCAGTTTGCAAAATGCATTCAGAAGCGTGTGAGAATTGCGCCAGTGTGGCCTAGCCCTTATTGATCCTAAAAATCCAATTTGGTCTCTAATGGTAAAGGTACTTGTGGAAAATTGCTAGCATCTACTAATCTGAAATCTGCTAACTACTAATTTGGGTTTAGTTTGTTGATTTCCTGGGGACTTTTACACAGCTTGGAGAAAAACAATTTTGGCACTGGTTATAATTTTATTGTTTAAAAAAAAAAAAAGTTTGTGCATCTCTTTAAATATTTTACCATTCCCTAAAATGATCATCAGATCATCTTTGGAAGTGCTAATGAACTTGCCTATTTCCCAAGATTAAACCAGAATGGAAAATGACTTTCCAAAAAGCATTTTACAGAACATGATTTTTATCCATTGGCACAGATCGGTACTGCTCACCTGGTAGTTATCTGTGCCTCTCTATTTTTTATACCAATGAATAAGCTATATTTGTTAATGTATCTCAATTCAATAGCAGCTTACTATAGCAGGTACTAGCTCACAGTTCAGTACCTCCATTAGACCACCAGGGAAGACATGGGGGAGGTTCCGGCAGATACCTGATGTCAGAAGAAGTTCTCTGATGCCACAGGGGCCCCCTTACCTCTGTGGCTCTTCTGCAAAGAAGATAATGGATTTTGCTACAAGGTCACAGCATATAAAATATTAAAACTTGTGATCCTGCATCATTTTCAGACAAAACCTATGGAGGCACTTAACTGAAAAAGAAATGAGTATTTTCTTGTTTATCATCTTAATGACCATAACCTGTCCATCCAGTGATGCTCTGTGCATAAATACATTTTTTTTACATCCAACCCTTTTTCCCACCCTAAACACAGACCCTCCCCAAAGCATGTCACATTTTTTTACTTTTGCACTATAATAAGCCAAAATTTGTAAACTTCAAAGCATAGACTTTTGATAAAGGCATATTACCTGCAAAGCAGAGGATGTCAAGTGCTTTTAAAAACCTGATGTACTGCAAATTACATGCCAAATTAGGGGAGGGGATCGGCTTGCCCCTGCAACCACAGGAGCCGCTATGCACATACCTAATGGTAAATCCATCCATGACTGACTCCTGTTTGTGGTTTTATAACCACTGTTATTAAACCATTGTAATTTTTATGTCAGGGACACTTTTATGTTAAGAATAGGATGACTTAAATCATAAATCATGTATTTTAAAGGTGTTTTGCTTATAAAATAATAAGAATAGTTATTATGGTAAGAGTATGTAATCCTTTAGCTTTTATATCACTTTGACAGGTTTACTGGTTTAAAGCTTATCTATATATGAGGAATTATGGCAAGATTTGTCTAGAAAATTGGTTCTATATTTTTCACCCCTGTGCTTTCTAAGACATTTTTCTGTGTATTTTTCTTTAACAGATGATATTTCTTCATGGACTGGGTGACACAGGGTATGTATAGATATGGAATAAGCTATAATATCTTTTCGTAATAATTTAAATTTACACTTATTACATGTGATTTTAAAGGGCATGTCCAACCCCCAACTTAATAGTCATGGCCAATAACTGCAGGGTATACTTGGGGATTACTCCTCTGTTAGCTCAGCATAGCTTTCAGAGTTTGTGAAGGATGGCCAAAAACTTTTTAATAAACTGTGGGATGTGTAAGTATCATGGTCTTGGGGTTTTTGGGGATCGATTTTCTTAAGAAAATAAAAGGGCATAGTGGGATTTTTTATTTATAATGATTACAAGGGGCAGCTCCTGTGTCTGCTGTCCATCAAATGCCCGATTACAATGTAACCATCTTCCACCCTGAATGTAAACAAAGCAGCATGCCAGCAGCACAAAGCTGTTTTATACCACTGAGAAAGTCCAAATTCGTGGACTCAGATTTTTTATTATTTAATAATAATATCATAATAAAGATTGTTTGCATTAGATTTGCAGTGTTCTGCCAATTTTCCTATAACTTGCCTTCCGATACACAACAGTACTAAATTCATATTTATCACAAAATCACAATGTCCATTTTATTGCCGTCTAATGCCCGTCAGTGAATTAATATCAGTGCATCATAACGGTTTTGAAAGCAAATACTCTAAAGGATAAGGCCACACTATGACTGACAGCAACGCGCATGAGAAGCGTGCACAAATTTCACCCTCGATACGTGCAATGTGCCCACCTAATGGACATGCACTGTACTACGACTCTCACTAATGGAGTAGAAATATCACTAGAAAGAATTTGGGTAGATATGCAAGGGGTGGGTGTTGTTGATATTGTGTGTGTTTCACTTTAAAAATCACTGTCTGTTTCTACGTGTATGGCAACAGAAGATCCGACATGCACATACATAGAATATACGTGCGTGGCATTGAAAGAGTTTGCCAAAGTTTTGCAGGAATTTTTGCGTTCTGATTTCCATATTATTTAAATTTGTGTGCGCAAACACATGAAAAATGCATTAGTGCAGCCTAGCCCTAAAGGTCAATTAGTTAAATGATTGTAGTATTTTCTGAAGTTACGATTAAATGTAATGTAACCTCACAATAGACATTAGACAATGATCGCCAAACAAATTGAATATCGAGCAATATATATGGCACATCTACAACAATTAACATTGTACTATCATCTGTCTATCAAAGTATCGGTCAGGGTTACGATCGCAGTTATGATAACCACAACCTTTTGTAGTGAATGGCGACTTTAATTATCCGATTATTAAATACATATTCTATGGCCACAATGAAATAAATACAGCCTGCATCAAGGTTTCTAATGGAAATACTGACCAGCATTTCGGCACAGTTTATCATACTCCTTTAATAGTTTACACCCACTTCTAGAAGGAACATGATGCACAGCACATTGCACAGATTTCAGCACAGATCTGTGCAATGCATAAAATTGGAGGCTAGGGATTTAGATGTGTTGAGGTTAAAAGGGAGATGCCACCTTATAAAAAACAATCCTTAATGCATCATACAGATCCCAGCATGCACATCTGTCCAAAATAAGTAAACTAAAAGTTTACAGTGATTTATTCCATAAGGAACAGGTACTTTTGAATGGATCCTAGAAATGCTGGCAGGCTTTTTATTTTATTATTTTTTTTATGGGAACAAGATCGCATATCAACCTAAAACTTATTTCGTGACTTACAAAAAGTGCACTGAGCAGAATTTACTAACATCATGGGTTGGAACCGATTTAAATTTTTGTAGCTGTGGGGTATCTTCCCCTCCAAAAAATATTTTTTTTCCAGTTTAATTGAAGAACGGGAGGTAAAGGAGCTATGTCTTACCTTCTCGTTCTTCAATTAAACGATCCATTGACAAGGAAGAATGTTACTCCAGAGCTGTACCTTTGACAGGTCCTGACGGACCTTTGCAATGTATGCACATGCATTGCAAAGGTGCACCGGGACCTATCGGAGGAGCGTGTATGCGGGTAAGTTCTTTAAAGGGTATGTCCACCCCTAAAATCGATTTTTAATATTCTGCTCCCCCATGTCCCCCCAGCCCCCAACCGCATGTTTTTTTTTTTTCAAAAAGCTCCCCAAACTCTTACTTACCTCCCCTCGTCCTCCGCCGCACTGCCGGCCCTCTGCTTGCGAGAATGCAAGCGAGGGCGGGACCGGCAGTCGCGTCTGTGATTGGCTGAGCGGCAGCCAATCACGGATGCGGCTGCCGGTCATTCAGTGCAGCGGAGGAAAGCGGAGAGGTAAGTAAGAGTTTGGGGAGCTTTTTTAAAAAAAAAACATGCGGTTGGGGCTGGGGGACATGGGGGAGCAGAATATTAAGGGGTTTAATGCTAGGGGGAGGGGGAGGGAGGGGGGAGAAGGGCTGCAGCACGCATGGCAGGAATCTCCGGGAGGCCAGGTAGCCGGCAGTGTCCTATATGGACCTGCTAGCCTCCTGGTGGTCAGTTTTTGGAACTATGGAGGGGGGCTACAGGAGAACCAGATGGAGTTGGGATGTGAGGTAAGGATTAAACTACACTACATGGTGGGGCCAGTAGTTGGGGGGATTATAGTTTTGGGGGTGGACATGCCCTTTAACTTTCCGTCTGTCTCCTGATCGTTTTATGGAAGAACAGGAGGTAAGGCATAGCACCTTTTACCTCCCATTCTTCAATTGAACTGAAAAAAACATACTTGGATGGAGATACCCTTTACAGCTGCAATTGAAGGTTAATGTAAATAATCAATGGGTTAGAATGGCTGGATGTTCTCCATAGGCAAATACAAATTACTAATATTTTTTGATTATATGATACTGTTACCCATTGGGAACAGCCAGACATTCATGCTCACACTTTGAGTATGATCAAGGAGGGGGGAATTGGTAGTAAGTTAGTAGTTTGTTCACTTGATATTATGGTGCATGCTGGGAATTGTTTGCTACTGTTTTGATTTTTTTTTGGTCTGAAGAACGGGAGGTAAGACACAGCTCCTTAACCTTCTGTTCATCAATAAAACTGAATAGAAAAAAGGGTGTTTTACCAGTGCATATACCCTTTAAAAGGCAGTGCCATTTTAGCACATTCTGTAATTGTGAAGGTAAAAAAAGACATTTTTTGTAACTCTATAATCCGGTCCTACTAGGAACAGCAAGCTATTTCATTCATATCTAGGAGTCTATCTGTTGTATTCAATTAGATCAACTGGACTTGAAGTTTAGTTCTTGAAGACGTTTCACTAGTCATCCGACTGGCTTTCTCAATTCAGAATGACTTGTACAAGAATCTTTGGCAATTATGTACCCTGGAAAATCCCAATTAGCATATCACAGCCAAGTGTTAAGGGCGTGGTTGGATAGTGGCTAAGAGGTGTTATAGGAACGCCCAGGATAAGGTGTCAAAACAGCATTGTACATGGCAGACAGTTGGTGTCAAACCCCTCCACCTCTATTTAGGCTTGGTTTCTTTATTTTCATATAAATGCCCTCCTTAACACCTCTCTTGAACCAGTCATGTTCCTTTGCCAATATGTTAAGATTACAATCTTCTTCAAAGGTATGTCCTTTATCCTTAAGATGCAGGTACACGGCTGAGTCTTGACCCGAGGAATTGGATCTTCTGTGCTGGGCCATACGTTGATGCAGTTGCTTTTTGGTCTCCCCCACATACAAATCAGAGCATTCTTCACTGCACTGCACTACGTATATGATGTTGCTTTTCTTGTGTTTCGGTATTGGGTCTTTCGGATGTACCATTTGCTGCCTCAGTGTGTTGTTTGGTTTAAAGCAGACAGGGATACAGTGTTTTTTGAAAATTCTTCTTAATTTCTCGGAGACCCCTGCTACATATGGGATGACCATGTTCTTTCTCCTGTCTTGCTTTTCTCTTTCACTGTTGGTATTCATGTTCTTTTTTTTCCTTCTACTTCTTTTGACAAAGGCCCAGTCTGGATATCCACAAGTTTTAAGGGCTCCTCATTTCTTTAGCCTTCGCCTCTGTGCTAGTGGGGATGTTCTCAGCTCTGTGTTGCAGGGTTCTGATGACACCCAGCTTGTGATCTAAAGGGTGGTGGGAGTCAAACATCAAATACTGATCTGTGTGTGTTAGTTTTCTGTAAACCTCTACTTCCAGTTTACCATTTTCCTTAACTTCTACCAAGCAGTCCAAGAAAGCCAGTTTGTTGTTTTGTACCTCTTCCCTTGTAAATTTGATGTTTTGGTCTACCGCATTGATGTGTTCTGTGAAAGCTTGTACTTCCTTCTGGTGGATTTTAACCCAGGTGTCATCCACATATCTGAACCAGTGGCTGGGTGCTATGCCCTTAAAGGTATTAAGCGCCTGTTTTTCTACCTCCTCCATGTAAAGGTTGGCCACAATAGGTGAAACTGGAGATCCTATAGCACATCCGTGTTTTTTCTTATAGAACTTATCCCTGTATTTGAAATAGGTGGTATTCAGGCACAAGTCCAGTAAGTAACACACCTGTTCTGGGTTGAGATCAGTTCTGCTGGTAAGAGTGCAGTCTTGACCCAGCCGTTTTCTCACCATGTCAACAGCCTCCTTGGTGGGTATACAGGTGAAGAGAGATGTCACATCATAGGATAATAACACCTCTTAGCCACTATCCAATCATGCCCTTAACACTTGGCTGTGATATACTAATTGGGATTTTCCAGGGTACATAATTGCCAAAGATTCTTGTACAAGTCATTCTGAATTGAGAAAGCCAGTCGGATGACTAGCGAAACGTCTTCAAGAACTAAACTTCAAGTCCAGTTGATCTAATTGAATACAACAGATATACCATGACCTGGATGAATTAGAACCTTCACAAGCATATCTAGGAGTCCTGGAACAAGTGACTGTTCTTTATGGGATAAATTGCTATAAACTTTTATGTTGGCCATAGATGCAGCAATATGATCGTCTGATATCGGGTATCGGCCAATTATTGCCCTGTGTATGGTGCCCACTTATGAAATTGGGCCCAATATTATTGGCCCAATTGTGTTGTCGAGAAGAACAGAAGCGACTGAACCGGCAGCCATGTCTGTGATCAGCCAATCACAGACGCGGCTACCGGTCAGCAGAGGGAGCCAAGGGAACAAGGTTGGGTAAGTACGTTTATGATCTGTTTTAAAACTTTAAGTCTTCGTTCACGCTATAGAGCATTTAGGTACAATTTCCTGCGGAAACATCTGCTCATAGTAGTGAATGGCACCGTTAACACCTTTGTGCTGCGATACAGTGCGTTGCGTGCAACAGCTTTGTGTGTTAATGCAAATTGGTGCTATTGAAAATAATGGCCACCCCTATGCGTTAACACACTAGAACATCAAATTAAATTGCAAGCGCGATGTTCCACTGCATCCACTACGCATTCTAGCCTTGGACCTAGCGTTTAGGGTTGAGGACATTGCTGAAAATTTTAGGAATATTTTATTTTTACAAATGGTCCATGCAGCCAGCAAGGGACACAGAGGGGGGGGGGAGGAGTTCGCCACTGCGCATGGCAGAGTGCTCTTAGAGGAGCAGGAAGTGGCAGGCCCTGGATTACACACAGAGAGGCTCCCACTCTTCATTTTTTTCGACTTTCATCAGTCACTGCAGGAAAAACCACAAGAAGCAGAAAAGAGAAGTACGGATCTTTTAACACTACACACTGGGACAAATGTTTTTAATGATCATTTGTGTACATATGCAGGTTTAAGAGAGGTAACTCGCATGTGGACTAGGTTTGCCGGAGGTTGCCAGTGATAATGCAAGAGGAGTGGTTGCCTCCTTAAGAAAGAAATGAAAGGTGTGTAGATAAAAAAACACAAGCACTGTAACTCATTCCCCCAAGTGCTTGTTGTTATTAAAGGAGAACTAAACTTAATTTTTTTAATGCTAATGTTAAAGCTTTTCTCCCCAGAACACCTATACATTTTAAGTTTTTTTTTTATTAAAACGAATTAAAGGGTATGTTCATCAAAAAATTAACTTTCTTACTAACTGTTTTACTTAAGAACAGGAGGTAAATGCACTGTTTCTTACCTCCCATTCTTCAGTGAATCTTGCAGGGGAACTTACCGGGATTTTTCCAGCGCTGACAGAGCCGCGGCCGAAATCCCCGACGCATCTCCAGTCCTTTGCACTGTTCTTCAGTAAAACAGTTAGTAAGAGAGTTAATTTTTTGATGGACATACCCTTTAAGGAAGTGTAAGTAATAGATTCTGTAATAAAGAAGGCTTCCATGTTGTTGCCAGTACAACTCATATCCCATATTGGCTTCAAAGAGCCAGGCCCCCTGACTCCAGTATTCACTGTCTTTAAGATAACCATTCCCAACCTGCTCTACCTATACTCTGTAGAGAGATGACAAAAAAGCTGCTGTCACTATTGGCTCCTTAAATTAAATTGTAGGAAGCCAATAGCAAGCAATAAAAATGTTCTGGCCAAGCCAAACAATCCCTTAGCTGAAAGCCAAAGGCTGGATCTTTGCCCCAGTTCAATTTACAAAAGAATAAGGCATGTAACAATGTGATGATGGATCCCTGTGTTTTCCTCTGTTTAGATTTGTTTGTTGGTTTATTTTTCCTTTAGTATGTAATGTAAGGCTAATTTTCATATTTGTATTGTTCCGCAGACATGGGTGGGCTGAGGCACTGTCTGCAATTAGGCTACCACACGTGAAGTATATTTGCCCACATGCGTGAGTATTCTATACGCTTTGAATCCCATTGGAGAAAAGCACTTTATAAATGTTGTTATTCAAGGTTGATTTAATCTTCATTCTTGTGGCTGATTGTGGCACCACTGCTCATCTGATAACATTAAATAATTGATTTTGCACAGAGTAGGGTTCTAGGTAAGATTAAGTGTGATCTACAAAACAGTAGGGGGAATCAAGCTTACAGTGGTTAGTGTTTTTGTTTTCTTTCCAGGCCACGTATTCCAGTCACTCTAAATTTAAAGATGGTGATGCCTGCATGGTGAGTCTATCACCTCAGTTATTAGTCTTTTATATAAGAAAGGATTATATTTGTTTTGCCTTAATAATTTAAGTATGCTGCTCTCTTTCCGATTAGGTTTGACTTAATGGGTCTCACTCCTGATGCTCCAGAAGATGAGGCTGGAATAAAGAAGGCAGCAGAGAGCAGTAAGGGGCTGTCTTTTGATGATCATTAGTTAGTGACTTATGTTTATTAGTTAGTATTTACGGGTCACTAAAACTTTGTATTCTTTCAGTTAAGACTATAATAGAGCATGAAGTAAAGAATGGAATTCCTGCTAATAGAATTGTCTTGGGTGGATTTTCTCAGGTATATTCTAAAACTTGACCTTGACCTTTCACTTGTACTGTTTTGTAGTTGAAGGGTAGTGTTCATTACTGGTCTGTATTTTCTTTCTGACACATCATTAAATTTTTCTGTTTTTCTTTTAGGGTGGAGCACTTTCTCTGTACACAGCCCTAACTTGCCAACACAAACTTGCTGGAGTAGTTGGACTTAGCTGTTGGTTGCCTCTGCACAAGACATTCCCTCAGGTATAGGAAATAGAGAATAGGGCTTTAAAGTTTTATTTGTAATCACCAATCATGCTCCTAATCTGTTTTTAGAAAGATGAAGGGACCTTTATCTGTGCAAATTAATTGGAAATTGTGTGTGCTACACACAGCACTACCCTTTAAAGATAACGGTGTATGTGGCCCATACTGTGAAACATAACTGGTAATGTATTTAGACTATACAATACTATGGTGGGCCCCTCTAGTAAGTAAGTGGCTTTAAAGGGCATCTATAGTGAAAAAAACACATTGCCCCTTTGCAAATTAAATTCATGTACTCTGTGCTGCCTTTCTCCTACCTCTGTCAGTGTCTCGGTTTTTCCATGGTGTCAGATCTCTCTGCAGCACTCCCCCCTTACCCTCTGTTACTTCCTCCATGTCTAAGCACCGGCTGCCTGACAAGCTTCTCATGTGCAGTAGCAGTTAAAAGTTCAGCATCCTGAAATACACACTCTTGCACAGTGGCCAATAGAAATCAAGCTGTCCTGGAGACATGGATCTCTTCCCGTGCCCTGCTGCAACATGATCTCTATCTTTGTGGCCCATCATCAAATAGTAAAAGCTATCAAGAAGGGGGGGTCAAGTGCAGCCTTATCTCTGCAGTCAAAGCTACCTCTCGTCCCCTGCTAATGCTCTTATCTCTATGTTTGTAACAGAGCAGGGAGGAGGGAGGGACTTGAGCAGGGAAGAGGGTCACATCGCAGGGATTTGATTGACAGTACAAGTAGGAGTAGAGGATTGCAATCACATCTTCTAATTTGTGTATCTCAGGACAGAGAGGGAAACTGAAGAAAATAAATACACTCTGGGGGTGGGGAGTAATTATAGAACACATGGAAAGAAAGAAAAAAAAATTCCTTTTCCCACTAAAGATGCCTTTTAGCATTCAATGTAAATTTGCACATTGTAAGTGTCCATATCAGGTGCTATGAAGGATTTTAAATCATATAATGTTCAGTGGTTTGTGATTTTAATGCTCAGTTGTATGTTGTTTTTATATATGACCAGCAGGCAACACTAAACTGTGTTTGTTATTGCTTAACAAGCTGGGTAGGGGGTTTGGATGTACTGCAGAGATTGATTTATGTACTGTCAGATTTTAATGTACATCATTGATATTGGGTTTACATAGAAACAAGTCAGAAATTACTGTGATTTAGTTAAAGGGTCACTATACTCACTCAAACAACTATACAATTGAAACTACAATTTGACAGAAGTAAAATGATGGTACTCCCATAGTTATCTGTGCTTGCTTTGTCATTAAATAATTAACGTTTAGTGAGTACTCCATATTGCCCCCCACCCTTACTCACTGCCTCCTTGTAGTGTCTGCTACACTTATAAGTTCTGCAGAGCCCTCACCATAGGCCCTGCTCTGCTTACACATCTCCCTCTCCCTCCCCCTACATTCTTTTCTCTGCTGATTCTCTTAATTGTTGCAGAAAGTGTGCTGGCAGACAGCCAAAAATCCAAGTAAGAGGTCAGATATAGGGAACATATTACAATTTCTGCTCATGGAGCGACATGTAAATGCTTTGATTAAAATGATGATTTCTCAGGATCGACAGCTAAGATTTAAAATCTGAAAAAAAGTTTTGAAATAGTGAGATCTATACTTTTTGAAATTCTATTATTTTAGAGTATAGATAACCTTTAAAATGTATTTTAAGGTGTAAAATACTAGATTCAGAAAATGATTGGCTCTCTACTCACACAAAGAATTTTTGTAGAAAATGGTTTTATACCTGAATCCTGAAATGTAAAAAAAAAAGATCATTTTAATTGTAAAATGTTTAACACACATTTTTAAGCGTTTATCATAAAAATACTTAGATTTGCAATTGTGTTTTCTGGAAATTTCACCCTAAAATGAAAAATGATATATAGATAAATCGCCCCCCAAACCATAACTACAGTTAAAAAGCTGACAGATGAAGGGGCTAATCTGTTGTGCAGCAAAAAGATGCTCTCCCCCTTCCCTCTGCTTCTTAAAAGTTTCTGTCTCCTCTTCAAGATCTCCAAGCTTTTTTACAAACTTTTACATGCTCAGAGGAGAGGTAACAGAACATTAGGCTGCATTTCAGGTTAGACTTATATTTCTCAGCTTTCTAACTAATGCAGTTTTGGGGTTTGGGGGGTAATTTACCTAGATGCAGTTTTTATTTTAAGGGGTGGTTCTGCACTTTAATTATACCTAAATAAAGTTGCATGGTATACTATTATATCACCAAGGTATGTTTTGTGTCTTGGTAAGAAGTCCGTGCAAAAGAATGTACCTTGTTAAATTGAGATATACAGGCTAAAACACCTTTTTACATGTGTATAACTGATTTAAAATATATTTATTTAGCTGAGCAACACTAAGGAATGTTTTTCCCTACAGTAACAGTAACTGTAAAGCGCACTTTCTAATTCTAGAGCTGGCAGCAGTATCCCTTTTTCTAGGACAAATTTTCTAGGAAGTGACCAGGCTGCATGCTGGAAAGTTCTTCCTTATTTGCACTGTTTTATATGTGCTCAAGAAGAAAATTAATTTGAAGACCAAAGTCAATAAATTGTTTTAAAAAAATTATTTTGGGAAAAACACAAAAAATGCTATAAAGTTAGTGTCTAATTAATAGAAATAAATTGATCCAAGTTGCAGCACTTTTAGTCATGGGGCTTTAAAAAAAATCTTTATTCTATATATCGGGGATATAAAATACAATATATATACCGTAGTATATAAAACATATGAAAACAAGCTATCAATGTAAGTGTCAGCATAAGCAAGTCAATAATACAGAAGCTCATTTGACTTAATATGCAAACCTATCCTGAATGTACAACTTTTCCAGTGTTGGCAATTTACCTCTACCAGTCCTGCATATTAGCATTATTTCTTAAAGTAAGTGGGTATCATATGGTCTGCACATTAGAGTATTTCGGGTGACCTTTGGCTGTTTTTATGTTCTTCTGCTGGTTATTATCTGCATTATTGTTTTGCTTATACTGAAAATTACTTGGCTTGAAGGAGACAATTTTATTTACCTAAGTCTAGTAGTATGTCATTTTGGGCCATATTTCATTATTGTACAACCGGGGCCATAAATATATGCCCGCGATCGTACATTTAGGACAAACATTTGTAAATCCACAAACGTTTTTAAGTAGAATATCATACAGTATTCTACTGCAGTGGTATTCTATGGGCGATCTTTAACTTATGCCTGCGGTCGTAGATTTACAATCACTATCGTACATTTACAATCGCTATTTTAGATTTCTAATCGCAATCGTTAGCAAATTAACGATTGCGAACAATTGTTCAAGGCGCAGTATCTCTTAAAAGCAATACTATGTGTTTATAAATATTGACCTTTGTTTGCACTTTAACAATTTATCCTTGCACAAGGACCACTTTATACTGACTATTCGATCCCAATCAATAAAGTTAGTTTCTGATCTGAATTGAAAGTGCCATTGGGCCTTTGATCTTTAAGTGGGAACTGTCTGTGAAGTGTGTGACCGTGTGTGCTTAAAGGGACAGTTCAGTGGAAATTATCAATATTTGTTAAATTGTTAGTTTGTGTAATGCATACTTAATTATTCTATATATTCTCTCTACTAGGGGTCCTGCAAACAGGAAATCAGTATTTCTGTTGCATTTATTTATACACAGACACAATGCTGAATTGGCAGATTAAGGTCATTGGGATGGAAAAATACTGCTTTTTTTCCTGAAAAGTACATGTATTTGCACTGTACTTCCCCTTTAAGTCCAACATGGCATTCTGGGGTTTGGAAGGTCTGGGGTGTGTGTGATGTTGTGGTGTCTAGGAGGTGTGGATGTGACATTTGGTCATATGGTTGTGATATTAAAGGTCATGGCCACAATGTTTGGAAGCGTGGGTGTTGCTGCACAGTTTGGGGGCATGGGTAGGATGTTTATGGGCATGGGTCTGATGTTTGGGGGCATGGGTATGATGTTTGTGGATGTGGCCATGATTGGGGGAATGTACCTGTAATGTTTGGGGGCAATGGCTTTGATGTTTTTTTTGGGGGGTGATTACAACATCTGGTGGCGTTGTCACATTTGGGGGCATGTATTTGTTTTTATATTTGGGGGCATACAAAAATTGAGGTTGGGATGAGTGTGACTGATGTTTCGGGCGTGGCCGTGACCCCAATATCATAACATTTGGCGGCGTGGTTGTGATGTTTGGCTGTGGCAGTTCTCTTTGGGGGCAGGGCCCTTGACAGTTGGGGTATGGAAGCGTGACCATGATGATTGGGGGCTTGTTGTTCATGATGTCTGGTGACATGGCCATGCCTTTCTGGTCATGATGTCTTGGGTCGTTTTTCATTGCTACAGCACATTCCAGGAGGCTTTGCTTTAAAGGGCATGTCCACCCTTTTAAAAAATGTTTGTTATATTGTAGGGCTTCCTCCCCCAACCCCAACCGCCATAATAGAATTATCAGAAACTCCCCCGATCGTTACTTACCTTCCCTCTATCCTCTGCCGCACTGTCTGGCCTTCTGCTTGCATGAAACTGCAAGCAGGGGGCCAGATCGGCAGCCGCGTCCCTGATTGGTTGAGAGGCAGCTAATCATGGACGCGGCTGCCGGCTGCTTAGAACGCCGGGGGAGAGGGGAAAGGTAAGTAGAGTTCAGGGGACTTTCTGATTAATCTGTTATGGCGGTTGGGGCTGGGGGAGGAAGCCCTACTATATGACCAAGGGGTTTTACTCTAGGGGGAGGGAAGGGGAGAGGGAGGGGGGAGGGCTGAACTGCGCATGGCAAAGAGAGACAGGAGGCAGAGTCCTATATGGACTCTGCTAGGCTCCTGGTGGCCAGTTTTTGGGACTTTGGGAGGATATAGCAGGGCAGCCATTTGGAGCAGGGATGTAAGGTAAGGCCAGTAGTGGGTTAAATTATAGTTTTGGGGGTGGACATGCCCTTTAAATTTCTTGGAATGACGACCGCAAATGTGGTTCATATCACCAATAGCAACATTGTCTTTCCAGGGTTCATATTTGAAACCTTCCAGGAGCAAATTGGAAAGTCTTACAGACCTTAATTCAGGGCCGTAACTACCAGGGGAACAGGGGGAGGGACTGCAAAGGGGCCCCATCTTCTTATTTTTCCTATGACCGATATAGCCTCCTCTTAGAAAACCACTGTGGATAAAGCACGGATAGGGGCCCCAACAGTTTTGCTGGGGGTCCAGTGATTTCTAGTTACACCACTGCCTTAAGTTAATGTCTTGTTCCCTCTGTTATAGAAGCTGTTGTTCTGTGTCTTTAGCTCTCTGAGTTGCTGTAGCCGTACATTATGCTATTGTTGTGTCACTGAAGTGGACTCTTACAGGGTTATTCAATAAAAGTTCTTTTAAAATGGTGCTAATTTTGCCCCAACCAATCAGATGTTAGCTTTCAAATGTTAAATAAGTTCTGATTGGTTGGTGCAAAATTAGCACCATTTTAAATGATAAGAATTTTTATTGAATCTCCCTGTTGGTGTGGGTGCATTTGGGTGGGGGCGTGGCTGTGAGGTTAGCACATACATGCATACTCACAAGATTTCTACTTTATATAGTATATTTAGATTTGTTATATCCAATATATACCATAAAAAATAATGCATCTTGGCTAAATGTGCTGCAGTTTTTTCCAAATTTGCACCTTTTACAAATGGTTTGATTTGTTATAACCAGTGCCCCAGGATTCTGTGTGATAAAGTAAAAAAATAAATAAAAGTGGGTCACAGCAGCCCCTTACCCCACTGTTACTCCTTTACCCCCCATATGGATGTAGATATCAATCAAGGTAGACATAGTAGCTAATTCTAGAGATGGCAGCATCATGAAATATTTTGGGAGAGAACCAATTCCCAAAAAGCTTCTCCTTCTCTATGATTAGAAGTAAGAGCCAAAAACAAGAAACTCTGTTGCAAGCTGTAGTTTAAGGTTCTTTTGCACTATTGGATCTTTGTATAGGAACCACTAAGAAAGCCATGTATCATTTAACAGGTGTTTTAGGAAAACCCAGGTAAGTTACCTTAAAAACAAACAAAATAAATTAAGGTTTGATACTGGGTAAAATTTCTCTTTTTTAACTTTACCACCTGTCTGTAGTTAGAGCAATACTATAGTATTTAAAGGACAATTATACTGACCCATATTAACCCCCCTTTCACGGGTAGTACCCAAGGTAAGGAAGGTCCTAAAGCTCTAGATCAGTTTTATGGGTAAACACATGCTTGTTTGTACTTTTGTATCTGTATGTAAATATTTATTTATGAAAGCATCTTAGCATTTAGTGCTACATTTTTTAAATATGTTTTTAATATTGGAATGTTTACATGATTATTGCTCATGCATTATCTGTTAAATGGAAAGCAATAAATGCACGAGTTTACAAAAAGTAAAAAGGACAAGTTATTTTTGCACAGGAAGAACTGATCACAAGATTCAATCTTTTTCTTTCACAGGCAGCAAGTGGTGTAAATAAGGAAATATCCGTTCTGCAGTGTCATGGAGTAGATGACCCAATGATTCCTGTCCGTTTTGGAAACCTCACTTCAGAAAAACTGAAATCTATGTTAAATCCATCAAAAGTGCAGTTCAAAGCCTATCCAGGAGTTATGCATTCCACCAATCAAGAAGTGAGTGTTTTATTTGTTTACCTGTTTTGTGTGTCAGTTTTCTGTCAGGGATTTTACTTTTAGAAAATCGATGGGCAGGAATCTAGGAGTTGCAGTAAATGAGAGACTTATTTTTGAAAAATTCTTATTAAAAAATAAAAATGGATTATGTACACAAAAGGTTTTATGGTTTTCTATACAGTTGCATGTGATACAATATAGTCCAACACAATGAAATGCTGCCTTCTCTAAGTTAGGTTTTACAAAATGCTAACATTTTTAGAAGTTTTCTACTGAGCTGGTGAAATGTCACCAAGATTAGTTGGAAGTGCTTTGCATTCCCAGTTACTAGTCAAGAGAAGAGATGGCATAGTCCAGTTCCCACTGCTACCAGCTAAAAGAAGGGAGGAGTGGCATTTCTGGGCAGAGCTGGGTAATATGAAATCAAAATGAGAATATTGTTAAATCATAACTTTGAAAGGAATGTTTCTCCAAAGTTAACCTTTTAACTTACTTTCTCCTTTTAAAGGGAGAGCCTTAAAACAAGTAATAACGAAAGGGCATCTACACCTGAAAATGTTTTTTTTTAATTTAAATTGATCATTACTCAAAACTTCCCAGCCACCACTTTACCATTTCTTTTTGTTGATCTGTCCACCATTTCTTTAGATATTTAATCTGAAATATCTTACATTTTAGCTGTCATTTAAGTGCCTTATTTTCATACACCCATGTGCAGTTTAACTGTAACTGGAATAGTGATTATTGGTGTCTGTGAATTGCATTGTAGGAAATGCTGGCTCATAGGGATTACTGAGCATGACCATATAAAAGGAGGTGTTGGTTAATAGAGGGAGGGGGAATACTGAGATTACCTCTGTTTAGATTCTGATCTAGGGCCTGTAAGAAGAACAATTTTGCAGTTTCCTACTCAGGTCTAAAAGGTTGTTTTGAAATTGGGTTTACCATTTATTTATCAGTACATGGTTTTAGGTACAATACATTCCCTTTAAAAAATAAATGCAATAATCAAAGTTGTGCTTCCTGTTTGTGCATCTCCATTCTGTCATATCCATTCCTTTTTTTCCCCTTGTTGCAGGAAATGATGGAAGTGAAAGAATTCTTGGAGAAGGTGCTTCCACGGGTGTAACTGGTCATCGGCATCGAAAACATGCCACTTAGCATTGCCTCAGTGTTTCTTTCTCACCTGAATCCTTGTCCTTTTATCCATACTCACAGATTTGTGATATAAGTATTTTTTCCTGCCAGCTGTGACTGGAGCTGTTTAAGGTACCATGTGGAAGATTTCCATCCTGCACCTCCTTTAGTAAGTTTCAGTGCATTGCAGGAAAATCACATGCTGCTTCACACATCCTGCTAATTTTGCATTTCTTGGTTTTCTGATGTCACATGTCTTCTACTGGTAACATCAGGAAGCTGTCATATACCTCTAAGAAGCAGTTGAGTAATGTGAAATGCAGTATAAGAATGTACCTTTTAACACTCAGTCCTCTCAGGAGCAGAGTTCAGACCCATAGAAGCAGTATCTGTGGTAGGTGCTGTTACACATTCAGCTGTCCCTGCTGCAGGTCCTACCTAATGTTTTTTTTTAAGTTATATTATGAGCTGGTTTAAGACGGTAACCTTCAATTCTGAAACCCCCCTAGCGGAATTATTCTCACTGTGGACCAAGGAGTGATTGCAGTTTTGACAGCTAAATCTGTATTTTTGTGAATAAATTGGTATGCCTAGATTTTTCATTGGTGTGGGTCCAAATGTCTAAAACCTGAAATGTATAATCAAATCTTAAAGATGGTAAATTATTAAAAAAAAAAGTACTGCAGTCAGTTACGAAGAATGAATATTAGTCTGTAATTGGCCTCCTTATGCATTTATGTCCTTTATAAACCTTCTCTTGTGATCCTACTGGAATGCCTTTACACATTCACAAGTCTTCCAGTGCCCTTAACTCTCCTTCAGTTCACTTAGAGCATTGTATTATAAGTAAATGGTAAGCAAGCCAAATTCATTCTCAATTTGGAGTTGCAGTCTCCTATGCTTGAACTAAACCACTCAGTGAAAAGTAGATTCCTAACAAGGAGAAAGTAGGGCTTATTTTCTTATGGAGTATGCTGTTTAAGTTGATAGGTTTCTGTCTTAATGTCTCATCTGGTTCTAAACAGGGATGGTTGAATGCTGAGCTGTTTAATAAAAACACCAATTCCAATTTCTGAATGTTTTGTTTTTTGTTTTTAAAGTGGGGGGAAAGGTGTTACAACCAAATAACGAGACGACTTGTGTGTTTTGTAACTGGTTACAGTTAATTTGTAGACTGTTGTTTTAAGAAAATAGGTTTAAGTAAAACTCTGCAAATTGTGTGATCTTTTCAGGAAACTCATTTTGCATACTTTACTCCCCCCCCCCCCCCCTTGGTAATGTATAGATATTGCCCAGAAACATTTTAATAGAAAATGTCTTTACCAAAAAAAAAACAAAAAAAACCCAATTCATCAGATATTTGAAAAACTATTTAATGCTTGCATGATCAATATTTCCCAAAACAGTTTGAATTTTTCTATATTAGATTATTTAAGGCTGGAGATCAAGTATAAAAAAGAAAATACATTCTAAACATGTTGCCTGCAGTTTATCAGTAAATGAAATATTATTCTTGAGGTAGGAATATTATTTCTTTGTTGCATTAACCTGTCTTCATTTTAAACCCAGATAAAAGCATTTGGTGCCATAAAGTAATTTCTTCTATAAAATATAAGTTATCTACACATAAGCATAATTCAGAAACATATCCTTTTGGATGGATGTTTATTACTCTCTGCTGAATCCTGTTGGATTTTGAACCTGCCAACGCCAGAGATCCTCACCTAAAAATAGATGTAATTGGTAGTTTACACATTCATACACTTATACTTAAATATGTATAAAATTGCATTACGTTTCCAGAAATTGAGGATTCCAACAATGTGTTTGTAGGCAAATTATCTGTAAAAATCTATCTTTAAGGGCACGGCCACACTGCAACGCAAACGCAATAGCATGCGATTTCATGTGCGATTTTTTTTGCTTTTGCGCTTTCTTCAATAAGTATAGGAAAACGCATACAATTGCGATTAAAAATGCAAAACGCAATCGTACCGAAAAACGTGCGTTTTTTTTTGCGTTACCGTGTTTTCAATGATTTTGTAAAATCGCAAACGCAAAAAAAAAAAACGCAGCAGTGTTGCCTAGCCCTTAGTTCCTTTCTTCCTAGTTCACAAAGGTTGGTATTTATAAAAGTTTATTGGTAATGCCCGATAAGAAAACTTCTATAGTAACTGTCAGCAGGCCTTTTTTTTTATGGCGATGTGGTTTTAATTCAATTTTTTTTTTATTTTTTCAATATTGTTGAAATATTGAAAAGAAAAAAAACATTGAAAAAATGCCCACTACTAGTGTTCGTTTTTTTCTGATTGCTATAAAGGTTTATCAGACATTACCAGTAACAAACTTATAAATAACATCCAAAGCCTGGTATGGTCAGTGTTGTTAAGTAGGGAAATAGAGCTGCTCACCAATCTGGTAATTTGTATTCCTCTTTGGTAAAGGGGACACAGGGAAGTATTGTGGTGTCCTTTTGTCTACAATGACATTTTGTGTGTGGGGTGGAATGTCCATTTATTTTTTCAGTTAAAAGTTCTAGACAAGTAAATGTGTTAATCCATGGTTTTTGGTCTACAAGTCAGGTAATAAAGTATTTCACCCTCACATTTTTGTAAATATTTTATCTTTTCATGGGATACTATAGATATAACACTTCCATACAATGTAAGGTAGTTAGTGTATAGCTTGTATAACAGCGTAAATGTGCTGTACATTCAAAATAATTAATAATTTATGCCTAAACCGCTGGCAAGAGAACTGAAAAATAAAATAAACTGTGCTAAATAGGGTTTAAGTCTGGAGACACTTGGCAAGTCTAGCACCTTTTAGCTTCAGTTTCTTCAGGAAGGCAGTAGTTGTCTTGGAGGCATGATTGAGGTCATTATCATGTTGTAATACTGCCCTGTGGCCCAGTTTCTGAATGGAGGGGGGATCATGTTCTGCTTCAGTATGTCACAATACATGTTGAGATTCATGGTTCCTTCAATGAACTGTAACCCCCCAGTGCCGGCAGTACTAATGCAACCCCAAACCATCACACTCCCACCATTATGCTTAACTGTAGGCAAGACCCAATTGTCTTTGTATTCCTTACTTTTGTTGCCACTACACATTCTCTTGATACCATCAGAACAAAATAAGTTTATCTTGGTCTCATCAGACCACATGTCATGGTTCTAGTTACCCTTGTACTTAAGGTTCGTACACACACTGCTTTATGGTCTTGGCCACTGTGTTGCAGCTGAGTTTCCGGGTGTTGGCACTCTTCTTATAGCCTAGGCGATCTTTAGCAACAATTCTTTTGCAGATCCTCATAGTTTTCTTTACCATGAGCTGCCATGTTCAAATTCCGGTTAACAGTGTGAGAGCAATATCAAAATTTAACACCCCAGACACCATGTAACACTAACAAGTCTCATGCCACTGGGGAGGGAAAATGGCTAATTGGACATAAGTATGCACTTCAGTTGCTAGCAGTTTAGGCTTTAATGGCTGTGTTATTTTGACGGGACAGCAAATTTATACTGTAATACAAGCTGTACACTGACTACTTTACCTTATATCAAACTGTCATAACTTTAGTATTGTCCCATGAAAATATATAATAACATATTTACAAAAATATAAGGGGTGTATTAGCTTTTGTGAGATACTGTATGTGATTATATATCTATATATTCTAGTATATGTATGAAGCTTAAAAGGAAAACTGGTCTACGTTTGTGCCTGAATCACACCTTTAGTAAAAATTTATATTGCCAAAAAGTTTAAGAATTATAACTTCCTGAACACTTCCTGCTTTCAAAAGTTTATATAGCCCGATGACTAAGTTTGTCTGCATTGATAGCCATGCCCCTCAACTGTCAATCTGTTTTTACAGCTAAGGGGAAGTTCAGCACAAACACACATGCTTTCAGGAGTTATTTCAATTACCTTCATCTGACCATCCAGCCATTTTTCTGTGCTTAAAAATGGAGCAGAGCCTTCTTATAACAGAGGGTATCTTGCAGTATCATGCTATATGAATAGCATTGCCCACAAAATGTAAGAAACAAGTCATTTCTTACTCCCAGGTTCCCCAAGGGCGGAGATGTGCAAAATTTCTCCTATGGTACTGCTGGCTTATTAACATGCAACACAGCCTATGGTACAGAGCCATTCCTCTGACCTGCAGACATGACATGTTTCGATTTTGTTATATCTCGTCTGTGCAAAATACAGATTCATGGCTCTATGGGGTAGGATTTGGGAAACACAATAGATAAGACCGCTAAAAAGCTTAAAGGACAACCAAATCAAACAACATCATCACCCCCATTAAATGTCCACACTTCCAACAGCTGAAATCGCTTACTCTCATTTACAACCGTGCTGCTCTCCCTTAGATATCACACAGCAAAGATGAGTGCTAAAAGCCCGCCTCCTAGATGGCCCGGGGCCATCGTTAACATATCACTTGTCATTGGCTGGTGAGAATGTCTGTTACAACCTCTCTCCTCCTCCTCTGCCAGTCAAACAAACTTGAACTGTTCGTTTGCTAGGATGTACAGCCTACATAATCAAGCTGATCATGGATGGGTGAAGGAGTTTTTTCTCGCATGCTAGCTTTGAGTGACAGCGGTAGACAGAATTGTTACACCATTGAAGGCAGAGAGAAGCACAAATCAGAAAAAGGGGCGAGAGGGCTGCATAACTTTACTCTTTTGAAAGCAGTTTTAAAAAAAAATGCATTGAGGCAATAGTTATCCTTTAAGGAGAGGTGGGCTTTCAAAGTACCGATTTCCTGTTTGCAGGACCTCTAAAAATGTCAGTTATGATCTCAGTCACTGAGTATATTCAGTTGCTCAGCAGAGATCTTTTTGACCCATCCAATCAATGTAAATTACTGTAAGGAACATTTCAAAGAAGTAGTGTGCATCCTGGAAAGAAGAACCATTTATGAAACTGAAATGGCCTCTTACTACTGACCATAAAAAAGGTTTATAAACATAAAGAATACTATTTACTTAATAATAATAATAATAATAATAATTAATAATAATTTTTTTTTTCCCACTGAAGTTCCCTTTATAAACTTTCAGGGAGATTTAATAAAAGTTCTTATTGTTTAAAATGGTGCTAATTTTGCCCCAACCAATCAGAACTTATGCAACATTTGAAAGCTAACATCTGATTGGTTGGGGCAAAATTAGCACCATTTTAAACGATAATAACTTTAATTGAATAACCCCTTTGTATTTTCCTTCGCCTGTGTAAACTTAATGCTGGCCATACACTACTAGCTTACCTACCAGCATTCCTGCAAAATTAGGAAAACTATCTGTCCTGATCATTTTGCTGTAAATTTTAAATGCAAACCGAATGGTTGAGACGGGGAATGGTTATAGGCAAAAAGTCTTTCTTTAAGGCATTAGATTCAATTACCGAACATCAAATCATCTACTGTACAATATGTATATGGCCAGCATTAGGCTAGGCACTGATGACATCACTTATCAGTTGGCTGTGCAGGGAGTATGCTCAGACTGTGGGTACAGGGGGGAAGCAGAAAATGCAGGTGATATCACTCAAGCTACTGGAAGCAGTGAGTTTTTTTTAAAGAAATGTATAATCTCATGTAGGACACGGCCACACTGCGCCACAAACGCTATGGCAAGCGATTGTGTGCGCGATTCCGTTGCTCTTGCGCATGCGATTTCTCCTTTTGAGATACTAAATCACATGTGATTGTGCATTAAAATGGTGATCGCATGCAATTGCTTATCGGAAACGCAATCGCGTGCGTTGCCGCAATTGCAATGTTAAGCAAAAATCACATACGCAAACAAAGCGTGATAGTGTGGCCTAGCCCGTAGTTAGATGTTATCCAGAGTTAAAGTAACTTGTTTTATCAGTGATTATTACCTTTAATAAGAATAAGGTAGCATTCCATTGTGTTGGATTGCTGCCTTCTGCAAAAGTTTTCTATTATTTAAAAAAAATAAAACTACAGTGCAATTACAAGGGTGTTGAATTCTAGTGGAAATTACTTTTGCCAGATTTCTGTCTGGATAAAAATACATAGGTCAGGGGTACCTAATACACTTAGGCTACATGCCTAAGGCTACTTTCACACTAGAAATGGACCACAACGGACAATCCACGTTTTCTGTCTGTTTTGGTCCGTTTTTAGATCTCCGTTTTTCCTATATTTTCAATCAAAACGCGTCAGTTTCTGGACAGAAATGCATATAGCAGTACGTTTTTTTTAAACAGACCGGGTCAATCCAATCCGTTAAAAAAATGGACCACAACGCACGTTTCTGTCCGGAAAATGACAAACTGATCTAGTGTGAACTAACCCTAAATGGAGAAATTTCCAGCCCAAGAGATCAAGGAATCTTCTGGGTTAGTGGACTGATCGGGATTAGGCATGGGTCATTTTGGGCACCCGATCTAGGCAGAATTTTACTTGGTATACTAACAGAATACTTTCTTTACTAATGCACAGTGCTCCGTTGGAATGTCAAAACGAGTACCGAACAATTTTTAGGAAACAAATGTTGAAAAATGTTATTTATAGCCCATAGTAGCATATATTTTAGAATTAAAGAAAATCTTCACTCAAAAAAAACTTGCATACTATTTATAGTCAATGAAACGTCAATTACATTTTTCTCTGAGCTATAGTTCCTAAAATAATTGCAGAACATTCTGTGTTTTGTTTATGCCACTTATTTGCCCATGACCCCTTTTTCGTTACTGGCCCCAGTTCTGAATGTTGCCGTCCCCTCTGATTGCTTTACAAGCAAACAAGTCAACATGACTTTGGCACCATCATGGTAAAAGAATCACAGCTCAGCTATTTGTCTAATTTGAATGAACGGTCGGCTGTGGCCAGCCCTGGAAAGCATCCAATAGTTTGGCCACACAGAAACACTGAAATGTTGGGCTAAATTATTGGATGGCGTGTACCCAGCTTAAAACTGCTTGTATACCTTAATCTCATTATGAAATTGATTTTTATTTTGTTTATACAATAAAATTAGTTTTTAAGGACAAATAAACGGACAATGATCCATTTACCCAGATGGTGCCACGGTCATGTTAAATTGTTTGAAGAGAAGGGAAGAAACACCTGACGGCAGCCACTAATCGGAAGAGCCTCCATATTTGTAAATTTCTTTACGAGTTCGAAAAGCCACAGGAGGCAGCTTGACACACGGGATTCGTTGGTCATGGCAGTTACTATGTGCTAGGTAAGCAGCACTTTACATTATTGTTATTATATAGTAATTTTCAGCTGATAAATACAGGCTTATTTATTAAGAGGTGCAATAGTTTGTCTGTGCTGTTAATTTACACCCACAAATCAGTTGTTCTGAAAAGTTTTCTAACTGTAGCAGACCAGTAAAAAAAGTATCATTGTTTGGTTGCTGTTAATGAACAGCACGGGCAAATTTTTTAAAGGACAACTCCACCCTCATAAGAACATCTTTTAGAAAGAATGGTCTCTTTAAAATATGTTAATACAGTGGTTGGCAAAAGTATTTGGCCCCCTTGAAGTTTTCCACATTTTGTCACATTACTGCCACAAACATGAATCAATTTTATTGGAATTCCACGTGAAAGACCAATACAAAGTGGTGTACACGTTAGAAGTGGAACGAAAATCATACATGAGTCCAAACATTTTTAACAAATCAATAACTGCAAAGTGGGGTGTGCATAATTATTCAGCCCCCTTTGGTCTGGGTGCAGTCAGTTGCCCATAGACATTGCCTGATGAGTGCTAATGACTAAATGGAGTGCACCTGTGTGTAATCTGATGTCAGTACAAATACAGCTGCTCTGTGACGGCCTCAGAGGTTGTCTAAGAGAATCTTGGGAGCAACAACACCATGAAGTGCAAAGAGCACACCAAGACAGGACAGAAATTTAAAGCAGGCTTAGGCTACAAAAAGATTTCCAAAGCCTTTAACATCCCACGGAGCACTGCTCAAGCGATCATTCAGAAATGGAAGGAGTATGGCACAACTGTAAACCTACCAAGACAAGGCCGTCCACCTAAACTCACAGGCTGAACAAGGAGACCGCTGATCAGAAATGCAGTCAAGAGGCCCATGGTGACTCTGGACGAGCTGCAAAGATCTACAGCTCAGGTGGGGGAATCGATTAGTCATGCACTGCACAAAGTTGCCCTTTATGGAAGAGTGGCAAGAAGAAAGCCATTGTTAACAGAAAAGCATAAGAAGTCCCGTTTGCAGTTTGCCACAAGCCATGTGGGGGACACAGCAAACGTGGAAGAAGGTGCTCTGGTCAGATGAGACCAAAATGGAAATTTCTGGCCAAAATGCAAAACGCTATGTGTGGCGAAAAACGAACACTGCACATCACTCAGAACACACCATCCCCACTGTCAAATATGGTGGTGGCAGCAGCATCATGCTCTGGGGGTGCTTCTCTTCAGCAGGGACAGGGAAGCTGGTCAGAGTTGATGGGAAGATGGATGGAGCCTAAACATAAAGCGAGGGCAACAATGGAATGGTTTAAAACAAATCATATCCATGTGTTAGAATGGCCCAGTCAAAGTCCAGATCTAAATCTAATCAAGAATCTGTGGCAAGATCTAAAAAACTGCTGTTCACAAACGCTGTCCATCTAATCTGACTGAGCTGGAGCTGTTTTGCAAAGAAGAATGGGCAAGGATTTCAGTCTCTAGATGTGCAAAGCTGGTAGAGACATACCCTAAAAGACTGGCAGCTGTAATTGCAGCAAAAGGTGGTTCTACAAAGTATTGACTCAGGGGGCTGAATAATTACGCACACCCCACTTTGCAGTTATTGATTTGTTAAAAATGTTTGGAATCCTGTATGGTTTTCATTCCACTTCTCACGTGTACACCACTTTGTATTGGTCTTTCACATGGAATTCCAATAAAATTGATTCATGTTTGTGGCAGTAATGTGACAAAATGTGGAAAACTTCAAGGGGGCAGAATACTTTTGCCAAACACTGTATATCATACTTTGTCCTATGAATTCATTACTGTATGCCTGCTATGCTTCTAGAGGGCTCATGGAAACTGAGCAATTTAGAAATCTGTACTGGCCCTGGGCATGCTCAGAAGAGGCAGACAGGATTAACATTTAGTCATTAGCTGTCAAATCCATAACTGACAGTTGATAACTGGAAGAACCAGGAAGCGGAAACAGGACATTGCTGAATTTCTGGTTAGACTATTACGGTTTTGGGTGGTGATTTACCTGTATGTAAGGGGCTGGACTTGCCCTTAACCCCTTATTAAATAAGCTTCTATGTATGTACCAGCAACCTATGTATTCTTGGAATTAGGAGCAACGATGGTTCTGCAGTCAGTGTTTACGCCATTTTACTACATTTGGTTTGATCATTTTATTTGTTTGTTGTTAAAATGTTAACGTCCGAGGAGGGGTTGCCAAACTGTTAATCTTATCTCTGACACATACTTGAGATTAAAGGTGGATAAACAAAGTACAGATCTTAAAAATATTATAATTATGGATTTATATAGCGCCAACATCTTCAGTAGCATTTTACAATCACATGTATATATATTCACATCAGGCCCTTCCCTGAAGAACTTACATTCTAAGCTCATTTATTTGACACATACAACCTATCAGTATGTCTTTATTATTGTGGGGGAAACTGGAGTTCCTGGAGGAAACCCACGCAAGCACAGGGAGAACGTACAAACTCCTTGCAGATGTGTCCAAGGGCGGATTCGAACTTAGCACTTCAGTGCTAACCACTGAATCTCACAGTGGTTAGTAATATGACAGACAGGGAAATGTTATAAAAGTTCTTATCATTAAAAATGGTGCTAATTTTGCCCCAAGCAATCAGATGTTAGCTTTTAAATGGTAACTAACATCTGGTTGGTTGGGGCAAAATTAGCACCATTTCTTAAGATAAGAACTTTTATCACATCTCTCTGAGAATACTTACATTTTTTTTAAAGATCGCCCTACATACACATAATCCCATGCGTACCCCCTATGTAAAGCATAGGGAGAATGTTCGGGACTGCCTATTTCCTTCAGCCACGGTCAACTCCCTATACTTTAGTACAGGGAGTTGACTGCGACAGGGAAATTTTCAGGCATTTTGGAGTGATCCCAAGGCCGACAGTGAACATTCGTTGGGAACACTCAGAACTGCGGTACACAAATTACCAATAAAGGGCCAATTCCGTCTAACCGACAGGATAGGCCCTTTATCGGTAAGTCTGTACCCAGCTTAATTCACTGTCCCTCTTCATGAGTAAAGTGCACACTTAGTTATATAAAATGTAGATTAAAAACTTTCCCTACCTTTATGCCAGATATTGTGTAGTTTAGCTATAAACTGTTTGTGTTAAAAGGAAATGCATTCTATTATAAAATATCAAATTGCCTCACATGCATGTCATCAGTTGCGATTATAATATAATGAAACATGTAGTTATTTTTTATTAGATCGTATTAAAAAGCTTGTATGGGCAGACACTAATTTGCTACAATTAAAAGAAATTCAAAAGTTTGAGGGAGATTCAATAAAAGTTCTTATTATTAAAAATGGTGTTAATTTTGCCCCAACCAATCAGATACTATTTAACATTTCAAAACTAACATCTGATTGGTTAGGGCATAATTTGCACCATTTTTAACTATAAGAACTTTTATTGAATAACCCTGTATGTTTTAAAAATGCAGTTCACGTTAAACTGATATTAGTATGGCGTAGGCACTGCAATTCTAAGACAATCTTTTATTGGTATTCACTAGTTATTATTATTAAATATTTGACATTATATAATGCTGTTTGCCATTAAAGTTAAGAAACCAGGCAGTGCACTGAATAGCAATCTGAGAGATGGACAGAAATTACTATAAGGTAGTAAAAAGGAAAGAACTATAATCTTCAAATAAGTTAAAGGGTATCTCTAAGGGTACTATTTCAAAAATAGTACCTAGTAACTTTTTTCAGATTTTAAATTTAAGCTGTAGATTTTGAGAAATCAGCATTTGAATTCACAGCATTTACAAGAAAAAAAACGCCACAAGCATAAACTATAGTATGTGCCCTTTCCCTGACCTCTTAGGGCTACGCCACACTGATGGGCTTTTAAGCTCAAATCTGATTATGGTATTAAAAGCACACACTAGTGTTGCCCAATTGATGTAGCCACAGTAGTGCGCTACTGTGCGCTGCGCATGCAATCTGTTAATTGGATTGCATGCGATCCGCCGTCGAATGCACTGATTCTGAAAAAAATTGGCCAATCGCGCGGCAACGTGCATGCTTCTGTGCACGCGTTGCAGTGTGGCCTCACCCTTACTAGGATCTTCTGCTGTCTACCAACACACTTTTTGCACAGAGAGAAGAAGAGAAAAGAAAGAAGGGGGGAGGGAGGAGGAGATGTGTAAGCAGAGCAGTGTCCATGGTGAGGCTGTGCAAAACTTACAAGTGTCACAGACACTACAAGAAGGCAGTGAGTAAGGGAGGGTGGGGGCAATAAAGAGTACTCACTAAACGTTAAAAATTTAAAGACAAAGCAAGCACAGATAAATATGTAAGTACCACCATTTTACTTCTCTCAAATTGTAGTTTCAGATAATGTAAAGTTATTTGAGTTAGTATAGTGACCCTTTATGCTGGGTACACACATAAAAGATCTCTTAAAAAATTTGATCCAAACAACAAGCAAAGTCCAATGCACTCTCTCCAACCTATGGGTGCTTACTCCTCTTAGTATCCTGCCTCCAAGGATAATAGTTCAATAGAAAAATAAATAAAAAGCTGAGGGTTGCTCTCCAAATAAACGGTTTCTTTATTTAAGTGACCAACATCAAAAAACACAACGTTTCAGGGGGTGTTAGGTGCCTTACCTGGGGAAGGGGGCACCTAACACCCCCCCCCCCCAAAAAAGTTCTGTTTTTTGATGTTGGTCACTTAAATAAAGAAAATGTTGATTTGGAGTGCGACCCGCAGCTTTTTGTTTATTTTTCTTTTCTTTTAAAAAATTACCATTTTTTACAGATCACACTACACACATTCCCGAGTGTTCTCCCTATGTAAAGCATAGGGAGAATACTTGGGATTGCACATTTCAGCCATGACCAATGACCCTATAATTTCAGTACAGGGAAATGACGGCGGCAGAGTTAAATAGATTAACTCTTAAAATGAACCCTAGATCACCTCTTTAAGTGCAGCCTGCCATAAGTTATATTGCTGAAATACTAGAAACTGCAGTAACTTCTGCTTAACCTCTGATCTTCTAATCAAAGCCAAGTCATTGGTTACTGCCCCTCACTGTTTGTTCCTATTCTACTGAGATAATAAAATATAATAAAAAATATGCATTCATCTGCCTGTGTAAACATTGAATTAATTTGTATGTTTTGCCGTCTTTTTTTTCTTTTCTTTCTGTGCCATGAATTAAACAGGGCTTCCTGTCTTTCCCAGCAGTTAATATTCTGTGGCAGGCTTATACCACCAGTATGAGTGGTGCAGAGGATGCGAGTGGCGTTACTTTAGCTACTGGTAGCATAAAACTCCTGACAAGCTGCACCTAAAAGTAAGACTGCAGCATTTTACTTAATTCTACCTTGGCTGCAGACCACTTTAATATGTTTAATAGATTGAGTAAAACAAATAATTAAAATCTGTTACTAAAATATTTAGATTTTAGTCTAGAAGATACTTTTTTTTTTTTTAGCCTATTTTATGAAATGTGTATTTTTTGATTTTCTGCTTTCTCTGTGATATCATCATTGCTACAAAAAGGCTTCCCATTTTACTCATTTAATCATAATTTTTATTTTACACCCTATGTATAAAATACTTACACATTCTTTCTAGACCATATTCTGCTTGCCAGGCAAGCTCTTCTTTGGCTAGCGCAGGATCTGCATAGCATGTAGCAATGTCCCCATCTCTCCGTTGGGCTATTTTATATTGTATCTGAAAAAAGGAAACAAATAGGTTACAGATTTATTTGTATTAAAGCGGAAATGTAATAAAAAAAAAAAAAAATACTTTCATCATTTGATGTCCATCCTCTGCTGGCTATACACTAATTTGACTTTTGGTAGATTCAAAGTTTGATCATCGTCCTGGCTCATTTGTTTTGTGTTTGGAAGACAATAACAAAAAACATTGGGCCAGGCAGTTCTCGTTTTGCAAACGCCAGGGAAACATTGCAGTAATGTTGAATGGTTATAGTGTATGGCTAGCATTTGGTCCACACCAACCCTCTCCCATTGTTGAGGGTATGTAATGTGGCTTTTTGAAGTTGTGTGTGTAGAGGCCATTTCTTTTACATTCTGAACTGCATATCTTCCTTATCATGGCAGACAGACATAAAGGTCAGTGATTTAGTTTAAAGTTAAGACAGAGAACTTTCATTCCCTTGGAATGGTTCTTTGATAAATTATTGCTAAACCATAAACAAAATAAAAAGCTACCTTCTTTCCAGAAGCCTTTTCCATTGCTTTCACCATCTCAAGTACAGAATATCCTGTTCCAGTCCCCAAGTTGTATACCTGAAAAAAAATGTAACATTATGATTGATAAGTAAAGGGATTTCTAACCTGTGGCCCTCCCAATATTTGCTATTTGTGAATGGTGTGTTATTTCTTATAGACACTATTCCATTAATTCCAGAGAAAGCTTTATTGTAACTAGCATATTGCAGATACCATAACATATTATAAACAATGCTAATTGGAAGGCCCCAGGACTCACTTTACACCCGTTGATTGACTCTAGTTTCTTCAAAGCAGCAATGTGACCTTTAGCTAGATCCACAATGTGAATATAATCCCGTACACCTGAAACAAATATAGAATAAACAAGATCAAAGCATATCATGATGTATGTATATTTTACCTGGCCTGGTTATTTGGTTGGATTGGCTGGTTGAATAGTTGTTATTTTGACATTACTGGTCATTCCTAATGAATTTTTTGGTCTAAAAATCCGTCGGCATGAATGATCGACAGTCGTAAAGGTGTCTGTAATTTTTTAAAGGTCAGTCTATACACAGTCCCCAGCGTTCTCCCTATATAAATTATTAAAGCCACAGCCGACTCTCTATAATTTAGAAGGGGGCCAAGGAAAATGTTCGGGGGCAGTTCCTAACAATCCTGAGGGCAACAGGAATGCATGAAGCTGGGGTGTAAACTTTAAAGGGTATGCACACTGGAATTTTTTATTTTTTTTTTACTTTAAGGAATTCTAAGGGTATGTATACATGTCGAGATATGGTTAAAAAAAAACTACCAAACACAGACAAAATGAAATCGGAAGTGTACTTTTCCATATAAATATGAAAATGTAGCCTGCTAAGAGCGTATAGTATAAACAGAGTGCTGTTAATGTCTAATTATATGGAAAACCCCAAGTATAGAAAGCTGCAATGGAAGTCTTTAAAGAAAGATCTGTCAGCTGCATTACCCCCCCTAAACAATGAAAAATGTATAGACTCGTTTATAAAGTGACAAATGGTGATCTTCTGTAAATGTTCTTTTTAACAGGTCCAGCTGCTTAGAGCTCTCTGCAGAAAGTGATTTTGCAGGCAAGAAATACTTTTTTTATATTGTACTGTTTAAACATGACAAAGCCCTGCCCCCTCGGGAATGTCCCAGGCTTGCCCTGGACCACCTAAGCTGTTAGAGAAAGCTTGGTGTACCAAGACAGGTCCTTTAAATTGGAGCTTTTCAAACTCCAATTTCTTAAGGGATATATGTGCTTTGTGTCTTACCAGTCCCATCAGTTGTGTTATAATCATTTCCAAATACGTTCAAGCATTCGCGCCTTCCAACAGCCACCTGCCAGGCAAACATATAGCAAATCATAGCTACTTGCTGATGTATGTGCAAAAATAAAATTTCAAAAAGAACTAGTATGTGGAGGAGGCTAACCTATTAGTGGATCCTGCTATGATGTGTGGGGAAAACTAATGTTGTGGGGGGACTAACTGTTGTATGATCTGCCACACACAATCCAATCCTTGAATGATATTGCACAATCTTTTCATCTATGGTCACTACTGTATAAGCAATCTAACATTTTTTGCTTGAATTTTAATCTTTAGACTATTTTAAATACCTTAATTATTCAAAGTTGCGTTCAAAAGGATCAGTTTAGTATTGGTGAAAATATTTCCTGCCAAAATTTATCCTGAAAATTATGTTTGCTGGAATCCCAGAAATGTATAAATATGAATTTATTTTAAGAGTATGTGCCATTCTAAAATGGCTGCAAAACCAAGGAGAAGCACAACTTCAATATCAGAGACTAAAAACATTTCCTAGGGTTAGTTACCGGTATGCTTGTTGCATAGAAAAAGTAGCCAGAATGTTCTGCCTTTTTTCATTCAGTCATTTTGTTTTTACCATCTTAAACTAACCTGCGAGACGTATGGCATTAAATTGTTTGGTATGCCCTGGGGATCTTCTCCAATTTGTCCAGATACATGAGCTCCAATGGGATTAAAATACCTCAGGAGAATGGCACGCCAGTCCTAATATTAAAGGACAATGAATTAATGAATTTTGATCCAACATATTTCAGTGTTGCTCCCATTATAAAATTAATAAACGTATGTATTATATGTATAGTAATATTTATATGTTTTGGTGTTGTTGATGCTGTAACACTATTTTGCCGTTCTATTTTTTTTTTATAACAATTTTTCTATACAGGGTCAGCTTTAAAACCTGTACTCAATTTGTCACTTACACTAAATATTTATCATCCATGACTTACCTTCTCAGCTTTGCACTGATCCTTGATCATCTCCTCAATGAAATATTTTGTTTTACCATATGGGTTTGTACACCCTCCAACTGGATGGTTTTCATCTATGGGAAGGTACTTGGGATCCCCATATACTGTGGCAGAGCTACTGAAAACCAGGTTCTTCACGCTATAAGAATTCATTACCTGAAAAATCAATATGATTAAAAATAATTTTGACAGATCTTTTGGTGGCAACTCAACAATACAATATAATTCCTGTTACCTAAGATGCAAACATGCTGGACACTACTACTACTACAGCTAAAATAATTATTAAAATGCACTTACCTCAAGGAGCTGGATAGTTCCAGTAAGGTTCACCTTGTAATAGAGGAGAGGTTTCTCCACTGACTCCCCAACTGCTTTCAGTCCAGCAAAATGTAAAACTGCAGAGAAGCTGTGCTGAGAAAAGAGGACAATAAAAGATGTAGCATATGTGACTAATGTGAAGTGTCTTTCATAAAGTTAATAAAGTTGTACCTTTTTAAATAATGTCTCCAAAGCATTCCGATCTAACATATCTACTTCCTCAAATTCAATCTTCTTCCCAACAATTTCCTGCACTCGCTGCAAACTTTCTGGAATTTTATTATCTCCTTATAAAAGAATAACAAAAATGAAAATAGTGAATTACAGAAAATATAGCGTTTATTTTCATTTTTACTGTTTCATTTAATTAGTACAGATCACTCATCCACAGTATTTCATAACATTCCCAATGTGAGGAAAACTTACCACGGATTGCATTGTGAAAGTTATCGATGACTACAGGGTTGTATCCAGCTTCCAGCAATTCTAGGACACAGTGACTGCCAATATAACCCCCACCTCCTGTTACCAACACTTTTGCATTCATGGTCTTGAAGATCTAAAAAGGGTTTGTTACAGATGAATTTAAAGTAAGAATCCTACAGGCTCAACGCGTTTAATAAAAAAAAAAGTTTCAACTTTTATTCAGGACATAAGAAACAGCACAAAAGGCATACTGTACTGTGAGGTGAGAACACAGTCTGTATTTTTCATTGCGTCCTAAACATTCCTATAAACTTAAAATTAGTTTTAGGTCAGTGCTTAAAGTGCTTTTGATAGTTTATATATGGTGTCCATAGTTTTACAATGGCATTATGCATACACAAGTGAATATGATTTATAATGAAAATGCTAACCCCACCCCCCACAGGATTACACGTAAGCAAATTACTAGTAGTATAAGATGAACATACACACACATATCCAATCAGAGAGTGGACAAACAAGTAAAGTCAGTAGAACAAGTAAAAAGTGCTAATGATATAGCTACAAGATTATTTACATAAAGCCACACTATCAAAGGGAGAAGTTAGAAAGTTGTAAAGATCAGGATTTTAACCCTACACAGGTCGATGAACATTTTTTGTGAGCCTGTATATGACATCACCTAATTTGACTTTGAGGATAGAGATTTTGGGAGATGATTCCTGATTATCTTAGACTACCTTTAATGTTTGTGTAGGGTGTTAGCTAAAGCATAGATCTTCCCTACAAAGACTATAGGATGTTGAGCTTTGAAAGACAGTATATTTATCCTATTCATCCTACTTAGCAGAGTTTCTATTTCAAATATTGACATTTATCTTTCCCACCTATTTAATTTGCCAGATGCAAATTATGTTGATGCCTGGCTAGACCACTAAAGCCCCTCATACACGGGATCGACATTTTGAGTGATCTGATACATTTGATTGGATTAATCAAAATATCAAAAACTGCTTTCTGGTTTTCCGATTGAATGCTTGACAATTTCAAATGGTTTATTGGAAAAGCGGAGGTTGGGCCAGGCAGGAAAATTTCCCCATCTCTTCCCCCACCTACTCCCCTCCATTTCTTTCACCTTGAAATCTACAGTAAGTTCAGAGGCTCAAGGATCTTCAAATCGGGTGTTCAGCGGTTGCGTCAAACGTCAGCTAGGTTCTTAGGAACTAAAGATGGATACACACATGAAAGATCTTTTTTTAAAGATCCCTCTTCACATAGTCCCGAGCATTCTCCGTATGTAAAGCACTTGGGACCGTAAATTCCCCTCTGTCTCGTCCGACTCCCTATACTTAAGTACAGGGAGGCAATTGTGGCCAATGGAAGTTTTGGGGCATTTATGAAGATTCTGTCAGCCTCTGGAGCGCTTGGAAATGCAATACACACACGAACGATAAAGAGATGATGCCGTATCCAACGTTCCCTTTATCATGTGTGTACCCACCATTAAGCAGAACTGGATCTATTGGTCCTTTAATCAGTGGCAACCAATTAGATACTGGCTTTTTACTGATATACTTAAGTTGCCAAAGGTAACTAGCACAGGGAAACTTCCCAGCTATTACATTGTATCCATGGTTAGTTCCTGCCCAAACATTTCCCTTTTGTCACAAGCTTTCATTCCACACCCAACCCACTGGAAATGTAGCCATAGTTCTAGTTCCCCAGTCCATTTTGACCAAACCCACTGGAAATGTAGTTCTAGTTCCTCAGTCCATATTGCCCAAACCCATTGGAAATGTAGCCATAGTTCTAGTTCCCCCGTCCATATTCACCAAGCTCACTGGAAATGAAGCCACAGTTCTAGTTCCTCAGTCCATATTGACCAAACCCACTGGAAATGTAGCCATAGTTCTAGTTCCCCAGTCCATATTGACCCAAACCCCCTGGAAATGTAGTTCTAGTTCCCCAGTCCATATTGACCAAACCCATTGGAAATGTAGCCATAGTTCTAGTTCCCCAGTCCATATTAACCACCCATTGGAAATGTAGCCATAGTTCTAGTTCCCCAGTCCCATGACCCCCATTTGGAAATGTGCCATAGTACTAGTTCCCCAGTCCATATTGACCCAACCCACTGGAAATGTAGCTAAGGTTCTAGTTCCCCAGTCCATATTGACCAAACCCACTGGAAATGTCTACTATAGTTCTAGTTCCCAGTCCATATTGACCAAACCCACTGGAAATGTAGCCATAGTTCTAGTTCCCCAGTCCTATTGACCTAGCACATTGGAAATGTAGCCGTAGTTCTAGTTCCCCAGTCCATATTACCAACCCCTGGAAATGTAGCTATAGTTCTAGTTCCCCAGTCCATATTGACCCAGCCCTTGGAAATGTAGCCATATTACTAGTTCTCCAGTCCATATTGACCCAACCCACTGGAATGTAGCTATAGTTCTAGTCCCAGTCCATTTTAACAAACCCACTGGAAATGTAGCTATAGTTCTAGTTCCCCAGTCCATATGACCTAGCACATTGGAAATGTAGCCGTAGTTCTAGTTCCCCAGTCCATATTGACCAAACCCACTGGAAATATATAGTTCTAGTTCACGTCCCAGTCCATATTGACCAAACCCACTGGAAATGTAGCCATAGTTCTAGTTCCCCAGTCCATATTGACCTAGCACATTGGAAAGTAGCCGTAGTTCTAGTTCCCCAGTCCATATTGACCAAACCCACTGGAATGTAGCTATAGTTCTAGTTCCCCAGTCCATATTGACCCAGCCCATTGGAAATTGTAGCCATAGTACTAGTTTCCCCAGTCCATATTGACCCACCCACTGGAAATGTAGCTATAGTTCTAGTTCCCAGTCCATTTTGAACAAACCCACTGGAAATGTAGCTATAGTTCTAGTTCCCCAGTCCATATTGACCTAGCACATTGAAATGTAGCCGTAGTTCTTTCCCCAGTCCATATTGACTAAACCCACTGGAAATGTAGCTATAGTTATAGTTCCCCCGTCCATATACCCAGCCCATTGGAAATGTAGCCATAGTTCTAGTTCCCCATTCCAATTGACCAAACCCACTGGAAATATAGCCATAGTTCTATTCCCCAGTCCATATTAACCCACCCATTGGAAATGTTGCCATAGTTCTAGTTCCCCAGTCCATATTGACCCAGTCTCCTTTTGTATCTGCGCTATTTCTTTTGACACTTCAGACATAATGGCCATTCCTCCCACGTATCTCTTCTTAGTCCCGTTCTATGTTACTGTTGCTGCCCATCATTTCTACCCTTGTAGCTCTTCCGCCAAGCCTTACACGGAAGTTAACTTCGCTCAGTCCGGTCCAGTAACTCATGAACAGCGGCCGTGAAGTAACACCAATGTTACACCGGCGATGGCGTGGCTACAGCCAATATAATAGGTCCAGTGATGTTCACCCCAGTAGGTGACATACTGCCACTTACGTGTCCTGCCCTTTTTATGCCAAGCTCCCTCCCATTCAACTGGAAATCCACAAGCCCCGGCTACGGGAACCAAACCAAACTCTGTACGTCTCATCGTGCGTCGGGTGTTAATCCTTTGGTTGGAAGGTGTACTGGGATCATGAATAATGAAGGTTACCACTTTCTCATGATGGGAAGGCGCGTTGAGAATATGTCATTAGTAGAGCTGCTCTGGTCTCCGTCTGACTTCCTATTTCCATTTATCGGTACTGTGTGTATTTCCTATCTCGGGCAACAATGTGAATCATTTCTGCCCGGCTGGAGTGTACTTGTGCAATGGGAAAGACCTGTGTATGGGACTGACAGATGGAAATCCGATTACATACACATGCAGAATGGCTGAATCTGCCTTACAATCTTTCCTCCTGACCGACCGTTCAAGGCTTTCGACAGTTCGGCCAGGAGGAAGGACTGTTGGTCGCAGCAAAAACAGCCGCATCCGACAGTTAGGCGGGACGGATCTGTTGGTCCATAGACGACCGCACGATCGGTTGTGATTTTCCGACCTGTCCGTTCGTTCATCCGATTTGGATGAACGCATGGTCGGCGTCAATCGAGGCGCAAAAAAAGGCGCCATACATAATTCCGGCCGACCGACCGAAGCACTGAAATGTCGGTTGGTCGGGTCGAATTATTGCATTGTTTGTACCTACTAATGTGTGTACAACTTCCTTATCTGATTTCATTATCTGTTTTTCATACACGCTGTAATACTATCAAATAGTTTGGGCTAGTAATATTTGGATTAATTAAGTTCATTGCATATACTTTTAAGAAAAAAAGAGCAGTTTTTTCCATCTTAATGACCTTAACCTGCCCATTCAGTATTTTGTCTGTGTATAATAAATGCTTCCGAAATACTGACTTTCTGTTTGCAGGACCCCTAATAGAGTCTGTGATTGGCTTTCTCTCTTTCTAAGGCTTTTGATACAGTCCCCCCTATCTCATGTATAAGCTAAGGTTTGTTGGTCTTGGGTGACACTTTGTACATGGATGTGGGGTGCCACAGAATCTGTGTTGGAGCCTCTTCTATTTAATCTATTTATTAATGATTTGGAAGTGGGTATTGTCAGCAAGGTTTCTGTGTTTACAGATGACACAAAATTTTATTGACCATTAAAAGCTTTAGAGGATGTCAATCGTTGTAGGGAGATCTAGATAGATAGTCACATTGGGCTAACAGCGACGCATGAGATTCAATGTTGAGAAATGTAAGGCGTGCATTTTGGTCTTGTGCTGCTTATAAATATAATGGCTCTGTGGAAAATGTGAATCCTGCTGAAAAAGGATCTTGGAGTTTTAGTGGATAACAAACTTAAAGTAGCAAGCAGTGCCAGGCAGCAACAGCTAGAGCCAGCATGTCTTGTATAAAAGAGGTATGGATTCAATGGAGAAGCATGTTATTCTCCCTCTTTAACAAGCATTGGTAAGGCCTCATTTGGAATATGCAATGCAATTTTGGAATCCTGTGTACAAAAAGGACATCTTTGAAATTGAAAGAGTTCAGAGAAGAGCAACTAACTTAAAGGACAATTATTACTCACCTCCCCCTCGTTCCTTTCCCCCCACTCCTGCAAAGTACCTAGGGTGAGAATTCAGTATTTCGGAAGCATTTATTTATACACAGACAAAAATCTGAATGGGCAGGTTAAGGTCATTAGGATGGAAAAATGGTGCTCTTTTTTTCTTAAAAGTATATGTACTGAACTTAATTAATCCAAATATTTACCGTATATACTCGAGTATAAGTCGACCCGAGTATAAGTCGAGGTACCTATTTTGACCTGGAAAATGAGTAAAACATGATTGACTCGAGTATTATTCGAGGGTTGAAACTAGGACCACAACCCCCTCCTATTCTAATATACTAGCTCTGATTTTATTTTACTATATACTACAGTATATATCACTTGCTCGCTTAGGACACTGTGACACTTAGAATTAAAATACATCCTTTTTATGAATAAATCCTTGTCATATGCCTGTACTGTAGTTATTTGTCCTAGTGAAAGCAGATGTAGACTTATGCTCTATTGTGAAATCTTTATTTTCTGATCATGATTTTATGTCCTTTAGCCCTAGCCCTGACATCAGCCTCTCAGTGCATTTGGCCAGATTGCTGCTTTCTTCTCAAAACACTAACCCTGAATCCTGCAGCCGCACACTTCCTCTCGCATCCACAGTTCAGGCGCCTGACGTCACCTACCCCGCGCCGAGTACTGACGTCAGACACTGCACCGTGGGATGCGGAAAAGAGACGCGCAGCTGAAGGATTTCAGGTTAGTGACTCGAGTATAAGTCGAGGTAGGATTTTTAGGCTTTTTTCAAAGCCTAAAAACCTCGACTTATACTCGAGTATATACGGTACTAGCCCAAACTCATTTTGTAGTTATTACAGCAGTGTATAAACTTTTTTTTTTCACTTTTATGTATAAATTTTAACTAAAAACCCCCATGTTTTTACTGTTTGCACTAGCATAGATATTATGATATATGGGGCCCAGGAATGTGCATTGGTCATCTCTTTTCTTGTTTGTTATAAATACATTAACGAGCCATACAATAAACTATCTGGGGCATTGTTCACCAATAGAACATGTCAGAGGACACATGGACATCCCTTAAGACTTGAAGAAAAGAAGTTTATGCTCCAGTTCGGTAGGGGTTTTTCACTGTGAGAACGGTAAAGCATGGAACTGTCTTCCAGTGGGCGTTGTGATGGCAGGTTCATTGGACAGTTTTTAAAAAAGCTGGGTGAGTTTCTGCAAACAAGGAATGTTGCAAGTTACTGGTATTGATACATAAGTAGATTTGATCCAGGTATATTTAGTAATGAGGGTATTGCTGGATGGGTTGGACTGGATGGATGTAGTCTTTATTCAACCTTAAATACTTACTAAGTTCTGGGTTTTATTATTAGTTCGGTTAGGTCTGGGCAGGTGCATCTATCATATGTTTAAAGGATTTTACGCTACATGGAGGGACAAGCGAGAATGGAACCAGATGGTGTGGAGAGGGGGGTGCGCTGAGGGAGGATGAATTCTGCGCGGGAACGATAGGCTGACGTGGGTGATGTCCGAGAGCTTGGATTTACACTGTGATACTCCTGGTCTGCAAATCTTAAAATTGTCTGAACGGATTTTTATGCGGTTTGGCTTGTTTTAAATCTAGGATAATGGCCAATAACATATTAAATTATGGTTTTGGGGGTGGACATTCCCATTAATAATGTTCCCAGACGAGAAATTACTTACTTAGCCTTTTCCATTCAGGAGAAGCAGCATGTGAGAGGCTCGTCCGGTAATGGGAGTAAGCCATTGGCCGTGACTTTACTGTCATGGCCGTGACTGACTGCCTTACCAGGAATAGCAGAAGCCATGGCGATGGATCGTAGAGGTTATAGTATAATTTCCCTGTCTGAGAACATTTAAACACTTTAAGCAAAACTAAACCTAGGATTGGGGGGTATGAATAACTCTAAAAACATTTTTATTGGGGTGGACATGCCTCTTTAAATAAGTATAGAGGCTGCCTTACTGACCTTCATGAATTCACTCCAGCCAAGTCACAATTCTCGGTTAGTTTGCCGCTAATTCACCAATCTCTGCAACCAATTCAGCAGCCTCAGTTTGGCAGCCATTACCCGGTCTCAATTTTCCAGCCATTTTCTCAGTTAAGAGAAATTTCAAATCTATCTATCTTGAGATTTGGTGTTTCCTGAGAGTGGTATTATGATGGCACATCGTACATAGGTCACTTTTTAAAAATTTATCTTAATTTAAATTGAAGGTGATGAAGCGTGTGTCTTACAAGGGTGAAGCAACGGGATCTGTAGATGGTCTGTTGCTCAAGGGTCCATAAAGAAAACAAAATTTTAGGACAAAGATATAAAGGGGCAATTCTATATAGGCAGCTATCGACAAAATGAGTGTAAAACCCACACTGTCCAATGTATTATCAGGTATCGCGTTTTTTAAACTAATTTTATGGTGGCAGCACCATTTCCAAAATTTTTGGTAACAGCACTGCTCACTAAACTTACCACCTATTGATTGGAACGCATACACCAAACGTCTTACCTGACTGTGATCCCATGTTGCATTAAATCTGTCAATGGGGAATATAAGATTGCCCTGAAAGAGTGTAAGGATTTTAATTGTTTTTATTTTGGGATACAAATATTTAACATGTACTCAGGATCGCCATCAGAATTTTCTAGGCCCCATACTAATAAACTGCTGGACAACCCACCAAATGTACCCCCACTAAACCACTTTTGTATCACCCCAACATTGAGTACCCCCTCTCCCCCCAAACCCCATTACTGAGAAACCACAATATAAGAGACTACACTACTTTCCCAATTGGGGGGTTTTCCTAGACCTTTTGTCACTGAAACAAACATGCCACATGCCGATTCTTCAAGGCTTTGGCAATGCCCAACCCTTCTTGACTCTCACTGACTATGCACACCCCTTGTCCTGGCAGCTAAATGGTTAACACTGCACCATTCACTCCACAACTAACTGGTTAATTAGATCAGTCAGTCTCACAAGCAGTCACAGAGTTAATTAGCATTTACACTAGCAAGCATTTGATCCAACATCAAAATACATACAGTTATCAGAGGCTAACTGAGTTCTTTTAGAGCATCAAAGACAAAACTTATTATTTTAGATTTAATACTCCAAAAAGGTGGACAGTGCATAAACAAAATAAAATAAAAATGGTGTTACAATAAAATGACATACATAGGTACAACAGTTATATAAAATATAAAGGATAAAAATATTCACAGACCCTACTGATTACTAGAGTTCTTTGTCTCGGGCAAGAAGGAACATAGGGTCCATACACATTTAGCATGTCCCCTCAGTATGAACAAAGTTATAGGGCTACAAGGATTTTTAAACTTCTTGTTGAACCACCCCCTTCCTGGGCTATGCATGAGTTGGGAGTGTCTAGGAATGTCCAGATTTACGACTAGCCAAAGCATTCATTCCCCTCAGGCAGATTCCATATAAATTTAGAATGTACATTGTACTGGGATATAGACCACATATTCCTCTCCTGTATTAATTATCAATTCCTACAATACCAAACTGACATCTGTGTGTAATACATATTTCCCAAGATATAGTACTGTCTTGGCAAGGGAATATGGTCTCCTTGTTGGGTATCATTTTAATGGGCCTACCTTCCTATTCACAAATTAATATTGATTTCCATCTCACATATTTCAATACCAAATTTATTATTTTACATGTATGCCTGTGACCCTGTTGTAATTAACAGAACCTAGCTGTAGAGAATTCCAGATACACGGTTAGCCCCACATTGTCTGAAGAGAAGTTCTGGCTCTATGCGTCACTAATCCTAATATCAACATAGGGCTGTTTCCAGGGTGGAATGGCATTTTTATTGGTCTTTTGCAAGAACTAATACCAATAGTTAACTCATTCTGCCAAGTCACTACACACTATCCTGACAATCACCCTTGGATGTGTCTCTGGGAAAGTGGCTGTGGCTTGTGATGTGGGGTGTAGCTTGTGGAGGTAGGTGGGTTGGGCTTACGAACACTGGTTGGTGAACTGGAGGGTGGACATATCACTGACTGGTGGGCTGATGTAACACTGGTTGGTGAACTGGAAGGTTGACTTAACACTAACTGGTGACTAGGGAGCTGACTTTACACTGGATGTGACTGGAAAAGAAAATAGAATTGCCCACAACACTGACTGGTAAGTATAACATGTGCCCACCCACACAAACATGCAAAAATAAGATGCCCTCATGCTCAGTCCAACACTTATGCCAGCCCACATTATTGTAAATATAAGATTCCCTCGAGCCCAGCCCACACAGGCTGGTAAATATAAGGTACCCCCATACCCAGCTCACACAGATTGGTATAGATGCTCTAATCCCAGCCACACAGATGTGTAACTATAAGATGCCCTCATACAAGTTTTCCCACAGTGACTGGTTCATACAAGTTTCCCACAGTGACTGGTACATACAGTTTGCCCACAGTGACTGGTATACAAGTTTGCCCACAGTGACTAGTACATGCAAGTTTGCCCACATCATGGTGTAACTAGGAATCACTAGCCCCCCCAGCAAAACTATGATGGGGCCCCGATCCGAGCTTCATCCACAGTGGTTTTTCTGGGGGAGGCTATATTTTTCATAGGAAAAACATGGGTCCCCATTGGCTCCTGGACCCCCTGTGGTTGCTCCCCTGACCCACATTGACTGGTAAATTTAAGTTTTCTCACAGTGACTGGTACATACACAGCGCTGCATACCTGAGTGATGCTTTATAAATAAAATTTATATACATACATCCACATCAATGTATAATGCACATCATAGTATCTATGGTCTTTGACCAGAAGATGGCGGTGTACATTTAAATATATAAAGAATGGAGCAGAGCCGTCTTTTAACAGAAGGTAGAAGGCTCTGTATGAATAGCATTGCCCACAAAATCTAATATACAAGAAGTAATTTCTTACTCCAAGGCAGAGCTATGCAAAATTTCTCTTTTATTCCCTATGGCTAATACATGTGTCCAGAACCACTGCTTATTAAGCTCAAATACAATCTATGGTATAGAGCCATACTGACCTGCAGAACATGACATGCTTCAATCTTGCTAGATCTTGTAAGTGCAAGATACAGATTCATGGCTCTATGGAGTAGGACTTGGGAGCACAACAGACGGCAGCTATATAGCTGAAGAGATTGTGCTCCCAAGTCATACCCTATAGAGCCATGAATCTGTATCTTGCACTGAAGAGATCTAAAAAATCGAAACATGTCAGTCGGCAGATGAATGGCTTTGTACCATGGCTGTTTGCATGTTAATAGCCAGCATTTCTGGACACATGCATTAGCCATAGGACATAACATAGAAATTTTGCATATCCTCCACCTTACTCTGGGAGTTCTAGTTCCCCAGTCCATTTTGACCAAACCCACTGGAAATGTAGTTCTAGTTCCTCAGTCCATATTGCCCAAACCCATTGGAAATGTAGCCATAGTTCTAGTTCCCCCGTCCATATTCACCAAGCTCACTGGAAATGAAGCCACAGTTCTAGTTCCTCAGTCCATATTGACCAAACCCACTGGAAATGTAGCCATAGTTCTAGTCCACTGGAAATGTAGCCATAGTTCTAGTTCCCCAGTCCATATTGACCCAAACCCCCTGGAAATGTAGTTCTAGTTCCCCAGTCCATATTGACCAAACCCATTGGAAATGTAGCCATAGTTCTAGTTCCCCAGTCCATATTAACCAGCCCATTGGAAATGTAGCCATAGTTCTAGTTCCCCAGTCCATAATGACCCAGCCCATTTGGAAATGTAGCCATAGTACTAGTTCCCCAGTCCATATTGACCCAACCCACTGGAAATGTAGCTATAGTTCTAGTTCCCCAGTCCATATTGACCCAGCCCATTGGAAATGTAGCCATAGTACTAGTTCATGTGTGGGGAAAACTAATGTTGTGGGGGGACTAAACTGTTGTATGATCTGCACACACAATCCAATCCTGAATGATATTGCACAACTTTTCATCTATGGTCACTACTGTAATAAGCAATCTAACATTTTTTGCTTGAATTTATATCTTTAGGACTTTTAAATACCTTAATTATTCAAAGTTGCGTTCAAAGATCAGTTTAGTATTGGTGAAAAATATTTCCTGCCAAAAATTTATCCTGAAAATTATGTTTGCTGGAATCCCAGAAATGGTATAATATGAATTTATTTAAGAGTATGTGCCCATTCTAAAAGGCTGCAAAAACCAAGGAGAAGCACAACTTCAATATCAGAGACTAAAAAACATTTCCTAGGGTTAGTACCGGTATGCTTGTTGCATAAGAAAAAGTAGCCAGAATGTTCTGCCTTTTTCATTCAGTCATTTTGTTTTTACCATCTTAAAATAACATGCGAGACGTATGGCATTAAATTGTTTGGTATGCCCTGGGGATCTCTCCAATTTGATCCAGATACATGAGCTCCAATGGGATTAAAATACCTCTCAGGAGAATGGCACGCCGTCCTAATAAAGGACAATGAATTAATGAATTGATCCAACATTTCAGTGTTGCTCCATTATAAAAATTAATAAACGTTATGTATTATATGATAGTAATATTTATATGTTTTGGTGTGTTGATGCTGTAACACTATTTTGCCGTTCTATTTTTTTTTTATAACAATTTTTCTATTACAGGGTCAGCTTAAAACCTGTACTCAATTTGTCACTTACACTAAATATTTATTATCCATGACTTACCCTCTCAGCTTTGCACTGATCCTTGATCATCTCCTCAATGAAATATTTTGTTTTACCATATGGGTTGTACACCCTCCAACTGGATGGTTTTCATCTATGGGAAGGTACTTGGGATCCCACATTATACTGTGGGCAGAGCTACTGAAAACCAGGTTCTTCACGCTATATAAGAATTCATTACCTGAAAAATCAATATGATTAAAAATAATTTTGAAGATCTTTTGGTTGGAAACTCAACATACAATATAATTCCTGTTACCATAAGATGCAAAACTGACTGGACACTACTACTATACAGCTAAAAATTATTAAAATGCACTTACCTCAAGGAGCTGGATAGTTCCAGTAAGGTTCACCTTGTAATAGAGGAGAGGTTTCTCCACTGACCCCAACTGCTTAGTCCAGCAAAATGTAAAACTGCAGAGAAAGCTGTGTGAGAAAAGAGGACAATAAAAAGATGTAGCATAGGTGACTAATGTGAAGTGTCTTTCCTAAAGTTAATAAAGTTGACCTTTAAATATGTCTCCAAAGCATTCCGATCTAAACATATCTACTTCTCAAATCAATCTTCTTCCCAACAATTATCTGCACTCGCTGCAAACTTTCTGGAATTTTATTTATCTCCTTATAAAAGAATAACAAAAATGGAAAATAGTGAATTACAGAAAAATATAGCGTTTATTTTCATTTTTACTGTTTCATTTATTAGTACAGATTCACTCATCACAGTATTCATAAACATTCCCAATGTGAGGAAAAACTTACCAAGGATGCATTGGAAAGTTATCGATGTGATACAGGGTTGTATCCAGCTTCCAGCATTCAGGACACAGTGATGCCAATATAACCCCCACTCCTGTTACCAACACTTTTGCATTCTGGTCTTGAAGATCAAAAGGGTGTTACAGATGAATTTAAAGTAAGAATTCCTACAGGCTCAACGCGTTTAATAAAAAAAAAAGTTTTCAACTTTTATTCAGGACATAAGAAAACAGCACAAAAGGCATACTGTACTGTGAGGTGAGAGAACACAGTCGGTATTTTTCAGTGCGTCCCTAAACATTCCTAAAACTTTAAAATTAGTTTTAGGTCAGTGCTTAAGTGCTTTTGATAGTTTAATATATGGTGTCCATAGTTTTACAATGGCATTATGCATACACAAGTGAATATGATTTATAATGAAAATGCTAACCCCACCCCCCCCGGATTACACGTAAGCAAATTACTAGTAGTATAAGATGAACATACACACAACATATCCAATCAGAGGAGTGGACAAACAAGTAAAGTCAGTAGAACAAGTAAAAAGTGCTAATATATAGCTACAAGATTATTTACATAAAGCCACACATCAAAGGAGAAGTTAGAGAAAGTTGTAAAGATCAGGGATTTTAACCCTACACAGGTCGGATGAACATTTTTTGTGAGCCTGTATATGACATCACCTAATTTGACTTTGAGGATAGAGATTTTGGGGATGATTCCTGATTATCTTAGACACCTTTAATGTTTGTGTAGGGGGTTAGCTAAAGCATAGATCTTCCCTACAAGGACCTATAGGATGTTGAGCTTTGAAGACAGTATATTTATGCCATTCATCCTACTTAGCAGGAGTTTCTATTTCCAAATATTGACATTTATCTTTCCCAACCTATTTAATTTGCCAGATGCAAATTATGTTGATGCCTGGCTAGACCACTTAAAGCCCCTCATAACGGGATCGACATTTTGTGATCTCGAACATTTGATTGATTATCAAAAATATCAAAAACTGCTTTCTGGTTTTCCGATTGAATGCTTGACAATTTCAATGGTTTATTGGAAAAGCGGAGGTTGGGCCAGGCAGGAAAAATTTCCCCATCTCTTCCCCCACCTACTCCCCTCCATTTCGTTCACCTTGAAAGTCTTACAAGTAAGTCAGAGGCTCAAGGATTCTTCAAATGGGTTCAAGCGGTTTGCGTCAAACGTTCAAGATAGGTCTTAGGAACTAAAGATGGATACACACATGAAAGTCTTTTTAATTAAAGATCCCTCTTCACATAGTCCCGAGCATTCTCCGTTATTTAAGCATTGGGACCGTTAAATTCCCCTCTGTCTCGTCCGATCCTATACTTAAGTACAGGGAAGGCAATGTGGCCAATGGAAGTTTTGGGGCTTTATGAAGATTCTGTCAGCCTCTGGAGCGCTTGGAAATGCAATACACACACGATACGATAAAGAGGATGATGCCGTATCCCAACGTTCCCTTTGTCAGTGTGTACCCACCATTAAGCAGAACTGGATATTGGTCCTTTAATCAGTGGCAACCAAATTAGATAAGGTTTTACGATATACTTAAGTTGCCAAAGGTAAAACAGCAAGGAAAACTCCCAGCTAGACATTGTATCATGGTTAGTTCCTTTGCCCAAACCCATTCCCTATTCTAGTCCACAGCATTTATTCACACAGCCCAACCAATGGAAATGTAGCCATAGTTCTAGTCCCCAGTCCATTTGACCAAACCCACTGGAAATGTAGTTCTAGTTCCTCAGTCCATATTGCCCCAACACCATTGGAAATGTAGCCCATAGTTCTAGTTCCCCAGTCCATATTCACCAACTCACTGGAAATGAGCCAAGTTCTAGTTCCCAGTCCATATTTGACCAAACCCACTGGAAATGTAGCCAAGTTCTAGTTCCCCAGTCATATTGACCAACACCCCCTGGAAATGTTAGTTCTAGTTCCCCAGTCCATATTGACCCAACCCATTGGAAATGTAGCCATAGTTCTAGTTCCCCAGTCCATATTAACCAGCCCATGGAAATGTAGCCATAGTTCAGTTCCCCAGTCCATATGACCCAGCCCATGGAAATGTAGCCATCCATAGTCATAGTTCCCCATCCATATGACCCCAACCCAATGGAAATAGTAAGCCTACTAGTTTAGTCCCCAGGTCCATATTGACCAAAACCAATGGAAAGTGTAGTATAGTTCTAGGTTCCCCAGTCCATATTGACCACCCACTGGAAATGTAGCCATAGTTCTAGTGTCCCCAGTCCATATTGACCAGTAGCAATCTTGCGAAATGTAGCCTGTAGTATCTAGTTCCCCAGTCCATATTGACCAAACCCACTGGAAATGGTAGCTATAGTTCTAGTTCCCCAGTCCATATTGACCCAGCCCCATTGGAAATGTAGCCATAGTACTAGTTACCCAGTCCATATTGACCCCCACTGGAAATGTAGCTATATGTTCTAGTTCCCGTCCATTTTGACAAACCCACTGGGAAATGTAGCCTATAGTTCTAGTTCCCCAGTCCATATGACCTGCCACATTGGAACATGTAGCCGGTAGTTCTATTCCCCAGTCCATATTGCCCAACACGGGAAATGTAGCCTAGTTCTAGTTCACCCGTCCCTATTGACCAAACCCACTGGAAATGTAGCCATAGTTCTAGTCCCCAGTCCATATTGACCAGACCCATTGGAAATGTAGCATAGTTCTAGTTCCCCGTCCATATTGACCAACCATTGGAAATGTAGCCTATAGTTCTAGTTCCCCAGTCCATAGTACACCAGCCCATTGGGAAATGTGACCATTCAAGTTGCTGAGTTCCCAGTCCATAGGACCCCCCAACACTGGAAATGTAGCTATAGTTCTAGTTCCCCAGTCCATATTGACCTAGCACATTGGAAATGTAGCCGTAGTTCTAGTTCCCCAGTCCATATTGACTAAACCCACTGGAAATGTAGCTATAGTTATAGTTCCCCCGTCCATATTAACCCAGCCCATTGGAAATGTAGCCATAGTTCTAGTTCCCCATTCCATATTGACCAAACCCACTGGAAATATAGCCATAGTTCTAGTTCCCCAGTCCATATTAACCCAGCCCATTGGAAATGTTGCCATAGTTCTAGTTCCCCAGTCCATATTGACCCAGTCTTCCTTTTGTATGCTGCGCTATTTCTTTTGACACTTCAGACATAATGGCCATTCCTCCCACGTATCTCTTCTTAGTCCCGTTCTATGTTACTGTTGCTGCCCCATCATTTCTACCCTTGTAGCTCTTCCGCCAAGCCTTACCACGGAAGTTAACTTCGCTCAGTCCGGGTCCAGTAACTCAGTGAACAGGCGGACGTGGAAGTAACATCCAATGTTACACCGGCGATGGGCGTGGCTACGAGCCAATATGAATAGGTCCAGTGATGTTCAGCCCCAGTAGGTGACATACTGCCACTTACGTTGTCCTGCCCTTTTTATGCCAAGCTCCGCCTCCCATTCAAACTGGAAATCCACAAGCCCCGGCTACGTGGAACCAAACCAAACCCTCTGACGTCATCATCGTGCGTCGGGTGTTAATCCTTTGGTTGGAAGGTAGTACGTGGGATCATGAATAATGAAGGTTACCAGCTTATCTCATGATGGGAAGGCGCGTTGAGAATATGTCATTAGTAGAGCTGCTCTGGTCTCCGTCTGACTTCCGTATTTCCATATTATCGGTACTGTGTGTATTTCCTATCTCTGGCAACAATGTGAATCATTTCTGCCCAGGGCTGGAGTGTGACTTGTGTCAATGGGAAAGACCTGTGTATGGGACTGACAGATGGAAATCCGATTACATACACATGCAGAATGGCTGAATCTGCCTTACAATCTTTCCTCCTGACCGACCGTTCAAGGCTTTCGACAGGTCGGCCAGGAGGAAGGACTGTTGGTCGCAGCAAAAACAGCCGCATCCGACAGTTAGGCGGGACGGATCGTGTGGTCCATAGACGACCGCACGATCGGTTGTGATTTTCCGACCTGTCCGTTCGTTCATCCGATTTGGATGAACGAATGGTCGGCAGTCAATCGAGGCGCAAAAAAAGGCGCCATACAATAATTCGGCCCGACCGACCGAAGCACTGAAATGTCGGTTGGTCGGGTCGAATTATTGCATTGTTTGTACCTAGCTTAATGTGTGTACAACTTCCTTATCTGATTTCATTATCTGTGTTTCATACACTGCTGTAATAGCTATCAAAATGAGTTTGGGCTAGTAAATATTTGGATTAATTAAGTTCATTGCATATACTTTTAAGAAAAAAAGAGCAGTATTTTTCCATCTTAATGACCTTAACCTGCCCATTCAGTATTTTGTCTGTGTATAAATAAATGCTTCCGAAATACTGACTTTCTGTTTGCAGGACCCCTAATAGAGTCTGTGATTGGCTGTCTCTCTTTCTAAGGCTTTTGATACAGTCCCCCCTATACTCATGTATAAGCTAAGGTTTGTTGGTCTTGGGTGACACATTTGTACATGGATAGTGGGGTGCCACAGAATTCTGTGTTGGAGCCTCTTCTATTTAATCTATTTATTAATGATTTGGAAGTGGGTATTGTCAGCAAGGTTTCTGTGTTTACAGATGACACAAAATTTATTGACCATTAAAAGCTTTAGAGGATGTGCAATCGTTGTAGGGAGATCTAGATAGATAGTCACATTGGGCTACAAGCGACGCATGAGATTCAATGTTGAGAAATGTAAGGCGATGCATTTTGGTCTTGTGCTGCTTATAATATAAATGGCTCTGTGGAAAATGTGAATCCCTGCTGAAAAAGGATCTTGGAGTTTTAGTGGATAACAAACTTAAAGGTAGCAAGCAGTGCCAGGCAGCAACAGCTAGAGCCAGCATGTCTTGTATAAAAGAGGTATGGATTCAATGGAGAAGCATGTTATTCTCCCTCTTTACAAAGCATTGGTAAGGCCTCATTTGGAATATGCAATGCAATTTTGGAATCCTGTGTACAAAAAGGACATCTTTGAAATTGAAAGAGTTCAGAGAAGAGCAACTAACTTAAAGGACAATTATACTCACCTCCCCCTCGTTCCTTTCCCCCCACTCCTGCAAAGTACCTAGGGTGAGAATTCAGTATTTCGGAAGCATTTATTTATACACAGACAAAATACTGAATGGGCAGGTTAAGGTCATTAGGATGGAAAAATGGTGCTCTTTTTTTTCTTAAAAGTATATGTACTGAACTTAATTAATCCAAATATTTACCGTATATACTCGAGTATAAGTCGACCCGAGTATAAGTCGAGGTACCTATTTTGACCTGGAAAATGAGTAAAACATGATTGACTCGAGTATTATTCGAGGGTTGAAACTAGGACCACAACCGCCTCCTCATTCTAATAATACTAGCTCTGATTTTAATTTTACTATATACTACAGTATATATCACTTGCTCGCTTAGGACACTGTGACACTTGAGAATTAAAATACAATCCTTTTTATGAATAAATCCTTGTCATATGCCTGTACTGGTAGTTATTTGTCCTAGTGAAAAGCAGATGTAGACTTATGCTCTATTGTGAAATCTTTATTTTCTGATCATGATTTTATGTCCTTTAGCCCTAGCCCTGACATCAGCCTCTCAAGTGCATTTATGCCAGATTGCTGCTTTCTTTCTCAAAACACTAACCTGAAATCCTGCAGCCGCACACTTCCTCTCGCATCCACAGTTCAGGCGCCTGACGTCACTACCCGGCGCCGAGTACTGACGTCAGACACTGCACCGTGGGATGCGGAAGAGAGAGGAAGCGAGCAGCTGAAGGATTTCAGGTTAGTGACTCGAGTATAAGTCGAGGTAGGATTTTTAGGCTTTTTTCAAAGCCTAAAAACCTCGACTTATACTCGAGTATATACGGTACTAGCCCAAACTCATTTTGATAGTTATTACAGCAGTGTATGAAACTTTTTTTTTCACTTTTATGTATAAAATTGTAACTAAAAACCCCCATGTTTTTACTGTTTGCACTAGCATAGATATTATGATATATGGGGCCCAGGAATGTGCATTGGTCATCTCTTTTCTTGTTTGTTATAAATACATTAACGAGCCATACAATAAACTATCTGGGGCATTGTTCACCAATAGAACATGTCAGAGGACACATGGACATCCCTTAAGACTTGAAGAAAAGAAGTTTATGCTCCAAGTTCGGTAGGGGTTTTTCACTGTGAGAACGGTAAAGCTATGGAACTGTCTTCCAGTGGGCGTTGTGATGGCAGGTTCATTGGACAGTTTTTAAAAAAAGCTGGGTGAGTTTCTGCAAACAAGGAATGTTGCAAGTTACTGGTATTGATACATAAAGTAGATTTGATCCAGGTATATTTCCAGGTAATGAGGGTATTGCTGGATGGGTTGGACTGGATGGATGTATGTCTTTATTCAACCTTAAATACTATACTAAGTTCTGGGTTTTATTATTAGGTCGGTTAGGTCTGGGCAGGGTGCATCTATCATATGTTTAAAGGATTTTACGCTACATGGAGGGACAAGCGAGAATGGAACCAGATGGTGGGAGAGGGGGGTGCGCTGAGGGAGGATGAATTCTGCGCGGGAACAGATAAGGCATGGACGTGGGTGATGTCCGAGAGCTTGGATTTACACTGTGATACTCCTGGTCTGCAAATCTTAAAATTGTCTGAACGGATTTTTATGCGGTTTGGCTTGTTTTAAATCTAGGATAATGGCCAATAACATATTAAATTATGGTTTTGGGGGTGGACATTCCCATTAATAATGTTCCCAGACAGAGAAATTATACTTACAGCCTTTTCCATTCAGGAGAAGCAGCAGTGAAGGCTCGTCCGGTAATGGGAGTAAGCCATTGGCCGTGACTTTACTGTCATGGCCGTGACTGACTGCCTTACCAGGAAATAGCAGAAGGCCATGGCGATGGATCGTAGAGGTTATAAGTATAATTTCCCTGTCTGAGAACATTATTAAACACTTTAAGCAAAACTAAACCTAGGATTTGGGGGGTACTGAATAACTTACTAAACATTTTTATTAGGGGTGGACATGCCCTTTAATAAGTAATAGAGGCTGCCTTACTGACCTTCATGAATTCACTCCAGCCAAGTCACAATTCTCGGTTAAGTTTGCCAGCTAATTCACCAATCTCTGCAACCAATTCAGCAGCCTCAGTTTGGCAGCCATTACCCGGTCTCAATTTTCCAGCCATTTTCTCAGTTAAAGAGAAAGTTCAGAATCTATCTATCTTGAGATTTGGTGTTTCCTGAGGATTGGTATTATGATGGCACATCGTACGATAGGTCACTTTTTAAAAAATTATCTTAATTTAAATTGAAGGTGATGAAGCGTGTGTCTTACAAGGTGTGAAGCAACGGGATCTGTAAGATGGTCTGTTGCTCAAGGGTCCAAATAAAGAAAAACAAAATTTTAGGACAAAGATATAAAGGGGCAATTCTATATAGGCAGCTATCGAGCAAAATGAGTGTAAAACCCACACTGTCCAATGTATTATCAGGTATCGCGTTTTTTAAACTAATTTTATGGTGGCAGCACCATTTCCAAAATTTTTGGTAACAGCACTGCTCAGCCTAAACTTACCACCTATTGATTGGAAGCGCATACACCAAACGTCTTACCTGACTGTGATCCCATGTTGCATTAAATCTGTCAATGGGGAAATATAAGATTGCCCTGAAAGAGTGTAAGGATTTTAATTGTTTTTATTTTGGGATACAAATATTTAACATGTACTCAGGATCGCCATCAGAATTTTCTAGGCCCCATACTAAATAAACTGCTGGACAACCCACCAAATGTACCCCCACTAAACCACTTTTGTATCACCCCATACATTGAGTACCCACTCTCCCCCCAAACCCCATTACTGAGAAACCACAATATAAGAGACTACACTACTTTCCCAAATTGGGGGGTTTTCCTAGACCTTTTGTCACCTGAAACAAACATGCCACCATGCCGAATTTCTTCAAGGCTTTGGCAATGCCCACAACCCTTCTTGACTCTCACTGACTATGCACACCCCTGTCCTGGCAGCTAAATGGTTAACACTGCACCATTCACTCCAGCAACTAACTGGTTAATTAGCATCAGTCCTTCACAAGCAGTCACAGAGTTAATTAGCATTTACACTAGCAAAGCATTTGATCCAACATCCAAATACATACAAAGTTATCAGAGGCTAACTGAGTTCTTTTAGAGCATCAAAGACAAAACTTATTAAATTTTAGATTTAATACTCCAAAAAGGTGGACAGTGCATATAATACAAAAATAAAATAAAAATGGTGTTACAATAAAATGACATACAATAGGTACAACAGTTATATAAAATATAAAGGATAAAAATATTCACAGACCCTACTGATTACTAGAGTTCTGTGTCTCGGGACAAGAAGGAAACATAGGGTCCATACACATTTAGCATGTCCCCTCAGTATGAACAAAGTTATAGGGGCTACAAGGATTTTTAAACTTCTTGTTGAACCACCCCCTTCCTGGGCTATGCATGAGTTGGGAGTGTCTAGGAATGTCCAGATTTACGACTAGCCAAAAGCATTCATTCCCCTCAGGCAGATTCCATATAAATTTAGATATGTACATTGTACTGGGATATAGACCACATATTCCTCTCCTGTATTAATTATCAATTCCTACAATACCAAACATGACATCTGTGTGTAATACATATTTCCCAAGATATTAGTAACTGTCTTGGCAAGGGAATATGGTCTCCTTGTTGGGTATCATTTTAATGGGCCTACCTTCCTATTCACAAATATAATATTGATTTCCATCTCACATATTTCAATACCAAATTATATTTATTTTACATGTATGCCTGTGACCCTGTTGTAATTAACAGAACCTAGCTGTAGAGAATTCCAGATACACGGTTAGGCCCCACATTGTCTGGAAGAGAAGTTCTGGCTCTATGCGTCACTAATCCTAATATCAACAATAGGGCTGTTTCCAGGGTGGAATGGCATTTTTATTGGTCTTTTGCAAGAACTAATACCAATAGTTAACTCATTCTTGCCAAGTCACTACACACTATCCTGACAATCACCCTTGGATGTGTCTCTGGGGAAAGTGGCTGTGGCTTGTGATGGTGGGTGTAGCTTGTGGAGGTAGGTGGGTTGGGCTTACGAACACTGGTTGGTGAACTGGAGGGTGGACATATCACTGACTGGTGGGCTGATGTAACACTGGTTGGTGAACTGGAAGGTTGACTTAACACTAACTGGTGAACTAGGGAGGCTGACTTTACACTGGATGGTGAACTGGAAAATAGAATTGCCCACAACACTGACTGGTAAGTATAACATGTGCCCACCCACACAAACATGCAAAAATAAGATGCCCTCATGCTCAGTCCAATGCACTTATGCCCAGCCCACATTATTGTAAATATAAGATTCCCTCGAGCCCAGCCCACACAGGCTGGTAAATATAAGGTACCCCCATACCCAGCTCACACAGATTGGTATAAGATGCTCTAATGCCCAGCCCACACAGATGTGTAACTATAAGATGCCCTCATACAAGTTTTCCCACAGTGACTGGTTCATACAAGTTTGCCCACAGTGACTGGTACATACAAGTTTGCCCACAGTGACTGGTACATACAAGTTTGCCCACAGTGACTAGTACATGCAAGTTTGCCCACATCAGTGGTGTAACTAGGAATCACTAGGCCCCCCCAGCAAAACTATGATGGGGCCCCGATCCGAGCTTCATCCACAGTGGTTTTCTGGGGGAGGCTATATTTTTCATAGGAAAAACATGGGTCCCCATTGGCTCCTGGACCCCCTGTGGTTGCTCCCCTGACCCACATTGACTGGTAAATTTAAGTTTTCTCACAGTGACTGGTACATACAGCGCTGCATACCTGAGTGATGCTTTATAAATAAAATTATATATACATACATCCACATACATGTATAATGCACATCATAGTATCTATGGTCTTTGACCAGAAGATGGCGGTGTACATTTAAATATATAAAGAAATGGAGCAGAGCCGTCTTTTAACAGAAGGTAGAAGGCTCTGTATGAATAGCATTGCCCACAAAATCTAATATACAAGAAGTAATTTCTTACTCCAAGGGCAGAGCTATGCAAAATTTCTCTTTTATTCCCTATGGCTAATACATGTGTCCAGAACCACTGGCTTATTAAGCTGCAAATACAATCTATGGTATAGAGCCAATACTGACCTGCAGACATGACATGCTTCAATCTTGCTAGATCTTGTAAGTGCAAGATACAGATTCATGGCTCTATGGAGTAGGACTTGGGAGCACAACAGACAAGGCAGCTATATAGCTGAAGGAGATTGTGCTCCCAAGTCATACCCTATAGAGCCATGAATCTGTATCTTGCACTGAAGAGATCTAAAAAAAATCGAAACATGTCATGTCTGCAGATGAATGGCTTTGTACCATAGGCTGTATTGCATGTTAATAAGCCAGCATTTCTGGACACATGCATTAGCCATAGGACATAACATAGAAATTTTGCATATCTCCACCCTTTACTCTGGGGAACCTGGGAGTTAGAATTTACTTCTTAGATTTTGTGGGCAATGCTATTTATATAGCATTACAACTGCAAGATACCTTCTGTTATAAGAAGGCTCTGCTCCATTTTTATGCTCTGTGGGGGGCTTTTTGTTCCAATTGGCACATCTCTCCTTAAGCTATATAGCTGCCTATAGAATAAGTCACTTATTGGAGCAGAATATCACCCTTACTAAATTCCAAATTTCCCCTTGGATATGGTTTCAGTATTCTCATATGCTGTTTTCTTTCGTTAAACTGTTAACTGTGTATGAAGAGGCAGCACTGGTGGGTTTGCTGTGTACTGTAATCTGGAAACCTGGGTTTAATTTCCAGTTTTTATAAAACAATAATATGATTCCCAGCAGTACGGAATCTTTAACGGCAACGTGCTATACGTTCCTTAATTACGGATGAGCAGAGTCCTCACTGTCCACTGCACTTTAGGCTGAGGCACTACTACAATGCACTGAAACGCGTTATTGCATGCGATTCTGATGCGTTGTCACGCATTGTTTCCGCATGCGATTTTGCTATTTTCTATTGTGGAAACCTGTGCGTTTGCAAAAAAATAATGGTGATCACAAAACTGACACGGATGCGTAATCGCATGTGCATCAGAAATCGCATTCATTTTTTACCAACCCAAATTGTAAGTGTAATCTCGTGCTTAAATGCGTTAGTGTGGCCTAGCCCTGAAATTCTTAAAAAATGCTATGATTACAAAATGGTGAAACCAAAGCTAATAGTTTTCACTTATGGTGGGACTGTCAATATATAAAACACCTTTAGAACACTAGTCAAGACTAGGGATGGCCGGTTTGCGGATCCGGATCCGCCGCGGATTTATCTCGTTCGCGAATGGCGGATTTTCCGAACCACGTATTTTCGAAAATTTTCTAAATTAAGAGGATTTCTCGTATTTTAGAAAATACGTATTTTCGAAAATTTTTGAAATTACGAGGATTACTCGTATTTCCGAAAAAACTTATTTTCGAAAATTTTAAAAATTACGAGATTTCTCGTATTTTCGAAAATTTTCGAAAATACGAGAAATCTCGTAATTTCGAGGATATTTTTCATTTTAATGGGTCCGCTCGCGGATTTTCAATGCATTTTTTTAAAAATTGCTTTAAAAAGAGTAAAGGTATGCAGACCCCTATGCATACATTTTTCCTTATTTCGAGCCTCTCTCTGCCTTCAATTAGCCATGCTGTGAAGGGGGCATAATAATTATGTCTGCCTCAAACTAGCATGCAAGAAAACCCTCCTTCACCCACCATTGATCAGCTTGATTATGTAGGCTGTATCCTAGCAACAGGACATTTCAAGTTTGTTTGACTCGTAGAGGAGGAGGAGAGAGGTTGTAACAGACATTCCCACCAGCCAATGACAGGTGTTATGTTATCCATGGTCCTGGGCCGTCTAGGAGGCAGGCTTTTAGCACTCAATTTTGCTGTGTGATATCTAAGGGAGGGCAGCACGGTTGTAAATGTGAGTAAGCGATTTAAGCTGCTGGAAGTGTGGACATGTAATGGGGATGATGTTATTTTTTTTTATATTATTGTCCTTTAAGATGCAGGTACACGGCAAGGAATTGGCTCTTCTGTGCTGGGCCATTCGTTGGTGAAGTTGCTGTTTGGTCTCTCTTCACTGCACTGCATTTATGATGTTGCTTTTCTTGTTTTTCGGTACTGGGTCTTTCGGATGTACCTCTTAGCCTCAATGCATCTACACCTTGCATTCAGAAGGTCCCTAACACCTGGCTGTCATATGCTAATTGGGACTTCCAAGGGTACATAATTGACAACAGATTCTTGTACATGTCATTCTGAATTGAGAAAGCCAGTCAGATGACTAGCGAAATGTCTTAAAGAACTAAACTTTAAGTCTAGTGGATCTATCTGAATACAACAGATATACCATGACCTGGATGAATGAGAACCTTCACAAGCTTACCATTAGACAAGACAAACTCGCAAATCATAGGTAAATCTGTATAAGTCCACAGCAGCTAGGTCTACAATTGCTCTACAAAAGGACCTTGTCCCTTCTTCACAGAACTGATGTACCGCGTGAAACTCTTCACCTCTGTTCTTCGTAATAATATCTTAAAGGGTATGTCCACCCGTAAAACTGATTTTTAATATGCTGCTCCCCCATGTCCCCCAGCCCCAACCGCATAATTTTTTTTTTCAGAAAGCCCCCCAAACTCTTACTTACCTCCCCTCGTTCCTCCCCCGCACTGCCGGCCCTCTGCTTGCGAGAATGCAAGCAGAGGGGCGGGACCGGCAGTCGCATCTGTGATTGGCTGAGCGGCAGCCAATCACAGACGCGGCTGCTGGTCATTCAGGGCAGCGGAGGAAAGCGGAGAGGTAAGTAAGAGTTTGGGGAGCTTTTTGAAAAAAAAAATATGCGGTTGGGGCTGGGGGACATGGGGGAACATCATATTAAGGGGGATTTGTGCTAGGGGGAGGGATAGTAGAACGGGAGGGAGAGGGAGGGGGAGGGAGGGGGGAGAAGGGCTGCAGTACGCATGGCAAATATCTACCGGAGGCAAGATAGCAGGCAGAGCCCTTTGGGGGGGGGTCTACAGGAGAACCCTATGGAGCTGGGATGTGAGGTAAGGATTAAACTACACTACATGGAGGGGCCAGTAGTGGGGGGGATTATAGTTTTGGGGGTGGACATGCCCTTTAAAGTATGTTGCAGTATAGGAACCTAGAATTAAAGGGATGCAGATGGTAGTTTGAACTTCAAGTGAATATTTTATATATATTTTATGGAAATATTTATGCTGCTTACCTGGTAACTCTCTTATATGTTTTTATTCTCACTTTAATTTTCCAATTTTTCTCTCCCCCCCCCCAATCCAGAACTCTACCCCCCTTGACTGTAAATGTTTTTTTTTCATTGAGTTGAAAAAGATTATTAGCGAAATAAAGGAGACTCCAATGAACCAAAATGAGCAAAATGCTCATGGCGGCACCCCTACCAGAGAGGCGGCAGAAGAGCAGTTAAAAAATAAAAAAAATATTTTTTGAAAAGTGTCAGGCAGAGTAGAAGGGGGATAATTTGCGGGTTTGCGTGCGTGCCAGATCTGCACTATTTGCTGCCTTCATGCAGCACTTAACACTGAAAAGTCTCCTACATTACCGCCTCCAACGTCACCAGCAGGCAAGCCCATATTGCAGGAACACTGTCACAGTTCCTGGAAGAGGTAAGGGAAGGGCTCTGGATGTAACCTCATAACTTTCATCTGTCTGAACTATAACTCCCAGCACCCCCAACAGAGGCAGGGTTCACTAGAAGGTGTGGGAGCTGTGGAACAGCTGAAAAGACTCATTATTACTTGTACCTGTCACACTGTGGGCACTATTTTATGTACCAGCCACACCGTTGGCACATAAAATGTACCAGCCACTGTGGGCACTATTAAATGTACCAGTCACACTGTGGGCACTATTATATGTTCTAGTCACACTGGGCACTATTAAATGTACTAGTCACACTGTGGGCACTATTAAATGTACAAGTCACATCGTGGGCACTATTAAATGTACCAGTCACACTGTGTGCCCCATTATATGTACAAGTCACACCGTGGGCACTATTTCATGTACCAGTCACACTATGGACACTATTAAATCTACCAGTCACACTGTGGGCGCTATTATATCTACCAGTCATACTGTGGACACTATTATATGTACCAGTCACACTGTGGGCAATATTATATGTACCAGCCACACTGTGGGCACTATTAAATGTACCAGTCACACTGGGCACTATTATATGTACCAGTCACACTGTGGGCACTATTATATGTACCAGTCACACTGTGGCCACTATCATATGTACCAGTCACACTGAGCACTATTATATGTACCAGCCACTCTGTGGGCATTATTAAATGTACCAGTCTCACTGTGGGCACCATTATATGTACAAGTCACACTGTGGGCACTATTACATGTACCAGTCACACTGTGGACACTATTAAATGTACCAGTCACACTGAGCACTATTAAATGTACCACTCACACTGTGAGCACTATTATATGTACCAGTCACACTGTGGGCACTATTATATATACCAGTCACACTGTGAGCACTATTAAATGTACCACTCACACTGGGCACTATTATATGTACCAGCCACTCTGTGGGCACCATTATATGTACAAGTCACACTGTGGGCACTATTACATGTACCAGTCACACTGTGGGCACTATTACATGTACCAGTCACACTGTGGGCACTATTACATGTACCAGTCACACTGTGGACACTATTAAATGTACCAGTCACACTGAGCACTGTTAAATGTACCAGTCACACTGTGAGCACTATTAAATGTACCCAGTCACACTGGGCACTAATATATGTACCAGTCACACTGTGGGCACTATTAAATGTACCAGTCATACTGTGGGCACTATTATATGTACCAGCCACACTGTGGGCACTATTATATGTACCAGACACGCTGTGGGCACTATTATATGTTCCAGACACACTGTGGGCACTATTACATGTACCAATCACTGTGGACACTATTAAAGGTACCAGTCACACTGAGCCCTATTAAATATACCAGTCACACTGTGAGCACTATTAAATGTACCCAGTCACACTGGGCACTAATTTATGTACCAGTCACACTGTCATCAATCTTATATGTACCAGTCACACACATGCTGTGTACAAACTTGCATGTAAGATTCACACTGTGGGCAAACATTTATATACCAGTCACTGTAGAGGCAACCTTTGTACTATTCACTGTATGCAAGCTTTATGTACCAGTCACACTGGGCGCACTTTTAATGTACCGGTCACACTGTGGACACTATTAAATGTAGCCAGTCACACTGGGCACTAATATATGTACCATCCACACTGGGCACTATTAATGTACCAGTCATCTGTGGCACTATTATATTGTACCAGCCACACTGTGGGCACTATTAATGTACCATCACACTGTAGCAACCTTATGTAGCATCCCACTGGGCACTAATATATGTACCAGTCACACTGGGCACTATTAAATGTACCAGTCATACTGTGGGCACTATTATATGTACCAGCCACACTGTGGGCACTATTAAATGTACTAGTCACACTGTGGGCACTATTTTATGTACTAGTCACACTGTCATCAAACTTATATGTACTAGTCACACACATGCTGTGTACAAACTTGCATGTAAGAGTCACACTGTGGGCAAACATTTATATACCAGTCACTGTAGGCAATCTTATATGTACTATTCACTGTATGCAAAGCTTTATGTACCAGTCACACTGTGGCCACTATTTAATGTACCGGTCACACTGTGGACACTATTAAATGTAGCCAGTCACACTGGGCACTAATATATGTACCAGTCACACTGGGCACTATTAAATGTACCAGTCATACTGTGGGCACTATTATATGTACCAGCCACACTGTGGGCACTATTAAATGTACACTGGAAATGTAGCCATAGTTCTAGTTTCCCAGTCCATATGACCCAAACCCCCTGGAAATGTAGTTCTAGTTCCCAGTCCATATGACCAAACCCATTGGAAATGTAGCCATAGTTTAGTTCCCCAGTCCATATTAACCAGCCATTGGAAATGTAGCCATAGTTCTAGTTCCCAGTCCATATGACCAGCCCATTTGGAAATGTGACCATAGTACTAGTTCCCAGTCCATATTGACCCAACCCACGGAAATGTAGCTATAGTTCTAGTTCCCCAGTCCATATTGACCAAACCCACTGGAAATGTAGCTATAGTTCTAGTTCCCCAGTCCATATTGACCAAACCCACTGGAAATGTAGCCATAGTTCTAGTTCCCCAGTCCATATTGACCTAGCACATTGGAAATGTAGCCGTAGTTCTAGTTCCCCAGTCCATATTGACCAAACCCACTGGAAATGTAGCTATAGTTCTAGTTCCCCAGTCCATATTGACCCAGCCCATTGGAAATGTAGCCATAGTACTAGTTCTCCAGTCCATATTGACCCAACCCACTGGAAATGTAGCTATAGTTCTAGTTCCCCAGTCCATTTTGAACAAACCCACTGGAAATGTAGCTATTGTTCTGTCCCCAGTCCATATTGACCTAGCACATTGGAAATGTAGCCGTAGTTCTAGTTCCCCAGTCCATATTGACCAAACCCACGGAAATGTAGCTATAGTTCTAGTTCCCACGTCCATATTGACCAAACCCACTGGAAATGTAGCCATAGTTCTAGTTCCCCAGTCATATTGACCTAGCACATTGGAAATGTAGCCGTAGTTCTAGTTCCCCAGCCATATTGACCAAACCCACTGGAAATGTAGCTATAGTTCTTAGTTCCCCAGCCATATTGACCCAGCCCATTGGAAATGTAGCCATAGTACTAGTTCCCCAGTCCATATTGACCCAACCCACTGGAAATGTAGCTAGTTCTAGTTCCCCAGTCCATTTTGAACAAACCCACTGGAAATGTAGCTATAGTTCTAGTTCCCCAGTCCATATTGACCTAGCACATTGGAAATGTAGCCGTAGTTCTAGTTCCCCAGTCCATATTGACTAAACCACACTGGAAATGTAGCTATAGTTATAGTTCCCCCGTCCATATTAACCCAGCCCATGGAAATGTAGCCATAGTTCTAGTTCCCCATTCCATATTGACCAAACCCCTGGAAATATAGCCATAGTTCTAGTTCCCCAGTCCATATTAACCAGCCCATTGGAAATGTTGCCATGTTCTAGTTCCCCAGTCCATATTGACCCAGTCTTCCTTGTATGCTGCGCTATTTCTTTGACACTTCAGACATAATGGCCATTCCTCCCACGTATCTCTTCTTAGTCCCGTTCTATGTTACTGTTGCTGCCCATCATTTCTACTTGTAGTCTTCCGCCAAGCCTTACACGGAAGTTAACTTCGCTCAGTCCGGGTCCAGTAACTAGTGAACAGGCGGACGTGGAGAAGTAACATCCAATGTTACACCGGCGATGGGCGTGGTACGAGCCAATAGAATAGGTCCGTGATGTTCAGCCCCAGTAGGTGACATACTGCCACTTACGTTGTCCTTCCCTTTTTATGCCAAGCTCCGCCTCCCATTCAAACTGGAAATCCACAAGCCCCGGCTACGTGGAACCAAACCAAACCCTCTGACGTCATCATCGTGGTCGGGTTAATCCTTTGGTTGGAAGGTAGTACGTGGGATCATGAATAATGAAGGTTACCAGCTTATCTCATGATGGGAAGGGCGTTGAGAATATGTTATTAGTAGAGCTGCTCTGGTCTCCGTCTGACTTCCGATTTCCATATTATCGGTACTGTGTGTATTTCCTATCTCTGGCAACAATGTGAATCATTTCTGCCCAGGGCTGAGTGTGACTTGTGTCAATGGGAAAGACCTTGTATGGGACTGACAGATGGAAATCCGATTACATACACATGCAGAATGGCTGAATCTGCCTTACAATCTTTCCTCCTGACCGACCGTTAAGGCTTTCGACAGGTCGGCAGGAGGAAGGAATGTTGGTCGCAGCAAAAACAGCCGCATCCGACAGTTAGGCGGGACGGATCGTGTGGTCCATAGACGACCGCACGATCGGTTGTGATTTTCCGACCTGTCCGTTCGTTATCGATTTGGATGAACGAATGGTCGGCAGTCAATCGAGGCGCAAAAAAAGGCGCCATACAATAATTCGGCCCGACCGACCGAAGCACTGAAATGTCGGTTGGTCGGGTCGAATTATGCATTGGTACCTAGTTAATGTGTGTACACTCCTTATCTGATTTCATTATCTGTGTTTATACACTGCTGTAATAGCTATCAAAATGAGTTTGGGCTAGTAAATATTTGGATTAATTAAGTTCATTGCATACTTTTAAGAAAAAAAGAGCAGTATTTTTCCATTAATGACCTTAACCTGCCCATCAGTATTTTGTCTGTGTATAAATAAATGCTTCCGAAATACTGACTTTCTGTTTGCAGGACCCCTAATAGAGTCTGTGATTGGCTGTCTCTCTTTCTAAGGCTTTTGATACAGTCCCCCCTATACTCAGTATAAGCTAAGGTTTGTTGGTCTTGGGTGACACATGTGACAGGATAGTGGGGTGCCACAGAATTCTGTGTTGGAGCCTCTTCATTAATCTATTTATATGATTTGGAAGTGGGTATTGTCAGCAAGGTTTCTGTGTTTAAGATGACACAAAATTTATTGACCATTAAAAGCTTTAGAGGATGTGCAATCGTTGTAGGGAGATCTAGATAGATAGTCACATTGGGCTACAAGCGACGCATGAGATTCAATGTTGAGAAATGTAAGGCACGTGCATTTTGGTCTTGTGCTGCTATATATAAATGGCTGTGGAAAATGTGAATCCCTGCTGAAAAAGGATCTTGGAGTTTTAGTGGATAACAAACTTAAAGGTAGCAAGCAGTGCCAGGCAGCAACAGCTAGAGCCAGCATGTCTTGTATAAAAGAGGTAGGATTCAATGGAGAAGCATGTTATTCTCCCTCTTACAAAGCATTGGTAAGGCCTCATTGGAATATGCAATGCAAATTTTGGAATCCTGTGTACAAAAAGGACATCTTTGAAATTGAAAGAGTTCAGAGAAGAGCAACTAACTTAAAGGACAATTATATACACCTCCCCCTGTTCCTTTCCCCCCACTCCTGCAAAGTACCTAGGGTGAGAATTCAGTATTTCGGAAGCTATTATTTATACACAGACAAAATACTGAATGGGCAGGTTAAGGTCATTAGGATGGAAAAATGGTGCTCTTTTTTTCTTTAAAAGTATATGTACTGAACTTAATTAATCCAAATATTTACCGTATATACTCGAGTATAAGTCGACCGAGTATAAGTCGAGGTACCTATTTTGACCTGGAAAATGAGTAAAACATGATTGACTCGAGTATTATTCGAGGGTTGAAACTAGGACCACAACCGCCTCCTCATTCTAATAATACTAGCTCTGATTTTAATTTTACTATATACTACAGTATATATCACTTGCTCGCTTAGGACACTGTGACACTTGAGAATTAAAATACAATTTTTATGAATAAATCCTTGTCATAGCCTGTACTGGTAGTTATTTGTCCTAGTGAAAAGCAGATGTAGACTTATGCTCTATTGTGAAATCTTTATTTTCTGATCATGATTTTAGTCCTTTAGCCCTAGCCCTGACATCAGCTCTAAGTGCATTTATGCCAGATTGCTGCTTTCTTCTCAAAACACTAACCTGAAATCCTGCAGCCGCACCCTTCCTCTCGCATCCACAGTTCAGGCGCCTGACGTCAACTACCCGGCGCCGAGTACTGACGTCAGACACTGCCCGTGGGATGCGAGGAAGAGAGAGGAAGCGAGCAGCTGAAGGATTTCAGGTTAGTGACTCGAGTATAAGTCGAGGTAGGAGTTTTTAGGCTTTTTTCAAAGCCTAAAACACTCGACTTATACTCGAGTATATACGGTACTAGCCCAAACTCATTTTGATAGTTATTACAGCAGTGTATGAAACTTTTTTTTTTCACTATGTATAAAAAATGTAACTAAAAACCCCATGTTTTACGTTTGCACTAGCATAGATTTATGATATATGGGGCCCAGGAATGTGCATTGGTCATCTCTTTTTGTTTGTATAAATAAATTAACGAGCCATACAATAAACTATCTGGGGCATTGTTCACCAATAGAACATGTCAGAGGACACATGGAACATCCCTTAAGACTTGAAGAAAAGAAGTTTATGCTCCAAGTTCGGTAGGGGTTTTTCACTGTGAGAACGGTAGCTATGGAACTGTCTTCCAGTGGGCGTTGTGATGGCAGGTTCATTGGACAGTTTTTAAAAAAAGCTGGGTGAGTTTCTGCAAACAAGGAATGTTGCAAGTTACTGGGATTGTACATAAAGTAGATGTTGATCCAGGTATATTTCCAGGTAATGAGGGTATTGCTGGATGGGTTGGACTGGATGGATGTATGTCTTTATTCAACCTTAAATACTATACTAAGTTTGGGTTTTATTATTAGGTCGGTTAGGTCTGGGCAGGGTGCATCATCATATGTTTAAAGGATTTTACGCTACATGGAGGGACAAGCGAGAATGGAACCAGATGGTGGGAGAGGGGGGTGCGCTGAGGGAGGATGATTCTGGCGGGGAACATAAGGCATGGACGTGGTGATGTCCGAGAGCTTGGATTTACACTGTGATACTCTGGTCTGCAAATCTTAAAATTGTCTGAACGGATTTTTATGCGGTTGTGGTTGTTTAAATCTAGGATAATGGCCAATAACATATTAAATATGTTTTTGGGGTGGACATTCCATTATAATGTTCCCAGACAGAGAAATTATACTTACAGCCTTTTCCATTCAGGAGAGAAGCAGCAGTGAAGGCTCGTCCGGTAATGGGAGTAAGCCATTGGCCGTGACTTTACTGTCATGGCCGTGACTGACTGCCTTACCAGGAATAGCAGAAGGCCATGGCGATGGATCGTAGAGGTTATAAGTAAATTCCCTGTCTGAGAACATTATAAACACTTAAGCAAAACTAAACCTAGGATTGGGGGGTACTGAATAACTTACTAAAAATTTTTATTAGGGGTGGACATGCCCTTTATAAGTAATAGAGGCTGCCTTACTGACCTTCATGAATTCACTCCAGCCAAGTCACATAATTCCGTTAAGTTTGCCAGCTAATTCACCAATCTCTGCAACCAATTCAGCAGCCTCAGTTTGGCAGCCATTACCCCGGTCTCAATTTTCCAGCCATTTTCTCAGTTAAAGAGAAAGTTCAGAATATATATCTTGAGATTTGGTGTTTCCTGAGGATTGGTATTATGATGGCACATCGTACGATAGGTCACTTTTTAAAAATTATCTTAATTTAAATTGAAGGTGATGAAGCGGTGTTCTTACAAGGTGTGAAGCAACGGGATCTGTAAGATGGTCTGTTGTCAAGGGTCCAAATAAAGAAAAACAAAATTTTAGGACAAAGATATAAAGGGGCAATTCTATAAGGCAGCTATCGAGCAAAATGAGTGTAAAACCCACACTGTCCAATGTATTATCAGGTATCGCGTTTTTAAACTAATTTTATGGTGGCAGCACCATTTCCAAAATTTTTGGTAACAGCACTGCTCAGCCTAAACTTACCACCTATTGATTGGAAGCGCATACACCAAACGTCTTACCTGACTGTGATCCCCTGTTGCATAAATCTGTCAATGGGGAAATATAAGATTGCCCTGAAAGAGTGTAAGGATTTTAATTGTTTTTATTTGGGATACAATATTTAACCATGTACTCAGGATCGCATCAGAATTTTCTAGGCCCCATACTAAATAAACTGCTGGACAACCCACCAAATGTACCCCCACTAAACCACTTTTGTATCACCCCATACATTGAGTAACCACTCTCCCCAAACCCCATTACTGAGAAACCACAATATAAGAGACTACACTACTTTCCCAATTGGGGGGTTTTCCTAGACCTTTTGTCACCTGAAACAAACATGCCACCATGCCGAATTTCCAAGGCTTTGGCAATGCCACAAACCTTCTTGACTCTCACTGACTATGCACCACCCCTGTCCTGGCAGCTAAATGGTTAACACTGCACCATTCACTCCAGCAACTAACTGGTTAATTAGCATCAGTCCTTCACAAGCAGTCAAGAGTTAATTAGCATTTACACTAGCAAAGATTTGATCCAACATCCAAATACATACAAGTTATCAGAGGCTAACTGAGTTCTTTAGGCATCAAAGACAAACTTATTAAATTTTAGATTTAATACTCCAAAAAGGTGGACAGTGCATATAATACAAAAATAAAATAAAAAGTGTGTTACAATAAAATGACATACAATAGGTACAACAGTTAATAAAATAAAAGGTAAAAAATATTCACAGACCCTACTGATTACTAGAGTTCTGTGTCTCGGGACAAGAAGGAACATAGGGTCCATACCATTTAGCATGTCCCCTCAGTATGAACAAAGTTATTAGGGCTACAAGGATTTTTAAACTTCTGTTGAACCACCCCTTCCTGGGCTTGCATGAGTTGGGAGTGTCTAGGAATGTCCAGATTACGACTAGCCAAAAGCATTCATTCCCCTCAGGCAGATTCCATATAAATTTAGATATGACATTGTACGGGATATAGACCACATATTCCTCTCTGTATTAATTATCAATCCACAATACAAACATGACATCTGTGTGTAATACATATTTCCCAAGATATTAGTAACTGTCTTGGCAAGGGAATATGGTTCCTTGTTGGGTATCATTTTAAGGGCCTACCTTCCTATTCACAAATATAATATGATTTCCATCTACACATATTTCAATACCAAATTATATTTATTTTACATGTATGCGTGACCTGTTGTAATTAACAGAACTAGCTGTAGAGAATTCCAGATACACGGTTAGGCCCCACATGTCTGGAAGAGAAGTTCTGGCTCTATGCGTCACTAATCCTAATATCAACAATAGGGCTGTTTCCAGGGTGGAATGGCATTTTTATGGTGGTTTGCAAGAACTAATACCAATAGTTAACTCATTCTTGCCAAGTCACTACACACTATCCTGACAATCACCCTTGGATGTGTCTCTGGGGAAAGTGGCTGTGGCTTGTGATGGTGGGTGTAGCTTGTGGAGGTAGGTGGGTTGGGCTTACGAACACTGGTTGGTGAACTGGAGGGTGGACATATCACTGACTGGTGGGCTGAGTAACACTGGTTGGTGAACTGGAAGGTTGACTTAACACTAACTGGTGAATAGGGAGGCTGACTTTACATGGATGGTGAACTGGAAAATAGAATTGCCCACAACACTGACTGGTAAGTATAAACATGTGCCCACCCACACAAACATGCAAAAATAAGATGCCCTCATGCTCAGTCCAATGCACTTAGCCCAGCCACACTTATTGTAAATATAAGATTCCCTCGAGCCCAGCCCCACAAGGCTGGTAAATATAAGGTACCCCCATACCCAGCTCACACAGATTGGTATAAGATGCTCTAATGCCCAGCCCACACAGATGTGTAACTATAAGATGCCCTCATACAAGTTTTCCACCAGTGAACTGGTTCATACAAGTTTGCCCACAGTGGACTGGTACATACAAGTTTGCCCACAGTGACTGGTACATACAAGTTTTCCCACAGTGACTAGTACATGCAAGTTGCCACATCAGTGTGTAACTAGGAATCACAGGCCCCCCCAGCAAAACATGATGGGGCCCCGATCCGAGCTTCATCCACAGTGGTTTTCGGGGGAGGCTAATTTTTCATAGGAAAAACATGGGTCCCCATTGGCTCCTGGACCCCCTGTGGTTGCTCCCCTGACCCACATTGATGGTAAATTTAGTTTTCTCACAGTGACTGGTACAACAGCGCTGCATACCTGAGTGATGCTTTATAAATAAAATTATATAACATACATCCCAACATGTATAATGCACATCATAGTATCTATGGTCTTTGACCGAAAGATGGCGGTGTACATTTAAATATATAAAGAAATGGAGCAGAGCCGTCTTTTAACAGAAGGTAGAAGGCTCTGTATGAATAGCATTGCCCACAAAATCTAATATACAAGAAGTAATTTCTTACTCCAAGGGCAGAGCTATGCAAAATTTCTCTTTTTATTCCCTATGGCTAATAAATGTGTCCAGAACACTGGCTTATTAAGCTGCAAATACAATCTATGGTATAGAGCCAATACTGACCTGCAGACATGACATGCTTCAATCTTGTCTAGATCTTGTAAGTGCAAGATACAGATTCATGGCTCTATGGAGTAGGACTTGGGAGCACAACAGCAAGGCAGCTATATAGCTGAAGGAGATTGTGCTCCCAAGTCAACCCTATAGAGCCATGAATCTGTATCTTGCACTGAAGAGATCTAAAAAAAATCGAAACATGTCATGTTGCAGATGAATGGCTTTGTACCATAGGCTGTATTGCATGTTAATAAGCCAGCATTTCTGGACACATGCATTAGCCATAGGACATAACATAGAAATTTTGCATATCTCCACCCTTTACTCTGGGGAACCTGGGAGTTAGAATTTACTTCTTATGATTTTGTGGGCAATGCTATTATATAGCATTACAACTGCAAGATACCTTCTGTTATAAGAAGGCTGCTCCATTTTTATGCTCTGTGGGGGCTTTTTGTTCCAATTGGCACATCTCTCCTTAAGCTATATAGCTGCCTATAGAATAAGTCACTTATTGGAGCAGAATATCACCCTTACTAAATTCCAAATTTCCCCTTGGATATGGTTTCAGTATTCTCATATGCTGTTTTCTTTCGTTAAACTGTTAACTGTGTATGAAGAGGCAGCACTGGTGGGTTTGCTGTGTACTGTAATCTGGAAACCTGGGTTAATTTCCAGTTTTTATAAAACAATAATATGATTCCCAGCAGTAACGGAATCTTTAACAGGCAACGTGCTATACGTTCCTAATTACGGATGAGCAGAGTCCTCACTGTCCACTGCACTTTAGGCTGAGGACTACTACAATGCACTGAAACGCGTTATCATGCGATTCTGATGCGTTGTCACGCATTGTTTCCGCATGCGATTTTGCTATTTTCTATTGTGGAAACCTGTGCGTTTGCAAAAAAATAATGGTGATCACAAAACTGACACGGATGCGTAATCGCATGTGCATCAGAAATCGCATTCATTTTTTACCAACCCAAATTGTAAGTGTAATCTCGTGCTTAAATGCGTTAGTGTGGCCTAGCCCTGAAATTCTTAAAAAATGCTATGATTACAAATGGTGAAACCAAAGCTAATAGTTTTCACTTATGGGGGACTGTCAAATATAAAACACCTTTAGAACACTAGTCAAGACTAGGGATGGCCGGTTTGCGGATCCGGATCCGCCGCGGATTTATCTGTCGTTCGCGAATGGCGGATTTTCCGAACCACGTATTTTCGAAAATTTTCTAAATTAAGAGGATTTCTCGTATTTAGAAAATACGTATTTTCGAAAATTTTTGAAATTACGAGGATTACTCGTATTTCCGAAAAAACTTATTTTCGAAATTATTTAAAAATTACGAGGATTCTTCGTATTTTCGAAAATTTTCGAAAATACGAGAAATCTCGTAATTTCGAGGATTTTTTCATTTTAATGGGTCCGCTCGCGGATTTTCAATGATTTTTTTAAAATTGCTTTAAAAAGAGTAAAGGTAGCAGACCCCTATGCATACATTTTTCCTATTTCGAGCCTCTCTCTGCCTTCAATTAGCCATGCTGTGAAGGGGGCATAATAATTATGTCTGCCTCAAACTAGCATGCAAGAAAACCCTCCTTCACCCACCATTGATCAGCTTGATTATGTAGGCTGTATCCTAGCAACAGGACATTTCAATTTGTTTGACTCGTAGAGGAGGAGGAGAGAGGTTGTAACAGACATTCCCACCAGCCAATGACAGGTGTTATGTTATCCATGGTCCTGGGCCGTCTAGGAGGCAGGCTTTTAGCACTCAATTTTGCTGTGTGATATCTAAGGGAGGGCAGCACGGTTGTAATGTGAGTAAGCGATTTAAGCTGCTGGAAGTGTGGACATGTAATGGGGATTGATGTATTTTTTTTTATATTATGTCCTTTAAGATGCAGGTACCCGCAAGGAATTGGCTCTTCTGTGCTGGGCCATTCGTTGGTGAAGTTGCTGTTTGGTCTCTCTTCACTGCAATGCATTTATGATGTTGCTTTTCTTGTTTTTCGGTACTGGGTCTTTCGGATGTACCTCTTAGCCTCAATGCATCTACACCTGCATTCAGAAGGCCCTAACACCTGGCTGTCATATGCTAATTGGGACTTCCAAGGGTACATAATTGACAACAGATTCTTTACATGTCATTCTGAATTGAGAAAGCCAGTCAGATGAACTAGCGAAATGTCTTAAAGAACTAAACTTAAGTCTAGTGGATCTATCTGAATACAACAGAATATACCATGACCTGGATGAATGAGAACCTTACAAGCTTACCATTAGACAAGACAAACTCGCAAATCATAGGAAATCTGTATAAGTCACAGCAGCTAGGTCTACAATTGCTCTACAAAAGGACCTTGTCCCTTCTTCACAGAACTGAGTACCGCGTGAAACTCTTCACCTCTGTTCTTCGTAATAATATCTTAAAGGGTATGTCCACCGTAAAACTGATTTTAATATGCTGCTCCCCATGTCCCCCAGCCCCAACGCATAATTTTTCAGAGAAGCCCCCCAAACTCTACTTACCTCCCTCGTTCCTCCCCGCACTGCGCCCTCTGCTTGCGAGGAATGCAAGCAGAGGGGCGGGACCGGCCAGTCGCATCTGTGTGGCTGAGCGGCAGCCAATACAGACGCGGTGTGGTCATCAGGGCAGCGGAGGAAGGGAAAGAGGTAAGTAAGGTTTGGGGAGCTTTTGAAAAAAAAAATATGCGGTTGGGGCTGGGGGACATGGGGGGAACATCATATTAAGGGGGATTTGTGCTAGGGGGAGGATAGTAGAACGGGAGGGAGGAGGAGGGGGAGGGAGGGGGGAGAAGGGCTGCAGTACGCATGGCAAATATCTACCGGAGGCAGATAGCAGGCAGAGCCCTTTGGGGGGGGGTCTACAGGAGAACCTATGGAGCGGGATGTGAGGTAAGGATTAAACTACACTACATGGAGGGGCCAGTAGGGGGGGGGATTATAGTTTTGGGGGTGGACATGCCCTTAAAGTATGTGCAGTATAGGAACCTAGAATTAAAGGATGCAGATGGTAGTTTGAACTTCAAGTAATATTTTATATAATTTTTATGGAAATATTTATGCTGCTTACTGGTAACTCTTTATATTTTATTCTCACTTTAATTTCCAATTTTTCTCTCCCCCCCCCCAATCCAGAACTCTACCCCCTTGACTGTAAATGTTTTTTTTTCATTGAGTTGAAAAAGATTATTAGCGAAATAAAGGAGACTCCAATGAACCAAAATGAGCAAATGCTATGGCGGCACCCCTACCAGAGGCGGCAGAAGAGCAGTTAAAAAATAAAAAAATATTTTTTGAAAAGTGTCAGGCAGAGTAGAAGGGGGATAATTTCGGGTTTGCGTGGTGCCAGATCTGCACTATTGCTGCCTTCATGCAGCACTTAACACTGAAAAGTCTCCTACATTACCGCCTCCAACGTCACCAGCAGGCAAGCCCATATTGCAGGAACACTGTCACAGTTCTGGAAGAGGTAAGGGAAGGGCTCTGGATGTAACCTCATAACTTTCATCTGTCTGAACTATAACTCCCAGCACCCCCAACAAGCAGGGTTCATTCATAGAAGGTGTGGAGCTGTGGAACAGCTGAAAAGACTCATTATTACTTGTACCTGTCACACTGTGGGCACTATTTTATGTACCAGCCACACCGTTGGCACATAAAATGTACCAGCCACTGTGGGCACTATTAAATGTACCAGTCAACACTGTGGGCACTATTATAGTTCTAGTCACACTGGGCACTATTAAATGTACTAGTCACACTGTGGGCACTATAAATGTACAAGTCAATCGTGGGCACTATTAAATGTACCAGTCACACTGTGTGCCCCATTATATGTACAAGTCACACCGTGGGCACTATTTCATGTACCAGTCACACTATGGACACTATTAAATCTACCAGTCACACTTGGGGCGCTATTATATCTACCAGTATACTGTGGACACTATATATGTACCAGTCACACTGTGGGCATTTAATGTACAGCCACATGTGGGCACTATTAATGTACCGTGCACCATGGGCACTATTAATGTACCAGTCACACTGTGGGCACTATTATATGTACCAGTCACACTGTGGCCACTATCATAGTACCAGTCACACTGAGCACTATTATATGTACCAGCCACTCTGTGGGCATTATAAATGTACCAGTCTCACTGTGGGCACCATTATATGTACAAGTCACACTGTGGGCACTATACATGTACCAGTCACACTGTGGAACTATTAAATGTACCAGTCACACTGAGCACTATTAAATGTACCACTCACACTGTGAGCACTATTATATGTACCCGTCCACCTGTGGGCACTATTAATATATACAGTCACACTGTGAGCACTATTAATGTACCACTCACACTGGGCACTATTATATGTACCACCACTGTGGGCACCATTATATGTACAAGTCACACTGTGGGCACTATTACATGATATCAGTCACACTGTGGGCACTATTAATGTACAGTCCACTGTGGGCACTTTACATGTACCATCACACTGTGCGACACTATTAAATGTACCAGTCACACTGAGCACTGTTAATGTACCAGGTACACTGTGAGCACTATTAAATGTACCCAGTCACACTGGGCACTAATATAGTACCAGTCACACTGTGGGCACTATTAAATGTACCAGTCATACTGTGGGCACTATTATATGTACCAGCCCACTGTGGGCACTATTATATGTACCAGACACGCTGTGGGCACTATTATATGTTCCAGACACACTGTGGGCACTATACATGTACCAATCACTGTGGACACTATTAAAGGTACCGTCACACTGAGCCCTATTAAATATACCAGTCACACTGTGAGCACTATTAAATGTACCCAGTCACACTGGGCACTAATTTATGTACCAGTCCACACTGTCATCAATCTTATATGTACCAGTCACACACATGCTGTGTACAAACTTGCATGTAAGATCACATGTGGGCAAAATTTATACCAGTCACTGTAGGCAATCTTATATGTACTATTCACTGGTATCAAAGCTTTATGTACCCAGTCACACTTGTGGCCACTATTTAATGTACCGGTCACACTGTGGACACATTAAATGTAGCCAGTCACACTGGCAACTAATATGTACCAGTCACACTGGGCACTATTAAATGTACCAGTCATACTGTGGGCACTATTATATGTACCAGCCACACTGTGGGCACTATTAAATGTACCAGTCACACTGTAGCAACCATTATGTACCAGTCACACTGGGCACTAATATATGTACCAGTCACACTGGGCACTATTAAATGTACCAGTCATACTGTGGGCACTATTATATGTACCAGCCACACTGTGGGCACTATTAAATGTACTAGTCACACTGTGGGCACTATTTTATGTACTAGTCACACTGTCATCAAACTTAATGTACTAGTCACACACATGCTGTGTACAAACTTGCATGTAAGAGTCACACTGTGGGCAAACATTTATATACCAGTCACTGTAGGCAATCTTATATGTACTATTCACTGTATGCAAAGCTTTATGTACCAGTCACACTGGGGGCACTATTAAATGTACTGGTCACACTGTGGACACTATTAAATGTACCCAGTCACATGGGCACTAATATGTTACCATCACACGTGGACACTATTATGTACCAGTCACACGGGACTAATAGATTTAACCAGTCACACTGTGGGCAAATTAAATGACCAGTCACAATGTGGGAACTATTCTATGTACCAATCACGTGGGGGAAATATAATGTACCATTCACATTGTGGGCACATCATATGTACAAGTCACATTGTGGGCGCTATTACATGTACCAATCACTGGGATAGAGACTGCAGGAGAGAGAGAACTAGAAAGCCTGGTTTACTGTCCCAGACAAATGAAACGGGGGGGGGGGGGGGGGGCATGGGTTGGGCAGGACCAGGCAATCTGTGGTCTGTATGGTGGAAGGGGTGGGTGCATGTATTACTTACAAAATAAGGTAGTTATAAGATTTAATTTTCCTTATTATTTATGATCCTTTTTAGAAAAACAGTAGTATTATCAAAGTTTTGCTTGTGATACTACTACTCACCATGATTTAGAGAGGTTTGTTAACGTTATACTTGGAATGGTACAGCAGCGTTCTCTATTTTAGACCTAGAGAGCATTTCTATAATGGCCTTTTGTCGATGTTACATCAAAACCATGGCGTAAATGTAAACAACAAGTAATCTAAGAAGGGTACACACACAGCAAATTTTTAAGCTGACGAACGTTCTCACTATGATCCGCGCAATTGACCCTTTGTCCGATACGTATGAACAGGGCAACCGAGATCGGTTGCATAAATTACGACCGCGGCCGATAAATATGTCCGGATTGCATTTAGCCATCGTTCGGTAATTCTGAAATTTGTTGTGAGTACCATGCGGTAGTAAAATACCGCAGTGTATTCTTGGATAGTAAAATGTATTGTAGATTTACGATCGTTTTAACTTCATTAAACAATTGAAGTTTTAACTGTCGTTTTAGTGATATAAACCGATCGTTAAAGGTGCAGTTGTGGTGAAAACCGCACCTTTATAAATATGGCCAATGGTTTCATCCAGTAGTTGGCAATTTAAAAAAACGATTTTCCAGGTAAGTACACTTTGTTATATAATCATTATTGAATAATTTAATAGGGCATGTACACACCTCCAACAAAAATTTGTATATAGCGTGAACACCCCCCAAAACATAGTCCTCACTAGGTTTATTTGTTTAAATAAGCCCTGGACATATTACAGCCCTTCCTATCAGCCTTTGCTTGTCTCCCAGAAGCAAGCAGAAAGGCTTGACCGGCATCCAGAAAGTGATTGGCTGAGATGTGGCTATCTCGGCTATAGTCGAGCCCTTGTACTGTATGTAGTAATCACCACAAATTTGATTCAAGGTGTAAAATCTAGTGAATGGTTGACACAATACAGATTTTAAGATATACCATATTATTTACTGCTTCACAGATATATTGTATTGTCTCTATTTTTGTCATTAATGTAAACTTGACACTGTGTTCATTTATTGAATTGTTGATGGACATGTAGATGTTGTTTTGCAATATTCTTGAAAAATAATAAAATAAATGTTACAAAATAAATAAAAGTTGGACAAGAGTGTGCCCGGACTTTTTATGAAGTTTGACCATAGTTGACAATGGTCACCTATTAATTTAATAGAGAGAATTATTAGATTAAACAGTCACACATCCTAGTTCATTTTAATGGATGTCATTGATGAAATTGAATTTTTATTTATGCCCGCACCCGAAGCAAGACCAATGGTTACAGGGGTGCGCTTTATTACAGTTAAGATAATTCATTATATTATATTACCCACTTATAGCTTACGACGCTATTAATGGAACTTTGTTTGGTTTGCCAGACCAAATGTGGCAACTCTACAGGTGTTGCTTACCATTATGAAAAATGGGGTTTTGTGGGAAAATAAGTAATTATTTGTGAAAACCTTTTTAATTCTTAAAGAATTGATGAATTGTTTGAAAGGTGCTTTATTCCCCTAGGGCTTTGTTGGGCACAGTTCAGTCCACCCCCAGAACAATAAGCTTACGTACTTTTCCACTCCCCCACACCTTGAGATCATTTTAGTTACTTACTCCATCTGCCCTAGTCCCTAATCTCACCTCCCGTGCTACCTGTCCTCCGCCAGTTACACTCTCTGAAAGATCAAGGATTTTATAGAGGAGGTGCGCATGCCAAGCATGCATGCTGTTGTGAAGATCAGTCATTTGGCCATGATGTCCATTTTCATGCTTACTGACTGACAATTGGAAAAAACGGGTATCTGTGAGATGCTGGCTTTCTTGACAGCAGTATTAAAAGGTAAGGATTATGGGCTTCAGGCGTGGGGGGTAGGTAAGGACAATGATTGTCGGGTTTGGGGGGGAGGGGAAGGTAACTTATATAAAGTAACTCATATACTCAGGTATCCCACCCCTGCAGGAGTCTACTTGGATTTTGGGGTGTCTCGGCACACCCGCAGGAGCACCCAAACTCTCGCGACCCGAAATTACCTGAAGTGTCTTGCCTCTGGGAATGCCTACTCTTGTTGGTCACTCCCCCAGATGCCCTCTAATGTGATGTTTAATTTTATTTACACACGGCAACGTCCACCCCTACACTCGCCCCTCACCTGGTGCCGCCAGTGGACGTCAGCCTGTCACACCCCCTTCTCCCCATCCTGTCGGAAGCCAGGATTTGGAGGGGAGAGTCTGTATACTCATTTATATTAGAGAATGATAAAATATACTGTTATAATGTACTCAAGCTGGAACTCCTATTTTAATATGGAATAGTCAGAAGGTTTGAAATGATAGGAAGGTGTAAGATGGAAGGTTTAGCCTCACCTGTGTTTAAAAACTAAAAGGATAGTTTGAGTTTCTGTTATAAACACCCAATTATGTACTGTTCATAAAATGGAAAGTCTGCCAATCAAGTTACTACTAATGACTAAATTGCGATTACCGCACCTTTTTAAATAGAGCCCTTAGGATCTCAGATTCCTCATCAAGATGATCACCTATGTGAATGGAGTGCGAGGGGGACAGATACAGTATTTTTAAGCTCTTTGAACTGCTAAATCGATACACTATTTATTTATTTAATATATACAAAAGTACCCCAAACCCTGGGAGTTAAATATACTGTTGTATAAATTCATCTGAAAAAATCGATGAAATGTTAAAGAGTTGTTAGGTTAACAGGGCCCTCTCTAATGAGGCAATGTGAGGTCGAAAATGCAGGCAGCATCCAGCCATTAAAGAAAAAAAAATGGGCAAAAACGGAATTTTTATAGACAAACATCCCTCGAGGCACACCCCCCCCCTTCCCTATTCTCTCTTCAATATCCGGTGCTTGTGCCCGTATTCCTCTGCGGCTTCTGGCTGGACAACAAAAACACTGTGTGACAGGCAGCGAGTAGTGAGAGTCAGCTGGCAGAGCCACAGAGGATACTGAGTCTCTCTCGAGTGAGTTATGTTGAGTGACACAACGACTAATTACCAGCCTCCTCTATTGTCCCCTAAGAGAAAGGTTTACTGCGTGGCGATCCATAAAAGTAAACTTTTCACCAGGCCCCAAGACTTCCCTAGGTTCATCCTTTTATATATATTATAGATATATATATATATATATATATCTATATATTAATATATATAATATATAAAAGCAGGTCACAACAATGGTCTGTGAAAATAACATGGTGGTATATTTTACCCACATTTAACAGTTTTCCACTCGTGCTGGAGCTGTCATCAGAAAAGGGCAAAAGCCCCCCCACAGAGTATAAAAATGGAACAAAGCCCTTCTATAACAGAAGGTATCTTGCAGTTCCAGTGCTACTGTATATGATAAGCAATGCCCATAAAAATCCAAGAAACGCAGAGTCATTTCTTCACTCTCAGGTTCACCAGACCTTAAAAGAGGACTAATCTACTTATCCCAACTGGATACCATGGAATGTCTAATCTAACAAGCTGCATGACAAAAAATGGCAACTTTCTTAAATATGTTGAATCATAAGTGATTGTTGATGTTGTTGAGAAGCATGTACAAAGGGTTACCAACAAGGAAAACACACACCACTATCTTGGCCCTAGTATCCAGTATTAAATCATTAATTTACTATCTCTGCATTTCAGAGAGAAGATTTTGATGCAACTCCGTGATGACTTGATGTTGTGTTTGGTTACAACAACTGAATTTCCTGAAAGTGGCTGAGAACTAGAAGAAAGTTTAAACATAGACATAAAGATATGCGGGCCAAGGCTATGAGAATGGTCCAACATGAAAGGTAAAAACACAAAGGAGTGCAGCTCAGGTTCGTGAGTTAAACCCTAGAGCTTTTATGTGCCTTGCAATGCACATTCTTAAATCTGGTTGTTAGCAATACAGCATCTGCAGTATTGAGGACGGGAGTGTTTTATTTAATGTAATCCCAAGTTTATACGTGCTCTTTTCTGGCTCGACAAATTGAGGAATATTTTGAAGCAAACACCTGTCAACAAGACATCAGTGGCTTACACTTACAAAACCATTAAGTGGCACCCCCACCCGTCTGGGATAGCACGCATTGATGCCGTTAAAGCAATGCCGTTAAAGCTGCCGCAACCAGATGGAGATATAAATGATGCCCTCTCTGTGCTATGGAAGACACTACTTTACCAGCTGCAACTAAGTTTAAAATTATCACTGAAGATGAGGCATCTAGAATATTTGCAACTTTAGTTTCTGTGTGGATTAGGGTGGTGATATGACATATTATTTGAAGTTGACATCAACAGTAAAAGTCTCCAAGAAATTGAGGAAGACTTACATGAGCAGTGTGGAACAGATGGAAAAACACAAGTTGCAGCTTAGTAAGTATCGATCAGACTGAACAGTTTAAAATGCATTTCAAGACTGCTCAACACAGAAGAAACTGAAGATTGATGGCATTTTCCATCTGCTTGAGTATATCTCAACAAGAGAAAAATTTGACTATAAAGTACAAAGGATTGAAAACGATTACAGATCCATAGCAAAAGTTTAAAGGGACACTATACTGAAAAATGACTTTGCCTCATCTTATCTACAATTGAATACATCGTAAAAGTAGCGCTTACTCTGAGTTGCGTTTGTTTTAGGATCAGTTTCACCCCTCCTCTTTTAAACCACTCCCACTTCCATCCGACCTGACTTAAATATAAAAAGTTTAGTTGGATATCTAAAGAAATAGGGGGCAGATCAACAAAAAAATGATCAGTGGTGGTTGGGAAGAATTATAGTTTCAGTTATGGTCAATTTAAAATAACATTTTTCCGTATAGATGCCCTTTAATGAAGTGAAGTTTTTCTAGAAAGTTCTAGATGTGTGTGTTGACCATTAGAGCATTTTTGCAGATAAAAGAGCACAGCAAGATGTTTCGATTCCTGTATACAATTCCTGTAACGCTCCGGATTCCCAAGTATTCCTTAGTCTGAGTACCCCCATCTACAACAAACATCTTCACCAATAGACAAGCCCCCATTGCCAGGAAGCTAGATGCGCCTCAGCAAACACGGTTGCTCCCTCGACTTAGAGTGCAAGGGATCCGAAAACTGAGGCCAGGCTAATGCTGGATTAGTCCGAAGTGAACAGACAGGCGCACAGGAAGAAGAGACAAAGTCAGAGACCAAAATATTAGGTACAGACTAGGAGCCGTAAGAGCTAGAGTAAAAACAGAGCAAGAGGTCAAAAACAGGAATCAGGCCACCACACATGGTACAGAGGTTGAGCAAGAAGCGTGTCAGGAGAGCAGAGGTCAGGGCAGGCAGATAGGAGTCAAGGTCAAAAAACAGGCAAGGGTCATAACAGAGAATATACAAAGAAAAGCACACCACCAGCAAGATAGATAAACTAACTGCTATATCGGGCAAGGACCAATGGGCTAAAGGGGTTAAAAAGACTAAAGGGCAATAGGAGGACAGCCAAGAAGAAGAAGAGAGAGCAGATTGGATAATGGGAAGATTTTGAAATAAAAAGCGAACTGTCATTTAAGTGCGGAGCGAGCTTCGCAGAATATAAGAAGGCTCACGCCCACGAATCGCGAGGATTGCCGAATCGGAAGTCGTGAACCACAGTGCAATGCCGCCGAAGACCAAGGAGCGCCGAAAGGCGCCAAAGAAAGCCGAGGCGCTCGGACAGGGGACGCCCACGGGAAGGTACCCCGAGCAGGTACGTTTTTTACAATTCCCAAGGAGAGAAGTAAACAGAAATGTGATCAGTGGAGAAAGTACTTTCACTGAGGAACAACAAGATATTTGATGCTGCCTGAGTTGTGCTATGAGCTGTGTGCACTCAGTAGATATCTAACAACAAATTGTAACACCACAAGGACAGTTCTGGAGCATCTATAAAAGCAAATGATAATATTTCCAAATATCTGCATTTCTTATGCATACTACTTACACTTCTGTACAGAGGCAAGTGGTGAACACAAATTTTTCCAAGTTAAAACTAATAAAAAACATATCTTGCGTTTAACTACGTAGTCACAGGAGAGACTTGGTTGGCCTTGCCACAATATCTATGAGCATGATTAACCACAGCTTGGTTCTAGATGAAGCAATCAATCATTGGCTTCACAGAACGGCAAGGAGGGCACCTTTGTAACTTAAGCTGTTTATAAGAAATAAGTTTTAAAAGTGCCATTGTTCGGCATGTTATTTTCACAGCACATAGACAAGAGACTGTTCAAAGACTGTGAAAGAAGCTATCCTCAGTCTGGCATCCTGATCCCTTCAGAAAGTTTTCCTGCTGAAACTACCATGTGATCTGCATGATATCCGATCTTGGTAGGTATTATTTTACATTAGCCCTCAGGACATATGGGAAAAACTTTTGCATTCCTTCCCATTTCTCTAAGAATGCTGGGAGCGAGAAACGTGAACTGATGAGCCAAGGATGTCCTGTTCAGGGCCAAATGCATTAATTGGCCAGATATACAATTGAAAGTGATCATGTCCTGTGAGTGCTCCTGCATAAAAAAGTTAATAAGAAATCCTATCAGATCATAGTTCTATTAGTGTTGCATAGACCTAAAACTAATACTTTGTTGAAGCACTTGTTGATTTTTATACAGCACTAACAGATTTTTTCCTTACTATTATGAGCAATAAGGAGAAATATTCACTAATGTTATGGGCAATATAAAATCTCACCTGTCGTATTTTATAATGTACAGCACCCAGTTAGATCTGGGCCTATATCGAATCACTTCTCTGGCCTAGCATAACTACTAGCGAAACTGCGCATATGTTTCAAAGAAAGGACATAATTGGTGTAATGATGAAACTAATAGACTCTTAAAGTTACCTATTATTTTATTGGCTAAACATTTACGGTGGTTTCCACATGTAGAAGGGTGGGGGCCTTTTCATTTTGGCTATTCTATTAAATAGGGTAGCAGCTCAGTAAGTACTTTTAAACAATGCATACATTTTGTTGTTGCTCAGGATGTCCAACCTGCGGCCCTCAGATGTTTTGAAACTACATCTCCAGCATTCCTCTATTGCGGAAGAAACCATGGAATGCTGGGAGTTGTAGTTTTAAACATCTGTAGGGCGAGGTTGGACATCATCTATAACTAATTTCTATATTTATATGCAATTATTTATGTTCAAATACGTACTAATACTAACAATCGATACCACATAAATATACACCTATCCTATACTGTATAGATATAACCCCATCTCATTGTTTGAATCTCCTGCAGAAAGTGCAAGTGGGTCTGATGGGGATTGAATCAACTTGATCCAAGATGCAGGCATGAAAATGTTCTTGCTTGGGGAAAGTGTTAGAAATGATTCATAGACCGTGACAAAGGCCAATAGAAACAAATGGGAATTTAAAATCTTCAGGCTTATTTGCTTATTGTCTCATGTAAAATAAATATTTACCCTTTAGATTTCTGCTAGCGCACCACATAAATATGTATACAGGGAAAGAGAATTTATATGACCATATTGTTTTGTACCATACTAAGGTTTGCTTCTGTAACAAAGGATAGAAAATGTTTACATTATGAGCAAATAAGTAGTTCAGCAAACTGAATGTAGGTTAAGCAAGACGAACCTGACACCTCCCTTATTAAAAGGCTTAGGATTACCATGGAAGTAAAAAATGACTATGAAATCTCAGATTGCTGCAGGTACATTTCACACTCCTACTTTACCAGATTATATTATGGGTAAAGATCGACAACTTAAAAAAATGATTCTGGCCAAAAAAATGACAAGACTGAGGCACCAAGATCAAACAATGACTTTACACACTGATGTATTCTGGATGGATGTTACCGGAAACATTGTGAGACATCAATTTCTGTGTCATGAAATCAGGTGGGAACAATACTTGTGCCTTTCAATGTGAACTAAATCCTTTATGGACACACAGATTTTCTGGTGTTTCATAATTCTCATACTGTATATGAAGTGTGCAAAAAAAGGAATATACACAATTATAACCCATTGAAGAAAAAAACAACCCTAGAATGTTCTTAACTGGAACCTTAAGGGCCAATGTGGTGAGCTATTAAACATCACAAAAGTATCACCATGGGGCTTTCTTTTCATATACTGTCATTCACGTACAAGTTCCTGCTGTATTTGATCCACATTAAAATCACATGATAAACCCAATGGCTGGGCATCCCTAAGTGTAGTGTGCCCCACATTACTGGCTTACAAATCCAAAGATATATAAAACTCTCCTTTACCAGGACTTCGGGACACGCATAAGATTGTGTAGGCTAAAGGGTAAAGCAAATGTTAGTGTATGGGAAATCAGCGCAGAAAGTTTTACCCTAGAATGTTTTACACCAGTGCACTTAAAATCCAGTGCTTACAGGAATCAGCTGAAACTAACAAATGAAAATGATATTATTAAACCCATTAGAACGTTATACAATATGCACACATTCTAAAACTAGGTAAAGCGTAAAAGGCAGGAACGTGCTCTGGTTATGTACAGAAAACAAACCAATTGCTTCGTGTTACAGCAGTTTAGAATATGGTAGAAAAGAAAAATTAAAACAAGGAGTTAAATGGTCGTCGAATTTTGTTTATTGTTTTTTTCTCTCGGTTAATACGGTACAAAAATGTTTTTCTCTGCTTTTGAACAGCAGTTTTACAGTGATTCAGTAAAGACGGTTTTGGGGGGGGGGGTCTATGGTTCGTCGGCAATCATCCAGATGGAGGTGGGAGTTAGAATAGCCTTCTGTTTGCAGCTACTGATTTACAGAATGCTTTGGTGACAGGAGGGGAGGAGGCCGTAGAGAAAAAAGTTTAAGATATATAGAAAAAAAATCACACAAAACACGAACACTTTCTAGTGACTGTTCCCCGCCCGTTGAGCGGACTTCCTCTCTTTCCTCCTTCTCTTTTTTTTTTCCCCCACTGGAAATGTAGCCATAGTTCTAGTTCCCCAGTCCATATTGACCCAAACCCCCTGGAAATGTAGTTCTAGTTCCCCAGTCCATATTGACCAAACCCATTGGAAATGTAGCCATAGTTCTAGTTCCCCAGTCCATATTAACCAGCCCATTGGAAATGTAGCCATAGTTCTAGTTCCCCAGTCCATAATGACCCAGCCCATTTGGAAATGTAGCCATAGTACTAGTTCCCCAGTCCATATTGACCCAACCACTGGAAATTAGCTAGAGTTCTAGTTCCCCAGTCCATATTGACCAACCCACTGGAATGTAGCTAGTTCTAGTTCCCAGTCCATATTGACAAACCCACTTGGAAATGTAGCCATAGTACTAGTTCCCCAGTCCATATTGACCCAACCCACTGGAAATGTAGCTATAGTTCTAGTTCCCCAGTCCATATTGACCAAACCCACTGGAAATGTAGCCATAGTACTAGTTCTCCAGTCCATATTGACCCAACCCACTGGAAATGTAGCTATAGTTATAGTTTCCCCAGTCCATTTGAACAAACCCACTGGAAATGTAGCTATAGTTCTAGGTCCCCAGTCCATATTGACCTAGCACATTGGAAATGTAGCCGTAGTTCTAGTTCCCCAGTCCATATTGACGAACCCACTGGAAATGTAGCTATAGTTCTAGTTCCCCAGTCCATTTTGAACAAACCCACTGGAAATGTAGCTATAGTTCTAGTTCCCCAGTCCATATCAGTCCACTGTGGGAACTATTCTATGTACCAATCACGCTGGGGGACATTAAATGTACCATTCCACATTGTGGGCACTATCATTGTACAAGTCACATTGTGGGCGCTATTACATGTACCAACACTGGGATAGAGACTGCAGGAGAGAGAGAACTAGAAAGCCTGGTTTACTGTCCCAGACATGAACGGGGGGGGGGGGGGGCATGGGTTGGCAGGACCAGGCAATCTGTGTCTGTATGGTGGAAGGGGTTGGGTGCATGTATTACTTACAAAATAAGGTAGTTTAAATTATATTTTCCTTATTATTTATGATCCCTTGTTTAGAAAACAGTAGTATTTATCAAAGTTTTTGCTTGTGATACTACTACTACTACATATGTACTATTCACTGTATGCAAAGCTTTATGTACCAGTCACACTGGGGGCACTATTAAATGTACTGGTCACACTGTGGACACTATTAAATGTACCCAGTCACACTGGGCACTAATATATGTACCAGTCACACTGTGGACACTATTAAATGTACCCAGTCACACCGGGCACTAATATATTTACCAGTCACACTGTGGGCACTATTAAATGTACCAGTCACACTGTGGGAACTATTCTATGTACCAATCACGCTGGGGGACATTAAATGTACCATTCACATTGTGGGCACTATCATATGTACAAGTCACATTGTGGGCGCTATTACATGTACCAATCACTGGGATAGAGACTGCAGGAGAGAGAGAACTAGAAAGCCTGGTTTACTGTCCCAGACAAATGAACGGGGGGGGGGGGGGGGGGCATTGGGTTGGGCAGGACCAGGCAGATCTGTGGTCTGTAGTGGTGGAAGGGGTTGGGTGCATGTATTACTTACAAAATAAGGTAGTTATAAGATTATAATTTTCCTTATTATTTATGATCCCTTGTTTAGAAAACAGTAGTATTTATCAAAAGTTTTTGCTTGTGATACTACTACTACCATGATTTAGAGATGGTTTGTTTAACAGTTATTACTTGGAATGGTACAGCAAGCAGTTCTCTATTTTAAGACACTAGAGAGCACTTTTCTATAATGGCTTTTGTCGATGTTTACATCAAAACCATGGCTGTAATAATGTAAACATAAAAGTAATCTAAGACTGGGTACACACCAGCAAATTTTTAATGCTGACGACCGTTCTTCACTATGGACCGCGCAATTGACCTTTTGTCCGATCCAGATGAACAGGCAACCGAGATCGGTTGCATAAATTACGACAGCGGCCGATAAATTTATGTCCGCGATTGCACATTTAAGCCAATCGTTCGGTAATTTCTGAACATTTGGTTGTAGAGTACCATGCGGTAGTAAACTACCGCAGTGATATTCTATGGGGATAGTAAAGATTGTTATTGTAGATTTACGATCGTTTTAACTATCATTTAAACCATTGTAAGTTAACTGTCGTTTTAGTGATCATTAAACCGATCGTTAAAGGTGCAGTTGTGTGAAACCGCACCTTTATAAATATGGCCCATGGTTTCCATCCAGTATTGGCAATTTAAAAAACGATTTTCCAGGTAAGATACACTTTCGTTTATAATTAATCATTTATTGAATAATTTAAAGGGCATGTACACACCTCCAACAAAAATTTGTATATCAGCTGAACACCCCCCAAAACCTAGTCCTCACTAGGTTTATTTGTTTTAAATAAGCCCTTGGACATACTTACCAGCCCTCTTTCCCTCTCAGCCTTCTGCTTGTCTCCCAGAAGCAAGCAGAAAGGGCTTGACCGGCATCCATGAAAGTGATTGGCTGAGATGTGGCTATCTCGGCTATCAGTCGAGCCCTTACTGTACTGTTAGTACTCACCACAAATTTATCTCAAGGTGTAAAATCTAGTTGAATGAGTTGAAACAATACAGATTTTAAGATATACCATATTATTTTACTGCTTCACAGATATATTGATATTTGTCTCTATTTTTGTCATTAATGTACTTGACACTGTTGTTCATTTATTGAATTGTTTGATGACATGTATATTGTTGTTTTGCAATATTTCTTGAAAAATAATAAAAATAAATGTTAACAAATAAATAAAAGTTTGCAACAAGAGTGTGCCCTGGACTTTTTATGAAGTTTGACAATAGTTGACAATGGTCAACTATTAATTTATATAGAGATAATTATTAGATATAAACATTAGTGCACTCCTAGTTCTTTTCAATGGATTTCATTTGAAATTTGAATTTATTATTTATGCACCCGCACCCAAGCAAGACCAATGGTTACAGCGGGTGCTGCTTTATTATACAGTTATAGATAATTAATTATATTTATATTACTCACTTATAGCTTAGATCGCTATAATGGAAACTTTGTTTGGGTTTGCAAAGACCAAAATGTGGCAACTCTACATAGGTGTGCTACCATTATGAAAAAATGGGGTTTTGTGGGAAAATAATAATTATTTGTGAAAACCTTTTTAAATTCTTAAAAGAATTGATGAATTGTTTGAAAGGGCTTTCATTCCCTAGGGCTTTGTGTTGGGCCCACAGTTCATGTCCACCCCCAGAACAATAAGCTTACTTACTTTTCCCACTCCCCCAAACCTTGAGATCATTTTAGTTACTTACTCCCCTCTGTCCCTGAGTCCCTTAATCCTCACCATTCCCTGCTGTACCTGTCCTCCCCAGTTTACACCTCCTCTGAAAGCTCAGAGAGATTTTATAGAGGAGGTGCGCATGGCCAAGCATGCATGCTGTTGTGAAGAGTCAGTCATTGGCCATGATGTCATTTTCATGCTTACTGACTTATGCAATCTGGAAAAAAATCGGGTATCTGTGAGATGCTGGCTTTCTTGCAGCAGTAAAAGGTAAGGATTATGGGCTTCAGGGAGTGGGGGGAGGTAAGTAACAATGATGTCAGGGTTTTGGGGGGAGGGGAAGGTAACTTATATAAAGTAAACTCATATACTCAGGTATCCCACCCCTCGCAGGAGTCTCCTTGATTTTGGGGTGGTCTCCTGCACACCCGCAGGAGCACCCCAAACTCTCGCGACCCGAAATTACCTGAAGTGTCTGCCTCTGGAATGCCTACTCTTGTTGGTCACTCCCCCAGATGCCTCTAATGTGATGTAATTTATTTCACACGGCACGTCCCACCCCTAACTCTGCCCCCTCCCCTTTGGTGCCGCCAGTGACCGTCAGCCTGTCACACCCCCTTCTCCCCATCCTGTCTGGAAGCCAGATTTGGCAGGGGAGATGTCTGTATACTCATTTATATTAGGTACATGATAAAATATATACTGTTTATAAATGTACCTACAGCTGGAACTCCTATTTTAATATGGAATAGTCAGAAGGTTTGAAAGAAGGAAGGTGTAAGATGGAAGGTTTAGCCTCACCTGTGTTTAAAACTAAAAGGAAGTTTCTGTTATAAACCCAATTATGTACTGTTCATAAAATGTGACAGTCTTAGCCAATCAAGTTACTACTAACTTACTAAATTGCGATACCGCACCTTTTTAAATAGAGCCCTAGGATCTCAGATCTCCTCCAGATTGATCCACTATTGGAATGGAAGTGCGAGGGGGAAGATACAGTATTTTTAAGCTCTTTGAACTGCAACACTCTATACACTTTTATTATTAATATATCAAAAGAACCCAAAACCCTGGATTTAAATATCTTCTTGTATAAATTCATCTGAAAAATCGATGGAAATTTTAAAGAGTTGTTAGTGTTAACAGGGCCGCCTCTCTAATGAGGCAATGTGAGGTCGAAAACTGCAGGCAGCATCCAGGCCATTAAAGAAAAAAAAATGGGCAAAAACTAATTTTTAAGACAACATCCCATCGAGCACCCCCCCCCCTTCCCCTTCTCCTCTTCAATCCGGTGCTGTGCCCGTATTCCTCTGCGGCTCTCTGGCTGACAACAAAAACACTGTGTGACAGGCAGCGAGTAGTGATGTCAGCTGGCAGAGCCACAGAGGAATACTGAGTCTCTCTCGAGTGAGTTTGATGTTTGAGTGACACAAACTGACCTAATTACCAGCCTCTCTCTATTGTCCCCTAAGAGAAATGTTTACTGCTGGCAGATCCACTGACAAAGTAAACTTTTCACCAGGCCCAAAGACTTCCCTAGGTTCATCCTTTTATATATATATATATATATATATATATATATATATATATATATATATATAATATATAAAAAGCAGGTCACAATCACTGGTCTTGTGAAATAACATGGTGGTATATTCACCCAAATTTAACATGTTTCCACTCGTGCTGGAGCTGTCATCAGAAAAGGAGCAAAAAGCCCCCCACAGAGTATAAAAATGGAACAAAGCCTTCTTATAACAGAAGGTATCTTGCAGTTCCATGCTACTGTATATGAATAGCAATGCCCATAAAATCCAAGAAACGCAGAGTCATTTCTTACTCTCAGGTTCACCAGAACCTTAAAAGAGACTAATCATACTTATCCCAACTCTGGATACCATGGAATGTCTAACAAGCTGCATGACAGAAACAATGGCAACTTTCTTAAATATGTTGAATCAATAAGTGATTGTTGATGTTGTTGAGAAGCATGTACAAAGGGTTACCAACAAGGAAACACACACACACTATCTTGGCCCTAGTATCCAGTATTAAATCATTAATTTACTATCTCTGCATTTCAGAGAGAAGATTTTGATGCAACTCCGTGATGACTTTGATTGTGTGTTTTGTTACACCAACTGAATTTCCTGAAAGTGGCTGAGAACCTAGAAGCTTTAAACATAGACATAAAAGATATGCGGGGCCAAGGCTATGAGAATGGGTCCAACATGAAAGGTAAAAACAAAGGAGTGCAGGCTCAGGTTCGTGAGTTAAACCCTAGAGCTTTTTATGTGCCTTGCAATGCACATTCTTTAAATCTGGTTGTTAGCAATACAGCATCCTGCAGTATTGAGACGGGAGTTTTTATTTAATGTAATCCACAGTTTATACGTGCTCTTTTCTGGCTCGACACATTGATGGAATATTTTGAAGCAACACCTGTCAACAAGACATCAGTGGCTTACACTTAAACCATTAAGTGGCACCCGCTGGGATAGCCGCATTGATGCCGTTAAAGCAATGCCGTTAAAGCTGCCCGCAACCAGATTGGAGATATAAATGATGCCCTCTCTGCTGCTATGAAAGACACTACTTTACCAGCTGCAACTAAGTTTAAAATTATCACTGAAGCATGAGGCATCTAGAATATTTGCAACTTTAGTTTCTGTGTGGATTAGGTGTGTGATATGACATATTATTTGAAGTTGACATCACAAGTAAAAGTCTCCAAGAAATTGAGGAAGACTTACATGGAGCAGTGGAACAGATGGAAAAAACAAAGTTGCAGCTTAGTAAGTATCGATCAGATGAACCATTTTAAAATGTCATCAAGACTGCTCAAAACCTGAAGAACTGAAGATTGATGGCAATTTTCCATCTGCTTGAGTATATCTCACAAAGAGAAAATTTGACTATAAAGTACAGGATGAAACGATTACAGATCCATAGCAAAAGTTTAAAGGGACACTATACTGAAAAAATGACTTTGCCTCATCTTAATCTACAATTGAATACATGTAAGTAGCGCTTACTCTGAGTTGCGTTTGTTTAGGATCAGTTTCCCCCCTCCCTCTTTTAACCACTCCCACTTCCATCCGACCTGACTTTAAATATAATAAGTTTTAGATTGGATATCTAAAGAAATAGGGGGCAGATCAACAAAAAAATGATACAGTGGTGGTTGGGAAGAATTATAGTTTCCAGTTATGGTCAATTTAAAATAACATATTTTTCCGTATAGATGCCCTTTAAGGTGAAGTTTTTCTAGAAAGTTCTAGATTGTGTGTGTTGACCATTAGAGCATTTTTGCAGATAAAAGAGCACAGCAAGATGTTTCGATTCCTGTATACAATTCCTGTAACGCTCCGGATTCCCAAGTATTCCTTTAGTCTGAGTACCCCAATCTACAACAACTATCTTCACCAATAGACAAGCCCCCATTTGCCAGGAAGCTAGATGCGCCTCAGCAAACACGGTTGCTCCCTCGACTTAGAGTGCAAGGTATCCGAACTGAGGCCAGGAATACTGGATTAGTCCGAAGTGAAACAGACAGGCAAGGCACAAGGAAGAAGAGACAAAGGTCAGAGACCAAAATATTAGGTACAGACTAGGAGCAGGTAAGAGCAGAGTCAAAAACAGAGCAAGAGGTCAAAAACAGGAATCAGGCCACCACACATGGTACAGAGGGTTGAGCAAGAAGCGTTGTCAGGAATGAGCAGAGGTCAGGGCAGGCAGATAGGAGTCAAGGTCAAAAAACAGGCAAGGGTCATTAACAGAGAATATACAAAGAAAAGCACACCACCAGCAAGATAGATAAACTAACTGCTATATCGGGCAAGGACCAATGGGCTAAGGGGTTTAAAAAGACTAAAGGGACCAATAGGAGGACAGCCAAGAAGAAGAAGAGAGCAGATTGGATAATGGGAAGATTTTGAAATAAAAAGCGAACTGTCACTTTAAGTGCGGAGCGAGCTTTCGCAGAATATAAGAAGGCGCACGCCCACGAATGCGAGGATTGCCGAATCGGAAGTCGTGAACCAAGTGCAAATGCCGCCGAAGACCAAGGAGCGCCGAAAGGCGCCAAAGAAAGCCGAAGGCGCTCGGACATGGAGGACGCACCACGGGAAGGTACCCCGAGCAGGTACGTTTTTCTTTACAATTCCAAGGGGAAGAAGTTAAACAGCAATGTGATCAGCTGGAGAAAGTACTTTCACTTGAGGAACAACAAGATATTGATGCTGCTGAGTTGTGCTATGAGCTGTGTGCACTCAGTAGATATCTACCAACAAATTGTAACACACCAAGGACAGTTCTGGAGCATCTATAAAAGCAAAATGATAATATTTCCAAATATCTGCATTGCTATTTGCATACTACTTACACTTCCTGTTACAGATGCAAGTGGTGAACACAATTTTTCCAAGTTAAAACTAATAAAAACATATCTGCGTTTAACTACGTATGTCACAGGAGAGACTTGTTGGCCTTGCCACAATATCTATTGAGCATGAGTTAACCCACAGCTTGGTTCTAGATGAAGCAATTCAATCATTTGCTTCACAGAAGGCAAGGAGGGCACCTTTGTAACTTAAGCTGTTATAAGAAAATAAGTTTTAAAAGTTGCCATTGTTCCGGCATGTTATTTCACCAGCACATAGACAAGAGACTGTTAAAAGACTGTGAAAGAAGCATCTCCTCAGCTGGCATCCCTGATCCCTTCAGAAAGTTTTCCTGCTGAAACTACCATGTGATCTGCATGATATCCAGACTCTTGGTAAGTATTATTTTACATTAGCCTCAGGACATATGGGAAAAACTTTGCATGTCTATTCCCATTTCTCTAAGAATGCTGGGAGCGAGAACGTGAACTGATGAGCCTAAGGATGTCCTGTTCAGTGGCCAAATGCATTAATTGGCAGATCATACAATTGATCAAGTGATCATGTCCTGTGAGTGCTCCTGGCATAAAAAAGTTAATAAAGAAATCCTATCAGATCATAGTTCTATTAGTGTTGCATCCCCTAAACTAATACTTTGTTGAAGCACTTGTTGATTTTATTACAGCACTACCAGATTTTTCCTACTATTTATTGAGCAATAAGGAGAAATATTCACTAATGTATGGGCAATATAACATCTCCCTGTCTGTATTTTATAATGTACAGCACCCAGTTAGATCTGGGCCTATATCTGACATCACTTCTCTGCCTAGCATATACTACTAGCGAAAACTGCCATATGTTTCAAAGAAAGGACATAATTGGGTGTAATGATGAAACTTAATAGACCTTAAAGTTACCTATTATTTTATTTGGCTAAACATTTACTGTGGTTTCCACATGTAGAAGGGTGGGGCCTTTCATTTTGGCTATTCTATTAAAATAGGGGTAGCAGCTCAGTAAGTACTTTTACAACTGCATACATTTTGTTGTTGCTCAGGGATGTCCAACCTGCGGCCCTCCAGATGTTTGAAAACTACATCTCCCAGCATTCCTCTATTGCGGAAGAAACCATGGAATGCTGGGAGTTGTAGTTTTCAAACATCTGTAGGGCGGCAGGTTGGACATCCCTATAACTAATTTCTATATTTTATATGCACTTATTTATGTTCAAATACGTACTAATACTAACAATCGATACACATAAATATACACCTATCCTATCACTTATAAGATATAACCCCCATCTCATTGTTTGCAATCTCCTTGCAGAAAGTGCAAGTGGGTCTGATGGGGATTGAATCAACTTGATCCAAGATGCAGGCATGAAAAATGTTCATTGCTTGGGGACAGGTGTAGAAATGATCTCATAGACAGTGACAAAGGCCACATAGTAAACAAATGGGAATTTAAAATCTTCAGGCTTATTGCCTTATTGTCTCATGTAAAATAACTATTTACCCCTTTAGTATTTCTGCTAGCGCACACACTAACTATGTATACAGGGAAAGAATGAATTATATGACAATATTGTTTTTACCATAATAAGGTTTGCTTCTGTAACAAAGGATAGAAAAATGTTTACATTATGAGCAATATAAGTAGTTCAGCAAACTGAATGTAGGTTAAGCAAGAACCTGACACCTCCCTTATTAAAAGGCTTAGGATTACCATGGAAGTAAAAAATGACTATGAAATCTCAGATTGCTGCAGGTACATTTCACACTCCTACATTACCAGGATTATACTTATTGGGTAAAGATCGACAACTTAAAAAAATGATTCTGGCCAAAAAATGACAAGACTGAGGCACCAAGATCAACAATGACTTCACACTGATGTATCTCTGGATAGGATGTACCGTAAACATTGTGAGACATCAATTTCTGTGTCATGAAATCAGGTGGGAACAATACTTGTGCCTTCAATGTGAACTAAATCCTTTATGGACACAGATTTTCTGGTGTTTCAATAATTCCTCATACTGTATATGAAGTGTGCAAAAAAAGGAATATACACAATATAACACCTATTGAAGAAAAAAACAACCCTAGAATGTTCTTAACTGGAACCTTAAGGGCCAAATGTGTATGAGCTAATTAACATCCCAAAATATCACCATAGGAGGCTTTCTTTTCATATACTGTCATTCACGTACAAGTTCTTGCTGTATTTGATCACATTAAAATCACATGATAAACCCAATGGCCTGGGCATCCCTAAGTGTAGTGTGCCCCACATTACTGGCTTACAAATCCAAAGATATATAAACTCTCTTTACCAGGACTTCGGGACACGCATAAGATTGTGTAGGCCTAAAGGGTAAAGAAAATGTTAGTGTATGGGACATCCAGCGCAGAAAGTTTTACCCTAGAATGTTTTACACCAGTGCACTTAAATTCCAGTGCTTACAGGAAATCCTGCATGAACTAACAAATGAAATATGAATTATTAAACCCATTAAGAACGTTATACATATATGCACACAATTTCTAAAACTAGGTAAACGTAAAAGGCAGAACGTGCTCTGGTTATGTACAGAAACAAACCAACTTGCTTCGTGTTTACAGCAGTTTAGAATATGGTAGAAAAGAAAAATAAAACAAGGAGTTAAATGGTCGAATTTTTGTTTTATTGTTTTTTTTCTCTCGGTTAATACGGTACAAAACTGTTTTCTCTGCTTTTGAACAGCAGTTTTACAGTGATACAGTAAGAGGTTTGGGGCGGGTCTATGGTTCGTGGCAATCATCCAGATGGAGGTGGGAGTAGAATTAGCCTTCTGTTTGCAGCTACTGATTTACAGAATGCTTTGGTAGACAGGAGGGGAGGAGGCGTAGAGAAAAAAAGTTTAAGATTAATAGAAAAAAAAGTCACACAACACCTGAACAAGGAGTGGTTGAGCCTGAAAAACAAGATCCCATTCAGTAGCTTCAACATGGCGATTTGACCATCTCTAGTGCAAAAGGGCAATCATTTGCTTCAAATCTGAAAGGCTACTTTGGTCCACCACCAGCACAGGACTGTCACCCAGGGAATCATCATGGTGAAACAGGAAGATCTGGTACCGACTGTAAAGAAAGAAGCCTGTATCTAATTTAAGAGAAGAGTGAAGATCATCACTGGTATAATCTCTAAGACTCGGTAAGTGGCTTGTTCTGAATGACTGAAGTCTTTTGTATGTCATATGGGCTTTTCATTCAAAGTTATACTTACATTTACATTTTATTTAATAGAGTATTTTGTTTATTTACGGTGTTCATTTATATTGACCAGGATAAACTCTTTTACATCCCTTAATAACACCCTGGCAGTTTCTAAACGCCTGATGTCAATGGCAGATTGTACAATTGTAAAGATGATCAAATGTAGAATAAAGATGTGCATTCCAAAAGCAACATGAATGTTTCCTTTTCAAGATGCGTTACTATGGCAATGTTCAGTAGTTTGTGGTGATTCCATTCATTATAGATTTAGATAACAACAGAAACTGATTTTTTTCCTTGGTTTAAAGGACAACTCCACCCTCATAAGAACATCTTTTAGAAAGAATGGCCTCTTTAAAATATGTTGATATGGCATAGTTTGTCCTATGAATTCATTATTGTATGCCTGCTATGCTTCTGGATGCCTCGTGGAAACTGAGCAATTTAGAAACCTGTACTGAGCCTGGGCATGCTCAGAAGAGGCAGACAAGGGATTAATATTCAGTCATTGGCTGTGATGTCAACTGTCAAATCCATAACTGACAATTTCTAACTGGAAGCAGAAACAGGGGAAACAGGACTTTGTGCAGGATTTCAGGTTAGACATATATATTTCAGGTTTCAAACTATTACCGTTTAGGGTTTTGGGGGCTTATTTACCTGTATGTAAGTTTTCATTTTGAGACTGGACTTTCCCTTTAAAAAGTAAAGGTATTGTAATATTTACAATTTGTGAACAGATGTTCCATTCTCATTTACTGAGAGCCGCAACCACAAGATATCTTCTAAAAGCCATACTAACCCTACAAGGACTGCAGCAGCTGCCCTGGGATTGCAAACATCACCAAATCAGTCAAAGCCAATTTAATATCACATTTGCACCATTTTTTGTTGGCTTTTTAACGCCAGCAAATAGTTGCCACTACCGTATTGCTGCTGGGTAGACTGGTATTTACCCAGAGCCACAAGCTCGATATCCCTGTAGGAGGAGTGTAGACCTGGTTACCAGGTGTGCTGTTTCCATTCTCACATGTTGGTAAAGTGGGCTTCTTTTTCAGACTTACTAATGCCACGGGTCACCAGGTGAAAATGTTTTTACAATACAAGTATGTAATGCTGCTGGAAGCACCTCTTTTGACCAGTGCACCAACTAGAAGGAAACTATGGTAGAAACACCACAAAACTCCTCACCTATTGCCCTGTTGTTTGAATGAACATCAGCACAGCACTAATCAGGGCAATTAGTGTCATTTACCAAACAAGTGTATTCAGTTATCATCTATAAAATAGTTACATACAGTGAGTTTGTTTTGCAAAAAGTAAAGAATACATAAAAGCACACGGTGAAATAATTTATTTATCACCTTGACCAAATCTTTCTTTTCATTCTTTTCCATAAATTATTCAAAACAGGGAGTGTGAAGGAGGAAGATAGAAGGATAAATGACTGGAATAATAGTGAGGGTTACATTATCTTCGCATTGGGTTCTGCCTGGCATTTTGATGGTGTAAGAATAGTCTGTAGTCTGTGTGGTCTGGTTCCAGCTGTATGACTCTAAGGGCCCTATTTATAAAAGATCGGTATCGTTATCGTAAAATACCGATCGTTATCGTAAAATAACGACCGGGTTTTTACCGATAACGACCGTTATTTACCGATAACAACCGTTATTTACCGATAACGACCGTTATTTACCGATACCGGTCGTTATCGGTAAATAACGACCATTATCGGTAAATAACGGTCGTTATCGGTAAATAACGACCGGGATTTACCGATAACGACCGGTATTTTACGATAACGATACCGATCTTTTATAAATAGGGCCCTAAGATCTTATTCATATCATTGCAGTCTCTTGACATTTACTTAATGCTGATAGCAACACAAGTTATGACAACATTACACAGCAGGGAATCATTATTATCTTAGGTTTAAGGGCTAGGCCACACAAGCGCGTTTTTTGCACGTTTGTGCACGCATTTTGTGCTCGCGATTGCGCTCACGATTTTCTCTAAAATGGAAATCGCAGGAACGTGAAAATTCCCACAGTTTCCGATGCGCATGCGATTGCGAGTCAGTTTGCGTTCACCATGTTTAGTGTGGTAATGCATGCGTTTCCATAACGGAAAACGGCAAAACTGCATGCGCAAAACGCACGAGAATGGCGCACAAAATCACAATCGCGCGATAACGCTCGTGATTCTGTGCGCCATTCCTGTACGTTGCAGTGTGGCCTCGGCTTTATTGTTTCTTACCACTTACCATTAACATGTTCTTCCAGCCATGTATATCATTGTGCTTAGTAAAACTGGTGCATTTATTGCTATATGACAGATATAATGTATGTATTATTGCATGTGTATTAGGTGATAAGAGGATTGTCAGGCTTTCCTGTGATGTCAGGCTAGGCCTGTAATATTCACCGATTTCATGGGTCCATGGACTTAGGCAAACATTATATCCATGTGTTAAATGCTTTCCATCACCTGGAATAAAACCATTTTATACCTTTGTCCAACTAAACATTGTTTTATTATTTAACGTTTAAACCTCATCCAAACCTGATTGAATGGTCTTTGTCATCTTTCATATCTCCTCCCTCCATGACTAATAAAAAACGCGTCATTTTCAAGTTTTTCCATTAATTGTAATGGTTAGGAGTTCCCAGATTATGATCAGTTATATGTACAGTATTTATTTACTTTTGCTTTAAAGGGGAAGTAAAGTCTTCAGACCACATTGTCCCAATATACAGAGCACAAGTACCAATACAGCTGCAATATAAAAAGTCTGTACATTTAGTAATCTTCTTAGAAACATAACTGAAACTCAAAAAAACTCAAAATCTTTATCTTTTGCTGGGAACAGAATAAAGTGTCAGTAAAATTAGCTGACTATTTTATATTGTCCTAGGAAGGCTGTATGCAATTCATGCTGTCTGGAAACTAATCACATAGATTGTAGATGAAGAGGATAAGGTGATCCCCGAAATATTGTGTGTGATTAACTAATAAACACATTAAGCAGCTAAGATAGTGTGCATCTCTCAACTCTATACTAATTGATTGACTGGAAACTAAACTGCAGGGTAACAAGCAGCTTTCAAAGTCTTATCAGGGACTTTAATATTGGTGGGGAGACAACCTTACAGAAAATACTCTATGAATAGAGGCTGTGAATATTTTGGTCAAGGGGGTGGCCAATAGGTGCACATGCTCACAAGGCTCTTTGAAGACTACATAAAGAATCCAATGTATAGGTGTCGTGGGGTGAAAAGTTTTTACCTTAGGATTTAAAAAATTAAGTTTAGTTTTCCTTAATTTAACATTATGCTATTTTACATCCCTATACAAATGTGGAGTTTTAAAGGGAAACTGTGGCTATGAACGGGATTTTTTAAATGAAAATCTTTTTTAAGTGTTTTGTTTTCAGAAGATTCTGCTTTCAGAAGAAATATGTGCTCCTTCCGACACTAATCTGCCTCCCTACTCCTGGCAATGGAGGCTGCTGTCATCATTTCTTGATGATGAGAAAGATAGGACTTTATTTTAAAAGACTCTTTTTGCCACAGCTCCCCTTTAAGTTTGTGGGGGTGGGGGGTAATGTTATTGTAGAATTTAAATACTGTATGCCAAAGGCATTATTCATGTAGTCAGTGCTGATTACGTACTGAGTACATATTACGATGCTCAGTAATAGGCAAACATAAGTAAACTGCCCAAATGTACTCCTGTCTACAAGAACTAAATCAAAACTCTAATAAAATGAATTATTTATAGTAAGACCCCTTACACCATATAAAGTGCAGAAATATTTCTACAAAATGATTAAATTAATATCAACAAACCTACTTAGAAACAGAGACAATTAAGCACAGAGAGCCTTGCCTATTACACCTGAAAGCGCAATTAGAAGCTGCGATGCGTAATTCTTTATAATAAATGCTGATTGTGTTTATCTTTAGTGGAGTTTAGACCTGAAATTTGAAACGAGAACTGGCGTCAGGATGGTTGTCTGTAGTAATTGGGCAAAGCTGCGGTATAGAATGCCTGCTGGGACAAAACATTTTATCAGTGAATTCTTGTTTTTCTTGTTAATTCTATCTGCCATTGCTGGCATCCATTCAAAGGAAAGCGATAAAAACACTTTTTATTTCTAACAAAGCAGACATTGTCATGGTTTACTTTTACTAGCTGTAGTAAACAACAAATTCTTTTTGCAGATTACATACCTTCTAACATTTCCCCTTTAAAAGGTATACTTATAGAAACAACATGTGGACTATTCCCCAGTAACACACATTTCATATTATATTTTATTGTCCTATAAACAGACTTTCTGGTTTACTCAACATATCCTTCTCCTTTTTACCAAAGTCAGTGTAATGATCCAGGGCCCTTCTAAGCTGTATGCATATTCTGCTTCTTTTTTAAAGAGTGAAGAAACAGGCATTGTGTCTTTGGAGCACAGATGGACCATATACTGCTTCTATACTCCTTTACTGGGCCGGTTGAAGTTTCCCAAGACGTAGACAAGAGCCTTGGTTGTCTTCTGGATAATTTGACTCAGCTTGCCATTCTTTCTTAGTCACCTCTCTCCTCTGCAGCAATAACAGACTAACTATGCATACATGGTTGACATACAGACTGGCTGTTTTATGAAAGCATGGCTGTGATGCTCATGGGACCTTGTCTTCATTAGTCTCATATTCCCTCCTTTAACTGACAGCTTTCTTTAAATATATGAATTAGCCTAGGATAATGTTTGGCTTCCCCAAGTGTGACTGTGCCCTTAAAAATAAACATCTAGCATGTTAATAAAAAGTCACATTTCATTTTCATGGACTGTGAGCTATTTCATTAAAGAGTCTCCTTTATGTCAAGTTCCAACAATAGCAATTAGATGTCAAATCTAGAGACCAGTAATGTCTATATTCCAACATACAAGCATGAGAAGTGCTCCATCTGCAGAAGGGAGACTTATATCTTACTAATAGGTTTGTTTTGTATTGTTTGCCAGTATACAACACTTTAAAATATAGTTACTCCTCTCTTAACTACTCATATAGAAGGATAAGCTTGTATGAAGCAACTTCTTCGTGCTAATCTCATCTTGTTGTTCATGTTTTATCTATTAGTGTCAATGGTTGTATGATTAACCTACTCTATCCACTTTTCACAGTGGATAAGTTATATACTGTATGCGTGCTCTATACCTATAAATTTCTCTCTTGCAGGGAGATTCAATAAATGTTCTTATGATCAAAAATGGTGCCAGTTTTGCCCCAACCAATCAGATCCTATTAACATTTGAAAGCTAACATCTGATTGGTTGGAGCAAAATTAGCACAATTTTTGACGATAAGAACTTTATCCCTATTGGTGTATTTGCTACCAATAAAAAAAATTGATAATATCACAATTTTAAATTAAATGTATCATTTTAATTGGCTGAATGCACATTGAAATTAAAGCTTTGAACAAATCAATATTTGGAACTAACAAAGAAAGTGTGAAATAATTTTGTTTAGCAAAGTTTATTCAAAATGTGTGATTCATTTACCCCTTTAGCAGGAGTTCCCACAAACATTACTTTGGTGTCACCCTTCTGTCCATTTTATCTTAAATAGGCTCAATGGAGTAAGTTGAAAGGGCATGCCCACCCCAACATATAATTTACAGATAGTGTACAGATAGTGCAGGATTATTCACAAGGCAAACTAGGGCAGGGAAATGTCAAGGGGCCCAGCTTCAAAAACAGCACCAATATTGTAGTCCATGCACTATATATATATGATATAGCCTGAGAATACATTTTGGTCATTATATTGCATTAAAGGGGAAGTTCAGTGCAAATACATATGCTTTTCAGAAAAAAGAGCAGTATTTTTTCATCCCAATGAACTTAATCTGCCAATTCAGCATTTTGTTTGTGTATAAATAAATGCAACCAAAATACTGACTTCCTGTTTGCAGGACCCCTAGTAGAGACCGTTATGGTCTTGCCCTTGACCCAGCGCCTGGGTTGATTAGGTGCTCAGTAGAGATCTGAGCATGTTTGACCCATCCAACAGCCAATCAGTAAAAATTACAGTTGGGAACATTCCAAGGATGTGGTGCATCCTGGGAAGAAGAAGGACTGTTAGAACCTGAAATGTCAGCTCACTAATGTCCACAGCAGGGAACAGCAAAGGGTATGAAATCGGCTGATTTTTCAAAATGGAAGTGAATATGTAGAATAACTAAGTATGCATTACACAAACTAACAATTTAACAAATATTGATAATTTCCACTGAACTGTCCTTTTAAAGGGACACTAAACTGAAAAAAAAATACTTGCCTTTATCGATTTCTATATTTTTAGCACTGTCAGGAACTTAATCCCTTTTTGCTCTGAGTGCTCCCTGTCACTAGATCTCCTCATGTCCTGTTCAGCTCACTCCTAGTTAGTATGAATGTCTCCTCTCTATGTATCCACCTCCTCCCAAAACTGAGGCACAAATGGAGTGTGGAGCATGTGCGTTGGAGATGATCTGTGCCTCACTACAGCCAATAGCATTCACCCAGTGATTTTGTGTTATAATGAAAGTGAAAGTAAAACTGCTTTGCTATGGGAAGGCAAGCAGCACTGGGAGCCGTTATCACTGCTTGAAGCAAGTAAGATTTAGCTGTAGGAGTTTGAAGGTGTGTGTATTTGGACACACACACACACACACACACACACACACACACACACTTAATTGATTTCTTTAGTCCCAACAATGCTACATTGGGACTAACACAGACAGCAGCTAACTTCAGAATTTTGATTATCTGCACAGAAAGAGCACAGAGCAACAGATAATGCTTATTCCTTCTCCTAATCTTAATGCTGAATCAATTATCCATACAGTGACAGAGAAATAAACTGTACTTTTATATAATGGAGAGTTTCTATATGTAGTGTGTCAGGGGGAGGGGCTGGGTGATTGACAGTTCTGACTAGCTGTGCCCCACCCCCTTTAAAAAGTAAAACTCCGATAGCTAAAAAACAAGAGGTAGGAAGGTCAGAGAAGAAAGAAAAAGCAGATTTAAGATTGGTGGTAATTAATCCTAATTACTGTGTGATTAGTTAAAAAATTATTTGACCCAGTTTACATGTCCTTTAAACTAGGTACACACAGTGCTGATAAACCCCTGAAAATTGGCTGTGGTAGTCTCTCTATAGGGAGTGTGCCGTGGCCGAAGGAAACACACAGTTCTGAGCGTTCTCCCTAAGCTGTGTAAATACTGTGCATAGGGAGAACGCTCGTTACAGTCTGGAGCCTAATCTTTGAAAAATGACTGACAGGATCTTGCAGATCTTTCAAAAATATGTGTACCCAGCTTTAGGATGCTGACTGCTGACAAAAGGGTATTGCATTGAACTGAAAAATGCATTGGAAGATCTCTGATTTATACTGACCCAGACATGATTACAACATTAAAGTGACACTATACTGAAAAAATGACTTTGCCTCATCTTAATCTATAATTAAATACATGTAAGTAGCACTTACTCTGATTTGTGTATGTTGCTGCATGCCTTCAATCCAGCACACATTTTGTTTAGGAGCAGTATCCCCCCTTCCCTCTTTTAACCACTCCCACTTCCATCCGACCTGACTTTTTTCCCACAAAGCAACTGTCAAGCCTGCACACAGCATACAGCATTCCAACTGTCAAAACTCTGTCACCATTCCAGCTACAGTAAAACTACTCACAGAAATATTGTTTTTGAGAGCAAGGAACTTGATTGACAGCTGACATATACGTTTTAGATTGGATATCTAAAGAAATAGGGGGCAAATCAACAAAAAATGATACAGTGGTAGTTGGGAAGTATTATAGTTTTTCAGTATAGGTGTCCTTTAAGTTTCCCAGCTGTTGTTCCAGTGAAGCAGACCCTAATAATATACTTTGATAATATGTAATTTTGTGACGATTTGCAGTGACAGTTTAGAATTTTATGTTGTAAAAAGTAAACATATTGATGTCCACCTTTCAGGGATGGGTTGTTATCATCACATGTGGTTAGTAACACATTACCTGAAATCATTAACTTTATTGATATGCTCTGGATGTTGTCCAGAGTCCAAACAGATAATTTGTTAGAGAATAGCTGTAAATGTTATAATTAAAAGCTAAGAACAGTATTTGTATATACAAGTGTTTGTGGGTAAAGGACATTGCTAGTTTCCATTCACAGCAACTCTGCTTGACAAACAAATTAATACTGCAGAGCTCATATACCCCAGATTGTTAGCTCCTACAGTGATACATCCCCCCTCCACCCCTATATAGTCTTATTTTCTCCCCCCCCCAAAAAAAGGGGTGTGGTTTGGGGTTGTGGTCTGTGTTTAGGGGTGTGGCTAAGGGTGCAAGGCTTTTGATGCCTTCAGGCTACTGAGGTGTAAATCCGCCCTGGATGCACACATCGTATATCACTGGCGTAACTAAGAATCATTGGGCCCACTGCAAAACTATGATGGGGTCCCTATCCTTGCTTCATCCACAGTGGTTTTCTAGGAGGATACTATAGGCCATATTGATAAAGCAGTTATATTGATACCGCGGGTTAGTTAATTTACGATCGTGGTAGTAAATGTATGACCGCGATCTTACATTTATGACTTAACGTTCATTAATTAACTAATATTCGATCATAGAATACCGTATGGTAGTAAACTACCGCAGTGGTATTCAATGGGGATCGTAAATTTACGAAAGGTATTGTAAATTTACGATCGTTAAATGATCATTAATCTCCGATAAATTTACGATACCAATCGTTGAAGTTGTGGTATCGCTAAAAAGCGATACTTCGGCTTTATAAATAGGGCCCTATATCTGCCACAGGAAAAATAGGAAGATGGGGCTTCCTTGGGTCCTGGCCCCCCTGCGGTTGCTCCCCTGGTAGTTATATCCCTGTGGTATAGTAAAATGAATTACAGGTGAAATTTATGTGTTCTGGGTTAAGTTTATCTTATGAGATTATACAGTCTTTGGTTTTTAAAAGGAACCTATACATTATGAATACAGTGTGTAATTATGTATTTCCCTTATTTCTATTTATGGATGGCTTTATCAATGCTATTGGTGAATGCCATTATAACCCACCCCTTCCATTGATCCCTATGGGCATAAACTGTAAAAAATATCCCTATAATCGGCGCGCTACTACGCAGTAGCGCGCCGATAATAACACGGAAGTACCTGGGAAAAGTACCTTTGATCTAATGAAGAGCCGTAAACCCGGAAGCAAGTATGAGAAGCCGGTGTTATGTGAGATAATCCAGGAGGAAGCAGAAGGGGTGCGGTCTAAGCTGTTAGACTCCGGCTGGATCACTGAAAGCAGCAGGTGGGTGGGACTGCCAGGAGGAGCAGGGGTCAGCTGACTATATGCAGAAAACTACGGGGCAGGAGAGGAAAGAAAGAGTGGTGTGTGTGTCAGGTGTGTGTGTGTCAGGTGTGTGTGTGTCAGGTGTGTGTGTGTCAGGTGTGTGTGTGTGTGTCAGGCGTGTGTGTGTGTCAGGTGTGTGTGTGTGTCAGGTGTGTGTGTGTCAGGTGTGTGTGTGTGTGTGTGTCAGGTGTGTGTGTGTGTGTGTCAGGTGTGTGTGTGTGTGTGTCAGGAGGAGAAGGGGTCAGAAAAGAAGAATCAGTAGTGTGTGGTGTGGGGACAGCAGCCTGTGGACTGCACAATAACCATGGGTTTGTTTATAAATGAGGGTGGGGTGGGTTATAATGGATAATGTACCCCCTACTGTAAATTCATAGGGATATTAGAATGCACCTCGGAGTTCCGTGGCCTGTATAAAAGGCACTCGGCCTCCGGCCTCGTGCTTTTATATGGTCACGGAACTCCTCGGTGAATTCTAATATCCTTATAATTTACAGTAGGGGGTACATTATCCACTATATAATACATAAGGCTCTGGCATTTCAATGGGGAGATGCAGTGGCGAGAATCTATATTACAGTCACTCATTGATGTCACAGTTATGGCAGTTAACTATTTGAATTTACAAAAATGGACTTGTTATCTACATTACTAATACAGGGAGGGGGGGAGACAGGGAGGTGGGAGACAGAGTGCCTGTGCTAGATTTTTCTTTTTTTAACCTTATGTATTATATGGAATGATACACTACCTACAGAATAATATATTATTGTGTTTTTATATGGTCAGGGAACTCCTCGGTGGCGTAATCTCCTTATATTACACTGTAGGTAGCGTATTATCCCTTATATTATTTTCCTGATAAATACTAAATAGACTAATACCTACTGTACAGTCACTGTAATATTTCGTCTACTACTGAGTCAGGGGAAAAATATTTAATCTGTCATCTTCTAGCTGTCCCCTCTTACTTATGGCTAAAGAAAGACCAATAACACATTTCTCTCATTAAAATAAAATACAGTATTTATATAAGGGACTTGTGTCTCAATTTTTTAATGTTTTTCCGGTTTTGTAATGCTACCGCAGAGCTGTCACTACCTGTTTATTATTATGGGTTTATATAGCGCTAACATCTTCCATAGCACTTTAAATTACATGTATACATTCACACCAGGCCCTGCCCCAAAGAGCTTACAATCTAAGCACATTTATTTGACACATACAACCTATCATTATGTCTTTATAATTGTGGGGGGAAACAGATTGCCGGAGGAATCCCACACAAGCACAGGGAGAGCATACAAACTCCTTGCAGATGTGTCCAAGGGTGGAATCAAACTGTAAGGCATCAGTGCTAACCACTGAGACTGAGCCACCGTGAGATTTGTAAGATTCTGTCTGTCATCTTTGAAATATGTGGCTACACAGTCACAAGCGTTCTCCCTATTTAAAGCATTGGGGGATCACTTGTGACTGCCATAACCTCCATACACTTTAGTAAAGGGGTCCCACTGTAGCTAAGGGAATGTTTCGATCTGTTACATCTGTTTCCGATGCCACTGCTGAATGTTCATCGTCATCTGAAAAGTTTGTTACAGCTGTACACACATTACCGAAAAAAGGGCAATCTCTTTTGTACCAACGTTAGTTATATATTCATACATGCAAAAACACATACCCCCAACCTCATATGGGTGCACACATCTACTGACCTACCCTTCCATTTCTGTGGCAGCCATACTTAAAGGGTAACTAAAGTAAAAAGACAACTAATTTTGATTTATCCTTAATAAAAGATAGTTTTATGGTTGTAAACACAAAAAAAGACATTACCCCTCAACCAGACCCAGGTACACACACATACTGATCTACTTATCCATTACAGTGGCAGCCATACTTAAAGGGTAAATAAAGTAAAAAAAAAATAATTTAGATTTATCCTCAATAAAAGATAGTTTTATAGTTGTAAACACAAAAAAGACATACCCCCTGAACCAGACCCAGGTACACAACCTACTGATTTACTTATTCATTACTTTGACAGCCATTTTTAAAGGGTAACTAAAGTAAAAAAAAATAATTTTGATAAATATTTTAAAAAGTTTGTTTTTTTAACCCCTATATGGCACAGGTTCATACACCTAACTGACTTACCCCGCCATTACTGTTGCAGCCATACCTAAAGGGTAACTAAAGTTAAAAAAACAAACAAATTTTGATCAATCATCAAAAAAGCTTGTTTTTTTTTAACTCCCAACCCGATACCGGTACACACACCTACTGATCTACTTATCCATTACTGTGGCCGCCATACATAAAGGGTAACTAAAGTAATAAAAAATTAATTTGATTAATAATCAAAAAAGTTTGTTTTTTTAACCCCCATGGGGCACAGGTATACACACCTACTGACCTACCACTCCATTACATATATGTAAATATGTAAATATGGCAGCCATATTTAATGGGTAACTAAAGTCAAAAAAACTAATTTTGAAAAGTTTGTTTTTTAACTTCCAACCTGATCCAGGTACACACGCCTACTCACCTACCCTTCCATTTTACCAAAGGGTAACTATAGTCAAAAAAAGAATTTTGACTAATCATCAACAATTTTTTTTTTTATAACCCCCAACCTTACCCAGGTACACACTACTTACCTACCCTTCCATTACTGTCGCAGCCATACTTAAAGGGTTACTAAAGTTAAAAAAAAAACAACCAAGTTTGACCAATCATTAAAAAGTTTGTTTTTTTTAACCCCCAACCTGAGATAGGTACACATACCTAGTGACCTACTCTTCCATTTCTGTGGCAGACATACTTAAAGGGTAGTCAAAAATAAATGTTGATCAATAATCAAAAAGGTTTGTTTTTTTAACTTCCAACCTGACACAGGTACATACACCAACTGAGGTACCCATTCACTCATGTGGCAATCATATTTAAAGGGTAAGTATAGAAAAAAAAATTACCAATCAGCAAAAAAAAATCACAAAAAGTGACAACCTGACACGAGTACACACACCAACTGACCTACCTTTAATTCATGTGACAGCCATATTTAAAGGGTAAGTAAAAAACAACAATGTCCTCATCAATGGCATTATTGAGTTTTAAAATCTGCAGCACAAACACACACATTCCCTTCCAAAATGAGGCCTTTCATGCCAAATTCAAAGTTTATACTTAAACTTTCCCTTTCTAGTTGTTATTTGCAGTTGTGACACCTTCAGATCATCAGAAAGTCCAAGTCAGTCTGAAAGGGAATGAAAACAATGGGATCATTATTCAATCAAATTGCTCAAATTATTGTTAACATGTATGCCATTTTTCTGATCGACTGCTCAACAATATCGAGCGGTTTATCAGGAAATCGAAGATTTGGCCAGACGGAAAATGTTCCGCCAACACCAACTTCAAGTACCCAATCTATCAGAAAACAAATCTGCCTGTGTGTGGGTTGTCTGGGCCATATTTATAAAGCAGGGAATTGAAATTTAGTGGCCATGGTCATACATTTACCCCAAACGTTCTTTAATTAATGAACATTTGGTCGTAGAATACCATGCAGTAGTAAAATACCACAATGGTATTTTATAGGGATCATAAACCTACGATTACATTAACGTAGATTTACATAATACCGTGCCTTTAACGATCATTAAACCGATTGTTAAAGGCACGGTATTGCAATAAAGAGCTGCCTCGCCTTTATGAATATAGCCCTCTAAATCTTAATTGTTTGGGGATAGCTGTGAAACTGATCATATAGACACTGACAGCAGAGACAGATTTATGCTTTATTCTTCCCTAGACTGGCAAGCTTGTGCTTCCCTCTCTTGACAATAGCTTGTTTTACACAAGTCGCATGTTTGGACTCAGTTAGGTTTGTTGGGCTGCTCATTGGGCCTGCCACTAGTCACTGCCTCATGATGGCATTAATGGAAATTACACCTCTAATGTAATAGGCCGATAGCAGTTACTGCTGCATTGTGATTTGCTGTAAAATTTTGTGAACCCAAAAAGCCATCTATTAGCAGGCGTTAAAAATCTACTATTATTGAGATACCCATGCAGCCGTCAGAAGTAGTGAGTACTAAATCCCTAGCAGGGGCGTAACTTCCAGGGGAGCATAGGGAGCAGCTGCAGAGGGCCCCGTCTTCTTATTTTTCCTATGACAGATATAGCAACCTCCTAGAAAACCACTGTGGATGAAGCACGGATAGGGCCCTATCATAGTTTTGCTGGGAGGCTCAGTAATCATTCTTTGTTACTCCACTAGTTTAGACCAAATTAAATGATCTACTATACTATATTAAAATCAATTAACCATGTCCCAATGTAATAAGTCCCCACAGCGAGATAAAAGGCAGGTTAATTCACTGCTTTTCTTTTCCCTACATTAAGAGGTGACAGTGTAACCAGTTGGTATTATTTTTGTTTCCTTTTCGATCACTTGGCAGGTTCAGCCTTTACCAGTTGCTACATGTTACCCCTCTGCTTTTCTTGGCTGGCTGCCTAGATTTAGGAGATACATTTAAAGGGTATGTCCACCCCTAATAAAAACTTCAAAATGTCACTCAGGTCCCCCCAAAACCCCAGTTATGTTTGCCTTAAAATGTGTAATAATGGTCACCGAAAGAGATATTGTACCTCGATGATCCACCACTGTGGCTCTCTGCTACTTCCTGGTAAAGGCAATGACATCATGGCCAATAGCTGACATTCATTACTGGATAAGCCTCCACTGCTGCTGCTCGTGAACGGAAAAGGCAGCTGGTAGCAGGGAGGAAGCAGCAGTGGGCGCAAGCAACAGTGGATCATAGAGGTTGTAGTATAATTTCTCAATCTGGGAGCATTATTACACATTTTAAGCAAAACGAGACTGGGGTTTTGGGGGTCCTGTGTAACATGTGAAAAGTTTTTATTAGCGGTGGACATATGCTTTAAAAGATACATTCACTCGCTGCTATTACTGCAGTAAGCAATTTATATTTTAGTAAAAAGAGTGGACTTTAGACATGCCACCCCCTATTGATCCTGACACCTTAGGCCAGGGGTGGCCATTAAATGTCAAAGGGGGCCTCATGAGAAACTTGGATTGCTATGAAGGGCCAAACTAATAGATACAATTCTCATTAAAGAAATTACAAAACTGGATTTTCATGAAAAAAACATTAAATTAATACACCTGGTTCATTGGATTTTTTAATTATTAGTTGTAATTTTTAATGGAAGGTGTGTAATATATTTCGCTCCATTCCATCAAATTCAATTACATTTTTTTGGGTACAGGTCTAGTATTGAGGGACCAGACAGGGGCAGCCAATGGGCCGCATATGGTCCCCAGGCTTTATTTACCCAAGTCTGCCCTAGGCCATGGCCTAGGTGACCTTGTGGGAAATCCAGTCCTGATTGACAGAGTTAATAGTTGCATAATAGAGACTTTTCATCCTTAAAATTATTGTCCTGGTATCAGTTTAAACAGTGTCTGACTGGACTGTTGGGGCCCATTGGCAAATCTGAGGCCAGAACCCCACCAGACAAGTTTAAGGCCCCACCTAACACATTTGTCCCTGCTGATATGCTAGAGGCAAACGAATGGCGAGTTGTGAATCCTTTTGTAATGTCTGGATAGATAGGTTTAGTACCGGTCACTACTTGGCAATAAATAATAGCATGTTTGTTGTGGTCAAGGAAAAGCTGTCATACATGAGGAACGGTGAATGTCTGTTGTGGAGTTGATTATGTTCCCAATGACAGTGTGTGACAGTGTGTGAAATGTGTTTAAATGTTTAGGATCAAATTAGCTTTTAATACACATTTAAAAATATAATCTATATTACAGAAGTATGCCAGTAGCCTGAGGTGGAGAGAGATTTTCCTCTTTTATTTGACCAAAAATTGGCAAATTGGAGGAGCCATTCCCAAAACTTTGTGACAATAGCACCACATAATGGAAAAAACACTCACTGTGTAATGCATTAACGTCTATTGAATTGGGGGTTAAAAAACCCTGAAAGTAACTCCCTGAAAAAGTCTACACACCAAATAAAAAAGGGTTTCTTTAATTAAAAAAAGAAGCTAATACAAATTGTGTACAACCTTTTCCTTGCTGAACTGGCATGTGTACAAAGAAGTCAAAAATAAATCAAAAACAGTTTAGCAAAAAAAGAAATCATCCGGCTGCAGGTAGTGTTGGACTTGGAAGAGCAAAGTGAACACTCAGAAATATTCTATTTGTCCCTAGTTCTCCTAAAAAAACATTTGATGTTTCTTCTGTCCTATTAACTAAACCATAATGGGACCAATGTTATTTGCTGCCTTGGACATATGAGACTTGTGTTTTGGTCATGTTGTTTTTCTGCAGGAAACAATAAAACAATAATGGGAAATAATCATTAGGAAAATATTTTGATTAAAGGGTACTTCACTACTAAAATCACTTTTTTCAATTCAGTTTTATTGAAGAATGAGAGGTAAAGTAGCTAGTTCAAAAAAACACTCAGGAGACGAGAACAAAGTTACAGAACTTCCCTGGTCTCTCGCTTCTCGGCTACGTCCTCTGACAGACAGCCCCTGATGGACTTAGTACACCATGCGCATTGCACTTGTCCGTATAGGTTTCAACATTTTGAGTGATCTGATCGAAATGTCGTAATCTCGAGCCAGTGTATAGGGTGCATTAATAGTCTCCTCCATCCATGCAGTCAAACAAGCTGTGACTGTTGACATCACAACCAATGATTGACTCCTGTTTCCCCTGCTGCCTCCACTGCACATGCACAAGATTATAAAAAGCTCATTGAGCAGAGGGAGGACTCAGATACCTTAACCAGAACAGAAGAGTGCTTATCATAAAATATCTGGTTACAAATGCATATAATAAAATTGTAAAAATAGCAGCTGGTATTGCAGGCAGATAACTGACAAGTCACCTGTTTTTTGTTTTAAGGTTGGATATGCTCTATCTATAATTTCCAGGACAGTGGGAGCATTTATTCTCACCTCCCACTTTTTTTTACAGGATGTGATCTATGTAGCTGAAGCATTCTGTGCCAGCTCTGTCTGTCAGCTCTTTCAGCTATACAGCTCCTACCTGCAACACTCCCTATTTCTAACATACATGTACTGATGATGATGTTCAAGAACAGAGGGGGGGTGGGGGGTGGGAGAATAAAGGGGCAGTGGGACAACTGTCGAATGGAGTAATAGATTGTGGCTTGTAAAGCTGAGCATATACAGTACTTATAAATGGCTGATATTTATGCGGTGGTAACCACATATATAGACTCGATTAACCTCCCATATGCTGTATGAGTATTGGTCAGTCAGGCACTCATATACAATATGATTGTATTGGCCCTGTACATAAAGTAAACACAGCCAATACTAACTAACCGATTGTGTGCACAAAAATATATCTTCTGTGTGGATACCAAATACAATACACACTGCATTACCTATTTTGCACCAGATATGTGTACTATTTTAACCTGCATGCGCAGTCTGCTAATTTGTGTGGGTGCACAAAAGCGCACAGCTTAGAGGGAACACTGCAACTGACCATGATGCCAACAGCATTAATGGGTTGGCATTGTGGTCAGTTGTTTTTTGGCCCACACACCTTACTAATATTAAGGGTTTGCGTAATATTGGCAAGGTATATGCCTACCTTTAGACAATTAGCCCAGCAATTGTTATATTTCATTCTCCTACAGATAGACCTGTGTTTGCACAACATTGTTTAGCCACCCGTCAGCACAGGTCACTGAACAATGAATGAGAAGCCTGTACACATGTTCGATTGGCCAACTCAAGTGTTTGTAACTTTACAAAAATGACAGTTTGTCCCCAGTTGTCACTTGGGTTAGTGTTTCAGGTTTTTTTTTAGTTTTTTTGAAAAATCTAAAACCTTATTAACTCACCTTATTAACGAATAATTAAGAAAAGTTTTTACCCTTTAAGCAGGCCATACATGGGACGATTCTCCTCGGTCGAATTTTTTGATCGATTCATCCCTATTAATATTTACCACCTTGTGCTAATGATCTTCAGCAGATTTGTTGACGATATTAAGCAGTTGAAAAAACATTAAACTACTTGTTTTTTAGGCTGATTAAACTGAATTGTTCAGATCGGTAGAAAAATTGATCCTGTGTATGGCATGTTATAGAAGGAAATGGATGCAAAAGCATTTAACCTGTCGGGAATACAATTTCCTCTGCAAAATAAGCTTGTATTACACAGTGGTGCACTGGGGCATAGCTACCAGGGGTGCAACCAGGGATGCGACGGAACCAGGGCCCTTGAGCAAGAAGGGACCCCATTTTTAACTATTTTACCACTCTCTCTGTGTGCCAAGCATTTTACTAGCGTCAGTTAGGGCATGGCCACACGCTGCCGCAATCGCTCACAGAATTGCATGCGATTTCATGTGCGATTTCATTGCGTTTGCGCATGCGTTTTCTTCATTAGGTATAGGAAAACGCATGCGATTGCAATTAAAAATGCGGAACGCAAATCGCAATCGTAACGCACCCGAAAACGCACAGTTTCAGTGCATTGCCGCGTTCCCAATGATCTGAAAAACACAAGCGCAATCGCATGCGCAAACACAGAAAAAACGTTGCAGTGTGGCCTAGCCCTTTATTTTAGAAGGTTTATGGTTCTAAGTTTAGAAATACTGTTTAAATCTGATTGAATAGTTTTACTTGTTGTATGGGTAAAGTATGTTTGTCTGTATTAAAATGAATTTTGGATGTTTTTTATGGAAATTATTATTTAGTTTGCAGTGCCGATTTGTGTTTGCGGCGGTGTTGGGTAGCCCATGCCCAAATTTTGCCCATCAGGGCCCATAAGTATGTAGCTATGCCACTGGTGGTGCATATTAATCTCTTAACACGCATCCCATTACACAAGCTTTTTGTTTTAGGGTGTTTTAAATTAGATGTAGAGATTAGACAGTCAGGGATAATTTGTTTCTGATAAGATTGTGGAAGGGAGTGGAAATGAAAGCCGAGTTTGTGTATTTCTAAGAGGAGCTTGTATTTTCTCTAAAAATATTACAGGGAGGGGGATTCTCATAGAAATCAGAGACCGTATTCATTATTTAAAAGCTTTGCACCACAGCTGTATTCAATTGCTGTGTGTCTCTCACAGCCCACTTGTAAAAAAATCCAAGAAATTTGATACAAACATAATAAAAAAATGTTTTCCTGCCCTGCTACCAAACTCACAGCTTCTGGAGCAAGTCACAAACCTTTCACATCCTCAATTACAAGATAATCTAAGAAAAAGCAAACAAACTTTTTTTGCAAAAATGTTCAGCTTTTTATGTTAAAGAGAAATATTGAACTTGGTGCCAGATGAAAATGACAAAGAACACAAAATGTTGCCTTGTCTTCTTTCTGCAACACATATCTTATTCCATGCCTTGCCTGTAGTAAATTCTTATACTGAGCCAGTATCCACAACTGGTTGGATCCTTCATTTTAAAAACCACCCAATGCTGTTGTTTTAAAGGGGAACTAAAGCATAATTGAAAATAAACCATTTGGGATCATTTAATTTATAACTAGCAGATAGCTAGAAACCAGCAGAATTTTGAAAAAAAATCTGCTGATACCAGAGGTAAGGAAAAGTTATTTGTTAGTTATCAGTTATAGAATTCATGTTTCTAAAATCTAATTAAAGGGCATGTCCACCCTTATAATAAACTTTCCCCATATAATAGTTTGCCTTCCCCCAGCCCCAACCACTATAAAAATAATTTAAGAAAGTGCCCCGATCTTTACTTACCTTCCCTCTCTCCTCCGACGAACAACCCAGCCTTCTGCTTGCAATACACTGCAAGCAGGGGGCGGGACCGGCAGCCGCGTCCGTGATTGGCTGAGAGGCAGCCAATCACGGACATGGCTGCCGGCTTCTCAGAATTCTGGGGGAGAGAGGGAAGGTAAGTAGAGTTCAGGGGACTTTCTTAAAATTATTTTTTAGCGGTTGGGGCTGGGGAAAGGCAAACTATTATATGGCCAAGGGTTTCTGTGCTAGGGGGAGGGATCGCAAAACGGGAGGGAGAAGGAGGGAGAGGGAGGGGGAGAAGGGCTGCAGTGCGCATGCAAAAGTTCTCCCGGAGGCGAGACAGGAGGCAGAGTCCTATATGGACTCTGCTATACTCCTGGTGGGCAGTTTTTGGGACTTTGGGGGGGGACTACAGGAGAACCATATGGAGCTGGGATGTGAGGTAAGGATTTTATTACACTACATGGTGGGGCTATTAGTGGGGGGGATTATAGTTTTGGGGATGGACATGCCCTTTAACATACTTTATGAGCATACAGTACGAACTCTGTTTTATTGAAAAACGGATGTAAGACATAGCTCATTTACCTTCCAATCTTCAATAAACCCGAAAACCCCAAACTACTTTTCCCCAGTGGAGTTACCCTTTAAAGGCCCGATCGACAGATGTTTACATTAATCAGATCACACAATCAGTCACAGCAAACTGCTGTCCATGGCTACTTACTGTAACTGACATTCTGGAAGAGGAAACCAGTTCCTCCCTTTAGGGAGAGAGTTTGGCTATGAAATAAATAAAAGATGTTAAAATGAAAAAACCTTAAGATCTGTGATACTCAATCCAACCAACACCCAATCATACTGCCCCTGTCTTCACCATTAAAAATGGGGACATATACGCTCACCTTCGTTATTGGAAACTTGTGATACTGAGGGTTATCAATATTGTACGGCCACAGATGGACATTTAAAATCCATCAGCTGTACAATACAATGGTATTGTATAGATCAGCGTTCAATTACGATCACTATCATATGGGGCAGCAGATTAGTGCCCCATTATATTCTATGAAACATTCTTATTGGAGTGCTTATGGATTGTGGCACCCTCTTGCCTTAGAAACACAAGACCGATTTTGACAGTCCGGTATGGGACATCTAGAATAAAATTAAGGGGCGAGAACCCAGCAGTTTTGTTACTCACCCTGGGTATGCAGAGTAGGTTAGAGTGGTATAATTGCGGAAATCAGGCCTTGTCCGCTTATTTAGACATCTGTACATAGCTTTATACGTTAGGCTTTAAAGAGCTCTTCCTACAAAACTATCCAGATAATTATCAGGAAGTGGTTTAAGAGGTAAGATTGTTTATAACTGAAAGAAAAATGCAGTAATGGCAGATATATACCTAAGAATCAGTACGGCTTAGGATTAAAGGATAGTAAACCTAATGGCTGTGATTTGTTTGGTTTATTCCTTCTAGGATTTGTGTTAGTCTTGATGCATGCAATGTAAAATCCTTATGTAAAATAACTACAGGTAAATGTAGATGTAAAGGAAGATCTGCACAGGAACATATACAGTAACATTTTAAAATAATATTAGTTATCATTTTATGTTAAAATGCCAAGCACAATGTAAAATTGTAATAATTCATGATGGTATTTTGGTTTCTGCTTATAGGTTATTTGTTTTAATGCTCACTATAATTCTTGTTTCTAATTTTTCGTAGATATATGAGCAAGTACATATTTGTTTTTTACTTACTTTTTTTGCTGTGTTTTATCTATAATGACTAAAACTTTAATACATTGCTTGTTGAAACTGCTCGCTGTCTTGGAGAAATCTTTGACTCCTCTCTTTCCTTCTGTTGGAACATTAACAATGTCACTAGGACATTGGTCTTTTTCTCCTTCGCAGTATTGCCAAGATCCGCCATTCCCTTAAACTCTCCCGTCTTGACTATTGTAACATTCTTCTACTTGGTCTCCCGGCCTATCATTTGTCCCCTCACCAGTCGATCCTGAACTCAACAGTTTGGATCATTTCACTCTCCTCCAAGCGAGAACCTGCAACCCAATCAAGCAAAGAATAATATTCAATACTCTTCTTTTGACTATTAAATCATTGCAATCTGCTGCACCCCCCTTCTTCTTAGCCCCCAAATATTCATGGCCATGCCTTCTGTTCCTCACAAGGCAATCTTCTCTACAAACCACCAACAAACACTGCCTCTTCCCACCTTAAACCATTCACTCTTGCTGCTCCCTACCTTTGGAATTCTCTCCCTCTCTCACTTCGCCAGGTGACATCCATTAATACTTACAAATCTAAACTTATATCCTACCTTTCTAAACACCAGCAATATTAATGAGTGTTAGCCATCTAGAGCACTTTGTACCCACCCCCCTACTTATATCTGTGTATTGTGACAGAGATCTAATTCCTAATGTGTCAAGGTACACCACACATATTAATGTATCCATAATTTATCTATATGTATTCTTAACCTAAGTATGATTTTATTCAGGGTGGGTTTGATTTAAATCAAAATTTAAATAATGATTTAAATCACTAGTTAGTAAGGCATTATTTAAATCATAGTTTTCTACTTAAAGACTAATTCTTGCTGGTATAACTTTAATATTCAAGTAGATGAAGATTTTTAGAATAATAACAATTTAAATATATTTACTCAACTAAGACCATAACATTACAGCATGTTATTTGCTTAAACAAACATCCAGATCTATTCCACTCCAAACAATCAGAAAAATATTGTTTCTTTTCTATTCACTGAACTTCTTGAAACTTAGCACTGAAGGGGTTGATTCTGTATTCATAGGTTTGTAGAACAATTGGATTAAGGATCTTTTTCTCAACTCTGTTCATGTTATAACATTTTTGCTGTGAAGAAGAGGCATGTGATCTCTGATCAAATTAAGTTTTGAGAACTGCAAAAGTAAACCAAGCATCTGTGATACTACTGTATATACTTGAGTATAAGCCGACCCGAGTATAAGCCGAGGTACATATTTTTGCCTCCAAAATCAGGAAAACCTGACTGAGTATAAGCCGAGGGTTGAAATTATGTCAACTTCTGCCTTCTGATTCTGTATTGTTCTGAGGCTTTAGTTGCCCTTTAAATTGACAGCAGAATTCCCATTACAGTAGCCCCATACAGAAATAACCATACTGGATTTGGCTATTACTGTATAGGACTACTGCATGGGAATTCTGCTGTCCATTTAAAGGGCAGCTAAAGCCCCAAAACAATAGCAAGGTGGCTCAGTGATGAGCACGGATGCCTTGCAGCACTGAATTTCTGAGTTGTTAGCGTAGCTAGAAATCACAGGGCCCCATAGCAAGATTTAAGATGGGGACCCCCAACCCACATAAAAAACAGTTTGGTGCAGTTCAACCAAACCCTGCCAAACTGCGGCCAGGTTATCTCCACCCTCCTAAACAAAATACCTCACGTAGTTCAGCCCCACAAACACCCTTTTTCAATTTACTTAAGAATTTTAAAAGACCTTTCAAACTCCCAGGTTTAGATATTCAATTTACAAAACCCAGATCCCTTGCTGGCACAGTCACACTTCCACTGTGACTGTTTCAAGCTGGTTAGTTACAAGCGTGCACAGCTGCAGAGGAGGCTCATTCTGAGGGCCGACATACTGATTTGTGAACTGGAGGGCTGACATACTGATCTGTGAACTGGAGGCCTGACATACTGATCTGTGAACTGGAGGCCTGACATACTGATCTGTGAACTCTAGGGCTGACATACTGATTTGCAAACTGGAGGGCTGACATACTGATTTGCGAACTGGAGGGCTGACATACTGATTTATGAACTGATGGGCTGACATATTTGTGAACTGATGGGCTGACATATTTGTGAACTGAAGGGCTGACATATTTGTGAACTGGGGGGCTGACATAATTGTGAACTGGAGGGCTGAAATGACCAATACTATGCCTGTAGGGCTGACACTGTGTATTGTAACATATGGAGGCTTCAGCAGTTTTAAGGAGACACAAAGTATAATTAACCCCTTGTGGTGCAGTGTGGTCTGTGTCACACAATTCCCAGTTCTAATAAAGATTCCCACCACAATAACCTGCTGCTCTGTTCACCTTCCCAATCCCAGCAGTTCCCTAACCATTTGTTGCACTTTTAAGCTCCATAGCTCCCCACCCTTCTTAAGATTAATATAAGACTAACTTTTGCCCCTCTTAGCACATTACCCATAACCCATTACTTTGCTTTCCCATGCTCCTTTGCTCCCTACAGCACCTTCATCGTGTCCCGGTGAACTCCCAGTCCCTCTGCATGTACCCACCTCTGGAAAAGGCCCTTTACACCTCCCTCCAATGTTTCTGTTGAGCCATTTCTTGGACCTGGTCATGTTGGTCCTGGGTCCAGTGGAGATCTCTGGGTAAATACCCCTATAGAAATCTATAGAGTATGTCGGGGTGGTTTTATGTCATCTTATATAAGCATTCGGTTTTCCCACTACAGAGTCTATGGACCCTATAGGTACCGTTGCCATGGAAACGGCACTGCATGGTAGTTGGTGGGATGCATCAGTAAGTGTGTGTGTAACTGTGTTTGCATAGTTTTAAATGGAATTGGTTGTGTATTTATGACTGAAAAACTGACATTTTAAGGATTAAGTTATGGTTACCATGGAAATGGAAGTGTGTAATGGATGCAAAGGTGTATCAGTAGGTGTGTACAGCAGCACTTTGGTTCCAAACTAAGACACATCTTTGGATGTATTAAAGTGCTGCTGTTTACACCTACTGATATTCCTTTACATTACACACTTCTGTTTCCATGGTAACATTACCAAACTCCTTTAAAAATTCCTCCTACCACCTACCCCATGATGCAGTTTCCACGGCAACCGTGCCTATAGGGTCCATAGACTCTGTGGTGGGAAATCCAAATGCAGATATGAGATGACGTAAAAGTGCCCCGGCATACCCTATAGATTTCTATAGGGGGCGGAAAGTGCATTTATCTACAGACAGCTTGGGTTTTAATTATATTTTAACAGTCTGTCTGTAAACTTACATATAGGGGCATATTTATAAAGGATTGTCTTTGCCAAATAATTAGCGCAGCACATCGCAGTGAAAATAGCGCCATTTGGGGCTTCGTTTCGCCTTATTTATAAAAAAGCGAAAAAAACACACTTCGCGGCTGAAAAAGGCGAACGGGCGCGATAAAGAGCGAAAAGTATCGCAGCGAAAACTTAACGCATCTAAGAAGACTGCATTGTGAAAACCATTCGAAACCAGAAAAGCCCACTAGAAAATTATGTCAAGTTCAAAATGGCCACCTCACATTTACCAAGAAGTCAGCCATGTCTTATTTAGTCAATCTTCTTAGAATTTCTCAATTGGAATACAATTTTCTTTTGCCTGCACATTCGCCTTTCTAATGTGCGTTCGCCTTTCTAATGCGCGTTCGCTTTTCCAAGGCATATTACATTCTAATGCGCGATCGCCTTTCTAATGTCGCTTTTCCAAGGCATATTACATTCTAATGCGCGTTCGCCTTTCTAATGTCGCTTTTCCAAGGCATATTACACTCTAATGCGCGATCGCCCTTCTAATGCGCGTTCGCTTTTTCAAGGCATATTACCTATTAGAATGCCTTTTCGCTCAAACAATGACTTTTCACCACCTTCAGGGTCGCGCTAATCTTTCGCTCTTTTTAACGCAAAAACAACCTTTCGCTCTTTTATAAATCGCGTTATGCCTTTTTGCTCCTTTTTCGCTAAAATTACCATTGCGAAGTTAGGCGAAAAGGGTTTAGCGATAGCTCGCGGAAACGGTTTTGCCATTCGTTAACGCTACCTTTATAAATAGCGTTAACTGTCTTTTTGGCGAAAACCCATGCGAAAAGCGAATGCGAAAACATTTCGCTACTTTTCGCTCTTTTATAAATATGCCCCATAGTTGCCAACCCTGCCTGCAGGGGACCTGTTTGGGCCCTCTTTGGCTCCGGGCCCCATAGTGACTGCTATGGTTGCTATGGTGATCCCTACACTAGTGAGTAAGTAATCAAATCCTTAAAGCCCAAAGCAAATATTAAATGGCCTTGATATCCTCAAGGGATCACTACAATCCATGATTAAGGGAGATTGCATTTCCCTCCTTGGATTTGTGTATAATTGTATTCAATCCATGTTAAGGTTTTGAAAATTTATACTAAAAAGGTCTGGAAATAGAATTTCCTTCCTCTTTTCTTCTGACATAATAATTTTGTCTAGCATAATGAACTGACAGTGGTATTTATTCTCTGAAGTTTTTGTCACAGTCGTAAATTAACATTACAGATACTAGTGCTATTTATTTCATTCATCATTTTGGCAATTCTATACATTCTCCTCCCATGGATGACCTAAGCTTATTTTAACATTTATACATAGTAAATTATAAACAGTAACATACATAGTAATGAAGGATGGATAAAGGCTTACGTTCATCCAGTCCAACTCTACTCATTAACCTTACAGTTGATACAGAGGAAGGCAAAAAAAAAAAACTGTTGAAATCAACAAGAACAACCCAGTAGATGTAATATTTTAGGGGATGCGCCACTTAACCTTCCCTTGATACAATATTTACTTAACGTGCATTATTGCATCATGGGAAACCAGACGGTAAGCTGTGCCACCTTGTGCCAACATTTGAAAGGCGTTCATTTTCACAATACATAACGCAAAAACGAACGCTGTGGGGGAATGAATCAGGTGGCTGTGCCTTTAATAGAACAGGAACTGGAAAATTGGAGTTAAACCTATACTTACCCAATATTACATTGGGTAGAGTGGGTTTAACCCTTTTAGTGGCACATATTTAATCTCCCCGTATATATACTAATATTAAAATGTATAAAATATAAATATGAATATAAAATTTATCCAGCCCACTCTTAAAGCTATATAAGGAACTTGCTTCTGATGGAACAGAAGACAGTTTCTTACTGTAAAGATTCAAGATTAAGTCACAATACTGAGCATCATACACAGTTTGTGACACAGGCGCTGATGTACTGTAAAGAAACCTTTCATAGCCTGAAGATTATACAATAATACAACCCTATTGGGGGGAAAAGGTTATTGAATGCCTCATCCAGCATGCCTGTAAGATTGAGCAGCCATATTAGGGATTTTATATTTTTGCCCTTTTATTCTCCTTTAACTTTGTCAGTATTGTTTTTAAAGAAAAACGATAGTGACAAAGCCCATTGCCTTCTGCCTCCCCCCATTAAAGTACCCAGTGTCAGGACCTGAACCACCGGTCCTCATGCTTAGGTTTACAATTGATAACGAAAAATACTTATTTAAAGTTAAGCTTGCTATGTCCTGTCAAAACCCACTGCTTCCAATGGAAAGATTTGCTTCTTGTAGAGCGTATTGTCCACTAGGCCAAGCCACAGACATGACCAGGAAGTAGGGTAGACTGGACCTAGCAAGCTTAACTTAAGTTGAGGGAGATGGTAGTTTGAAGAGGTGGCATTGTCCTTTAAAGTCCCCATTTCAACTCACATACATTTTTTTCTTGCATAATTGTCCTTAAAACCTTTAAACTCAGAAATTGTAATTTCATCTATGACTTAATGTGAGCATTGATGGAACAGTCATTAAGTCAGTCTATAACATGTTTAACATTAAGTTGTTATTTGTTTACGTGAGGTTTTGTGGTTTTAAATTCCTTGTTCAACAATTACTGAAGAATTAGGAAGGGACACACCTTTATTCTTTCTGTTTTCTTAGCATAGGCAGACAATCCTCTGATAGGGATGTATTCTGATAGGGATGTACAAGTCCAGGTTTCCCATATGTACCCCAATTTTCATTTGCACCCCTACTTGTGCATTGAGCTGAAGCAAGAGAGGAGGGAGTAATTTTAGATTGTAAGCTCTTCGGGGCAGGGAACCCATTCCTATGTGTCAAGGCTTGTTGCACTTATATCAATTTATCCATAATTTTTATATATGTATTCTTAACCTATGTATGAAATTGTATTTAATTTTTATTTCTCTGTATAATTGCTTGCACTTATCCCCTTGTTTGTATACTCTGTATTTTATTTTTATAAATACAGCGCTGCTTACTCAAGTGGTGCTTTATAAATAAAATTTATACCGAACGATACTTTCAAGGGTTACCGAAAATAGAACGATAAATCCGAGGGTTACCAAAAATAAAAGATACTTTCGAGGGTTAGCGAACGATAAATTCGAGGGTTATGAAAATATACTTTTGAGGGTTAGCGAAAACAGAACGATAAATTCAAGGATTACCGAAATCGAACGATACTTTCGAGGATTACCGAAAACGATCCATACTTTCGAGGGTTACCAAAAACGAATTATACTTACCAAATATCAAAGGCTACATTCAAGGGTTAGCGAATGATACATTCTAGGGTTAGCTAAAACGATCTGTACGTTTGGGGGTTACTGAAAAACAAATGATACTTTTGAGGGTTAGCGAACAATACATTCTAGGGTTAGCAAACAGCCCGTAAATGAATTACATAATAAATTAAATCATTTGTGATAATTAGCGAAAATACAGCCGCGAGCCTCAAAACTGTTCGAATAGTTCGACTTCGTCTGCCAGGCCCTGTTGTAGTTCTTTTGTAAGGGAGTCCATAATTTTCTTTGAAAAGCAGGTAAGCTGTTGTTCCAGAATTGCAGGGGTTAGGAGCGTATCTTCCCCAGTTCCTCTTTGCGATGTCAAAGATGAGGGATCTGAGCTTTGTGATGCAGTATGGTCGGGTTATCACATTGAGTTTTTTGCTACATTCGAGGGTTATGGCCAAATTCGAGGGTTACCGAACACAATATTCGAGGTTTACCAAATGCTACATTCAAGGGTTATCACTGAAAGTAACGCTACATTCAAAATTAGCGACAAATTCAAGGGTTACCAAATGAAACATTCGTAGTTTATGGCCGAATTCAAGGTTTATTGCCAAAACGCTAGTTGTGAGGGTTATTGCTGAAACGCTACATTCGAGGGTCATGCCAGTATTCGAGGGTTAGCAAATGGTACATTTGAGGCTTATCGATTTGAGAATAAGAAAATTATCGAATTTCTATAATTCTCAAAAGTTTGGAAAATCCAAAAGTTCCTAGCTTGTAAAGTTCTAAATAGTCCGAGTTCGCCCAAACTATTAAAGTTCAAGTCAAGCTCAGGATCCAGTTCGAGTTCTAGCCAATCTCTAGTGATCACTATTTAATAGAATCTATCTGTGTTCCAGTGAATAGGCAGGGACAGTGATCCAGATTCCCTCTCCCTCTCAAAGTGGTCACGTATATGGGGGGATTGTTATTGGAAAACACCAGCAGAGTAATGCTGAATGGTGCTGGACACCAGTATCGCACTGTGTGCGACAAGCCTGGCCTTCAGACATGAGGTCACAGTCCTATATAAACTGCATTATAGAAAAGCCTATTTACAGCTGGCTCCTACGTTAAATACTAATAATAAAAATAAAAAAGGTTGGAGTGACTTTAAGACGGGGTTTCCTGTACAATTATCTCAAAAGACACAATAATTTAAACTTGTAAGTCTGATTTGCTTTTTGTCTGTGCTGCAGATTTTAAAACTCAATAATGGCAATGATGATGAAATTTTTTTTAAAACTAAAGTTACCCTTTAAGTATGGCTGCCATGGGAATGGAAGGATGGGTCAGTAGGTGTGTGTACCTATGTTAAGTTGGGGAGGAATAACTTTTTTGGTGATTGGTCAAAATTATTTGGATGACTATAGTTACCCTTTAACTATAACAGCCATTAATAGGTCAGTTGGAGTGTGTACCTGTGTCAGGTTGGGGGCATAATAAAAAAAACTTTTTTCATGATTGGTCAAATTAGTTTAGTGGAAATCATCAATATTTGTTAAATTGTTAGTTTGTGTAATGCATACTTAGTTCTTGTAATATTCTCTTCCATTTTGAAAAATCCCTTGATTTCCTACCCTTTGCTGTTCCCTGCTGCTGACATTAGTGAGCTAACATTTCAGTACTAACGGTCCTTCTTCTTCCCAGGATGCACCATATCCTTGAAATGTTCCTAACAGTTATTTCCACTGATTGGCTGTTGGATGGGTCAAAGATGCTCAGATTTCTACTGAGCAACTGAATCAACCCAGCCGCTAGGTCAAGGGCAAGACCATTATGGTCTCTACTAGGGGTCGTGCAAACAGGAAGTCAGTATTTTGGTTGCATTTATTTATACACAGACAAAATGCTGAATTGGCAGATTAAGGTAATAGGGATGAGAAAATACTGTATGTACTGTATGAACTTCCCCTTTAAGTATGGCTGCCATGGGAATGGAAGGATAAGTCAGTAGGTTTATGTACCTGTGTCAGGTTGAATGGGTAATATATTATCTTTTTTGATGATTGATCAAAATGTATTTTTGGACTAGTTACCCTGTAAATATGTCTGGCACCTAATTACAAGGGTAGGTCATTAGTGTGTCTAAAAAAGATTTTTTAATTGCATTGCAAGTGCTATTTTGGAAACCGTGCGCCGGAATAAACCCAGGCAGGCACAGGGAGGACAGGAGTGGAATAGAACCCATGATTCAGCTCTGCAGAGGCAGAATCCCTAAGCTCCAACCAGCCATTTAGCCGTTTTTAAACAGCTGATCGCGCGTATGCAGGAAACTTATGCCCGATCAGCTGTTTTAAAAGTCCGGACCTGAATTTACGGTTCAGTTATGGAAGTTCGGGTCTGGTCTTTTAAACAGCTGATCGCAGCTGTTTAAAATTTGCTTAAAGGACAACTCCACCCTCATAAGAACATCTTTTAGAAAGAATGGTCCCTTTAAAATATGTTGATATATCATAGTTTGTCCTATGAATTCATTACTGTATGCTTGCTATGCTTCTGGAGGCCTCATGGAAACTGAGCAATTTAGAAACCTGTACTGAGCATTTACTGAGCCTGGGCATGCTCAGAAGTGGCAGACGGGGGATTAACACTCAGTCATTGGCTGTTATGTCAACTGTCAAATCCATAACTGACATTTGCTAACTGGAAGAACCAGGAAGCAGAAACAGGGGAAACAGGACATTGTGCAGGATTTCAGGTTAGACTTTTTACCGTTTAGGGTTTTGTGGGGGTGATTTACCTGTATGTAAGTTTTCATTTTAGGGCTGGACTTGCCCTTTAAACAGATGGTCTTGGCTTAGGAGATCTTGGCAGGCTTGTACAGGATACTGATCTAATGCATAGATCCTGTGCTTGTGGCAGTCCTTTCTACCGTCCGGGCCCCCCACAGTCACGGGGGTGGCGGGGGCGGTAGTTACTCCACTGACTGGAGGGCTGACTTACATTGGCTAACAATCTGAAGGGCTAACAACACTGACTAATGAAATGGAGGGCTGACGACACTGACTAATAAACTGGAGGTCTGACTAACACTGCTAATGAACTGGAGTGCTGACTGATAAAAGATCTGAAAGAGGAGTTTACTGTCCCTTGCCCATGTTAGAGCTAGAGGCGTGCACTGTGCATTTCAAGCATGTGACTTACTACTTCTGTGGCAGCCCAAATTTTGTCATTGGAGACCTGCCCAGGGGGCATTATTTGCCCCTCAGCCTACTGGGCCAGTCCTCCCCTGCCTTGATTTATGTTACTTATAGTCAGAAACGTTTCTGAGGGCGAAAACCATGACACTAAGACAAGCCCCCCCCCATGCACGTGCACCTAATGTTCAGAGCAGCCTTTATCACAGTTCTATTGACCTGTGTATATCAAATGAAAAAAAGACTATGGAGCATTGCATTGACCTATGATGATATGTAACTGCAGGTTTATGATCTGCTGGACATAAATACACTTTGAATTAAAAACATGTAATATATGGTAGGTATATATAGCTTTAGTATGTGCTGTAAGATATAAGCAGCAATATTGCAATAATAATGTAATAAAAATGTAATAAGCAGCAAGATTCAGTTGTTATAAATCTCTAATATTCTCTAAATGCAATGTTTTTAGAACTGATCAAAATATTTTGTATTTTTCCAGCAATAAACCAGCACCTGGAATTTCCTATTCTGACAAAGCACTTTTATTTGTATGCTGGCACAAATGCTGATGCAATATTTATCGTAACAGAAGGGCAAAAGATTAAGGCATTTTATTTCATCATTTTCAGTTACCTATTAATTAACAGTGCTAACGAACACATTAACACCATTTTGCTGGATTCCATGTCTGTGCAAGGGAAAATAATTGTGGTTTAGTCTCAATGCAGTCTGACATAATAGGCGTAATATTGGGCAATATGGCAGCTCACTGGTTTGCAAGTTGAAAAAAAAAGTTGAAAAGTGTGTGTGTTTTTATTGCATGTGTGTGACAATTGTAAACATATTTTAATAGGTTGTGTTTAATAGGATATCTAGATTGTATGCTCTTGAGGACTGTGACTGATGTATAAATTAGTTGTAAAGCATTGTGGGATGCGTTAGTGCTATATGGGAAAATACATACAAGGAGAATGTTCTTAGTATCTTGAAGAAGGTGTGTGAGGGGGGTTACCATGAGGACCTTATATTTATTGTTGTTAAAGGGTAACCGTGCTCCCAAATTCTTCCAAACAAGTAAGAATTTTATAAAAAGCCTTCCATCATACCTTCAAAATAAAACCTAAATCACATTTCTAGATAAAATTTGTCAGAAGTTATTGCTGGAAAGGTTCAGCAATATTACTTCATGTTTTCAGCAATGTGACCAGCTTGTAGTCATGTGACCAGCCTCTGCCTGCATTAATATGCTCCCCTTCTCAACTGTGAATTTTTTCCCAGCATTAACTCTTAACTGAGCATGCTTCTCCCCCGGGGCGGATGGCGGGACAGAGGTCAGGTGATGTCACTCAACTTGCTGGAAGGAAGTTTGAACATTCACCCCAATGTAATTTCTCACAGGCTCCAGCCAGAGATGTGATTGTCTGCTCATTTTAAAGGAAATACTACAGACTTTCAATTAAGCCGAACTTGTTTGAAAATCACAGTTGCCCTTTAAGAAAATACTTTTAAGGAAAAATTGTATTTTCAACATATATTTTCATGTTTTATAAGGGGTGATTTAATTATTTAAATCACTAAAATATTGATCATTTTAGTTATATTATCTATTGGGATTTCATTTACCAGACAAATAATTAGTTTTCATAACTATAATTAATAGCCATATTATAGAAAATCGTCTATACTTGGTTTTTCATGTTTAACAATATCTGTCTTGGCCTAGAAAAACAGCAAGTAACATTAGGAATCCATGTAAATAAAACCTACAGTGACACACCCAATGTACTGATTAACTTCCTTCTACCCAGTCACTTCTATTATAAACAAAATCACCAACTGTCATTACTATAATGAATCCCATAAGTAGATGTGGAGCGAAACCCATTTCTCAAAGTTGCTCTGAAAACGAGACCTTATTAAAAAGGTATACAAATTATTTTTGACTTTAGAAGCCAGTCAGAAAACCATAGAAGCCATTTTTAATGCCAGTATAATTATCATTGAACAAATGCAACTATAGGCCCCAGCTTTAGGCAGTCAAATCCTTGTTCGTTGTATTTCACAACTGCTGATCTCTTAATTTGATGACAGACACTTTCTTATGGGGTGCTGTTTGTTCCCTGATCATTTTGTAACAAAAAATACACTGTACAGGGGATATTGAAACAAAATATTTTCGGTATACAAAAGTGGCAATTTTGCTGTGTAGTGCAATCCTTGCATGCTGCCTAGTGGGGCCTTGCCCATAAAAAGAAAATAAGGACTTTGCCATTTAGTAGTATTTTTTTTACAGAAGAGATTAAAGGAAACATTTTCCATTTATCACAATTTATTAAGGTAATGTATGACAATTACCATTTTTAAAAAGGAAGAGTAATATATACCAGAAATTTCTTATTAAAGAGTTTAAAGGGAAATATATTATTGGCAAGAGAGTCATTAAGTGTACACATTTTTCTGAAGGGATTAAAGGGAAAGCAAACAATTTACCACTTTATATTTTTTTACAAAGATTAAAGGGCATGTCCACCCCCAAAACTATAATCCCCCCAACTACTGGCCCCACCATGTAGTGTAGTTTAATCCTTACCTCACATCCCAGCTCCATAGGGTTCTCCGGTAGTGCCCCCCCAAAGTCCCAAAAACTGCCACCAGGAGGCTAGCAGGGCTCTGCCTGCTACCTGGCCTCCCGGAGATTTCTGCCATGCGTGCTGCAGCCCTTCTCCCCCCTCCCTCCCCCGCCCTCTCCCTCCCTCTCCCTCCCTCTTCCTCCCTCTCCCTCCCGTTCTGCTATCCCTCCCCCTAGCGTTAATCCCCTTTAACACAGCCTTCCCCCATGTCCCCCAGCCCCAACCGCATACTTTTTATTTTTAGAAAGCTCCCCAATGTTTTACTTACCTCTCCACTTTCCTACGCGGAAGTGAGCTGCCGGCAGCCGCGTCCGTGATTGCATTTCCTCGCAAGCAGAGGGCCAGGAGCGCAGCGAAGGAAAGAGGGGAGGTAAGTAGAGTTTGGGGGGCTTTCTGAAATTAAAAATTACACGGTTGGGGCTGGGGGACCAGGGGGAACAACATATCAAATATTAAATTTTAGGGTGGACATTTAAAGCCTTTAAAGGAAAAGCTTGCCATTTACCATTACCAAACATAACTCTTGGTGCACAAAATTGCATTTTTAAGACAAAAAGTATGCTTTTTGTGTACTAAAACATACACTTGCGCTACAAGATTTATTTGGTCTACCAAATTTTCTTTTTGCCAAGATAATATTTCTTTTCACCACTTTTTGTATACAAAAAATATTCTTGTTTTAATCCACTGTACATTTTGTTCACAAAAAAGATTTTGGTCATCAAAATATACATTTTTGTGCTACAGTTGTTTTTTGTTGACTAAATGTATATTTTGGTTGACTAATTATAGTTTTGTCACCAAAACATTGGGGTTTTAATGACTAAATATGTTTTGTAATCACCAAATTTCCTTTGGTCGACTTAATATAGTTTTGTCTCCAAAAGTGTATTTTTTGTTCACTAAATGTATGTTTGGTTCCCACAGAATTTCTTTTGGTTGACTAAATATAGTTTTGTCACCAAAGTATTGTTTTTTGTTGGCTAAATGATCTGGGAACAAACGGCACCCCATACTTTCTTACTTAAATTGACATTATTTTTTTTATTTGTAAGCAGGTGTATATGCATGTGTGAGAGAGAATAAGAGAGTTGAGGTCGAGGAGAAACAGATTCTCTTCAGCAGTCAGTCAATCCAATACTTCTTTGTTAGAAATTCCAGCTGCATGATCACAAAGGAGAAACAATGTAGCTTTAAGACGTCAAGGAAATACCTTGTCTTTCATCTGCATTCCCTTAAAGTACAAATGGCAGGTAAATCAGCAGTTCTCATGGATAAAGGTGTAGTCTCTTTGGTTCCCATTTACAGGGTGGTGCTGTGGTAGAGTTCTCCATCTTTGCACGGCTGTACTGGTAATGATAAAGACACCCGCGCAGCCGGTGCAAACTATTTAATATAGCGCTGGTGCTGCTTCTTTTGGGGGGAATTTTTACACCACCAAATAGCTGGCATTAGAATTTGCTGAAAAAGGGTAACTCTTGTTTCCGATTTACCCAGAACTGCAACTGACATATTAAATTGTCGAGTCGCCAGCGATTGCAGCTTCTAACCAGAATCCAAGTATCCCCAAGGAAGTGGAATAACCTAGTTTTGGAGAATGAAAAAATGATAGAAATAAACCACGTTCTACACTCACAGTACACACAAATGACCCATAATTTTATAAGCACAATTAAGCCACTGATATGTTCTCTCTCCTTCTTTCAAGCTTTCTGTCATCTATCGCAGCACCAGGAAGGTGTCGCCACGATGACACCATTTGCACAATAATAAATCTTCTTGAATAACCCCCTTTATTTATAATGGTTTTATAAGGTTCATCCAACACAGACACAGGAGAGCCACAGGGCATATCAAAAGCTTCACTGTAATTTATTAAATAATGCACATCTCTATAAGAAACTACTGTGGTTTTTAGACCATGTCTCTGTTGTGCATTTTTAAAGGTGATTTATTTTTAGGGACATGGTGGAACCCTTTATATAATTAAAGGACAAATGTAGTGTTGTTGCTCCACCCCCTACTGACCCAGGGCCTAACCAATGGGGAAGCAAGAAGTGCTGATTTGATCCCAGGTTGCAGAGCTTGTGCTATACTGTTGTCCTTTAAAGATCCCAGAACAGGCTCTTTCCTTTAAAATGGGATTATTAAACCCCATAACCCAGTTAAACTGATCTGCTTATGAAACTTAAGCAGGAATGTATAGGTTATTGTAACCTTTATTACTTTCAACTCAGACCTCTCACACCCACGGAATGGCTTGTTAACAAACACAATGCAATGTGATCATACAACAGTTTGTTAAAAACAGTATAAGATACATCTGTTGGAATCTAGTTGAAAAGCAATTATTGCTTGATTTTGCTATTCTTTGGCTATCTTCATACATGTGTTTTGTCTAGACAAGTATATACAAAAAATCTTTGAAAATCTCATAAACTAGAGAAATAAATGGTGGAATAATAACAAATAATAATGTGTTCAGCTTTCAAGGCCCTCTACACCCATATGATATTTTAGCCCAAACAATTCCACAGCACTGTTTGTGATTTAGCAACGAAACCAATGAAACCAAACTGACTTAGTAACATTTAGAAATGTAGTATATTGCAGATGATTATTCTATAAATAACCACATTATCGGTCAGGCTAGAATCTTGTACACTTTTATTTCCAACTGATAATCTATCAATTAGTATCTCAATCTGTAGACCTGTTGGTCAGAATATTGGACAGAAATTTGCCCATTTGTACCAGGCCTAACATGTAAAATACTGTGTCTATATATATAAAACTCAATGTATGTGTGTATGTGTATTTGTATGTTCCAGATAAACTTCCAAACCGCTGGGACAATTTTCATGAGAATTGGTACACTTATGCATAAGCACCAGGGGAAAAGCATAGGCTACTTTACAACTTTTAGAAATGCCTCCTTACCCCCTTTTCCCCACATTTTAATTAAGCTGTTTGCTGCCATCTGGTGGTGAATCGAGTGAATCAAGGTTTCACAGATTGTTCAGGACAGTACAATGCTTTACTTGATTTTGTTGTGTTGTTGCTGTGATAGGAGGATAGAGCTGTCAATCACAAGGAGCAGCAGACCATGTGATGTAACAATGTCACCTCCTCTCACTTGTGGTATGCCAAGAGTCAAGATTGAGAGGTAAACTGACCAATCCAAGATAAGTCTCTTGTACTGGGGGTTGGGCAGGAGCTACTCATGGAGATCACAGTTGGCTAATGAAAATGTAATTGTACAGCACAAGGTAATAAATCCCATTTCACTTAAGTATAGACAATAAGAACTATGAATGGGATGGAGCTGCCACACTGGTATACAACTGCACTGTAAAGCTGGGTACACACGATGAGATATTTCGGTCCGATCGACCGATAGTTCAGTGTATCGGTCGATCGAACCAAAATTATCGCATCCGAATGTAGCCATGTCCGAATCGGACAAAAGTGGACGATCGGACATGGTGGAAAACCTCGTCCGATCATGCGGTCCTCTATGGACCGCACGATCGGTCGCAGAAACTGTCGGACGCTGCTGCTTTTGCCGCGACCAACAGTCCTTCCTCCTGGCCGACCGGTCGAAAGTATCGAACGGTCGGTCAGGAGGAAAAATTGCTAGGTGTGTACCTAGCTTAAGGGTTCATTTCACTTCACACCTTGTGTCTCTTTTCCTCACAAACAAAGGCCACGTACACACTCTTTTCAATCTCCTTTCTTTTTCATGGGTCATTTTTGCAAACATATTGTGTTTTCTGGGGGACATTGTGTGTCAATAATTCAATTTGGTCGATTGCAGTAAAAAATAAATTAATGTGAGATGTTATACCCCACTGTTAAAGGGGAAGTTGATGCTATACATGCTAAAGGGGAAGTGTATGCGATACGCACTAAAGGGGAAATTGACGAGATAGGAGCTAAAGGGGAAGTTCATGCGATGCGCACTAAAAGCGAAGTTGATGCGATACGTGCTAAAGGGGAAGTTTATGCAATACGCACTAAAGGGGAAGTTGATGCGATACGTGCTAAAAAAAGTTGATGTGATGCATCAAGGGGAAGTTGATGCGATACGCGCTAAATGGGAAATTGATGCAATAGGTGCTAAAAGGGGAAGTTGATGCGATATGCGTTAAAGGGAAAGTTCATGCGATATACGCTATAGGGGAAGTTGTTGCTCTGCACGCTTAAGGGGAAGTTGATGCTATACAAGCTAAAGGGGAAATTGATGTGATAGGCACTAAAAGGGAAATTGATGCAACACGTGCTAAAGGGGAAGTTGATGCGATACACGCTAAAGGGGAAGTTGATGCAATATGCACTTAAAAAAGTTGAAGCGATGCATCAAGGGGAAGTTGATGCGATACGCGCTAAATGGGAAATTGATGCAATAGGTGCTTAAAGGGGAAGTTGATGCGATATGCGTTAAAGGGAAAGTTCATGCGATACACGCTATAGGGGAAGTTGATGCTCTGCATACTTAAGGGGAAGTTGATGCTATACACGCTAAACGGGAAATTGATGTGATAGGCACAAAAGGGGAAATTGATGCGACACATGCTAAAGGGGAAGTTGATGCAATACACGCTAAAGGGGAAGTTGAAGCAATATACACTAAAGGGGAAACTGATGCGATAGGTGCTAAAGGGGAAGTTGATGCAATATGCGCTAAAGGGGAAACTGATGCGATAGGTGCTAAAGGGGAAGTTGATGCAATATGCGCTAAAAAAGTTGATGCAATGCATCAAGGGGAAGGTGATGCTATAGATGCTAAAGGGGAAGTTGATGCGATATGCTTTAAAGGGGAAGTTGTTGCAATACACCTTAAAGGGGAAGTTGATGCGATACATGCTATAGGGCAAGTTGATGCAATATGCTTTAAAGGGGAAGTTGATGTGATACGCGTTAAAGGGGGAGTTGATGCGATACACGCTATAGGGGAAGTTGATGCGCTGCGTGCTAAAAGGGAAGTTGATGCCATATGCGCTAAAGTTAAAATTAATGCGATAGGCACTAAAGGGGGAAGTTGATGCGACACATGCTAAAGGTGGAGTTGATGCGATACACGCTAAAGGGGAAGTTGATGTGACACATGCTAAAGGGGAAGTTGATGTGATGGTCGCTAAAGGGGAAGTTGATGCGACATGCGCTAAAGGGGAAGTTGGTGCGATATGCCTTAAAGAGGAAGTTGGTGCGATATGCGTTAAAGGGGAAGTTGGTGTGATACATGTTTAAGGGATAGTTGATAAGATATGCATCAAAGGGGAATTTGGTGTGATACTGAATCCTTCATTGTGTTGCCCCCCCCAAAGTTTACCAGATTTGCGGCTCAGCAAACCCACAGTTAGTTTGAATGGATCAGGTTTGGTTAGAAAGCTGCAGGTCCAGGTCTGTTGAATTTTGGATGCAAGTTCGGTTGGATCTTTAAAAAAAAACGGGCAACGGTGGGTACGCTAGTTCTGTATATAGAAGGTATCCAGGGAATATCTCCAGTTAGATACCTTTGTGCTATGTTCATTATTTAAAAGGACAAATCATGGTTGTATTCTGTCATGTGTATCTTTTTTTGTGGTTATTAGAAGTTTAAAGAGTAAACAGCCTTTTTGTTGCATAGAGGCAGCTGGTAAATTCCAGAAACCGGAGTAGCCAAAAAGAAAAGAAAACAGAGGGGAGATATTGCAGATAGCTATCAATGCCTTATTATAAAAAGGAATTTAATATCCTTGAAAAGGCAGTCAGGGAGAGGCTCTGTGGTAGCATAAAATAATAGCTCTTTTATGTGGCTGGCACAAGTGCAGTCATAATATCCCAGTATTATATTCTAGTTTGGGCACAGAAATATTTTCAAACCAATGGTTATTCTACCATATACTGACTTGTTAAGTGTGAGGAACGGACATTAAAGGGGATTCTCAGTGCATTTGTGATGCATGTTGGGCTCCAACATCCATCATTTATCTTTACAACCTTGTGAAAGTCACCTTATTATGCAATAGTGCTTAGAACAGATGATAGATTACAGAGAAAGAGAGCTATAGCCAAGCCTCTCCCTGCCCCATTTGACTCTGCTGCTATCAAGACATTCTGTTTCATGTGTTTCCAGACTAATTTTTATGTGTTTAAAGGGGAACTTTTGTCCTAAACCTTGTCCTCAGTCATGGAAAAATAATATATTGGCCAGGATACCTACACAAAGTAGAGCTTTCACATTGGCCCACCCCCTTTCAGTACGCAGACCCATGTCCCATAAGTTGCGGATTGATTAGGCCATCATTCAGAGAGAGGGTCAGGGTGCAGCCGTGAAACTGCTGGAGCCCAGGCCCCCCACATGATTGGTAGCCGGGCCCCTGGCACACAACCCTCCCCAGCACATAGCAATCAGCTCTTTTTAAGCAGCTGATCATGTGTATGCAGTAAAGATAGGCACGGTCAACTGTTTAAAAGACCGGTACCGGACCGGTAGAAGATTTAAACAGCTGATTGCCCATATCTTGTTTTACGATCATAATCAGACATTTACGATCGCTATCATAGATTTACGGTAGCGATCATAAATTAAAGTTCGTTAAAGGCGCTATAAATATGGCCCTGCATGAGGCTAAGTGTGTTCTACAGTTACAGGCAATACAACCTAAATTTGTGAATAGGGATACAACCTTTTCTTATACACTCCATTTAAGAAAAAGTAATAGACAAATATGATTTATTGTCTTACAACACAGAGTCAAAAATGTCAAGAGAAATTAGTATTTTGTCCCTCTTGAGTAAGTTTCAGAAACACAGGAGGCAGCAGCCTAATAAGATTTTTGAATGTGTCAATTTAAATAAGGGATTAAGAACGCCTAAAGCCTGTGTATATCTGTGCTTTGAACTTTGTGCCAAGCTTCAGTCTTTCACTAACTGCTAATAAAACAGTTGACTTCAGATTCCTGAGGAAGGATTCCTGTCGGTAACCTCTTCCAAAAAGCCCTGTAATTCAAGGAGACCACAGGTCACTGTAATAAAATGTGTTTGATAAATCACAACACATCAAAGTGTCCATTTTAATTAGGTAGTGAGATGTGTTCATAAATATAAGTTTGTCATATCTAATTTAGCCTTTGTATTCTGTATAGAAGTCTCAATCTCCAGAGACATCTTTTAAATGACTTGAATAAAATGAAGTTATTATTATACCGGAATATCGGCATCCCGCCTGTTTCTGTTTGGAGATTGAGACTTCTAAGTTTAAGCCGTGGAGGGGCCGGCTTGGTTTGGGGTGTTGAGAGCGCTGGATTCCGACATACACAGAACTCCCGTATTGAGGTACTGAAATGTTTGTTGCTTTGTATTCTGTATAGTTTATTCAGACTTTGTGCTGTATTGTAAACATATTATTTATTACTTACGTAATATCTTTATTATATGTTTATATATTTTGATAGTTGATTTTAAATGAACAGTAAAGATGAAAGACACAAATCAGCAAGTTATTTTGGCAATAATAATAATAATAAGAGAAAAACACTAGTCTACATAACTTGGCCAATATTCTTGTTCTGTTACATCTCCCACTTCAATGTATGTGGTAATGAAATAGGACTATAGATGATGTGCTGCTGCTAGAACGCTCAATGTGGCTGATAAAAGGACATTAACAGGACATTTTACTGTAGTTTTATTCCCATAGGATTGTATAAGAGGTAGAAGACCATATTTATACATCCCAGTGCTCTTTCTGTTCAGAGCAGCCTAATGAAAAAAGAGGAGAGCAGCTCTACTTCTCTTTCTGCCCATCAGTCTCCCAGCTTCAGGGCTCTGTGCATGTTTATAGAAGAGTGTCCAGGGACCTGCCCAGGCTGCACAGAAGAATAGCTGCTAATTTCATTCTAGAAGCAAAGTGTATTATCATCAGGGCTGGATTTCTAGGTAGGCCAACTAGGCCACGGCCTAGGGCGGCAAAGGTTGAAGTTCCTGGGCTGTGCGTCTCTTGAGGTGCTTCCTCTATCTGTTTCTTGGGCCAGTTCAGAAAGAAGTATGGTAGTGGGTCAGCAAGGCCTGGAAGGAGAGCTGGCACATGAAAGGTCAGTCAAAAAGAAAATAATTCTTAACCCTTTAAACTACCTAAGTGCTGTGTTGGGAAATGTAAGAGTTTGTATTTGTGTGAAGTATGTTTGTGTGACAGTGTAAGTATTTGTTTGAGTGGAACTTTAATAGTGGATTATAATGGATCACCACTGAGTTCTGTATCTAACATGTTAACCTACCTATATTTGGTCATGGAACTCTAATGGTGAATGATATGACTTTGAGTTTATTATCCACTGTTACCTCCATTGTTATTGCTCAGCCTTGGCAGCCCACCTCCAATCATCCAGTCATTGCTGCAGTGTTCATTGTCAAACAATTCAATTTAGATACATAAAAAGTAAATGTATATAATGCTGGCAATGAAATTATGTGAAATACCAATAGTATCTCTTAAACAGATTAATCCGAGGGTTGCAGTTTAACTGCAGCACATTAACCTGATTAGAACTCATTTGTACTGCAACTCTGTTTCAAACAGGATATACTGATCATGCTGTTATTGTTTATACTGATGGCACAGTAGGACTGCAACCCTCTGTTTAATCTATTCAAGAGACTATAAGGATCACACAAACCTCTGTTTAATTACTTAGAAACTATTAGGATTTTATCTTATTTTACTTATCCACCTTTATATAACTTCTTCTATATATTTATAAATAGAAATAAATTAATTGTGTGTAATATTTACTGAGGAAAAAAGTAATAATATGTATATCAATGAACTTTAGGATTTGGATGGTATAGTTAACAAGCTGTTAATATTGCCAATTTGATTGTGCACATGTAATATTGGAATTGGTACGGGGAAGGAGGGAGGCACAAGCTAGATGGCCTAGGGGAGGAAAAAAAAGTTTAAATCCAGCCCTGATAATCATCTAGGCATTGCCACAGAAGGGTATTAATATTCACAACCCTGGTAGGGGCATATTTACAAAGCCAAAGTATGGAGCATACTGTGTGTTATTGCGTTGGTAATTTTTGTTAGTGATGATTAATGTACTTTATCAATTGTTATAATATAATAAAGCAGCGTTAAATTTCGACTAAGCAGAAACAACAGTCGTAATTCTACCAGTAAACCCCCAATTCTTCAACCCTGTTTCTCCCATCAGTGTTAGGCTGGGTACACACAGAGGGACTATTTGTCCGGGGACTGGGGACAAATGGGCTGGGGACAAATGTCTGTTGGTCGCGGCAAATGCGAACAACCGATCGTGCGGTCCCATAGGGGCCGCAAGAAATCCGGACGAATGAACGAACGAACGATTGAGGTTGGACACGGCCGGCCGTCCCACACCAGCAGATATTTTCGGGCGACCGACATGAAAGTGCCGTGAATCGGTCGGTCGGACGAAAATATCTGCTGGTGTGTATGCAACCTAAAGCCAATCAGAAATCCTATCAGTATTAAGCCAATACTCACAAGTCTGCCCTGTGCTGCCCATTATCTTAGTAAGTTCATGCCCTGGAATTATTTAGTGAAATACAAAGAGGAAGTTTTTATGTAATGATCATATACCAATTAAAGGAAGAGGTGGAAAAAATTTAATTATGTGCAAAAAACAAATGAGGTTACTACCAAAACAATAAATTATCAAATTTTGCAATAATGACTAACTATGATGCATTCGACATTTTTTGTGACACAGCCTGTACCATGTAGCTGAAGTATACTACCTATCCCTCAAGGACTGTCCTTTGTCACATTGACAAATGTGTGTAACCCTGTAGTGGTTTAGGTCCTCACAATCTCTACTTTCCTTTGGAGGGGTGAGAAACTGCGCAGTATTGTTGCCCTTTATGTATATTTAGCCTTTAATTGCTCAGGAAATTTGGAAAACAGCCTAGTCCACAAGGGCATTTAATCATGTGAACTAATTTTTTGCGCTTACAGAGAGAAAATGTATTCAGGTGCAAGGGTGTGCCCTTGACATGGTGATTAAACCTTTGATAATAGAATTACAGCAAATGCATCATAGGCAATGAAAGGTAACTCCTTTTGATAAGCCCTAAAATTAACTAGTTCTTAATTTCATATCTGCAGAACAGAGGGCCATATCTCTAAAGGCTTTTTAGCCCGCTTTTAACAATCATTATGCCGATCGTTAACTTATGACCACTGTTGTGAATTTACATTCACAACCTTCCTGGGCAACTGGGCAAATCTTGCTAATGTTTTTCTCCCCTTTATACCTCTCAAAAAGTTTCTGTCTTCTCTTCAAGCTCTTTTACAAGCTAGCACAAACTCATTCATGCAATACCTTTCTACCCAGCACTCCTGTGTCCAGATACCTTACTTTGATCTCCTTCCTCCCCTCGCCTTTCTCTGCTGCACTTTTTTGTTGCAGGCGTCAGTCAAGGCTGTGACAATGTATGTATGTATGTTTATATGTAATTATTTATTTTTATGTTTATAAATATGTATGTGTAATAAGAATGGCAGGTGCTACCAGATAACTAGTTTATTAAAACCATAGTTGGTTTTATTGTTGTTTTTCCTTTGGGTTGTCTCATTGAGAAACAGTAAAGGTGCCCATACATCATACATTAGAGCTTACCTGCAAACTGAACTGCCTTTCCGGATGTTCTTTCGACTGACATAAGATTGCAAAATAAATGGACCAGACGGGACCTCGCAATCGTATGTCGGCCGCAAAGAAGGCCCAGAAAGGCAGTTCCTCCAAAATTAATTGAATGTTGTGGGATCGATCTGCAGGTAAGCTGTAATATATGGGCACCTTTAGGCTTATTTAATAAAAGGTGCAAAAATGTGCACATGCTATTAATTTGTAGCCACTGATCAGATGATACCTTTTTACTGGTCTACTACAGTTAGAAACATCTGATTGGTTGATGCAGATTAACAGCACAGGCAACCATGAGACCTGTAAACATTCACTTTGAATTACAATAGTTTGTATACTATACCAAAGTGTTACATTTTGTAAATTACTTCCCTACATCACCTGTCAGATGACAATTTCCTTGTCTTATTGTATATCTGTGGTATTCAGTTAGATCAACTGGACATGGACAAGTATATTTCTTGAAGTGTCAAAACAGCATTTTGATGCCTTACCCTAACACTTAGGCTGGTTACACACCAGACAATATTTTTGGCCAAAAAAATCGGACGAACGAACGATTGGGCATGTCGGAAAATTCTGATCAATCGTGCGGTTCCCTATGGGAACGCACAATCAATCGTTAGCAAATTTGGACACCGCCGAATTTGCCGCTGTGACAGGCGACACCACAACCCTCAGCCCAGGGGCGCTCTGAGCACGCTTAGCTCACTGTGAAAACCCCAAAACCCAACCGAGAGTTGCCCGTCACATATATATTTACCATGAACCATCAGTAACTGCCACCAGGTGTGTTTAAACGGTACACCAACCTACCCAGCATACACAGCTGTACAATAAAACTAATAATAATGACCGTTAATTCACTACCACATACAGGTAGTAATATAACAGAATACAATAGAATATAATAAACTGGTAAAACGTAGTGTCTCAGAGGCAGAGTTCCTTAGTTCTAATTAGAGCAATCAGAGATTCAGCTAACGATTTGAATATCGTTTAATATGAGCAAAAACAGTGCAAACAATAAACTACAGAAAAATAAAACAGACAAAATACAACACAAGCAACAGACATCAATCATTCGTTCGTCCGGAACGATCGGGTATGTCGGAAAATTCTCTGTCACGTTAGCACAGCTGGGACCACAGGATGTCCTTTCATCCTGGTTAACTATACATAATGAAATTACCTGTATTCACATTTACCAAATACACAAACTATCTTGTCCAGACAGACAATAATACATTTAAGACTGGACAATCACATACAATAATACAGATCAAAACATAAGAAATTGGGAAATCATATACAAATATACAGATTATAACATACATTTCCCCATATAAATATACACGAATCACAAAATTGTGATAGCCGCGACCGACGGACATTTGTCCCGGCCGAGCGCTCCCTCGAAGCGAGCGCTCAGTCGGGACAAAAAGTACCTCCGTGTTTACCAATTCATTCACACCTTGCTTACAGAAGGTCCCTAACACCTGGCTGTTATATGTTAATTGGGACTTCCCAGGGTACATAATTACCACAGATTCTTGTACATGTCATTCTGAATTGAGAAAGCCAGTCAGATGACTAGCGAAACGTCTTCAAGAACTAAACTTCAAGTCCAGTTGATTTAATTTAATACAACAGATATACCATGACCTGGATGAACAAGAACCTTCACAATCTTATAGAATATTGAGATTTGTAAAATTTTTTTTTTTTTTTTTAATTAAAGGGCATGTCCACCCCCAAAACTATAATCCCCCCAACTACTGGCCCCACCATGTAGTGTAGTTTAATCCTTACCTCACATCCCAGCTCCATAGGGTTCTCCTGTAGTCCCCCCCCAAAGTCCCAAAAAATGACTACCAGAGGCTAGCAGAGTCCATATAGACCTGCCTGCTAGCTGGCCTCAGGTAGATTTTTGCCATGCGTACTGCAGCCCTTCTCCCCTCCCCCCCCTCCCTCCCCTCCCTCTCCTCCCGTTCTACTATCCCTCCCCCTAGCTCAAATCCCCCTTAATATTGTGCTCCCCCATGTCTCCAGCCCCAACCGCATATTTTTTTTTTTTAGAAAGCTCCCCAAACTCTTACTTACCTCTCCTCTTTCCTCCGGCGAAGTGAGCTGCCGGCGCGCTCCTGTGATTGGCTGCCGCTCAGCCAATCACAGACGCGGCTGCCGGTCCCGCCCCTCTGCTTGCATTTCCTTGCAAGCAGAGGGCCGGGAGCGCGGCGGAGGATCGAGGGGAGGTAAGTAGAGTTTGGGGGGCTTTCTAAAAAAAAAATTATAGCGGTTGGGGCTGGGAGCCCAGGGGGGACCATATATTAAAAAAAAATTTTCAGGCTGGACATAGCCTTTAACTTTATTTATTATCACCAAAGGTTATTACAATATATCATTACATTGTTATTTTTAATTAAGATCAGTGGAACTTAAGCATACGTGACAGAATGGTTGTGAAGCATTTACGTTGCAATATGAAATATAGAATCATTTTTACTTGACCTGTTTCTTCTTTGTATATAATCTGTTTTATATATAATCTGTTGGTGAATTTAATTTTTGTAATATCTATAATCAATAAACATTTATAACAGTAAATTTCAACAATAGACAGTCTCTGTGTGTTTCCATTATACCTTTTTTAAGCCATCCTCCAGCCGCACTCTGCGCATTGAATCAGTTAACAGGGAGAGTAGAATCAGTCCATGTCCCACAGATTTTATTAAATTTGTCTGGACATTTCCGTGCTTATATAAAATTTGTAGTAAGGGTAGGTCCCCATTTATTCATTTAATCCAGGTCTTCACCTTTGTTTTTTTTATGTGACATCCACCTCATAACAATTGTCTTTCGTGCATAAAACAAAGCCGCCTGTAAAAACATCAGCTCGACCATATTTCTTCATTCATAACTCCAAACACAAATGATAATAATGAACTCTGTATAGGATGGGGTGAAAGCTGAGCTAATATCTGAAACACATGTTCCCAGAATCTGGATATCTTGTTATGGAGGACAGCTCCATAACAAGTGAGTAAAATTGGTGTTAGTTTAAAGTGTTTTTATTATTATTATTATTTTAAATTGTATCATTTTATTGCAGGTGAAACACATGTGTGGAACTAATGATTTCCAAACCATTGTTTGCCATCTAGACCATTAAGCTTTAATTGCCTCTACACATGGTTGTGATTTAGCTTGCATAAGAAAGGTGAAGATTTTTGAAATCACTCCACATAGTCTTTGAGTACGAATCACCCCAATAATCAGATGCTTAGTGGGGCCATTGGATAGTTGAGCGGTGTATGCCCTTAGTGCGTGTCCTATTTGTAAATAGCAGTAGTGCATTGTGTTATCCAGGTTATATGTCTCTTGTAAATTCTGAAAGGAGACCATTCCAGAAGTCTGTATGAGATCCCCCAGCTCATTGACCCCGGCTGCCTCCCATATGCAATTCTGGCAGAAGCTTATTGTTAGAATAAATATCCTCACTAGTCCCTCGGACTCTGATTGATGCCTGTCAGACGCACTAAGAGACCTTTTTACAGCGCCGGGAGATAGAGTTGAACTACACATCTTTGTAGCAAAAATCTAACTCACTTTATTTAGTTATTACATTGAGTTTTCACAAAGAGAAAAAGGGGGCGTGGCCAGACACAGTGTCTGCCGATGACGTACTAAAACCTTGGAATGTAGGAGGCAAAAGACCTTGAGATAACGTATTATCTATGGCCATGAGAAACAGCTTTGGCTTGGTACATATTGAGAAAAACAGACTAAGTAATATGGACACAAAATGGCGTCGAAAAACAAAATGGCTGCTATTAGGCTAAGTGATTATACAGAATATATAAAAACCTAACACTTATTGTTCCATAGTGGTGTGTGCGTATATAGTCCCGTTAAACCAACAGACGATTGGTTTGATTTCAGATCCTTTGGGACTGTCTGTCTGCCCTGCCCTATTATGTGTATCACTGGAGCCTCTAGATATACCATATATGGGCCTGTAATATATTCTGTCATTATATATTCCGACTGTTATGTAGAAGGTATATATATATATATATATATATTCCGATCCCTTAATACCGATAATAAAGACGTTCCTGTAAGCTGCACTTACTGGTCTCCTCCGATCCAGATACAAATCAGGCACTGTGCACTGTGCTTGAGAAAGGACATTATTTAAAAAACAGAAGGAAAAGAAAAGTACCGCACTCAAAAATATATATCAATACAAACCCTTTATTGGGAGACTCATGAAGGTCAAAAAGAAGGGTACACAGATAGAAAATAGATCAAGGTTAAAACTCTAAAAACATATCACAGATAGATATTAACCTCTACAATCAGTAGTATGGCCAGTGCACAAAGTCAATACCCAACAGTCATAATAGTCCAATACCTACTTAACTGTCAGGTGCTGCAAAAATAGCGACACATCATTGGGGTCCCAATGATGTGTCGCTATTTTTGCAGCACCTTGACAGTTAAGTAGGTATTGGACTATTATGACTGTTGGGTATTGACTTTGTGCACTGGCCATACTACTGATTGTAGAGGTTAATATCTATCTGTGATATGTTTTTAGAGTTTTAACCTTGATCTATTTTCTATCTGTGTACCCCTTCTTTTTGACCTTCATGAGTCTCTCAATAAAGGGTTTTTATTTATATATATTTTTGAGTGCGGTACTTTTCTTTTCCTTCTGTTTTTTAAACAATTTATTAGCTATAGTGCCTGCACCTGGGTCTATTGGGACCAGTTACCTGTATATCCTGTGCCTTAAATAATTGTGTTTTGAGAAAGGACATTAGTCCGAAATATGTAGCACAAATGTTTTTTTGAATAAAGCTTACTTTTCTTCACAGCTTAGCATCTGTGCCTTCTCGTACGCTACACTTGTTACCCTATTTACTTGATATTCCGACTGTTGGTGACACTGATGTGCCAACCCAGCACTGTAAATATCTAAGTAGGGAGGCCTAGTAGTACATCTGTATATTTGAAGGTTTTACCTGAAAAATTAGTAAAACCTGATTGCCTCGAGTATAAACAGAGGGTTGACTTGTTTAGAAACTACATGCTTTGGTTGCTGGGAGTTGTAGTTTGTAAACATCTGGAGTGGCAAAGTTCAACAAGCAACATATGTTTTAGCCCAACAAAAAACAAATGCTCCTGCCCCCCTCTAAGCCCAAAGAAAAGACCCCCAAAGAAGTTTTAAAAACAAGCTGAATCTATTACCAGAAGAAAAGTCAGTAGGATAATGCAGAGGTGCATAACTGTGATGCACTCGCGCCTACGTGCAAGACACGAGATACCCACGAGACTGTTCCTGCTCCCACTGTGGCTGCAATGACAGTAAGGACGCTTTGACCTGAGTACAAGCCGAGGCAAGGTTTTTAGGATAATTTTTAAACCTAAACACCTCGGCTATGCTCGAGTATATATGGTAATGGCAGGTGCACTTCCACACACACACTTAAAACATTAAAATAATATAAGAACAGACTGCCATAAAGTTCCATGCCCTATATAAAAGGTACTCGGCCTGCGGCTTCTTGCTTTTATATGGTCACGGAACTCCTCTGTGACTTTTAATATTCTTATAATTTACAGTTGGGGAGCATTATCCACTATATAATCTGACACCTGACATGACTAGAGAAAGAGTCTATGGCAGTGATGGCGAACTGCAGCCCAAAACCCACTTATATATGCATAGTGCCAACATGATAGTTTAACATGATTAATGAGGTTATAATTCAGAAAAAAGCAACTCAAATCAGATAGATACAGCGGATAGAATTGATTATAGATTAACATTGAATGTTGTTTGCACAATACATTTTGATACACTGATGTAGTGTGCTCCTCTCACTTTGATTTGAGGTTGGTTCAACCCCAGGGTAGGGGGTGTTTGGAGAATTGCACCTGCTGAGTATAGGCAATTGCCTTGGTGTGCTAGAGTGAATCTATACTTGTTTTGATCTCTCTTGTTACCCAGAAAGGCCATGTTTCTCTGGCTTTCTGGTAACAAATTATGGTGAATTCTGTGCATGAGTGCCCACAGAAAGGGCTCTGAATGCCACCTCTGGCACGTGTGCCATAGGTTTGCCACCACTGTACTATGGGAACTAGTATGTAGAGTGCAACTTTCTATCAAAATAAACACAAATCAAATATAAATTCTGATCTCTAGGGCCCCAAAAGGCTGACAAATTGAATGCTGTTTATGTCAGCATGACGGTACCAAGTTCCCCATAGCACAGTGCTGATCTATTTCTCAACTTTACTGTGCCCAGGAACATAACTGACTAAGCAACCTCTTTATTTTCTTGAAGTTTGGTAATCTTGGTATAGAGTGATGTAACGGGAAGTCAATGAGTCTTAATCATCAGCCCTCAGCTCTTTGCTACAAGTTTGGTTAGTTTGACAGAGATAAAGAAAGGAATCGTTGTATTTTACCATACTAATTACTGCAGGTAAAGGAACTGGGTGCCTGTAGAGTCAATGTCAGTGTAATCTGCTGCTATGAAAGAGAATGAAGGTAATTCTATTATATTTGATTGCAGAAAGTTGTTGTGCTTAACTGATGGTGGCCATACACATGAAGATTTAATTGTGCAAGAAGCTTTCAACTGATAACTTGTGTCTCTAATTATATAAAGTAATGTCCTGAAAATATGTCATATATATTAGCATTGAAATTTTCTTTCCAGAAATAGCCTAATACTGCATGTGTCTGTACAGTGAATTCATTGACATGCACAATAAATAATGTCCCCTCTATATTGAGTGTGCCATGTGTATGATCGAGATCTTGGCCTTGATATCTTCCATTGGGTTTAACGCTAGCCTTATCTCTTTTTGTTATTATGTTCAGTCAGTGTGACCTTCTAAATACAAATTAGGCTCCCCATCCAATGATAAAAATGAAAAAAGTATCCAGTCATGTTATGTTACTTATGGCATTTAAAATCTGTTAAAATCTATACTGTAAACTGTAATAAATACTAAAAATGGATTTAGAGCTCAGCATCTAGAACACAGTACGCACTAGAAATTTGTATGGAGTGTTCCACAGTTGGAGAAGTTTGACAGCCACTGATAGCCCACTGCACTTCAAACGCCAACATCTCACAGAGGGGACTATTTATAACCTGGCGCATTTATAATGAACAGGTACATCAGTATTTTACAACATGGCGATAACACAACACTGCGGCTGTAAAATTTCAATCAGTAGCTGTATTTTACACACCCTGCTTTATGTCATTGCCACGGTGTAAAATACCACAACATGGATCAAATACTGCCCAGTGCCAATATTTTACAATCACAGTAAAGCCACATTACCACTGAATATCAATATTGCGCTATATAAATATACTGTATAATCCTCCCATGTTATCTAGAATCTACTGATTTGGAAAGATTGTTTATCCACATGTGCTCTGTGGCAGGAAAACACAGACTCTTTAACACAGTGCAGAGATATTTTCAGTAGTCACATGCTGTCAGTAGACTGTGTACAGAGTACACACAATGGCTCTCTTCATCGTGTTAGAGGCATATAAATATTTATACTGATGTAAAGCCAGAATCTCAAACACCTTACATTTTTCATGCAAATATTTTATACAAAATATAGCTGAAGTTGTTTAACTTCAATAATTTAATCCCTGAGTTTTAAAATGACAACATTTACTAAAAGAGAAATGTATCTTGGCATCTGCTTTACCGCTACATAACTCGGCCCTGTATTTGTATTACACTAGAACCATAATTTTATATGCTATATAATGTTGAATATTATATACTAATATGTATAGATCCACAATAGCGATGATGCAATTTCCCCTCAAAATGTTTAGACTCCACAATCTGAAAGCATCTCACCTAAGAACACCAATAAACAACATGGCATTGCATTAAAATAAACGTAAAACACCTCCTGATTTCAGACATGTGGCCCCCTGACTAATATGAACTGTAGGCTAGAGAGTACTTGTAGGCCTGACCTACCTGCAGTAGTTTAAAACTGGGCACGTGAAAAAACACAATGGTTAGTGACCACAATGGGCAATACTGGAAAGCTGGGAAATAAAACACAAACCCCATGATAGAAAGGTACATTTTACACCACCTACATCAAAATTAGAGGTGAGACACAGATTATATCAAGGTGTTCTACCTTCTGATACAATGTTTTTCTGAAGCTTTGGTTGTGCTTTAAATAATACTCTTTAGAAAAAGGACATTATAAATGTTTTGGACACATGTAGTTTTTGTTTGATATGCCATTCTCATTTAAAATGTAGTGCACCAATATCTATAAAAAAATCAAAGAATTGGCATACCTGGAACTCTAATCTTAATGTTATTATTATGTTTTTACAGTTGACATGGCAACGACTCCTGCGTTAATGAACACAACGTTATCTTCAACAAATACAACACGATCAAGGGAACAAATTCTTTATCAGAGTAAGTGGAAATATCACCACTATATTTCATTAAAAACATTCAAAGAAACACAGGCTTTCTATTTAACTACTTCTCTAGGGGGTCAGGTTTATAGCCAACAGACATTTGGCTACAAACCTCTCCCCCAACAAAGGTTTTTGCACATGATTAACAGACCTGGAATATTTGAGCTGAAAATGCCATGGTCTTCCAAATATCTATTCAGTTTTCACCATCAATCTGCTTTGGTTTTCTTAGACCAACCAATGGAATATGTTTTCAAAAATAGCTAGAGTGCTTTTTTTGTCACATGTTTGAAACCCCTGAACTTATTATATACAGAGGGGCAGATCTGGCTCAATGCATTCGGTACACCTTAAATAACTGAATTGTAAGTTGTTAAATATAGCATAGCAAGTAGTGGATATCAACTAGAGCTGATATAAAGTAGCAGCACTGTATAGAAGGGTGGTTCCTTTAAAAGCAAAACCAGGCCATGGAATTTGAGCAGCAATCAGCTATGATCAATGAATGACAATGTGAAATCACTATGGGCCATATTTATGAAAGGGTTAATTGATTTGGTTTAATGGCCCCAGTGTGTTCCTTTATTCATTTTAAAGCAGAAATGTGTCCAGGTTGTTTTCGCCTGGTGTGTGTACATTCTATTAACATATGTACAGCAATGAGTGTTGTGCAGTCATTAATTACATTGAATATCCCCCCCCTTTGGTTGCAATGACTCACAATGTAATATGTCGATAGTGGCTCTTGGTGCATCGCAAAAAGGCGCACATTAGCTGGCATGTAAAAAGTGGCAAAATAGTGTTCCACTATATAACATCGATTGTGGCGGCTGTGTGGTTAACAACCGATCCAATGAAGGAGTTAACCTCACGGTAACCGATATAAAGCGCTAAATGTTAGGCCAGTTTTTTACTTACACTGAAATTTATGCTACTTGTCATTGTGATGCATGGTGAACTCTCCAACTTTGTAGCAATTGCGCTGAGAAGGCAGAAAATTCTTATTAATGCCTGTAACTGGCGATTAATACTTGTGTCACATAAACACAAGGCACTCACCAGCTGTAACTTTCTATATATACAATACAAATGAGGGTACAGAAGTAAAAATAACACCAGTCTACCTCTATTGTCTCAAATGTGCTCTAAGCACCAAAGACATATAAAAAAACATCACTCTGTGGGGAGGGTGCAAATAAACTTTTTTCTTAGGTCAGTACCTTTTACCCAGGGTGAGGACCTCACCCTGGGTAAAAGGTACTGACCTAAGAAGAGGAGAGGAGGGAAGGTGAGTATAATTGTCCTTTAAGATCCGATCGTGGGTGTGAGGATAATAAAGTAATAATGCTTTTTTCTGTTGTATTCAGTTCGATCACCTGGACTTAAAGTTTAGTTCTTGAAAACAGTTCGCTAGTCATCTGACTGGCTTTCTGTCAAAACAGCATTGTGGCTGTCTGCCATGTACAATGCTGTTTTGACAACTTACCCTGGGTAGTATCGATAACACCCCTTAGCATCAATGCATCCACACCTTGCATTCAGAAGGTCCCTAACCTGGTGGTCATATGCTAATTATGACTTTCCAGATTACTTAATTGCCAACAGAATACAAGTCATTCAGAATTGAGAAAGCCAGTCGGATGACTAGCGAAACGTCTTCAAGAACTAAACTTTAATTCCAGTTGTCCTAACTGAATGCAACAGAAATGCCATGACCTGGATGAACGAGAACCCTCACAAGCATAATTGTGGTTTATTTGCATCATCCCCACTGAGGGATGTTTTTTATATGTCTTAGCTTAGCGCACAATTGAGACAATAGAGGTATACTGGCATTATAAATGATCCTGTACTCTCATTTATATACTGTATTTATGACAGTTATAGCAGGTGAGTGCCAATTTTTTTTTGACACAAGTATTAATTGCCTCTTTGGTACCCATCTGTGTGTCACTTTTGTATTTTGGATTACTATATTGGTCTATTAGCACACATTGGTGTGTCACCCTGCTCAGTCACATTTATGGGCCTTTAGTATTTAGTATATATTGGCTATTTATAAAGATTTGTTATTAGACTTTTCCTAAAATGAATCTTTATAAATACCACCCATAGTTTTCAGTTGGGAAGAGCAGTCTGGCCTCCACCGATTAGAATCGGAGACACCCAAATAGGGAATTCATGAATAGTATAGATAACAAAGTATAGTGACAGATAAAGAATTCACCAGTAACTGAAACAAGATTGATATATTTGGAAAATGCAGGCAGATAGAAACCAGAAACAAGTGGTACAAGTGTGGTGCTGATGCTACAGTTTGGAAATTGCAAGATAAAACACTACACTACAGACCAGATTAAGATCACATTGGCTCCTGGGCACTAGGCAGCTGCCTAGGTTGTCTTAATGAATGATCCTGCTCTTCTACAGACCTTCTTGTTATTTGCCTGTTGACAAAATTAGCAAATCTGTGCAATTTTTGCTTACTCATCTTTCTTTGCTTCCCAGGTGCTGGTGCGATAGTTGCTGCCATTGTTGTTGGAGTTATTATCATATTTTCATTGGTTCTTGTTGCTCTAAAGATGTACAACAGGTAATCTGATACACTGATAAATGGGAATTACAATTTTTGTGACCACACAGTGTGATCTGATTATATTTATTTATATTATATATATTTACTATTATATTTATAGCCCAGAAATAGTTTCTTAAACTAATGCCCTATGTATGCTTGTTCCTTTTTGTCCCTGTATAAATTCTTAACACAGTGAGCATTTCTGTGGGCAGATTCTAAGATTCTATACTAAACGGGTTACATTAAATTGTTCATTGGGAGGCAAGCTCCTATTTGTGCCATTGTGTGGGACACTATCACACCTGTCCCCAAACTATAAACACTTTACCATGACACCCCTAAAGTTGCTAGCAGGGAGAATCAGGGCAGTGTTATATAATTATAATAATAATTATCCAAAGTGCGAGAACATCAGGTAACTTTCTGGCTTATTTACATTGAGCCGCAACGCTACTTATTTACCCACAGGCACAAATCGCATACTGAATCCCAGAATGCTAAGTTAGGGTTGGAAGAGGGGTAAGAGTAACTACAGAGCTTGCTAGAGTTGCTATAATTATACATTATGTGTACTACAATGAGGTTTGCAGACATTGAAGAATGTTTTAACTCTAAAATACTATATATCTATATACTTTGTACTTATACTATTATATCATTATGGCACTCCTTGGTAATTTCTATTATCCTTTTAATTTATTATATTCACATCATTCATTATATATTGAGTGATTGTAGATGTTCCCTTGAAGGGAAATCACTGTTTTGCCCTTTACCTCATGCAGCAAAAAGTCTAGGTACAGTCTAGGGATTTCAAAATTCACACTTGCAGGATGTCCTGTGGTCTGCAATAAAAAAGGACAACCTTTTAATGTGACTCATTGAGGTGCTCTCTGTTATCATTGGCTGCTTTATCACAGTTATAAATACAGCAAATGAGCACCTGCAGATAAAAGGAAAATATGTAAATAAAATTAATGTGGCAGGGAGATGTGGGCATCATTTAGAAATCCCAGGCTTGCCTGTGCTCAGTGTACCTGAGGAAAGAATGAAATTGTCCAATGAGCTACTCTGTAACCCACTATACTGATAGGAATGCTGTTAAAAAGACAAATGATAAATAGGTACCAAATCTATTTTAAGTATCAAATACAGAGATAGTGCTGAGGAAGTTAACGCAACTATTTAAATGTTCCCACTGCATTCATGATTATTTATCCAATTGTCTGATGATAAAATAATTATGTTTCTGTTGTAGCCATGAGAATATACATGTCTTTCATCTGCTAATCATATTCAGTATTCATGGTGTATGTTGGGCGCTTTTTTTTATAGACGTACAAGAACAGAACGGGAATTGATGATGAAAAGCACCAAAGCTGCGACCACCAATCCAAGCACACGATGTAACAATAGTTTAATGACTCAACCCACCTCACTGACATCAGTTCCACCCGACATTCATGTAGAAAATCGGTGACAATGGAGGTGTCTTGGCCTTGGGAAATTTTACTTGTTTCAGTGGTTCACTATGGAAGTTAGTTTAGGACTCTGACTTGTGAATCCCAGCAATTAGAAGCTCACAATGTGAGAAAAGAACCGTAACTTTTGTGTTGCAGCTTCCCAGCTCTGCATTGATCAGGATTTATCTAGATTTGATCTAGAAATGCAGAAAACAGTGACATTTCATGTTACTGCGCAGTACCAGTGAGTATACTGGAAACCAGTAATACCTTAGTCATAATAGTCTAACCCAACTTTCAAGTTTTTCTAGGGAAATTCTCATTGCACAAAAACAAATTTCTGTTCTGCCCCTGGATAACATTCTTTGCACCGTTTTTGGAACAGGGTAAAATTACAGCTGGCAAATTTCTATTTTCAGAAATTAATAATATTGCTGGAAGTTAAACATTTAATCCATCAAATTTACAAATACTGGTGTGGTATAATTTTATTATGTCTCCTTTATTATAATCTATGTGGTATATTCCCTTTTTATACAAACTACCATTTTCTCTCCTTGCTTTGTTTTTAATTTATATATTTTTTTCTTTTTATAATAATTTGGATGTGGCACATTCCTCAATCTTTGATCTCAAGGGTAGAGCAGGATTATCCACAAAGCAACCTACTTATTAGCCAAGTAACTAGCAGGACTTAATGTCCTCCTAGTAAATGTGATTGGTGAAGCTTTGTTAAAATATTAAAAAAAAACACCTGAATGGTTCTTTTAAATTCCTCCTATGGAGCAAAATGAGGCTAAGATTAGGTACATAAGAGGCGATAGGCCATATTTATAAAGGCGCCTTGTTTCTTGTTTATTTTGCCATTCCTTTAACAGTTGTATTATTAAGATCACATTCGTACAATTACAGTCACGATCGTACATTTATGATTGCGATCGTAATTATATAAGATGACCTATACCATACCATCGCTGTAGTCCACTATCACATGGTATTGTACGGCTAAGCGTTCCTAAATGTATGTCAATCAGATAGACCAGCCGCAATGACAGTTTGGTTGGTCTGGTCTAAATATCAACGGATGTCATGAGAATAGCCACAGTCAATATGACTGGTTGTGTGGTCCATAGAAGGGAACATGTTCCCATGTTGCTAGAAAAGCAAAGGTCAGGTCTTAAAACAAATGTAAACAATCCCGCATAGCTTTATTATAACTAGTGACTAGTTACTATAACTAGTGACTAGGCAAAAAAGTTATAATACAAACTGTACTTATCCAACTCTATCTATTTGTAGAGTGCATTATGAATTTCAGAAAAAAAGAATTTCGTACCTTTCATACTAGAGTCTTATAGTATGTTTTTAGGAAGAATAATGTTTTATAAAACGAATGAACTGCAAATGCACAAAACCATCTGTTCAAGACCCCTTTGGAGAACAAATTAAGTTATTAGAAAATAATTGTGTTTTTTTTTTTCTTTAATTTTTTTCATCAATTAAAAACTTTCCATTAGAAATGCAAATTTGACTTCAATTCTGTTTTATAACATTGTCATTTGATTGTGAACTGGCTACACAGAGGACTTTATACACCAGCTCCAGCAATTCTGCCAAAAAGTAAGGTTTGTGTGCTAGCGCCCATAACACATTTACATGTATTTTACAAATACAAAAGAGTAAACACAGTTTTGAATTTCTGGGGCATATTTATTAACCTGTGGTATGATTGTAACTAGGCCTTTCATGACTAATATAGCATTAACATCTGCAACTTTTTTGGCATGGTAAGCCATGTGGTGACCCTAACAGGAGGGGGGTGCCAATTAATAAAATTTTTTAATGGGGATGATTAACTATGAGATCCTTTACAGGGACTGCTTATTGGAAATAAACAGAACAAATCCTTACCAATCTCTGCAAATTTGGTAGTTTTAGACAAAGTATCAGCCAATATCAGCAACACTTTTTACTGATCAGTAAACAGTCACGAGGATAATAGGGCAAAATTCTGCCATGTGTTTCAGTTTCAAAAAGATTTTGCTAATCTGCATAAAAATAGAAATAAAAGAAATAAACTAAAGTATGGAATCAATGTTTTAATGCTTAAGTTTGTCAGGGTTGGATTTGCTGAACAGTACACCAGGAAACCCCCATTTGGCCAATTTATCTACAGTTGCCCATAAAAGCAGAGAAATTGTTACAGTTTAAAGGGGAGTTAAAACCTAAATACAGTTTTTGTTATTTTCAACCCATAGCACTTCCTTTCTGTGTAATCCCTCACAAGAAATAGAGAGACGTATTTATAAAGATTAGTTCCATAATAAATTTTTATTCCAATTGTAATTTACGTTACGGCCGCAAAGCACTTTGCCCACTGTGAAAATTACCGCTATTAGTTGTAGTTATTAAAACTGGAATAAAGATTTGTTTTCGGACTTTGTTAATACCGCCTGAAGATTCAAATCAACTGATAACCCCTCATACCCTTCCCTGGCATCAGGCACCAATAATATAACCATTAGAATAAAAGGTAGACGCCCATGTGCACAATGTTTACTGTTACTGATAAATATGATATGCTATTTTTCTACACGTGCCGGTGGTGCCTCTATGTTCTAATATATACTTGTCATGGTATCTGTATTCCTTCAGAATAAAACAGATATAAAAAAAACAAAAAAACAAACCAATAACATATTACAGATGTAACATTGATCGTAAAGCATTATATGTCCTAGAATGCCACAAGGGGCCATATTTAGAAAGGTGCATTAACGTTAATGCCCTATAATAAACCTTTATAGTGGTTGGTAAAACAATCACTAGTAGAGGGTTTTTTTCTTATGGCGATGTACCCGGCGAAATTTTACGATTGCTATAAAGGTTTGTTATAGGACTATGGCAATAACAAACCTGCGTGTTTTCCAATGCAAATTAAGGTGGGTACACAGTAACGAGAATGGGACGATAATGTCAAATCTCACGGTATCTTCCCTTTCTTTTTACAGTGTGTAGTGCATTTCTATGCGCATTTCTGACATGAGGCCGACAAACGTTCGCTTACTTAAAGTATAGTTTATTTATAAAGCAGTGTTGGGGACACAGCCCTGTACAATAACAAAATACAATAAAGTCGCCTGCAGCTGGGGGAAATCTGCAGGCCCAAGCGTTCTCCGTATGCTTTACATACAAGTTTAGCCTTATTCCCAGGCAAGGAACATGGGGCCATATTTATAAAGCCGCGGTATCGGTTTTTAGCAATACCATAGGTTAGTTAATGTACAACCGAAAGTTTGTAATTAGCGAACGTTCGATCATAGAATACCATGCGGTAGTAAACTATTCTATGGGGATCGTAAATCTATGATTTGGTTAGTGAAGATTTACAATCAGTATCGTAAATTTATGATCGTTAAAACGATTGTTAATCTCCGATCGGTTTAACGATCGTACATTTACGATACCAATAGTTAAATTCACGGTATTGCTAAAAAGCAATATAAATATGGCCCAGGGTTCAAATGTAAAAACCAGTGATAATGAAAGTTTTTGTTTGTGTACGATTACAGCCGTAATTATACCATGCGATCATACATGTACGAACAAACATTTCTAAATCTACAAATGTTTGTTTGTACAATACCATGTGGTAGTAAAATTCCACAATGGTATTCAATAGGCGTTCGTAAATCTACGAATACAGTCGCAAATTTACAACCGAAATCATTGATTTATGGTGATTGTAATTTTATGATCGCAGCAACACAGAGTAAAGGCGCGGTATCTCAAAAGAGCAATGCAGTGCCTTTATAAATATGGCCCATGATGAGGATATCAATGGTATCATATGGCCGATCAATCATAAATATATGACCGTGGCCTTACATTAATGATAACCTGCTATATCAGAAGTTTCTGAAGCTGCAGGTTAGCAAATATGGACCCTAAGGAGGCCAAGGTGTAAAGATGTAGAGAGTGATCAACAGAATCAAAAGCCGAAAACATGTCAAGAACAATAAGTAGAGAGTTGTAGCCTTTAGATTTAGCATTAAGTAGATTATTGGTCACTTAATTGAGTACAGTTTTGGGGGTGTGCTTAGGGTGTAAGCCCAACTGTAGGTGACCAAAGACATTAGAAAGGTGGTGAACCAGTAGTTTAGACACAAAAAAGGAAGAAGAGATACAGGCTGGCAGCTGGATAGAGCAGATGGGTCCAGAGAGGGGTTTATAATAATGGGAGACACCACAGCATCTTTAAATGAGGAAGGAAAAATACCAGTGGAGAATGAGTTAAAGAGAGAAGTTTGGGCTGGTATAAAGCAAGAGGAGAAAAAGAGCAATGAGCTTAAAGAGCTGTTTGGAATAATGGGATTGTATGGATATGAGGGAGAAGTAATTTCGCTTGCCTAAGGACAAAGCACTCCTGACAATTTTACATTCTAGAAAATCTTTATTCTTACTGCTTATTCTTAGTTTATTTATGAAGCGCCACTTGGGGACGCAGCGCTGTACAATAACAAATACAAAAAAGACATACAAGGGGGATAAATACATAAATAGTTCAGTACATACAAATAAAGGTAAATGCAACAGTAGCAGTCCACATAAAGTAAGATATTAAGTTGGTGCACGCACAAACAACATAATACATTGTATTATGGCTTGAGAAAGGGAGTGGATGTTCCCGGAATGTCGTCTGTGAATTATTATGTTATGATGTCTCTTCAACAATAAATCCTATTGAGTGCTGCACAGCTTGACTGTTTTTATATAGTTCAGGACATAAATATATAAATTATATAAATAACTATATTAGTGCTAGAGCCTTGCTACAAAAGGGAAGGATGTCCCTGGCCCATAGAACTTATAATCTAATTAGGAGGGTAACATTCAGATGCAAAAAAATGGGTATATATGCAGGAGCTAGACTTTTGCAGTAGAAATAAAACAATCACATCATATACTGTGCTGGTTGCCAGATAGGTAGGATGTAAGGCTAGATTTATCATATATAGATATAAAGATATCATATACTGTGCTGGTTACCAGATAGGTAGGATGTAAGGCTAGATTTATCATATATAGATATAAAGATATCATATACTGTGCTGGTTACCAGATAGGTAGGATGTAAGGCTAGATTTATCATATATGATATAAGATATCATATACTGTGCTGGTTACCAGATAGGTAGGATGTAAGGCTAGATTTATCATATATAGATATAAAGATATCATATACTGTGCTGGTTACCAGATGGTAGGATGTAAGCTAGATTTATCATATATAGATATAAAGATATCATATCTGTGCTGGTTACCAGATAGGTAGGATGTAAGGCCATATTTAATTCACAGAAACAGGTGTGCTACTCACATAAATGTATCTCTCTTCAAAAGGGTCTCTTCTACTCCACCTCGTCCTCTGTGGATATCATATATCATTTGCAAAAATGTAGACGACCCTCAATTGTGCAAAACACAATATTTATTTATTACAGCTGTAATAAATATTGTGTTTTGCACAATCTGAGGGTCGTCTACATTTTTGCAAATTGAAAGGCTAGATTTAAACCTGCTAACTCAGGTAGAGAGGGGAATAGAATTCCAGAGGACAGGAGCTACAAGAGAAAAAGGTTTAAGGCGAGAGGAAGCAGTATGAGTGTGTGTGTGTGTGTGTGTGGGGGGGTGTCTGTACAAGAGATTGTTCTGTGATGATCACAGGGTGTGGGTGGGAAAATATGGGGACACTAGAAAGGAAATATAAGGAGGTGCAGCAGAGCTGGGATCCTGTTTATTAGAGAGCAAAACAATAAGTGTAGCAGAATTTAGTATGGACTGAAGGGGAGAGAGGTGGAAAGCAGGAAGACCAGTAAGTGGTAGGTTACAATAGTCCAGGCACGATAGGATTAGAGCATGCACAAGTATAGCGGTAGTTGGGAGAGAAAGGAACCTGCGGATTTTCACTATATTGCGAAGGAAAAAGTGGCAGGTTTTAGCACCGTAGTTAAAGGGCATGTCCACCCCCAAAACTATAATCCCCCCCAGTAATGGCCCCATCATGTAGTGTAATAAAATCCTTACCTCACATCCCAGCTCCATATGGTTCTCCTGTAGTCCAAAACCTGCCCACCAGAAGGATAGCAGAGTCCATATAGGACTCTGCCTCCTATCTGGCCTCCGGGAGAAGTTTGCATGCGTACTGCAGCCCTTCTCCCCCTCCCTCCCCCTCCCTCTCCCTCCCGATTAGGATTCCCTCCCCCTAGTGTAAAACCCTTTAGATATAACATTCCCCCTGTCCCCCCAGCCCCAACCGCTCTATTTTTATTTTAGAAAGTGCCCCAAACTTAACTTACCTTCCCTCTTTCCTCCGCCGCACTGAATTCCCAGCAGCCGCGTCCGTGATTGGCTGCCGCTCAGCCAATCACAGACGCGACTGCCGGTCCCGCCCCTCTGCTTGCATTTTCTCGCAAGCAGAGGGCCTGGCAGCGCGGCGGAGGAAAGAGGGAGGATAGTAAAGTTTGGGGCACTTTCTAAAATTAAAAATAGAGCGGTTGGGGCTGGGGGGACAGGGGGATTGATATATCAAAAAATAATTTCAAGGGTGGACATACCCTTTAATGTGGTTAGAAAAGGAGAGAGGAATCGATAATTATCCCTAGACAGCATGCCAATTTCCGGGGGCCCCCTAAACACGCACTTAGTCAGACACGTTACACACAGACTAGAACACATATTAAACAGACACATTTTGCACACATATACTATAACACTTATATTGCGTTAACCTGTATATACAAAATGCAATGGATTAGGATCCTGCACACCTAAACCAGGATAACAAACGAAGAAAGGCGCTGGGTGCTCCGGCACTGTAGCCAGCAGTAAATACATGCAAATCATGAATATAGCTGGGCACTCCAGTCTTAAAGGACAATTATACTCACCTTCCCTCCGCTCCTCTTCTTTGTTCATTACCTTTTACCCAGGGTGAGGACCTGAAGACCTATTGGCCTTATCGGCGACAAGGCCAATAGGAACGCACACTCTGCAACAAGCGTGCCTTCCTATTGGCCTCATCGCCGACGGGGAGGAGGGGACGGAGCCTACCAGAGCAGCGTTGCTCTAAGACAGTGCTTTAAGTTACGCGAACCCAGGGATGAGGACCTAGTGGTTCAGGTCCTCACCCTGGGTAAAAGGTAATGAACAAAGAAGAGGAGCGGAGGGAAGGTGAGTATAATTGTCCTTTAAGTGAATCAGCTTTTATTGTGTGCTGTATCGGAACCGATGTGGTTCCTTCTTCAGACAGTTATGAAGTAACAGTGCAACATGCTATATAGAGACAAAAATTCAAACAGTAAAGATGGCCATCTAGTGGTCAATGTCTATAATACATCCAAAAAGTCCATTACACACACTGACCTCCTGTGTATATAAAATGCCCCCAAAGTCCAGTCCACACACTGACCAATATATCTAAAATGCCCTCAATGTCCAGTCCACACACTGATTTCCTGTATATATAAAATGCCCCCAAAGTCCAGTCCACACATTGACCTGTATATATAAAATGCCCCCAATGTCCATTACACACACTGACCTCCTGTATATACAAATGCCCCCAATGTCCAGTCGACACATTGATCTGTATGTATAAAATGCCCTCAATTTCCAATCCACACACTGACCAGTACATATAAAAGGCCCCCAATGTCCAGTCCACACTGACCAGTATATATAAAATGCCCCCATTGTCCATTACACACATTGACCAGTATATATAAAATGCCCCCAATGTCCAGTCAACACATTGACCAGTATATATAAAATACCCCGAATGTCCAGTCCACAGGGGCCAGTCCCCAGACACAAGCACCACATGGGAAACAAGAACATGCCCCTCTGTCTCTATTTCTAGGAACGGAACTCCTGCAACACATTATTGCAGTTGCTGGTAAGAGATTTTTTTTTTGCTACTGCCTTTTCCTCACTCTCCAGGCCCCTTCCAAGTCTAGGCCTCATACTGGAGTACCCCCTTTACCCCCCCTGACAGCGGCCCTGCATGAGCGCACAGGACAGAAGCAGGCAAGAGACTTCTGAATAGGTCACAGAAATAAAAGATCCAAGAATAGTAGAGGGTGGCTAGGGCAACATAATCTGAGTGTCATCACTAGGACCAGAGATCTGCATGTGGATGGACTCCTCTTTATGTTGTAAGTAATGGGCAAAGTCCTGGGGAGAGTGGGGGAAAAAGTCAGAGGGCAAGGGGTGCAGAAGGGAGCTGAAGATAAAGAACAGGCGACGTGGGTTCAATTTGTTGTTATTTATATGTTCCCAGTAGTTTTGTTTTGCAGGAGCCCAGAGCCGAGACATTGCAGCATGAACTTGTAATGGAGAATGTCAGCCTCTGTACGAGACTTTATCCAAGCACGTTCAGCAGCACGCATGCACCTGCATATAAAATGGGAAGTGAGGGGGTTGAGCCACGAAGGAGGATTAGAGGTCCCTCAACTGCAGGAATGAGTTATAGAATTAGCAAGCGAGTCAGGGTCACACGGTCAAAAGGGAAGAGAGACAGAGATGAGGCGAGTGCCGGGATAGCTATGGATATAGTATCTAGAGCAGACACACAAGAGGCAGGGACAAAAGAAAGAAGAGGGTGTTGAGCTTGAAAAGTGATAAGATGATCGGAAAGCGAGAAGGAGCTAGATTCAAAAGATGAGACCGAGAGGTTTTTAGTGAACACAAGGATAGCCACTTCCTGGACCTAATGAGTACTAATGTTAGTTCACTGCTGAAGATTGAATGAGGATGCTTAGTGTAGGAAACGAGAGGGCCAGGAGAGGAGTTGTCAATAAGACAGTTTAAGGCCTCAGAATCAGGGCAGTCAGTAGAAAGATAAGCCAAGTTTCAAAGACAGAGAGGAATGCAGCCAGAGATCTTAATGCAATAAGCAGTTACAATATAAGCCACAGTCCTACTAAATACCACCCCTTACATCCCAAAATGAGGGAAGCCAGGAGGTTCATATTAGCAGACAAATATAACTGCATAACATCAAGAGACACTCATTCTATCCAAGCTTTTATAATGAAGCCAAAGCATAGACCTTATAATGGAGGTAACTCATTCTTATCACTTGGCTTCACATGATTTCTCTGTCTATCAGACAAGTTTAAAATTTAGTTGAAATTTGAATTGCCCAAAATTGATCTTACCATACGGGGATTGGCCACCTTTTCATGCCTCTTCATCATATACGGTAGCTTATTTCTTTACCCTCTCCATCATGGGGTTCGGACTCCGCTTTGCCCTACCTCTGCATTACAGAAGGCAGTTCTACACTCCGTTGCATGCTTTGGGAAATGCGTGTTGTAGGCTGGGATGCTGCTATATTGTTAATGATGAATAAGCTAAGAATTTAAAGGTTTTATTGATGGCTGAACCGTATTGAGACATAACCACTGAGCATTGCAGCTCCATATGCTGCAAGTCCTAAGTCCTGCCTATTGTGGTCTTGAAGAAAACATCAGGGCAGTGTATGACAAGTAATATTGACTAGTAAAGCTAAGCTCAGGGATTCTCCATCGGTGTACCTCCAGAGGTTTGAAAACCGCAACTGCCAGCATTCCTCAACTTCAGAGGGAAGCCAGGGAATGCTGGGGAGTTGCAGTTTTCAAAATATCTGAAGGGACACTATTTGAGAAAAAAGGTAACTGAGGGTCGCACTCCAAATCTTTAGAAATATTTATTATAAACCACACATAACCACGTCACAACGTTTCTTCACCTGAAGAAGGGGGCATTCCCCCGAAACGTTGTGACGTGGTTTTGGTGGTTATGTTTGGTTTATAATAAATATTTCTAAAGATTTGGAGTGCGACCCTCAGTTACCTTTTTCCTGTGAAATCCATCGGTTCCTAAGGGAAGAACCCACAGAGGTGTCTGCACCCTAGTTTTGGTAGAGTGCACCCTCCACATTGTTTATTCTGCTTACACTATTTGAGAAACCCTGGCTTAGCCAATCACATTTGAGTACAAATATGGCCAATAAAAGTCAATCCTTGCCAATTATAGCATGCAAAAAATCATCTGACCAACAGGACAAATTGATAGTAAAGTCGGTCCAGTTACCGGTGACTATCCTTGTAAAATTCCAGTGATGTTCCTGCCAGGATGTTCCAGTCCGGCAGTTTCTTGGTACGTCAGTGGCATGTATGGCCAGTGTTAGGCTTTTACTTTACAACCATTATTTGCTATGGAATTTGCAGTTTCAGATATTTCAATAATATAGGAAAAAAGCAAATCCATATAATGTCTCCCCAAAAAGCATAAGTTGGGTGTTGCCCCCCGTTTACAGTTAGTTTTGAGGGCTAGGACCTACTATAACATAATTTTTGTACTTTTTTAGTTTGTTGCTGTTTTTAAAGGGCAAGTCCACCCCCAAAACTAACTTTTTATATTTATTTGGCCCAAATAAGTGCTCCAAAACAAACTTTACAGCATGTAAATCGGTCCAGTGGTTCAAAAGTTACAGACCTTTGAGATATATATCAGGCTGCACTTCCTCTCCACTTCCACTTTAGATGACCCCGAGCTGCAGCTTAGAAAAAAAAAAAAAATTCTTGCCTGTGTTTGTGTGTGTCTCTCTCTCTATCTCTCTCTGGGCTGGCTGGCTGCAGCTGTTGATCCTGGATTTCTTCAGTACACATAACTTTACAGCTGTGATTGGTTGAGAGGGAAAATCCAGGGATCCAGGGGTCAGACCATTACTGATGCAACTTCCTCTGTTCTCACTGCTGGATGCTAACAGACATGCTCAAGAACATGAAAAGAACAGAGGCAAGGTAATGTAACCTGTCTCTGTTCATCGCTGTATTGGTCCATTGCTGCAGGATATTAAGCCAGCTACAAAGGTCTGTAACTTTTGAACCACTGGACCGATTTACATGCTGTAAAGTTTGTTTTGGAGCACTTTTTTGGGCCAAATAAATATAAAAAGTTAGTTTTGGGGGTGGACTTGCCCTTTAAGTCTATCAGGGTTATTCAATAAAAGTTCTTATCGTTTAAAATGGTGCTAATTTTGCTCTAACCAATCAGATATTAGCTTTCAAATGTTAAATAAGATCCGATTGGTTGGGGCAAAATTAGCACCATTTTTAACCCTTTATATTTTTATATATTTAAAGGATAAGTACACTATAAAATTAACTTAGGGTCAATTGGAAGCTGAAGCTTTAAAAAAAATTGCCATATTTCCCCCCCCCCACTAAACAGACATCTTGTTTGTCACTAGTTTTGCTAGCCTCGAAGCGCACGGACCGATGCGCATTACCGAATGAGTCTAGCAAATCCGGATCTAGATGAAAATCTCGACGGGCGGATCTAACTAATCAACTAGTGACAAACAAGGTGTCAGCAACTTTAACTCTACAAAGGTAGGCTCTGGAGGGGCTTAGGAGAGAAAAAATATGGAAAACGTTTTTTTTAAAGCTGCAGCTTCCAATTCACCCTAAGTTCATTTTATAGTGTACTTATCCTTTAATATTAACATTATAATGCATGTAATTCCCACAGAAAATTGTGCACACAAGTTTGAAAAATGGTCCGCAGAGCAACGTATATGGGGTAGATTTACTGAAACACCCCTTTGCACAGTAGCATGAATGCATCCTCTACAATTCCTTTTAAAAGGAAATACTATTGTGTCTCCTCCATAGTGACGATTTGATCCAGCATTTAGAATATAATCTGGCTGTAGTTGTAACTCACAGCTAGATACCACTCCTTCTCACCATCATAAAATATCAACTTCTACACCAAATACTTTGTAATATTTTGCAACCATGCAGTATAGATTTATTGCTAACCATAGGGGTATTTTCTGACCTCAATGTCAAATAACGTGTCAGTAAGAAAAATATTTATACCGATTGTAATTTTAGTGTTCCATAGATTATTTTCATAAAAAATATCAGCATTACCAAATCATGCTGTCTTTGTACAGAACAGTAATTAAAGGGCATGTTTAGCCTTCAACAACGTATATCAACGAACATCGAAATTGTGGCAATTTTAAGTGACAATTTTGGTATTTGCTAGCGTTAAAGGATTAGTTTACTCCCAAAGTGAACTTTTCCTTAAATGTATTGATTGAATCTCGGGGGGGATGAGGAGCTATGCCTTACCTCCCAGTTTTCAATCAATAACTCAGGAGCCAGGGCCTAAGGTAAGTATATTTATCTTTCGCACAATCCACTGCTGCAGAACTCCAAATCACCGACCGCTTCCTGTTCTAATTCTATATAGTGCTCATAATCATGCATTACAAAACAAATAAACAGAGAAACTGGGCAATAGATATTTTATTACACACAAACTATATGCATTTCAACAAAAGCTTTAAAAACATCTGGACATGATAAATGCGTTCTCAGATGCCCTGGAATGCTGTAATTGTGTAAAATAACTTTGGTATATCATATTAATCATGAAAAAGGATATAGTGTAAATAATAGATCTATATTTTCAAACACAGTACTGATTATGGTTATGACACTTTTTTGAGGTAAAATGACAATGGCACATTTAAGGGAGACATTAAACAAGCATATACGGTATTCTAAAAGGCACAAAGAGAATGAAGCAGCAGCAACAGGAAAACAAATGGAATACTGTACCTTGGGCATCTGTTATCATTGCTGTACTTCAGACTGAAGCAGCCCAAGTAAACAACACCAGACTTCCTGTTTTGTATGAACCAAAAGTTTTAAATAAGGTGATTTAGGAATAACTGTTTCCCACAGTTCTGAAACCTTAATATAAAAAAGAAGCATCATAAACATAATGCATCTAAAAAAAGAATAGCTGGAACTAGGAGGTGAAGTGAGCTACAGGCCATAATTTGTTTAGAAGCAAATCAGTTATTTTTTTTATCCTGAGGGCTCACTAGCCAGCACACAGCGCACACCAATAGAAGAGGATGGGGATGGCCCCATTACCTCCGCTGCCCTGCGCTGCCGACCCTTTTCGTAGCGCATGCGCTGTGATAGGGGTACATCAAAGGAACGGCAGCACATGTGCAGGGTAGCGTGCATGGATCACGCAACGTTGCGATTTTGCTCCAGTGCGCGATTCATACATGATTCACAGTGAGGCCTTGCCCTGACTGGTAAATTAATCTGTTTAAAAAGATAGTAGGGAATAAGAGTGTTTTAATTAACGGTATTCAAAGAATTATTTTTTTGTATATCTTTTTGTTATCTTTTTTGTGTAAAGGGGCAGTCACAGCAGTTAATTAACCAGGGTCTTGCCACGACAAAATAAAAATACTACTTTTTTAACTTTCTCTTAAAAATGTTGGATAAAAGAAGCAATAAGACAATATTAAAAATATAAAGAAAGAAAGTTCTGGATGCATAAGATATGTGCTCATTTAATTCCTATTCATGGATAGATTATAAAAATGTGCTTGTAAAAAATCTATGAATGTGTGACTCCCTGGGTGCCAATGATAAATCCTGTATATATTATGAATACTTGTAATTAATAGATAAGAAAAGACACTACAAAAATAGAGTTGGACTATGGAAATGTGCAATCATTTGTAGTGACTAAGGAATGTGCATTAAACACTGGAATGCCCCAATTACAATATACATTCTATAGTTTTAGCTAAACATTTTGATAACACATTTTTTAAATAACACATACAGTACTTACATTCTCTAAAAGCACCAATTGTTCTGTTACTAATGCTAGTTTAGAACTGTTATAGGGGCAGTTAGTAAAGTAGAAATGGAACATTGGGACAGGACAACTAGAGATGACCAGAAGTATATGTTTTATTTATATATATATATATGAGTGACAATGTCCGATAAGGAACAGAGACTTCTGGGTAATTTCCATGGTAGCTTTTAGGAAAGCTATATCTTTAAAAAGACTTTGTCCGATAGAAATCTGTACATGGTCCAGTGGACCTGGATTGCATACATATAAACTGGAATACCAAATGAGTACCAAGCTGGTGATACAGCTGTGAATTCACATGAACATAAAATACTGTTGCAATTTTTGCAGACACATCATCAGGTGTGTAGCTGCTGCAACTATCTCATTGTACTGTAGATATACCTTTAGTACTTGCATGCAGCCTGCTCAAGTTTTACGTCTTATACAAACAGGCTATCTTATATCTGTCCAATATGTGCACGGCACTACATCTCCCTCCATATCTTAAATAACATTTAAAAATACACAATGATATCACTGGCTGTTCAGTAACTTTTTTTTTTCCAGTAATACAAATTGCTCCAATTTAATGAATGCTGCCTACAAAAGTTACAAAGAAAAGGCAGTTTAATTGTTTTGTGGCAAAACCAAGATAAAAGCATGAAGTAAAAATGTTCTTTGCTTGGAGGTTGACTAAACTGACTTTATGACTAATATAATGATGAACGGTATACATGTTGGCATCTCCTTCAAAGTGGGTAATGCACTTAAAAGACAAAAAAATAAAAAAAACTTTAAAAGCAGAATGCAAACACAAATAGGTTTACATTGTTGTCAATTTGTGTAGACCAGTAACAGTTATTAGAAAGCATACATCATTTACATTAATGACAAGACTGACAAAGTTGCCTTTGACCTTGACTTTTGCGAAAACACAGAGTTTACTGGTTAGCCCAAATAACTGAAAACAAAGTGCTATTTTACATAGCAAAACTACATACAAAAACAGATAATTACATGTATATTTTACTGTGATACAGAAGTAATATACATGAGCAGCATCTTATCTAGATTTACCTAAAGTTCCTAACATAAATTGTATAATAGGGCAACTATTTATAGTAAATAAGTTAACAAATCTTTCACAAACATATATTCAATCCTGGGTACATATATATTTTCTCTATGTAATGTGATCAGTGCAAATCAGTACTTAGACTATTCAGAACACACCTAATATGGCTTATCTAAACACAACAACAGTACATAGACGTGTCCCTTCATTACGTTGCAATGTCAAGAAAAAAATAGTTTAAAGTGCATTTCAAAGGATGCCTCCCGGTTAGCAGGTTTAAAAAAAAAAAAAAATAAATTTAGAATTCAGTGCATTTTTACCGTAATATATGGTAAAACCAACAGATATTTTTTGAACAGTTAGTACAACATCTATGGTTTAATAAATAAAATTAGACTTAGTATCAGATGGATAAGCAAAATAGGGCTAAGTTTGAAAGTCCCATTGTTTTTAAAATAAATAAATATCCATATACGTAGGTCTTTATGTGCAACAAAATTAAATATAAAAAGTGAACCAGTTAAAAAGACCACTGGATTGACTATGCATATGAACTGACCCAATGTTAATAGGGGCTGTACTAATTCAGGGTTAGGCAACCAGTAGATATCCAAATGTTGAAAACTAACTCCCAGCATTCCCTTTCAGCAGAATGCTTGTAGTTGTAGAGGAATTCTGGGAGTTGTAGTTTTCAAACACAAGGAGATTTACTGGTTGCCTATCACTGTACTAATCCTTCTGCATTTTTATTTTTTTGAAAACTAAAATTTTTGTTCTGGTGGTGGACATGTCCTTTATTTACACCCTGTCCCCCCTTATTTCCAAAACCCTAAGAATGTTATATATACTTACCTCCCCATGGTCCCCGAAGTGCATAATCCTTGCCTTTCTCAGACATGCCTGTTCTCCCTAGTCCTTACCTTGTCTGCAAGCTCAGAGAGCTTTTACAGAGGAGTTACAGTGCAGAGGAGATTCAATGGTTTGCAGAGGCAGTCATGCAGAGTCAGAAGAAAGCATGTATCTGTATTAGATGCTGGCTTTCTTGTGGCTGAGAAAGGAAAGAATTATGAGTTTCAGGGACTGCAAGGGGGGTAAGTATCTATAATGATACGGGGGTTTTGTGGTGGTGATTGGGGGGGAGGAAGTATAGGTTTGTGTTATGAGAGTGGATATGCCCTATAAAAGATACAAAAATATTTTATATATGAATTTGATTATAAAATCATTCAAATAAAGTAATACATCATTTGAAAATGCTTGGAAATGTTATCATTTATATTAGTGTACAAACCAGCAAGAGGAGCACACTACTACTGTGAATTTCACAATTTATTAGCGCAAAAACAAAATACTACAACGTTTTGGGGTGATCACCCCGAAACGTTGTAGTAGTTGTTTTTGCACTAATAAATTGTGAAATTCACAGAAGTAGTGTGCTCCTCTTGCTGGTTTGTACACTGGATTGCCTGAACCCTCTGGGTAGGGGGTGTGGAGGATACCTACAGACTACTAGGCCAAAAGCCATCATTGGCGTGCTAGAGTGGCTCAAAATTGGATTGAATATCATTTATATTAACAGTCACCTCCCATCTCTTTTTTGGAAAGGGATGCCATTAGAATAAGTGAAACAGAGGGTCACAAACATCAGTTAAGAGGTCTGTGCGGGGGTGCATACCGGCCTTAACACTGTACTAACCAGTAGCCTCTTTACATGTAAAACATTTTGACATTTTATTAAGCAGGAGCACCCTTCTGCACAAAAATAATTAAAGGGTATGTCCACCCCCAAAACGATAATTTAGATTGATCAAACCCACCACAAAATCCTCCAGATAGTTTCAGTGTAACAGCAGTTCCCTGAGTGCTGCATATACTCTGAGAGCTTTGGAGCACGCTCAGAGGAAGGAAGTCAGGGTTGCTCCACTGAGCGTGCACCAAACCTCTCAGAGCATGCACAGTGCTCAGGGGAACTGCTGTAATACTCAAACTTTCAGGAGGATTTCCAGGAAACAGAAACACTTTTAAGGTGTGTAACAATCTTTTTTAGGGGGTGATCTAGCTATATATAATTAGCGTTTTACAGATGGACATGCCCTTTATAACAAATTTATACACATAACAATAAAATGTTTCATGCATTTACTGCATTTAATTCAATGGATATTTACACTCTGATTGACCAGACTCCTTTTGCAGACTTTGAATTTGTGCAATCAAAACTGTATTTGACCCCCTCAACAAGTACCTATTACTTACTGGTGACACATGGTACAACAAATACCCCTCAACAAGTACCTGTTACTTACTGGTTTCACATGGTACCGACACTGATAAAAGTAAAATAACAAAACAAATATAAATATAGAACCATCAATGTAATAAAATATATTATTAAAGTAGACTTTATAAATATATGGAATTTGTACTGTTTATATTCTTAAGAATTTTTTATTCTGTAACCCTTAGAAGCAATCTTACCTGACAAAATGGTTCCACGGATCAATGGTTGAAAGAACCACTTAAATTACTTCTCTGCTGAGGGGCTGCTCCTTTAAAATAGTTACATGGACTACAGAACATTTAGATCTGGTTTAGCTCCCAGCACATTAGTTAGAACACTGATATCACGCACTTTAGCAAATAAAAACATACAAATCCATAAAAATAAATACAGCATTTAGACCACTTCTAATATGATCACCTAGATTGTCTTTAGCTATATACAAATTATGAATAGTAAGAACTATATTTCCCTTTCAAGATATGTTTTCAGAACATTCTTTAGATGAATTTTGATACAAATCCTCTTCGGGATTAGTTTAGATCTGACGAAGGATGATCAGGACGCTTTGTCTGCACAATTTTCTGTTTGGGACCCTTCATTTCATCTTCCTCTTCTTCATTTTCACTTTCGCAAACATGTACCACCACGCTGGGTGTGGATTCTGTACCTGCATGGAGTTCATATTTTTCCCCTAGTGAAATGCACAGCACATGTTTGAATTAGAAAACTCCGCAAATCTTCACTTACAAATCTACACAGTTTGAATGGGAAAAATAAAGTTCTGCTATTTAGAAAAATGTGTGACTTTTTGCACAGGAAACTAGCTTAGTTAATGAGTACAGTAAAATGTGACTGGCAAAAATTAATGGACCTGAAGCAGACTACTTGCTGTGCTAGATTAAACTCACTCCAGCACTAAACAGTAAAGATTATTACATGCTATTTTTTGGATAACTGTTTTCCTAAGTATCGAACTATCTATATGATCAGCGAAAATTGCATTGCTGTAGGAAAACTAAACTCATAGCAAAATGTCTTTCAGATTTACAAATATAAAACGTAACTAACATTTTTAAAAAGGATAAACACGACACTGGAGCTTCTATTTCTCTTATAAAATTAAAGTACAGTTAATGTGTAGCCTTATATAATTATTGCTGTTGCCTAATTAAGTCACTTGAATTTGTTTTAAGCTTATAAACAGTTAAGGAATAACCCATATGAATGGGTTTAATGAATCAGATGAATCAGTTTAAAAAGGCGATTTCCAATAAATATGATCACTGCTTTAGGAGCGGCAACAATGCTTTCAAAACAAATATTTCGCAGGGTTTTAAAAAATAAATCTCTGCAGCCCCACATTAAGATTTCTGTTCCAACAATCAGAACTGATTATTATACAGCTGATGTCAACCTTCACATATAGCAACATCTCCCTGCCCACATCTTTTTTTTTATGTGTTTCTGCTGATAGGAATATACCATCATGTATTCTAAAATGCCTTCCACATCTGCACCAAATACAAACCTTGTATAACATGTTTCACTCCTTTTAACTACCATAGGTAACCATAAAACATAAGTGTTATAAAATATGAAAACCCTTACTGCATGCATTGTATATGCGTTTCTCTAGTAAAACGGATTGCATGATGAGCACGCTTTAAATATTCAGGCTTGATGGCAGTACATTTACTAGAATATTTCAATGGTTTCAATTTAGCCAAGTTGTTTATAGCTGAATTCATTTCAATAAGCCATGCAAAATTTAGATATGATCTGTACCAGATTCTAATGGGATTACATGGAAATGAAAATATCTCTTTAAAATTAAACAAAATTGAATTAATTTGCTGTAATGGTGATTAGCAATTAGTATGTATGTGCACTGCTTTGATGAACAGAATCCAAAGCCATCCGATCCAGATCTTTGCATGCTTACCAACATATTTCATTTACCTAAATGCAGTATGTCCATTTACTTAGAAAGAGAGTAACTGAAACAAATATTCTCCCCCAAAACAACTTCAATCATATTGACTAGTATTGGTATAAGTTTCTTCAAAAGGACACATAAAAGGGCCATTTCACCCTGAAACTGCCCCCAATTGTTTATGTTAAGCTTAGTTAAAGGCTATGTCCACCCCTAAAATAGAATTTTAATATTCTGCTCCCCCATGTCCCCCAGCCCCAACCGCATGTTTTGTTTTTTCAAAAAGCTCCCCAAACTCTTACTTACCTCCCCTCGATCCTCCGCCGCACTGCCGGCCCTCTGCTTGCGAGAATGCAAGCAGAGGGGTGGGACCGGCAGTCGCGTCTGTGATTGGCTGAGCGGCAGCCAATCACGGACGCGGCTGCCGGTCATTCAGTGCAGCGGAGGAAAGCGGAGAGGTAAGTAAGAGTTTGGGGAGCTTTTTAAAAAAAAAAAAACATGCGGTGGGGCTGGGGGACATGGGGGAGCAGAATATTAAGGGGGTTTAATGCTAGGGGGAGGGATAGTAGAACGGGAGGGAGAGGGAGGGAGAGGGAGAGGGAGGGAGGGGGGAGAAGGGCTGCAGCACGCATGGCAGGAATCTCCGGGAGGCCAGGTAGCAGGCAGTGTCCTATATGGACCTGCTAGCCTCCTGGTGGGCAGTTTTTGGAACTTTGGGGGGGGACTACAGGAGAACCAGATGGAGTTGGGATGTGAGGTAAGGATTAAACTACACTACATGGTGGGGCCAGTAGTTGGGGGGATTATAGTTTTGGGGGTGGACATGCCCTTTAAGCAAGAAAACAGCCAGACCATCTGGCGCTGAACAGATAACTGGAATTTTATAAAGCCAAGGTACCCCTGGTAGTCAAAGTCGTCACCTGGTGTTTACCCTAAGATCAAATATAGGAATACTGTGTTCCCTGGGAGAGGTACAAATAAATGGTGTAATAATATTGCATTAAAAGGATACCATACACACACCTTCTTGTATTAGTATAAAGAAATCGAAGTACTGGGATTGTACTAGCCTGAGCCTACCCATGTTTAGTATCAATTAAATCATAACCAAAAAGAATATGCAACCGAAATGTTATATGATGTATGGAATCTTATTATTATTAATGGTAAATAAACTTGGCTGTGATGGAAGACATGGAGACAGGTCGTAAATCTGGACCTTCCTGGACACTCTTATCTCATGCATGCCTAAGAAGAAGGTGTGGCAACCAGGGGTTTAAGAATCATTGTAACCCCTATAACTTTGTTCATTATGAGGGGCCATTTTGAATGGGATATGGATCTTCTTGCACGAGACACAAGACTTTTAGTGAGTAATTAGGGTCTGTGAATATTTGTAATCCTTTATATTTTTAAAACTGTACTGTATGTCTTTATTTGAAATATGATTTACTGTAATTTTGTATTATATGCACTGTTCACCTTTTGGAATATTAAATCTAACATTTATTTTGTTTTGTCTTTGATGCGCTAAAAACTCTGCTAGGAAAATCCCTAGAAAAATCAAACAAAAACCAGCATTTTCTGTAGATATCTCAGGAACCATAGCTCACAGACATTACTAAAGGTTCTTACACACGTGCGATCGCGGGGGCCGACCCGCGACACACGATGTGTACAAACATCTGTTTCGTCTGATAATCGGCCAGTGTTTGGGCACTTTATCGGCCGAAACGGACGCTCGTTCAGAGATCCGCCTGGCAGATCAGGCAACGATCCCTGAACGAGCGCCCATTTCTGCCGATAAAATGCCCATATATAGGCTGATTATCAGTCGAAACGCTGCCATGGATGTTCTGCTTATTAGGCTTTTGGGGCTTTAAAGGGGAACTGTGGTCATTTCCAAACAATTTAAGTTTAAATGAAAGGCCAGTTTCCAACCTTTAAAACGAGCCATCAACCACCTCTCTACATGCTCCACAGCCCAAGATATACAGAAATGACTGACCAGAAAGAAAGTTAATGGGTGGGAGGCTGACTTGTGACATTCCTGAGGCTTCTCCTGTACAGTGCCACCGGCGAGCACAGCCTCAGACTCCCTCAGTGTGTGAGGGAGACAGGAAGTCCCTCCTCCTCTCTGCTGTGTGAAGTCCTGACAGAGAAGGTAAGGGAATCTACAGCCCTTCTTTTTCACTGTATGAAAACAGCCTTTTCAGGCAGAGTTATCACTTAGCCTGAAAAGGCTGATTCCACAGAGTTTTCTGTAGGGGGGGGGGGGGGAGTCTGAGTAACCCACGGCACCAGCGAGTAGGCGGGTCTTAGATGCCCGCGAGTGGGCGGGGCCACATGGGGCTGTAAGATAATGGGCCATGGGGGGCCTGACACTGGAGGGACCATGGGGTCCATGAGTGGGAGGGACCAGGGGGGCTGCAAAAGGGAGGAGGAGACACAGGACAGTTTCAGAGCAGGAAGCAGGAAGTTTAGGGGACCTGGTGATGCTGCTGCCATATCACACACAAAAATGTAAATATTTTCAAAATTATGCAAACTAAACAATGGAAATAAATTGCAAAAATTCTCACGTTGAGCAATTCCTATCAATTTACCTCAAGTCATTTTTGGACCACAGTTCCCCTTTAAGCTCTGCTTTAAATAACTGGCCATTTATAAAATAACAGCTTACCTTTCTAAATGTACTTAATACTGGGTCAGTATACAACAGGATGCCTGAAATGGTCATATTAATGCAACCATAGCACATCAATTTTGCCAGCCAGTTCTGACAGCGAGATCCTAGAATTGTACTGTAGCTATGGTTAACACATTGTCTGCTGATTTGCAGACACCTTTAATAAAAGTAATTTGTAAGTAAATTCTCACTGAGAACATGCAATGCTGCTGACTCAAACATAGAAAAGATAATCAATGCACATTCCTAGGCCCCATGCAATATCATATTATCTGCACACTGGCATACTTTATAAACAAAGGGGTTTTAGTATACATTACTGTGATCACATGAATGAAAAGCCTTCCAACCACGTCAAGGTAACCCCAGTCTGGAAGGTCCTAACTTCTAACTTTTTTTTCTTCAATTACGATTAGCAAATTTTTGCATTTCTCATTCTTACACACTGGATCCATATAACAGGCTCTCTCACTTCCCCCCAGCCCTTTGGCTTTTTAAAATGAGGGAAGAGGCCATCCATCCAGTGCTTTATATTAAAGGCATAGGACCTCCCATAAAAGGGGCGTGTTGGGGGTGCTATAACCACATGGAAGCTTGACCTGGCTTCCAAATAAATACATACAATATAAGGATTGTGGAAGCACTCCAATTAGGCTAATTTACAACTAAATTTAGCAGAAGTGCTACTGATCTGGTCAAACATTTATACAAACATAGAAAAGATGCTGCTGACTCAACAGTGTCAACACTTGTTTGTTCTTGTTTTTCACTGTAAAAAAAATGAGGACACATATAAGGAAATGCATGCAGAAAATGAATACACCACATGATTCATTTTGAATCAGCAGTTAGATCAGTAATTTAAGTGTGCCAGCACCACCTATCCAGAACACATTTTGACCAGAATTCTGCAGGATTTTTAAAATACTTTTTCACTTTTCCTTCCTGTTTGTGGCCAACTAGTAGGTTTGTAATTCAATGCAAGATGTCCATTCTAATTATGTTAAATCATACCTGGGCCAAGTTTGGAGATGGCACACAGTAAATCATAGTTAATAACTGGAGTTGGATCCTCACTCTGCTTCCAGCCTACAGGAGGAGATGCTGGAGGTGATATCAAAAATTGCTTCATTGGCTGTGGAGGTAAGAGAAATGATTTCTCACCTTCCTCATTAGAAACCTGCACCTGGAATTATATAAATAGCACAGCAACATAAAATACACAATCAAATATTTTTTTACAGCTAGTTAAATAACTTATCCATTTGTAGCAAAAAAAACCCATAATTATCAGCATCTCAAAACCTAGGATAATGGCAAAAAACAAACAAACAAAAAAAGTCATTATTTATTTCCAAAGACTTTTAACTCCAACTAATACTTAAAGGGCAACTGTGGTCTCAAAACCAGTTATGGTTGAATGAAAACCTGTAGTATTTTCTTTAAAATGAGCTAACAATCACATCTCTGGCTGGAGCCTATGAGAAATAACATTGAGGTTAATGTTCAAACTTCCTGCTTCCAGTAGGTTGAGTGACATCACCTGATGCATGCTCAGTTAAGACTTAATGCTGGGGAAATCAGGAAGTACCTGGGGAATAAAATTGACAGTTGGGAAGGGGAGCCTATTAATGCAGGCAGAGGCTGCTCACATGTCTACAAGCTGGTCACATGGCTGAAAACAGGAAGTGTTTAAGCAGGAAGTAATATTGCTGAACCTTTCCGGCAATAACTTCTCACAAATTTTATCTAGAGATGTGATTTAGGTGTTATTTTGAAGGTAGGATGGTAGGCTTTTTTATATAATTCTTACTAGTTTGGAAGAATTTGAGACCACAGTAACCCTTTCAGTAAGAATTACTGTAAGTTTTAAACCAAAGTTCCATAATTAGGATGGCCACCTTTCCCTTTAAAAAAACATACTGTAAGGCCAAGTACAAGGGAATGTCCACCCCCAAAATAACATTTGATATTCTGATAAAGAAAGCCCCCAAAACCTTAGAATGGTTACTCCCATTGCCCAGAACTGCACACAAAGCTAGTTATTCAGCATGCTCCCTGCAGGCAATTTGCAGAGAGCAATAAAAGCTCAGAGATTTCATGCATGCTCATATGAGCTTTCCACTGCTCTCAATGGACAAGCCTCCAGGTACACTCAGAAGTCATTGGCTGTGACATCATACATTATGGCTGTGACTCTGGTTTAACAAAAAGTGAACAAGGAGTTTGCTAGTATCTGATGCATGGATTAAGCTGAATAATTAGCTGTGTGTGTAGTTCTGGGTAGTGTGAGTACAACAATCTTAGGGTTTTAGGGTCTTCTCTTTCAGAATATTAAATGTCGTTTTGGGGGTGGACATGCCCTTTAAATGTATGCTGTATGGCTATACTGAAATCAACAGTCTGCATCACACTTCTAATGAAAATAATAAACAGCCTTTCAGCGTGTATATTTCATGTGTTCAAAATATTTTGCAGCCCTATTAATAATTTTTGATACCACCAAAGCTGCAGAGATACCAGCTGGTACCGTCTGCAGGTGTGCAGATGCAGAGGGTAGCCTGCCAGACTGTTCCCAGACCAGTGAGAGTGCACCCAAGTATCATTAAAATCTCTGTACTGCACTTGGCTGGAGGGTTCCTGCAAGTACAAACACCCAGCTCCACACAGGCTCACTTCCAATGGTTAAGGAGGTTTAATTAACAGTTCTATATCAATCAGAAATCAAAGAATCCTGGAGCTCTTCATTTTCTTTAGTTTGTTCTGCTTTTCAAATAATAATGTTTGTAGGTGCTGGCATTAACAAAATAAAGTTATCAAAAGAGAGGTAACAAAATAGCTTTTAAATAAATTAAAAAAATAAGAAGGGCACTAGGTTTAAATATACATGTATTAAAAGCTCACAAAAATACATGGAAAGTCACAGAGAAGTGCAGTATGGGCAAAATATAATATACCGTATATACTCGAGTATGAATCGAATTTTTCAGGCTTTAAAATTAGCCTGAAAACCTAACCTCGACTTATACTCGTGTCAAGTCCTAATTTGGATCCAAATTCGGCAATTGCGGATAGTAACCAGTAGATGGCTTGGGAGCCCCGTGCCGTTCTAGGCGATGGGGCGATTGACCCGGAGGGGGAAGGCATCCCCTTCCCCTCCTTCCAGGCAGGCGGCGGCTGCGCATGTGACGCGGCTGCTTCCTTCCGGGTTCGGAGGGGCTGAAGTCTCGCGAAACGCGGCGCCAGCGTGACGTCATTACGCCACGCCTCGCTATAGAAAAGGCGGAGCCACGTGGTCACGGCGCCATTTTAGCAGCGCTGGTGACCAAAGAAGGATCTACCCTCCCACCCTATTATAAAGTTATTTGTAAACTAGACATTAACTAAACATTAACAGGCGCTAGAAGCCCAGAGTGCTCCCTCACAGCCAGTCCCCCCCCCTCTGTCCCACAGCCCGAGTCCCCCCCTCTGTCCCACAGCCAGCTTCCCCCCTCTCTGTCCCACAGCCAGAATCCCCCTCTGTCCCACAGTCAATCCCCCCTCTGTCCCACAGCCAGTCCCCTCTCTGTCCCACAGCCAGTTCCCCCTCTGTCCCACAGCCATAGCTCCCCTCTGTCCCACAGCCATAGCCCCCTCTGTCCCACAGCCATAGCCCCCTCTGTCCCACAGCCACCCCCCCCCCCAACCCCCCCCCCCCCCCCCCCCCCCCCCCCCCCCCCCCCCCCCCCCCCCCCCCCCCTCCCCCCCTCTATCCCCAAGCCAGCCCCCCTCTGTCCACAGCCAGTCCCCCAACTTGTCCAACAGCCCGTCCCCCCTCTGTCCCACAGCCAGTCCCCCCTCTGTCCCACAGCCATAGCCCCCCTCTGTCGACATAGCGGCGCGGTGTGGTAGCCGGGATATGAGGGTGGCGGGGCGGTTGCATGGTGAGAGCAACGCACATGCGCAGCACCCAGCACGGTGTCTCCGTGTCCATCCCCTTGTCTGCAGCCACTTGGGGGGAGAGAAGCTCTCCCTCCTCCCCCATCCGTATCCGCGGATACTTTCTTACGGGCCGAGAAACTCCCCCTCACACGCGCTGCACGCACATGCACACAATGAAAAAGCCACACACAAACGCAGGGACGCACACTTGCATTTTATTATATAGGATGTTATGTAAAAAGTAAAAAAAAAAAAAAGAAATTGATGATAAAAAAGTATTATGTTGGTGAAAGTTTGAGTCACGGCTGGCGGGTACACCCTTGTTGAAGAGGTTTATGGAGCCGTTACATGCCCTTTGGCAAGACAGAGGTTGGCATTCAAGCTGAGATCTACTGCTAGGTTGGTTAACAACAAACATGGTTATGGTACGCAAGGGTGTACGGTGGAAATAATATGCAAATTAATAAAGGGCATATTTATTTAAATTGATGCAAATTTATTAATAAAAGCCGTGGCCTATTTTGTTACCCAAAAAAGGAAAGTGGTTTGTGTCTTAATTATAGTGTTACGGTGTAAGAAGGTTATGGTGTATGGCTGACTGGGTCCCGTAAGTCTGTTTTTCCCCTCTGGGTCGTGTTAACCTGCATAGAAAGTTACAGGAGCTGATCTGCCTTTACACTTCCTGCTTCCTGTAGTCAGGCTGCTGGACTCACTCAGCACTGTCACTGCTCATCTGAATGCTGTAAATCTGATGGGTCTCCTCAGTTTGGGGCAAAAAACAGCTGCTAGTAAAGTGCAAATGACAGCTTGAAACTACAACTCTCAGGTTACATTTTTAACTATTGGGATCAGAGAGTCCTTTACTATATGGGGTCAGAGGGCCCTTTACTATATGGGATATGGGGGCCCTTTACAATATGGGGTTCAGGAGAATTGTAAATTATGGTAAGCTTAATTAAAAGTTTACTGAACCTTGCCACAAAGCATGCTGGGAGTTGTAGTTTCCAAACATCTGGAGTGCCAATGAATTGAAGGTTACTGGTACGTGATTTGGCTATTACTGTATGGGATTCATGTATGGGAATTCTGCTGTCCATTTAAGGGGCAACTAAAGCCTAAAAACAACACAGAATCAGAAGGCAGTAGTGGTGATAATTTCTACCCTTGACTTATACTCGAATCAATCAGTTTTTACAAATTTTTCAGGTAAAAATAGGTACCTCGACTTATACTTGAGTATATACGGTAAATGAGATAAGATTCTGAATCCTACCCAGAAAATGAAAACCATACTCTATTAGGAGTTAAAAGTTAACTTAAAGTGCAACTTACAGTAAGTGAAAAGCACTAGAAACAAAGAACATGTACACAGTGCACCTACTAACATGATCAAAGGTATAGCTACCCACACAGTCTCTATTGTTTCTGGCTGCTCCTATGTCTGTTTCAAGACATAATGATCATAAAGTAGAATATAAGTTGTTGGAGCCTCTTTGAAAACTGCAACCACTCCGGAATTTCTAAAAACACAAGTGCATTTATTGTGCTAACACAACATGTTTCGGACATCTAGGTCCTTTCTCAATTGTAAACAAATCACCAATAAACCACCATTAAATAACCATCCAGTGTGTAGTGAGATAGATAAAACAAAGGCTAGAATATTTCAAATAGAGAAAGGCTCCAGCAACTTATATTCACTTTATGACCCTACTCAGATGATGCAATGACTCCTCCTGTACCCACTGGGTAGCACACATGCCCAATAGCCATGCCTTAGGGACCAAGGATAAATAGCAAAGGCATCAAAAATTTTGCATGGTTACACACGTGAAAGTGCATTTTGATTGCACTTTAATACGCATTATTGTCTATTGATAGTGTGGCCGCAACCTAAGAGATGCTAGGTGGTGCAGTTCAACCATCCACTAGGGTAATTTTAACCATGCCTTGTTTTGGCATTAATTGCTCCCATGAATTATGCAATTTTTATATAATTTTTTGATAATGGATGATGGGAGTTGCAGTTCAATCACCAACCGGGACAATTTTAAAATTGTTAATTAATCAATCTATGGCCACCATTAAAATGTATTCCATTATCTTATCTGTTAAAATTCTTCTAAAATCTTTTATACCACATAGGCCTTTAATTACCTGTGAATAATGGCATCACATTAGGAATCCACCAATCACTTTAAAAAAGACCAGGCATCAAGTATACTTCATTATACACAGTTATTTGGCAACTACTCAGCTTTTATCTTTAAGAACCCTAGGATTAATATCATCAGGTCCAGGATACTTGTTAACATTTTGGCCTAATCTCTAAACTTCTTCCTGGATAAGCCATTCCCTTAGATTCTCATAGTACCAGATGTGGATCAGTTATAAAGGACCCCTCTCAATTATCATTTCCTTGCTTTTGTAAACAGAAAAAAAGAAGCAGTTTATATTTGTTTTAGTAGTTGTTCACCTTCACACAATGGTAAATCCTAGATAACAAATATATTTATTTTCTTTGAGAAAAATGTTCTACTATACCTGTGCAAAGTACAATTTTAACTTTTTCCCGTTAAAATCAGACTCATGTAGTTCAATTCGTGCCCTTGCTGCAGCTTCTGGGTTACTAAAGTTAATTCTCACTCGTCTAAAACTTTTAAACATCTGAAATGAAACCTGCTCATCATACACTGTGAAAAGAGCAGCAAATCTTTCCTGTAAACAAAACAAAAAACATCATATTACTACAGATTTAGAAGGAAACACAACTTAACCTTAAAATACCATATATACTGAAGTATAAACTGTGGCACTTATTTTTACCTGAAAAACAAGTAAAACAGATTGACTCGAGTATAAACTGAGGGTAGAAATTAGAACTTTATTGGTGCCAATATAATAATAGCAAAATCCAGTAACCCCCAATTTCTCGGCACTCTAGATGTTTGGAAACTACAACTCCAAGCATGCTTTGGTTGCTGGGAGTTGTATTTTTTGAACATCTGTACTGGCAAGGTTCAATATTAATGTTCCCTACAGTATGATCAAAGTTATTTGCCCCCCATAATAAAATAATAATCCAGTAATATAACACAATAACATGTATTTATCCACAGTGCCTTCTCCCCAACCCAACCCTCGACTGACTTGATAGGCCAACAACAAATGATACTCCAGCCCACCTCTAAACCCCCCCCCATAGACCCCAAATAAGAAGAAGCATATGGTTGCTTATGCTTTTTACCAGCATGGTAGGGCTGAGGTCTGAAAGAGGACGCTCCATTATTTGCTCCATAAACGGTATGGTGAGGGCTGAGAGGACATGCGTAACTTACATGCCCGACGTGCCTGCGTCTCCTGACTGCTCCGGTCTCCTTTGCGGCTGCTTTTTTAGGAAAGTACTGTACTCTGCACATGTCAGTTACTGCTCCGGTTTCCTCCCTTTTTTGCCTCCGGTCTCCTTCTACCTCTGAGCCGATAAGAACTGCTGTGACCCGAGTATAAACCAAGGCTAGATTTTTAGGTTCATTTTAAAATGAAAAAACCTCTGTTTATATTTGAGTATATATGGTACTAATACATAGATCCTTACTGCAAACCTTATATTACAATCTTATACCTGCAAACCTTATATTAGATATTACAATCTAATGTTGCATAATATAATCGGGAAAATGTAAAATTTTCCAGCCAATTAATGGAAATGTTGGATTGTATGTTAGATTGTACATAAAACCGGCCTAATGTATGGTCACCTTTACATTCTGATGTGCTCCCGACGTTCATGCAATGTCAAAAGAATTGCCTGGCCTGACTGAAAACATTCAGGCAGTGAATGTTGTAGGAATGTTGGAAGGGTAAACTCTCTGTTGAGACCTTTCATAGAGTCAGCAATCAAAAGTTGTATCTATCGAAGTACTGTCTGGCCCATATAAGCTTCCTAAATGAGAGTAATACTAGTCATACACATTTAATCATTGAATCGAAATAAATGTCCTAGCAATTTTACCTCCTGACATTTCGTATCCTGGCAAATTTGCAATTGAAAGTCGATTGCAAAAATGATCAGGACTGCCAGCTTTCTGAATGCCCATTGATTAAAAAAAAAAAAAAAAAAAGCACAGGAATGATGCAAGGTGAAATTTTTAGTGTGCATGTCCAGTGTAACAGTTTAAATATTTAAAAAACTGACTCCTGCCACGGTCATTGTCACTGATGTTTCAACGGTCACTGATTAACATATGTTAATGAAGAAGAAGGAGGTGTTTTAAACTGTCAATAACTGCTAGAAAGCAGTCAGTTAATGCATGAATGTCATTCTCCTTTATTCACTAAATGGCATTAACTTTTTGTAGGCAATTTAAAAGTAGTTGGTTAAAGAGGATCTGTGTTTATTATACAGAACCAAAGTAGATTTATTTGTGGATGTGCAACCTGAAAAATAAAGCCCTATTTTGGAGCACACAATGCCACTAAAGCAGAATGTGCTCCACAAAGGCTAAAGTGGCTATTTTAAGGGAATGATAAGCATGGAAAAACACATTTTTTATTACTATGCAAATAAACAGAAAATCTATAACAATATGGCACTCTGAAAACTGTTAACCAATATAACTTGGCAATGTTAACTTAAGGCACCTACCTTCTGCTCTTCCATTTCAAAGACAGAATCATGAACAGAACAAGCAAAAAGCGATGTTGGAAGGTCACTGAGATCCATAAGCTCCTCAAGGTCATCATCATTTTCTCCAAAAATCATCTCCTCCTCCTCTTCCTCCTCCTCTTGGTCACTGCTGTAGACATCAGAGCTTTCATTCCAGGATTTCATGGTGTCCCTTAGCATGTTTAATGTTCGGTCTATTTATCTTTAAAAGAACAAAATAAAGGTATTTCGGTGTTAGAATTATTTTTCATGCAGTTTAGAAAAAGCATTGACCCGAAATTAGTTTCACAATGCCTGGCTATTCAGAATAGAGGAGATTCTGGACATTTAGGTATTTCCCAAAGGGGCCTATACAATCTCCAGTCCTGTGATATCAAGATATTGTACAATCATTGGATCGTGTATGGGCAATATAGTGGGGCATTTTTCGCAAAATAGGGGGGAAAATTATTGGATGGTCATCTGATCGGGATTGGTCCGCATATGGCTCACTTAAGGAAGCCTCACGTCAGTCCTAGATTCAGCTTTGTCGATGATGGTGTTCTCCCTGCACATTATCAATGAGTCTTCTATTTGTGCCTTTCAATGCCATCAATGATGAAAAAGAACAGCCATACACAAATGCACCATCTGCAAAGTTTGTCACATAGAGTAGTTGTCAATGATTTAGAAGAGAGTGTTTAAGCAGGGTTTCCATTTGCTGATGGGATGACAAAACTATGTAGGTATTAAAAACTACAGATTAAGTGCAACTATTGCAGTTAGATCAAGATGGGCAGAAAAGTAACTGATAAAATCTGGTGTTGGTAAATGTAAGGTAATGCAGTTGTACAATAAATGGGTCTGTGTATCGTGAATCTCTGTTGAAATAGGACCTAGAAGTTCTAGCAGGAGAAAAAATGCTCAGATGGAGTAAGAATAAAAGGGAACTGTGATGTAAAAACGTCAAAAGAAAATCCTTTGCTTTACCTGCAAATCAAACCTTTGTTGAGCATTCTAGTATCAAGGTAAAGTTCATACACATGTGCAGTAGTGGGGTTGTCCTACGGTGTGTAACAGACATTTTAGCCTACGATCATTTAGTGTATGGGCGTTTGGACGGTGGAAACAGACGTTTGGTTGGGCCCCGTTGATAATCCGAACCGCGGATATGTTTCACTTAAAGGGAGACTGTGGTCACCATAAACGTGCCCTCTATTACAAATGAATACATCACCATGCTTCTAGCTGCAATCTATCCAGCAGTATAAGGGCTGGTGCTTCCTGCTTACAATTTCATGGTTATTCAATAAAAGTTCTTATCGTTTAAAATAGTGCTAATTTTGCCCCAACCAAACGGATGTTATCTTTCAAATGTTAAATAAGATCTGATTGGTTGGGGAAAAATTAACACCATTTTAAAAGATAAGAACTTTTATTGAATCTCCCTGTTTGAGCTGTGACATCACCAGCACCCATTGCTCCCTTCTTTAATAGTGGCTTGATTACGAACACTTTTACCTTACTGTTGGGACACTGGGAAGATGCTGAATCATAAACTCCCAAAACTCTTAATATATTTTTAAAGCTAGTCTGAAAATACAAAAAGTCTCACTCTAAGCTTTTCATAGACAGAGAATGTTTGCAGGCCTGTAAAGGTGCCCATACATACAGCTTACCTTAACACCGAACCTCAGAAATTGAATGTTGCTGGAACAGCCTTTCTGGATCTTCTTTTAAACCGACGATTGTAAAATGCATGGTAAAAGCATGAAGTCGTGATGGTATGTCAGCCGCAAAGAAGATCTGGAAAGGTGGTTCCTTGGGAAATTGATTGAATGTCGCTGGATCAGTCTTAAGATAAGCTGTAAAGTTTGGGCAGGTTTAAAAAAAGATTGCTTGGGGTGGCACAGATATTCAGATATTTCTGTCACAGCAGAGGAGCAAACAGTAAGTGAAAATTTACTGCCTATAATTTTGGATTCACAGAAGCTAGAGGCATCAGCTTAGACTTGTTTAAAATGCACAAGAGACCTCTTCAGTGTGTATTGTGGGATCTTGTATTGATGCCAAATTTCCCCTTTTATGAGGTCAATGGCAAGCTGTACACCAGGGATAGGCAGTAGGCAGATCGCAAAATATTTGAAAAAAATGACAACTCCAAGCATTCCCCTATAAGTACTCTGGAGCAAGGAAATGCTTCTGGAGATCTACTGGTTGATGTCCCTGGTGTGCACACATTAGAATGCTGGCTGAAGAGGTTGTTAATAGGCCATATTAGCTGACAATTATTTAACAACTGTACTTTTATTTGTAGCAATCAATAGCAAAAGGGGTATAGATTTAAAAGGATACATTTTTATTCTACATCTTTCTGTATAAAAATCCTGTATAAAAAAAAGGACATCATGGCAAATGGTAAAGTTTTAGAGAAGGGTAATTGAATTAATAAGGTTCAGACAAAATACATTTATCCACTCATAACATCATGTATACTGTAGGTACACAGCCAACAATCAGGCAACTATCCACATTCATTACTTATATATATTTATTTTCCCATATTCCCAAGTATTCATACAATTTTATTATAACCTAGGGGGTTTAATCCCTCTATCAGAAACGCTTGTGAATTGGAGACCCTCATACTCATAAGTATACTTAGGAGCCATGGAAGACCATTTTGAACTTAGCGAGGTCTAAATTTTAGTTTAGTAGTGGACATGCCCTTTAACACTGCTTGCACCTAGAGACACAAAATATAGCAGATTTTGCTGAAGTCGCCACAAATTCTAACTTTAGGGAGGATGAACTTAGGGTCAGGAAGGCTAGGCAGGAGGTTGTGGAAGGGGACTCTATTATTAGAAAGGTAGATAGGGTCATCTGATGACAAAACCCTACACCAGTGGATCATGTAGACAGCTTATTGGGTGTGGCTGGGTGTGACCTGATGCTCTTGGTTCACATGGGTGCCAATGACAAAGTTAGAGGGGGAGGAGAGGTCTTTAAAAATTATTTCCGAGAGCTAGGGGCCAAGTTAAGGGTTTTTGGCAAAAACTACTGCAGCCACATTCTAGGCTAGGGAGGCAGCAGGAGCTTAGGAGTATAAATGTGTGGGTAATGGGTTGGTGTAAGGAAGAAGGGTTTGGGTTTTTAGAGAACTGGGCAGATTTTCTGTCGGCTACAGGCTCTTTAGTAGTGATGATTTGCACCTCACTGATGGTGGTGCAGCTGTTTTGGGGGAGAAGATGGCTAGAGGGTTGGAGGAGATTTTAAACTAGGGTGGGTAATATCAGTCTTACTGGGATAGATAGCCAAGAGTGTGTGAGCAGTGTGTAGATTGGCCAGTGGTGGGTGGAAAGGGGGTGGGGCTAGCATAGGGAGGCATGTGCGTATAAATAAACTACAAGATCAAAATGTAAAATGTATGTTGGAAATAATGGCGTTGACTGAAAAGTATAATTTACTAGGCATAGCAGAAACATGGTTAAACAATTCTCATGACTGGGCTGTAAATTTAGAAAGATACTCCTTGTTTAGACAGGATAGAGAAAATAGGAAAGGGGGAGGAGTATGTGTTTATGTTAAACAAGAGTTGAAGCCCCATTTAAAATAAGAGATAACTGTCGATAAGGATGTTAAAGCGGAGGCAATATGGGTGGAATTGAGCAATTGTAAGGGTTACTGTCATTGTTATAGTGTCTGCTACAAGCTGTCAAATGATAGCAGGGGGAAGTAAGTCAACTTCATATGCAGATGGCAAGGGCTGCAAGTTTGGGGACTTTAATTACCCTGACATTGATTGGTGGAGTGGAACTGCCAACACAGAAAAGGGTGATGGATTCCTAAATTTGCTGCAGGATAATTTTCTATCACAGGTGGTTGAAGTTCCTACTAGAAAAGGCGCTCTGTTGGATCTGGTAATATCTAACATCGAAAAGCGTATTATAGATAAAATGGTAACTGGAGGCTTAGGGAATAGTAACCATGAAATAGTGTTGTTTAGTGTATGTTATCAAAAGGAATTGGGTTATTAAACACTTTTAATTTCAGGTAAGCATATTTTCCCAGGTTAAGAGATACTCTTTAGTAGGTCAACTGGGATGATATATTATCAGGTAAAGGTAATGAACAGAAGTGGACTGTTTTTAAGAGGATATATAAAAAATATTTCCCGGTGCACAGTAGTATTAACCGTATCTGGCTGTGTTACCCTCTAAATGCGAGGGCGGTGCTGGGGGTAAAACCATATCATAAATAAATATCATTAATCATAGAGGACAACCTCCCCTATGTCCAAGACCCCATATAAAGCACTCACACACTTGAGCCACCAATATAATAATCCTAGATTGTTGCCAGCAAAGTGATTTATTAATCTTCTATATTAATACCATAAAACCATCCCCACGCTATCACAATATCATATAAAACATGTATCAAAAAATACTATCAAAAACATTAAAGGGCATGTCCACCCCCAAAACTATAATCCCCCCAACTACTGGCCCCACCATGTAGTGTAGTTTAATCCTTACCTCACATCCCAGCTCCATCTGGTTCTCCTGTAGTCCCCCCCAAAGTCCCAAAAACTGCCCACCAGGAGGCTAGCAGGTCCATATAGGACACTGCCTGCTAGCTGGCCTCAGGTAGATTTTTGCCATGCGTACTGCAGCCCTTCTCCCCCCTCCCTCCCCCTCCCTCTCCCTCCCGTTCTACTATCCCTCCCCCTACCATAAAACCCCTTCAGTGCAGTATTCCCCCATGTCAACCGCATATTTTTATTTTTAGAAAGCTCCCAAACTCTTACTACCTCTCCTCTTTCCTCCGGCGAAGTGAGCTGCCGGCGCGCGTCTGTGATTGGCTGCCGCTCAGCCAATCACAGACGCGGCTGCCGGTCCCGCCCCTCTGCTTGCATTTCCTTGCAAGCAGAGGGCCGGGAGCGAGGCGGAGGAAAGAGGGGAGGTAAGTAGAGTTTGGGGGGCTTTCTAAAAAAAAAAATATAGCGGTTGGGGCTGGGAGCCCAGGGGGGATCTTATATTAAAAGTTCAATTTTACTGTGGACATACCCTTTAATAATAGGCAGATCGCTACTATCTACTGCTATATATAGCACAGACACAATGTAGCAGCTAAATCGTGGCAGCCAAACGCTGCAATAAAAAGTATCTGTTCGTTGACACAAAAAATATGTACATGGTTGCAAAAAGTGCCAATAGTATAGAACCCAGGGGCAAAAACAAGGGGTCAGTGTGTATTTAACCAACGATGCACCGAATACAGTCAGGCAACCGTCCCACGCCCGTACCCCTCCCAAATGAAGACTACACCCCCAGTACGTAGCTTCAGGTAGCACTAATTCCCTTACCGGGCGTTCCCGGTTTACAGGTACAACAAGGGTTGGTACATGGAGAATTAGCCGATCGGGATCCTGATTCGTCTCACCACTACAAGCGGCTTCACTATAGCATCCGGGACTTACATTTACATATAAAGTGCCGAACGGAACCCACAACAAGCAATGTAAATGGATCGATCTCACCCGCTCTTCCGCACTAGTAGTTCTTCATCCGGACTGTCCGCTGTATCCTTGCTGATCAGGAACTCCCTTGGAACTTAGGTCGGCGTTCCTCCTCCATTCCCTCGCTCACCGACGTACGTTTCACCTGTCTCCGCAGCTTTCGTCAGGGTGAAGAACTACTAGTGCGGAAGAGCGGCTGAGATCGATCCATTTACAAATGTAAGTCCCAGTTGCTGTCTTGCTATAGTGAAGCCTATTATATTAATATAATAAAAAATTTATATAATAAAATATTATAACGGATTATACTGGATAAAATACATCCTTGGGTCCTTAGATAAAACTTCAGTTTTATCTAGGCCATTGTTTCTTATTTTTGCAGATTCCTTCATGTCTGGAAGTGTGCCTCTGGATTGGAAAAAAGCTGATGTAATTCCAATATTCAAAAAGGGTAGTTGTAGATGAGGCACACACATAGGTTTAAGTGCTTTTAACTGTGACATTCTGTGAGGAATGACATTTCGTGGTTCCCCCCTTCCTCAAGTGCATGATTTTTGGATTTTGCTAAGGCTTTTGATATAGTCCCCCATAGGCGACTAATGTATAAACTAAGGTCTGTTGGGCTGGGGTGGCACATTTGTATATGGATAAAAAGTTGGTTGATGGATAGGATGCAGAGAGTAGTTGTTAATGGGGCTTCATCAATATGGACTAAAGTTCCAAGAGGGGTGCCACAGGGTTCTGTATCGGCAAGGTTTCTGGGTTTGCTGACGACACAAAGCTTTGTCGGCCAGGTTGATCTAGATAGATTGTCACATTGGGCTGCTAAGTGGCAGATGAGTTTCAATGTTGATAAAATCCTGTGTACAAAAAGGACATTTTGGAAATGGAAAGGGTTCAGAGAAGGGCAACTAAAATAATAAATGGAATGGGGGAGCTTAAATATGAAGACCAAAAGGATAAGTTACAATTAAGTTCACAAGAGAAAAGGAGCTTGCACGGGGATGATTACTGTGTATAAATACATTAACGGCTATACAACACTATCTGGGGCATTGTTCACCAAAAGAACATGTCAGAGGACACGCGGACATCCCTTAAGACTTGAAGAAAAGTTCGGAAAGGGTTTTCACTGTGAGAACGGTAAAACCATGGAACTGTCTTCCATTGGAAGTTATGATGGCAGGTTCATTGGATAGTTTAAAAAGAAAGCTGGATAAGTTTCTGAAAACAAGGAATGTTGCAGGTTACTGGTATTGATACATAAAGTAGAAATGATGCAGGGATATTTCCGATTGCCACTTGGAGGCAGAAAGGATTTTTTTTCCCCCCTTTTTTTCTGGTGGGGTTTTTTTTGCCTTCTTCTGGATCAACAGTGCCGGCTTCTCAGAATGCCGGGGGAGCGAGGGAAGGTAAGTAGAGTTCTGGGGACTTTCTAAAAATAATTTTTATGCGGTTGGGGCAACATATTTTATTATATGGGCAAGGGGTTTTATGGTAGGGGGAGGGATAGCAAAACGGGAGGGAGAGGGAAGGAGAGGGAGGGGGAGAAGGGCTGCAGTACGCATGCCAAACTTCTCCCGGAGGCCAGGTAGGAGGCAGAGTCCTATATGGACTCTGCTATCCTCCTGGTGGGCAGTTTTTGGGACTTTGGGGGGGGACAACAGGAGAACCAGATGGAGCTGGGATGTGAGGTAAGGATTAAACTACACTACATGGTGGGGCCAGTAGTGGGGGGGATTATAGTTTTGGGGGTGGACATGCCCTTTAAGAGCAGTATTTTGTGTAGTTTAGTCTTTGAGGTTGAATAGACAAACTTCCATCCAGTCCAACCTCTAAAGCAATATCTACATTTCCTGTCTGTTTATCCAGAAGAAGGCAAAATAGAAAACACCAAAATTATGAAAGGGAAAAAAATTCCTTCCCGACTCAAAGTGGTGGTCAGAACTAATCCTGGATCAACTCTACTTTATGTATCAATACCAATAACCTGCAACATTCCTCATCCAGATTTATTTTTTTAAACTATCCAATGAACCTTCCATGAGCACGTCCACTGGAGAAGCGGCGTTCGAGCGGGGATATGACCACTCTAAACAAATATATTAATGGTCCATATAAGAACCTTCCTGGTGCATTGTTCACTGATGGGTTATATCAGAGGACATGTGGACATCCTTTAAGATTAGAAGAAAAGAAGTTTCACCTTTAGCTTAGGAAAGGTTTCTTTACAGTGAGAATGGTTAAACTGTGGAACTGTCTTCCAGCAGATGTGGTAATGGCAAGTTCGCTGAATAGCTTTAAAAGTGGGCTGGATAAGTTTGAGAATTACTATATATACTGCAGTTCTGGTTGATCCAGGGATACTTTGCGATTGCCATTTGGAGTCAGGGAGGAATTTCCCCCCTCTTTTTTAGCAGGGTTTTTTTTTTTGCCTTCCTCTGGATCATCTGTTAGGTAGGGTTAAAGAGTAGGGTGTAAAGGTTGGACTAGATGGACGTATGTCTTTATTTTACCTCAATTACTATTTTACTATTACTAAAATATTATACTATTTATATATATAATTTACTATTTTAAGATACGTACACTCTAAAACAAATTAAGGGCAAGTCCAGTCTCTAAAAAACCTAGTTTGAAAAGAATGGTCCTTTAAAATAAGTTTAAAGCTCTTACCCTGTGTAACTGCCATTCCATTCCTGTTTAGTTCCCCCTTTTCACTGACAAGGAGGGGAGCAACATCACAACAAGCTCATTCCTCTCATCCTCTGTTTCAAGCCTGTTACAAGCAAAACTATCAGGGTTATTCAATAAAAGTTCTTATCGTTTAAAACGGTGCTAATTTTGCCCCAACCAATCAGATGTTAGCTTTCAAATGTTAAATAAGATCTGATTGGTTGGGGCAAAATTAGCACCATTTTAAAGGATAAGAACTTTTATTGAATCTCCCTGTATGTGTGCTCACTGCAGATAAGGAACCCCCCCCCCCCCCTTCCCCCAAGAGCAGGGAACTTTAAGCCAATCATGTGGCTTACATTGGCTACCAATCAGCATGCTCCATTTTTGGGACTTACAGAAAAACTCCTCCACACACAGTGAATCCAGTAATATGCTAGAACGGAGCTGAAATTTATTGTTGGTGGCTGCATCTTGCCTCTTACATGTGGATTGTGATTTAAACAACAGGTATATGTTCTAAAAGTTATTTTTCATTGCTAATTAGACTGTGTGTGCCATGCAGGGTCAAGAGAATGATTGATAGGAGAGGGAAGGGGAGCAGGTAACTGAAGATAGAACTTGCACTTAAAATTGTTTTTTTTTTTTTCTACCATGCATTTAGGGTCTCGGAGATGGAAAAGGTTCAGAAACTCTGTGTTAAAAAATTATTTTTGGGGTGGTCATGCACTTTAAGTGTAATTGGGAGCTGCAGCTTTATCTAATCATCTCCCTTTTTTTTATTCTAGTTCCCTTCTGAGCCTACCTGTGCTCATGTAAAGTTCCTGACATCTTGGATATTGATTGCAGTCATCTAAGCTCCGCCCCCGAGTGTGGATGCGACGTCACGGCACACGCGTCGTGACGTCAGCGCGCGCACAGTCATGCGCATCGCTGAACTGACCGTGCATTTTTGGACACACTGTGGAAGGAGATCCAGGAAGTCTCGGGGGGCAGAGCTTAGATGACTGCAATCAATATCAAGATGTCAGGAAATTTAGATGAGCACAGGTAGGCTCAGAAGGGACCTAGGAGGAAAAAAAAAAGTAAGATGGATAGTTAAAGCTGAAGCTTCAAATTACACTTAATTTGTTTTTAGGGTGTACTTATCCTTTAGCGTGTCCTCTAACATGTTCTATTGGTGAACAATGCCCAGATAGTTTATTGTATGGCTTGTTAATATATTTATACACAGTATGGGCAAGGACCCACTAGGGAGCGCGCAGGAATTGCGCGACGCAGCGAAATCGCAACGTTGCACGCTACCGTGCGCTGCGCTTCCTTTGATGTATCCCTATCGTAGCACATGCAATACGCACCAAAAATGGTGATCGCATGCGCTTTGAAAAGGGTCAGAAGTGCAGCGCACGGCACCGGCAGTAATGGGGCCATTCCCATTAAACTCTATTGGTGTGCGCAGTGCGCTGCGCTAAAGCAACGCACACAAAAATGGTCTAGTGGGGCCTAGCCCTAATCATATCCCCACACAAGCGCCTTTGCTCTAGTGAACTTAATTGTTACTTATCCAATCTGTCTTCATATTCAAGCTCCCCCATTCCTTTTATTATTTTAGTTGCCCTTTTCTGAACCTTTTCCGTCTCCAAGATGTTCTTTTTGTACACAGGGTTTTCAAAATTGCACTGCATATTCCAAATAAGGCCTTACCAATGCTTTGTAAAGAGGGAGAATAACATTTTTATACCTTGAATCTATACCTCTCTTTATGCAAGACAATGGGGCATATTTATAAAGGTTCGTTAACTTTTCACGGCCGTTTTCGCGGACATTAACGCATAAATCGCGTTTACCGCGATTTATAAAAGTCCGAAAACGGCCGCGAAAAGATAACGAAGCGTTAACCTTTCGCGGCGATACTTACCTGTTACCGCCACTTCTATTTATAAAGCGGCGGTACTGGTTTCGCTCGGCTAGTATCGGCTGTTTTACTTCGCCACCTTGAAGGTGGCGAAGTCAGCCGATACTAACCTCCCGCGGCGCGATACTAACCTCCCGCGGCGGGGATGGGCAGGCAACCCGCGGCGGGTGGTCGCACCCGCCCCGGGAGACACGCCCACACCCCCCGCGGCGGCAGCGGCGACCACCCGCCGCTGCCGCTTCCCAGCAGCCCCTCCCAACCCGTTCCCCGCTCGCGGCAATCTCGGAACGGGAGGCTAGGAGGGGCTGCCGGGAAGGGGCCGCAGCAGGTGGTCACGACCCGTTCGAGCTGCGGGACCCCTTAAGCCCCAAAAGGCTCTTGTCAGAGCCGCAAGGCACTTGTAAGTGCCGCAAAGGCCCTTACAAGGGCCGGGGAGGGGGGGTCCCGGTCGAGCTGCGGGACCCCCTAAGCCCCAAAAGGCCCTTCTCAGGGCCCCGCTGGAGGGAGCCTCCACCCCCCCAGCTCCCTCCCGTCCCCTCCCCGGGAGCGGCCGGCGGGGGGCTTGGAGGGGTTGCCGGGGAGGGGGTGCGCGGCGGGTGTTCGTGAAAGGGGTTAAATGACCATCGTACAACCTGTATATAAGATAGCACTGACTTATGAGTAGGTACACACAAAATATACAAAATACCTTTACGCCAAGAGCTGAGATCTATATTTCACAACTGGAAGGTCAAAGGCAGCTATAAACCACACCTCCGTTGATCTGCTCCATGTGAAGGACATGTATCCAGACAGGTTCCTGTTGCTACACAGTGATGTTAATGTGTACGTGACATGGACATATACACCACTGCGCCTTATTAACCTCTCCGGCTGCAGGTGATCATTGCATATTAAAAGTCCAAGGACACACCCTGCTCTATATGAGCGAGGAAGACATAAGAGAAAAGTAGATTGTGGTGTGTGCTTTGGAGAGATATTGACTGCAATACACCAATCCTGGTGTATAAGATCCTGTTAACACCTGTTGGGAGGACCGAATTGCATTGGACAACCATTACCTTATGGATACACAACTTTGAGGCAACAGATAGCTTACACCAACTTGACAAGGACAACACACTATACAGGTCTGGTCATTTCAACGTGAATTGCTGCAATGTCTAGGGGAACTGTGTTATGGCTACCTGTCTGTCTTCTGCTGTCTGCCAGAGTAATACACCGTGTGCCATGTACCCCATAACTCCTTACAATAAAGGAGTGATCGGGTACAAATTGGTGTTGCAGCGTTCTGGTAATACTATTATCTCCCGTCTTTCTTTGATATTCTGTTTCTCTTATTTAGCTATGGAGGCTGCTACGAAGTATGATTTAAACTTCACCTGTTCTCCTCGGTACCCTATTGAGAATCAGAAATCCCTCAATTAGAGCACCGCTCAGCTCTATCAACCCAATGACCAAACTATTTTAAACTTGATCCATTTGATGGGGTAACTAGGGAGTGACTGATTTGCAGAACAATTTAAATTGGAGCCACTATTATGGGATTGTGGGATGAAGTGCCTCGCTGTCAAGTCCTTAGACTTTTGCTCGTGGTAAAGGCCAGGCAGTATACAAGGATTTATTACTGCTACTTGACTACCCAATGCACTGATAATATAAAAATCTAAGCCTTTCGTTTTACAACCAATTATGATCTGCGCCTCATTTTTTCATCCTCGACAAAGAGTATATTAAAGGTAGTATCAATTCTTTAGGTAAACCAGGCATGAGAACGATGTTTGTTTATTGTTAGATTATTAGAGCAATGCTATGATAACATCTGACTGTGAGGTACCTTCTGTTAGAATATATTGAGGTACCATCACCACTTGACTGTGGCATTAACCTAGCATGGTTATTTCAAGCACAGTGTGGCAGGTGCAGGATTGCCGGGATTTTTTCATTAGTTAAGTTACAAAAAAATTCTCGTGGGAATGCTCTGTGTATCCTCCATGCTGCATGTTATATCATGTGTGTCGGGTGTTCTTAACCAACTATTTATGAATATTGTATTTAAGTTTTATTTAGTCTGTACCTAATAGCTTGACTTATCCCCTTGTTTGCATATCTACAATGGGGTATCTGTAATGGAAGACCTACAGTGGGACGTACAGTGGGCAGTGTCTTAATGAGCACTGTATATGAGTACACCCAGGCAGGCACTTGCCTATAGGCAAAGACCGTCCCAAGTGGAGCACCCAGTGGAATGTGATGGAAGAAGTCGCGCTAAATTGGGCACAGATGGCAACAGTTGGAGTCACGAAGGTGGACACCCGCGCTTAGGATCATAGACAGTGGAGTATGGAGACCTGAGCAGCAGAAGCACAGTGGGGTAGTGTCATAAAAGACTTTGGTGGAGCACAGTGGCAGTTTCTATGGGAACCTTAGTGAAGTGACAGTGGGCCATGTATATATGAGACCCTTCAGTGGAGCACAGTGGGCAGTTCTTTAGAGACTACAGTGGGAGCATCGTGGGCAGGGGCATAGGAGATCTGCAGTGGAGCACAGGTTGGCAGTGTCTCTATGGGAGACGACCTACGACCTACAGTGGAGTGCAGTGGGCAGTTGTCTATGAGACCACTATAGAGTAACACAGAGGACAATGGGCCCTTATTTACTAAAAGATCGTAGCGTTTCGTAAAATACCTATCGTTATCGTAAACATAACCACCGGGTGTTTAACCGATAACGACAGTTATTTACCCAAACGACCGTTATTTAGCGATAACGGTCGTATTTACGTTACCGCTGTATTCTCCTTTATCGGTAAAAACGTACCGCGTTAAATGACGGTATAAATCGGTCGTAAAACCCGTTGTTATTTTACGATACGATCTATTTTACGAATACGATACCGATCTTTTATAAATCGGGCCCATTGTCCTCTGTGGCTAATCTAAGCGTCTCATAGACACTGCCCCTGCACTCCACTGTAGGTACTGTCTAGGTACTCCAGAGAACGTGCCCCTGTCTCCACTGTCAGATCTCCTATAGACACGCCCACTATTCCTGCACTGTAGGTCTACCTAAGACACTGCCATGTGCTCACTTGAGGTTTCTCATATATACATGGCCCACTTGTATTCACAGTAGGTTCCCATAGTAAGAAACTGCCACTGTGCTCCACCAAAGTCTTTTGTTGACACTACCCACTGGGCTCTGTGCCGGTTCTACTATAGGCACTGCCACTGTGCTCCACTGTAGGTGTCCTAGACTCTGCCACTGTACCAAACTGTCATCTTCCATGACAATTTCCCTGTGATACACTGCAGGTCTGTTAGGCACTGCCTCCTGTGCTCAACTATAAGGGCTCTTATAGACACTGCCAATGTACTCCACGGTAGGTCTCCAATAGATTTACAGCCAATTGTAGAGTATGCAAACAAGGGGTAAGTGCAAGTATATACAGATAAATAGAAGTAAATACGGACCGGATTTAACGCGATTTCGGTAAAATAACGGTCGTTATCGGGTAAATAACGGTCGTTATCGGTAAAAACGGTCGTTATTTTACGATAACGACGGGTATTTTACGGATTAACGATAGCGATCTTTTATAAATGGGCCCAAGTCTAGAGAGCCTGCAAGTGGAGCAACAGTAAACAGTGTCTATAGAGACTTGCAGTGGAGCGCAGTGTCTATGGGAGATCGACAGTAAAGTTACAGGGGCCGTGGATATGGCCGAGTGGAATATATGAGGACTACAGTGAAGCATAGTGGGACAGTGTCTTGGAAGACGTCAGTGGAGCCAAGTGGGCAGTGTGTTTAGGAGGACCTACAGTGGAGCATAGTGGGAGTTGTTATGGAGATTTATAGTGGAGCAAAAGTGGACAGTGTCTATAGGAGAATTGCAGTGGAGAACAGTGGGCAGTGTCTATGGGAAGGTGTACAGTTGGTTACAGTGGGCAGTGTCTATAGGACACTAAAGTGGAGCACAGTGGCAGTTTGTCTCAGGAAGACCTGGCAGCAGAGCCACAGTCGGTAGTGGAATAAAAGAACTTAGGGTGGAGCACAGTGGCAGTGGGATATCGGGAGACTACAGTGAATTACACTGGGCGTTGTATATATGTGAACTAAAGTGAGCACAGTGGGCAGTGTCTTTAGGAGACCTAAAGTGGAGCATAGGGCAGTGTTATGGAGATCTGCAGTTTGTTTTTTTGATGCCCGAGAGAGGGAGAGAGAGCACAGTGGGCAGTGTCTAAGGAGACCTACAGGACCTACAGTGGAGTACAGTGGGCAGTGCGAGACTTAGGAGAGGAGGCACAGACGACAATGTATATAGGGACCTTGCAGTGGAGCACAGTGGACGTTTGCATGGTTGAGGACGACCTACAGTGAAGACAGGTGGCTGGTTGGTGGGCATGTATTTATAGAGGACTACAGTGAATGAATGGAAGCATAGTGGGCAGTTTGTATAGGAGATTGCAGTGGAGCAAGTGGGCAGGTCTATGGGGAGAGACACCCTACAGACCTACAGTGGAGTGGTCAGGGCAGTTGTCGAGACCCTTATAGAGGAGCACAGAGGACAATTTATATAGGAGACCTGAGAAGTGTGGGAAGCACCAGCGGGACACAATGTCTAAAGGAGACCTGCAGCGGAGCAAGTGAACGTGTATTGCTATAGGAGACACCTGCACGGGAAGCACAGTGGGGGGCAGTTGGTCTATAGGAGACTGCAGCCAGAGCGAGCACAGTGGGCAAGTGTCAATACAAGACTTATGGTGGCGCCAAAATATATGGTGGCAGTAGCAGCAGTAGTGTATAGGAGACCTACCAGGAAAAGTACATTGGGGCCTGTATATATGAGCCTACAGTGGAATAGTGATTGAGGCACAGTGGGAAGTTGTCATTTAGGAGACCTAAAGTGAATTGATGGATGTTTTTTTTGGATGAATTGACTGAAGCATTTTAGCGGCGCAGTGTCTGTAGGAGATCTGAAGTGGAGCACCAGTGTACAGGGTTTGTAAGAGCCCTACAGTGAGTTACGACCACTGTGGGGCGTCTATATACGCGACCTACAGTGAATACAGTGGGCCGGGTTAGGAGGCGACCTAAGGGAACGATCAGTTGGGAAGTGTCTGTCGGAGATACCGTGGAGCAACTGGGCAGGTCTAGGAGATTTATGTGGAGCACAGGGGACCGTGTCTCCAGGAGACCTGCAGTTGGAGACAGTGCGCACCGTTGTCTAGGGAGGACATACAGACCTAACAGTGAGAGCACAAGGACAGTTGTCTATAGGAGGACATGCAGTGGAAACACAGTGGACCAGTGTGTAAGCGAAGGGACCAAACAGGGCGAGTTACAGGGGGCCGTATAGATCTGAGACTTACAGTGAAGACAGTAGGCAAGTGACACAGATCGTATATTCACGTTCTGTGCATAAAATGCTCAAACTGCCACAGATCGTGAATATACGATCTGTGGTTTCCCCTTTAAAAAAAAAAAATCTGCCTGCACTAGGGGCGATCAGGGGGCAGAATTCAACTCCCCCCCTAGCCCCCTCGATCCCCCATCAGTTTTGTCTAAAACCGATGTGGTGATCAGGAGATAAAACTTACCTTTCTTGCAGGAGCCGGGACCAGCAGCCGGGAGCAGGAGAAAGAGCAGGTCCGTGCGATAAGGGAGACCCCGGTGACATCACAGGATTTCCTGCTTCTCCGGGGTTTTCCCTTAGGCTTCCCCTGGTCTGCCCTTGGTGGTGTAGTGGAGGTACTGCACTTCGATCTCCATTCAGATCGAAGTACAGTACCTGGTATAGTAAAGCTGTCAGTGTGACAGCTTTACTATACTTTTTGTGAATGGAACTCAAAGTTCCATTCACAAAAAATTTTTGTCTAAGGGGCATATTTATAAAGGTTCGTTAAATTTTCGCAGCCGTTTTCACTGACATTAACGCATAAATCGCGTTTAGCGCACCCTCCAGCGGGGCCCTAAGAAGGGCCTTTTGGGGCTTAAGGGGTCCCGTAGCTCGAACCGGGCCCCCCCCCTCCCCGGCCCTTGTAAGGGCCTTTGCGGCACTTACAAGTGCCCTTGCGGCTCTGACAGAAGCCCTTTGGGGTTTAAGGGGTCCCGCAGCTCGAACCGGGACCCCCCTCCCCGGCCCTATCAGGGCCTTTGCGGCACTTACAAGTGCCCTTGCGGCTCTAACGAGCCCTTTGGGGCTTAGGGGTCCTGCAGCTCGAACCTGGACCCCCTCCCCGGCCCTTGTAAGGGCCCTTGCGGCACTGACAAGTGCCTTTGGGGCTTAGGGGTCCCGCAGCTCGAACCGGGACCCCCTCCCCGGCCCTTGTAAGGGCCCTTGCGGCACTTGCGGTTCGATATTATCAGCATCTCAAACCTAGGATAAATGCAAAAAACAAACAAACAAAAAAGTTCATTATTATTTCCAAAGACGTTCTAACTCCAACTATACTTAAAGGGCAACTGGTGGTCTCAAAACCATTATGGTTGAATGAAAACCTGTAGTATTTTTCTTAAAATGAGCTAACAATCACATCTCTGCTCGGAGCCGTCATGAGAAATAACATGAGGTTATGTTTCAAACTGTCCTGCTCCAGTAGGTTGATTGACACACTCTGATTCCATTCTCAGTTCAGTTAGACTTCATGCTGGGAATCAGGAAGTACCCTGGAAAAATTGACAGTTGGGGGGGAGCCTATTAATGCAGGCGAGGCTGCTCACATCTGTCTACAGCTGGTCACATGGCTGAAAACAGGAAGTGTTTTAACAGGAAGTAATATTGCTGAACCTTTCCGGCAATAACTTTCTCACAAATTTTATCTAGAGATGTGATTTAGGTGTTTATTTTGAAGGTAAGGATGGTAGGCTTTTTTATATAATTCTTACATTTTGGAAGAATTTGAGACCACGTAACCCTTTCAGTAGAATTACTGTAAGTTTTAAACCAAGTTCCATAATTAGGATGGCCACCTTTCCCTTTAAAAAAACATACTGTAAGGCCAAGTACAAGGGAATGTCCACCCCCAAATAACATTTGATATTCTGATAAAGAAAGCCCCCAAACCCTTAGGGTTACTCCCCTTGCCCGAACTGCACACAAGCTAGTTATTCAGCAATGCTCCCTGCAGGCATTTGCAGAGAGCAATAAAGCTCAGAGATTTCATGCTACTCATATGAGCTTTCCACTGCTCTCAATGGACAGCCTCCAGGTACCCTCAGAATTCATTGGCTGTGACATCATACATTATGGCTGTGACTCGGTTTAACAAAAGTGAACAAGGAATTTGCTAGTATCTGATGCATGGATTTAAGCTGAATATTAGCTGTGTGTGTAGTTCTGGGTAGTTTGAGTACACAACTCTTTAGGGTTTTAGGGTCTTCTCTTTCAGAATATTAAATGTCGTTTTGGGGGTGGACATGCCCTTTAATGTATGCTGTATGGCTATACTGAATCAACAGTCTTGCATCACACTCTAATGAAAATAATAAACAGCCTTTCAGCGTGTATATTTCATGTGTTCAAAATATTTTGCAGCCCTATTAATAATTTTTGATACCACCAACAGCTGCAGAGATACCAGCTGGTACCGTCTGCAGGTGTCAGATGCAGAGGGTAGCCTGCCAGACTGTTCCCATACCAGTGAGAGTGCACCCAAGTATCATTAAAATCGCTGTACTGCCTTGGCTGGAGGGTTTCCTGCAAGTACAAACACCCAGCCCTCCACACAGGCTCCTTCCAATGGTTAGGAGGTTTAATTAACAGTTCTATAATCAATCAGAAATCAAAGAATCCTGGCGCTCTTCATTTTCTTTGTTTGTTCTGCTTTTCAAATAATAATGTTTGTGTAGGTGCTGGCATTAACAAATAAAGTTATCAAAAGAAGTCACAAATATACTTTTAAAATAAATAAAAAAATAAAAGGGTCCACTAGGTTTAATATACATGTATTAAAAGACTCACAAAAATACATGGAAAGTCACAGAGAAGTGCAGTTGGCAAAATATAATATACCGTAATCTTCGAGTATGAATCGAATTTTTCAGGCTTAAAATTAGCCTGAACACCTAACCTCGACTTATACTCGTGTCAAGTCCTATTTGGATCCAAATTCGCAATTGCGGATATCCCAGTAGATGGCTTGGGAGCCCCGTGCCGTTCTAGGCGATGGGGCGTTGACCCGGAGGGAAGGCATCCCCTTCCCCTCCTTCCAGCAGGCGGCGGCTGCGCATTGTGACGCGGCTGCTTCCTTCCGGGTTCGGAGGGGCTAAGTCTCGCGAAAGACGCGGTCTGCCAGCGGAACGTCATTACGCCACGCCTCGCTATAGAAAAGGCGGAGCCACGTGGTCACGGCGCCATTTTAGCAGCGCTGGTGACCAAAGAAGGATCTCCCTCCCACCCTATTAAAAGTTATTTGTAAACTAGACATAACTAAACATTAACAGCGCTAGAAGCCCAGAGTGCTCCCCATCAAGCCAGTCCCCCCCCCTCTGTCCCACAGCCCGAGTCCCCCCCTCTGTCCACAGCCAGCTTCCCCCCTCTCTGTCCCCACCAGAAATCCCCCTCTGTCCACAGTCAATCCCCCCTCTGGTCCACAGCCATCCCTTCTCTGTCCCACAGCCATTCCCCCTCTGTCCCACAGCCATAGCTCCCCTCTGTCCCCACAGCCATAGCCCCCTCTGTCCCACAGCCATAGCCCCCTCTGTCCCACAGCCAATCCCCCCTCTATCCCCACCAGCCCCCCCTCTGTCCCACAGCCAGTCCCCCCATCTTCTCCAACAGCCAGTCCCCCCTCTGTCCCACACCAGTCCCCCCTCTGTCCCACACCATAGCCCCCCCTCTGTTCACATAGCGCGCGGTGTGGTAGCCGGATCTGAGGGTGGCGGGGCGTTGCATGGTGAAGCAACGCACATGCGCAGCACCCGCAAGCACGGTGTCTCCGTGTCCATCCCTTGGTCTGCAACCACTTGGGGGGAAAGCTCTCCCTCCTCCCCCATCCTTATCCGCGGACTACTTTCTTACTGGACCGAGAAACTCCCCCTCACACGCGCTGCACGCACATGCACACTAAAAAGCCACACACAAACGCAGGGACGCACACTTGCATTTTATTATATAGGATGTTATGTAAAAGTAAAAAAAAAAAAAAGAAATTGATGATAAAAAAGTATTATGTTGGTGAAAGTTTGAGTCACGGCTGGCGGGTACACCCTTGTTTGAAGAGGTTTATGGAGCCGTTACAATGCCCTTTGGCAAGACAGAGGTTGGCATTCAAGCTGAGATCTACTGCTAGGTTGGTTAACAACAAACAGGGTTATGGTACTCAAGGGGTGTACGGTGAAATAATATGCAAATTAATAAAGGCAATATATTTAAATTGATGGCAAATTTATTAATAAAGCCGTGGCCTATTTTTGTTACCACACAAAAAGGAAAGTGGTTGTGTCTTAATTATAGTGTTACGGGTAAGAAGGTTATGGTGTATGGCTGACTGGGTCCGTAAGTCTGTTTTTTCTCCCCTCTGGTCGTGTTAACCTGCATAGAAAGTTACAGGCTGATCTGCCTTTACACTTCTGCTTCCTGTCTCAGGCTGCTGGACTCACTCAGCACTGTCCTCTCATCTGAATGCTGTCATCTGATGGGTCTCCTCATTTGGGCAAAAAACAGCTGCTATAAAGTGCAAATGACAGCTTGAAACTACAACTCTCCGGTTTACATTTTTAACTATTGGGATCAGAGAGTCCTTACTATATGGGGTCAGAGGGCCCTTTACTATATGGGATATGGGGGCCCTTTACATATGGGGTTCAGGAGAAGTTGTAAATTATGGTAAGCTTAATTAAAAGTTTACTGAACCTTGCCACAAAGCATGCTGGGAGTTTGTAGTTTCCAAACATCTGGAGTGCCAATGAATTGAAGGTTACTGGTACGTGATTTGGCTATTACTGTATGGGATTCATGTATGGGAATTCTGCTGTCCATTTAAGGGGCACTAAAGCCTAAAACAACACAGAATCAGAAGGCAGTAGTGGTTGATAATTTCTACTCACCTTGACTTATACCTCGAATCAATCAGTTTTTACAAATTTTTCAGTAAAACTAGTTACCAACCTCGACTTATACTTGAGTATATACGGTAAATGAATAAATTCTGAATCCACTACCCAGAAATGAAAACCATACTCTAATTAGGAGTTAAAAGTTAACTTAAAGTGCAACTTACAGTAAGTGAAAAGCACTAAAAACAAAGAACATGTACACATGCACCTACTAACATGATTCAAGAGTATAGCTACCCACACAGTCTCTATTGTTTCTGGCTGCTCCTATGTCTGTTTCAAGACATAATGATCATAAAGTAAATATAGTTTGTGAGCCTCTTTGAAACTGCAACCACTCCGAATTTCTAAAACACAAGTGCATTTATGTGCTAACACAACATGTTTCGGACTCTAGGTCCTTTCTCAATTGAAACAAATCACATAAACCACCATTAAATAACCAGCCACTGTGTAGTGAGATAGATAAAACAAAGGCTAAAATTTCAAATAGAGAAGCTCCAGCCAACTTATATTCACTTTATGACCCTCTCAGATGATGCAATGACTCCTCCTGTACCCACTGGGTAGCACACATCCCAATAGCCTCCTTAGGGACCAAGGATAAATAGCAAGAGGCATCAAAAATTTTGCTGTTGTTACACACGTGAAAGTGCATTTTGATTGCACTTAATACGCATTATTGTCTATTGATACGTGTGGCCGCAACCTAAGAGATGCTAGGTGGGTGCAGTTCACCATCCACTAGGGTAATTTTAAACCATGCCTTGTTTTGGCATTAATTGCTCCCATGAATTATATGCAATTTTATATAATTTTTTGATAATGATGAGGGAGTTGCAGTTCAACATCCCCAACCGGGACACATTTTAAAATTGTTAATAATCAATCTATGGCCACCATTAAATGTATTCATTATCTATCTGTAAAATTCTTCTAAAATCTTTTATACCACATAGGCCTTTAATTACCTGTGAATAATGGCATCACATTAGGAATCCACCAATCACTTTAAAAAAGACCAGGCATCAAGTATCTTCATTAATACACAGTTATTTGCAACTACTCGCTTTTATCTTTAAGAAACCCTAGGATTAATATCATCAGGTCCAGGATACTTGTTTAACATTTTGGCCTAATCTCTTAAACTTCTCTTCTTCCTGGATAGCCATTCCCTTAGATTCTCATAGTACCAGATGTGGATCAGTTATAAAGGACCCCTCTCAATTATCATTTCCTTGCTTTTGTAAACAGAAAAAAGAAGCAGTTATATTTGTTTTAGTAGTTTGTTCACCTTCACACAATGGTAAATCCTAGATAACAAATATATTTATTTTCTTTGAGAAAAATTTCTACTATACCTGTGCAAAGTACAATTTTAACTTTTTCCCGTTAAAATCAGACTCATGTAGTTCAATTCGTGCCCTTGCTGCAGCTTCTGGTTACTAAAGTTAATTCTCACTCGTCTAAACTTTTAAACATGAAAGAAACCGTGCTCATCATACACTGTGAAAAGAGCGCAAATCTTTCCTGTAAACAAACAAAAAACATCATATTACTACAGATTTAGAAGAAACCACAACTTAACCCTAAAATACCATATACTGAAGTATAAACTTGGGCACTTATTTTTACCTGAAAAACACGTAAAACAGATTGACTCGAGTATAAACTGAGGGTAGAAATTAGACTTATTGGTGCCAATATAATAATAGCAAAATCCAGTAACCCCCAATTTCTCGGCACTCTAGATGTTTGGAAACTACAACTCCAAGCATGCTTTGGTTGGCTGGAGTTGTATTTTTGAACATCTTTCACTGGCAAGGTTCAATATTAATGTTCCCTACAGTATGATCAAAGTTTATCTTGCCCCCCATAATAAAATAATATCCAGTAATATAACACAATAACATGTATTTTATCCACAGTGGCCTTCTCCCCAACCCAACCCTCGACTGACTTGATAGGCCACAACAAATGATACTCCAGCCCACCTCTAAAACCCACCCCCCCCTAACCCCAAATAAGAAGAAGCATATGGTTGCTTTATGCTTTTTACCAGCATGGTAGGCGCTGAGGTCTGAAAGAGGACGCTCCATTATTTGCTCCATAAACGGTATGGTGGGGCTGTAGAGGACATGCGTACCTTACATGCCCGACGTGCCTGCGTCTCCTGACTGCTCGTCTCCTTTGCGGCTGCTTTTTTGGAAAGTATCTACTCGCCATGTCAGTTACTGCTCGTCGTGTCCTCCTTTTTTGCCTCCGGTCTCCTTCTACCTCTGAGCCGATAAGAACTGCTGTGACCCGAGTATAAACCAAGGCTAGATTTTTATGTTCATTTTAAAATGAAAAAACCTCTGTTTATATATTTGAGTATATATGGTACTAATACATAGATCCTTACTGCAAACCTTATATTACAATCTTAACCTGCAACCGTTATTAGATTTACAATCTAATGTTGCATAATATAATCGGGAAAATGTAAAATTTCCAGCCAATTAATGGAAAGTTGGATTGTATGTTAGATTGTACATAAAACCGGCCTAATGTATGGTCACCTTTACATTCTGATGTGCTCCCGACGTTCATGCAATGTCAAAAGAATTGCCTGCTGACTGAAACATTCAGGCAGTGAATTTTGTAGGAATGTTGGAAGGGTAACTCTCTGTTGAGACCTTTCATAGAGGTCAGCAATCAAAAGTTGTATCTATCGAAGTACTGTCTGGCCTATAAGCTTCCTAATGAGAGTTACTAGTCATACACATTTAATCATTGATCGAAATAAATGTCCTAGCAATTTTACCTCCTGACATTTCGTATCCTGGCAAATTTGCATTGAAAGTCGATTGCAAAAATGATCAGGACTGCCAGCTTTCTGATCCCATTGATTAAAAAAAAAAAAAAAAAAAGCACAGAATGATGCAAGGTGAAATTTTTAGTGTGCCATGTCCAGTGTAACGTTTAAATATTTAAAAAACTGACTCCTGCCACGGTCATGTCACTGATGTTTCAACGGTCACTGATTACATATGTAATGAAGAAGAAGGAGGGTTTTTAAACTGTCAATAATGCTAGAAAGCAGTCAGTTATGCATGAATGTCATTCTCCTTTATTCACTAAATGGCATTAACTTTTTGAGGCAATTTAAGTAGTTGGTTAAAGAGGATCTGTGTTTATTATACAGAACCAAAGTAGATTTATTTGTGGTGTGCAACCTGAAATAAAGCCCTATTTGGGAGCACACAATGCCACTAAAGCAGAATGTGCTCCACAAAGGCTAAAGTGGCTATTTTAGGGAGATAGCATGGAAAACACATTTTTTATTACTATGCAAATAAACAGAAAATCTATAACAATTGGCACTCTGAACCTGTTAACCAATATAACTGGGCAATGTTACTTAAGGCACCTACCTTCTGCTCTTCCATTCAAGACAGAATCTGAACAGAACAAGCAAAAAGCGATGTTGGAAGGTCACTGAGATCCATAAGCTCCTCAGGTCATCATCATTTTCTCCAAAAATCATCCCCTCCTCTTCCTCCTCCTCTTGGTCACTGCTGTAGACATCAGAGCTTTCATTCCAGATTTCATGGTGTCCTTAGCATGTTTTAATGTTCGGTCTATTTATCTTTTAAAAGAACAAAATAAAGGTATTTTCGGTGTTAGAATTATTTTTCAGCAGTTTAGAAAAGCTTGACCCGAAATTAGTTTCACAATGCATGGCTATTCAGAATAGAGGAATTCTGGACATTTAGGTATTTCCCAAAGGGGCCTATACAATCTCCAGTCCTGTGATATCAAGATATTGTACAATCATTGGATCGTCGTATGGGCATATAGTGGGGCATTTTTCGCAAAATAGGGGGGAAAATTATTGGATGGTCATCTGATCGGGATTGGTCCGCATATGGCTCACTTAAGGAAGCCTCACAGTCAGTCCAGATTCAAGCTTTGTCGATTTGGTGTTCTCCCTGCACATTACAATGAGTCTTCTATTTGTTGCCTTTTCAATGCCATCAATGATGAAAAAGAACAGCCATACACCAAATGCACCATCTGCAAAGTTTGTCACATAGAGTAGTTGCAATGATTTAGAAGAGAGTGTTTTAAGCAGGTTTCCATTTGCTGATGGGATGAAAACTATGTAGGTTTAAAACTACCAGATTAAGTGCAACTATTGCAGTTAGATCAAGATGGGCAGAAAAGTAACTGATAAATCTGGTGTTGGTAAATGTAAGGTAATGCAGTTGTACAATAAATGGTCTGTGTATCGTGAATCTCTGTTGAAAATAGACCGAAGTTTCTAGCAGGAGAAAAAATGCTCAGATGGGTAAGAAAAAAGGGAACGGGTGATTGTAAAACGTCAAAAAAATCCTTTGCTTTACCTGCAAATCAAACCTTTGTTGAGCATTCTAGTATCAAGGTAAAGTTCATACATGTGCAGTAGTGGGGTTGTCCTACGGTGTGTAACAAGCATTTTAGCCTACGATCATTTAGTGTATGGGCGTTTGGACGGTGGAAACAGACGTTTGGTTGGGCCCCGTTGATAATCCGAACCGCGGATATGTTTCACTTAAAGGGAGACTGTGGTCACCATAAACGTGCCCTCTATTACAAATGAATACATCACCATGCTTCTAGCTGCAATCATCCAGCAGTATAAGGGCTGGTGCTTCCTGCTTACAATTCAGGTTATTCATAAAAGTTCTTTCGTTTAAAATAGTGCTAATTTTGCCCCAACCAAACGGATGTTTATCTTTCAAATGTTAAATAAGATCTGATTGGTTGGGGAAAAATTAACACCATTTTAAAGATATAACTTTTATTGAATCTCCCTGTTTGAGCTGTGACATCACCACACCCATTGCTCCTTCTTTAATAGTGGCTTGATTACGCACTTTTTACCTTACTGTGGACACTGGAAGATGCTGAATCATAAACTCCCAAAACTCTTAATATATTTTAAAGCTAGTCTGAAAATACAAAAAGTCTCACTCTAAGCTTTTCATAGACAGAGAATGTTTGCAGGCCGTAAGGTGCCCATACATACAGCTTACCTTAACACCGAACCTCAGAAATTGAATGTTGCTGGAACAGCCTTTCTGGATCTTCTTTTAAACCGACGATTGTAAAATGCATGGTAAAGCATGAAGTCGTGATGGTATTTCAGCCGCAAAGAAGATCTGGAAAGGTGGTTCCTTGGGAAATTGATTGAATGTCGCTGGATAGTCTAAGATAAGCTGTAAAGTTTGGCCAGGTTTAAAAAAAGATTGCTTGGGGTGCACAGATATTCAATATTTCTGTCACAGCAGAGGAGCAAACAGTAAGTGAAAATTTACTGCCTATAATTTTGGATTCACAGAAGCTAGAGGCATCAGCTTAGACTTGTTTAAATGCACAAGAGACCTCTTCAGTGTGTATTGTGGGATCTTGTATTGATGCCAAATTTCCCCTTTTATGAGGTCAATGGCAAGCTGTACACCAGGGATAGGCAGTAGGCAGATCGCAAAATATTTGAAAAAAATGACAACTCCAAGCATTCCCTCTATGTACTTCTGGAGCAAGGAAATGCTTCTGGAGTCTACTGGTTGATGTCCCTGGTGTGCACACATTAGAATGCTGGCTGAAGAGGTTGTTAATAGGCCATTAGCTGACATTATTTAACAACTGTACTTTTTTTGTAGCAATCAATAGCAAAAGGGGTATAGATTTAAAAGGATCATTTTTATTCTACATCTTTCTGTAATAAAATCCTGTATAAAAAAAAGGACTCATGGGCAAATGGTAAAGTTTTGAGAAGGGTAATTGAATTAATAAGTTCAGACAAAATACATTTATCCCTCATAACATCATGTATACTGTAGGTACACAGCCAACAATCAGGCAACTATCCACATTCATTACTATATATATTTATTTTTCCCTATTCCCAAGTATTCATACAATTTTATTATAACCTAGGGGGTTTAATCCCTCTATCAGAAACCGCTTGTGAATTGAGACCCTCATACTCATAATATCTTAGGAGCCATGGAGACCATTTTGACCTTAGCGGGTCTAAATTTTAGTTTAGTAGTGGACATGCCCTTTACACTGCTGTCACCTAGAGACACAAAATATAGCAGATTTTGCTGAATTCGCCACAAATCTAACTTTAGGGAGGATGAACTTAGGGTCAGGAAGGCTAGGCAGGAGGTTGTGGAAGGGACTCTATTATTAGAAAGGTAGATAGGGTCATCTGATGACAAAACCCTACACCAGTGGATCATGTAGACAGCTTATTGGGGTGGCTGGGTGTTGACCTGATGCTCTTGGTTCACTGGGTGCCAATGACAAAGTTAGAGGGGGAGAGAGGTCTTTAAAAATTATTTCCGAGAGCTAGGGCCAAGTTAAGGGTTTTTGGCAAAACTACTGCACACATTCTAGGCTAGGGAGGCAGCAGGAGCTTAGGAGTATAAATGTGTGGGTAATGGGTTGGTGTAAGGAAGAAGGGTTTGGGTTTTTAGAGAACTGGGCAATTTTCTGTCGGCTACAGGCTCTTTAGTAGGATGATTTGCACCTCACTGATGGTGGTGCAGCTGTTTTGGGGGAGAAGATGGCTAGAGGGTTGAGGAGATTTTAAACTAGGGTGGGTAATATCAGTCTTACTGGGATAGATACCAAGAGTGTGTGAGCAGTGTGTAGATTGGCCAGTGGTGTGTGGAAAGGGGGTGGGGCTAGCATAGGGACATGTGCGTATAAATAAACTACAAGATCAAAATGTAAAATGTATGTTGGAAATAATGGGCGTTGACTGAAAAGTATAATTTCTAGGCATAGCAGAACATGGTTAAACAATTCTCATGACTGGGCTGTAAATTTAGAAAGATACTCCTTGTTTAGACGGATAGAGAAAATAGGAAAGGGGGAGGAGTATGTTTTTTTTATGTAACAAGAGTTGAAGCCCCATTAAAATAGAGATAACTGTCGATAAGGATGTTAAAGCGGAGGCAATATGGTGGAATTGAGCAATTGTAAGGGTTACTGTCATTGTTATGTGTCTGCTACAAGCTGTCAAATGATAGCAGGGGAAGTAAGTCAACTTCATATGCAGATGGCAAGGGCTGCAAGTTTGGGGACTTTAATTACCCTGACATTGATTGGTGGAGTGAAACTGCCAACACAAAAAGGGTGATGGATTCCAAATTTGCTGCAGGATAATTTTCTATCACAGGTGGTTGAAGTTCCTACTAGAAAGGCGCTCTGTTGGATCTGGTAATATCTAACATCGAAAAGCGTATTATAGATAAAATGGTAACTGACTTAGGATAGTAACCATGAAATAGTTTTGTTTAGTGTATGTTATCAAAGGATTGGGTTATTAAACACTTTTAATTTCAGGTAGCATTTTTCCCAGGTTAAGAGATACTCTTTAGTAGGTCAACTGGGATGATATATTATCAGGTAAAGGTAATGAACAGAAGTGGACTGTTTTTAAGAGGATATATAAAAAATATTTCCCGGTGCACAGTAGTATTAACCGTATCTGGCTGTGTTACCCTCTAAATGCGAGGGCGGTGGCTGTGGGTAACCATATCATAAATAAATATCATTATCATAGAGGACAACCTCCCCTATGTCCAAGACCCCATATAAAGCACTCACACACTTGAGCCACCAATATAATAATCCTATATGTTGCCAGCAATTGATTTATTAATCTTCTATATTAATACCATAAAACCATCCCCACCTATCACAATATCATATAAAACATGTACAAAAAATACTATCAAAAACATTAAAGGGCATGTCCACCCCCAAACTATAATCCCCCCCAACTACTGGCCCCACCAGTAGTGTAGTTTAATCCTTACCTCACATCCCAGCCTCATCTGGTTCTCCTGTTCCCCCCCCAAAGTCCAAAAACTGCCCACCAGGAGGCTAGCAGGTCCATATAGGACACTGCCTGCTAGCTGGCCTCAGGTGAGATTTTTGCCATGCGTACTGCAGCCCTTCTCCCCCCCCCTCCCCCTCCTTCTCCCTCCCGTTCTACTATCCCTCCCCTACCATAAAACCCCTTCAGTGCAGTATTCCCCCATGTCTCCCAGCCCCAACCGCATATTTTTATTTTTAGAAAGCCTCCCAAACTCTTACTTACCTCTCCTCTTTCCTCCGGCGAAGTGAGCTGCGGCGCCGCGTCTGTGATTGGCTGCCGCTCAGCCAATCACGACGCGGCTGCCGGTCCCGCCCCTCTGCTTGCATTCCTTGCAAGCAGAGGCCGGGAGCGAGGCGGAGGAAAGAGGGGAGGTAAGTAGATGTTTGGGGGCTTTCTAAAAAAAATATAGCGGTGGGGGCTGGGAGCCCAGGGGGGATCTTATTTAAAAGTTCATTTACTGTGGACATACCCTTTAATAATAGGCAAATCGCTACTATCTACTGCTATAATGCACAGACCATGTAGCAGCTAAATCGTGGCAGCCAAACGTCTGCAATAAAAAGTATCTGTTCGTTGACACAAAAATATGTACATGGTTGCAAAAAGTGCCATAGTATAGAACCCAGGGGCAAAAACAAGGGGTCAGTGTGTATTTAACCAACGATGCACCGAATACAGTCAGGCAACCGTCCCACGCCCGTACCCCTCCCAAATGAAGACTACACCCCCAGTACGTAGCTTCAGGTAGCACTAATTCCCTTACCGGGCGTTCCCGGTTTACAGGTACAACAAGGGTTGGTACATGGAGAATTAGCCGATCGGGATCCTGATCGTCTCACAACTACAAGCGGCTTCACTATAGCATCCGGGACTTACATTTACATATAAAGTGCCGAACGGACCCCACAACAAGCAATGTAAATGGATCGATCTCACCCGCTCTCCGCACTAGTATTTCTATCCGGACTGTCCCTGTATCCTTGCGGATCAGGAACTCCCTTGGAACTTAGGTCGGCGTTCCTCCTCCTCCATTCCCTCGCTCACCGACGTACGTTTCACCTGTCTCCGCAGCTTTCGTCAGGGTGGGAACTACTAGTGCGGAAGAGCGGCTGAGATCGATCCATTTACAAATGTAAGTCCCTTTGCTGTCTTGCTATAGTGAAGCCTATTATATTAATATATAAAAAATTTATATATAAATATTATAACGGATTTACTGGATAAATACTCCTTGGGTCCTTAGATAAAACTTCAGTTTTATCTAGGCCATTGTTTCTTATTTTTGCAGATTCCTTCATGTCTGGAAGTGTGCCTCTGGATTGGAAAAAAGCTGATGTATTCCAAATATCAAAAGGGTATTGTAGATGAGGCACACACATAGGTTTAAGTGCTTTTAACTGTGACTTCTGTGAGGAATGACATTTCGTGGTTCCCCCCTTCCTCAAGTGCATGATTTTTGGATTTTGCTAGGCTTTTGATATAGTCCCCCATAGCGACTAATGTTAAACACTAAGGTCTGTTGGCTGGGGTGGCACATTTGATATGGATAAAAGTTGGTTGGGATAGGATGCAGAGAGTAGTTGTTATGGGGCTTCATCATATGGAAAAGTTCAAGAGGGGTGCCACAGGGTTCTGTATCGGCAAGGTTTCTGGGTTTGCTGACGACACAAAGCTTTGTCGGCCAGGTTGATCTAGATAGATTGTCAAATTGGGCTGCTAAGTGGCAGATGAGTTTCCAATGTTGATAAAATCCTGTGTACAAAAGGACATTTTGAAGGAAAGGTTCAGAGAAGGGCAACTAAAATAATAAATGGAATGGGGGAGCTTAAATATGAACCAAAAGGATAAGTTACAATTAAGTTCACAAGAGAAAAGGAGCTTGCACGGGGATGATTACTGTGTATAAATACATTAACGGCTATACAACACTATCTGGGGCATTGTTCACCAAGAACTGTCAGACACGCGAACATCCCTTAAGACTTGAAGAAAAGTTCGGAAAGGTTTTTCACTGTGAGAACGTAAAACCATGAACTGTCTTCCATTGGAAGTTATGATGGCAGGTTCATTGGATAGTTTAAAAGAAAGCTGGATAAGTTTCTGAAAACAAGGAATGTTGCAGTTTACTGGTATTGATACATAAGTAAAAATGATGCAGGATATTTCCGATTGCCACTTGGAGGCAGAAAGGATTTTTTTTCCCCCCCTTTTTTTGGTGGGGTTTTTTTTGCCTTCTTCTGGATCAAGTGCCGGCTTCTCAGAATGCCGGGGGAGCGAGGGAAGGTAAGTAGAGTTCTGGGGACTTTCTAAAAATATTTTTTATGCGGTTGGGGCAACATATTTTATTATATGGGCAAGGGGTTTTATGGTAGGGGAGGGTAGAGCAAAACGGGAGGAGAGGGAAGGAGAGGAGGGGAGAAGGGCTGCAGTACGCATGCCAAACTTCTCCGAGGCCAGGTAGGAGGCAGAGTCTTATGGACTCTGCTATCCTCCTGGTGGGCAGTTTTTGGGACTTTGGGGGGGACAACAGGAGAACCAGATGGGCTGGGATGTGGAGGTAGGATTAAACTACACTACATGGTGGGGCCAGTAGTGGGGGATTATAGTTTTGGGGGTGGACATGCCCTTTAGAGCAGTATTTTGTGTATTTTAGTCTTTGAGGTTGAATAGACAAACTTCCATCCAGTCCAACCTCTAAAGCAATATCTACATTTCCTGTCTGTTTATCCAGAAGAAGCAAAATAGAAAACACCAAAATTATGAAAGGGAAAAAAATTCCTTCCCGACTCAAAGTGGTGGTCAGAACTAACTCCTGGATCAACTCTACTTTTTATATCAATCCAATAACCTGCAACTTCCTCATCCAGATTTTTTTTTTAAACTATCCAATGAACCTTCCATGAGCACGTCCACTGGAGAAGCGGCGTTCGAGCGGGGATATGACCACTCTAACACAAATATATTAATGGTCCATATAAGAACCTTCCTGGTGCATTGTTCACTGATGGTTATATCAGAGGACATGTGGACATCCTTTAAGATAGAGAAAGAAGTTTCACCTTTACTTAGAAAAAGGTTTTCTTTACAGTGAGAATGGTTAAACTGTGGAACTGTCTTCCACAGATGTGGTAATGGCAAGTTCGCTGAATAGCTTTAAAAGTGGGCTGGATAAGTTTGAGAATTACTATATATACTGCAGTTCTGGTTGACCAGGGATACTTTGCGATTGCCATTTGGAGTCAGGGAGGAATTTCCCCCCTCTTTTTTAGCAGGGTTTTTTTTTTTTTGCCTTCCTCTGGATCATCTGTTAGGTAGGGTTAAAGAGTAGGGTGTAAAGGTTGGACAGATGGACGTATGTCTTTATTTTACCTCAATTACTATTTTACTATTACTAGTAAATATTATACTATTATATATAATATATATTACTATTTAAGATACGTACACTCTAAAAACAAATTAAAGGGCAAGTCCAGTCTCTAAAAACCTAGTTTGAAAAGAATGGTCCTTTAAAATAAGTTTAAAGCTCTTACCCTGTGTAACTGCCATTCCATTCCTGTTTAGTCCCCCCTTTTCACTGACAAGGAGGGAGCAACATCACACAAGCTCATTCCTCTCATCCTCTGTTTCAAGCCTTTACAACAAAACTATCAGGGTTATTCAATAAAAGTTCTTATCGTTTAAAACGGTGCTAATTTTGCCCCAACCAATCAATGTTAGCTTTCAAATGTTAAATAAGATCTGATTGGTTGGGGCAAAATTAGCACCATTTTAAGGATAAGAACTTTTATTGAATCTCCCTGTATGTGTGCTCACTGCAGATAAGGAACCCCCCCCCCTCCCTTCCAAGAAGAGCAGGGAACTTTAACCAATCATGTGGCTTACTTGGCTACCAATCAGCATGCTCCATTTTGGGACTTACAGAAAAACTCCTCCACACACAGTGAATCCAGTAATATGCTAGAACGGAGCTGAAATTTATTGTTGGTGGCTGCATCTTGCCTCTTACATGTGGATTGTGATTTAAACAACAGTTATTGTTCAAAAAGTTATTTTTCATTGCTAATTAGACTGTGTGTGCCATGCAGGGTCAAGAGAATGATTGATAGGAGAGGGAAGGGGAGCAGGTAACTGAAGATAGAACTTGCACTTAAAATTGTTTTTTTTTTTTTCTCTACCATGCTTTTAGGGTCTCGGAGATGGAAAAGGTTCAGAAACTCTGTGTTAAAAAATTATTTTTGGGTGGTCATTGCACTTTAAGTGTAATTGGGAGCGCAGCTTAATCTAATCATCTCCCTTTTTTTTATTCTAGTTCCCTTCTGAGCCTACCTGTGCTCATGTAAAGTTCCTGACATCTTGGATATTGATTGCAGTCATCTAAGCTCCCGCCCCCGAGTGTGGATGCGACGTCACGGCACACGCGTCGTGACTTCAGCGCGCGCACAGTCATGCGCATCGCTGAACTGACCGTGCATTTTTGGACACACTGTGGAAGGAGATCCAGGAAGTCTCGGGGGGCAGAGCTTAGATGACTGCAATCAATATCAATGTCAGGAAATTTAGATGAGCACAGGTAGGCTCAGAAGACCTAGGAGGAAAAAAAAAAGTAAGATGGATAGTTAAAGCTGAAGCTTCAAATTACACTTAATTTGTTTTTAGGGTGTACTTATCCTTTAGCGTGTCCTCTAACATGTTCTATTGGTGAACAATGCCCAGATAGTTTATTGTATGGCTTGTTAATATATTTATACACAGTATGGGCAAGGACCCCCTAGGGAGCGCGCAGAATTGCGCGACGCAGCGAAATCGCAACGTTGCACGCTACCGTGCGCTGCCGCTTCCTTTGATGTATCCCTATCGTAGCACATGCAATACGCACCAAATGGTATCGCATGCGCTTTGAAAAGGGTCAGAGTGCAGCGCACGGCACCGGCAGTAATGGGGCCATTCCCATTAAACTCTATTGGTGTGCGCAGTGCGCTGCGCTAAAGCAACGCACACAAAAATGGCTAGTGGGGCCTAGCCCTAATCATATCCCCACACAAGCGCCTTTGCTCTAGTGAACTTAATTGTTACTTATCCAATCTGTCTTCATATTCAAGCTCCCCCATTCCTTTTATTATTTTAGTTGCCCTTTCTGAACCTTTCCCGTCTCCAAGATGTTCTTTTTGTACACAGGGTTTTCAAAATTGCAGCATGCATTTCCAAATAAGGCCTTACCAATGCTTTGTAAAGAGGGAGAATAACATTTTTATACCTTGATCTATACCTCTCTTTATGCAAGACAATGGGCATATTTATAAAGGTTCGTTAACTTTCACGGCCGTTTTCGCGGACATTAACGCATAAATCGCGTTTACCGCGATTTATAAAAGTCCGAAAAGCCCGCGAAAAGATAACGAACGTTAACCTTTCGCGCGATACTTACTGTTTACCGCCACTTCTATTTATAAAGCGGCGGTACTGGTTTCGCTCGGCTATTATCGGCTGTTTTACTTCGCCACCTTGAAGGTGGCGAAGTCAGCCGATACTAACCTCCGCGGCGCGATTAACCTCCCGCGCGGGGATGGGCAGGCAACCCGCGGCGGGTGGTCGCACCCCCCGGAGACACGCCCACACCCCCCCGCGGCGGCAGCGGCGACCACCCGCCGCTGCCGCTTCCCAGCACCCCTCCCAACCCGTTCCCCGCTCGCGGCAATCTCGGAACGGGAGCTAGGAGGGGCTGCCGGGAAGGGGCCGCAGCAGGTGGTCACGACCACCCGCCGCGCACCCCCTCCCCGGCACCCCTCCAAGCCCCCCGCCCCGGCCGCTCCCGGGGGGACGGGAGGGAGCCGCTGGGGGGGTGGAGGCTCCCTCCAGCGGGGGCCCTGAGAAGGGCCTTTTGGGCTTAGGGGGTCCCGCACTCGAACCGGGACCCCCCCTCCCCGGCCTTTGTAAGGCCTTTGCGCACTACAAGTGCCCTTGCGGCTCTGACAGAGCCTTTTGGGGCTTAAGGGGTCCCGCGCTCGAACCGGGACCCCCCTCCCCGGCCCTATCAGGGCCTTTGCGGCACTTACAAGGCCCTTGCGGCTCTAACAAGAGCCCTTTGGGGCTTAGGGGTCCCGCAGCTCGAAACAGGACCCCTCCCCGGCTCTTGTAAGGGCCCTTGCGGCACTGACAAGTGCCCTGCGGCACTGACAAGTGCCCTTGCGCACTGACAAGTGCCTTTGGCGGGGTCCCGCTCGAACCGGGACCCCCAGTGCGGCTCTTAAAAGAGCCCTTGGGCGACGTCTTCGGGCTGGCACACCAACCCCACTCAGGTCGCCGATGCCAGGCAGACTCACTGCGGCCGACAGTGAGCCCGCTGGCACCGCCGCCTCAGCGGAGCTGATGTTGCCACCGCTTCTTTCTTTCTTCTTCAGCCATCTACTAGCGATGGCATCTGAGTTCCTCGGCGGAAAGCTCCTCTTTATATAGGTTTGCAGAAATCCATAATCCGTTTCTGATTGGTCAATTTTTAATACTTGCTTTACATTAACCAATCAGATTTCAGAACTTTCCAGAAATCTGATTGGTTATGTAAAGCAAGTATTAAAAATTGACCAATCAGAAACGGATTATGGATTTCTGCAAACCTATATAAAGAGGAGCTTTCCGCCGCGGAACTCAGATGCCATCGCAGTAGATGGCTGAAGAAAGAAGAAAGAAGCGGCTGGCAACATTCGCTCCACTGAGGCCGCGGTGCAGCAGGCTCACTGGCGGCCCAGTGAGTCTGCCTGGCATCGCGACCTGAGTGGGGTTGGTGTCCGCCACCCGAAGACGTCGCGTCGGATCAGAAGCCGGCAACATCGGCCTCGTTGAGGTCGCCGGCGCCCGCCGGGGGTACCCCTGGCGGCCGCAGGGGTACCTCTCGGGGGTCGGCGGCCTCGCGGAGCTGGTGTCGCCGGGACTGGAAGAAAGAAGACGTCGCCCAAGGGCTCTTTTAAGAGCCGACTGGGGTCCCGGTTTCAGCTGCGGGACCCCCCCAAAGGCACTTGTCATTGCCGCAAGGGCCCTTATAAGGGCCGGGGAGGGGGTGGTCCTGGTTCGAGCTGCGGGACCGCCCTAACCCCAAAAGGCCCTTCTCAGGCCGCCTCTGGTGGTTGAGCCGTCTCACCCCTCCCAGCTCCCTCCCTTCCCCTCCCCGAGCGTGCCAGGGCCGGGGGGCTTGAGGGTTGCTCGGGAGGGGGTGCGCGGCGTGGTCGCGACCACCTGCTGCGGCCCCTTCCGCAGCGCGATTCCCAGCGGGCGGTCTGGGCTGCTGGAAGCGGCGGCGGGTGGTCCCGGCCGCCGCGGGGTGTGGGCGGTGGGCGATGCCCCCCCCCTTAGGAGGGCGTCGGAAGGGATTTTAAGTCCCTTCGCGCGATACTATACAGTATCGCCGCGAAGGGGCTTAAAATTACCAGCACATCGGGGCCGCAATATATCGCGGGAATGCGCTCGCCGTTATAAATACGGCGATAGCGCTATTTTCGCGCCGCATGTGGCGGTAATTTTTTTGCGTAATTATCGTTCTTTTAAATATGCTCCCTAAGTCGTTGCAAACTTCTACGAGAAGCTTGTGCCCACACCATTGATGGTATGAACTGAACACACATACAGCTTACATACGAAGAAGTGTTGTAGATTTCAGGAGCTATAAGTTTGGGGGGTACTATTTATTTACAGGGTGGTTTTTTGTGAAAAAACACTGCAGATCTGTCAGAGGCTTTGCTAATATTTTCAACGGTTCTGAGCCATCTTGTAATTGTTCCACTTCGTGTGCTTGTTCAACTTCCACGTCCGTGGTGTGTAACCAAACATATGGATATCCATTTGATTCAGGACTTGGAAGATTGATATTTAGTAACTTTTTTTACATTCATGAGGTTGTTTTGGCAGGATTTCTACCTTTGAAGTTTGTTTTTTTTGTTCATTTTTTTAAAAAGTGGCAAATTCTACAAAGAACTGTGCCCACACATGCTGGTATGAATTTGACACAGTGTTAGATAGCTGAAGGTGGTGTAGTTCAGGAATATATAGTTTGTGGGGGGGGTTTTATGAGTTACAGGGGTGTTTTGTTGGAAAAAACTGCAGGACTGTTTCAAATTCGGGGTTGGCTAAATATTTTAGCTTATCTGAGCCATCGTGCATTGTCTTACTATTTGACTCCACGTCTGCGTGTGTTAAACACACATATGGCATACATTGTCAGACCTTGTGGGAGATGTATTTGGGTAACGTTTTTTACCATTCCATGAGGTTTGGGCACTAAATTTCTACCTTTTGTGATTTGTTGATGTTAACTTTTTTGAAAATCTGGTAAAAGTGGAACTTCTATGAAGCACTGGGCCACACCATTCAATGTTATGAATGAAACGAACTACAGTGTTACATATCTGAAGGTGTTAGATTTCAGGATCTAGATTCTGAGTTTAGGGGGGGGTGTTGTTGTGGGAAAAACTTGCCCGACTGTTACAAATACAAAAGCTGGCTAATTTTTTTTTGCGCTATTGACATTGTGCATGGTCCCACTCTGGGTTTGGTAGCCAATGTACCGGGTACAACCAGGAAGGGCATACCCGTTTTATTCGGGAAGGGGTTACGGATTTCATATTTGGATGAGTTTAAATGTTTACTTTCCGCACAGTTCTTAGCTGAAATTCGCTTTGATTGTTGTCTACTGATTTACAGTTGAGGAAACAAAGAAAAATGGTGAGAAAATAACTTACTTGACAAAGAGCTGCACTGATCCGGGTAATCTGCATTTGGATTGACTGAAACTAACATCACTCCTAAAATACTGACCGCGATTTGTAGTTCTAAAAAATATCTCGCTTGTGGGGATATTGTGTTAATTTGAAGATAGTCTGTGTTAACCGAATACTTTCATTTGGTGTAATATTCTGAAGGGCAGTGTTTTTTGTTGGGGGGTCTCCTGTACAGGAAAAGTGGGGTACCTACGTAATCTCGGTAATCGTTGTAACTCGGAGTATCAGGTAGCTTTTAGAAACAGTAAAGATTTTTGTGTGTAAACCTTAAAATAACTCTAAAATAAAACAATGGGAAAAACTCACATGGAATGTTGCAAATTTACTTTTTTTTTACAGATTTTAAATAAGGTGCAATTTAAAATTTTTTTTTTACATCTTTTACCCAGTAATCCAGAAAATTTCCAGAAAGTTACAAAAATTCTGGTACCGTGTTAAAGTACACTTTGTGCTGAAAAAACATGTATAATATTCCCTGATTTTTGACTTCATAGTGTCCTCTGAAAAATAGTCAAAGCGAGTTTAAGGGCAAATACTGAATTCCTGCTGGCACTTAATGCAAAAAAAAATTTAAATTCTGCTGGCACGGAAAAGGTTTAAATGTGTAGAGTGAGATAGTTCACACATTAGCTAGTAACAACCTTTCCTATAATGTAATATCATATACCTGGACCACATTGTTGTCTCCTAAAAAACTCAATTGCAATACTCCTAGGAGATATAAAATATTTATATAAGGGAATGAATTGATTCGCGGTGGTGTACTGGCAATTCCGGTGGACTACCACTAGAGAGAGATGTGTAGAATTGTTTGTCTGCAGTCTATGACTAACCACTAGAGGAGAAGAAACACAGAAGAACAAGCACGAGTGCAGAACACATGAGGCTAGATTACCAGACTTGCAGTAAAGGTGTCTTGGGACAGGAGGGAAAGAACCCTGGCTTTGGACGAGGGGTGGCCCTGGATTTTGGGACAGGGGTTGTATTTGGGACCCGTGCGGGCCCTTATTTGACAAAAGGGGGGTACCCTGATTGGAAGAGGGGGGGCTGGATTTGGGGACAAGGGGGTGACCCTGGTTTGGGACAAAGGGTGCTGCGATTTGGGACAAGGGAGGGCTGATTTGGGAGAGGGGGGCTCTAGTTTGGGACAGAGGGTGGACCCGCATATTGAGCGGGTGACCTGCCATTTTGGGGTCAGAGTGGGTGACCCTTTTATTTGGATAGAGGGGGGACCTTGATTGCTGGACAGAGGGGGTGATCCGTGATTTGCGGAAGAGGGTGGACTCTGGAAATTTGGGACAGATGGGGGCTTGATTTGGATACGATGGGGGGACTTTGGATTTGGGGCAGAGGGGGGGAATGATTTGGACAGAGAAGGGTGACCTTCGATTTGGACAGAGGGGGGCTCTGGAATTTGGTACAAGGGGGACGGACCGAGGGGGTTGCGAGGGGTCGATAGGGTCAGAGGAGGGGCATGGTTTGGGACGAGGGAGACTCTGGATTGGGACAAGGGGGTCTACTGGATTTTGGAGTGGTCCTCTAAACTGCTTAGACATGATTACCTTTTCTCCCAATATCGCTAACACCCTCCTTGCTCTTAACACCTTTGGATCCTTGCAATGTGGATTCCGTCCTGTTATTGTACAGACGGCCCTGTGTAAGGTCAATGATTGCAGTTGGCAAGAGTCCAATGGTCACATTTTCTATTCTATCCTACCTTGACCTCTTTTCTGCTTTCGACACAGGCACATCCCTCCTTATGCAGATACTTCACTCTTGGGCCTTGCTGAACGAAGTGGCATCCTGGTTTCTATCTTAGTCTCTGACCAAACTTATATGTATCTATGCTAGCAATAACCTCTTCTCTGGTTCCTTAGTTGTGTGGGGTAACAACAGGGGTCTGTATCTTGGACCCTTTATTGTTTCGCTCTCTACTACTTATTTCCTTGGCGAGTGTATTAGCTCTTTTGGATTCAAGTATCATTTTATATATGTAGACGATACAACAAATCTACGATGCTCACACCTACGCTAATCCTGAACATCAAATCACGCAGGGTAGTAGCTGAGAAATCCCTTGGCCCCTAGCACATTTTGGAATGGGGCCCCCCAAAACCACATGTTTTTTTACTACCTTACATTGCCATTTATGGTGTCTCCACCTGCTATTTGTAACAAGATGGGAACCACCAGGGAACTCTGCACCCGCTCTCAGACAACACGGCACAATCCGCACTTTTCTCCCCCCCCCCACTCACACAAACACACACACACTAACTCTCAGACAAGAGGTCATGTTAACATGGCTGTCATCAGGGCTAAAATATGATCCAGGGTGCAGAAGTATCGTCCATCAGAAAAACTTTAGTCTGTTCGTCATGCAGACGACACCCACACTCAGTGCACGCAGACAGACACAATCAGTCACGCAGCCAACACACTCCGTCACGCAGAACATACACACTCAGTCCCACACAGACACACACATCAGTCACGCAGAACACACAATCAGTCACGCAACTACAACCCACGTCAGTCCGACACACACCAGTACACGCAGACAGACACACACTCAGTCACGCGAAACCAACACTCCGTCACACGACAAACACTCAGTACACACAGACCAAGATTATTTGTAAAAATCTGTCCTCCTAGACCTCTGAGTCCCAATTCAAGTTTTACCTACCCTCCCAAACCCAATGTACCCACCCAATACAGTTACCCAACTTCGTTTAGAAATCAGCAGATTGATGTATATTTACCTTGGGCTTAGTTGGAAGGCAGAAACTGAGGAACTGAACAAGAAGTCTTCTGCTGAACGCCGCAACGCCTAACCCTCCTTCACTGCCTGACTTGTGTTTGTGCTCTCTCACGTAGTCCCTTTTGCGCATGTTGCGTGATCCAAAGTCTCAGCTCCACCTGAAACGATCGCGATGGTCAAATCATAGGGGCAGGGGGGCAGCAGCAGAATTTAAATGCCTGGCTTCTGCGCCTGGCACCACACACAGGGGACCCGGGAGACCCATATCAAATGCATTTTGCAGGTTACTGATGTGGATTTGCCTGAATTAGAGGATCCGTACACCTGGTGTACTGGGCCCCCCTTGGCTCCAGGCCCAATAGTTAACCGCTAGTTTGCTAGGGTGATCCCTACGACACTGCAATCCAACGTGTCTCCGAGTACCTCCTTGCCCATCTTCTCCTGTATGAACTGATGATTTTTCCACCTAACCTGGTCCTGGTCCCCTTACTCAGAGCTCTGTTGATAATCCAATACCCCTACCCCGGTCCATTTTTCCCTATCCAATCGGCACGCTGCCTGGGGTATAATTGACTTCCTCTCCTCCCCTCCTTTTCTAACCACATTAACTCATGTTGTGAAAACCTGCCGCTTTTTTCCTTTGCAGTATAGCCAATTCCGCAGTGTCCTTTCTCTCCCAAATATCGCTATGCTACTGCATGCTCTGCATGACTATTGCAACCTACTACTTCGGGTCTTCCTGGTTTTCACCTCTGTCCCCTTCAGTCTATACTTTAACCTCGAGACACGTATTGTTTTGGCTTTCTAATACCCAGCATCCCAGACAAACCGGACAACAACCTGGCTCCCCTCGTTACAGGGCAAGCGCATTTGCATACCAAATCCTTCTCCTAACATTTAAATCCCTTTGGCTTTGCGCTCCTCCTTATATTTCCTGTCTAGTCTCCCATATGTTCCTGCCCGCACCCTGCGCTTTGGGCAGAACCAGCTCCTGTACAGACCCGCCCCCACTCGACTGCTTCCTCGCGCCTTAAACCTTTTCTCTTGTGGGCTCCCATCCTCTGGATTCTATTCCCTTCTCACACATCAAGAAACCTCTCTTAGCAGTTTACAAGCCTTAAACATCCTACCTATTTTGTAACTAGCACAGTATAGGAGTGTTTGATTGTTTTATTTGGCATCTGCATAACGTCTTACTCCCAATCACTTATACCCATTCCGTTGTATCTTATGTTACCTGCCTAACTAGATTGTACCTCTATTCACATCGGCTCCACTGAGGCCGGCGGTGCCAGCAGGCTCACTGGCGGCCGCAGTGAGTCTGCCTGGCATCGGCGACCTGAGTGGGGTTGGTGTCGCCAGCCCGAAGACGTCGCGTCGGATCAAGACGCCGGCAACATCGGCCTCGTTGAGGTCGCCGGCGCCCGCCGGGGGTACCCCTGGCGGCCGCAGGGGTACCTCTCGGGGGTCGGCGGCCTCGGCGGAGCTGGTGTCGCCGGGACTGGAAGAAAGAAGACGTCGCCCAAGGGCTCTTTTAAGAGCCGCACTGGGGGTCCCGGTTTCAGCTGCGGGACCCCCGCCAAAGGCACTTGTCAGTGCCGCAAGGGCCCTTATAAGGGCCGGGGAGGGGGGGTCCTGGTTCGAGCTGCGGGACCCCCTAAGCCCCAAAAGGCCCTTCTCAGGGCCCCGCTGGAGGGAGCCTCCACCCCCCCCAGAGCGGCCGGGGCGGGGGGCTTGGAGGGGTTGCCGGGGAGGGGGTGCGCGGCGGGTGGTCGCGACCACCTGCTGCGGCCCCTTCCCGGCAGCCACTCCTAGCCTCCTGTTCCGAGATTGCCGCGAGCGGGGAACGGGTTGGGAGGGGCTGCTGGGAAGCGGCGGCGGGTGGTCGCCGCCGCCGCGGGGGGTGTGGGCGGGGTGGGCGTATGCCCCGCCCCCTTAGGAGCGGCGTCGGGAAGGGATTTTAAGTCCCTTCGCGGCGATACTATACAGTATCGCCGCGAAGGGGCTTAAAATTACCGCAGCACATCGCGGCCGCAATAGGTATCGCGGGAATAGCGCTCGCCGTTATAAATACGGCGATAGCGCTATTTTCGCGGCCGCGATGTGCGGCGGTAATTTTTTTGCGTTATTATCGTTTCTTTATAAATATGCCCCAATATCTTGCTGGCTATAGCAGTTGCTGTCTGTCACTGCTTGCTACTTTTAAGTGTTTTATCCACCAAAACCCCAAAATCCTTTTCCAACAGGGATTCACTTAACACAGAGCCATTTATAGTATAAGCAGCACAAGGATTTTTAAGTCCAAAATGCATCACCTTACATTTATCAACATTGAAACTCATCTGCCACTTAGCAGCCCAATGTGACAATCTATGTAGATCAACCTGGTCGACAAAGTTTGTGTCGTCAACAAACACAGAAACCTTGCAGACACAAAACCCTGTGGCACCCCACTTAGAACTTTAGTCCATATTGATGAAGCCCCATTAACAACTACTCTCTGCATCCTGTCCATCAACCAATTTTCTATCCATGTACAAAATGTGTCACTCCAAGCCCAACAGACATTAGCTTATACATTAGTCGCCTATGGGGAACTGTATCAAAAGCATTAGCAAAATCCAAGTATTCTACATGTACTGTTATGCCAGAGTCTGAATTTCTACTCACTTGCTCATAAAAGCCAAGTTTGACAATATATATTCCTCCTAAATCTGTGTTGATTAATACTTATAGGGTCAGTCCTTGAAACATACATTTGTTCCTGTATCAAACTTTCCAGTATTTTCTAGTTATCTAACATGGCGTTTGGGGGTGGGCATATGAAAAATGTATTTTTAGGGTGGAGATACCATTTAAAAGTAGCCTTGGTAACCCTCAAAAAGAATTCTCATGCATTCTCTCATCTTATCATGCTTTGACTACTGTAACCTTGTACTTACTTGTCTTCCTGCTTAAAGGTAGCTTAGGGGGTGAGGCAGGCATGGAGGGATCCGGAGGGTGGGAGGGAGGGCTCCCCTGCATATGTCACAGTACCTCCCGGAGGACAAGGAGGAGGCAGAAACCTTTTCACAGGAAGACACCTGAACTTTTGAAAGTCAAAAAAGAACCATAAAGAGCAGAGATGTAAGGTAAGGATTTATTTAAACTACACAGTGGGGCCAGTAGTGGGTTAAATTTTAGTTTTTGGGGTGGGCATGCCCTTTAAGGGTTACCAAATATACAAGGCTACATTCAAGGGTTACCAAAAATAGTCTTGTATATATGTGAAAATTCGAAAATAGCTGGAGTTTAAAGTTAACGTTTTGGTGATTTGTATGTGTTACCCTGACCATTTCCCAGGGGCCTCTGTCATCTATTGTAAGTTACCATGCTTTTTCTTGACTATGGGTCAGTTCGAAATTCTGAAATTTCGAAAACGAAACTTGCTTGTTTCAAACATCTCTAATGTTAATAATAATTTTTTTAAAGGATATGTACACTGTAAAAACAACTTAAGCTTAGTGTATAGCTGTGGCTTTAAATAAAAAGGCATCTAATATTTTTTTCTTCTGTTCCCCTCCCATAGCCTACCTTTACTCCTTGAAGGTTGCTTGCTTTCTCCTCCTCTGAAATGGCATCTTGTGCTCCGCCCCCCCGAGATTGTGGTTATGTGCAGCAGCTTCCTGTGTCAGAAAAGTTTGAATTGCGCGTGTGACGTCACTGCACACACGTGTCGTCATCGATGACGGCACATGCGCCATTCAAACTATTCGGACACAGAAAAAATGCTGCACATAACCACAATCTCGTGGGGGCGGAACACAAGATATCATTTCAGAGGAAGAGAAAGCAAGCAACTTTCAAGGAGTAAAGGTAGGCTATGGGAGGGAAACAAAAGAAATTTAGAAAACTTTTTATTTAAAGGGCATATCCACCCTTTTTTTTTTACTTTTAGTGTACTGTAGGTCTCCCTCCCCCAGCCCCAACCGCCATATTATTATGTCCAGAAACTCCCCCGATCATTACTTACCTTCCCTCTTTCCGCCGGCGTACTGTCCCGGCCCTCTGCTTGCATGAAATGGCAAGCAGGGGGCCGGACGCAGCTGCCGGTAGTTCAGAAAGCCAGAAGAAAGAGGTAAGGTAAGTAATTATCGGGGGAGTTTCTGGACATAACAATACAGCGGTTGGGGCTGGGGGAGGGAGGGCTGCACTGGGCATGTGCAAATTCTCCCGGAGGAGAGACAGGAGGCAAAGTCCTATATGGACTCTGCCAGGCTTCTGGTGGCCAGTTTTTGGAACTTTGGGGGGACATTGCAGGGCAGCTATTTGGAGCAGGGATGTAAGGTGAGGATTTTATTAAACCACAGAGTGGGGCCAGTAGTGGGTTAAATTACAGTTTTGGGGGTGGACATGCCCTTTTAAAGCCACAGCTATACACTAAGCTTAAGTTGTTTTTACAGTGTACATATCCTTAAAGGATGAGGCGTAAACAAATATCTGCTTGGTTGTTTTGAATAAATTGCACTAGTGAACCTGCTTTATAACACAAGTGTGACCTCTGTAATTAAAGGAATTGTACATGGAAAAATTACTTTGCTTCATTTCAATCTATAAATAAATACTTGTAAGTAGCACTTATTATGTGTTTGTGTTTCTGCATGACTTCAATACAACAATTGTTTTGCTCAAGCTCAGTCCCTTGCTAGACTGACTGTCTGTGAGGGCAAGCATGCTCAGTAATCCCTATGAGGCAGCATTGGGAGAGGAAGAATTTCCAACCATGCAGTTCACATACCAACTGTCATCATTCACTGTCATCATTCCAGCTACAGCCAAACTATAAATAACAGAAGAGTTTATGATACTAAGGCACTTGATTGTAGAAACTTGCTAAGGCTAGGTACACCGCCCAAATAAGCGAACTTTCGAGAAAAAATATTGCTGGTACTTTATCTGCCGCAGCTGCTGTCAGACACGTCGGTAAATTATGCCCAACCAGTTGCGCCAAAATTTTGTCTGACTGACCAGTCGATAGCAGCAACCAGACAGCCAGGTAGTATTTATTGCCTGCATGTAACAAATCAAAAGAACCAGAACAGATTTTTACACACATATTAACCTTGAAGCTCATCCATGAGTTAATTAACTATACAACAACTACTGTAGCTTTCCTATTCCTTCACATGGCAGTGGTCACTAATGGGTTAACCCATTTTCCATGCAATGGGACAGGAAACACAATAAATAAAGACTCCCTCCTCCCCCCTCTCCTCAGTCCTTTTTGCTGTCCCTAGCGTGGGTGTAAATGAAGCACAATCATCTCTAACCCTGGTACCTGTTTTTCCTTTGTTCTTTGGCTCTCTTCTCTGATCAGCTGGGTAGCAGCGCAGCTGGTAGCTGTTTAAGCTCACCCAGCTCTTCCCCGATACAGAACAATATTGTATCTCAATCAGGAGATTCTAGCCCTGCACTTCCTGGTTCAGAGTGATGACATCACCAAGCAAGTTTTAAAGGGCCAGACTTCACTAAATCTCTTTCTTTTCAGTTTTTGCTAGGGGGAGATTGTATCCAGAGCAATCCTCCTTGGGTAGCTGTCTTGGGCCACAAAATTGTGATTATACAGGCACCGTTTCGTTTAAGGATCCTATATCGGGCTATATTTAAAAAAAAAAAAAATCTATGTATGGATATTTTTAGGCTGATCATGAGCTCCAGTGGGCATCGTTCAAGGTCCAGATCTAGGTCCAGGCGGTGAGCATCTTTTTGGTGAGTTACTCCTTTTGGGGGCGGGTGGGGGATATCTTATTTTAATATCTGTTTATATTTTGTTTTTCAGTGATTCATCTCGTCACTGATCAGCATAGAAGATATCATAGGTCCAGGAGAGAGTGTACTACTTGCCACAATCAGGCACTTTGCAATAAGAAGTTTTGTGAAGAATGTTTGGCTGTTTACTTTGTTTATAAGGATTAGAGATGGGCGAAACTCTTAAAATCCGCTCCGCCTGCGGACTCGCGGATTTTTGAAAAAACTTGAAAATTCGAAAATCTGCAGAATAAAATCTGCACATATCTGCCTAAATATAAGGTAAAATAGCAATGGTAACTTACTGTACATTGCTATGGGACCTGGGAAATAGTCTGAAGAACACGTACATATATCCAGAACTTTAAAAAAAAAAAAAAAAAACTTTCCTCACAATAGCACTGTTTCCGAGCTTCCGCATTCTATTTTCTAGCGGCGTTTGGTTAAAATTTTTCGAAAATAATTTTTGAATTTTCGAAAATTTTGTAAAAAATTATACAGTAACTTACTGTAAATGGCTCTGGTACCTCGGAAATGGTCTGGGCAACAGACCAATCTGATTGTAACCAATTCTGATTGAAAAAGATGAGCTACCGACCAGATTTAAATTGGAAACAGTCGTCGTACAATTGGAGGACATAAACAAACAAGATAAAATTTTGGCATTGCTGTGTATAATCTGGCATTAATAGGCAGGTATGATTGTGTTAGATGTAAATTGTTGCAGAATAGTTGCAACCAGGGTTGAGTTGGAAGACATTTTTTGGACGATCATCCATACACATAAACAATTTCATTGTAGCAGATAAAAAATTTCCGTCCTGACCGATCACCTTCACATTCAATTAGATCTTCTCAATTTAATTGCACTTTATCTATACCATTAACGAAACAATTGATGTACAATCATGAAGTTCGTACGACGATTGTACAACAAAATTGCATCGTGTATGGGCCCCTTTATTGGTTAGTATACCAATCAGATTCTTTCTGAAATCATTTTAATGTATCTGCAGCACCATACTTAAAGGCCGATGACTTGGAGCTCCGCTAACGGAGGGGGTAGGTGAACGCTTCCCTTAGTCTATTTTCTGTATAGGTTATGGAGTGCTAAAGTTGAGGAGCATCAATTCGAAGCTTAGATAATTATCAAAAATTCAATAATCATTAAAAGTTCGGAAGTTCAAAATCTGGAATAGTTCGGGTCCATTCAAACTGTTAAAGCTCGGGTTCAAGTTCGGGTCTAGTCCATCTCTAGTTATGAACTTCCTACTGTGCTTCTTCAAAAATTCTCCCCCCCCACCCAAAAAAAAAATTATTCTGGACCATTTCTAGTTAGTATGCCAACCAGAATTGGTTACAATCAGAGTCTTTCAGAAAGCAGTGGCGTAACTACCGCACCCACCACCAACGGGTGGAATGAATGAAACATACGCGCAATCAGCTGTTTAAAGGACCGGACACGAACTTCCAGAACTGTTTAACAGATGATTGCAGGAGGCATCTTGGAGGGAGGAAGGGGTCAGGACCGGCCTCCATTCTCGTGTGTGTGGGGGGTTTGCAGGCCCCTGCAGGTACGCACCTGTCAGAAAATCTGATTGGTATGCTTTATGGAAGAATCTAATTATAACCAATTTAGAATTGGTCACAATCAGATTTCTGTTGTATTCAATTAGATCAACTGTACTTGATCAACTGATCTAGTTCTTGAAGACGTTTCGCTAGTCATCCGACTGGCTTTCTCAAATCAGAATGACTTGTACAAGAATCTGTGGCAATTATGTACCCTGGAAAGTCCCAATTGGCATATCACATGGCAGACCGTTGGTGTCGAACTCCCCCACCTCTATTTAGGTTTGGTTTCTTTATTTTCACATAAATGGCCTCCTTGACACCTCTCTTGAACCAGGCACGTTCCTTTGGCTGTGATATGCTAATTGGGACTTTCCAGGGTACATAATTGCCACATATTCTTGTACAAGTCATTCTGAATTGAGAAAGCCTAGCGAAACATCTTCAAGTCCAGCTGATCTAATTGAATACAACAGATATACCATGACCTGGATGAATGAGAACCTTCACAAGCATATCACAATCAGATTCTTTCAGAAATAATCTGATTGTCTGTTCCCTATTTCTCCATTTTTCGGAATTATTTTACCATAATTCCGGAAAATCCGCGATTCATGGATCTCGGAAATCTGCTGGGTTTGGATCCGCAAACTGGCCATCTCTAATAAGGATCAAAAAAGCATCAAGTTTCAATATGGGTCAAGGAGTCAATTGCTGAAATGATGAATGACACAATGTCTCAAGTCAGTTATGGCTTCTGTCTCATCTTTACAGTCCTGTGCTACAGTTTTTTGTCAGCCAGTGGCGGGACCATCTTCTACTCCAGCGGGATTAGAGACTCAGGCTCATAAAGCCACAGAATCCGAGGGTGAAAAATTTTTATTATTTTTTTTCTCCAGAGTTAATCCACCCTTCATCTTATGAGATCAACATGGTTGCCAAAAGATGTGGCTATTCCTACTGTGATGTCTGACAAAATGTTTTTGGCACCAACACCTAAACTTTTTTTCTGCATCCCCTTATGGCAAAATCCATATCTGATGAATGGGAAAGCCCAGACAAAAGATTTGTCTTGTCTTCTTCACTAGCTGCTAAATACCCTATGCTGGATCAAGATACAAAATGGTGGGATATGGCTCCCAAATTAGACGCTTCCATGGCTAGGCTGTCTAAAAAAAAAACTTACCCCCCAGTGGAAGAGGGAATTATATTGAAAGATCCTATTGATAAAAAAACATGAATCCTTACTCAAAAAAGCATATTTGGTGGTTGGTGCGGCTCTAAGGCCATCGGTAGCCTCTTTAGATATGGCCAAGGCCTCCAGTATGTGGATCAGTGATATTGAGGAAATGGTTAAAAAGGGTAAACCAAAAAAAAGTGATTACAAACGCCTTAAAGGATCTAAGATTGGCTTCTGATTTTTCGTCTGAAGATGCTATGGACAGCCTAAAGTTTTCTGCTCGCAGAATGGCTATGTCTGTCCTGGCTGGAAGGTTGCTTTGGCTAAAGCAATGGCAAGCTGACCTTCCATCAAAAATGAGTTTGCTTAATTTACATTTCCAAGGTGTTCTCCTATTTGGTAAAAAGCTAGAAGAAGCTATAGCAAGGAACTCGGCAAAAAAAGGTACTTTTCTACCTCAGAATAAATCTAGGTTTAATCTGCCTTCAATGAGAGAATTTCTTTCACTTAAAGAGGCTACAAAAATGTTGCCTAGGAAGACCTATGTTCCAAAGGAAATAGAAGCCTATTCAACAGCAACAGCCTTTGTAGAAGGGAAAAAAGCCCTTCAAGAAGCCTTCCTGAAGGTGTGCGAGTCTGGCAGGAAAGAATAGATGGGAGATTGTCTCTATTCTACCCTGCTTGGGCTCAATCAGTGCAGGATCAATGGGTCCTAGATACTGTTCGTCTAGGATTCCATTTACAATTCAGGACTTTTCCTCCAGACCGATTCATGACTTCAAAACTACCATCTACAGAAAATGCAAACTTCGCTCTATCTGCAGTAATATCAGAGCTCCTTCAAAAAGTGATTCAAACAGAAACTACGGGGTTTACTCCCATTTCTTTCTAGTTAAAAAACCTTAAGGGGAATTTCGAGCGATCCTGGATTTAAAGCTCATACTCTTAAATCTCAGGAAAGAAGACTGGCTATTCAAGTTGAATATCCAGGATGCATATTTACACATACTGATTTGGCCTCTGCACAGAAAGTTTTTGAGGTTCAGCATTCAGGGAAAACATTACCAAAATGCTTGCTCTTCCTTTTGGTCTAGCAACAGCTTAGTGTTTACCAAAATTCTTGCTCCAGTGATAGCCAGTCTAAGGTCCAAGGGAATTTTTGTTCGTATATCTAGACATTCTTTTGAGAGCAAACAACCTTACTTTGATTCAGGAGCACAAGGAAATTGTTCTTCAATTCTTTCAACATCATGGATGGGTAATACATTTCTTGAACTCCCAAATTGCTCCAATGCAGGAGTTAAGGTGGCCATACATCAGGGCGATATTACTTACCCGGCCGACCGCTCACGCGACGTTCCTGCGATCCTGCCGGAACCACCTCTCCCGATCTTATATTCGACCGACATGCGATCGCAAAATGAGGGGAAGGCATCCCCTTCTGCAGACAGGCGGCGGCAGATGTTTCCAACGGCTTCCCGGGTTGCTGGAGGTCTGAGTTCTCGTGAGACATGGTGCCGGCATGACGTCATTACGCCACTCCACGTCTCGCTTTAAAAGGCGGCGCCATGTGGTCACCGGCACCATTTTGACTAAGCTGGTGACCGGAGAGGATCTCTCCTTTCCCTCCCACCCACCCTGTTATTAAGTTGTAAAGTTTTCTTATATGGAATTTTCAATGTTTTTAAAAAATGTTTTCTATGGTGATCGGAGTCACGGCTGGCGGGTACAACCTTGCTGGATATGTTTATGGAGCCATCTCATGCTCTCTGGCAAGACAGAGGTTGGCATTCAAGCAGAGATCTACGGCTAGGTTGGTTAACAACAAGCATGGTTATGGTACGCTAGGGTGTACAGTGGTGGAAAATAAAGGGCATATTTTATTTAAATATATTTAAATTATGTACATTTATTAATAAAAGCCATGGCCTATTTTTGTTACCCAAAGTACCCAAAGTGGCTCTGTGTCTTGATTACAACATTAAGATAAAAGGTAAACTGTATGGCTGACAGGATCCTATTAGCTTGGTTTTCCCCACCATGGTCTGCTTAAATGTTTTAATAATGAAATTAGTAAGAAATTATACGATCCAAGATCCACCACCGCTTGTCCCTCTCCCCTGCTGCTGCTTACGTGCCATTTCCATTTACAACTTTGAATGGCGGCTTTACCAGGAAGCAGCAGAGTGCCGCGGTGGTGGATTGTGGAGGTTGTAAGTATAATTTCTCACTCTTACAGCAACTTCTCCCCCTTACAGCAACTTTTTAGCTAAACATTATTAGTCCTAAGCTCCTGGTGTCTCCCTAACATAGCACGTGGCTGCAGTAATATTTCCAAAACTACCCTGGATGTAATTGCTTTTAACATGGCTCCCAGCTCTGAAGTCATTTATAGGGACCTCTCCTGCTCCTCTATCTTTGTCATTGGCATCAATATAAACCAAGAATGCTGGGTCACTACCAGCACCACCCAATAATCTGTCTACACGATCCACCACATGTCAAACCCAGCACCAGATAGACAAAACACTGTTTAGCATGTAGGGTCTTAGCAACAGATACCCCCCCCCTTGTTTTAGAGATGCTGTCCCCTGGGTGCTCAAGTGATTGGCCTGCTCCAAACATGCTAATTCCCCTAGTAACCCTCTCCCCTCTTTAACATTCCCTGCTCCAAATCCACCCCCTTTATACTGGCCCCAGCCAGTGCCTGTCTTCGCCCAGGTTTGCAGAGTCCTGCAATGATGAAAGTGCCCCCCCCCTTTGATTTTCCAAACAGGCAACCCACTCGAACCATAGGTCCCCTGGAAAGACTGCTCCAAGTTCTAATTAGAGAGGGGCCGGATCTGGTCAGAGTTCCGCATTCCGGATTTTTCCAAACTGCATTTAAAATTTTTTGGGGGATTTCCGAATTTTCAAAAATCAGAGAATTTTTCAAATTTCCTGGGTTTTTTTTGTGAATTTTTGAAAACGATCAAGTCACATATACCCATATCCAAAATTTACCAATGGCAGCTATTTTTATCAGTGCCGAACCATGGGTATAAAAGGCAGATTGCCAGGCACCATTTTGTCGATCCTGCTGGAACCGCCTCTCCTGATCTTATATTCGACCGACATGCGATTGCAAAATCCCATTCATTTTGCGATCGCATGTCGGTCGAATATAAGATCGGGAGAGGCGGTTCAGGCAAGATCACACAAACGTCACGTGAGCGCTCAGTCGGGTAAGTAATTTCTCACACATGTATGGCCACCTTAAGGGAGGGCATCACGGTTGTAAATGTGAGTAAGCGATTTCAGCTGCTTGAAGTGTGGTTATTTAATAGGGGTAATGTTATTTTTTTTTATATATTGTTGTCCTTTAAGTTAGTAGAAAAACATAAGGTGAGTAAAAAAAAGTGTGTACATGTCCTTTAAGGGGTCACATTGCTACCTTAAAAATGACTCCAGGATAATGCACTATGCAACCTGGTTCCATGGTGGATTTCCAAGATCATGGATTTGGTCAGATTTTCTAGAATTCCGCATCCCGGATTTTTCCGAACTGCATTTAAAAAATTTGGGGGAATTTCTGAATTTTCAAAAATTAGAGAATTTTTCAAATTTCCTGTTTTTTTTTGTGAATTTTTGATCCATATCCCAAATTTATCAATGGCAGCTAATTTTATCAGTGCCAAACCATGGGTATAAAAGGCAGATTGCCAGGCACCATTTTTTCAGTGTGTTGGAGGGAGTTTAATGGAGACCTGACAGAGTAGGAGTTGGAGAGTGGTTTTCCATTAATAACGGTTGATCAAGATTTAATTTTTGACTTTAGTTGCCCTTTAAATAGGGCTGCCTTGGAAATAAAAGGGTTGGTCAGTATGTGTGTTTACCTGTGTCTGTGTGAGTATCATTGCGCATTTAAAAGTATAAAAATAACGTTTTTTATGATTGATCAAGATTTTATTTTTGACTTTAGTTTCCCTTTACATAGGGCTGCCATGGAAATGGAAGTGTGAGTCAGTAGGCTTAATTACCTGTGTCTGTGTGGTTATGAGCTGGAATCTGTCTCTCTCAAGCCAAATTAATGGATTTGTGAAGGATTTAAATTAAATCTTAAAGGGGAACTGCGGTCCAAAAATGACTTTAGGTAAATTGATAGGAATTGCTCTTCTGAGAATTTTTGCAATTTATTTTCATTGTTCATTTTGCATAGTCTTGAAGATATTTACATTTTTGTGTGTGATATGGCAGCAGAATCACCAGGTCCCCTGCACTTCCTACTCTGAAACCATGTCAGTGGATGACAGTCAATCTGCCCTGTGTTTCCTCCTTCCCTTGCAGCCCCCCCCCCTCTTACAAGCCCACCTGGTCCCTCCCACTCATGGACCTCATGGACCCTCCATTTGCAGACCCCCCATGGCCCATTCCCTTACAGCCCCAAGTGGCCCCACGGGACTCACCGATGACATGGCCCCGCCTAGTGTTGGACTGGACTGTTGGGGGTCCACCAGGAAATCAGAGACCAGGGACCCACCTGGATGAGTTTAGGTGCCCACCTTATACTTCATTTCTCTATTATCACTGAATTACATATCTATCTTACTCCTACTGGCTCCTATTGTTTATTATAAAACGTTACTTACTGTCCCTTTGGATCTGTATTTAAAGGGCATGTTCACCCCCAAAACCATAATCCCCCCACTACTGGCCCCATTGTGTAGTGTAGTTTAATCCTTACCTCACATCCCAGCTCCATCTGGTTCTCCTGTAGTCCCCCCCCAAAGTTCCAAAAACTGCCCACCAGGAGGATAGCAGAGTCCATAAAGGACTCTGCCTCCTACCTGGCCTCCGGGAGAAGTTTGGCATGCGTACTGCAGCCCTTCTCCCCCTCCCTCCCCCTCCCTCTCCCTCCCTCTCAGGATTCCCTCCCCCTAGTGTAAAACCCTTAATATATATGATTCCCCCTGTCTCCCGCGGCGCACTGATCCATCTCCCTGGCATTCTGATGTATTTTTTAAATAAATAACTCGGTGGTTAGGGGTGGGCAAGGGGCATCTACAATATGCTCAAAGGGTTTTACACTAGGTTCAATGGCTGCAAAGGATATATCTGGATGGTGGGAGGGAGGGGGGGAAAGGGCTCCCCTGCGCATGTCACTGTGCTTAGCAAGGTTAAGGAAGTAGTAGGCGCCGGATGACTCTCAGACAGCTCCTACTCTTCACTTTCTGAACAGACACTACAGGAGAACCATAAGGAGTTGAGGAGAAAAGTAAGGATTTTTTTAAACTACACAGTGGGCATGCCTTTTAAAGGGAAAGTTCAGTGGAAAATATCATTATTTTTAAAAGGGGGGGGGGGTTGGAATTGATTTCTTTAGGTACAGTGCTACATTGGGACTTAACTAACACAAACAGCTGCTAACTGCAGGATTGGGGTTGTCTGCACAGAAAGAGTACAGAGCAACAGACTGCTTATTCCCTTTCCTAATCTTAATGGTGAATCAATTAGCCTTGCAGTGACAGAGAAAAAAGCTTTACTTTTATAGAATGGAGAGTTTCAACATGTAGTGTGCCAGGGGGAGGGGCTGGGTGATTGACAGTTCTTTACTGACTAGCTGTGCCCCGGCCCCCTCTTTAAAAAGAAACTCCCAGAGCTAAAAAACAAGGGATAGGAAGGTCCGAGAAGAAAAATAAAAAGTGATTTAAGATTGGTGGTAATTAATCCTAATTACTGTGTGATTAGTTAAAAAATTATTTACCCCAGTTTACAAGTCCTTTAATGCAGATGGCAGATTTCTGTTTTCTGAGTGGTCCCACCCTAGCGGCAAACACTAGCGAAACTGCATTGGCCCAGCCGCACTGCAAGTTTGTATGTAAATAAAGGTGTACACAATCAGCTCTTTAAACACCTGTACCAAACTGGCAGTTAAAAAAAAAGCTGATAGCACATATTTTTACTAACAAAAAGCACTGAATTAACCGCCCATCTGAAAGTTGCCTAAAGCTACCAAGCTGCAGAAAACCAAAAATTTACCATTACTTACCAATTTTTCCCCCTGGTCCATAGCATGGCAGTGATTACTTAAGGGTTAACCCCCTTCCCTTGTGAATGAGAGGTTGTCCGTCAGAATTATAAAAAGGTTCCTCCCCTTCCTCATACTGTTTTTGTATTGACTGTCCAGGTCCAACCCTGTAAGAAACAAATGGTTGGATACTAACCACTACCATGCTACAGACCAGGAAAAGTAATAGTAAATGTTCTGTATTGCCATGAGTGGTTACTCATGGGATCTAAAAAACTAAAATAATGGTAGGGATTCAAAAAGTATGCAAGATATGAGATACTGAGAGAACTAACTTCCCAAAGTTTGCTTGAGAAGATAAAATTAAATCAAGCTTATGATGCTTGATAAATGTAGAATGCCCATGTGGCCGCTCTACAGATTTTATCCGGCGAAGCAAAGAAGGCCCAGGAAGCTGCCATGGATCTGGTGGAGTGAGCCGTGACCCCTTGAGGAAATGTTATGGCCTTACTGTGATAGGCCTCCTTGATAATATTTTTAATCCATGTGGCTATGGTAGATGTTGATGGTTTAAGACCTTTCCTATTACCGTTGAAGAGAACGAAAAGTATGATTTTCTGAAGGTTGAGGTCTGCTCCAGGTATGTTCGAAGGATCCTTCCTGCATCTATTGAGTGAAGTAAAGGTGTTATAGAAGCTGGGTCCTGGGATTCAAAGGTAGAGAGGACAATTAAATGAGGACAATCCTCATTTAAATGAAAAGACACCACTTTTTGTGTAAAATTGGATCTGTCCTGAGGAAGCACGTAAAGCTCTAATTTCCCTCACCCATCTGGCTGATGTGATGGCTACCAGAAATACTTTTAATTGAAAGATATATGAATCCAAAGGTTCAAATGGTGGCCCTTCAATACATAGGAGAACCAAAGTAAGACCACATTGGGAAACTTTTGGCTTAATCTGAGGTCTGATTCATTCGACCCCAACAACCCCCCCCCCCCAAAAAAAAACTGACCACTAGTGGATCTAGAGCCCATCTTGTTTTTGGATTGTTTTTTCTAGAGCTGATTCTGAAAGAATTCTATCAAAACTTTAACCAATAGTTGTTGTGCCCAACTGAACCAAGGCCTCCTGGTCCACCAAGGATGAATAACCATCATCTTTGTCCTGGATATTTCTCAGGACTTTGCAGATCATAGAAAATGTATGTCAGGTTGTTTGACCACACCATAGGGCTCTCTTGTCTTGTACCTGGAATAAAACCTCCTCAACAGGGAGTTCACACTGGATGCCATCAAGTCCATGTGCAGGATCTCCCACTTGCGACATGCCATTGCAAATACTTGTGGGTGGAGTTGCCACTTTCCCGGTTGCAAATTCTTCTGACTGAAGAAGTATTGGTATTGAGAACATCTGCAATGTGGAAATCCTTCAAATTAGCAAGGTGAGTTTCTGCCCATGACAAAACCTTTTTTGCTATTTTCCAAAGATTTGTGCTCCTTGTGCCCCCTAAAGGCTGATAAAGGCTACCGTTGTAGTATTGTCTAAACGAATGGCAATTGGTGTCCCCTTGATCTGATGTTGGAACACTTGGAGAGCCATCAACTCCCTGGAATTCTGAGAGGCTTACTGTAATTTCCTCGGCCAGTTATTCAGTTTCCCAAAAGCAGCCCCCCAGCCCATAGGACTTGCGTCTTTGGTAATGGACTCCCACTTCGGGGTTGAAAGAGATGCATTGCAGTTCCCTGTTAGGTTCTGTGGGTGGAGCCTCGGTAGTGAATGTGGCGACACTTATGTTTCTGAGCCTGGGTTCACACTGATAGAGGAAACAAACAGCCCAGGACTCAGTAGGGTAAGAGTACCAATAGGGGTGGTGGAGGGCAGTCAAAGAACAGTCACTGTATGAAGAAAGCTAATGGGGCAGGATATGGCAATTGGAAACCAGAAGTGGCTGAGGATAAGGGTGGGTAGTATTGCAGACCCCCCTCCGTGTCCTAAGCCCAGAGTCCCCCTTACTGTCCAGAGTCCCAAGCCCAGAATCCTCCTCAGTGTCCAATGTCCCAAGTCCAGAGTACCCCCTCAGTGTTTTAAGCCCAGATTCCCCCTCAAGTGTCCCAAGCCCAGACCCCAGTGTCCTATACCAAGAGTCCCCCCTCTGGGGCTAGAAAATTGAGTACACCCTAAGTGAAAAATGTGAATGGGAAGCATATGTATTAAATTTGGTGTTATCACATTCTGGTCACTGGAAGTTGAACATGGCACCTCATGGTAAAAAAAAAAAAAAATTGTTACTCTACATAAAGATGACCTAGGCTATAAGAAGATTGCCAACCCCCTACAACTGAGCTGCAGCACATGGCCAAGACCATACAGCAGTTTAACAGGATGGGTTCCAATCAGGCCTTGCCCTGGACCACCAAAGAAATTGAGTGCATGTTCATTGTCCTATCCAGAGGTTGTCTTTTGCATATCGACTTATGAGTGCTGCCACCATTGCTGCAGAAGTTAAAGGGGTGGTAGTAAGCCTGTCAGTGCTCAGATCATATGCTGCACACTGCATCATATTGATTTGTTTATCTGTTTGCCCAGAAGGAAGCTCTTCTAAAGGTGATGCACAAGAAAGCCATCAAACAGTTTGGTTAGGACAAGCAGACTAAGAGCATGGATTACTGGAACCATGTCCTCTGGTCTGATAAGACCAAGATATACTTATTTGGTTCAGATGGTGTCAAGTATGGCAGCAACCAGATAAGGAGTACAAGGACAATATATATGTAGTCTAAGGCTGGGTACACACCAGCAGATATTTCCAGATTACTGTTGGCCGCGGGCACTATTGCCGCGACCTACAGTCATTTGTCTTGACCGAGCGCTAGCAAGTAGCGAACGCTCGGTTGGGACAAAAACTTGGCTGGTGTGGGGGTGAAAGAGCACAGATTAAAGCTGAGGCCACAATGGACCAGACAGTAACCTGTGAAAAGTGCAAGAGTTGCCGTCTGTTTGCTATGAAATCACAAAGCAGCACATTCAATGTGGCCACCCACATTAATCCGCTTTGCGATTCTCAGGCACTAATATCGGGGGTTAAGGTCGTGCTGTGGGTAAATCTTAAAATGATTCTTAAATCTTGATTTACTCAACACCCAGTATTAAATTTAGACGGAAGATTTACCCAGAGAGATTGCTGCTCTTTTTTCAGTGATGGCCAAAATATAACAAGCCATATGACTGTATTTATTACAACACACATACCAAGGAATTAATGGCCTGGTGAATATTATACCTCCATTAGACATCATATGCGCGCCTCCTACCATCATATCACTACCCTGTATTGGTAATCTATGTAAACGCTAGCACTGTATTAATAGCCTATTGGGGGTTAAGAGCTAATTAAACATTGAGATGTAATTTATTTCTCACCTTAAAGGGAAAGTTCAACTCACACAGTCTGAGACAAAACACTTCAACCAGGAAGTGGTAAAAGTGAATTAAAGGAAAACCAAATGACGTTTCCTGTGTGTTTCTGATTCCATATACTTGTAAATGAAAAGCTCAGTCTGAAGTATCAATAAAAACTAATGCAGTCTTTCCACCATACTGATGACATTCAAATCAGAAGTGAAATTCATAGTGCCAAGTATCCTATCAATCCAATCTATTGATCCAATATAGGGTAACTAAAAAGCCATTACAAACCTTAGCAGAAAGTGAAGACATCTTGGATATAAAATAATACCTTTTATTGGCTAACTGATTGAATATGCAAGCTTTCGAAGCACTAGGCTTCTTCCTCAGGCATGATACAAATTCCCCACTAAACCTTAGCAGACTCAAAGTAAAAGATCCAGATGAGGAGAAATCACAAGATGGCGCCAAAGAGCTGAAAATAAAAGAATAAAGCTGGGTACACAAGGTACCAATCTGTCAAAGATGACAAATCTGCAAGATTCTGTCTGTCATCCTTGAAAGATTTGACTATACACAGTTGCAAGCGTTCTCCCTATATAAAGTATAGGGATATCGTTCGTGACTGCAATAATAAATCAATAATAATAATAATACTCCTCCCTATGATCGTGGTCAACTCCCTATATTTTAGTACACAAGGCCAACCGCGACCAGGGGAAATTTTTCGGTCAGAACACGAGGAACGTTTGTCGGTATTGGTTGTTTTGCCCACACACACGTAACCGTTGATGGGATTGGCCCTATATCGATAATGTGTGTAACACAGCTTAATACCCAAGGCTATGTTCACATTACACGACGCAGGGGAAAAATGCACTTGTGTTTCTGTGTATTTTGCATTGGAGGTGCCGTTTTATACAATGTGTTACTGCATAAAACTGTAGCATGCAGTGTGTTTTTTAAAGGGACAGTTCAGTGGAAATGATCAATTTTTGTGAAATTGTTAGTTTGTGTAATGCCTTCTTAGTTATTCTACATATTCTCTCCCATTAAGAAAAATCTGTTTATTTCATACCCTTTGCTGTTCCCTGCTGTTGTCATTAGTGAGCTGACATTTCAGGTTCTAACAGTCCTTCCCAGGATGCACCACATCCTTGGAATGTTCCTAACAGTAATTTCTACTGATTGGCTGTTGAATGGGTCAAAGATGCTCAGATCCCTACTGAGCAACTTAAAGGGCATGTCCACCCCCAAAACTATAATCCCCCCCACTACTGCTGGCCCATTGGTGTAGTGAGTTTAATCCTTACCTCACATCCACAGCTCCATCTGGTTCTCCTGTAGTCCCCCCCCCCCAAAGTCCCAAAAACTGCCCCCAGAGGATAGCAGAGTCCATATCGGACTCTGCCTCCTACCTGGCCTCCGGGAGAAGTTTGGCATGCGTACTGCATCCCTTCTTCCCCTCCCTCTCCCTCCCATTAGGATTCCTCCCCCTAGTGTAAAACCCTTTTGCTATAAAAATCCCCGTCCCCCCAGCCCCACCGCTATGTTTATTTTATTAGAAAGTGCCCCAAACATTACTTACCTCCCCTCTTTCCTCCGCCGCACTGAATGACCGGCAGCCGCGTCCGTGATTGGCTGCCGCTCAGCCAATCACAGACGCGACTGCCAGTCCCGCCCCTCTGCTTGCATTTTCTCGCAAGCAGAGGGCCGGCAGTGCGGCGGAGGAAAGAGGGGAGGTAAGTAAAGTTTGGGGAACTCTATAAAATAAATATAGCGTTGGGGCTGGGGGACAGGGGATTGTTATAGCAAAAATTTATTTCAAGGGTGGACATACCCTTTAATCAACCCAGGCGCTGGGTCAAGGGCAAAACCATAACAGTCTCTATTAGGGGTCCTGCAAACAGGAAGTCAGTATTTCGGTTGCATTTATTTATGCTGAATTGGCAGATTAAGGTCATTGTGATGAAAAAATACAGCTCTTTTTTCTATAAAATACACGTATTTCCACTGAACTTCCCCTTTAAATGCACAAACCGCTTTCTATGGGCAACTTGTTTTTGTGCAATTTATTGCTATAAAAATGTTAAAAAGCTATGCGTAAAGCATCTGACAGCTCATTGATCATTACCTTGCTTGCTAGTCCACTCCTTTTCTTACTGAATGCACATGTGTAACTCCATTAGGGATAGTCTGCTAAGGTGATGTTAACTTCTGCTCCGTATCCAGAAGGAAACCACTTGTAATTATTAAAAGTTCATGTTTTATTAAACATCATGCATGGATAGTTAAAAGCCTGGTGGTTGGTCTAGGTCTTATCTATTAGGGATAGTGCCAGCCCAATTACATTTCTAACACTGGTGCATGCACCTCAAAAGCTCTTAAATTTGACTATACTTTCTACATTGCTGCATATACATTAGCATGGGTTTAAGGCTGGGTACATACATTACTGATAAAGGGGCAATCCGGTTGGTACCAACAAGATCAGTCCTTTTTCGGTAATGTGTAAATGTCTGTAACAACCAATTCTGATGCCGACAAACATTCGGCAATGGAAACAGTCGTTACAAACGGAAATGTTCCCTTGGGGATGGCCCCATGTACTACAGTATAATGAGTCAACTGTGATTGTTAAGTGTATGGCAGTCACAAGTGATCTCCCTATAGTTTATATAGGGAGAACCCTTGTGACTGTGTGTATCCACATATTTCAAAGATGTCTACAAAATTTGTTTTCTGGGCATTGGGATGAGCATTCTGCCGTCTCTCTTCACTCCTATTCATAGTCAGTCAGAGGACACAATATGTGTCAGTTAGCTGTGCTGCCTTACTGAGTGAGTAAAGCTTCATACAGACATACGATTTTGGCCACGACCCGTGACCCCCGTTTGTTAATCCGTCATAACCGAACGTATACACACGCACGATTATCGGGCAAATCACTTGTTCGCCACAGGTATCCATCGGGGATGTGGGTCATGGCCAAAATCGTATGTCTGTACAAAGCTTTAGGTTCATCTAGGCTAGATTTCTGGTTTGGCCAGACATTTTCCTTAATGTCTTATATTTTGCAGGATCATCATGAGTTCTCACAAATGAAGAAGTGCTGATTCAAGGGGGTGATCGGGGTTTTTAATTTTTTTCAAGTTTTCTTTTCAACAGTTGCAGAGCTTGCTTTCCTATTGGCCTCGTCGCCAACAGGGAGGAGGGGGCGGAGCCTACCAGAGCAGGGTTGCTCTAAAGCTGGGTACACATGATGAGATATTTCGGTCCGATCGACCGATAGTTCAGTGTATCGGTCGATCGGACCGAAATTATCGTATCCAAATGCAGCCATGTCCGACCGATCGTTCGTCCGAATCGGACGATCGGACAGGGTGGAAAACCTCGTCCGATCGTGCGGTCCTCTATGGACCGCACAATCGGTCGCGGTAACTGTCGGACGCGGCTGCTTTTGCCGCGACCGACCAGTCCTTCCTCCTGGCCGACCGGTCAAAGTATCGAACGGTCGGTCAGGAGGAAAAATCACTAGGTGTGTTACCTAGCTTAAGACTCTGGTGTAAGTTACGAGAACCCAGGGGTGAGGAACAGCCGGTTCAGGTCCTCACCCTGGGTAAAAGCTAATGAAACACAGAAGAGGAGTGGAGGAGTTTAGTATATGTCCTTTAAGGGGAGGATCACCATTATCATAAAAGCAGAAGAGAGAAATGTTCCATGTGCCGCCAACCCACTTTAAAGGAATAGTTCACTACCAAAGTTTCATCAGGGTCACATGATCGGTGTATTCACATTCGTTTAAATACCCTTACTTCTTAAAGGCCACCTGCCTCATTTCTTTTAATTTAGTTAATCGGTGTGAGCAACTCAAATGGCATTCCCACTTCTACATTACCTCCTGTGCAAATACAAAGCAAGAAGATATCTATATTCATACATAGATCCTTTGTGCCTATATCAATCGCTGATTCATATACATTTCCAAGATATCCCAATCCCTTACACTTACAGGATCCAGATATTTAATCATGGTACTGTACTTCAGGGTTGTCACTATTTGCAACCAAACTTTTTTTACAATAACCCTTTATGGTGCAATTTTTTATATATATACCTAATAGAATTATTGTATGATACATTTCACAATTTCATATCTACAAATAACAGTTAAATTGCATCTGCTCGTTGAGGCCAAAGGGGGTTATGGTTTTTAAAGTATAGATCCACCACAGTTCTCTCTGCAGGATCAGTTTATCCAAATCTCCACCTCGTATCCCCACAGATACTGTTTCTAACCCCATAAATTGGCATTCCACTGTTTGCGACTTGTGTGTTTCCAACATATGTTTAGCTACCGCTGATCTCTCAGGGTTTTTATTAACGATTAGGGTTTTTATTAACGATGTTCCTTAATCCTCGTGGTTAATGATCAAAGTGTTTTACCCACATATTTACTGCCACAACTGCATATAATCAGATACACCACTGCCTTTGACTGACAGGATATAAATTGCTTAATGCAAAGTCTCCTGCCATCATCCGCTGTTACATCAGCATACTCTTGCATCCGGGGGCACATGACACATCTGCCACATTTTTTATTTCCCATCCACTTTTGGGTATTTAGCCAGTTTGTTTTGGATTTACTCTCAACAAAAGGGGCAAGACGGTCTCTTAAATTGGGGGCTCTTCTTGCTGTTAGCAATGGAAATTTTTCTACGGACCCTCTCAGGTCTCCATCCTCCCCTAGAAGAAACCAATGTTTTTTCAAAATGGCATGTATTTTTGTCCTTTCCTGATTATACCTTGTAATCAGGCGAATCTTAGTATTTTCCGCACCACTTACTTTCTCTTTCCTTTTCAGGAGAGTGCATCTACTTATTTTATTCGCCCAATTCCATCCCCGATTAATAATTTCTGTCGAATATCCCCTTCTGTGGAATCTATCAGCTAGATCTCTAGCTCGAGCTTTAAAGATCTTATTCTCTGAGCAATTTCTTTTTATACGAAGAAACTGGTCCACCGAAATACCTTTAACCAAATTATGTGATGATGGCTGGAGGCCTCCAACATGTATTGGCCATGTCTCTTTCCTATATGTACATGTCTGTAATGTTGTGCCCACTTTTTTGATTAGCATATCAAGAAAGTTGACCTCTGTTTTGCTATATTCAAAAGTCAGTTTTATATTATATGCATTCTTGTTCAGTTTAGTGACAAATTCCATGAGGTCCTCTGGGGTCCCCCTCCAAATCATCAGTACATCATCTATGTAACCGAATACATAGATTTACCTCTGATTCTGGTTCAAGGTCCCCAATGATTTCACTAACCGTGTTTAGTTCCCAGAGACCGAGATGGAGGCATGCATATGTAGGAGCGCACGCCGACCCCATCGCGGTCCCCCTAAGCTGACGGTAATATTTATTATTGAAGATTAACACATTATTTTGCAGAACAAGTGCAAGGAGAGACAACACAAATTCGGTATGACCTTTGAATCTACAATCTCTAGTGTCCAAAAACATTTTTGCTGCCTGGAGGCCCACCTTGTGTGGTATTGAGTAGTATAACCCCTTAATATCCAATGTTACTAGAAGGGTGTCTTCCTCCAAGAATACCCCTTCCAGTCTTCTCAAGACAAACTGGTAACAAAAGAAATCAATGAAATGACCACATCCCTTATTAGCAGCCCTAACATTACTAAACGGGAAGCTAAAGCGTTGAGATCCCTTCAATGTAGAGATGATTTGGTGATTCGGGCTGCTGATAAGGGAGGGAATGTGGTTATTATGACTAAACTACAGTACAAGTTGGAGGCCCTTAGACTTCTGAATGATAAAGAACAATATGAAATAATACCTACGAATCCAGTAGTAGAAGTACAGAGAAAATTAAAAACTATCTTGGATAAGGGTTGGAATGAAGGGGTCATCTCTAAACATGAGTATGAATTTATGTGGAATAAACACCCCAGGATTATAACTTTTTATCATATCTCGTAAATACACAAACAAAAGAGATTTCCCCCGGGGGAATACATAGATGTTATATTGCGGCCCTTCCTCTTAACTCTCAATTCATACGTGCAAGACACTACAGATGTCTTGAGGAGACTGGAAGGGGTAGTCTTGGAGGAAGACACCCTTCTAATAACATTGGATATTGAGGGGTTATACTCCTCAATACCACACGAGGTGGGCCTCCAGGCAACAAAAATGTTTTTGGACAATAGAGATTGTAGATTCAAATGTGTTGTCTCTCCTTGCACTTGCTCTGCAAAATAATGTGTTTATTTTCAATGATAAATATTACCGTCAGCTTAGGGGGACCGCGATGGGGGCGGCGTGCGCTCCTCCATACGCATGCCCCATCTCGGTCTCTGGGAACTAAACACGGTTAGTGAAATCATTGGGGACCTTGAACCAGAATCAGAGGTAAATCTATGTATTCGGTTATATAGATGATGTACTGATGATTTGGAGGGGGACCCCAGAGGACCTCATGGAATTTGTCTCTAAACTGAACAAGAATGCATATAATATAAAACTGACTTTTGAATATAGCAAAACAGAGGTCAACTTTCTTGAAATGTTAATCAAGAAAGTGGGCACAACATTACAGACATGTACATATAGGAAAGAGACATCGGCCAATACATTGTTGGAGGCCTCCAGCCATCATCCACATAGTTTGGTTAAAGGCATTCCGGTGGACCAGTTTCTTCGTATAAAAAAAAATTGCTCAGAGAATAAGATCTTTAAAGCTCAAGCTAGAGATCTAGCTGATAGATTCCACAGAAGGGGATATTCGACAGAAATTATTAATCGGGGATGGAATAGGGCGAATAAAATAAGTAGACGCACTCTCCTGAAAAGGAAAGAGAAAGTAAGTGGTGCGGAAAATATACTAAGATTTGCCTGATTACAAGGTATAATCAGGAATAGACAAAAATACAGGCCATTTTGAAAAAACATTGGTTTCTTCTAGGGGAGGATGGAGACCTGGGAGGGTCCGTAGAAAAACAGCAAGAAGAGCCCCCAATTTAAGAGACCGTCTTGCCCCTAGTCATTTTGTTGAGAGTAAATCCAAAATGAACTGGCTAAATACCCAAAAGTGGGTGGGAAATAAAAAATGTGGCAGATGTGTCATGTGCCCCCGGATGCAAGAGGATGCTGATGTAACAGCGGATGATGGCAGGAGACTTTGCATTAAGCAATTTATATCCTGTCAGTCAAAGGCAGTGGTGTATCTGATTATATGCAGTTGTGGCAGTAAATATGTGGGTAAAACACTGCGATCATTAACAACAAGGATTAAGGAACATAATAGAGCTATCGTTAATAAAAACCCTGAGAGATCAGCGGTAGCCAAACATATGATGGAAACACATAAGTCGCAAACAGTGGAATGGAAATTTATGGGGTTAGAAACAGTATCTGTGGGGATACGAGGTGGAGATTTGGATAAATTGATCCTGCAGAGAGAACTGTGGTGGATGTATACTTTAAAAACCATGACCCCCTTTGGCCTCAACGAGGAGATGCAATTTAACTGTTATTTGTAGATATGAAATTGTGAAATGTATCATACAATAATTCTATTGTGTATATATATAAATATTTTTGCTTTATTTTTTGGTCGACTATTTAATTAGTTGATTACCCAATTTGTGAAAACCCAGACTTCAAAAATCAAAATTTTACTATATTTCTCCCACTACTATGTCAATTTTGTTATGCGCAGTTAACTTTTATTAAGCTATTCTATAAATTGGTTTAAATATTTTGTGTAAACTTTACAGAGAGAGGGAAAATTGTAATAAACAACATTTGTGGCTATGCCTCTTTTTGAGAAAAGCCACTGAAAGCTATTAATATTGCACTTGCAACTGTCTTGTGTGACAATTGTGCAAAGTTTAACATCAAAATCGAATTTACTGATAGTCGCAATTACAATATTAAATCCTTGCTAAGGCGGTATGCAATTGATTCTGGCATTGTAAAGTGATTACTGCATTGTGGGAGATGTGGTAAAGTAAAGAGTGCTAAGGGGTGATATTACATCTCCCCTTATATTTGCCTATGAGTAAGAGCCGTTTAGGCTCGAAACGCGCAAAGCGTATACACATGCTGTTTGTATCTGTTATTGTCTAATATTTACTGATTTTTTAAACATACCCGAGAATCCATCGATCCAGTTTGCCGGTGTGCGCTCTTAAAGACTCCTGGTTGGAAGGTGAATGTGCATGGACCCAGGCGAGCGGCACCAGGACCACCAAAGGGAAGTGGTGAGTAGCGATCATCTGGATCTATTGTTTGCAAAAACAGTTTTCTGGCAAGATATTTATCAAGTGAAGGGCTCGAGGTATTATACACCCGCCACCTGTTTATATAAGTGAGTGTAACAGAATCTTTCTATCTCAAATTGGGAATAAAGTGTAGTTATTCATGCTCATGGTTCATACACTATTTAGGTCTCTAATACCTTTTGCTATTTTACAAAGAGGGCAGCCTGGTTGTCTTTATAACTGCAAAATACTGGTAGTGCCAACTGTCAAGGGGGAAAAAGAGATACAAAATATCTATAATTAGGATTTGCTTTAAAGGGCAAGTCCAGCCCCAAAACGAAAACTTACATACAGGTAAATTACCCCCCAAAACCCTAAACGGTAATAGTTTGAAATCTAAAGTATACTGTATGTCTAACCTGAAATCCTGCACAATGCCTTGTTTCCCCTGTTTATGCTTCCTGGTTATTCCAGTTATCAACTGTCAGTTATGGATTTGACAGCCAATAACTAAATGTTAAAGGACAACAATATAAAAAAAAATATCACCCCATTACATGTCCACACTTCCGGCAGCTGAAATCACTTACTCTCATTTACAACCGTGCTGCTCTCCCTTAGATATCACACAGCAAAGATGAGTGCTAAAAGCCCGCCTCCTAGACGATCTGGGCCATCTTTAACATATAATTTGTCATTGGCTGGTGGGAATGTCTGTTACAACCTCTCTCCTCCTCTTCCAGTCAAACAAACTTGAACTGTTTGGTTGCTAAGATGTACAGCCTACATAATCAAGCTGATCAAGGATAAGTGGAGGATTGTTTTCTCGCATGCTAGCTCTGAGTGACAGTTAGCGGCAGACAGAATTGTTACACCCCCTTCACAGCAGGCTAACTGAAGGCTAACTGAAGGCAGATAGAAGCTCGAAATCAGGAGAAAAAACATTTGGGGAGGGCTGCATACTTTTACTCTTTTGAAAGCAGTTTTTTTTAAAAAAATGCATCGAGGCAATAGAGTTATCCTTTAATCCTGTCTGACTCTTCTGAGCATGCCCAGGCTCAGTACAGGTTTCTAAATTGCTCAGTTTCCATGAGGCATCCAGAAGCATAGCATGCATACAGTAATGAATTCATAGGACAAAGTATGATATATCAACATATTTTAAAGAGGCCATTCTTTCTAAAAGATGGGGTCAGAGTTGTCCTTTAAAAAAAAAAAGCTTTCTAAAACATTGCCTTTAACAATGCATCTAGTAAAAGGAAAACTAATGTAAATCATCGAAATCTTAAAATCGCCATATATGCTATGACCAGATTTTTTCCAACTGTCCCAATAGGAAAAATATCAGCGAATCACGCCTACATGGCACGCCAATCTACGTATCGCGATTATAATGTATGTGGTCAATGTTAGCAATATCACTGTCAGGAGAACCAATCTCCCAGATAACCATGACAGGTTGTTGACCTAAAGGTTAGTCTGTATGCACACAGTCAGGTATCTGAGCACCATGCCCTTAATCCCCATCAGGGTATGGTGAAAGGATCATTAGCCCATGATGGGAATATTAGCTCGTGTATGAAACTGATTGAACCCCCTTTTTATTTCCCCCAAAAGAGCTTTCTGTGGAGGCGACACCCTGACGCATTTATCACCTGTGTGAGTTACACTTTGCCCTTACACACGATACTACGATGCAGACTTTGCGCATGCGTTGCCCTTTAAACGGGCGTTTTGTTAGGCTAGACAGATGTCACACGCTTGCGCAGTTTCGCTCAGGGCCGGCCGCTTACTTCCTGGTAAGGTGTCTGTCTTCTACCTGACATGACAGAGGGCTCAGCTGAGCCGCCGCCTTGCCCGGGTGCTCGGCGCCGCCGGCTCCTTCTCTCTTTACCAAATGTTTTTCCCGGGAGGACGCGGTCTTCAGCACCGGAGCCGTCTATCCCTTCACCTCCACCTTCTCCTCCACCGTCTGTCTCTGTACCTCAGCCGCCTTCATCCCCGAGTGGCACAGACTCGCTGATTGAGTGTCCGTTATGCCTGGTCCGCCAACCCCCAGAAGAACTGCCCGAGCTGCTAAGCTGCCGGCATCGCTCGTGTCTACGTTGCCTCCGCCAGTATCTCCGCATCGAGATAAGTGAGAGCCGAGTGAACCTCCGCTGTCCTGAATGTGCCGAGCGCCTCAGCCCCCAGCATGTCCGGGCTATCCTGAGGGACCCCCAGCTCACCAGGAAGTATGAGGAGTTCTTGCTACGTCGGTGCCTGGCTGCTGACCCAGACTGCAGATGGTGCCCTGCCCCGGACTGCGGGTGAGAGACCAGAAAGAGGGTCACTGGCTAGTATTGGGGTGTGTAGGGCGACGTAAGGAACAGCAGCACAGTCCGACATGAAAGGTCATTTCAGCTCCCATGTTACAGGGAAAGTTTAATATTTCATTAAGTTCGTCAGGTGTGATAATGTAGATGTACAGTACTGCTCCAGTAGAGAGATTTGTTTTTTTTTTTAAAAAAACACGATGTAAAGCATGGCCAATAGACGATCCTTTAGTGTATCTGTCAATTGGGCCGAAATAATTGCATGGTTTTTCGGACGCGACCGAACGTTCGTTCGTACAAATGCACAGTTGGGCATGTCTGAAAACCATGGCCGATCGTGTGGTCCTCTATGGACTGTACATTAAGTTTTGGCAAACTTTTGGTCGTGGCCACTATTGCCACCACCGACACCACCGACAGTCCTTCCTCCTGGCCGACTGGTCAGAAGAGCTGAACGGTCAGGAGGAAATGTTGCATGGTGTGTACTATGCTTAAGTCTACCCAGAAGACTTTTATTTAAGCAATCTTTTGTTTTTGAACCACCCTTTGTATGATTACTGACAACCAGAGATGAACTTAAAGGGTATGTCCACCGAGATTTTAACTTTCTTTTTTTCCAGTATAACTGAAGAACAGGAGGTAAATGCGCTATGTGTTACCTCCTGTCCTTCAGCAAAACTTAAAGGAGAGCAGGAGAAACTTACCCACGTATCGCTCCAGCGCTGGTGACAGCCTCCACTGACATTTCCCGACGAATCCACAGTCCTTTGCAAAGGAGTGTGGACGTGGCAGAGACTGTCAGAGAAACCCGGCGTAGCTAGAAATCACAGGGCCCCATAGCAAGATTTTAGATGGGGACTCCCAACCCACATAAAAAAACAGTTTGGTGCAGTTCAACCAAACCCTGCGAAACTGCGGCCAGTTTTTTTTAAAGGGCATCTCCACCCTCCTAAACAAAATACCTCACGTAGTTCAGCCCCACAAACACCATTTTTCAATATACTTAAACCTTTCAAAGACCTTTCAAACTCCCAGGTTTAGATATTCTAATTTTCCAGGGTGACTGTTTCAAGCTGGTTAGTTACAAGCGTGCACAGCTGCAGAGGAGGCTCATTCTGAGGGCTGACATACTACATACTGATCTGCGAACTGGAGGCCTGACGTACTGATCTGCGAACTGGAGGCCTGGCGTACTGATCTGCGAACTGGAGGCCTGACATACTGATCTGCGAACTGGAGGCATGACGTACTGATCTGCGAACTGGAGGCCTGACATAATTGTGAACTGGAGGGCTGAAATGACCAATATTATGGCTGTAGGGCTGACACTGTGTATTGTAACATATGGAGGCTTCAGCAGTTTTAAGGAGACACAAAGTATAATTAACCCCTTGTGGTGCAGTGTGGTCTGTGTCACACAATTCCCAGTTCTAATAAAGATTCCCACCACGCTAACCTGCTGCTCTGTTCACCTTCCCAATCCCAGCAGTTCCCTAACCATTTGTTGCACTTTTAAGCTCCACAGCTCCCCACCCCCTCTTAAGATTAATATAAGACTAACTTTTCCCCCTTTTAGCACATTACCCATAACCCATTACTTTGCTTTCCCATGCTCCTTCGCTCTTTACAGCACCTTCATCGTGTCCCTGCCGCTCAGCCAATCACAGACGCGACTGCCGGTCCGGCCCCCTGCTTGCATTTTCTCGCAAGCCGAGGGCCTGGCAGTGCGGCGAAGGAAAGCGGGTGGGGCACTTTCTAATAAAAATATAGCGGTTGGGGCTGGGGGGACGGGGAATATTATATAAAACATTTTTTGGAAGGGTGGACATGCCCTTTAAGAAGAAAAAACTTGTCTTAAAGGGGCATTAAACTCTTAATTTTTAGATTTCTTTAAAGGAAATTTTTATTTCTTATGGATTTAGGAGCAATAATTCTCCTGGCGACAGCTTCTTCCTATGACACACCGCTTATCTAGGGAGAAGGAAGGAGCAGTGAAAGAGATGGAGCAGGATCCTTTATTAATGTTTTTGCCTAAAATATCCTTTTAAGTCCAAGTGATTTCCTATTTTATGAAAACATGATATTATCTTTTAAAATTCTATCTATTACTTAAAATGTATTTAAATGTAAATGCTGCCCTTTTTTAAACACCAAAAAAAAAGTAAAATGTGGCTTAGTAGATCCACAGTATATAGATTTTTTTTAAAGCCTACCGATATATTATGTAAATAATACATACATGATGCATATGTAGAGAATCAAGCTCCCATGCTACTGATATAGCACAAGAATGAAAGTGCACTCTGTCTCAACTGGTGGGTGCAGACACCTCGGGAAAAAAAGTCCAATGAAATAGAAACTGAGGGTCGCACTCCAAAATAATGTTTAGTTTATTGTAAACCACACACAACAGAACGTTTTGGGGTTACACCTGAAGAAGGGGGCATGTAACCCCCAAAACGTTGTGCTGTGTGTGGTTTACAATAAACTAAACATTATTTTGGAGTGCGACCCTCAGTTTCATATTTCATGCTACTGATATCCCCTTCTAGCAGGCTTGGACCCAGCTCTATAAATATGAATAAGGCTAATGTCATTACCTGCATAGGACCATGAGAAAAAGAAAGTGAGGCAGCATAAATGATTTGAAAAAATATAGCAGTTTATGTCCTCATTTCCCTGAGCAATCAAGGGCAGTCATCTGAACTCAAACTATTGCAGGACATTTGTGTATAATTAAGTGTTGAAAATATGAAAGAAAAACAGTTTTTTTCTAGGGGTTATAAAGAGTAACTAATTACTGGTAAAGCAGCAATCCAACACTCCCTGTTTATGTCCCTTCTATCTGTTTGTTGCTCTGATAGCAGAATAGTATTCTAATTTTACAGTTGCAATAAAACGAAAACTTCTACTACAGTGATGAGTGATGAAACTTACCTGTTCACTGTTCCATCCTGCTAGTCCGCTATTCTATCTATGTATCCCTCTCTCATAGATATTTGGTTGTGGTAGGGGGAAAAATATTAAATTGTAAAAAATTATACATCTTAAATGTAAGCTTTTAGAGGTCTAGCCTCCAGACAGATTTACAGATGCAAAATGTCATAAAGGTGCTTTATACAGATAACATGTAAATAGTGTTGTTTCCAAATGTAATATGTAAACTATAGGGCAAAAAAAGTTTGCTTTTCATCTGCTGCAACCAATCAGATGTTAACAGACTAACTGTAGACTAGTAGAAAGCCAACATCTGATTAAAAACACTCAGGGTGTAAGAATTGTTTCTGGCCTGAAGGACCGTTGGGTTAAACAGGGAATAGGTAAGGAGTGGGTGGAATAAGGGCAGAACAGTTGAGAATTGAGATGGGGGGCAGATCTCAGTGGAGTGGCTCAGATGCTTATTAAGGTGCCACTAATGTGTCCCTTGTAGCTTCATGGGTTGAAATATTGTACTAGGCCCCTGAATTCAGAGATTGCCTCTGGTCTTATAATTCTAGCAGGAAACTGCAATCTGGTCTGCCCCTTCACCTGATTTACTGGTAGGACCTGAACAGTGGGAAGACACACTCTGCAAGAGGCATGACTTTCAATTGGTCATGCCCTGGACACAAACAGGGTGGTGCCAGAGCCGTTTTTAGGTATAATCCACCTAGGCAAAGTGCTAGGGCACCAATGTTAAACCAGGGTGCACGGTGTTCTCCCTGTCAGCTTTTATTTGCTGTGTTAGAACTGTTCCCCTTGTTCTGCTGCTGTAATTTGCAACATTGTAGTGAGTAGAGAGCCTGAACTCAGCTCACTCTACTTAGAAACAATGTTGCAAATGAACTGAAGGTGAAGGAAGGAGGTGGGGATGAGCTCAGCTACAAGGACTGAGGAGGCAGTTCTAAAATGCCAGGTAAAAGCTGCTACAGACTTTTTAACAGTGGCCTCTGTGACTAGCAGTAAAAAAGTCTGCTGGTACTGAAGGGTTCATTGTAATACTCTGCTGGCACTGAAGGGTTAATGGCAATAGTAATTGAGGTTGCATAAAGACATACGCCCATCAAGTCCAACCTTTTCTCTCTCCTTTTTAACCCTAAAGGTAATTCTTTGCTGGTACTGAAAATATTAATAGCAATACTCTGGGAAGTACACTAAAAGTGTTAATGCCAATACTCTTGGAGGTACAGGCCATACTACTGCACTTTTAAACACAATGGGATTACGATCTGATTGCGCTAGGGCACCAAGATGGCTAGAAACGACCCTGGGTGGTGCAGACCAGACCCAACAATTGCACTTAATGAAATCATATGTTGGTTCTTGTTGTGTAATGAATTTTATTTTTATTTTCAGTTATGCTGTGATAGCATATGGTTGTGCTAGCTGCCCTAAATTAACATGTGAGAGAGAAGGTTGTCAAACTGAATTCTGTTACCATTGCAAACATGTGTGGCATCCCAATCAAACCTGCGATATGGCACGTCAACAGCGCGCACCATCACTTGGAGTCCGCAGAAAGCACCCTTCCGGTATCAGCTATGGACAGGAGTCTGGGTCAGGTATGTAATCTGTTTAATGCTTGACTCATCTCTCTCCCTCTAATCTTTAATCACACCATTAACAATGTAGCAAAATTCTGTTGATTCTTTCTTTACAATATTGCTAACATCTGTAACTTTCCCTCACAACCGATAACCATAATGTTTATGCATGCACTCTTCTATGCATCCTGTCACATCTAGATTAATTTGGCCTTCCTGCTTCCTATCTTTCTCCTTCTCAGTCCATATTAAATTCTGCTACTCATTTAGTTTTGTTGTCTCCTATAAAAATAACTAATTCTCTGCCCCAGAAAATTACATGGCAACCTATAAAGGGCAAATTCACCCCTCAAATGAAAAATTGTATATAGGCAAATCAGTCCCCAAAACCTCAATGGTCAGAAATCTGAGATATGTAAGTTAACCTGAAATGATGCTTGATGTTCTGTAACAGGTGACAGTAAAGCCAATGGCTGAATGCTTTTCTCCTAGCTACCTCCTCTGGGCATGTAAGCTTTGAGCTTGAAAAGGAAACTTGAAAGTAGGGGGGAGAGCATCATTTTTCTGCATAATAGATTATCACTATGCCTGTCAGATTGTAGTTTTGTGGTGGCGATTAATATAACACAAATGTTCCATTGGAGGTCTGGTCCAATTCTGCCTTTGCGGTCTGTCTGCTTTTTGCAACGCACGTCTTTGCATTAGTCTTGTTACTTACAATTGGCAAGGCGGAAGAGATAGACCGGACCAGTGAGGGACCAATGCCTTATAAGCACATAGCTGTCCTATTAACAAAAGATATCAAGGGTGAAGGCCTTGAAAGAACGAGAAATGCATTTTTTGCAATGCATTTTTGTGGGGGATTTTCTGTGTGCATTGCATTCCTATCATATCCATTTTATCGAAACACGTGTGATATTCACCAAAATTAGCAATGGCATGCATTCCAGCAATGGATTGGAAAAGTCTATCTTCTGGCTCTCCTCTCACACTCCCTTTTTTGCAACACAGCACCTATCTTTGTCATAGGCATGCATGGGGGAAAGCCGGAAGGAGAGACGCAAAAGCTCTGCAGGAACAAGTATAGGCAAGTATTGTGATCTCTGTTTAGGAATTAATAAGGGAGACAGGAAGACAAGTGTTCCTGTCTCCATGAGAATTAGAGATTTATTTTTTAAACTTAAAGGGTATCTTTACTCTAAAAAATCGAATTTTTAAAAATAGTACCTTTTAGATACTGCGAGATTCCACTCCAAAAGATTTTAAATCTGAGTAGTAGATTCATCATTTTAATAACAGCATTTACAGGGAAAGACCTGTCACTCCAGAAGCAGAAATTATAATATGTAACCCATACTTGAACTCTTTGCCTGCCTGCCAGCACACTTTCTTCAACATTTAAGAGAATCAGCAGAGAAAAGACAGCAGGGGGGAGGGAGGGGGAGATATGTAAAAATAGCAGTGTCCATAGTGAGGCTGTGCAGAACTTATAAGTGTCGCAGACACTAAAAGAAGGCAGTGAGTAAGGAAAGGGTAGGGGGAATTAGATAAAACAAAGTGAAGAGCAATCCATCCATCAGACAAGGATCCACACGTACGTTTATAGGTAATAAGAAATAACTAAATTTATTGCAAAGGCACGGTACATAAGCCCATAATGGCTTACAAGATGAACCGCCTGACGCGTTTCGGGTGAAGCTCTGCCCTTAGTCATAGGCGTAGGGGGAATTAGGAGTACTCACTAAACATTAATAATTTAATGACAAAGCAAGCACAGATAAATATGTGAGTACCATAATTTTACTTGTCTCAAATTGTATCTTCAGAAAATGTAAAGTTGTTTCAGTGAGTATAGTGACCCTTTCACTGCCACAGATCGTATATTCACGATCTGTGCAGTGAATACTCAAACTGCCACGGATCGTGAATATACGATCTGTGGCTTTAAGTGGCCCCCCAAAAAAATTGCACCCCGCTAGGGGCGATCAGGGGGCAGTTGAAAGATAGTAGTACCTTTAGCCGGGTCCCTCGTTCTGCAGCCGGTCCCATGTGGAGGAAGAGAGGAGGAAGTCTTCTTTCCGGAAAGGGAGACCCCGGTGACATCACTGAGCTTCCTCCTTCACCGGGGTCTTCCCTAAGAGAGGTAAGATGCTGCCCCTGGTGGTCTAGTGGAGGTACTGCAGTGTGATCTCCATTCAGATCATGCTGCAGTACCTAGTATAGCACAAGCTGTCATGCTGACAGCTTTTACTATACATTTTGTGAATGGAACTCAAAGTTCCATTCACAAATAGGATTTTTTCTAAGTCTTTGCTACTTAGCGAAGACTTAGAAAAAAAATGGGGACAGGGATCAAAATTTGGTGATCACTTCTGATCACCAAATTATGACCTGTGCCAATGATTGAAAAAATCACTTCCCTGGAAAATGATTTCCGGGAAGTGATTTTTCCGATCGGTTTTCGAATTGGGAAAACGGGCAACGAGCTTCCCAATGTCCCCGGTGATATCGGTAAACTAAACGCGGATCATTTATTTGTTGGATTTCAAGGGAAACTAAGCCTATTTTAGTAGGAAATTTTGCAGAGGTACCAAAAAAAGTCCGGATTGAATTTTTAGGATCAGTAAAGTGTGCAAAAACTTGTGGGACTCTCCGTACTAACTGGTTTTCACTAAAATACCACTAAAAGAGGGAGTGGGGATAGGGGTGGGGGTGGGTTGTGGCGTTTTTTTTTTTTTTGTAGTGCTTGCAGTTGCCCATGGATCCCATTTGACGCAGTTTCTGTCTCATTGCGCGCACCCATATGGCTTACCGTTTGATTCAGGACATGTGGGAGATTGCCATTTAGTGTTTTTTTTTACTTGCCAAGTGGGTTTAGGTAGGATTTCAACCATTGAGTCCTCTTATTTTATTTTTTCACAAAATCTCCTAAAAGCACGGAGTTCTATGAATAACAGCATCTGGAATTCTTCATGTATATATGAAAGCATGATACCATCACGAAGGTGAAGGTGTGTAGCTTCCAAAAATATATAGTTTGTGGGGGGTATTTCCAAGTTGATTAGGCTGTTCAAATTACAGAACACTGACTTTTTTCTTGTAATTGGACTTGTGCATGTGTCCCATTTGAGCTAGTGGGTGGCCACGTCTCTGTGTGCACCCACACATATGGCATACCGTTTGATTCAGGACATGTGGGAGATCGCCATTTAGTGGGTTTTTTTTACTTGTCAAGTGGGTTTAGGTAGGATTTCAACCTTTGAATCGCCTTATTATATTTTTTACAAAATCTCCAAAAAAGCACAGAGTTCTATGGAGTACTGTGTCTGGAACTCTTCATGTATATATGAAAGCATGGCACCGTAACGTAGCTGAAGTTGTGTAGATTCCAAAAATATATAGTTTGTGGGGGGAAGTTCCATGTTGTGTGGGGTATTTCTAAGTTTCAGAGCCGTTTCCTTTGAAAAAGTGTAGACTGTTGAAATTACAGAGCACTTTGATTTCTTTCTTGTAATTACACTTGTGCATGCGTCCCATTTGAGCTAGTTGGTGGCCAGGTCTCTGTGTGCACCCACACATATGGCATACCGTTTGATGCAGGATAGGTGGGAGATGGACATTTAGTGAGTTTTTTTGCTTGTCAAGTTGGTTTAGGTAGGATTTCAATCCTTGAATCATCTTATTTTATTTTTCACAAAACCTCCTAAAAACACGGAGTTCTTTGGATTACTGGATCTGGAATTCTTTATGTATGTATAAAAGCATGGCACCGTAATGTAGCTGAAGTTGTGTAGATTCCAAAAATATATAGTTTGTGGGGGAAAGTTCCATGTTTTGGGACTGTTTCCTTGGAAAAAGTGTAGGCTGTTCAAATTACAGAGCACTTTGATTTTTTTCTTGTAATTGCATTTGTGCATGCGTCCCATTTGAGCTAGTTGGTGGCCACGTCTCTGTGTACATCAACACATAGGACATACCGTTTGATTCAGAACATGTGGGAGATTGATATTTAGTTGGGGGTTTTATTTGTGGGGGGCATTTCCAAGTTTTGGGGCTGTTTGAAATTACAGAGCACTTAGATTTTTTTCTTGTAATTACACTTGTGCATGCGTCCCATTTGAGCTAGTTGGTGGCCACGTCCCTGTGTACATCCACGCATATGGCATACCGTTTGATTCAGGGCATTTAGAAGATTGATAATTGACAAGTTTTTTTTACATGACATGGAAATTTGCCATGATTTTTAACTGTGAATTGTATTTTAATAAATTTTTCCTGAAAATCTGGTAAAAAAGCGAAATTTCACATCAAACTGCGCCCACACCATTGGTCGTATGCATAAAAGAATCACACCATTGTGTAGCTGAAGGTGTGTAGATTCCAAGAATTTGGGGGGTATTTGGGGGGTATTTCTAATATAGAGGGGTGTTTAGTCTGACAAATCTGAAAAGTTGCTGTAATTAGGCCATTGTTCATTGGCTCACTTTGTGGCTAGTTGATTCCACGTTTGCGTGTGTAACCATACATAGGGCATACCGTTTGATTCAGGACATTTAGGAGATTGATATTTGGTAACTTTTTTTTACATTACTTGGGATTTTGGCATGATTTCTACCTTTGAGAATTTTTTAGAAAATCTGCTAAAACTGCGAATTTCTACGAAGAACTGCGCCCACACCATTGATGGTACGAAAATTAACAAACTACAGAATTTCGTAGATAAACGTGTATGGATTCGAGACATATATGGTTTGTGGGGGTTGTTTTGTGGGGAAAAATTGCAGACTGTTCAAATTCAGATTTGGCTGAATATTTTTGCTGTTTCTGAGCAATTGTGCATTGTTTCACTTTGTGGCTTTTGGCTTCCACGTCCGCGTGTGTAACCACACATATGGCATACCGTTTGATTCAGGACATTTGGGAGATTGAAATTTAGTAACTTTTTTTTAGATTCCATGAGGTTTTGGCATGATTTCTACCTTTTGAAGTTGTTTTTTGTTCATTTTTTCAGACAAATGCGAACTTCTACGAAGAACTGCACCCACACCATTGATGGTATGAATGAACAAACTACAGTGTTACATAGCTGAAGGTGTGTAGATTTCAGGAATATATAGTTTGTGGGGGTTATTTCTAAGTTACGGGGGTGTTTTTTGAAAAAAACTGCAGAGTTTGGCTAAATATTTTCGCCGTTTCTGAGCCATCGTGCATTGTCTCACTTTGTGGCTTTTTGCTTTCACATCTGCGTGTGTAACCACACATATGGCATACCGTTTGATTCAGGACATTTGGAAGATTGATATTTGGTAACTTTTTTTTACATTCCATGGGGTTTTGGCATGATTTCTACCTTTTTGATTGTTGTTTGATGTTCATTTTTTTTGAAAATCTGGTAAAAGTGCAAATTTCTACGAAGAACTGCGCCCACACCATTGATGGTATGAATGAACAAACTACAGTGTTACATAGCTAAAGGTGTGCAGATTTCAGGAATATATAGTTTGTGGGGGCTATTTTTGAGTTGGGGGGGTGTTTTGTGGAAAAACTGCAGACTGTTCAAATACAAAACTGGCTAATTTTTTTTTTGCTGCTACTGACATTTGGCACTGGTCACGCTCTGGGTTAGTTGGTAGCCATGTCTCTGGGTACACCCATGAATGTGGCATACCGTTTTATTCGGGAGGGGTTAGGCTTTGATATTTGAGATGCGTTTGAAGTTTCCTCCACAGTTTTTAGCTGAAATACGCATTTGATTTTGTCTCTGATTTTACAGTTGAGGAAAAAAACGAAAATGTGAGAAAATAACTTACAATTGGACGAAGAGCTGCGTCCGGGTATCTGCATTTTGATTGAAACTAACCTCACTCGTAAAATCCTGTGGGTGTGTAGTTTCTAAAAATATCTCACTTGTGGTAGATATTCTATGTTAACTGTCAGTAGTGGTTATACATTTTAATTTGGTGTAATATTCTTGAAGGTGCAGTTTTAGTTTGGGGGGGACTCCTGTACAGGAAAAGTCGGGTACCTACATATATCTGGTATCGTTGTACTCTGGAGTATCAGAGCTTTTAGAAACAGTAAGATTTTTGTGTGTAACCTTAAGATAACTATAAGTAAAAATGGGAAAAATCCATGAAAATTTGCAAATTTTGCATTTTTTTAACCTATTTTACCCATGATTCCAGTAAAATTTCCAGAAAAGTTACAAAATTCTGTTACCATGTTAAAGTACACTTTGTGCTGAAAAAAACAATGTATAATATTCCTGATTTACTGCAAGGTTTCCTACTGTAAAATTAGTCTAAAGCGATTGAGGGCAAAATCCTGAAAATTCTTCTGGCAGTTAACGCAAAAAAAAATGAAATTCTCCTGGCAGTGAAATGGTTAAAGGGTATGTATGCGGGAAAAATTTAGTTTTTTTTAAATTGCCCATTAGTGGAAACTATAATTCATCCCAACTATCACTGTACTGTATTTTTGTTGATCTGCCCCCTATTTCTTTAGATATCCAGTCTAAAACATTTCAGCTGTCAAAAGTGCCTTGGGATCATAAACTCTTCTGTTATATAAAGTTTTGCTGTAGCTGAAATGGCAACAGTTGGTATGTGAACTGCATGGTGAGAAATTTCCTCTCCCATTGCAATAATTTGCAGATAATGAGAGTCGCACTCACAATTTTCTTAAGTGAATTTTATTGTGACCAGATATGTTTCGGGGCAATTACCTTCCTCCTGTGCATTGTGCATCAAACAACATATCAGTGACTGGTTTAAATACTTTTATCTCACAGGATAGGGAAGGGCTTAGTGCATCCAATTTATTTTAACAAAGGAAAGTGCTTTATCATGTGTTCTTGTGGACAGACATGGAATCTAAACCTAAAAAATGCATACACCACATAAATACATGGCATGATAGTTTAAAATTCACAGTACATTATGACAAATATTAAGTGCCTTTGTTGGATGTCACAGTCCACAAGGAAGAAAGTACTCTCAAAACTGACCTGTATGTAAAACCTATAGGTAAAAACAATATGCTGTTAGCATCTAGCTTTTACCCAGCAAACACAATTAAAGGGCATGTCCACCCCTTTTTATAAATTTTGGTATACTGTAGGGCTCCCTCCCCCAGCCCCAACCGATATATTAGTTTTTACTGAAAATTACCTTACCTCTTTCCTCTGGCGTACTGTCGCGGCTCTCTGCTTGCATGAAACTGCAAGCAGGGGGACGGGCCGGCAGCCGCATCCGTGATTGGCTGAGAGGCAGCCAATCACAGACGCGGCTTCCGGTTATCCAGAACGCCGGGGGAGAGAGGTAAGGTAAGTAACGATCTGGGGAGTTTCTGTAAAAACCAATATTGGGGTTGGAGGAGGGAGCCCTACACTACAGAAAATGGGTTTTATGCTAGGGGGAGGGAGGGGGGGGGGCTGCAGTGCGCATGGCAAAATTCTCCCGGAGGAGAGACAGGAGTCCTATATGGACTCTGCCAGGCTCCTGGTGGCCAGTTTTTGGGACTTTGGAGGGGTATAAAAAATCTAAAATATCAAAAGGATCATACAGAAATATTGGAACATACAAAGCAAGGATGAACAATATGGGATTCTCTTCAAACAGTTACCACTGTTTCCATACAAGAGAAGCCAAAACGTTGGAGACAAAAGAGTACACTCAGATATTATAAAAAAAGATACGGATGTACCTGCCTCAGTGTGTTGTTCGGTTTAAAGCAGACAGGGATACGTGTTTTTTGAAAATTATTCTTAATTTCTTCTTAAGACCCCTGCTACATATGGGATGACCAAGTTCTTTCTCCTGTCTTGCTTTTCCCCTTCACTGTTGGTATACCTGTTCTTTTCTTTCCTTCTACTTCTTTTGACAAAGGCCCAATCTGGATATCCACAAGTTTTAAGGGCTCCTCTGAGATGTTTCGTTCCTTTAGCCTTCGCCTCTGTTCTAGTGGGGATGTTCTCAGCTCTGTGTTGCAAGGTTCTGATGACACCCAGCTTGTTGTTTTATGCACATGACGGGGATTGCCTCAAAACATTGTGCACTAATTTGGTCACAATAAAATTCACCTAAGAAAATTGTGAGTGCAGCTCTCATTATCTGCAAATTATGGTTTATAGCTGTTTTTGGACTTGCCTCTAACATTGCTGCCTCATAGGGATTACGGATTACAGCCCTCACAGAGAGTCAGATAGTCTGGCAGGGGGCTGGGGTACTGAGGGACTGAGCTTGAGCAAACCAAGTACTGAATCGAAGTCATGCAGCAACACAAACACATCAGAGTAAGCGCTGCTTACATGTATTCATGTATTCAGTGTACAATTCCTTAAAGCATGTGTGAAATGGGTTTCATTACCCATTAAGAAAAAATGTAAGTGTAGGAAAGTGTAGAAAAAAATGATCAATGCAGTTATATATAAAAAAAAAGTTTCTAACAGCATTGCATGCTTAAAAACAGAATATAAATGTTAACTAATTGGTTTTGGGTAATAAAAATGTGTTGTTCAGTTGCTTTGCTAAAGTATTCATTTCTAATCTCCAAAGTTGCACTGGAGGATAGAAGGTGGGGTGACCCAGCTAACTGACCCGCATCTGCCAGTTAGCCACGACCAAGCGTGCAGGCCATAGAAGACCTCACAATCGGCCGTGGTTTCCTAACATATCCAATCCTGCGTTCTTACAATTTGGATGAACAGTCAGTCGCGGTCAAAAGAAGAAACCATCCAAATTATTATTGTAGGGTGTGTACCCAGCTGTATAAATGCAAAGAAGGTTGAAGGGAGGCACACTTAAACAAACAAATCTTCAAATAATCATTTGTTCAGGTGCTAAAAACTAATTCACACAACTTTTTGGGAAGTCCTAGCCCTCTAGGACTCCCTATTGTGTGTATTGGTTTTCAGCACCTGAATAAATTATTATTTTAAGATTTGTGTTTTCAGGTGTGCCTCCCTTCAACCTTCTTTGCATTTATACTTATCCTTTGTGGCACGGAATATAGGGGGTGCACCTTGTATTCTACCTGCTTGGACTCCACATGTCTTTTGATACATACCCAGCTTTATACTTTAAAGTTACAATAAAAAACATAACAAGCATTTCCTTGTTTGCTTGACATTGATCACATAAGGAAGTTTCCTGCATCCCTTCAAATTGTGAAAGGAGCATACCATACCATGTTTTTATTGGAAAAGCATTTGATTTGTAAACCTTAATTTTTTGGCAGCTGATGACATGAAGTCCTGCCCTAGATGCAGTGCTTACATTATAAAGATGAATGATGGGAGTTGTAATCACATGACCTGCGCAGTATGCGGCTGTGAATTCTGTTGGCTTTGCATGAAGGAGATTTCTGACCTGCATTATCTTAGGTGAGTGCATAGCATCTCTTTACTAATTTCATATGCTGACACAGAAATACAACCATCACACATAAAGCCACCCTGAAAAGACTCCTAGATATTGAAAATGTATACTTCTATAAGTCTACTAAAGACTGTAAAATCATCTTCTTATATTTATATTTTGTATTTTTTAATTTGTAGAATAACTATTGTCTAAAATACATTTTCCAGATTTAAAGGCACACAAAACAGATTTTATGTACTTTAAGTACATAAAATCTGTTTCTATTACTCACAGGGAGGTGAAAACACTTATTCCCACCTCCCTGTGAATAATAGAACGCCCTGGGGAACAGTGTTGATTTACCTTACCTGCGCTCCACTCGGCTCCTTCACAGCTGTAAGTAGCGATGTCTTGACCGAGCATCTATCTTCTGTTCATGCACACCAATACAAAAGATAGGTGCGCAACCGGGCAGTGCGGCTGACAGCTAAAGAGCAGCCGTGAGTGGAGCACAGATAAGGTAAGTTTGGCAGTGTCCCCCGGGCATTTTATTATTCACAGGGAGGTGGGAATAAGCATTCTCATGCTGTACCTGTAATTCCCAGTTTAGTGTCCCTTTAACTCTCAAATTGTCTGATACATCACTTGCTAACTAATTTCTTACGCCTATGTGATGTTAATAAGATATTTAACGATTGAAAGCGGCGCCTTGCTTCCTCACCCTTTAATCAAATCCATCCTTTACCGGGGTTCACAGGCATATCCAGTGGGATTTTTATGGGGTAAAATAGAGGAAAGGGAGTGAATGTAACTGCATTATTCACTATACTGAAATGTTTTGTGGATTTCAAATGAATATGTCCTTGTAAGTCAGGAAAACTGTTTTAGCCAGTAGTTCTCCTCTAATTGATTTGACATTAAAGAGCAAGATTCCTGTTTTTTCTATTTCTTCTTCCCTTTTATTCTTCTGCTATTACCTAGCTAAGGAATCCTTGGAAGCGTTACCAGGTTATTAGTGAATTTCAAGAATTTTTTTTCCTGTTGACTATAATAAAGAATAACTACACTCTAAAAATGTACTTTTTAGAAATGGAAAGTACATGGGGCAGGGAGGTAGGAATGATTATTCCTATCTCACAAAATTGTGTTGTTGAGGAGCTACTGCTTGTACAGTTTCTCATTTGACAGGTAAGTCCTGGACTGGTACTCTATTTAAGGTAGTGGTGAGAGACTGGCAGAATCAGTTTTCTTTGGGCTGGTGCTCCTCACAGGAACAATATTGGGAGGAAGGAATGACCAGGCCTATATCTTTTTCCCAAGCACTTTTCATGTCCACCCCCAACATTAAAATTTCCTCCACTACTTGCCCCACTGTGCAGTGTTTAAAAATCCTGATCATCTGCTCCAAAAGATTCTCCTGCAATGTCTGTCCAAAGTCCCAGAAAGTGAAGAGTAGGAGCTTGGCTGTGAGTGAAAAGGTTTCTGCCTCTTACCTTTCCTCTGAGAGGTTTCTGGCTTACCCACTGCAGCCCTTTCCTCCCCTCCCTCCCTCCTGGTCCCTGTTTGCTGCCCTGTGCCCTAGCATTAAATGCTGCCATATGTTTGCAAAAAAAAAAAAGAATCGGAATTGTATTTACAGAGCCTTGTTTCCCCAGAGTTCTGTCCGTGATTGGCTGCCTCTCAGCCAATTGCGGCTGCAGGCCCGGCCCCCTACTTGCAATTTCCTGCAAACAGAGGGACAGGTCTGAACACCAGGGGAATGAAGCTCAGTAAGTACCTTTCTAATCCTTTTTTTGGAAACAAACATGGTGGTTGGTGGTGGGATAGGGTCCAATACCTAGAGGTGGAGATACCCTTTAAACAGTTTAAAAAAAAAAAAAAAAAAAAAAAACAACTTGAAACACACGATAGTTCTACATTCCGAAATTTCAGGGTCATGTGTTTAAATCCCAATTGTAACACTGTCTTTAAAACACAAGCACACACAACTGCACAAACACCCAAGCATAATTGCAAAATAAAATGTATTTTAGACAAAGAACCTTGACATAAAAGCAGCACCCGTAACACTATTACAGAGATTAGAGAGTATGCTAGGCGCTGCTAATCCAATCAGTTGATCAAATGATCATTCGCAAGTGTGATCACTTCTATTAAAGCACAGATCTCTGCTTGATGTGAGGTCTGATACATTCATGGAGAAAATGATTACCGGTATTAAATTATTGCTGCTTAAGGTTGTTTTGCCTAACATTTTTTCCACAAAAGCCTTCATTATTATGGCTACACTTATGCTATCCTGCAAAGTTAACCCTCTCCCATGCAGTTAACAAAATAATTCTTATTTTACAATAAATTGTTCACATGTTTAAGACTTTAATGTGAAAGCATATCTTTCACAGTGTTTTTTTTTTTTTAACGTAATATTATTGGGAAACTGCATTTTTTTACAGCCCTTCAGGTTGCACTTTCTGGGGAAAGAAGCCATGGAGCAGAAAGAAAAAGATAATCTGGCAGTTGGGAACATTAATTGGAGCTCCAGTCGGAATATCCTTAATTGCTGGTATAGCTATCCCTGCAATGGTTATCGGAATCCCAGTCTATGTGGGCAGAAAGGTCAGTGGTTTGATGCTATTTGTTCATCTAGCAGATAAGCGGTTTACCATTCATGACAATTGACTAGACTTTTATTCATTTAAAATATAAGACAAACAGGCAATGTTTCAGGTAGTACTCCACCCTTTCTCAAGCCTCAGGCTTCTTATGGGTGAATAAATGTGAGCAATTTTTCTGCAACAACCTGTGAGTATCTCATACGTCATTTGTTTCTTGTATTTTTTTGGCTCAGGGCAGTGCAGCCAGAACTGGGATAGTCGTATACAGAGGGAGTTTGTTATGGCACACTTGCTACATTAATTGACTAGACTTTGATACGTGCATATAAACCAGTTGTGTTTTATGCAGATCCATGGCCGCTTTGAGAACAAGAAAACCTCCAAACACAAGAAGAACCTTGCAGTCACTGGTGGTGTTATCCTGTCTGTAATTGCTTCTCCTGTGGTGGCAGCAGTAAGCGTTGGTGAGTTTCAGATTAAAGGGTTTAGGTCAATCCATCCCCCCCTCTTTTTTTTTTCTAATTGTATTTTTGTGAATTCCCTTAGGTATTGGTGTACCTATCATGCTGGCATATGTTTATGGAGTGGTGCCCGTCTCTCTGTGCCGTGGGGGAGGCTGTGGGGTTAGTACAGCCAATGGTAAGGGAGTGAAGATTGACTTTGAGGAGGATGGACCAATAACAGGTAATCCCACCAGTTTCTATTAAAACATGTCAGCATCCAGAATTCTTAACCTTGCCTACAATATTTGTAGGATTAAAGGGCATTTCCCCCCCCACCCAATACTTAAGTTGCTTAGCAAAGTACCAGCAGATTATATTGCTTATATATTTCCCTGTTAGGCTGTTTGTAGCAAAGAGTTCTTGTGTTGTATATAAAGTAGACAAATTTCCCCTTCAAGTTGCAGATGCATGGCGTGCTTTAAAGAATCCAAGTATTGGAGAGAGCAGCATGGAAGGTTTGACCAGTGTCCTGAGCACAAGTGGGAGTCCTACAGATGGGCTGAGTGTTTTGCAAGGAAATTACAGTGAGACTGCCAGCTTTGCAGCACTGTCTGGAGGCACACTAACTGGTGGAATGTTGAGTGGAGGCAGAGCAAAATACTGCAGGTAAAAATCAATTAAGTAATGTGTATTGTGCTGCAATTACTTAGTATATGAACAAATAAAATGCACGCTCTGCATCCACTGATCTGCCTGCTGACGTCACTACTCAGCACCTGTCTCACTTTTGGCACAGAGTAGTGACATCAGGTGGCAGATCAGTGGATGTGGAACGATTGGCAGCCGCATTTACTGACCTAGTGAGGAGGCATACAAAGTAATTCCTAACAGCTTATAGGGGGTGGTGACGTAGGAAGTTGCTAACAAGTAATTTTACTATATGCCCAGTTGGGGTTCTGTTTGTAACCCAGGTGGTATATAGCAGTTATATTAAGTACAATATGGTATATGGGTAAGTTTGAAACCTGTTATTTTGGGCTGTTGGACAATATAGCTTTTTGGGTGGATGTTATCTATTTTGGAGTGTAGTTTTGTCTAATGGGTTATTAGATACAGTGGTTATATTATCCTATGTAAATAAAATACAGTTATGGAGAAAATATAAATCATGTTACGTTTTTAATAAGTTTGCAACTTAAAGGTTTTTGTCATCCAAAGAAATATGAAACTATGAAACCTTGTTAATTATGTTGGTAAATTCTGAGCGTTGGTTTTAGGCTGGGCGATTGACGAATAGTTCAGTGTTTTGGTCAATCGGACCAAAATAATTGAATGTGTTTGCGGTGGGTCACAACCATAGGGGTCCTATAGTGTGTACCCAGCTTTAGGTTAGCAGTTAAGATGTTGTCTCCATAGGTCCTTCTGAGTATTGTCTATTTTTGGGATTAGTTTCATTAGGAGGGTTTGTAGATATGGTTGTGGTATCCTTTGTGTATATATTAAAAGGTATATTAAGGTAGTTAAGGAACCTTCTATTGGTGTATGGTGGGCTTCTTATCGAATACCATTTTAAACGGTTCAAAAGTAGAAGTTCCCAACAGTACACAGGAGGCAAAAGATAAAATGCTGCTAAAGGATTTTATATTTGTTCCTTATATTCCCACATTGGGGTATCGTTGGTTAATCTAATTTCAATAGTAGGCAAAAGCCTTCTTACTTCGCCTCCACTGCTTATGTTCTGTTGTCCACTGCAAATTGTAGTTTAAAGGGATATCCCCACCTGTATCATATTTTGGTCTTGTACTATTTTTGTAAATGGACACAGCATTCTTCATTTAGCAAGGGTCTGAGGTGCTAGATCAGTATACATTTGAAATTTGTGGCTGTTATAGTCCATATTCAGGTTTTTCCTGGCTTCTTTAATTTAATTTTTCGACTACAATGTCCCTTGATTGGGTGTCTTAAGAGGGCATAGTCAGGGCCTGATGTGCAAGGTTGCATTTCTGGTTCATCTAGTAACGTTGCCTTAAAAAAGGCCATTATTACTTTAGGTGCATTAGGGTATGTCTCTGGAATCCCCCTGATATGCAGAGTACTTCTTCTGGATTTATTTTCTTAAACCTTCATTTGTGTCATTAGTTTGTCAGTGTTAGCTTGGGCAATATCCTGTCCTATTGTTTATTCTGTATTGCTTTCCACCAATTTGTCATATTCATTTTCAAAATCTCCCAAACGCTACCCTATTTCCTGTATGTCAGTTTGTAGGGGAGATAGGGCTTTTTGCAGCACCTCTTGCATGAGCATATTGTGCATATTGTGCATATTTGGGGAAGCAAGGCCAAAAAAGTGAAGCGTCTGAGTGATTATGGTCTGCTTCCTTCTGGCGGTCTTTGGCTTCTTGCGGTTTGTTTTGGAAGACCTGGAAGGATTTGACAAAGCTTCTTTCTTTGTGTTGTCTGGCAGGCATTGTTGGTATGTTTGCGGAATGACCCCCTCTGTGTTTTCGCCGATTGTGGGGTTTTGCTAGTTCTTTTAGCTTATGATTCCAGGGTTGGGATGAGGAGCTCCTCTACCATTCGAAAATCTGCATAGCGGCTCATGAGCTCCCCCTGCTCCCACTTCTTAAAATTTTCCTTGGCATTCCTCTGCAGATCTGCATTTTCATTTTGCTACAAAGGTCTGTACTGTCTGCAGTCATTGTTTATGTTTTCCCAGGTTGGAAGTTCAAGCTGATGTACAGAAGGAGACTTGCCAAAAGGATTCTGTCAGTCTTGGAGCTGTGAGTGACAATGCAAGCACCAGAGCAATGGCTGGATCTATCATCAGCTCGTACAATCCACAAGAAAGGTAGTACACTAGAAAGGTAGAGCCACTGTTATGTCACATAACCATCTGCAGCGGAGCCTTTTTAAACATCCATACATTACCATTTTCTGATTACCATATTTCCACAATTCTGTAGCTGTTACAAGCAGAGCTGCAGCTAGGATGTTCTAGTCCTGATAATGTTAATTTGCTTCAAACTCTCAGCTATTTTAAAGCGAAAGTATATGTTTATTTTAGCACAAGTTGTATATGCCTTTAAATACTTTAACTGGCTTGTGCATGTATATGACATTACGGATTCCCCTGTTCTGCTTTATAATAAGCCGATAGAGATGTGAAAATGATTGATTTCTTTCCTTTCATTCCTTTATATCTATATAGTGATACTAAATACACCTGAAGATAAATAGCCTAGTTTGTGGTATGATTTAATGCACCATTTGAGTCAAATTTATTGCAATTTATGGACAGCGTACATTCTTTTTTGCAGGTTAGTTACATGGTAGTGAATAGTGATGAACAAAAGTGCATAAGAAAGCCGTGAGAAATAAAACATGAAAGACAATAGACATTTTATGACATAATAGAATAAAGTAGATTTTATGACATTAGCAATGAGCATGAATGCTATAAAGATATTGTATCACAGTGGGAAGGGTGAGGCTTATGCTAGGTCTCTGGTAAATACAGACTTACTGCTGCTAGATTTCAACCAACAGATGTACCAATTAATATACCAATTAGGAGTATTTCAGTTGAAAAAAAGTGGCATACCTTAAATGTTATAAATGTTACATTTCATTGTGATGCCCTTGATTACTTGTACTACCAAAGAGCTTACAATCTAAGCGCTTTATCTCTCACACACACTATCGGTGTGTCTTTATAATTGTGGGTGAATTCGGAGTACCTGTCAGAAACCCACATGAGGATTTGAATTTAGGATTTCAGCACTGCAAGAGACAAATGCTAACCACTGAGACACTTGCAAAACAATATTCTTTCCAAGGTTAGGTACAGCTTGTTGCAGAAACAGCTTCTCCGATTCTCAGCTGTTTCCCTGAAATTCCATAATATTGTAGTATGCACTGCCCATATACAGAGAAGAAGCTGGCAGCTGAGAACTAGAAGCTGTTTTCCTGGTCTTGAACAAGCTGATACTCTGGTAGGAATACTCCCTTCTCGTATGTAGGAGTGAGTAGGAGAACATATTGGTTTTGGCACTTCAGATTCTCTTATACATCTGTTTTTGATATACACGATAATGTGCACACTGTATTTCTTTATTATACTGTATGCAAGTGGATAGTAGCAGCTTTCCAATAATCTTCTAGGGCATAATAATGAAATGTATTCTATAAACCATCCTTCTGTCTTTTTCACGGTCATAGGCAGATCATTTATAGTATCACTTTACAGACAGTGACAGTAGCAGTATATTTCTACTTGTCATATAGGTTATTTCTGAATTTACTATATGTTAAATCTGTGAGCAGAGTTTAATTTGTAGATATACAGGGAGATTCAATAAAAGTTCTTATCATTTAAAATGGTGCTAATTTTGCCGCAACCAATCAGATTTTATTTTAACATTTGAAAACTAACATCTGATTGGTTTAGGGTAAGATTGTCTGTTTATTATAACACACATACTGCATGAATTGCATCAACATTTTTATTATTTCACTTTTTTTTTTTTCTATCCCCAGCAGGGAAGCAAACAACCTAGAGATTCAGGTACACATTGAAGCAAAACCATCAAGGTACCAACTAATGAGTGAGAGCAGTACTGAGGAATCCTTACATGCTGCTGCTCCACTTGTCGAAGGGGAGGATGATGAAGGCTGCAGAAATCAGGTGGCTCCCTGTGATATCACTTTGGCACAACCTGAAAGCATACGCAGTGACCTAGAAAGTTCTGATGCCCAATCTGATGATGTTCCTGACCTGGCATCTGAAGAATATGATTCCCCACACCTTCCTCCATCCCCAAGTAATCCTCACCATGATAGTCCACCACCACGCATGTGTGCCCAAGAGGAGGGTCTTTGTGTCCGAGAGGAAGGACTCTCAAAGGTGGAGTTCATTGAGGTGATGGTGTAAAAAAAGTGAAATGAATTAGGTCCTAAACTCAGAATGAAAAAAATTATATTGCTGGAGTTTTTTTTTTTGCCAATGGAAATTATGCACTTTGCTATACGTGGACAAGAACACTTATTGCCAGCTCGCCTCTTGTTCTTTTTTAGCCAAATGCTGTGGACATCTAAAGCTTTCTTCATTGCCCTGTCACTGTGAATAGCCTGTGCATTTTTTTTTAATTTATTGGGTTTGAATCTATGTATAGGGGAATATTAATTTTATGAAACATTTTGGGAGACTTAAATAAGATTTTTCTTTGTAAAGAATGACTGAATAAAATTAAATGGAAATCTTCTACATTATGTGGCATCTTTGCAAGATGGATAAAAGGGGTATTATCATGGGTATTTTCTGTCTTTGCCATGAGAAAATATAGGAAACACTATTGCTGGGCTTAGACCATTAGATGCTAAAGGTTACCTGTATTGTTAATCTGCACCAAATCAGAAATAATCTTACTGTAGTAGACAAGCAGAAGGCTAATGGTAGCCAATGCGAATCGTACATCGTCGGACGTATGATATTTTCTCCTTTCCAGTTGGGGGAAAAAATTCTGTGCAGAGACTAGCAACTAAACTATATAAAGGAATGAAGAATTTATGTTATGAATATAGATGATCAAAGTCGTGTTTGTTTTCCCTAGAAAAGGACCATTTGCAAGAGGATGCGTCACCCTGCGTCACCCTGCATCTTGTGTGTGCATGTTTGCTTGTATCCTTGTCTAATTTGGTGTACAAATAAGGAAGGGAGACTTCTGAGTTGTTTCCATGGTAACCCTTAGGAAATGCTATACTACCTTATTAAAAGGTGTTTTCCACAAGCTAAATGCATAATCAGAGAGCCAGCCACAGATCGGTTTCGGCTATAATTAGCAATCATCAGTGTAGCGCAGGCCCCAGGTTTTGCAATTTGAAGCGCCTACAGACAGATGTCTCTAATAAATAAGATAGGGAGAGTATAAGGAATTACAGCTCACAATATATGAATAAGTAAGGGAGACTTCTGGGTAATTTCCATGGTAGCCCTTGGGAAATGCTATACACATCAAAAGGTTTTTACATCATTTCCCAAGGGCTACCATGGAAACATGGAAATTACCCTGGAGTCTCCGTTCCTTATTTGCATATTGTGAAATGGAGCTGTAATGTCTTTTATTTTCCCTATATTATTTAATTATAGTAATTTGGTGTGCTGGAGGCATTCTCAATTTGAATTAGACCAAAGATAAGGTAGGTGTAGCATATGAAGACATGGGACTACTGCTGTGCAAAAGACAAAAAAGCTTTATTGCAGAAACATGTGCTATATGTTTTGGACAAAGGTCCTTTCTCAAGTACCCTTAACAGCAGTAGTCCTGTGTCTTCATATGGTGGAAACCAGTGGTGTAAGGCATATTTGCATTTGTTTTATTTGCTTTTAACCTGGATATCCTAACTTGTGTATATACACACTTTGAATTAATTATGTAATTATGTCCTGCACAGTCAATGGGAAGACATTATCTGTAAAGTGTGTCTTCCCATTGGACAATCTGGTTGTAATCCAGTCTTTGATGGTACATTGTTTAGAATTTCAACAAATTCAGGGGTGAGGACTTAGCGGTTTAGATCACTGCAGTTTCCTTTTATACTATATGACCTGATTTAAAATGATTTCTTTTTTTTTTTTAATTTACTGAGCTATGACTAAGATGCAAAAGAGGAGTTTTTGGTTCTAAACTTTTATCATAAAAGTTTTCCATATGAAAGTGATTAATGGCGGATTGATGAATGATCAAACTATTCGGGGCAACAAGGTCTACAGATGGTTTACATTATTTGTACACCTTTATAGTGTTATATAATATAAGGAATAAAAGAGGAAAACGTTTACCAGTGCTATTAATCTGCAGCAACCAATTTTATGTCTGGGTGTGTGTTAACCAGGTGATCTTCCAAGTAGACACTTGGGTATATCTTTGATAACTCCCTGTTACTGCTGGAGAGTAGAAAGGGCTGTCAGTTTAATTGATAATTATACTCCAAAAAACAACTTTTTTTAAATGGAAAGTATCTGGGACAGGGAGGTAGGATTGATTATTCCTGCCATACAATATTGTTTTGTTTAGGAGCTATACATCACAGGTTTAATTTGCCCGATTAGTCCTGGACTATTCCTGTATTAAAGATAGTGCTGAAGGAAGACTGGCAGAATCTGTGTTCTTTGGGCAATTTTGGAAGGTAGGAATTACCAGTCCTATATCCCTGTCCCAAGTACTTTTCATTTTAATGTTTTTTTTTTTAAACCTTTTCTTACGTTTCCATGGCAACCATACATAAACCATAACCATAACCTAACATAATAAGTTAGTTTCATGGTCTAAAGTGCAAAAACATACCCCCCAACACCACACATACACCTACTTACATACACCACTACACACAACCTATCTATGTTTCCATGGCAACCATACATTAACCATCAAAGTTGGTTTCATGGTCTAAACATACCCCCTAATGCCACAAGTACACACTTGATTGATACACTGCCACACCTAACGTACCCTTATGTTTCCATGGCAACCATATTCACAATAATAAAAATATATGTAATTATTCAGTGTGAATTATTACATTTAAGCTCCCTCTTTCATTACCATAGCAAGATTATGGCTGCCGCACATTCACGTACAATCCCTTCTAAAATGTAGCATCTCAAGCCAAATAATACTTTCCCTTTCTGGTTCCAAATGTGAGTCTGTTTTTTAAAGTTTTGAATTGGGAGTGGGGACATTCTGTCTGCTTACTTCTTTTAGGTTGGCCATACACGTCATGCTTATCGCATTATGCTGACATCACATTGGTATCTGTCGGCACACACACTGTGGGGACCACACACCCGGACCTGACTGATCGCCCATACCTGGTTTGGGGATTGGTTGGCCATGCAGCAATACACAGACCAATAGTATCGGCTCCCTTTACTTAAAGTCAGCCCCTACACACTGATGATACTGGGTAAATCCCTTCTGCCCCCAATGGGATCGACCCATTATCGGTAATGCCTCCATTTGTTTAAAAAATAAAACCTAGCGATCCACTACACAGCAGTCTACAATATCAAAAGCCAGTCAAGGAATGGTGGGAGTTGTAGATTTCATACATTTGGAGGCCCACAGTGTAAAGGTCTCTGCTATATGCAATTTAGTGGTATGGTAATTAAAAAAGAAAATCCTAATTCTACTAGAATTCATTTACAATTTTATACCTAAAAAAAGGCTTGTTTCTATAAACATTTTTGCTTATGAATAAAACATTTACTTCAAATTTAGACTTTTTTTTTTTTTTTAAAGGCCATGACATCACCTATGTCTAAGGGGTTGGTCCAAGAAACATGTCAGATGATACCTTCTCCTGTACTATGCTTTTAATGGTTTATGGATAAATAAAGTTTGTTGTGAAGACCCAGAAATGCTGTCTTGCTAAAGATTGTTTTTTTGCTGTTGTATTAAAAATTCAATGAGTCTTAATACTACAGCTACAAGTAAGAATTAGGGCTTGTTTACACTAGTTATGGACCACAACAAATAGTTTTGGGGGGTTTTTTTCGGTTCCTGTGTAGCGGCCTGTTATCAGTATATTTTTGCTTGAAAATGTCTTACTTTCCAGACAGAAATGTGTGCAGCTATTTTTTTTTTTTTTTATGGATCTTGTCAATCCGATTCGTTAATGAAGCAGGGACACCACCAGATACCCTAGTTTAAATACACACAGTATTAACCACTGGAATCGGAATGCAATATGGGTTGCTATATAGGAAATCCTGGCTGACCGATCCAACAATAAATATGGCTAACTGTAGTCTGTCAGCAGGGGTGGCATGCCCATGATGGTGAAGGGCTCAATGTGCTATGTTAAGCTGTAACAGATCTTCAATTGAAGACCAGTTCTTAAAAAGTCTGTGCAGCTAGGCCTGAATGCCTTTTATTTCCTCTGGAACTGCACATATGTGGAGGTTGTTGTGCCTATCCAGGTTCCCATAACAGATTCAGTCTGGGGTAGAGTCGTGCATCGGGTCGGGTTCGGGTAACCCGCATTGAGTTTGAATTGGTTGCAGGTCGGGTACGGGTAAAGAGAACCGTGGGTCGGGTAGAAGAATTCCAATCTTTTTAAAAAAAAAAAAAATTTTTCCTGTCTACGAAGAGAGATCTGTCTGTAATAACCGAAACTGACAATACATTGTTATCAATCCAAGACAATGTGCAGTGTGTATAGCACCTTACACTAAATCACACTATGGCAGGTAAAGGGCAAATATATCTAGCTGCAAAAGCTCCCAGCCTCTTAGACTTAGGTCCCACTATGTGCGTTGCATTCCGTTTTGTGCACGTTTTGCGAATTGCAATGTTATTTAAAATATAATAGAAATCACGAGAATCATTTCCCACTGTATTATTTGCCTTCCAATTTTATGTGGTCCATTTTTTATCTGCATGCATGCACGACTTTTGGTCCACGTGTGTCAGAATCGCACTTTAATAATAGTCTAAGGGAAGGCAAAAAAAATGCAGACACGGGCAGACAAACTTATTTTTTGCAGGGTTTTTATGCATTTTCTCCAGTGTTTCCTGTTGATTTTCTAAAAACTGCACATGCACCCAAATGAACTGGAAACGCAGACAAGCGGACAAATGCAAAGAAAAACGCATATCAGTTAACCTGCAAATGGACAGGAACGCAGACAAATGCATTGTCCTAAACGCACTCAAAACGGACAGCAAAACGCAACGCACATAGAGAGACCTAGCCCTTACTGTATTTTTGTCTGGCTAGATATTGAGTTAACAACAGCACTAATGTACCTAGAATCTTATACACAATGCCATTGTGGATAGGAATACAGACAGCTATCTCTTGTAGTGCCTTGGGTATGTTTTTCAGAGATCACTGGGTTAAAAAGCAGTTAATCCTGGAGACTGGAAAGGCAGTGGTTAAACTTCTGGCCTTGGTTTTACTAGCAGAGGTCAGTGCCAGCAAAATAACAATCTCCCATAGAACAAAGTAGAAAACTTCTATCTGCACCTGCACCTATGCATGAGACCAGAGCAAGTGTCTGCATGGGAACAGATGACATGTGATTTCATTGGTCTTTATAAATCCTTCTGGCCATAATAATCTATGGGATGTGGATGATTCTAAGGGCTAGGCCACATTTGCGCCTTATGCGTGTTTGCTCACACATTTTGTGCTCGTGATTGCGCATGCGATTTGGTTATAATAGAAATTGCGGGAACGTAAAAATCGATTGCGAATACGTTTGTGTTCACCATTTTTGGTGCGTTAACGTATGAGTTTCTGTAATAGAATATGGCAAAATCGCACGCGATAATGCACATGATTGCGTGCGCAATTTAGTGCGTTGTAGTGGGGCCTCAGCCTAAGTGATAAGAACAATCTACTGCTTTATGTGGTTTAGCTAGAACTACAGCAGTTATGTGGACCTCCCAGATGATTGACATTTAAAACTCCCAATCATTGTACAACAGCTGACAGGGAATGCTGGGAGTTGTAGTTTTCAAAACATAGCATGAATATCTACTCCGATTTAAAGATGTAGATATTTCAGAAGTTGGGGACAGTTGAGGCCCATGGGTAGGTAGTAGGGAACATTATACTCTATACCCAGGTATTCCACCCCTCCCGGATTGTCCGGGAGTCTCTCTCATTCTGGGGTGGTCTCCCGCACACCCATGACACCACCATGGACTCCCGGACTTGAGAGGAGACTTGAGTCTCTTCCCAAGTCACACCCACTTTGCAAGGCCATGCCCCAGGAATGCCCCTAACCCTGCCTCCCACCACCCTAGAACACTGGCCACGCCCCATGTGACATCAGGCCTCGTCCTAAATGACATCACGTCTCCGTGCCACGCCCCCTTTTCCCACCCTGCCCGGAATCCTAAAGGGGCAGGGTGGGATGTCTGCTATACCAGGGATCTCCTACCTGTGGGCCTACATTTGTTTGTAAAAAAATATAACTCCCAGCATTCCGCTACAGCACTTACAATATCAGAAGGCATACAGGGAATGCTGGGAGTTGTAGTTTTCAGACATTTGGATGCCTGCAAGTTGAAGACCCCAGCTATATATTTAGTGGTATGGTAGGTTTGTTTTTATGAACATTTTTGGTTATGAATAAAATATTTATTTTAACTTTTAGACTTTTTTTATCATCCCTGTACAAATTTTAGGATGAAAGACAAAAAGCGGGTCGGGTTGGGTTTCGGGTCCGAAAACTTGCGGGTCGTGTTGTGGGTATGAAGTGCATAGTAAAGTGGGTTGCGGGTCGGGTCCGGGTTTTTTGGGTCCGATCCGGTGCGGGTCTGGAAAATTAGACCCAACATGGCAGTGTGCCATGTTGGGTTGCTGGTGGGGTCCCCCTTTGTCTCTATGGGTTTTTTTTTTAGTTAGAACAATCTGCATCGGCTTGCAAGAATAAATTTGTGGCTGGACAATAAATTCCCTATTTTATACCTGTTGGCTCAACAGCATAACTTCTAACTGTGAGAAGCAGACATCTGAGACAGTTAGCTTTAACTTTAGGCTGTTCCCCCTTACTATATTATTCATGTCATTGCACCTTAGGCTTTGTGCTTCTGTCAATACAAACTGTGCAGTGATGTATCATAGCTCCACCCCTTGCTCCACCCCTATATGCAAATAGCTAGTCATACAATAACTAGAGAGATCCAAAGGAGAAATATATAGGCTGCAACACTAGTGTCAAACTAAAAGTCCTTTATTACATAAGGGATATAATAAAAACACATACAAGGTTAACACCATCAAGACATTAATGTAAAAAGACCTTTGTATAGCCAGTAATAAACTGTGATCACGTATAGCTACCAGTCTCCTGTCTTATCGGTCAGTGCCGTCCATGTGGTGTCTGGTGGGTGAAACCCTGTATGAAGGCAAAGCATACAGGGTTTCTGCTTTGCCTTCATACAGGGTTTCACCCACCAGACACCACATGGACGGCACTGGAGACAGGAGACTGGTAGCTATACGTATCACAGTTTATTACTGCTATACAAAGGTCTTTCACATTAATGTCTTGATATATTATGACTTGGGTCATGACAGTGAGGTGTTAAACTTGTATGTATTTTTAAGTGTTGTTATTATATCCCTTCTGTAATAAAGGACTCTTAGTTTGACACTATACATAGAGTGTTGCAGCCTATATATTTCTCCTTTGGATCTCTCTAGTTATTGTAAACATTTACATATTAATAGGCTTTCTCTGCACCTCTACTCTACTTGAGATACACACATAATGCAAAGTGCCCTATCTCCCCTCTTTTGAAATTCAAATAGCTAGTCATGACATCTCTTAACTGTCATAACTGTCACTAGGTCTTAAATAAAAAAAAAAGTATAACAGTTGGGCAGCACAGCGGCAGAGTGGTAGGGATTCTGCCTGCGCAGAGCTGAATCATGAGCTCGATTCCACTCCTGTCTTCCCTGTGCTTGCCTGGGTTTACTCCGGCGCACTGTTTCCCCAATTGCACTTGCAATGCAATTAAAAAATATTTTAAGCACACACCAACTAACCTACCCTTGTGATTAGGTGCCAGACATATTTTAAGGGTAACTAGTCAAAAAATACATTTTGGTCAATCATCAAAGATATTTTACCCCTTTTTAACCTGGCAAACACCTACTGACCCATCCTTCCATTCCCATGGCAGCCATACTTTAACTTTAGTTTTAAAAAAAAAATCATCATAATTGCCATTATTGAGTTTTAAAAATATGCAGCACAGACAAAAAGCAAAGTCTTACAAGATTATATTATTGTGTCTTATAAGTCACTCCAACCTTTTTTATTATTAGTAGTAGTATATAGCATAGGAGCCAGGTGTAAGTATCCTTTTGTTTAGTGCACTTTATATAGGATTGTGACCTCACGTCTGAAGGCCAGGCTCGTCGCACACAGTGCGATATTGGTGTCCAGCACCATCCAGCATTATTCTGCTGGTATTTTCCAATAACAATCCCCCCATATATATGACCACTTTGAGAGGGAGGAGGAATCAGGATCACTGTCCCTGCCTATTCACTGGAACACAGATAGATTCTATTAAATAGTGATCACTAGGTATGCCCGTTTGCGGACCCGAACCCGGATCCGCCGGGGATTTATCCCGTCCGTGAACGGCGGATTATTCCGGATTCTCTGCCTTCTGAACTTCCGAACCGCGGATTTTTTTTTTTTTTTCAAAATTTTTCAAAATTACGAGGATCTCCGTATTTTCGAAAACGGAGGTCCGCGTAATTACGTGAATTCCCGTAATTTCGAAAATTTTCGAAAAAACAAGAAATTCTTGTAAATTCACGGAATTTCAAGACGGAGCAAGCCACATGACCCAAATTATCCAATGGCAGCTAACATGATTATTGCCAGCCCCTGTATAAAAGGCTGCTTCACAGGCGCCATTTTGTCAGTGTGTTGGAGTGTGTTTAGTGGAGACCTGACAGTGTAGGAGTGGAGAGAGATTTTTGCGCTTTTTGAGCTTTTTGAGCTTTCTGTGTGTGGATTTCAGTGTGGTGGTTTAGCACTTGTTGTCACACATTTGTTGTCATACCTTCGGGGATCCGGAGGAGGAGTCTCGGGATCTGTTTTCGCACACTATGTGTGGGGCTAGTGTGCTTGAGGAGGAGCCGTGCACTGATGCACAATCTTTCCTGTCGCCCGAGGCGGAGGAAAGTGCTCAGTGCACAGGGGGACAGGAGGCTGACGATGTCACGCAGCAGTCTGTGAGCAGCCAGGGAACTAATGCAGGGGGTGAGGTTCCAGATGCTGCTGCTGTTAGTGACGCAGCCTCCAGTATTGAGGAGGTGGAAGTGGATGATGAGGTCACCGATTGTCCATGGGTGCCCTCTGTGAGAGAGGAGGAGGATAGTGTCTCTGAGGGATGTCCCTCAGAGCATGAGCACGATCCTGAACCCAGAGGCAGGACTGTAGGCAGGGGCCGGGACAGAGGCAGTGCACCTAGTGGTGCACGTGGAGGTACAGCACCAATGAGATCTGGTGCCAGTGCCCCACAGCAGCAGGTGACCTCTGCTCCGAGTCATGCCGGTGGCTCAGCAGTGTGTGAGTTCTTCTCACTGGCTCCAGGTGACAGCACGGTTGCAGTGTGCAAGTTGTGCCTGCAACATGTTAGCCGTGGGAAGACCACATCACATTTGGGTACCTCCTCTATGAGGAGACATATGACATTGCACCACTTTGCCCGGTGGGAGCAGCGGACAGGGAACGTGCAGGCACCCACACGTTCCCTACCTCGTGCCCAGGTAGCCAACGTTCCTCCTCCTCCCCCTCCCCCTCCGGCCCCATCAGCTGCTTCCTCTGTGGAAGTTAGGGAGGAGAGGAAGCCTTTGGCCCCAGCACACAGTGTTAAGAGGCCTCTTGACACTGCTGCTGGAGCGTCAGCTAAAAGGCAGGTCTCTCTTCCCCAGTTGTTGGAGCGGAGGCAGAAACTGTCCCCCAGTCACCCCCAAGCCCAGCGTCTCACTGCCAGCTTAGCCAAACTCCTGGCGGTGCAGCTGCTACCTTTCAGCCTGGTAGACAGTGCAGCGTTCAGGGAGTTTGTGGCCATTGGCACACCCCAGTGGCAGGTCCCTGGCCGTAGGTACTTTTCCCAGAAGGCAGTACCAGCCCTGCACGACCATCTGCATGGCAATATATCTGCTTCGCTGGACCACAGTGTGGGCAAGTGTGTCCACATTACTATGAACGCGTGGTCCAGCAAGCACGGCCAGGGGCGGTATGTGTCATTTACCGCCCAATGGGTCACTCTGCTAGCTGGCAGAGACGCGGCACGGAGCGCAAGTGGGGAGATGGTGGTACCACCACGCATTGGTGATATGCCAGTCTCCACCCCCCCTCCTCATCCGGTGAGCCCTCTTCCCGGACAGCTCCGTGCCCCCCCAGAGCCTATGCTTCATGCCAGGCGAGACGGTGCCATGCAGTGTTGCAGCTTGTGTGCCTCAGTGATAGGAGCCACACCGGGGCAGAGTTGCTGGCAGCACTGCAAGGGCAGGTTGAGAGGTGGCTGACCCCACACCAACTCTCAATAGGCAAGGTTGTGTGTGACAATGCCACCAACATCCTGTCTGCCCTTCGCATGGGCAGAGTCACACATGTTCCTTGCCTGGCACAAGTTCTCAACCTGGTCGTCCAGCGGTTCCTCACCAAGTACCATGGTCTCCTGGAGGTACTGAGGATGGCTAGGAGGGTGTCCAGTCACTTCAGGCGGTCATACACGGCCACAGCTCGTCTGGCCGAGTTTCAGCAGCAGAATGGTCTGCCGCAGAACAGCATGATTGTGACACCCCCACCCGCTGGAACTCTAGTCTTATGATGCTGCTGAGGCTGCTCCAGCAGAGGCGAGCCATCATAGACTACTTGTACGAATACGAGGCAAGATCAGGCTCTGGGGACCTGGGTTTGCTGTTACCCAGGCAGTGGCTGCTGATTAGCGATGCCTGCCGTGTGCTCGCACCATTTGAGGAGGCCACCAGGATGGTAAGCCGCAATGATGCCACCATTGTGGATACCATCCCACTGGTGTTCCTCCTTGAGCACACTCTGTGCGGCATACTCGACAGGGCACTTGCTGTCGAGCAGCAGCTACTGGAAGAGGAGGACGCAGACACCGTGATGCTTTCCGAGCCCGAACATCACGGTGCAGAGCAGCCGTCCGATGATGAGGAGGGGGATTTAGGTGACCTGGACCAAGGGGAAATGTGTCATTCCTCTAGGGGGACATCTCAACCCTCCCAAGTACCACGTCATTCGTGGTTGGGGAGAGGTTGAGCCTGACACTATTGTCCTCAGTGACATCGAGGACATGGGGTCCTCTGCGGCACAAGGACCCCAGGATTAAGGCCATCAAAGAGAAGGAGCAGTACTGGGTGGCCACCCTTATAGATCCCCGCTATAAGGGTAAAGTGTCGGAGTTTATCCCCGCATCTCAGAGGGAAGGTAGAATGCAGCACTATGAGGCAACACTGCTATGTTGCCTCTGTTCTGCCTTCCCAGGTGCTGGCAGGCCTACAGCACCTGATGTTGGGGATCAACAGGGCTCACGTCCCCCTGTGCCTGACAGGAGGAGCAGCAGTACTGGAGGCAGCCTCGCGGCCAACTTCAGGCTGTTCTTCCAGCCACAGTTGCAAGGCCCATCTTCTGGCAACTCCACCAGGCAACACCTCAGTCACCAGGTCACCGACTACATCAGATCCAGGGCCAGTGTAGCCACATCAGAGACTGAGGATCCACTGGACTACTGGGTGGTGAGGCTTGATATCTGGCCTGAGTTGGCACAGTATGCCATCGAGGTCCTTTCATGCCCGTCATCCAGTGTTCTTTCGGAGAGGACCTTCAGTGCGGCAGGGGGTGTTGTAACGGAGAGGAGGACCCGTCTCTCCACTGAGAATGTGGACCGCCTTACATTCATCAAGATGAATGAGGCGTGGATCACATCTCAGTACAGCACCCCTATTGCTGATGCCCATGACTGAAGGCCTCCTGCCCCTGGCCACCCGTACTGCACCTTCCGCCTCATTTTCCACCTAGAGGCTTAGCTGATGCCAGCTTAGCTGGCAAATGGCAAATTTTTCTTATTGGCAGGGCCATATATGGTCCTACCTTGCTCTACTGCATTCAGGTTGTGAAAAAACAAATGCTCTGCCACAACAGCTACTCTGTGGCTAATTTTTCTAAGATTGGGTCGATCCTACTTGGCCCGAGAGCAGTACTCCATATTTGTTCTTCCTTCTCTCTCCATGAGGCACCTTTGTGGTGTCACCTACTCTGAACATCTCATACAGCCGCAACAGCTACTCTGTGGCTAATGTTTTCAGCTCTGGGTCAATCCTGCCTGGCCCGAGAGCAGTACTCCATATTACAAAGTGTGGGCCTGCTGTAACTCAATGGTGCTGTTCCTACCCTTTCACCTGCTTTCCCTTGCACGAAGCATACTCTGAGGAAAAGTAGCCAATGGGGTGAGGGGTATGTCCACAGCTACTCTGTGGCTAATGTTTTCAGCTCTGGGTCAATCCTGCCTGGCCCGAGAGCAGTACTCCATATTACAAAGTGTGGGCCTGCTGTAACTCAATGGTGCTCTTCCTACCCATTCACCTGCTTTCCCTTGCACGAAGCATATTCTGAGGGAGAGTAGCCAATGGGGTGAGGGGTATGTCCAGTGAGGCCCAAAGCCGGTCCTGCCCACACATGGTGGCAAACTGTAGTGGGCCGGCGGTAACTCAATGGTGCTGTTCCTACGAAGCCTTACCCTTTCACCTGCTTTCCCTTGCACGAAGCATACTCTGAGGAGAGAAGCCAATGGGGTGAGGGGTATGTCCAGTGGGGCCAAGCCTGCCTGGCCCCACAACAATGGTGGCAAACTGCAGTGGGCCTGCTGTTACTCAATGGTGCTGTTCCTATGAAGCCTTACCCTTTCACCTGCTTTCCCTTGCACGAAGCATACTCTGAGGGAGAGTAGCCAATGGGTGAGGGGTATGTCCAGTGAGGCCAAGCCTGGCCTGGCCCCACAACAAATGGTGGCCAAAACTGTAGTGGGCCTGCTGTAACTCAATGGTGCTGTTCCTACGAAGCCTTACCCTTTCACCTGCTTTCCCTTGCACGAAGCATACTCTGAGGGAGAGTAGCCAATGGGGTGAGGGGTATGTCCAGTGGGGCCAAGCCCGCCTGGCCCCACAATAATGGTGGCAAACTGTAGTGGGCCTGCTGTAACTCAATGGTGCTGTTCCTACGAAGCCTTACCCTTTCACCTGCTTTCCCTTGCACGAAGCATACTCTGAGGGAGAGTAGCCAATGGGGTGAGGGTATGTCCAGTGGGGCCAAGCCTGCCTGGCCCCACAACAATGGTGGCAAACTGTAGTGGGCCTGCTGTAACTCATGGTGCTGTTCCTACGACCTTACCCTTTCACCTGCTTTCCCTTGCACGAAGCATACTCTGAGGGAGAGTGCCAATGGGGTGAGGGGTATGTCCAGTGGGGCCAAGCCGCCTGCCCCACAACAATGGTGGCAAACGTAGTGGGCCTGCTGTAACTCAATGGTGCGTTCCTACGAAGCCTTACCCTTCACCTGCTTTCCCTTGCACGAAGCATACTCTGAGGGAGAGTAGCCAATGGGGTGATGGGTATGTCCAGTGGGGCCAAACCTACCTGGCCCCAGAACAATGGTGGCAAACTGTAGTGGGCCTGCTGTAACTCAATGGACATTATGTAACCCAGTACCCCCATCACCTTCTTTCACTTGTTGTGTGCAAAGTACTATATAGGGGAATGTGGCCAATGTGGTGTGTTTAATGGCATTAATGGAAAGGTATATACAATTATAATTACTAGACATAGAGCTAGCTAAATAGATATGTGTATTGTAATTTTTCAAATAAAAATTGATTATGAATCTATATGAATAATCTGTTATATCGAAAAATAAAGCCCAGAAACATTCTTTTGTGAACAAAAATTTTTATGAGGGGTACATCACATTTTTTTTAACTATATACAAATAAAAAAATAAAATAAAATAATACAAATAAAAATTTTTTAAAAAATTATGTTGGGGGTTCACGGGAACGGGATTCCCTCCTCTCCAGTCTGGTCAATCGCTGTCCCATGCGACGCATCTCGCGACGCATCTCGCAACGCATCTCGCGTCGCATGGTCTCGAAAACTGTGGAGGAAGATATTGAAAGAATTGTGTTGAAGATGTTCGAGCACATTTCCTAAAGCACAATGCGGGTGATGCAATTTTGCACCTGATAACTACTTACACATACATGGTATTGCAATGCTATAATGTTGCGGTGTGTCATAAAAAGGAAAGCTCAGTATAAAATATCATTATTTCTAAAATCCTTAGATTATATTATGCATACCTAGTTATGGTAACAGTGATTTCTACTGATTGGCTGTTGGATGGGTCACACATGCTCAGATCTCTACTGAGCAACTGAATCAACACAGGGACTGGGTCAAGGGCAAGACCATAACGATCTCTATTACGGATCCTGCAAACATGAAGTCTGTATTTCTTTATACACAGACACAATGCTGATTTGGCAGGTTAAGGTCATTCGCATGGAAAAATACTGCTCTTTTTTCTTAAAAGTATATATATTATCACTGAACTTCCACTTAAAGCGATATTATTGCATCATGGGGGATCACCGATAAACAGCATGAGGTAATGCTGGCATAAAACATTACGTTTATTGCGAAATTGTATCAGAACACTCTTGGTTTTGTATCACTTCTTCACTAGGACTGTGCTACATACAAAAAATTTTGTGTGCAGCCCCCATAAAAGCATCGTCAAAACCACAGTACCCATTGTTGCATCATGTAGCGTGGATTTTACACTGGGAAAATACAGATATTAATAGTCTTGTATATAATATTTCATTAACGTTGCATATGATTTACTTACGATTTTGAATCATGACCTCCATAGGGACTGGAGAGGCTGGAGGGGCTGGAGCGGCTGGAGGGGATGGAGTGGCTGGAGGGGCTGGAGCGGCTGGAAGGGATGGAGCGGCTGGAGAGGGTGGAGGGGCTGGAGAGGCTGGTCCTGCTTCTAGAAAAAAAAAGGTTTTATTTCAACAATCACTGTCCAATCCATTAATAATATTACATGTATAAGAACATTTCCTAAAAGGCTACGTAGTGAACATTTCTTGGATAATTTTTGAACCAAAAAAATGCAATGAAAAACTGGTTTAATGAAAGATTTTAAAAAACATTAACATCACTAGGTTTAGTGGGTATAATTTACCATTTATAAAAAATCAACATTTCATTTTCACTTTAGTTGCCCCAGTAGGTGTGAATAGCTGTGTGGGGTTCATGGGTATGTGTTTGTCGGACAATGTTGGAAAGTATACTTAAGATAATCGCACACTTTTACTGCACGTTTGGACCGAATTTCGTGACTTAAGCTCAAAAACTGAGGGACAAGATACAGCCCAAACAATGGGGAGTCGGGGACAATAAATGGGAATGAGAAATGAGAAGCTCTGTCTCTCAAGCCAAATTAATAGATTTGTTGCATTTTTTTTTTACGAAAATTTTTATCCGTGAAAAAAAAAAACTGATAATTTCACTAATTATTTGCTGACAATCAAGGTCAATAAAAAGAAAAAAAAATTGCTTAGGATGCACTTACGTGTCTGGCTGGTGCCAGGTTCCTCCTCCTGGGGCGGTGGGGGTGATGGAGAGCCCGGAGGGGGCAATGGGCTGCCCGGAGGGGGCAATGGGCTGCCCGGAGGGGGCAATGGGCTGCCCGGAGGGCTAGTTGGTGGTAGTGCTAAAAAAAAAAAGGAAATTTATTTTAACTCTCACTGTAATTAAATGTTCGAATACATTTACTAAAACAATTCTCGGAGAAGTTGTCAAAAAATATGCAAACATTTGGATAAAGGGCTTGGACACATCTACGTGTTAAAAAGCACACAATAGTGTGGCACAATTAATGTCATCCTCAATTTTTGCACAATTGTGCAATCATACTGCACTCGCGCGGCAATACACATGAGCGCACCGGAAACACGCGCTTGTATGCTTGTTTTTGGAGCACTTGTGTGCACTGTAATGTGGCCTTGGACAAATGAAAAATTTAGAAAAAATTTTTTTTTTTCAATAGGCTGCACTTATATTCTTCCTCTGGCGGGGACGGTGGTGGGGGTGGGGTATCTGAGGAAGATTCAGCTGCAAATTAAAATAAAAAAATACATAATGAATGATATATCTAAAGGATATATTTAATTATATCCTTTGGATTCTGCTTGAAAATACAGATTAAATAAGGCAATATGTTATAGTAGTTAAGTCAATCATATTTCTATGGCAATGATTTCATACCAGTACTTATATTTTTATTGTGTGTATTGTAGCCATGGAAAGGGAAAAGTTGGTTGGGTGTAGGGGAGCATCAGTAGCTGTGTGTACTTGTATCTAGATTTTGTGGCTAACACAACATTTTTAATTTTGGAGTGTAAAAATCAATTTTTAATAATTGATCAACATTTTATTTTTGACTTTACTTTCCCTTCAAATAGGGCTGCCATGTAACTAAAAGGGTGGGTCAGTAAAGTGTGTTTAACTGTGTCTATGTTTGGGTATCAGTGTGCATTTATAAGGTAAAAAGAAATCAATTTTTAATGATCGATTACATTTTTAACTTTACTTAGCCTTTAAATAAGGCTGCAATGGAAATGGAAGGGTGGGCCACCAAGTGTGTTTACCTGTGTCTATGTGTGGGTATCATTTTAAATTTATAGGTGATATGTTAAATAAAGTCACTTTTCAGTGATTTATTTTTTGACTTTACTTACCCTTTAAATAGGGCTGATATTGAATAATATAAGAATAATAATAATAATGTAATAATAACCAGTGAATGAGAAATACAAAGAACTCGGATCTCTCTCTCTCTCTCTCTCTCTCTCTCTCTCTCTCTCTCTCTCTCTATATATATGTTTTTGTCAGAAGTGAATTCAAATATTTTACTACTTATTACAATACAGTAATATAATAAAAAGTATACTTGCCTTCCATCATCTGCCGGATGGCCTGAACATATTGAGGCCTCTGCCTCTTGAGATCAGACCACTGTCTCTGGAGGGTAGAGACAGTGGTCTGGTAGCCGTAGCGGCGCAGGATCTGGCGCTGGAACCCCTCCATAATCCTGCACTTTCGGCGCCGCACTTGATAGGTGCCAGGAGGGAAGTTATCATACCCCCTGGTCAGGAGGTACTAGATGGCATAGAGTTGCCTTGCAGAACTCGCCATTTTGCCTAGCTGTTTTACGGGAATCCTCGTTTTTACGGGAATCCGCGGGTTTACGGAAATCCTTGTTTTTACCGAAATCCTTGTTTTTACGGAAATCCTCATATTTTCGAAAAAATAACGTTTTTTAAATTCACGCTAGCGGACTGTAATTTTTAGATATTGTAGGCATTGATACGTGTTTCTAAGGCCATTACCCAGGTCCCTGAGTGATTAAGTGTACATTACCAAGGCTATTTAGACCACTTTTAATGCGGATTTTGCCGAACTTTCATTTTAATACGTTTTACCGGGTCTGCTCGTGGATTTTTGAATTTACGGATTTTTTCGAAAATCCGCGGATCCTCGCACGGACCAGATTTTTCGAAGTTCGGACATCTCTAGTGATCACTAGAGATTGGCTAGTAACAAGATATCAGCAACTTTCAAGGCACAAAGCTAGGCTCTGGAGGGGCATAGGGGGAAAAAAAACATGGCAACGGTATTTTTAAAGCTGCAGTTTCCAAGTGAACATAACTTGATTTTACAGTGCACTTATCCTTTAATGGGTTCATTTTTGAACTATAAAACATTTACTGAAGTTCTATAGTTTAGAAACGATCCGAACTTTAGAAAGTTTGGCCATCTCTAGCAGCTATAGGTGAGTTCTTGAATTAAAGTTGTGATAGCCTCTCTCAGCCCTCACAATGAATTCCTTAGTTAGGTAGTAGTGGCAATGGGAAATTATGTTTTTTGGAATATTTTTAGATCAGAGCTGTTTTTAGGCATAAGCCACCTAGGCAAAGAGCTATGGTTTCTATGTTAAACCAGGGTGTTCTTCCTGTCATCTTTTATTTGCTGTGTTAGGGCAAGGCCACACTGCAACGCAAACGCAATCGCATGCGATTTCATGTGCAATTTTTTTGCGTTTGCGCTTGCGATTTCTTCAATAAGTATAGGAAAACGCATGCGATTGCGATAAAAAATGCAGAATGCAAAACGCAATCGCACTGAAAAACGCATGTTTTTTTTGCGTTGCCGCGTTTTCAATGATTTTTAAAAACCGCAATCGCAATCGCAAGCGCAAACGCAAACGCAAACGCAAAAAAAAAAATGCAGCAGTGTGGCCTAGCCCTTAGAACTGTTCTCCTTGTTCTGTTGCTGTAATTTGTAACATTGTAGTGAGTAGAGAGTCTGAACTCAGCTCACTCTACTTGGAAACAAGTTGCAAATGAACTGAACGTGAAGGAAGGAGGGGGGAGGATGAGCTTGCAGGGGAGGACTGGCCCAGTAGGCTGAGGGGCAAATGCCCCCCAGGCTGGTCTCCAATGAAAAATTTGGGCTGCCACAAAAGCTATTATAAATTTAGGTGCTTAAACGGCACAGCACAAGCCTTTAGCTGTAACATTGGCTAGGAACCAGAAACTCCTCCTCTGCTGCTGAACTTCTTTACTGACTTACTAAATTAAAATAAATTATTAGAATGGGAGGTCAGTAATAAGGTTTTGGAGATGCTGCCTCAGCTTAAAGATTAACTATGTGCTGTCTGCCTTGACTGACATGCTAAAAGATGATGGGGGGCGGTAGCATTTGCTTATCTTTGAGACTACATATATTGTTCTCCTCTTGGTTCTGTTCAAACTCCTGCCCAGACTGTCAGATTAATAGAAGCAGCACAGCAATGTCTAAAGTTTAACAGATTACTTACTGACAGTCTGGGCAGCACACTGAAGGTTGCTGATTGCAGAGCAATATATGAGTTTCTCTGGAATATGATCAACTTTATTATTAGTCAGCCCTCCAGTTCATTATCCAGTGTTATCAGCTCTCCAGATCATTGCCCACTGTTATCAGCCCCCCATATCATTACCTAGTGTTGTAAGCCCTCCCGATCATTAACCAGTGTTATCAGCCCTCCAGAGCATTACCCAGTGTTATCAGCCCTCCAGAGCATTACCCAGTGTTATCAGCCCCCCAGTCCATTACCCAGTATTATCAGCCCTCCAGATCATTAACCAGTGTTATCAGCCCTCCAGATCATTAGCCAGTGTAGTAACCCCTCCAGATCATTAGCCAGTGTAGCCCTCCAGATCAGCAGCCAGTGTTATCAGCCCCCCAGAGAATTAGTGTTATCAGCCCTCCAGTTCATTACCCAGTGTTTTCAGCCCTACAGATAATAACCTAGTATTGCCAGCCCTCCAGATCTTTAGGCGGTGTTATCAGCCCTTCAGATCATTACCTAGTGTTGTAAGCCCACCCAATCATTAACCAGTGTTATCAGCCCTCCAGAGCATTACCCAGTGTTATCAGCCCCCCATATCATTTCCTAGTGTTGTAAGCCCTCCCGATCATTAACCAGTGTTATCAGCCCTCCAGAGCATTACCCAGTGTTATCAGCCCTCCAGATCATTAACCAGTGTTATCAGCCCCCCAGTCCATTACCCAGTATTATTAGCCCTCCAGATCATTAACAAGTGTTATCAGCCCTCCAGATCATTAGCCAGTGTAGTAACCCCTCCAGATCATTAGCCAGTGTAGCCCTCCAGATTAGTAGCCAGTGTTATCAGCCCCCCAGAGAATTAGTCAGTGTTATCAGCCCTCCAGTTCATTACCCAGTGTTTTCAGCCCTACAGATAATAACCTAGTATTGCCAGCCCTCCAGATCTTTAGGCGGTGTTATCAGCCCTCCAGATCATTAGTTAGTGTTATCAGCCCTCCAGATCATTACCCAGCCAGTGTTAAGTTAACCCTCCAGTTTATTAGTCTGTTAGTTATTTTAACAACATCATACACTTGCAGGCAACCTAATTGGCAAAAGTAAGTCTTAAAAATAGGCGTAACTTATACAAAGTGTGTGTGACCTTAGCAAAGTGGGCGTGGTCAAAATGTTTGCGATCTGCCGTGAAAGGGCCACTTGGTTGCCTTTTCCCCCCAGGCCATAAGGTCCCAGTCCTCTCCTTGCTCAGCTAAAAGAACTGAGGAGAGCAGTTCTAAAATGCCAGGTAAAAGCTGCTGCAGACTTTTTAACAGTGGTCTCTGTGACAGTGGTCTCTGTGACAAGCAGCCAAATCCCTATCCCTGCCTCTTTCTCCCTTCCACCCAACTCTCCAGTTAGAACTGAGAGTAGGTGAGGAGTGAATAATTCAATGGAGGAGACAGGGAAAGCAGGTACATACTGTATATCATGTCAATGCTGGCAGCTGAAAGGGATAAAGGTAATACATGCTGGTACTGAAAATATGAATAGCAATCACGCTAGGGCACCAAGATGTCTAGAAATGGCCCTGCCCATGCGGCAAGTTGAAAAATTTGCTAAGGTCTCTGGCTACCCCTGCAATGGAAGTCTATGTTTGTACCATCCCACTAGCTTATAAGGAGTGAATGCCAGGGTGCAGCACACAAGGCATTTTGTTTCAGGTGCTGTTCCCCCATGGAATGCCACTGTCGGCCAGTTGTGTCTTAGTTTCACGGGCTGCCAAGACCAAGATATTGGCCGGGGCAGCTGACTTATTTTAAAGTGGATACTATATTCCCTTCTGTAAATTATAAGGATATGCGAAGTCAATAAGGAGTTCTGTGGCTATATAAAACAACAAACTGCTTTCCCACACATATGTTTAGCCCCATCTCACTGCCGAACCCCCTTTACAGCTGCTACAGAATCACCAAGCCAATAGCACAACCACCTTTTCCTGTTCCATCCTGGATTGTGGCTTCTTCCAGTAATCACCTCTGGTCACAGCCTCCTGTAATGCTCCGGTTGCAGCCGTGACTTCCTCCAATTTTTCATAATCCACCAAGTTAGTGGGTATGGATTAGCCCAAAGAGAGGTACAATTTCTGGGCTATAATTGGCATGCTACAATGTAGTAGCATGCTGATTATATCAATAATATATTATATCTTGAGCCCCATAGCGTTCCATTAAGGGAGCAGTGCCAGCTTTCAGTACAGTACTGAGTACGCCAATTGTGTTTGTCTTTAATAAAAGATAAAATGAAATGCAACTCCTTTTTCTTCCTTAAAGGGCAAAGTGAAAAAAACACATTGGCCCATTGCAAAGTTAAATTCATGTACTCTGTGCTGCCTTTATCCTATCTCTGTCAGTGACTTTGTTTTTCATTGGTGTCAGATCTCTCTGTCAGCACTCCCCCCTCCCCTCTGTTACCTCCTCCATGTCTAAACACCGGCTTGCTGACAAGCTTATCATGTGCAGTAGGAGTTAAAAGTTCAACATCCTGAAAAACACACCTACGCACAATGGCCAATAGAAAGCAAGCTGTCATGGAGACACGGATCTCTCATGTCCTGATCTCTCTCTTTCTGACCCATCATCAATCAGTGAAAGATATCAAGAAGGGCGGTCAAGTGCAGCCTTATCTCTGCCATCAAAGCTACCTCTCTCCCCCTGCTAATGCTCACATCTCTATGTTTGAAACAGAGCAGGGATGAGGGAGAGACTTAAGCAGGGAAGAGGCATCTAAGGGATTTGATTGACAGTACAAGTAGGAGTAGAGGAATGCAATCTTGTATTCTTCTAATTTGTGTATCTCGGGTCATAGAGGGAAACTGAACAAAGTGAAGACACTCTGGGGGTTGTGGGGAATTATAGAACGCATGGAAAGAAAGAAAAAAAAAAGTTCCTTTTCCCACTATAGATGCCCTTTAAAAAAACAAATCTATGAACATTTACCTGCATTTCTATGTTAGTGTTTTCACGCTCCTCTATAATGGGTAAAAAATTAAATGATTTCCTTCAGTTCAAGTAGTGGAATGGATGTGCTGCTATGCTCCCTGCAGACTTCACTAAACATGAAAACTAACCGGTAGCTGATTTTGAGAATTTAGCACCAGTGTAAGGATCCAGTCGGCTAAATTAACGCAAAGGCAAAAAACAAAGACTTGTCTGACTTTAACATACATTTCCCAGGATGTTCTGTAATAAACTAATAAACTAGTCCCCACCCAGGGATGTAGACTATGTTTCACAAGGTGAGGTAAAAACTTGTCCGGGGAGTTTCAAAGGACAATCGACATAAACGCAGAGGCGCAGGGATACAGTTGAAGTGAGACTGAGGGGGCTGCACCTGGATTGGGACGGGGCGATTATGTGTTTACCTAGTAAGTGAATGAGAAGGAAGTACCGGCTGTTTGATTTGTATGATTAGAATGTGCACTGTGGTTTTGTCATCTGTAAGTGTTCTCCATACTTCTTTTCACTTATAATTTTAGATCATGCCGTAAAGATCTGTAATGGAATAGGGGATGGATGAATTGATATTACTTTTAAATGAATGGTGAATGTGTCTTATACCAGGGAGGTCTAACCTGCGGTCCTCCAGCTATTTGTGAACTACAACTTCCTGCACTCCCCAACCACAGAGGGCAACATTGGGGTAATGGGAGTTGTAGTTTTCAAATATGTGGATGGTCCCTGGGTGGACATCCCTGGTCTAATTCACATTTGGCTATTTATTTTCAATTCAGTCATTTTTCCTTCTAGCCTGGATAAATCTGCATGAATTTAATTGTTCAATACATGGGTTAAAGTGAATTATCTAAGGAAATATTAAAATGAAAAACCAGTTTATCTAGTTCTTCTAGTGTCTGGGCTGGCCAGATTGTTCATGAGTTTTAAATACTGTATTCCTTAAGTGGAAATAAAAAATATTACAGTAGAAAATAATCCAATTTGACTGTGCATATAGGTTTCTGGAAATCTTTACATTTCTTTACTAATGGTGTTTGGTAGGATTAGAGCTATTGGTAAAACCCCATGTGGTGCCAAAGTGTATGTCTCATAGGGGTCTCCCTCTAAAACAGTGTTTTTCAACCAGGGGTCCAGGGAGGTTGCAAGAGATAGTGACAACTGCATGAATCCATTCTTAGGATTCATTTTAATGTTAGTATTTCTAATTGGTTGTATTTGTATGAATTATTAACTATATTCTAAAGAATTGATTAGCTGGTAGCTGGTATTCGGCAGGGTATTACATGTACCCAGAATCCGCCCTTTCTACTGGTACAGTGGATAAAGTTTCACACTAATTGAGGTTGAACAAAGATATACGTCCATCTAGTCCAACCTTTATACCCTCTTCTTTAAATGGAATGTCCACCCCCCCAAAAAATAGAACAAGGATCTTGCTTGAAATGCCCCCAAACCTAGACTTCGCTTGGTTTAAATGTGCCAAATCCAATCCTAAATATACTTACTTGCCCTCGGCTGTCTTCTGCTGCTTCTTAATGAAAGCAGCAGAAGGTGCGGGGGGGACCTTTAATGTCTAACCTGGCTGCATAATCAAGCCCTCCATTCCCCTCCATTAAACTGCACCGCATATTCCAAATGAGGCCTTACCAGTGCCTTGTAAAGAGAGAATAGTATTTTATTTCCCTCTTTATACAAGACAATATCTTGCTAGCTCTAGCCGTTGCTGTCTGGCATTATTTGCTACAGTTAAGTCTGTTATCTACTAGAACCAATAAATCTTTTTCTTTTAGAGACTCACGTAACACAGAGTTATTTATGGTGTAGGTGGCACCAGGATCGTTGAACCCCAAATGCATCACCTTACATTTATCAACATTAATAGCGTATTATCCGGAAACACAGAGACCTTACTCTCAATGCCCCCTTCTCAAGGTGTATACACAGGGGGCCGCAGGGGCCGATGCACGATGTGTATGCACGGCAGATAATCATTCCAAGTATGGCCACTTTGTCTTGTGAAATGAACGTTTGGTCAGGGCTCGTTACCCAATCCGCCAGGCAGATCATATACAAGCCCCGTCTGAACGGCCATTTCGTCGACAGTGGCCATGCATGGCAAAATAATCAGTCAAAACAGTCGTGCATACGCGTTGGGGGTTGGCCCCCATGATTGTGCGTGTTAAGTTTAAATTCTTACTTACCGCTTCCTAAAAACAGAGTTTACACGATTTATTACTCATAAATCCATGCTGACTTAAAACATCAGATCTGGAGACTGGGATATTATCCCGTAACAAAGTTTCCAGTACCTTCCCTACCAATGTTAGACTTACAGGTCTATAGTTACCAGGTAGTATACCACTACCTTTTTTTAATATTGGTAATATTGGCTTTTTTTCCAATCCAGTGGCACATTACCAGACAAGTCAATTTGAAAAGATAAACAGTGATCTAGATAAAACTGGACTAAAACTTAAAGCTTGGTACACACATTAGCAATATAGGGCCAAACTCGCTGGTGCCGACAAGATTAGCCCTATATCACTAATGTGTGTACGGCTGAAACAACCGTTTCCGATGCTGACGAACGTAGGGAGTATGGCAGTCACGAACGTTCCTCCTATATAAAGCATAGGAAGAACCTTCGTCACTGCCATCTGTGTGTACTCTCATCGGTTAAAGATGACAGACAGAATCTGTATCTTTGACAGATTGGCACTGTATGTACCCACCTTAAGCTCTCTTAGGATCTGAGGCTGTAATCCTGGGGATTTATTGATATTAACTTTGTCTAATTGCTTCTGTACCATACCCTGCAGCCAAAGTGAATATTGCTCATTTATACCCTCCATGTTATTACAGTCCCTACTATAAGGACTAGAATTCTCTATAATATATTCAGGGGTTAAAAAAAAGTTTTAGCACATTAGCCTTTTCGACATCCACTTAATCCATTTTAGCCCCATTTTTTAGTGGTCCAACATTTTCAGTCCTCATCTTTTACTATTGATTTACTTTTAAAAAGTAGGACTTGCTTTGTTCAGCTGTCTATATTTCATTTTCTATGTTATTTTTAAAAATTTGAAAGGCCATTTTTTTTTTTTAATTTCCCTTTTACCTGAGCACTGAACCATGCAAGAATGGACCTAATTTTTTTTTTTACACTTGTTCTTTAAAGGTGTAAAACCTTTAAAAGGTAGCAACAATCACAATTTTCCCATCATTACATAGAGTCTTAGATTATCATGGAGCCCAAATGCAGGCACAACACATGCTGTAACACCCATGTTGCTACAGGTAAAATGAAGTAGTAGCTACACATTATGTTTCAGAAAAACATCAGTTTCAGAACCTTTTTAGTTGTCAAATCTATCTCAACCCAAGAAGCTTCGAAGAAGTCTTGCAAACAGTGAATTTTCTTGTAAATCAAAGAAAAGATAATCAATGCACATTCCTAGGCCCCATACAATTCTATCTGCACACTGGCATACATTATAAAAAAGGGGTTTTAGTATACATTACTGTGATCACATGAATGAAAAGACTTCCAACCATGTCAAGGTAACCAGTCTAGAAGGTTCTAACTTCTAACCTTTTTTACTTTAATTATGATTAGCATACTTTTGCATTTCTCATGCATGGATCCATATAACAGGCTCTCTCACTCCCCCCCAGCCCATTGGCCTTTTAAAATGAGGGAAGAGGACATCCATGCAGTGCTTTATATTAAAAGCATAGGACCTCCAATTAAAGGACTGTGTTGGGGGTGCTATTACCATATGGAAGCCTGACAATGCTTCCTAATAGATAAATACAATAGAAGGACGGTGGAAGCACTCCTTAGGCTAAATTACAATTGCATTTTGTGGAAGTGCTAATGATCTAGTCAAACATTTATGCAAACAAAGAAAAGATAATCAATGCACATTCCTAGGCCCCATACAATATCATATTATCTGCACACTGGCATACTTTATAAACAAAGGGGTTTTAGTATACATTACTGTGATCACATGAATGAAAAGCCTTCCAACCACGTCAAAGTAACCCCAGTCTGGAAGGTCCTAACTTCTAACCTTTTTTTTACTTCAATTACGATTAGCAAACTTTTGCATTTCTCATAATGGCACACTGGATCAATATAGCAGGCTCTCTCATTTCCCCCCAGCCTATTTTCTATTTTAAAAATGAGGAAAGAGACCACCCATCCAGTGCTTTATATTAAAGGCATAGGACCTCCAATTAAAGGGCAGTGTTGGGGGTGCTATTACCACATGGAGGCTTGACCATGCTTCCTAATAGAGACATGCAATAAAAGTATTGTTTGTATAAATGTTTGACCAGATCAGTAGCACTTCCACAAAATGTAGTTGTAATTTAGCCTTAGAAGTGCTTCCACAATCCTTCTATTGTTTCTTATAAATCAAGTGCATTTAAATGATTGTAGTGATATACCTAAGTGGTATTGACACCAGAACCTAGAATTTACAATATTAGTATTGCAGTTGCAAATAAAACAGATCAACTGCTTTTTGTAGGTAATTAAAAATGTATTTTTCCACTGCTGCCAGGGAAAGTAGAAACTAGCCTGTAGCAACATCAGTGAGCAGCACTGTGGGCAATAGCAGTACTAAACAGGTTAATTTATGTGTTGCATATTGCATGTTGTATACATTTTGCATGAATGTGACAAGCATTGGTATTGTAACATTGTGTGGGCTCTATTACTATATGGTCAATTGCACTCCTGTCTCCAAACTAATAACACTTTTTCCTTGTACCTGCCACCCCTTGCATTTTCTAATGACCTGTGCAAACTGCTACAGGGAGAATCAGGGCTGAATGAAGGCAATTAAAGGGCATGTCCACCCCCAAAACTAACTTACTTTATTTATTTGGCCCAAATAAGTGCTCCAAAAGAAACTTTACAGCATGTAAATTGGTCCAGTGGTTCAAAAGTTACAGACCTTTGTAGCTGGCTTAATCCTGCAGCATGGACCAATACAGCGATGAACAGAGACAGGTTACATTACCTTGCCTCTGTTCTTTTCATGTTCTCGCGCATGTCTGTTAACATCCAGCAGTGAGCACAGAGGAAGTTGCATCAGTAATGATCTGACCTCTGGATCCCGCCCTCTTTTCCCAATGAACCAATTGCAGCTGTAAAGTTATGTATACGGAAAAAATCCAGGATTAACATGTTGCAGCCAGCCGGCTTCGAGAGAGACACGCACACACACACACACACACACAAACACATCTCCATGAATACTGGGTTCTGTTTTTTTTTCTAAGCTGCAGCTCGGGGTCATCTAAAGAGGAAGTGGAGAGGAAGTGCAGCCTGATATATATCTCATTAAATATCGTGCAAAGCAAATGATTTTTAGAAAAATGAACATGGCATTTGAGGTTGGTGCTATTATATAAAGAACATATAAAAAGTTTATTTTTTGGGTGGACATACTCAGAACCCAAAGTGCCAGAACAGCAGATAACTATTTGCCAGCTTGAAGGGGAAATTCTAACCCCTGTGCTTTTAGTTACATGCTTATGTGTATAAGCAGCAGCAGTGATGATTCACTATTGTTCTTATCGTTAAAAATGGTGCTAATTTTGCCGCAACCAATCAGATGTTAGCTTTCAAATGTTAAATAAGATCTGATTGGTTGGGGCAAAATTAGCACCATTTTTAACGATAAGAACTTTTATTGAATCTCCCTGTAAATTTCCCAGGTAGGTAAGAAAGTGTAAATCTTCAATCTCCATGGGTGGTCTCTGTTAGGAGCAGTGACTCCTAATTATTGGTAATTTAAATTTATTGGGTTTTAACCAAGACCATTTGGAATCAATATTAATTGATTTCTGCACACACATAAAGTGAAACACAAAAATCTTTCATGATCATCCATATACGATCCGATATTGTATGAACGGGATCTAAGCATCTATGGTCACCATAAGGTTGTGTACATAACTTATCAGCAACATTCTGTGTACTGGATTTCTCGATCTACTTTAAGACCAACTGTAACATTGATCAACGAAAGAATGTCATGGGAATGTCAAAGGTAAGAACATTTGAACAAAGAATAAAGGCTTTAAAGGGTATGTCCAGCAAAAATGTAAGTTTGTTTCTAACTGATTTACTGAAGAACAGGAGGTAAATGCACTCTCTCTTACCTCCCGTTGTTCAGTAAATCTTCCAGGAGAGGAGGAGACACTTACCCGCGGACCCACCCCAGCGCCGACTTCACTGACAGTCTCCGACGCGTCCTCGCTCCTTCACAGTGTGTGCGCATGCACGCACAGTGCAAAGGACTGGAGATGCGTCGGAGGCGTCGGGGATTTCGGCCGCGTCTCTGTCAGCGCTGGAACGCTCTCCTGTAAGATTTACTGAAGAATGGGAGGGAAGAGATTGTGCATTTACCTCCTGTTCTTCAGTAAATCAGTTAGAAACAAACTTACATTTTTGCTGGACATACCCTTTAACATCTAAAACATTGTATGGTCAGCATTACACCCAGCAACCTTAACTGTCGAAATGCAGGATTTAAATATTTATGCAGCAGCCGATGAATAATTTCAAAGGTGAGAGGTACAGCTATTGTTTAGTTATAAATGACTAGCAAACCCCCGATTTTTTAATGATTCGTTCAACCCTGCATTTTAACACCTCTCCCCCCCCCTCTTTCTCTTCTTTCTCTCTCCCCCTCCCTCTTTCCCTTCTCTCTACCCCCTATTTTTCTCTCTCTCTCCCTCCTTTCACTTTCTCCTCCTCCTCTCTTTCTCTCTATCTCTCTTTCTCCCCCTTTACTTTCTCTCCCTCCTCTCTCACTCTGTCTCCCTTACCCCACCTGAAAACAGCATTGGTGCCTCTCTCCCACGCATGGTCGGACAGTGGGAGAAGGATTGATGACGCGGCGCTCAAACTTCTGCATCCCTGATCCATTTTATTTAGACCTCTCGGTTAGTATATAGGATAGCATCCCCTATATAGGATGGCATCTTCTGGACAACCCTTCAATCAGATTTGTTACTATTTAAAGTAATCGCTGATCAGGCAAGAGGAATGAGCATTCCTAGTAATCCAAGAATTTTTTTTTACACCTAATACGGAATTGCAGGATGTACACTCCTTCTCCACTGTTCTTTTTTAGCTATGGAGGTGGAAGGGCATTAGGAAAAGAAAGTTGAAATAAAAAAAAAAAATCTGTGTCAATATGACCGCAGCCGTACATTTACGCCAGCGGCCAGACATTAACGATAATGCGCGGTATTGCTAGTTATCGCATGTTTATGAATATGGTCCATAGTTCCAGTGAAAACAACAAAAACATTTTGTTTTTCAGACATGCGTGCAGCAGTAAAGTTTTTTTAAATTGACTGGATAAAAAGGAACTAGTGTGAAGGAACCCTTAACAAAGAGTTCCGGTACCTTGGGTTATTCTAAAATGACATTCACCGTCAAACATTTACAACTGTGGCCATACAATACTGTATTGGTAGAACAATACAGCTATGGTATTGTATAGGCCAGACCATGTGATATCGGAATTTTATGATTATACATCCGCAGTCATAAATGTATGACAATATTCGTTAAAGGCATGGTATAATAAAAAGTCAAAATGGCGCCTTTATAAATACCACCCCTGGTGCTTTTTATTCAGCCTGCTTTAGATTTTTTCTGCTTAAAGGGTCTTCATATAAGTGTCCTTTATTAAAAAGTATAACTCACAACTTCTGATTGTCTGCTGCTGACCGTACTGCTCTTCGGTCTACTTCAATATATATCATCAAACAATTGGCAGACAGACATTCCAAAACAAATTAGTTGCAATAAAATTCCTTTTTATTCACCCAACTGTGAGATTCATCTCCGGCAACTTTTCGGGTGGACCAGTACCCTTTATCAAGCCTTTATCACCCTTTATTAAAAAGAGCACATCCCTACCTTTAAAACTACTCCAGAATCATGCTTCTAGTTGCAATCTATGCAAACTTATAGCAGTATAAAGGGTGGTGTTTCCAGCTAACACTATGAGCTGTGATATCACCAGCACCATTGCTCTGCCCCCCCCTGCCACAGGCACTGTGCATGCCCAGTTGTATCCAACTGGGCTGTAACATTCTTTAAATAGTTTCTGAAAAAAACTGTTTTTTGGGGGGTGGGGCTTTTTACACAGCACATAATGTGACTATCACACGCTTCCTGACTGTTTGAATGTAAATTTAAATGCCTATTACTTAAGAACCAGATAATCTAGAAACATAACTATTGGCTTGTTTGAAAGATATGGGTGTACACAGTTACCCTTTAAACTTTAAATTCTTGGTTTTTCAACTCCCCTGTTTTCAATTTGAAAAATTGCCTTTACATGTTCTAGGCTTATTTAGCCTAGGAAACGCATGGTATTGCAATTTAGTGATGCAGCACATTATCGATTATGTACATTTTACGCCGAACGTTTGTTAATTAGTGAAGGTTTGGTCGCAGAATATCATGCCGTAGTAAACTACCACAATGGTAATGGTATATGTAATGGACTGCCACTACCTTGCATTGAAGACACCCTTGACCTCTTGGCTAATGTGAAATGGTTTTCTACCCTTGACCTAACAAGGTTATTGGCAGGTCCAAGTGCACCCTGCTTTTGCCACCAAACAAGGACTCTTTGAATTTAATGTTATGCCTTTTGGGCTCTGTAATGCCCCCAGCACATTTCAATGCTTAATGGATGTTATTATGGCTGACCTTCAGGGGACTGCTTGTCTTGTTTATCTTGATGATATTATTGTGATCAGAAGAAAATTTGATGAACATCTGCAGCATTTGACTTTCTTGTATTTTGGTATTGGATCTTTCAGATGTACCAATTGCTGCTTCAGTGTGTTGTTCGGTTTAAAGCAGACAGGGATACGGTGTTTTTTGAAAATTCTTCTTAAAGGGCATGTCCAACCCCAAAACTATAATCCCCCCCCACTACTGGCCTCATTGTGTAGTGTAGTTTAATCCTTACCTCACATCCCAGCTCCATATGGTTCTCCTGTAGTCCCCCCCCAAAGTCCCAAAAACTGCCCACCAGGAGGATAGCAGAGTCCATATAGGACTCTGCCTCCTATCTGGCCTCCGGGAGAAGTTTGGCATGCGTACTGCAGCCCTTCTCCCCCTCCCTCCCTCTCCCTCCCGATTAGGATTCCCTCCCCCTACCATAAAAACCTTTTCACCAAACATTCCCTCTATCCCCCCAGCCCCACCCACTATGTTAGTAATATCAGAAAATGCCCAAAACATTACTTACCTTCCCTCTTGCCTCCGCCACACTGAACTCCCGGCAGCCGCGTCCGTGATTGGCTGCCGCTCAGCCAATCACAGACGCGACTGCCAGTTCCGCCCCTCTGCTTGCATTTTCTCGCAAGCAGAGGGCCTGGCAGCGTGGCGGGGGAAAGAGGGAAGGTAAGTAAAGTTTGGGGCATTTTCTGATATTACTAACATAGCGGTTGGGGCTGGGGGGACAGGGGGAATGTTTGGTAAAAATTTGTTTTGAAGGGTGGACCTACCCTTTAATTTCTCGGAGACCCCTGCTACATATGGGATGACCATGTTCTTTCTCCTGTCTTGCTTTTCCCCTTCACTGTTGGTATTCGTGTTCTTTTCTTTCCTTTTAATTCTTTTGACAAAGGCCCAGTCTGGTTTAAAACAAACAACACACTGAGGGAGCAATTGGCACATTCGAAAGACCCAATACCGAAACACAAGAAAAGCGACATCATATACGCAGTGCAGTGCAGCGAAGAATGCTCTGATTTGTATGTGGGGGAGACCAAACAGCAACTGCATCAACGTAGGGCCCAGCACAGAAGAGCCAATTCCTCGGGTCAGGACTCAGCCGCGTACCTGCATCTTAAGGATAAAGGACATACCTTTGAAGATTGTAATGTTAACATATTGGCAAATGAACGTGACTGGTTCAAGAGAGGTGTTAAGGAGGCCATTTATGTGAAAATAAAGAAACCAAGCCTAAATAGAGGTGGGGGGGTTCGACACCAACTGTCTGCCATGTACAATGGTGTTTTGACACCTTACTCTGGGCGTTCCTATAACACCTCTTAGCCACTATCCAATCACGCCCTTAACAATTGGCTGTGATATGCTAATTGGGATTTTCCAGGGTACATAATTGCCACAGACTCTTGTACAAGTCATTCTGAATTGAGAAAGCCAGTCGGATGACTAGCGAAACGTCTTCAAGAACTAAACTTCAAGTCCAGTTGATCTAATTGAATACAACAGATATTTAAAATGGCCATGAAAAAAAGTAATTTCCTATGCCAGCAGGACTCTAACTAAACCTGAACGAAAGTATGCAACCATTCGAACTGCTTTACCTGTAGGGTAAACTGTTCACAATGAGAACTGATGACAATTTTCTTAAAATGGCTTCATAATTTTCATGAACCAGAAGGACAATTAGCTTGTTGGCTGGAGCAGCTTTCCATATTTCACTGTAGAGTTAAACATCGTCCAGACAGACAGCATCTGAATGCTGATGCATTGTCTCTTAGGCCCACTCATGTCATACAGCATGACTGCTCTCCTGCTGACTGGAACACTGGCATCCAATTCTAATTTGCCATGTAATCCAGTGACTCAACCAGTACAAGTCATTCCTATGGACTGCCCAAAGTTTAGACAATAATTTGTGTGAACTGAAACAGTGGATAATATCTGGAGAACCATCTTTACCAGATGCTGCCCGTCCAGCAAGCTTTTCGCAAATATTGGCCAGATTTATCTATACGATATGGTCTTTTAGGGCCATATTTACAAAGCCGCAGTATTGCTTTTTAGCAATACTGCGGGTTAGTTAATTTACAATCGCGGTCATAAATGTGCGATCGTACATTTACGACCGAACATTTATTAATTAACGAATGTTCGATCGTAGAATGCCGTGCGGTATGGTTTGGTTGAACGGTTCAACCATACCCTTCTTGCTATATTATCCTCTTTTGTAGAAGACAATCAACAAGACTGGCATAACATTCTCCCATATATCATGATGGCCTACCGTAGCAGCTTACAAGCTACAATTGGTTATTCCCCTTTTATGGTAATGTTTGGTAGGGAAGTATGTTTACCAGTTGACCTTATTCATGGGGGAGATGTGTCCACAGGGTTTACTGATCCTAACGGTTATGTGAGGGAGGTGACAAAACGCCTTTCAGTAATTAAATTATGGTTCAATCTCACAGAGCCAATGCCTCTGGAAAGAATACTTTGACCTCAAAATGACATCTCATGTCTATGATCCAGGTGAATTTGTGTGGGTTAAAGATTCCACCCGTAAGAGAGGTGTATGCCCTAAACTTAGACCTAAATATAAAGTTCCATATGAAATTGTACAGAAATTGTCTAATGTGTTGTATCAAATCCATAATGTTACTGGGGGTCGCACCAGTTTTCAGCATTATGTACGTTTAAATCCTTTTGGGCTCTTTATCTGATATTGCTTCAACCCCAGATACATTTTCCAGTGATTCATCTGATGAGTGTGTCCACCCACTTCCACCAGGAGAACCTTCTGACTTTTGTTCTGATGTAGAGACTGACTCTCCTTGTGGTTCTGAAACTCACAAAGCTGACAATTCTTCTCCTTTATCTGCCAGACAAAATCGGCAGAGCAGAGTGCCAACCTGGTATTCAGATTATGTGCTTCAAACTATAGGATGCGAGGCCGCATCCTCTTAAAGAGGGGGGCAGTGTAACGGACATATACACCAAGGCCCCTTATATTCCACCTACAGCCTTCAGGGGGTATGAGTAATAAGAGACAAGACATCCCTGCTCTAGATGGTGAGGAGGAGAGAAAGTGAAAGTAGATAGAAGTGTGTGGTGTGTGATCCTGCTGGGACTGATCTGTTCTGTGTGATTCCTTATACAGTCTGTGTATAGAGAGGTGTGATCCCTTGCAAGATGTGATGTCCTTATTGACGGAAACACCAGACTTGGTGTATAAGATCCTGTTACCACCTGTTGGAAGGAAAGATAACTGGACAAACAAGTTACCTTATTGGATACAAACTCTGAGACAACAGATGTGTACACCACTTGCAAGGACACACAATATACAGGCCTGATCAATATAAAAAGTTGTGCACCATAGGCAGGCACTACTCCATTACTGCATATGTTATGTGGGGAAACTGTTTATGTTTTGTTATTAAATCATTGCAATACTTACTGTAATACTTTGATGTAATTAAAACTGGTTTATCTTGTTTAAAGGGACTGTAAACTCCCCTAAACCCAAAAAAATAACTATTTGCTAACCTTAACCTGCCCATTTAGCATTTTGTCTGTGTATAAATAAATGCTTCCGAAATACTTACTTCCTGTTTGCAGGACCCCTAGTAGAGACCGTTATGGTCTTGCCCTTGACCCAGCACCTGGGTTGATTTAGTTGCTCAGTGGAGATCTGAGCATGTTTGACCCATCCAACAGCCAATCAGTAGAAATTACTGTAAGGAACATTCCAAGGTAGTGTGCATTCTGGGAAGAAGAAGAAGGACTGTGACAGAACCTAAAAAGTCAGCTCACTAATTTCAACAGCAGGGAATAGTGAGGGGTATAAATTCAACTGACTTTTCAAAATGGAAGGGAATTTGTAGACTAACTAGGTATGTATAATATAAACTAAAAAAAAATATTTTCTACTGAACTTTCCCTTTAAAGCAAGGAAATCCCTTTTAGACATTTCACTGATGGTGATTTTGATGCATTCTTAAAGGGTATCTCCTCCACTGGTTAAAATAACTGTGCTATTCAGTTTTATTGAAGAACACGAGTTAAAGGAGCTGTGTCTTACCTCCTGTTTTTCAATAAAACCTGCAGGAGCCAGGAACAAAGGTAAGGATCTTACCTGGTCTCTCGCTCCTACGCATGCGCATCGAGTACTAATAGCGTCAGGACCTTTCAAAGGAAGTAAAACTGAATAGAGCAAAGTTATTTTAACCAGTGGAGATACCCTTTAAAGGACATGTAAACTGAGGCAAATATTTTTTTAACAGTAATTAGGATTAATTACCATCAATCTTAAATCTGCTTTTTTTTCTTTTCTGACCTTCCTATCACTTGTTTTTTAGCTCTGGGAGTTTTATTTTTTAAAGGGGGCGGGGCACAGCTAGTCAGTAAAGAACTGTCAATCACCCAGCCCCTCCCCCTGACACACTACATGTAGAAACTCTCCATTCTATAAAAGTAAAGCTTAAAGGGACACTAAACTCCCATATTCCAAAAAAACAACTCTTTGCCATTCGTTTGTATTATTCACAGGGAGGTGAGAACGCTTATTCTCACCTCCCTGTGAATAATATTACACTCGGGGGACCTGGAACTTACCTTACCGCCGCTCCTTCACTGACAGCCGCTCTGTCACGACCGCGCGCCCTATCTTAGGCGCATGCGCACCAATACAAAAGATAGGGCGCGCGATTGGGAGAGAACAACTGTTTAGTGAAGGAGCGGCTGCGAGTGGAGCGGCGGTAAGTTCCAGGTCCCCCGAGCGTAATATTATTCACAGGGAGGTGAGAATAAGCGCTCTCACCTCCCTGTGAATAATACAAACGAATGGCAGAGTTGTTTTTTTGGATTTAGTGTTCCTTTAATTCTCTGTCATTGGATGGCTAATTGATTCAGCATTAAGATCAGGAAAGGGAATAAGCATTATCTGTTTCTCTGTGCTCTTTCTGTGCAGATAAACCCAATCCTGCAGTCTGCTGTCTGTGTTACTTAAGGCCCAATGTAGCACTGTACCTAAAGAAATCAATTACAAAGCCCCCCCCCCCACACACACCTTCAAACCTTCAAACCCTAAAAGATAATTTTACTTGATTCAAGCAGTGATTACAGCTCCCAGTGCTGCTTACCTTCCCATAGCAAAGCAGTTTTACTATCATTATAACACAAAATCACTGGGTGAATGCTATTGTCTGTAGTGGGGCACAGATCATCTCCACTGCACATGCTCTACACTCCCATTGGTGCCTCAGTTTTGGGAGGGGGTGGATACATAGAGAGGAGACATGCATACTAACTAGGAGTGAGCTGAACAGGACATGAGGAGATCTAGTGACAGGGAGCACTCAGAGAAAAAAGGGATCAAGTTCCTGACAGCACTAAAAACTCAAAGCTGTCGGACAAAGCTGTCAGTCAAAGCTGTCGGACAATATGTAACATTTGTACAAGCTGTTAATCTTATTCATAACAAGTTTAACATTTCCATGGTTTGTATTTTTTGTAGCCCTGTCATACAGCGAATCCGCACTGAATGTTTGGAACCATTTGTTGCGTTTGAGCAGTGTCTGAAGGAGAACCAGACAGCCGTGGAGAAGTGCTCGAAGTATGTCACTGATTTCCTGCGCTGTGCAGAGAATGTTAAGATCACAGAATAGGTAATCTTAAATATAACAGACACTGTCTGCCTATAGGGCATTCTATTGCACAATATGCTAATACAATAGCTTGTATTGCCCATTAGGAACTTCCACAGAAATTTTCCCTCTCTGTGCCTCTACGGTGCTTCCGTCTCTTGCATGCGCATTTGCTATCAACATACATGTCCAGGCTCTATTTGTGCTCAATTTTACAGGGACAAGAAGAATCTTTAAAAGATGGTTTCTAAAAATTGAAAGCAAAATGATGTAATCCTAGTTCTGATATGTACATTCTTACTTAAAGGGTATCTCCACCCTTAAAACACATTTTGTTGTAGTGTAGGCCCCCCTATCCCATCCCCAATCACCAAGTTAGATTTTGCCAAAAAACCTCAGAAGAATACTTACAATCCCTGTTCCCCCGAAGCTCAGATCACAGCTCTCTGCTTGCTGGAACTGCAAACTGACATTGAAGATACTTAACACTTTATACCTTTTTAACTAAAGGAATCTTGTCTACATCTATAATACAATCAGACAATAAATATCAGTTTAGGCTGTGTACTGAGGAGACAATATTCCCACCAGTCTACTGATCACTAAACTTGATTTAAAGCTGCACAACTGATCAAGTGTCCCATTCAAAACCACAGGATCAGGTAGAAATATCAGCCAATTTTGTGTACTTGAACTTTGGCGGTTGCTTAAGACATATACATACATAAATATACATACATATATAGACATAAACATACTTTTATTTTCCCATTTTCTGTTTTTTTTCAGTGCCTTTACTGGAAGTTTTGATCCCTTTCTAACTGTCCTAAATCTAAAGGATTCTCTGCTCATTCAGGGATGGACAATCTCTTGGTAAAATATCCTGCAATGTTATTGGAACCAAGTTGTAAAATGTACCTCCTTTTATATTACGATACAAAGTAGAACTAAATTAATATGCATTGTTCAGGCCCTCAGTTATCATGTACTTAGTATATGTTAGTTATAATAAACAGAATATTTATTGCATGTTTTGATGTCCTTTATTTACATTGTTTCAGTGGAGATTTTGTGCCTTTTGATTGGTTTGTATGTTTATACATAGGTTCTTAGACCTTATTAAATGTAAATGGGTTTCAATTGGCCGATATTCAGCAAATCCTATTTGATCCAACGGCCATGTTTATGTCGAGAAGCCAATGAGCTACTGCCGTCAGAATGAGGAATTTCCTTCATCTCTTTTCTACAGTAAAGGGAGGCAGTGACATTGTCAGGGTGCATGGGCACAACAACCAATGAAGTATGTTTGTATATATTGATTGATTTTCTGTGTATCTGCACATCGATTCCTAAGAAGGTAGGGGTATCCAGGTACACAGAACGATGAATCCAGTGCTTTACACTTTTCCAGTCTCCACCATGCTGGACAATCAAGTCCATAAACAAGTAGTAAAGTGTAGTAGCAATAACACAGGACTGTAGCTGTGTAACAAGAATTTTATTTAACACACAAACATGTGTGCTACATGTTTCGGATAGAAATCCTTTCTCAAGCACTTGAGATAGGACTCCTGTCTGAAACATGTAGCATGCATATATATATATATATATAAAATATATCCCACGTTGGCGATGGTGCACGTGGCATACTAATAAATAGAACTTATAATAAAGAAAAGATGCACAGTACTCAATCTTTAGAAAAAAAATGTATATACAAACCCTTTATTAATGTACAAATAGGGTAAAGAGCATGATATAAAACAATAAAACCACTTAGAAACATACTGTAATGCACATTCCTCTATACTGGGTACATATATGCACTTATCTGTCCGTAGTCCGCCCCAGTCAAGTGTCACAAGGTGGTTACAATATGATAAGACAGCAGGGTTAGGAAAGTCCAGAAAGAGGATCAGAAGCCATATGAGCCAATGCCAGACACGCTTCGCCCCGAACGAGGCTCTCAATAGCGTCTGGGCTCTCCTAACCCTGCTGTCTTATGATATTGTACGCCTTGGTGAGACTTGACTGTGACAGACTATGGACAGATAAGTGCATATACTGACTATATAGAGTGAATAATAAAGAGTGAATTTTGGTTATGGAGGGTTGTACTTACAAGTATGTATCCAGTATAGAGGAATTTGTATTACAGTATGTTTTTAAGTGGTTTTATTGTTTTCTGTCACGGTCTTTACCCTATTCGTACATTAATAAAGGGTTTGTATATACACTTTCTAAAGATTGAGTGCTGTCCATCATTTCTTTATTATTAGTGCTAACTGCAGACTGAACAAAAGCAGGTTAATTCTAGACAAGGACAGGGCTATTAAAATCCTTTGGAATGGAACTCTGCAATAGGAAATCTATTTTTAGCTTAAATCTTCCCTCCCGCACAACTGGTCTGTGACACATTATCGCAGAGTTTGACTTGCATAAAAGATTTTTGTCTGTTTATTAAAAAAAATACAAATTCCACGGTTCTGTTGGAAGATGCACATGTACGTTTAATACACTTACACAGCACACAAACAAACATTCGTAGCTTCAATAATGCAAAGATTAATTAAATCTGATGTCACTATTATACACAGATAATTATGAACATTTCTTTTGTTTTAGAGGATGTGCATTGTGCTAGAAGACGCTCAGGATTTCATTCGGTTTTGTTACAGTTAATGGTTCAGTGAATTTGTCTGATCATTATGTCTACAAGCTGCCATACATGGGCGAAATGAAACAATTCCCATCAGATCTGGAGGGCCGTATGGGAGGTTGGTTGGGACCGTGTATGGTGCTGAATTATTTCAGAATCTGTTATCACGTGTATGGCCACCTTAAGTAATAAACATGGTTCCCAAGTGCCCAGATAATATGCAGTGTATGACAAGCTAGTTTCAGGGACACAGTAACACAGTAATAATAGAGGCATTTTTGCTCCTGTGATTGATTGTGCTTATAATGTAAATTATAAGATTTCACATTTCCTGAACAATTTGTTTAGCTTACAGATGTTTTCCCCAGATATTAACTCTTGTAGCTATGCAGATGCACACAGGGCCATCTTAGATAGGTCGGGGGGAGGAACAGAGTATGCGAGTCCAATTCGTAAAATAATCCAAACTCCAATCCATTGTTAAAACTTAAGAGTCATAGTGTAACAGCCCCCTTCTCTTGTTTATATACATACTATGCTGCCACTGCTATCGCACTAGTAGTAGAGAGTTGTACTGTGTTGGGCATTGATAAAAGCAAAGATATCTTGGATATGAAGTGGTAACTATACCATAACATTAACCAAAATAATTGAACATGCAAGCTTTCGAAGCACTTTAGCTGCTTCTTCACAAAAGGGGGGCTGTGGGAGCACTCCTGTGGCAAAATTACTTTATAACAAATAGTGGAAGTGCTTCTGATCTGACCAAAACATTAGAACAAACAAGAAAAGAGATGATCAATGCACATCCCTGGGCCCCATATGTCATAATATCTATGCTAGTTCTTTACTGTTTGCACTAGCATAGATATTATGATATATGGGGCCCAGGAATGTGCATTGATCATCTCTTTTCTTGTTAGCTTCTTCTTCAGGCATGATTCATGCCTGAAAAAAGTTTAAAGGGGAACGGTGGTCTCCAAACAAGTTAGGGTTAAATAAAAATCCTTATGCCGTATCATGAAAATTAACTCTTAAATCACTTTTATGAGATTTTTTGCTGGAAAGGCTCAGCAGTAGTAGTACGTGAAAACTTCCTGTTTTTTGCTTGTAACATGTGACCAACTTGCTGTCATGTGCCCAACCTCTCTCTGCATTAATAGGCCCCCCTCTCAACTGTCAATTTTTTTCCTTATGTCTGTGCAGATACTTCCTTTTTTCCAGCATTAAAGGGCAAGTCCAGCCCTAAAATGAAAACTCACATACAGGTAAATCACCCCCCAAAACCCTAAACTGTAATAGTTTGAAATCTGAAATATATAAGTCTAACCTGAAATCCTGCACAGTGTGCTGTTTCCCCTGTTTCTGCTTCCTGGTTCTTCCAGTTAGTAACTGTCAGTTATGGACTTGACAATTGATATCACAGCCAATGACTGAATGTTAATCCCCTGTCTGCCTCTTCTGAGCATGCCCAGGCTCAGTACAGGCTTATAAATTGCTCAGTTTCCATGAGGAATCCTGAAGCATAGCAGGCATACAGTAATGAATTCATAGGACAAAGTATGATATATCAACATATTTTAAAGAGGCCATTCTTTAAAGTTGTCCTTTAAAGGACAACTGCACCCTCATAAGAACATCTTTTAGAAAGAATGGCCTCTTTAAAATATGTTGATTATTTCAGACTTCAAACTATTAACGTTTAAGGTTTTGGGGTGGGGGTGATTTACCTGTATGTAAGTTTACGTTTTAGGGCTGGACTTCCCTTTAAGTCTTAAGTGAGCATGCTCTGCCTCCAGGGACAGAGGAAGAAAAGAGGGTTTTGAATATAATTTCTCACAGGCTACAGTCAGAGATGTGACCCAGGGCTCATTTTAAAGGCTGCTGGATATTATTTAACCCAAACCTGCTTGTAGGCCATAGTTGTCCTTTAAGTGTTTCAAAGCATGCACATAATTTTAGTTAGCGAATAAAAGGTATGACTTTCTATCCAAGATTCCATTACTGTTTTACCTAATAGCCAGATTTGTACTTCTGGGGGCCAGGTTTGGCTGACTGCACAGGTACGGTAAAAAAAAAAAGTGGGACCAAATACATACAGTATCTCTCCATTCAGCCTACAATACTGTGTTATGTTACTATGTTTATCTTTTCTTTTCTCATTTTGCTGCTGTGTAAAAATATGAGGTGGAAATATTGTGACTGCTCCATCACCGTAAGGGAAAAAAATAACTGTGACCTTGTATCTAACTTGCAGGGTAGGTGCTCTGGGAGACTGATGTTGCTCAATATGGGTGTAGATTTTGATTAAATTCATTGATCCCGTTATGTTTTCCTGTAATTAGAATTGCGTTAGGCTGTCGATCCCCATTCAGAATGTCTCTGCATAAAGTGCAAATGTCAGGAAGCAAAGTAAGAAGTCTGCATGGAGTAGAGGCGATCGATGGGACCAACACAAGCATGTAAGTTGCTATTTTCAGAGACTGAGACTAGGGATCCACCAAGATAACCAAGGCTTTCGCTGTCCATGTCATGGAATACGCTCTCAGCATCTTAGAAAGAGAGAAATAGAGATTCTGTCATCCTATACTTGTGCATATATATTAATGTAAACACAGATGGTTGTGCAAATTACAATATTCAGTGGTTTGTGTTTAATCTATACTAGAATTTTTTTTTTAAATTGCCCATTACTGGAAACTATAATTCTTTTTGACCAACACTGTACCTTTTTTGTTGACCTGTTTCCTTTCTTTACATATTAATCTTAAACTACTTTAATTCAACTTCTCTATTATCCTCTCATGGTGCTGGTTTATAGTGATTACTGAGCATGCTCAGCTTAAAAGATGGTCAGGTCAAATAAAAAGAGGAGTAGTCTAAGGGGGATATTTACATGCTTTATGTTGGATTATGGTGGTAGATGCTTTTTTCCCAACAGCGCCATCTAGAATGTGCATTGCAGTTAACATTCTTGCGTTTAAATGCTTGGCTGCATAGTTTTTAAACATACTGTATCTGTAAGGGAGCAGACTCCCTCGTTAGCAGATAATTTTGTTGTCCCACCTTTGTTTATATTCTATGGTTCTGCAGAACAGCTAACAACCCCTGGGAAATATCGGTGACCATCAAAAGTACTCACCATATGGATGTAGATGGTCTCCGGGCATCTGGGGTGGAGTAAGACCCTGTCTGTAAAGATCTGCAGTATAGTTGCTTTGATCCAAGGAAATCAGTTGTTGCTGAGCTAATCTAGCGTAAGGCACCATCACACCCTCCACTCCACTGCCCCCGTCTGGTGAACCAAAGATAACACAAGGATTACACGTATATACCTGCTTTTAGCATTGTGTTACTGATAATTGACATGGTTGCTTCTTATTACCTTCACTATCATCATTGCTGTGTCTACTGTTTCCCCTGTTTCCCCTGCCAGATCCTAGTCGCTGTGTTCCGAGGTGTTCATGGTCCTGCTGTTGCTGCCTCCTGGCTATTTTCTTCATCTAGAATAATGTGAAAATGTGGAACATATAGATGTATCTGTTACTTGTGACATAATGACATACCATAATACATAGCTATTAAGGAGATCTATGCTTTCAGTAATTTAGTAATTCTCACGTAGAGTTTATAAAAGAATCCATTCAGGTCATAACTTTTTTATCCTTTCCAAAAATCCACAGTTCCTTTAATACTGTCTTTTCAAAGCTCTGATTCTAATTTCCACCTATTCTCTTCCTTGTATTCAGTTGGGAGGTTCTCTGTTGCACACATCTCGATGGGCATAGTATATGAGTTGTAACCCCTAGATATTTGAGTTGTAGCCCCTAGTGGTGATAGCTAAAATTGCATCTAAAACTCCACTTCGGGAAATACTAGACAAGACTGGAGAATTAGAACATGAAAAATTAGTGCTGAAGGGTTAATTTATATAGTGGAGCACAATCTTGTGCCTGTCCGGCTTTTAGTTTATGTTGCCATTATTCTCTTAAAGGAATAGTTCACTGCAAAAGTGAACTATTCCTTTAACGCATTGATTAAAGACAGGGAGGTTAAGGAGCATGATCCTCCGCTGTCACACTGAAATTCCAGACCGCTTCCTGGTTCTGATTAACTATAGCGCGCATTATCGTGCATGCGTGCTATAGTTAATCAGAAACAGGAAGCAGTCGGGACCTGTCAGTGTGACAGCGGAGGATCGTGTGAAAAGTAAGTTTGTTCTATCTTCATTCCTGGCTCCACAGGCATTGATGGAAGAACGGAAGGTAAGGTATAGCTCCTTAAACTCCCGGTCTTCAATCAATGCATTAAAGGAATAGTTCACTTTGCAGTGAGCTATTCCTTTAAGGCAACATTTTTAAATTGCAACTTCAGCACTGGATAATTTGGCAAATATATTTGATCCTTGCTGTAAGACTTGTGTGTGTGAGTTAAAACCCAGGCCTGGATTTCCCACTAGCCCACTTGGGCCGTGGCTGGCCTAGGGGAAATAAAGTATAATTCCAGTGCTGTTTTTTTTCCAGGCCAATGACACTAACAATATCTTCCTGGTCAGGTTGTGTGCTTGCCTTTTATTTTCTGCCTCTTGGTTATATAGCACTAGTATATTTTCATTCACAACATTGCAAGGAAAGGAGTCATCCAGATTCTTTCATTGCAAAGAATAGACTATATAGAAGGGACAATACTCATATGGAATTGTTTTATTGATGGACTCTAGTTTCCCATTATTTATAAAGGTGATGGGGAAAATATCTACTTTATGAAAGTTTATAGCCAATAAAGACATTGTGTTGCCATTCACATAGAACATGCTGCTCAATACCTTGGCTCTTTGGTTCTGGAACCAAACTTGAACAACTCGTACTGTCAGACCAGTTTCTGCTGCCAGTGTTTCCCTCACCTTCAAGAGATAGAAAACAGTGTTATTACAATCCCAGCAGAAATATAGACACTTAAAGGGGAACTGTGGTCCATAAATGACTTTAGGTAAATTGATAGGAATTGCTCCCCTGGGAATTTTTGCAATTTATTTCCATTGTTTATTTTGCATAGTTTTGAAGATATTTACATTTTTGTGTGTGATATGGCAGCAGCATCACCAGGTCCCCTGCACTTCCTGCTTCCTGCTTTGAAACTGTCAGTCAATCTGTCCTGTGTCTCCTCCTCCCCTTTGCAGCCCCCTGGTCCCTCCCACTCATGGGACCCATGTGGCCCCACCCACTCGCGGGTGGCGTGGACCCACCCACTTGCGGGTGCCGTGGTCTCGTCCACTCGCGGGTGTCTAAGCCCTGTCCACTCGCGGGTATCTAAGCCCCGTCCACTCGCGGGTATCTAAGCCCCGTCCGCTCACGGTGTCTAAGCCCCGTCTGCTTGCGGGTGTCTAAGCCCCACACACTCGCGGGTGCCGTGGGTTACTCAGACTCCCCCTTACCATCTCTGTCAGGACTTCACACAGCAGAGAGGAGGAGGGACTTCCTGTCTCCCTCATACACTGAGGGAGTCTGAGGCTGTGCTCGCCGGCAGCACTGTGCAGAAGAAGCCCCAGGAATGTCACAAGTCAGCCTCCCATCCATTAACTTTCTGGTCAGTCATTGCTGTATATCTTAGGCTGCACGTAGAGAGGTGGTTGATGGCTTGTTTTAAAGATAGGAAACTGGCCTTTCATTTAAACTTAACTTGTTCTGTGAAAAACAGAAGCAACAAATCTGTGATTGTTCCTGTAAGTGGTATAAAAACTTCTGATTTGTTTAGAATTTTACTTAAAGAGCAACTGTGGTCTCGGAACAAGTTAGGGTTAAATAAAAACCTGCAGACTTTTTTTTTCCCTGGATCACATCTCTGGCTGAAGCCTGTAAGAAATTAAATTGCAGATAATGTTCAAACTTTCTTCTAAAAGCAGCTTTAGTGACATCACCTGACCCTTGTCCCAGGGGTCTGAGCATGCTCACTTTAGACTTGATGCTGGAAAAGACAGGAAGTACCTGCACAGAAATACATTGCTAGTTGAGAGACTGGTCACATGGCTACAACCTATTGTTATACCTTTAGTCCTAGGATGGAAGTAAAGTGTATTGTAGTGTATTAATTCCATCAATGTAGAATCTTGGCTACCTTATGTAGAATCTTGGCTACATTATATGGAATCATGGCTACATTATATGGAATCATGGCTACCTTTCTGCAAGGCTTGGAAGACACTTCAAACGATGCTTTAAAAGCCCGGCGCTGGTGAGTTGTTAATATTGTTCTCGGTCGCTTGGATCGTTTGGTATCTTTTCCTTCATCGCTTCCTTTACCATGGGAATGACTTCCATCCTCGTCTTCACTTTTAACTAAGAGGGAACACTTTTTTTAAAACCATGTTTAAAAAAAAATCAATAAAATCTTCATTTTATTGGTTATGTCTTTTCTGCCATTTTGTTCATTGTGTGTTTGTTGTGTAGAGTTCCAATCTGTAACATTACACACGTGGATCTTGTTTACAATGTGTAAACTGAGGTGAGATTCAGCAATCTTTAATGTGTAGCAGTCTGTAAGGACAAGCCACGCTCTAACAAAACCTGTATTTAGAAGTTCCCACCTGTATCAATTTGTTAATAACAAAAATCTGCACATTAGATCTTCCTTCCACAAGCACCAAAAGATAAGGTGAGTTATTCACAGGGAGGTGAGAATAAGCGTTCTCACCTCCCTGTGAATAATACAAACGAATGGCAAATAGTTATTTGTTTGGGTTTAGTGTTCCTTTAAAGAAAGTAAGTGCACTGTCTGCTTTGTACCAGACCACCAGTGTAACCCACCATTAAACAACGATCTGGTACAATATTCTATGGGAATCGTAAATTAACGATCGGTTTAACGATCAATGAAAATCCGTGCCTCAATGAACAGTATTGATCTGCATGACACAGGACTCTTAAGAGGGTGATCTTGTTTATCATTTATAGAAGAAAATCCATATTTAGTCTCTTAGTCTGGTATATTGTGGCATTGTACTTAAGACCCCTGGACTGGTAATTGTAGCAACATGCTGGTAGGTTCAAAATATCTGGATGAACACAGAAAACAAGAAACTAGGGGTCACTTTAATAATGCACCAGTACAAAAAATATTGCGCATTATTTTGCAATAACATGCATTTTTTTCTTGACCGCAGTGGTTACTTAAATGTTTATTACTTAAAAATTCTGAACCAGCGGTTACGGTAAGTACAATGTTGTTTGCAGTACTGATCATTATTATACAATACCAAAGGTAATGACCACATTGTTATTAACGTTGTGAAAGAACAATAAGTAAGTTATAATGATAGCACTCATTATTTTATGTTTTCCTCATAAAATGATTAGTGGTACTGGGATTTTATAATAATCTCCCTATGTACTGTCTTTGACAAGGTGAGTATTATTTTACTGATTTGACCTAGTAGGCAACATACTGCATATTATTAATAAGTATCACCTCAAATAACTGGTACCTCTTTCTAGTAATTGACTGTTTATTTTCTTTTTCTCTAAAATGAAACTTTTCTTCCCTACAGGAGAAATGGATTCTGCAATGTTTGGGAAGATCTTGATGAAGGTTGGACTGATTTTAATTGTAATTGGGCACCTTAATTTTATAGTTGGAGCAATAGTGCATGGACTAGTTTTACGCCACATGGCACAAATGAAGGATACCTTGGCAGTGCAGTATTCCATAGCCAATATCACAGCAGTGGTATCCTCAATTATGGTAGGTTATCTGTAAATCTGAGTTTGATCTATATTTTTGCTTTTGATATTTTTAAGACTTTAATGTTCGGTATCGTAAATTTACGATCGTTAAACCGATCGGAGATTAACGATCCTAAATTTATGATAACGATCGTAAATCTACAATAATGAATTAATGAACGTTCGGTTGTAAATGTATGATCGCGATTGTACATTTACGACCACGTAATTTAACTAACCCGCGGTATCGCTGCTTTGTTTAATACATTTTTATCGAGAACACTGCAATTTGTAATTTTTTTTACAATGCACAGTTTTCTAAATAAAAAATATATTCATAGCCGTTATTACAGTGCTGACCATATTTGTTATTCTCTTACATTCCTAAAAGCATACATAATTGTTATTCTAAAAACTGATTATCAAAATCAAGGGGCATTTTTATAAAGGTTCTTTAATGGCCCCTAGTGTAATCATGAAAATTATGAAATTATATTGTATAGGCGATTGTTATTGTAAGAACGCATCGTAAATTTACCGCTTGTTAAAGGCGCAGTATTGTGAAATAGCGATACTTTGGGGCATATTTATAGACGTGTGGTTTTGTAATTTAGCGCCCGCGGTCGTACATTTACACCAAACTTTTGTTAATTAACAAACATTCTGTCTTAATTATATTCTCTGTGGATCGCAATTCTATGATTGCGTTATTGTAGATTTACAATTATTATTGTTAATGGTGATACTGCGACTTTATACATATGGCCCTTTACCTTAGGAAATAGGGCCCAAAGTAAGCAGTGCAGCTGTTGTAAGTCATTGCCGGTGATGTCGGTGACAGATTTGATAGATAGGGACTATCTATCAGATCTGCTAGGAGAAAGGTAAGTGTTGCGATATTGGGATTCGCGAAAGATTGTCTTAAATATTCTGTTGTTATGTGCCCCCCAGCTGTCCCTCCTGTAGATATAGCTTAGTTTTTAATTTATTTTCAAATTTAATAATAAAGTATTACACCAGGAAACAATAGGGGAGAGCCTATATATTAGCACAATTTACAAATTCTAAGAAAAAAATATTCTCTAGCCTAATGTGTATTCCAGTTGCAAGGGTCATCAAAGCATATAAGAAGCAGGCATCACTTACATGAGTATATCACAATGTAGAAAGCATATACATCAAAAAATAAACACCTACCTCAAAGTTTCATATTTATTTAGACTTTAGGATGCCATACGATAAATATTAGGTAAAAGTGATGTACACAATAGCAGTTGTTCAGTTACTCCTAAAAGTATTATTTATAATTTAAGAGTTAGGCTGAGGTTGCACTATGCCAAACAGTAACACAAGTGAAAAGTGTGTGCGCATCAGCAAAAATTATTCTTACTCGCTAGCGGATCGCGATCGTTTGTGTGAAAACATAGCAGTGTGGCCTAGTCCTTACAGCTTTATGACCAGTAAATAATATTTCAGTATAACATATTGAAGACAGGAATGCCCAACTAGCAGGCTCATAGACAGGATTAGTTACTTAGTAAAAATTATAGGGCCGTTTTTATAAAGCCGTGGTATTGCTTTTTAGCATACCGTGACTTTAACGATCGATATCGTAAATTTACAATCGTTAAACCGATCAGAGATTAACGATTGGTTTAACGATCGTAAATTTATGATAAAGAAATCGTAGGTTTACGATCTCCGTAGAATACCATTGCGGTAGTTTCCCACCATACTGTATTCCACAATCATACATTTACGACCGTGATCGTAAATTAACTAACCTGCGGTATCGCTAAAAAGCGATATTTATAAATATGAGTTTATAAATATGGCCCCTAGAGTAATTTGATTGCTCACCCGTGAAATAATGATTAGTTGAAATATAAATACATTAACAAGCATGTTTCTTACCTCAGTTCGTAATTAGTCGGCCAAAACTGCTCTATTTATTCCCAAGTTTCCTTTGAAGTGCTAAGGTACAGCTTTTAATCAGTAGCCAATTATTAAGCGCATTGGAAAAAATACCATTCATTAATTTCCTAGTCCTAAACCTATTCAGATATTCAGGAGCCAGGGTAAATAATTTACAATCAATGAAGCTGGGTACACACCATGCAATATTTTGCACAGTTCAGTGTATCGGTCCATCTGGCCGAAATAATTGCATGTTTTTTCGGATGTGACTGTTCGTTCAACTGAAACTGATGAATGCACAATCAGACATATCGGAAAACCGCGGCCAATCGTGCGGTCCTCTATAGACCGCACACTCTGTCGCAGCTAGTGGACCCAGATGTAAACACATAAAGCCATCTTGTGGTGAAAAGGCTAACTGCATAAACACAGCAGTGTGCTTTGAACAGGTGGTGCCTGGATGAACCAATTTTCTATTCTTTCATTAAATGTGGGCACTTCTCTCTCTTAGCATAGGATACATTTGTAAAAATGCCCCTGGTACATAACACAGGCTTATTCTTAAATAAGTCAATGTGGACACTGCCTCCTCTGAAAGTTAAACACAAACTGCCTCCTCTGAAAGTTAAACACAAACTGCCTCCTCTGAAAGTTAAACACAAACTACAAACGGGCACTTCAGTAGGCATGAAATGCGTCAGACTGGTGTGTATTTGAGTAATTCTTCGTGTTTGCCGTATATAGATGCTATGCTTTTAAGTCATTCTAATAAACGTCACGTTTTAATATAGACAAGACCAGTTCCAGTGTTTAACTTTCAGAGGAGGCAGTCTCCACATTGACTTTTGAGTTTGGAGCAATTGCTCTTTCAGGTGAGGAGAATCTCACCTTGGATGTAACAGCCACTCCGGACACATCAAGAGTCTGGCATTGGAGGGTTGAGTCCCGCCCTACACCGCGGTAACAATTTCTTTGAAGTTATTCTTAAATAAGATACGTAAAATACTGCTCATTATTTTTTTTGTATTCTAGTTTTTAGGATCACTTATTATGGTATCTTTAGTTCAGCATCCATAGTAGTATTTGAAGTTCAGGAGTACTATTTAAGAATTGGTATACTTAATTAAAATTAAAAATCATGTATACTCATGTGTACCTTCTTCACCCACCAAAACCTAAAAAAAAAGGTTCTAAGGTTCGAGGTACAACCCCAAATGATGGGGTGCATCCAACCCCAAATGATATAATTTGCACTTTATTACCTGCATTACTAACCAGATATTAAAGGATAATGAGCATATAATAAGCTCACTGAGCATAGGGAGGAGGCAGATACCTTAGCCAGAAAGTAATATAACATCATTAGTTAGTTAGCTAGTTACAAATGTATATAATTATTATTACTGTAGATTCCTATAGCACCAACATCTTCTGTAGCGCTTTCCAATTATAAAGATACATACACATCAGACTGTGCCCCGAAGAGCTTACATTCTAAGCTAATCCAACCATTATATAATAGTAAAAATAACAGTTGGGGTTGCAGGTAGATAATTGACAAGTAACCAGTATTTTGTTTAAGGGTGAATATGCCCTTTAAAATGCGATATTCCTTTTTAAGAAACAGCAAAATTGTGTGTAAATAGGACTATTCATGTGTTCTGCTTTTATCTCTTAGAGCATCACCTGCGGAATAACTACAATTGTCCTTTCACGTTACCAGATGCGCAAATCTCTGGTGAGAATGAGAGTAATTTTGGGTGTGTTTGTATTACTTTCCTGCATAAAGTTTCAACCTGAATCTTGTTTTGCAGCGTTGGGCAGTGCTGGTTCTCAGCATTCTTAATGCATTCCTCTCTATGGCCTGTGCAGTGGAACTATTTGTGTCTGTTGTAATGACTGTGGTGAATAAGGGTCGCACGCTGCTGTCATCATGCAAGTTTAATAACTTGGAGCTCATTCAAATTTCATATGAGTGCCCCTTTGATCCTACACGTATATATGTGAGTAATAAAATGGTCACACCCAGACAAGACAGTTTTTCCTCCTAGTACCAGGGTGTGTCCAACACACTAAGCCTCAGATTTACTAAAGGTCAAATTGGAAAGCTGTGCATAAATAGTATGGAAATTATATTTTTATGCTTTTTAGCATTGCAACATGCCTGTCTTATATACTTATAACCTTTCCCTACTCTTTTTTTTATTTTATTTTAAAAGTAGCCAAGTCTTACAGTATATGTGAATGTGGACCTTTAGGATGAGAAAAAGAAAAACAATCATCCATTTAATTTCTGCTGCCATTTTAAATACAAATTCTAAGCAACGCGTAATATTTGCAGTGTAGAATAAAAAGGAAAAATAATTAAATAAGCATGTGGCAAATAACCAATTAGCACCCTGAATAACTGTGTGAAAAGGCTTTTACAATAAACTCCCCTAGTTAAATCTCTGTGGAGCAGATATCACCAAGCACCGGATATGCTCACTTTGTGCTTGCTGCTGGAAAACATAGTCAGCACATGCTCAAATAGGCCTGGTTGCCTAGTGACTTAGTCTGAGGCCCCACTACAATGCACCAAATTGCAATTGCGTGTGCGGCTTCTGTGCGTTGTTGCGCAAAACGCAAACTAATACAATTACATGCGCATCGGAAATCCCGGGAATTCCGCAGTTTCCATTTTAACCAAAATCGCATGCACAAAACGTGTTAGTGTGGCCTAGCCTTTAAGGTACAAGGCACTGCTAATCTGTCGAATTAAAGGTTTTATACTGTCCCAAGACCTATCGCTGCAATCATTATTTTACACGGCAACTGTTATTTTACACAGCGTTGTGAAAAAAAGGATGCACTTTGTGCCTTTGTTATTTGACATATGCATTGCTGGTTTCCTTAAAAGGAGAACTTAATTGTATATAAAGTTAAAATGAAAAGTACTGGGGACAGGGATATAGGATTAGTAATTCCTACCTCCCAATATTGTTTCTGGGACGAGCCCAAAGAAAATGGATTTTAACGGTCTTTGTCCTGGCTTCAGCACAATCTTAAGGGCAAGGCCACACTAGGGTGCGCGCAGGAATCGTGCGACACAGCAAAATTGCAACGTGCGATCCATAGGAGCTACCCTGCATGTGCACTGCAATCTCTTTGATGTATCCCTATAACAGCGTATGCAATGCACACCAAAACGGGCTAGTGGGGCCTAGCCCTTAATACAAAACGAACTGGGCAAATGAAAACTGTATGTGCTCCTCAATGAAAGAATATTGGGAGGTAAGAATAATCAATCCTACCTCCCTGCCCCAGGTACTTACTATTTTTAAAAAGTAAATTTTTTTAGTATAGTTATCCTTTAAATAAAAATGCCATATTTAAAAGAAACCAGCAGTACATATGTCAAATAATAAAGGTAAGAATTACATCCTTATTTTACAATGCCTTGCAAAATAACCATCTCCATGTAAAATAGTGATTGAGTCATTGTTGTGGCAATATTGCTATATTACACTAACAAAGTTTTATAAATTTAACTTAAATTCAATTACCACTGCTTGGCGAACAGCAGTAAAATGAATTTAAGGAAAACTATACTGTTACTACTGGATATAATTTCACATTTATTATTATTTTATTTATTATATTATTTTACAATTCCCCCCCATACACAAAGACACTTCTAGCTAAATCCAATGTGGCAGTGGCTCAATTTGTTGGAAGAGGAAAACATTACTTTCTAAATGTTCTGGCTATAAAATTAGCAATTTTGTGTTCTTAACACAGTGATTCTCTCTACAGAGCACAACTCTGTGTCTGTGGGTAATATCCATCTTACTGGATGCTGCCGAAGTTGTATTCAGTGTGCGCTGCTTCTTTACTGTCCTTAAACTTATGGATATTAGACTCTTTCAGCAAAGAAGAGGAAATGTAAGTTTTAATATTCATTTGTGAATAAGAAAAAGCTTAAATGTGGGATTAATATTTGTGTGCAGTTAAAAGTCTGTAAGAGCTAATCAAGTGAACCAAGAATAACATGAGTTTGGTTTAGGATCATAATCCATACTCTACTTCCCCACAGGTCAAGCTTCCAGTTCTCCAGGAGGATAATGATGTGATTACAGAACAGCAAGCACTAAATCAACACGCTGAATGCAGTATATGGTTATGATATGACAAAGACTGGACACGTGTATATTGTAAAATCATTCACCATGATTTTATAGAATGTGATATAATGGTGCTTGCCTTGGGACTACTGGTTTCTGGTGTAATGAAGTACCAAGTCTCACAAACTATTGCATTGCTCTTTTGTCTTTAACAAATTCAAATAACTTCTTCTTTATAACCTCCAAGCAGGGGAACTAGTAGTTTGCATAAGAACAAAAAAAGAAATAGGTTTGATTAAGAGGTGCAATGTGAAGATGCTGGCAGGAGATGTATGACTTTAAAAGATTTATTGGTGAATAGAAGGTGCTAGCAGTACAAAAAACATTTTAGTGCATAGCATACTGTACAATGTCTTATTAGTCAATGTAAGAACAGACAATCCAGATATGCACTGTTACAAGGCTTTATTTCAGTTAGAAAAATCAGTGCAGTGCAAATGTCACTGTTCTTGGTTTGTTTTAGAGGCTTTAAGAAGCTTAATGTCTTCACTAAGAGACTACAATATATGTGCAGCAGCGTAAAAGATAAAACAGACTGTTTACATACAAAGTATGCCCTGTGGCTTCCTGTCATGACAGAGAGTTGGTGCATGTGCTGTGCATCATAATTATGGTGTTATTGATTGGATTCAGTGTTATTTTCAGGCAATATAGAAATTTGCTGCCGAATATTAATCCCCTAGTAGTAATACTAACAATTTTGACCATGTTAGCGCTAACAAGCTAACTAATGGCTGCACAGAACTCCATTTTAAAACTTCTGTGGCTTCCACTTACTCGGTTCATTGCATACTTTGAACATCTGTGTATATAGCTATGTTATGTGTAGATGTATATCATTTTGTGTTCTGGAATAAATAAGCGGTCTTCACCAGGACTTGTAAGGTTTTTTTTTAGGTATAACTATACATACAAACTATTATCTTAAATCATTAAGGGGAGCTACATGGGTCAAGGTCAGTAAACGATAATTTTAACCCTGTACATGTGCTTATATGCAGTTAAAAATGTTAATTAAATCTGTATTTACTAATGTATCATATATATGTGCACAGTTATGAAGGTGCATTAAATATATATTGTTACATATACATGTGCATATTTGTGCTCAGACACCTGGCAGTAAAGGGTTAAAAACACAGTTAATTTCCATGCAGCTTTTCCCCCTCTTCTAATTGACCATTAACAGATTGTGCGGTAATTAGTGGAATAAGGAAAGATCACATAGCCTCCATTCAGAACACTGCTCTCCCTCTAATGACTCCCTCTAATGTGAAGGGTGGAATGGAACAGAAACAATTAAAAACTGGAGATTTTATGCTAAGGATCCCTCACAGCTATGTCCCTAATGGATATACCAAATGGAATGTGCATAGTTACTCCCTGCATTAGTTCCAGCAAGCAATGCCTTAGTTAAAAACTTACCATTTTCAAATTCACTTAGGACTTCAAGAATATTATTTCCTTTCATATATTGCTGCATTTTAAATATAATCAAAATACATTAGCTAGTCCTCCATTTCAGTCACTTTAAAATTCCACTCATCCAATGCTTAGTGCTTTAGTCCTTCATGCACCCTTGGTCATTTAACAACATATGTAAAATAAGATTTGAGGAAATAAATACGGGAAAAGGAGCTAATTGGTTGGCAGTGCATTCATGTCCATCTAATGCCCAAAAGTATTCTGAGACAGTCAGCTGTGCAGAGGGAGGGGTTCTCTCCTTGGCGCAGTTATTGGAAGAAATTGATTTTTCCAATGTTGCTCAAAACTGGGAGGCCGTACTAGGGTCACACTGCAGTAAACGCACAATGGACGGGTCACTCTTGGCACCTTTAATAAATTCCTCAAGAGACAGCTTACCTAGAGGAGAACAAAAGAAACAAGGATAAGGGACAGTTGTCATAAGAAATACTAAAATTGGAAATGGCCTTTCAAGAAATGGCTATTAAAAGATTTAAAGATGAGCAATCTCTGTTCTCAAAAGTCCCCCAATTGACTGCCTGTCCTACATCATGTGAGTAGTACATTTCTTTGTTCTCACAATACGCTTCCTGCAATTGGAACACAGAAAAATCCTGCTCAGAAATATTATTGATCTTTACACAGCTCTGCGGTAGTAGGGATGGCCTTCCACTGTCTCAGTTTAACTGATTTAGCCATGGCACATTTTAAACACTTTTTTTACTTAAGTAAAATAGTGATTCCCTTAAGAAGGATAATGATGTGCACTCCAGTCATCCAATTCTAAAACTCCCAGAATACATAGCTTGGAGTCTATGGGTACCTTTTTAGGACAGCACAGCAGGACCCCTGATGAAGCAGCAAAATGATGTGAGAGTTATATAACAATTGCTTGTTCAGTTACTGTAAACACTGCTTCAAAGAAAAAGTAGATAAGATGGAAAGAGTAAGTAATTTAAGAAGACCTTCGTTTGAGAGGTTATGGGATTCTTTAAAGATTGTTTAAAATAAGTATTTCTAATCTGGACTTCAAAAACATATATATACAAAGACTATATACACACACACAATACAATGCACTTCAACCAAACTTTTGTGTATTAGGTTTTTTAATAAATTTGATAAAGTCCAGAGGAGTGTGCTGATGTTCTTTGAGCTATGGCTCTCTCTCATTAAAGGATAACTATACTCTGTTTAAAAAGGTAAAGTAACTGGGGCAATGAAGGATTGATTATTCCTACCTCACAATATCATTATGTTTAGGAGCTACAGCACAGACAATTTTCATTTGCCGGACTAATTATTGCTGAGGCCAGGGGGAAGACTGGCAGAATCAATTTTCTTTGGACTGGTGCTCCTCACAGAAACAATATTGGGAGGTAAGAATTACCTATATCCCTGTCCCAAGTACTTTTTAGTTTAATAGTGTTTTAAAAAAAAACTTTATACACACGGTAGGTATCCTTTAAGCAAGAATTCTTTGTATTGTGCAGACTTTAAAATACTAATATTGAGGACCATCAGCACGCTTTCTTTATCTCATTCCCTATTTACTCACTTTACCTTGCTATCACCAGGTTAGAGTAAGCATTAAGCACAGTGGCATGTGTCTAGGTATAGATGAAGCGGCAGCTAACAAACTGTCACAAATTTTGATCCAAGTGGTGGAGCAGAGTGAGGTAATTAGGGTTTGCCAATTTAAAAGAAATTTAAAATTAATTTTAATTTAATTAAATCACCCCCCAAAACTGCAATAGTTAGGAAGCAAAGGTAAGTCTAACCTGAAATGTTCTTTTACCACACTTTCTGCTTCCTGGTTTTTCCACTTTGCAGATGTCAGTCATGGATGTAACAGATGACATCATAGACAATCACTTAGGGGCGTATTTATAAAGCCGCGGTATCCCTTCTTAGCAATACCGCAAGTTAATTTAAGATTGCAGTCGTAAATTTATGATCGCAATCGTACATTTACTACAGAACGTTTGTTAATTAACGAACGTTCAATTGTAGAATACCGTGTGGTAGTAAACTACTGCAATGGTATACTATGGGGATCGTAAATCTACGATTTCCATATCGTAGATTTACTATCGGTATCGTAAATTTACGATCGCTAATCTCCGATCGGTTTAACGGCCGTAAATTTATGTTACCGTTCGTTAAAGGCGCAGTATCACTAAAAAGCAATATCGTGGCTTTATAAATATGGCCCTAAATGCTATTCCTAGCTGCCTCTCTGTCCATGTAAAAAAAGCTTGGAGATCTTAAAAAGGAGGTATAAACTTTTGAGGGGCAGAGGGAATGGGAGAGCATCATTCTGCTTCCTAAACAGATTAGCCCTACATCTGTCAGCTTAAGAAATACTGTACTTTGGGGGTTAATTTACCCATATATAAATTTTTATTTGAGGGGTGAACATGCCCTTTAAACATTTTCATAACAATATAAGTCTGCTGAAAAGTACAAATAAATAAATCAAGCAAACAACTGAACAGTTTAGTAACCTATAAATACAATTATAATGCAAAACAGTGTTAATTAAAATGGCAATAATCATCAACTCTATACAAAATGACTTCAATGTTTTCTTCATAGATATAAACATAAAATGCTAAGAGACGCTGAGAAGGTAATTTAAAAAGCAGCAAGGTGAGGTATACCATAAGCTCCACACTTTCTGAAATTTGGCTGGACATCCTTTATTTATTTTTTTATATGGGAATGCCAACAAGGGCCTGATGTTGTAGTATGTTAAGCATTTCAAGAGAGATTCACTTTGTAGTGATAGCCTTCCTTGCACAGAAAAATGTCTTTCTTTAAGTAAAAACTTCTATATAAATATAAGCATACCTTGCTATGACTCCCAACACTAGGAGTTTGCTGTTGTAGTGAATGACTTTATAGCTGTTTCTTGGTCATACATTGTTTACTTTGCAGTTTCTAAGCTAAAAGAAATATCTATTTGATATTCTTTTAAGAAATGCTTAAGCCTCAATATTATATGAATTGTTTTCCATCCTTGTCACGGTGGCTCAGTGGTTGGCACTGATACTTTGCAACGTTGAAGTCCTAAGTTCGAAGCCACCCTTGGACACATATGCGAGGTGTTTGTATGTTCTCCCCGTGCTTGCGTGGGTTTCCTATGGGCACTCCCTTTTCCCCCCCACAATCATTAAGACATACTGATAGGTTGAATATGTCAAATAAATGTGCTTAGATTATAAGCTCTTCAGGGCAGGGCCTGATGTGAATGTATACATGTAATTGTAAAGCTCTACAGAAGATGTTGACGCTATATAAATCCATAATAATAATAATAATAATAATAAATACTTAGTAGTCAATGTCCCCAAATCCATGTGACTCAAATACATATACAGAAATGCCTAACCTATTTGAATTTATGGACAATCTTGCCAAGCCTTTCAGATTCCCTTACTATCCACACAGACACAGGTCCAACATTCACCACTGTCCTGCATGTAGACACCCAGACTATGTCATCTCTATACACAGGCTTAAGACCCCCTTAAACAGAGATTTTTTCTCCATACAGGATTAAAAGTACTTCTCCATCCTTTGATTATAAGAACCCCTTCATTTACTTCTGCTTTGGACAACATTTGCCCCCACAAGAGGTTCTTCTTCTAACTTGTTAAAGCATTCATACCTATAAAAACTGTACAATCAAATCCTCTTCCATCCAGATACTGCAGTTACATTATTCAATAATGTTTTGGTATAACGTCCCCCTCCCCTTTTCCCTAGGTGCTACAGACACCATATCACGTTTTAGTATATCAAATGTGATAAAAAAAGGAGGATCGTCGCCCTGTATTTTGGTGGCCACATAGATGCGGATAGTTTACCGGTCCAGTCTCAGCCCGTTCTTTTTAAATGGGACTATTCATTTATGGAGCACTTTATCAAGGTTTTCCTAGGGGATGGTTAGGGTTTAAAGTTTGTATTTTGTATAATATGGGGTATGTTTAAGCTTATTTCTTGTCTATATTGGTTTTGTATATGAATATTAAATGTTTGTTTTTTCAAATAGGTTGGTTGTATTGTCAAATAAGGCCTCATGTATACTAGGACTTTATTATTATCCAATTTATAGACACCTTTAATGGGTGTTGTGTGGGTTTCAATATTCAGAGTATTTTATTTGCTGCAAGTGCATTTCAGAAAAGGGGGTACTGTGTATAGAGAGGAGTCTATTTCTTTCATGTAGAGTGTTTAAGTGTTTCCCCCGTTTTCTTGGGGAAAGGTTTAATTTTCTATTTTAGTTCACCATCATCTCCTCTCTTGCCACATCAGCACCTCACATTCATGACCATAGGGTAAAATAACATACCCTGTACCCCCAGCTTGCTCTCAATATATTTGTCCCTTCCCTTTGCATAACTTATACATCTCCCTCTTTTCCAGACCCTCATTTTTCTATGACTCAATCCACATCATCCTCTGTCCTCAATCCCTATCCCACTATGTATAGTTTTCAGAAGGTCCACTTCCCCAATTACGTAGCACAAAAGTAATCTTAAGCTATATGCAAGTTACATAAAATTATTTACCAACATTAATGCAGTCAGGGTGCTTGGCAGTTGCCAAGCAGCCTGTTCTTAACTATAGTAAATTATCAAGAAACCTCCTACAGCATAGGAGAACAATGCCCATCATTCTCAGACATTAAGTGGTCAGTTAAGTGTACTTGTGTTGGATCAAAGGTCAAAGTGGTCTAATGTGTGTACCGAGCTTATGTTCAAAACCTCCTATCTTATTTAATCCTCTGGGTATAACAGCACCTCCTCAAAATCTCTCTTTATTTACTCTTCATATAGCAGCGCCCACCATCCTATTTTCTCCAGCATAAGAGAAGTATCAGTTCTAAATTCTCAAGGGAAAGCACTGCATTCTATTTTTCTCTCTGGGATAAGCAGTGACCCATATTTTATTCAGGCAGTGCAGTACAGCTGGTGGCCTACCCACTCTATTCTACTGTTATTGCTACCCACGATTTTTTACCATCATTATTTGTGTCCATCTGTCTGAAGATTTTCTCTGTGCGTTTCTCTGGTGTAGACTCATCTTCTGGCATTTTCATTACTGAGGAAACCATCTTATAAATTGCCTGAGAAATAGAACCAACAATAAAATTGGAAATATGTAACCTATAATGAATAAAAACTATAGTAATCTACTGTAATATTGTTGTAGTTTTATTCAAGTCTTGTGTGGGGGATGCACAGAGCCACAAATAGACTTATTGCTTTCCTGGACGTTGCTAGAGTGCACTGGCTGCTGTACTGATAAATTACACTAATTACAAAACTTGTAAAACTCACAATGTACATCAACTGCTAGAGGTTATTATACAGCTGCAGCAACTTCCACTAAAATGAGGGAGAAAATGGTTATCACTCAAATTAAGGTAGAATTAAACAGTGTTTCTAAAATTATGGAACACTTATAGATTTAAATGGTGCAAATATGTAGCAGGCTAAAAAAATGTGCATTTAAAATAAGAACCACTTAAGGAAAGCATAACATTATTCTTGAATATTATGGATACTTATCAATTGGTGCATCTGTACTGCATTTAAAGAAAACATCCCTTATGTCTTTTGTACCAATACATTTTAACTCGTATCAATAATAAATTTCAAAATTTCTGTTAGCTAGTGCTCTTTATTGGCATGCTCCCCACAATGTGTTTTGGGCTGTAAGGGCTATCCTTAAGTATGAGCTGTGTAATTCTAAATGTTGGTGCTGTTGGCTCCCTACAGTATAGGGGAGCAGTCGACAGTGAGCACTATGTGTGGCCATCCAAACAATACTCCCTAAATATAGGGCAGGGGTTCTCAAAGGGTGTGCCAGGGCACAATGGTGTGACTACAGAGTGCCAGAGGTTTGCCTCAGAATTTTGATAGTCGAAATATTTCACTAGTATAACTTGTATTTTTCTTATGTTTTAATCTAAAATAATTATTATGTTAGAAATTTCAGTGCAGTCGATTTAGTGTATCTTATCATTACATTAATTATCAAATTTAATAACAATATACACTGTAACATGCATAAAATTTGAGTAATTATAACATTAAGTCCAACATTAAAAAAACAGGTGCCAAAAGAAAATTTGCGCCGGAAAGTGCGCCACAGTCTTAAAAAGTTTGAGAACCACTGATATAGGGAGTGGTAAGCAGGATTTTAACCCACAGGTTCAGCTGTGCAACATTTATATTTTTGTGGTCCACAAGTGTCCTTACTTAAATATTAACAGTGGTCTTCATACAAATGTCCTTTATTAAAAAGGACACACTCATACCTTGCAGGATCATGCTTCTATCTGCAGTCTATCCAAAGTTACAGCAGTATAAAGGGGGTGTTTCCAGCTAGCACATGACCAGCACCATTGCTATGCCCCCACTGCCACAGGGACTGAGCATGCCCAGTTGTATCCTACTGCTGTAACAGAGCATTATCTGCCACATAAGCCCTGCCCCCAAACTTATCTAAAGCTACTCACAAGCCTGAAAACAAAACTAGGTAGAGAAATGGTTGCAGTTTTGTAAATAGCTTCAGAAAATATAGTTTTTTGGGGGGGATGGGGCTCTTAAACAGCACATCATGTGACTGTTTCACACTTCGTTGTTTATCCTGACTGAGTATAACGTTGGAAGCCTATAACTAAAGACCCAGAGAAGCTAGAGACATCATCCTAGGCTTGTTTGAAAGATATGAGATAGAGGACAATTGTATGGAGACCACAGTTACCCTTTAATTTTCACTTGAGGAAGAGTACTTGTGGTCCAAAACATGTTGCATCACTAAATAGGCTACTGAAATATAAATGATACACAGCTGAGCCTGTGGGTTGATATGCTGCTTACCACTTCCTTTGGGTGTTTAAACAATTACCAGGGTTAGTAATGTAGAATATATTCAGGTAGTGGACATAGACAAACATATTTAGAAGCTTCCCTCTACCTCTCTTTCCTTTATAGGGAGATTGGTTGTATATTCACATTTGTAGCAGATCACAGATTGAATCCAATGAAATCAGTCTATGATCTGCTAGAGAGTACGGTGAGTACCAATCTTAAGTCTTCTAGAAATTTCTCCAGGGTTAATATATAGTCCTTAAGGTGGCCATACACCTTGCCAATATTACACAAATACCGTCCAATTTGACAGGATTTACCTAATTTTGGCAAGGTGTGGTGGCCAAAATCCAATTGATCATATCAGCTCCCTTAATATTAAAGGGTATCTCCACTCGTTTTTAGAAGTTTTGGGAATCCCGTTCTATTGAAGAACGGGAGGTAAAGGAGCTGTGCCTTACCTTCCGTTCTTCAATAGAACACACAGGAGCCAGGAGAGAAGGTAAGAAACTTACCCCGGCTCGCCCCCCGCACATAGTCTGACAGGTCTATGCGATCTATGCGCATAGAAGACAAGGTCCGTCGGACACTGTCAGACCAAGCGCCGGGGGAGCAGTGAGCAGGTAAGTTTTCTTACCTTCTCTCCTGGCTCCTGTGTGTTCTATGAAGAACGGAAGTAAGGCACAGCTCCTTTACCTCCCGTTCTTCAATAGAACGGGATTCCCAAAACTTCTAAAAACGAGTGGAGATACCCTTTAAGTAGAGGGAGATGATACAATCATAGTGCTTATGGGTGTATGACTGAATGATACCCATATAGTTTATTGCCACATATATGTGGCTTTAGAATACATCGACTGGGAGCTCATTAGAACTTTTGTGGTCTGTACAATCATTTGCCCAGCTGGTGTATATATTTACAATTTACAGATAAATAGCTCTAGAGTCTTCAGAGCGGTGGAGTTTTTCTGACCCTTAATTGTATTCAGTTTTCAATTACTTGTTTCTTAAAAGTTAAAAATAAAGCTGATGAATGAACGGAGACACAAATTAGGGCATCTAACCAAATAGGTTATTTTAAATTGACCATAACTGGAAACTATACTTTAATTCTTCCCAACCACCAATGTATAATGCTTTTGTTGATCTGCCCCCTATTTCTTTAGATATACAATCTAAAACTTCTTATATTTCAGCAGTCAATCAAGCTCTCAAAAACTATTCTTCTGTGAGTGTTTTACTGTAGCTGGAATGGTGACAGAGTTTTGACAGTTGGAATGCTGTGTCCTGTGTGCAGCTTGACAGTTGGTTTTGGAAAAAAGTCAGATCGGATGGAGTGGGATACTGCTCCTAAACAAAATGTGTCTGATTGAAGGCTGCACAACACACGCAAGTGCTACTTCATCATTTCAATTATAGATTGATGATGCAAAATCATTTTTTTCAGTATAGTGTCTCTTTAAAGCTTTGATAAAAACAATTCCTCCATCTAATTTCCACCAACTATATTGTTGAATATATTCTGTTTTAGCTGTCCTTTAATCCTACATATGTATACTGTATAGAAATATTTCGTAAAGTGAACTAAAAAAGATGGGAATGCAGGCCCTGCATCCGATTCACTATCCTCCATTGAATATGAATGCATCACATTCGGATACAAAATGCACACAGTGTTAGTTCACATAGTACCAAATGTATGCTCTATGTAAGCTTAAATTTTTTTTAAATTAAGCTTGCCTGCACAATCTCTAGCATTTCCCTCGGCTGATGTAACCATTTCCATCCAGGTCATACTACTGAACGCCCATTTCAGCTTTTGCTCCAGCTTTCCCCGAGATGTAACACTCAAGGCAATGATAAACTCCCGAAAATCAATAGTCCCATCACCATTGGTGTCAAAAGTGCGAAAGACATGCTCAGCAAACTTGGAAGCGTTCTCATATGGGAAGAGTTAGCGTAGATTTTTTTGAACTCCTCCACATTTAGAATTCCAGAGGGACAGTCTTTGAGGAAGCCTTTATACCATTCTTGCAACTCATGATCTGAAAATTCTGTGTTCTCACAGATCCTGAAGCATCTCAGGCGCAACTTGCTATTCTGCTTTCCCATCTTCCTTTCCCAAATAAAACAGACATTTAACAGCAGCAGACAGCAAATTTATTAAGAAATAATAACAAAATGAGAGACCAAAACAAAACAGACTACGGATGAGAGAATAACTGAAGGATAACAAGAAACAAGATATAGGACAGAAGGGAGTACCTGCAAGGAAACAAAAGATGAAGAATTTTTTTTTGAAACAATATGATAGACCACAGTCAACAGCAAAAATCAAAGGTGAATAAAACATTAACTGCCACGATTGTCTTAATTTGTATACAAATATATACAGGACTTGCTGAGGGAACTAAGTCCATTTATGTGTGGATTATTCCTCACCTGGCAAAAATGGCATTCCAGGGCATATAAACAAAGAATACAACACACCTTAGTTTATATGGGTATAAGGTTTGTGATTTGCTCTTTTATGCTAAAAGCATATTGTGGTATTCACAAATGTAATCAGAGACATAACTTGCTATTAGGTTCCCATTTCTTATACATATCAGGTCCAAATGTACAAATCATATGGCAAAATATATGGGTGCAACTGGTCTGGGTGGGGAAAGCAAGAATGTCTGTGTGAACATATGCAAAATACCCCTTTTCAAGGGGAATGCTTAAAACACGAAATGCCACTGCTTACATTGTATTAATAGGAATCAACATACTCTTGCTTTTTAGTCTCTAGAATGAATATCTAGTTTCATACCCATTTATTTTTTCCAATGTGGATTACAACCATTTAACTACAAATGATTTAATTATCTTAACTACCTGATGTTGCTGCTGGATCTGTGTGTTACAATATGCAGTCAATGTAGTTTATTCATCACACACAATTATACATGTTTAACCAACAAAATTAACCTGGCATTTATGTACTTTAGCATTTGCAAATCACCCATTATTCAAAAGAGGAAAAATGTTAAATAGTTGTATAGCTCTACTTTATATAGTTGGGTTTGCCTGTCATTGCCTGTGTTTGCTTTTGGACACATGCCTGGCACCTCCTCCCTGTGTGAGAGGGAAATTCATTCCGGCTGGCTGATCTCGGATTATCCTTGTTTATGTACAGCTGTTAGAACAGCTGGCATCAGCAGCATTTCAAATATACCAACCCGACACAGATGTGACCTCTCTGGGGAATAGAATTGTCTTACTTTAGCACTAAGAACACTGCCTTCTCCTCTTCTGTTTTGTTATGAATTAAAGCTGCATAAAGGAGTGGAAGGAGTCATTCTTTAACTCTTTCCTTTACAAATAATTAACAATGGTTTTGTACCACAAAATGGTGTGTGTGTGTATTCTGATATATATATATTAGAATGTTTGCATATGTGCTCGACGTGGCTGTTCAACTATCCACACATAAACACGGAAGGTAAGGCACAGCTCCTTTACCTCCCGTTCTTCAATAGAACGGGGTTTCCCAAAACTTCTAAAAACGAGTGGAGATACCCTTTAAGTAGAGGGAGATGATACAATCATAGTGCTTATGGGTGTATGACTGAATGATACCCATATAGTTTATTGCCACATATATGTGGCTTTAGAATACATCGACTGGGGAGCTCATTAGAACTTTTGTGGTCTGTACAATCATTTGCCCATCAGCTGGTGTATATATTTACAATTTACAGATAAATAGCTCTAGAGTCTTCAGAGCGGTGGAGTTTTTCTGACCCTTATATTGTATTCAGTTTTCAATTAGCTGTTTTACTTAAAAGTTAAAAATAAAGCTGATGAATGAACGGAGACACAAATTAAAGGGCATCTATACCGAAAAATAGGTTATTTTAAATTGACCATAACTGGAAACTATACTTTAATTCTTCCCAACCACCAATGTATAATGCTTTTGTTGATCTGCCCCCTATTTCTTTAGATATACAATCTAAAACTTCTTATATTTCAGCAGTCAATCAAGCTCTCAAAAACTATTCTTCTGTGAGTAGTTTTACTGTAGCTGGAATGGTGACAGAGTTTTGACAGTTGGAATGCTGTGTCCTGTGTGCAGGCTTGACAGTTGGTTTGTGGGGAAAAAAGTCAGATCGGATGGAAGTGGGATACTGCTCCTAAACAAAATGTGTGCTGGATTGAAGGCATGCAGCAACACACGCAAGTGCTACTTACATCTATTCAATTATAGATTAAGATGAGGCAAAATCATTTTTTCAGTATAGTGTCTCTTTAAAGCTTTGATAAAAACAATTCCTCCATCTAATTTCCACCAACTATATTTGTTAAGATATATTCTGTTTTAGCTGTCCTTTAATCCTACATATTGTATACTGTATAGAAAATATTTCGTAAAGTGAACTAAAAAAAGATGGGAATGCAGGCCCTGCATCCGATTCACTATCCTACATTGAATATGAATGCATCACATTCGGATACAAAAATGCACACAGTGTTAGTTCACATAGATTACCAAATGTATGCTCTATGTAAGCTTAAATTTTTTTTAAATTAAGCTTGCCTGCACAATCTCTAGCATTTCCTCTCGGCTGATGTAACCATTTCCATCCAGGTCATACATACTGAACGCCCATTTCAGCTTTTGCTCCAGCTTTCCCCGAGATGTAACACTCAAGGCAATGATAAACTCCCGAAAATCAATAGTCCCATCACCATTGGTGTCAAAAGTGCGAAAGACATGCTCAGCAAACTTGGAAGCGTCTCCATATGGGAAGAAGTTAGCGTAGATTTTTTTGAACTCCTCCACATTTAGAATTCCAGAGGGACAGTCTTTGAGGAAGCCTTTATACCATTCTTGCAACTCATGATCTGAAAATTCTGTGTTCTCACGTAGATCCTGAAGCATCTCAGGGCGCAACTTGCTATTCTGCTTTCCCATCTTCCTTTCCCAAAATAAAACAGACATTTAACAGCAGCAGAACAGCAAATTTATTAAAGAAATAATAACAAAATGAGAGACCAAAAACAAAACAGACTACAGGATGAAAGGAAGTAACTGAAGGATAACAAGAAACAAGATATAGGACAGAAGGGAGTACCTGCTAAGGAAACAGAAAGATGAAGAATTTTTTTTTGAAACAATATGATAGACACACAGTCAACAGCAAAAATCAAAGGTGAATAAAAACATTAACTGCCACAGATTGTCTTAATTTGTATACAAATATATACAGGACTTGCTGAGGGAACTAAGTCCATTTATGTGTGGATTATTCCTCACCTGGCAAAAATGGCATTCCAAGGGCATATAAACAAAGAATACAACACACCTTAGTTGATATATGGGGTATAAGGTTTGTGATTTGCTCTTTTATGCTAAAAAGCATATTGTGGTATTCACAAATGTAATCAGAGACATAACTTGCTATTAGGTTCCCATTTTCTTATACATGATCAGGTCCAAATGTACAAATCATATGGCAAAATAATATGGGTGCAACTGGTCTGGGTGGGGAAAGCAAGAATGTCTGTGTGAACATATGCAAAATACCCCTTTTCAAGGGGAATGCTTAAAACACGAAATGCCACTGCTTACATTGTATTAAATAGGAATCAACATACTCTTGCTTTTTAGTCTCTAGTAATAGAATATCTAGTTTCATACCCATTTATTTTTTCCAATGTGGATTACAAAACCATTTAACTACAAATGATTTAATTATCTTAACTACCTGATGTTGCTGCTGGATCTGTGTGTTACAATATGCAGTCAATGTAGTTTATTCATCACACACAATTATACATGTTTAACCAACAAAAATTAACCTGGCATTTATGTACTTTAGCATTTTGCAAATCACCCATTATTCAAAAGAGGGAAAAAATGTTAAATAGTTGTATAGCTCTACTTTATATAGTTGGGTTTGCCTGTCGATTGCCTGTGTTTGCATTTTGGACACATGCCTGGCACCTCCTCCCTGTGTGAGAGGGAAATTCATTACCGGCTGGCTGATCTCGGATTATCCTTGGTTATGTTACAGCTGTTAGAACAGCTGGCATCAGCAGCATTTCCAAATATACCAACCCGAACAGATGTGACCTCTCTGGGGAATAGAATTGTCTTACTTTAGCACTAAGAACACTGCCTTCTCCTCTTCTGTTTTGTTATAGAATTAAAGCTGCATAAAGGAGTGGAAGGAGTATTCTTTTAACTCTTTCCTTTACATAATAATATAACAATGGTTTTGTACCACAAAATGGTGTGTGTGTGTATTCTGATATATATATATTAGAATGTTTGCATATGTGCTCGACGTGGCTGTTCAACATATCCACACATAAAACATCCTTTAAAACCAATCACTTTATCCTTTGTACAACATGAAACTGAAGCTCATAAAATACTGCAGGTAAACCCACAAAACACAAAAGAGATCCAGAATACTTAACCACTGAGATCCTAAGAGAAATGAGAAATATAACAAAGTTTGTCCGCTTGTAATTCTTAAACCCATTCAACAATGGATTATCAGACTACATAAATGTATCACTCACTGCCACCAAAATACAGCACACTACTAGTCCTGATTCTATGCATCTGTCCCTCTTTAAAGCTTAATCTTCCAGGTCTAGATTAAAATTCAAGTAGCGGATTCATAACTATTAGTATTTAACAAGCAAATAGATTAATCTTGTCTTTCTCCCCTGTAACTAATATAGAGCAAATTATGGACCCCTACAGAAATAAGAATTAGGGGGTATGAAAAGTCACCAAGGAGTTCCATAAACATATAAATGTCTAAGGCCGCAAGGTAAGTCATTTTACAAAGGTCATTGAACTACTAATATCCTTATAACCTACCCCTATAGTGCATTTCTATGGGAGGAACTGTAAGATTATAGCCTTATAATCTTACAGTTCCAGGAGTAGAGGGAAACCAGAAGCCACAAAGTGGTAGGTTATAATAAATAATGCACCCCGAACTGTAAATTATAGGGATATTAGAAGTCACAGAGGAGTTCTGTAACCATATAAAAGCACGAGGCCCCAGGCCGAGTACCTTTTATACAAGGCACGGAACTCCAAGGTGTTTAATATCCTTATAATTTACAGTTGGGGGTGCATTATCCACTATATATTGTAAAATATTAAAATATTGAATATTTCCTATTATTCTCAGGTTTCAGTCAGGTCAGTCATGTGAAACTTAGAACTAAGGATAATAAGGATATAATTTACAGGATACTGGTGGGTTTGTGTATTGCATATGTACACACAACACACACGCCTATGCCATAGATTTAAAGGTTTTACATTCCTTATTTTCTATTAATGACATGAAACTTGACATTACTATCATCATCATTAATAATAATAATACAGCTCTATAGAGCCCTCAGTGTAGGACTCTCACATACCATCTGTAGTACATTGTTCTATCGCCCTTGTAAGCTTCTCCTTATATAACAAAAGTGTGTAAATGGAGATAGATATATTGTATTATTAAGTGTAACCAGGCCGGACATACATCTATTTACCAAGTATTAAATTACCTCTTGTCTTCGTTCTCTCGGGTACCAATGCTTCTCACTTCCACACTGTAGTCCTGGTTTTGCGGATGTTACCCAGCAGCCGCTCTGCAAACCCGGTCTCTCTTCTTCACTCCCCCTCCTTCCAGCTGATGAGCGGATTGTGCAGCTTACAGACAAGCAGGGACACAGAATTACCAATAGAGGTGAAGGGGGAATCGTTATATGTACGGAATTGTTTAGTGAAATGCAGGACCAAACAGAAACGTTTGGACGATGTAGAAATTGTTGATAAAATACACTTGTAAATGTAGATATTTTTTCCTTTCCTGGTGTTAATTCTGTTTGGAAATTATAAATGAAATTTCTATTCTGACCCCTCGGGTAGAAAATGGTTTGTTCCTTGTTTCCGCATTGGCTGAATAAACCCTTACGCTACAGGCAGGTGCACTGATGCTCCTGTTCATGTGCAGGGAGATGAGAGTTGGTACAGTATGAATAAGGCGGAGTTAAAGCATTACATTACTGACTGGCCCCAGATTACACAAGTCTTTACCTATTGGGCTGTAATGCGGATAGTATTTATCATTACTACAAATATACACATAGACAATAAATAAATACACATATATACATAAAGGAAAAAAAGACGAAAGAGCAGCAGCACCTACAATCTTACAGGGAAATGTAATAAAAGTTCTTATAACCTACCCCTGTAGTATATCTGTTGTATTCAATTAGATCAACTGGACTTGAAGTTTAGTTCTTGAAGACGTTTCGCTAGTCATCTGACTGGCTTTTTTCAATTCAGAATGACTTGTACAAGAATCCGTGTCAATTATGTATCCTGGAAAACCCTTTCAGCATATCATGGGTAGGTTACAATAAATAATGCACCCCCAACTGTACATTAAAGGGATATTAGAAGTCACCTTGGAGTTCCATGCATTGTATAAAAGGTACTTGGCGTGCGGCCTCGTGCTTTTATATGGTCACGGAACTCCTTGGTGACATCTAATATCCTTATAATTTACAGTTGGGGCGCATTATCCACTATATCATTTAAAACTATGCTAATTTTCCCCCAACCAATCAGATTTTAGCTTTCAAATGGTAAATAACATTCGATTGGTTGAGGCAAAATTAGCACCATTTTTAATGATAAGAACTTTTATTACATCTCCCTGTTTGTCTTTTAAAGGTGTGTGTGCGAATCTCATTAAGGGCTAGGTCCCACAATCATGTACATGCGCTGCTGTGCGTGGTACTCCGTGTGCAATGCCAAATCATGTTATTGCGAACAAATAACGGACCGGACCGCAGCGCACATAGTGGGAACTACCCGGTAGCACTGCACTGGCAATGCGAACCGGAAGCGTAAACGGAGCGCAAATTGAGCTCCAACACGCAGTAGTGGGACCTAGCCCTAAGGGACACACAATGTCCCAATACACTTTAATAGGACAAATTTGAGTCGAACACCAATTTTTTAAGAATACAATTTCAAGGAGACTCGATAACAGTTCTTATCGTTAAAAATTGGGCTAATTTTGCCCCAACCAATGAGATGATAGCTTCAAATGTTAAATAAGATCTGATTGGTTGGGGCAAAATAGGCACCAATAAGAACCTTATTAAATCTCCCTGAAAGGCTTTTCGCCCGGGTGCTGTTCAATTTTAATATAGTCACTAAGTTGTAGGAACACACTCACAGGACTTCTCTTCCATTCCATTACTGTCTTTATTACAAAGTTGACGCATTTCCACTCAAACAGGATCCGTCATCAGAACAATCAGTGTACCAAACAATCACCTTCTTGTGTGTATGTGTTTTAAGAAGGTGATTGTTTGATACATTGATTGTTCTGATGACGGATCCTGTGTGAGCGGAAACACGGAAACCTTTTTAATAAGGACAGTAATGGAAGAGATGGGGTGTGTGACTTAGTTTGTAAATGATGTATGGCTGTGCGGTAGAAAGAATCTCTGTTTATGGGGGATCCTCAATGATAAGGTAATGATCCACTGGTAAGTAGGGATCAAGAGGTTTGCCTTTACCCGTATTTTTTATCTTGGTGTCGGGTGGAACTATAATGTGCACGTAATGGGGGCAGGGCTGGGACGTTTTTTAAGGGAAGGTGATTTCACTGTGGAGGTGTGACTCTGAGGACGGCTCCTGTGTGAGCGGAAACACGTCAGCTTTTAACATTTGTGCTAATAAAAATTGTTATTTTATTCAAGACCTGAGAGTGCTATCGTGGAGGAGTGAGCTAGTTTATATATAGTGATATGCACCCGGGCAAGAAGTGGCGAGAGCGTGAGTGCCCTGAGCAGGAGAAAGAATATATATACATAATATATATACCAACGCGTTTCGGCCTATAAGAAGGCCGTCATCAGGGACCCTGATGACGGCCTTCTTATAGGTGGAAACGTGTTGGTTTACAATAAACTTGGTGTTTGGATATGATGAAAAAGTCCCCTGAGTGCACATTTTTGTGGGATTATATACTATATAAGATGGAGACAGCGATCCGCACTCCATTACGTAGGTGATTAATGTCCGGGTGCTCTCCACAATAGGAAACATAGGGAAGAAGACGGAGGCACTCATGGGTCCGGTAAAAGTGGAATTTTATAAGAGCAAAAAATAAAAAAGTAACGTCAATCGACGCGTTTCGGCTAAAACACAAGCCGTCTTCAGGATATGAAGGATATTATCCCAATACAACAAATGGTCTAATTTGTCTAAAACGGAAAGTCAAGCATTAAGATCACTCAAAAATGACAAACAGCTGGTCATTCGACCAGCTGATAAAGGAGGTGCGATTGTCTTCCTTAAAGCCTCATGTTATAAAATGGAGTTGCTAGAACAGCTGGGTAATAACTCCACATACGTAAGACTGGATGGTGACCCTACCAAAACATATAAAAAAATATTGGACTCTAGGATCCAGACTGGATTACTCAATGGATGGATTACGGAAAGCGAGGGTGGGTACCTTACCACTGAATTTCCACGGGCCCCCACGATATAGCTTTAAACCCGTTAATACTTATCTTGATTGTTTTTTACAACCTGTAGTAAAACAGATGAGGTCCTATCTACGTGATAGTCAACATTTACTACAAGAACTAAAGGAATTTGATAATGTGACATCGGATGTGGTTTTAATGACATGTGATGTCAGTAATCTATATACAGTTATACCACAAAAAATGGGGGTTGATATCTGTAGGAGGGCCTTGGAGTTAAGTGGACACAAATTCCCTCCCATTAAATACCTTATGGACCTGCTATTGTTCTCACTGGAGTTTAATTACTTTAGATTTGAGAACTCGTTCTTTTTACAAACAGCCGGTACCACTATGGGCTCTAATATAGGGCCATCCTTTGCAAACATTTACATGGAGGAATACGAATCCAAATATATCTTACCCACAGGGAGGATAAAATCCTTCTCTATAGAAGGTATATAGATGACCTTTTCTTCCTTTGGCGAGGAACTTGAGTGTGAGAAATTTGTGGCCACCCTTAATGAACTCGAGTCCCCGATCAGACTCACAATGACAGCTAATATGCAGTCCATAGATTTCTTGGACCTTAGAATATACAAGGAGGGTAATATATTTGGATCCACACTTTACACTAAACCAACGGATCGCAATACTTTGATGCATGCCCAGAGCTTTTATCCGGAATCTCAAAAAAGGGGCATTATTTATTCACAGAGCTTACGAGTCTTACGGAATAATTCTGATAACAATAGAGCTATGGAACAACTCCAAGAACTTAAACAAAAATTTTTGGACCGTGGATATAAGAGTAAAGTGGTGTCTGAACAGATAAATCGAGCTATCGTGAGCCGGTCTGTGAAAAGCCATGGCCAACCCCTGAAGAAAACTATGGGTAACCCGATTCCCTTTATCAGCACGTACTCACCTCAGAGTGGGATGCTTAGACAATCTATCAAATCTAGATGGGAAATATTAACAAAGGATGACAACTTACCTTTTAAGGATTCCTATCCGAGGTTTGCCTATAGACGGGGGAGAAATTACGCAATCTATTGGTATGAACAGAGTTTAGGGAATCACTCCCCGTACATAAACCCTCGTGGTTTCCCCCACAAAAAAGGGGATGCTTTAAATGTCAGGGATGTGTGGCTTGTAGAAGTGCTCTTACTGGGCCGGATTTCCCACATGCTCACAGTGGTAAGAGAATTAAAATCAGAGATAGACTTAATTGTCTCAGCCAGTTTGTAATATATATTATTACGTGCCTGTGTGGCAAATATTACGTGGGTAAAACTACTACAACGATGAGGGAACGTTTGGCTAATCACAGACAGGCTGTCAGAGGGTCTATTCAAAATGTTATTCAGAAGGATACCAATATAGGAAACACCGAGAGATACGGAGAACAATCAGTTGCTAAACACTTTAGACTGTTGGCACACTCAGTGGCCACGTTAAAATGGATGGCCATTGACTTTGAGCCGGAAAGAGAAGGTGTTGATCGTAAAAGGGCTCTCCTTCAACGTGAAATTAGATGGATCAAATTGTTGGATACCCGTTCCCCAATGGGACTTAATGAACAGTTTGCCCTCAGCTGCTACCTTTAGAACGGGTCTCTTCCCTGTTGCAATTCAGGGTATTGTGCCTGGATAGTGCCTTTTTTGTTTGTCCCTTACAAATAAACTGTGTGCTAGTGTTTAGCACCCCGTAGGGTTCGGGGGCCGGTTTAGCTTCTCAGGCTGTAGATTAATTAGGCTTATTACACAGTCATACAACTTTAAAGGGCAACTAAAGCCACAGAACAACACTGAACCAGAAGGCAGAACACCTTGATATAAAGCCAGTAATCAGTGTCTTACCTCTCATTTTGATATGGGTGTTGGGAAATTTACCTAAATAATATATGGTTTTTGCTTAACATCACAGCATTCTAATGTCACACAGTCTGGTCAACGACCATTATGTTCTGCACATGCTCAGTCCTTAGCTATGGCAGAAATTCTTACAGTTGGTCACACCCATCAATAATCTCTAGCCAATCCTTTTATGGGGCAGATAAAGCAAGGAAGCATGTGACTGAGGTGAGGAGGTGTGGTCTGACACTGCACATACACACAGATACTTCATCCAGTTCTAACAGGCTTACATTTACTTTAATACAATTTACTGAAGTCATATTATATAGCTTATTGGTGTTTTTAGGGGGGTTGTTTTCAGATTCTGGAGTATAAAAAATGGATTTAGTTCTCCTTTAATATATTTTTACCTTTATCTAACCATAGGGTTGGAATTTATTTGTTGTCAATATGACCCCCATATATCCCTGCCCTAACCTTCAGATGAGCGATCATGATCCTCCCTTTAATATCTTTTCATTGTGTTTAGATACTTTGTAGCACTTAGAGCACTTTATGTGCTGGTACTTATTCTACTCGTTACGTTTTGTTACAATGGAATTTGTTATACCCCAGATCTTATTTTCATTCAGTATTTTAATCCTTGATGTTATCTTATCTGTATTATATACTTCCGTTTTTACGCCATGACCTTTTATATTTCTCTTTACTAGTTGGCACTTGCACTTTGCGTTTTTGCACTTTAATAGGCTTTTCACCTATAGGGCACGCGCACTTTTGCCCTTCTATATTTGATACAGGTATGACCCCCAGTGGTGTAGCATGCACTTTATTGCACGTTATTGCACGGTTTAATTATACTGGGATTTTAGATAAGGTCCCCCATATTTCTATGTAGACGTGGGCTTTTCCTTTGGTCTACACAAACTTGAGAGTGTCTGCAACAGTAGGTCCCCTACCACTGTAAGAGGTGGTTACGTTGTGGGATGATGTCACTATGGGGGTGGATTTCTCGTCTGGTTATTTAGCTGCACTGAGAGTATCACGTGGGGGACGGGTTCGGGGTGTGGTTGGAAGTGTAATTTTAGTTATTTAAATGTTTGTTTCCTATTGGTCTGTAACCCTGAAGACGGCACTGCTGTGTCGGGCTGAAACGCGTAGGCCACAGACCTACTTTTGTTGTGAATAAAGTGTTGAGATATTAAGTCAGTGGAGTGCTCGGAATATATATATATACAGTATATATACTCAACATCCTGAGGACGGCTGCTTGAGTCAGCTGAAACGCGTTGATGTAACAATAAATGTTTATATGTGAAGACCCACGAGTGCTCTAATCTTTGGACGGAGGCACCGGGGCTTGAGAAATTTAAATGTGAGTGCGGGACCCACGGCAGATTATACAGTATATATATATATATATTACATTAATGGCAACATTAATTAATGGGGATGAGTTAGTTACAGAGGATGGCGATAAAGCAAATGCCTTGAATATTTTTTTCCCTTTATATCAGTTTACACTATAGAAGATCCAAGTACAGATATCATAGATTATAGTAGCAATAATGGTGTAAAAGATTCAAGTGCACTTTAGTTAACCGAGGATATGGTACTGAAATAACTACATAAGGTTATTATTAATAAATCTCCTGGACCAGATAAAATACATCCTTGGGTCCTTAGGGAGCTAAGTTCGGTTTTATCTAGGCCGTTGTTTATTTTTGCTGATTCCCTCATGTCCGGTGGTGTGCCTCTGGATTGAAAAAAGGCTGATGTTATCCCAATATTCAAAGAGGATAGTCGTTCACAGCCGGGTAATTACAGGCCTGTAAGTTTAACTTCAGTGGTGGGGAAGATCCTGGAAAGTTTATTAAGGGAACATATTCTAGAGTATGTTTCAAGGACTGACATTAAAAGTAGTAACCAGCATGGATTTAGGAGGAATAGATCTTGTCAAACTAACTTGCTTAGCTTTTATGAGGAAGTAAGTAGAAATTTAGACTCTGGCATAGCAGTAGATGTAGTTTACTTGGATTTTGCAAAGGCTTTTGATACAGTTTGTGAAAGTTCTCATTCATCCAGGTCATGGTATATCTGTTGTATTCAATTAGATCAACTGGACTTGAAATGTAGTTCTTGAAGACGTTTCGCTAGTCATCCGACTGGCTTTCTCAATTCAGAATGACTTGTACAAGAAACTGTGGCAATTATGTACCCTGGAAAATCCCAATTAGCATATAACACCTGGCTGTGATATGCTAATTGGGATTTTCCAGGGTACATAATTGCCACAGTTTCTTGTACAAGTCATTCTGAATTGAGAAAGCCAGTTGGATGACTAGCGAAACGTCTTCAAGAACTACATTTCAAGTCCAGTTGATCTAATTGAATACAACAGATATTAATTATTAATATTATATAATGCAGAGAGTAGTTGTTAATGGGGCTTGTACATGGATAGATTTTGCAAAGGCTTTTGATACAGTCCCCCATAGGCTACTAATGTATAAGCTAAAGTCTGTTGGTCTGGGGAGGCACATTTGTACATGGATAGAAAATTGGTTAATGAACAGGATGCAGAGAGTAGTTGTTAATGGGGCATCATCATTGTGGACTAATGATGAAAGAACTGAAAGAATTAAATAAGGTTTATCTGTTGTATTCAATTAGATCAACTGGACTTGAAGTTTAGTTCTTTTAAACTAAACTAGTTCAAGAACTAAACTTCAAGTCCAGTTGATCTAATTAAATACAACAGATATACCATGACCTGGATGAATGAGAACCTTCACAAGCCTAAATAAGGTTAATATTAATAAATCTCCTGGACCGGATAAAATACATCCTTGGGTACTTAGGGAGCCAAGTTCAGTTTTATCTAGGCCATTGTTTCTTATTTTTTTTCTTATTACATGATTCCCTCATGTAAAAAAGCTGATGTTATTCCAATATTCAAAAAGGATAGTCGTTCACAGCCGGGTAATTACAGGCCTGTAAGTTTAACTTCAGTGGTGAGGAAGATACTGGAAAGTTTAGTAAGGGAACATGTTCTGGAGTATGTTTCAAGGACTGAAATTATAAGTAGTAACCAGCGTGGATTTAGGAGGAATAGATCTTGTCAAACTAACTTGCTTGGCTTTTATCAGGAAGTAAGTAGAAATTTAGACTCTGGCATAGCAGTAGATGTAGTTTACTTGGATTTTGCAAAGGCTTTTGATACAGTCCCCCATAGGTGACTAATGTATAAGCTAAGGTCTGTTGGTCTGGGGAGGCAGATTTGTACATGGATAGAAAATTGGTTAATGAATAGGATGCAGAGAGTAGTTGTTAATGGGGCTTCATCATTATGGACTAAAGTGCTAAGTGGAGTGCCACAGGCTTCTGTGTAGGGGCCGCTTCTATTTAATCTATTTATTAATGATTTGGAAGTGGGTATTGTCAGGGAGGTTTCTGTGTTTGCTGACAATACAAAACTTTGTCGACCATTAAAAAAATTCAGAGGATGTGCAATCGTTGCAGGGGGATCTAGATAGATTGTCACACTGGGCTGCTAAGTGGCAGATTAGATTCAATGTTGATAAATGTAAGGTGATGCATTTTGGACTTAAAAATCCTTGTGCTGCTTATACTATAAATGGCTCTGTGTTAAGTGAATCCCAGTTGGAAAGGGATCTTGGAGTTTTGGTGGATAACAAACTTAAAGAAAGCAAGCAGCAACAGCCAGAGCCAGGCAGCAACAGCCAGAGCCAGCATGGTATTGTCTTGTATAAAGAGAGGTAAGGATTCAAGGGAGGAAAATGTTATTCTCTCTCTTTACAAAGCATTGGTAAGGCCTCATTTGGAATATGCAGTGCAATTTTGGAATCCTGTGTACAAAAAGGACATCTTTGAAATGGAAAGGGTTCAGAGAAGGGCAACTAAATTAAGAAGGGGATTGGGGGAGCTTGAATATGAAGAGAGACTGGAAAAGTTACAATTATGTACACTGGAGAAAAGGCGCTTGCATGGGCATATGATTACTGTGTACAAATATATTAACGGGCCATTCAATAAACTATCTGGGGCATTGTTCACCAATAGAGCATGTCAGAGGACACATGGCCATCCCTTAAGACTTGAAGAAAAAAGGTTTAAGCTTCAAGTTCGGAAAGGGTTTTTCACTGTGAGAACGGTAAAGCTATGGAACTGTCTTCCAATGGACGTTGTTATGGCAGGTTCATTGGTCAGTTTAAAGGGCAACTATAGTGAAAAAAAAACTTTGTCTGTATAGAATGTATAGATCACTTAGTATAAGCTGCCTTACTTTCATGTTTCTGTGTGGCTTCGTTTCTTCACACTGGCAGAAGTTTGTACCAAGCTGTGTAGTCCCCCTCCCCTCTCTGTCTACTCCTCCTCAAGCAGTGACGGGCTGTATACAGAGTCCGAGCATTGTCAGTTGAAAGGACTTTAAATGAAGTGCTGACATCCTGTTGACCCCTCCCTTCCAGAGCTAGACTGCAAGCAATCAAAGTGTGGGATAAAGTAGCAGAGGGGGAGAGAGGACAAGTGGTGCTGAGATTCTTTACAAGTAAGTTACTGAACTCTGCCTGTTCTCTAACTTTGCTAATTGTTATTTACTTTTTACCTAAAGTTCATATCTCTCCCCCTGCTTAGCTGAGATCATAATCACTGAAGAGAGTCAGTGTAACAGCAGCTTGTAGTGAGAGACCTTCACAAACACCGTGACACTGCTTGTTGTCCTGTTACATTTCAGTTGCTTTAGTCTATATATTTTATACATTGCACTGTGTGTCTTGTTTGGTAGTCTGTATATAGTCTGTATTACTGTATTATATATACTGTATTAGTGTTCCATTTGAGTCACTGGTTTTGTATGTATATAAGATTTTTTTGGGGGGAGGGGCTGTTTTATAGTGTGTTATGCTCATATTGCTGGGTTAATGGTTTATTGATTGTGTTTAGCACTACAGCATTTGACTATATGTTGCACATGGTACATATAGTGTGGGTGAGAGAGTGTGTGACAGTACTGCAGGGGAGCTTTGGATTGTGTGGGTGTGTGCCTTTGAGTGACAGATGAGGTGTAGCAGCTCCTACAAATCACAGCATATTCAAAGGCTTATATCTCGGGGACTATGTAGAATTTAAAGAAACTAAAGGTACCCTGGTGGATGGGATGACTTATAGGATACATTAGAAGAAATTTAAAAAAAACAATTTTCTCACTATAATTGCCCTTTAAAAAATAAAAGCTGGATGAGCTTCTGCAAACAAGGAATGTTGTAAGTTACTGGTATTGATACATAAAGTAGAGTTGATCCAGGGAAATTTCTGATTGCCACTTGGTGTCAGGAAGGAATTTTTTTTCCCTTCATAAATTTGGTGGGTTTTTTTTTGCCTTCCTCTGGCTCAACAGTTAGGCAGGAAATGAGGATATTGCTAGATGGGTTGGGCTGGATGGACGTATGTCTTTATTCAACCTAAAATACTATACTATACTATACATGATACATAATGGTCTTTCAATGGGGAGGTAAAGTGAAATATATTCTTATAAAAACCTCTTGGCTACGTAGCTAAGAAGTTTTTATAAGAATATATCCCTCTGCACAACCCCATTGAAAGCCTGCCACGATTAACAATAAAGGATTTCACTTATTTCCATGTAATAATGTATAAGAGTACACAGACCTGAAGGGTATTGGCATTACTTTCTTTCCAAGACTTTCAGTATCAGTTATAACTATGCACAGTGCAGCCCAGGAGACCAAACCACTTCCTATAACTCATAAGAAACACATCTGGGTCTCCCAGGCTGCACTATGCGCAGAGTCACTACGGACACTGAAAGTTATGGGAGGGAAAGTAACGCCGGTGCTGATTAAAGAATTCCAATACCATTCAGGTCTGTGCATTGTTATACATTTTTTACATGGAATGTTTTACATGGAAATAACTATTATCCTTTATTGTTAAAGGGAAAGTTCAGTGCAAATACATATGCTTTTCAGAAAAAAGAGCAGTATTTCTCTATCTGTCCTTTTTGTCTGTGTATAAATAAATGCAACCGAAATACTGACTTCCTATTTGCAGGACCCCTAGTAGAGACCGTTATAGTCTTGTCCTTGACCCAGCGCCTGGGTTGATTCAGTTGCTCAGTAGAGATCTGAGCATCTTTGACCCATCCAATAGCCAACAGTAGAAATTACTGTTAGGATTAGGAACATTCCAAGGATGTGTTGCATCCTGGGAAGAAGAAGGGCCGTTAGAACCTGAAATGTCAGCTCACTAATGTCAACAGCAGGGAGCAGCAAAGGGAATGAAATCTGATTTTTCAAAATGGGAGAGAATATGTAGAGTAACTAAGAAGGCATTACACAAACTAACTATTTCACAAATATTGATAATTTCCACTGAACTGTCCTTTTAATGCTGACAGGCTGTGGTTATAGTGTAAGTAGGGATATGCTAAAAAAAAATGTTGTGCCATAAGCGTGTGCACACGTGACATCATCACACCGCAACCAAGCATGTTGCGGTGTAATGACATCGCATGCGCACTGGAGTCAGATACGCGCTCTACGACACGAAAAAGTATTTGCTTGGCAAAGGGATTTTCACATCGCGGGAGACCACCCCAATTCGATGGAGACTCCCGGAGGATCCAGGAGGGGTGGGATACCTGCAGGGTACATACCCTTTAACCTTAAATACTATAAGAAATAATGGGCAGTGTAATATATGGGTATTCTTGCACTGTATAAAAGCACTCGGCCTGTGACCTTGTGCTTTTATATGGTTTGGGAACTCCTTTGTGGCGTAATATCCTTCTATTACACTGCAAGGGGTGCATTATCCCTTATATATATGTAGGGAACTGATAAACTAATTACCCTTTAGTCTTTTTGTTCTGGCAGTTCAGGAGTTACTATATAAAAGTATAAAAGGGGAAGTAGACGTGTGCTCAGCCTCTTTCTGACTTGGAGTTTCCTCATAGGAGCCTGGGACTTGGAGTTTCCTCATAGGAGCCTGGGACTTAAATAAGAGGTAGGCCCAGTTAATGTGAGATTAGATTCTGTTACAGATCACTCCAGGAGTGATGGATAGGAGTAGGGTATCTAATGAGCAGCCTGAGCTTCAACAAGGAGATTAAGTGAGTACTAGAGGTTCTGGGTATACTACCCATGAATAGGGACATAGTGCCAGACACAGTGGTAGAAGATTTCGCTACAGTGACCTGAGAGCTGGGGTGGATTTACAAGCTGTTATTTATGCTGTTTCTATTCCTGTTTCTGTTTGTGAGTATTTATGTGATAGCTGTGCCATGCTATTTCACCTCTTTTTTGCTTATTGCAATGCCTTATTAATATTGTTCTGTAAATAAATAAGTTGCCCATTTATTGCATTCTACCTGGGAGTGGTAGTTCAGCAACACCTTGCCTCCAACATATGCGAGGGCCCACTCCTGATAAATAAGAGTCTTGTGCATAGAATTTGGGTAAGGCTGAGAAGCTCTAAAGCAATTAAATACTATTGCCTTACATATATATATAAAATACTTCAAGGTATCAGCGGCACTTCGTATTATCAGCAATGATGGGTACAAGCTTCTAAACAGGCACCATGTTCCTGTGTATACACAAAAAGAAAAATGAAGCAGCACATCTATTTTTATCAAAAGCTTGTATTCTTTCACATTAGGTAGTCACATATAAAGATAGCAATGTTTCGGGCATTAGAAGTGCCCTTTCTCAAGCAGTACGTGACCTACATCATGGTCACTAAATTTTACATACAATATATAGCACATGAGAGGAAATTATCTCATTCAGGGGCGTAACTACCAGGGAAGCAACAGCAGGGGGGCCCGGGAGCCAAGGGGGCCCCATCTTATTTTTCCTATGACAGATATAGCTTCCTCCCAGAATACCACAATGGATGAAGCACAAATAGGGGCCTGATCATAGTTTTGCTGGGGGGGCCAGTGATTCCTAGTTACGCCATTGATCTCATCCCCCTGCTACACCAATTGTAACCCCTAGAGAGAAGTCCCAAGGGTTAAGGGATGTTTAAACCAATAGTGGGAACACATTGAGACATCTTAATATTTGAAAGATTGTTTAAAGAAATAAGTACAAATTGTAGTCTTTATTGAGACCATTGGGAGACAATGATCCCAGTCTCTTAATCCACCATGCTTCATGACAGAGCTTATTGCCTCTTGTTTTGATGCAAAGCAAAAAGCTGCAACCAGTACATTCAAGTACTCTTGTTTCACAATAATGCAGACATTGCTTCAGAAAGCAAGGGTCTGTATTGACTATGAATGTGTGTTATGTTAACCCTGGGGCACATAAAACTCTCTGTTAAAAGGCACGTCCACCCCCAAAACTAAAATTTGCCCAACTGCTGGCCCAATGTGTAGCTTTAAAAATTCTTTTACCTTTCTGCACAGCTCCTTATGGTTGTCCTGCACGGCCTGATTAAAGTCCAGAAAAGTAAAGAGTAGGAGCTGTCTGTGTGTCATCTGGTGCTTGCTACTTCCTTGTCCTCTTAGAGGACTCTGGCATGCGTAGTGGAGCCCTCCCCCCTCCGTCACCCCCTCTGGATTCATCAGTGCTGCTTTTGTCTTTAAAAGAAAAAAACATTCATACACTGTAGGGGACAACCGAACTCCAACCATAAATACCAGCCTTAAAATGTGCACAGAAATAGACTTACCCAACCTCATTCCCTCAACTCCCTCTACTGAAAGGTAGCCACGTATGTTGGTCCGGACCCTTCTAACTTTCTAGTGACGGAAGTAGCAGTAGAGGCAGAGACCAAGGGAACGAAGGTGGGAAAGTCTATTTATGTGCAAATTTTTCGTTTTTAAAGCTGGGGTGGAGATACCCTTTAAAATGAGAGAGAATTCTAGCAAAAGCATCAATGTGGGCTGCTCTTTTTCTCCCAATGTTAAATTCAGCAGGGAAAAGTGCCACCAAATATCCCTGTACGTAGCAATCCAAGTGGGGTACTGTTTCGTTCTATAAAAACTCTAAACATCTAAAAACTGGAAATCTGCATGTATAAATGAAAAAGTGCCCTCTTGTAGCTGTGTGTGGTTTCCAAAAAAATCCCAAAACACCTGAAAGGGTAAAATTGTTCGAGAATAGAAAAAATAAAAAATAAACAGTGACACCCTTGATCTTGATGGAGAAAAATCTCTTTGATAGTAATGTAAGGAAGATGTAATAAAAGTTCTTATCGTTAAAAATGGTGCTAATTTTGCCCCAACCAATCAGATGTTAGCTTTCAAATGTTAAATAAGATCTGACTGGTTGGGGCAAAATTAACACCATTTTAAAATATAAGAACGTTTATTGAATCTCCCTGATGGTATTTAATTCACACTCCAGTTTAAATTTAAATTACATAATGCAAAAAGAAAATGTTAATCTTCTGACACTAATCCACATAATGCAGAGGGCTTTTATTAGAGGGCACATACATTTAAATCATTGGCTTTTTAATACTTTGCTTATTTAATTCACATTGTTGGGGTTTTTTTGCTTGTCATGATGTGTGAACACATAAGGAATAGGTAATAGTTAAAAAAGGCAAGTTAGTTACAATACTCATTGGCAATAGGAACAAGTAATTAGGGTACCCACCAAGCGTCCAACTTCTCCCTGGCCACCTTTACGCCAAGTATCACATCCAGTTAAACAAAAAAATGAGGGCTGTCTAGTCCTTTAGAATGCAAATTGGGGTACTCCCATTTATTAGTGCAGATACAGCAACAACACAACGTTTCGGCACACAGTCCTTTGTCGTGCCAAAACGTTGTGTTGTTGCTGAGTCTGCACTAATAAATGGGAGTACCCCAATTTGCATTCTAAAGGACTAGACAGCCCTCAATTTTTTGTTTAACCGAATACTCATTGGCACTAACTATTAGGCTATTATATTATAACTGGTTGGTAACACAGAGGCTGCTCCAGGTACTGGTACTTTATTAACTAAAGTTAATTTTTACAGTGTAGTTGTCCTTTAACCTTACTATACTCTACTATATATATATCCATATGGGCTGTATTGCAAGTTTGCAATACTGCAGGTTTTCGTTACTGTACTACTGCGGCCATAAATGTACCTTTACAATAGCTATTGAAGATACAGGCAAATGGACCTGTTGGTAAATCATGGACGATCATGCCTTAGGGCTACCAGATGGTTCATTCACAACCAACCAGTGGGAACAAGAGGGAAAGAGTATCTTTTTTTAAAAAAGCACAGAGAATGGCATATGGCACAACTGGAAAATAATTATTTTTCCTTAAAGACAAACTAAAGCTGAAAAATAAATATACCTTAATGATTTCTATAATTCCTGACTTGAGGTAGCCATTCACATAGCCTATAATAGGCAAATCCCATCGGATCTTGTGTATAGAACACAAATTGCCTGATACCACGCAGACAAACTATAGCCATTTGTCATAGGAAAATTTCAGTCACTCATCATTCTATTGAGCCACACGATCGGTCCTGCGAACTGTTGGCCGCAGCCACTATTGCCTGTATCGACAGTCATTTGTCAGAGTGCTCGTTAGTAGAAAATGCGTAGTCGGAACAAAAAGACACTTTGTGTGTACCCAGCCTTATATACATTTTTCTGTCTGTTTTGTTTAAATACTGTATATATTGCATTGTATGTATGATTACTAAACACAGATAAATAAACAGAGAGAGCTCAGGCCAGGCAATCTCCTGCGGGGTCTATTCTGAGCTTTGTTTCTGACCTACTTGTAAAAATGACAGAATAATTCAACTACCTCATGTGGCAGAGAGTTAAAAGTGACCTAAATGAAACCTGGTTTCAAAGGCAGATATGTCAATTTGTAGTCAGACAGATAGTATCACAGAGGATAATTATTATAGAACTCCACAAAATTGCAGTCATTCATATGCTTCAATATCGCCAGGGTCAGGTTTTATGATCATTCAGTAGGTCTGCCAAAATCTCATAATGTACAGCCTGCCCCAGGGCTACCAGATGGTTCGTTCTCTGCCAACCAGTGGGAACAAGAGGGAAATAAAGAGTATCTTTAAAAAAAAAAGCACAGAGAATGGCATATGGCACATGTAGAAACAAAAGTGGGGCAATACTGAAAAATAACTTTTTATACTCCTTAAAGGAGAACTAAAGCTAAAATATAAATATGCCTTATTAATTTCTATAATTCCTGACCAAAGGCGGCCATTCACATAGCCTATAATAGGTAAAACCTATAGGATCTGAAAGGATTTGTTAACTTTCAGTCCTGTGTATGGAACAAAATTGGCTGATACCGAGCTGCCAAACTACAGCCTTTGTAAACTGAATGATTGTTTGTCATAAACTCACAAATGTGCCTTGAATTTGCAACAAAATTCATATGTGTATGGTCACTGTCTCTTTCACCTCTAAGGCTGGGTACACACCAGAAGATATTTTCGGCCAACCGACCGATTCACGGCACTTTCGGTCGTCGGCCGAAAATATCTCCTGGTGTGGGGCAGCCTGTCGCGACTGACCTCGATCGTCCCTTTGGAGAGTTCTTGGCTTGAATTTTTTTAATTTAGGTAAAGTTCAGCACTGTTTATATTTACTTGTTTTTTGGTTTTTTTTTTAAAGGGAAATTGAAAAGTTACCCTACTTGCATAGTGGATGGTGGATCCCTACTTGCATAGTGGATGGTGGATCCCTACTTGCATAGTGGATGGTGGATCCCTACTTGCATAGTGGATGGTGGATCCCTACTTGCATAGTGGATGGTGGATCCCTACTTGCATAGTGGATGGTGGATCCCTACTTGCATAGTGGATGGTGGATCCCTACTTGCATAGTGGATGGTGGATCCCTACTTGCATAGTGGATGGTGGATCCCTACTTGCATAGTGGATGGTGGATCCCTACTTGCATAGTGGATGGTGGATACCCTACTTGGATGGTGCAGTCCGAAGTCTGCATGAAGGTCTTCAGAATGGAAACTCCAGCAGGCGCACCTAACTTTAGACTGTTTATGCAGAAATGCTATTCCTATTTCACAAATGCTAGTGCTATTTTGCGGTACTGCATCATTTGGCATTGTAGAGTAATGGTGTATAGTGTCCTTATGCACACAAACCCAAATGGGTGCTGATCTCCCGAAAACTCCCCACTTCCAAGGGAGGTAGGTTCAGAATCATTTGGCATTGACATTTGTAAATCTACGATTGCGGTCGAAAATTTACTATCGTCTTTGTAGATTTACGAGGGCTCGTACAATACCATTGTACATACATTTACATCCGCAATTGTACTTTTACAATAATCCACTATATCACAAAATTTGCGATACCGCAGGTTTTTAAATATGCCCCAAGGTACCTTACCCAAAATGATCTGGAGAAAAAAACCCTTTCAAATACTTAAACAGAGAAGGAAGTTTATTGTAATAGCTAACCACAGAATAAGCCATTTCATGACAGCAGTAAGAGGTCTCCCTTGGAAACGTACATCTGTTAATATAGGCATTAATCTCATTATGAAATTTATAAAATGTCCTTAGCGCTTATGGTTAGAAAAGGTGATGTTGGTGGTCCTTGGATTGCTGCTAGACTACCCAGTTTCACTGTATCTCGAAAATCTTGCAATGTAAAATTTGGTAGCTGCGCTGTCCTCCTCTCACCCAAAAATAAGACCAAATAAATAGTGTTACCAACTTATCAGTATAAAAAATAGATACATACCATATAAAATAAAAAGACTTACGTGTCCCGAGATTCCAGGTTTAAAACACAGCTTTATTTTTTCTGCAACAAGAAGCTTATAAAATGTCCAACAATAAAGTGCAATGTGCAAATTGCAAATGAACAAGGTTAAAAAGTTAGTTACAGAAGGGGTCCTCTCTTACTCCCTCTCCTAAAGTGCTATAGGTGTATAACCTCTAGGGTCAGGGATCTTCTTTAAAGATCTTGAGGGTACTATCCTCCTCCTCCTGTCTATGCCCAACGCGTTTCGCTATCTCAATATAGCTTTTCATTACAATAAATACAATTGAATACATGTAAATGACATTAATAATCACAGTTCTTCTTGGTAGTTAATGCTAAGTTTAAATGTCATATATCCCACAACTCAACACTTCATATTGGTCATTTCCATTGTATTATACTAAATAATTCTTCCTGTCCATCTACCATATTGGATGATCTAACAATTATTATATTATAATCTGCCTCAGGTCTCCTCCTACATGAGTTTTAAACTAGACAAAGTAGTTCTGACACAGGCTAAAGGCTCGTACACACATGCGATCAGGGGTCCCGACCCGCAATGAACATTTCGGCCAATGATTGGCCCGTGTGTAGGCCCTTTATTGCCCGAAACGGTCGTTCAGAGATCCGCCAAGTCGGTCATTCAACGATTACCGTTTAATGCCCAAAACATTGGTGCACATCGTGCGTCGCGGGTCGGAACCTGCAATCGCACGTGTTTACAAGCCTTTAGGCTTAAAGCTGGGTACACACATTAACAATAAAGGGACAATGCCATTGGATCTGTCAGAATCGCCCCTTTATCTGTGAAGTGCACATTTCTAGGCCCCGTACAATATATTATCTGCACACTGGCATACATTATAAACAAAGGGGTTTTAGTATACATTACTGTGATCACATGAATGAAAAACCTTCCAACCACGTCAAGGTAACCCCAGTCTGGAAGGTCCTAACTTTTAACCTTTTTTACTTCAATTACCATTAGCAAACTTTTGCATTTCTCATAGTTGTGCACTGGATCCACAGGCTTTCTCACTTCCCCCCAGCCCTTTGGCTTTTTAAAATGAAGGAAGAGGCCATCCATCCAGTGCTTTATATTAAAGGCTTAGGACCTCCCATAAAAGGGGCGTGTTGGAGGTGCTATTACCACATGGAAGCTTGACCAGGCTTCCCAATAAATACATACAATACAAGGATTGTGGAAGCACTGACCAGATCAGTAAAATTTAGTTGTAAATTAACCTAATTGGAGTGCTTCCACAATCCTTGTATTGTATGTATTTATTGGGAAGCCTGGTCAAGATAATAAATGCACCTTCCTAGGCCCCATACAATATCATATTATCTGCACACTGTCATACATTTTAAACAAAGCGGTTTTAGTATACATTACTGTGATCACATGAATGAAAAGCCTTACAACCACGTCAAGGTAACCCCAGTCTGGAAGGTACTAACTTCTAACATTTTTTACTTCAATTACTTTTGCATTTCTCATACTTGCACATTGGATCAATATAGCAGGCTTTCTCACTTCCCCTTGATAAGGAAAACAAGTCTGTGCCGGACACAGAAAAAACCGGGCTCTGAGGATCTAATCAGTACAAACAGTGCAACAAAATGGGATGTTCAAAACGGACTAGGAAGTCCCAGATATTGAATTGAATTAAATTATTTGTATATATACTATTAAAACATAGCAAAAGTGGGGACTAAAATAGCCGGTTTTTGAAAATTATGAAAACTTACACACAACACCGGGGTGGGCCGGGTGGACGCTCCCCCGGACCCAGACGCTCTAGTGTGTGGATACTCAGAATGACGGTAACATTATTAACAAAGTGCAAAATTGCTTAAGACGGGTCTCACCAGTCGTAACTTCTGGTCCGGGTGCTGTCCTGCCCCAGACCCCTCGCAAGGTCCAAACAACCGAGATGCAAACAAAAGAGAGCGGGCTGCAGCAATCCTGTGAATCAGTCTTGCACAGAGGTAGTAAATAAAATGCTTCTTTATTTAACACATACAGCTATACAAACGAATATATGTCTAACACGTTTCGTGCCTGGTAATGGCACTTCGTCAGAGACTCTGACGAAGTGCCATTACCAGGCACGAAATGCGTTAGACATATATTGACCTTTTACATTGTTCACTAAAAGGTCAACTCAGAGGACTTGTGGACATCTTTTAAGATTTGAAGAAAATAAGTTTCTGTGAAACTATGGAACCAGATGTGGTAATAAAAGTTCATTGAATGGCTTTAAAAAAGAAATACTGGTATTAATATATATACTGTAGTCCTGGTTGATCCAGGGATACTTTCCGATTGACGTTTGGAGTCTAGAAGGAATCCCCCCTCCTCTTTAAAGCTGTTTTTTTTGGGGGGGGGGTTACCTTCCTCTGGATCAACTGTTAGGTAGGGTTAAAAAAGAATGGTTAAAAGGTTGGACATGATGGACTAATGTCTTTATTCAACCTCAATTACTATGTTACTTTCCACTATGTTACTATGTCAAGCTTCTGCCAAAGTAGTTACTAAATGTATAGTCAGATAGTCAATAGGGTAACCTATAAGGTAAGTTACCTAGTAAATCAAATGTGCCAACACATTTCATGTTTTTTTGCTTAAAGGGCATGTCCACCCCCAAACAAAAATTTAACCCACTACTGGCCCCACAGAGTAGTTTTAAAAAATCCTTACCTTTACATTGCTCTTCTTTATGGCTCTCTTGCAGTGCTTGTACAAGTTCCAGGAAACTGAGGAATAGTGTCTGTCTTCCTATCCAAACTTCTCTGCCTCCTGTCTTGCCTCCTGTCTTGCCTCCCTCCTCCCACCTTCCTGATCCCTCCCTGGTTGCCATTCATGTTGCATGATATCTTTATATATATTGCAGGGCATCCCCTCCCACCCCCAACCGCAATATTGGAAGTGTAAAAATAGAAACCAAACTATACTTACCGATAGTCGCTCCCGCTGCCTTCTCTATTGCTGGCTGCCTCTCAGCTGGTCCAGCCCCCTGCTTGTAGTTCCGGCAGGCAGGGAGCCAGATCAGAACGACGCTGGAGCAAGGGTCTGCAAGTAGGGCTTTAGGGGGTGGGTAGCCTCCCTGAAATGTGTGGGTACCCTCCCTGAAATGAGTTTTGGCAGGGTGGGATGTCTGCATCTTGCCCCGCCCCGCCTCCATGTGATGTCACACCCCGCTTGTTATGCCCCCTTCCCTACCCTGCCCAGAAGCCTGAAAGGGCAGGGTGGGATGTCTGCAATTTGTTTTCGTTTTGTGTAAGTGGGTGTGGTCTGCAAGCTGTTCTGATTCTTCTAGGTAAATGGGTCCTCTGCGCTTCAGGATTAAATGGGTAGGATATGTATATGGGATACTAATTCTGACCTTGATTCTCCATGATTCATTACAATCACATTAGTGGTATGTTTGTGGATTTTCCACCAGACTCTTCTCCCACTATCTGCACAAATGCCTATATACTATATACTAACCAAGGGGTGTAAATATGCATGGATCACGGCCGCATAAGCTCGAGTGCCGCGTCATCAAACTTACTCCCACTGTCCGCGCACCACTGCCGTTGGAGAAGTCAACCCCTACTTGCATGTACCCGAGATGCGTGAGAGAGAGACCTCAATGCTTTTCCAGGAGGGGGGAAGAGAGAGAGAGAGGGAAGAGAAAAAGAGAAAGTGAAGGGGGAGAGAGAAAGAGAGGGGGGAGAGAGAAAGGAAACAGAGGAAGGGGAGAGAGAGAGAGTAACATTCCCCCTGTCCCCCCAGCCCCAACTGCTCTATTTATTTTATTTGAAAGTGCCCCAAACTTTACTTACCTCCCCTCTTTCCTCTGCCGTGATTGGCTGCCGCTCAGTCAATCACAGATGCGACTGCCGGTCCCGCCCCTCTGCTTGCATTTTCTCGCAAGCAGAGGGCCGGCAGCGCGGCGGAGGAAAGAGGGGAGGTAAGTAAAGTTTGGGGCATTTTCTGATAAAATAAATAGAGCGGTTGGGGCTGGGGGGACAGGGGGAGTAACATATAAAAAAATATTTTTAAGGGTGGACATACCCTTTAAAGAATCGAGGGTTTGCTAGTTTCTGTTGGACTGAAAGACGAAGTTCAAACACACACTGTGCCCTGTCCACTGTTACAGTTAACCACTGTGATTTTTTTCCTAGTTAGCGTGAGGCCACACTACAATGCGTAGTAGCGCTCCAGAAACACACATGCAATTGCATGCATTAATGCGCGATTGTGTGCATATTTCCAGTGCACATGCAATGCGACTGCACAGATTTGCACAATCAGAGTGCATGTGATTGCGCAAATAAATGCTGATCGCATGTGCTCCAAATAGCAACACAGGGCAATGCACCTAGTGTGGCCAGACCAATTGACCAACACTAGTGTACGCTTTTTAACGAGCGATTGGATTAAAACAGAGTAGTGTGGCCTAGCCATTACTGCCTGGATTGCTAAGTGATTAAAGACATATAGATATAAATAGGTTTCTGTGCGTTATCACGCGTTGTTTCGCATTTGTGCATGCATTTTTACTATTTTCGAAGAGAATGCTCAAATGCAATACGGATACGGACGCGCAATCGCATGCGCATCGGAAATCGCAGAATGTTTGCGTTCCTGTGATTTTCTTGTTAGAGAAAATCACGGGCGCAATTGCAAATAAAATCGCGTGCGCAAACATACGAGAAACGCATTAGTGTGGCCTAGCCCTAAGAAGGATAATTGCTGGGTGCTCATTGGATGCTGAGGCTAGAGGCAAACATTTTAATGAATAAAGAGATCCAGTGTGCTCCAGACTTGCTTGTTGTGTATTCTTTAATGGCACCATACATGTAACCTGTAATGTGTGGTGTTACAACATCTTAATCAGGCCTAAGAAGCCAAATTAAAGACCTGAAGGTCATAAATATAAAATACAGATATTTGCTCAAAGGGCCCTCTAGTGGCCAAACATTTCAAAATAATGGTAATGAAAAGAAATGTATGGTACAGAAAATTATTGTATGTATGTATAATTTTATTTATAAAGCGCCACTTGGGTACGCAGCCCTGTACATTATAAAATACAGAGAATACAAACAAGGGGATAAGTGCAAGCCAATATACAGATTAATAAAAAAAAAATGTAAATTAATTTAAACACAATTTCATACATAGGTTAAGAATACATATATATATAAATTATATATAAATTGATATAAGTGCAACAAGCCTCGACACATTAGAAATGAGATCCCTGCTTACAATCTAAGTGTGAGGGACAACATACAGACACAAGTGGGTGCCGTATTAGTCATATATATAGATATTAAAAAATAATACTGTGATACTTTTTCTAAGGACTAACAATTTAATTGACAAGCTTTTGAGGACTACACCCTCTTCATCAGGTCAGAGCAGTACTGACTTTGACAGAAAGTAAGAAAAGATAATTCTAAAATAGAATAAGATAAGAAAAACAACAAGGGGGAGAGGAAGGGGAAAAAACACTAGTTAACAGCAAAAGGTGCCAAGGAAAGTGTAGAGGGTAATAAAATGAGAGGAGAGATAACAGAATAGTGAAGTGGTCAATAAATGAAGGGTAGGGAGTGGGGAGAGGAGGCAGCGAGGACCAAAAAAAAAAGAACAAAACACAGGAATGTTGGGTACACACAGTACAGATTTTTGAAAGATGACAGACAGGATACGTCTGTCATCTGAGGGAATTTTTTTCCCCCCAAACGGCCGAACGGTAACATTTGGGAAAGCCGCTACACGCACTAGCGATAAAGCGCATATACCAATAGAGGAACTATGTAGTGGTCATGAGAATAGGAGGGTGGAGGAAGAGAAAAGAAAGAGGGGAGAGGAGCAAAACAAAAAATAGAAAAACAAAGACAAAAAAAACCCAAAAAGTGGTAAGGGGGAGATATGATGTGAAAAGTCAATTATTCATAATAAGAAAGGAATTCCTGGTCCTGGTTTAAACCATTGTTTTTAGTCAAATAATAGATCATTTTATCTTCAAATGCTTTGTTTCCTGGATGTTGCTAAAATGTCCCTTTAAGATTTGGAAACATGTGAACACTCAGAGGCATATTTATAAAGGTTCGCTAATTTCACCGTTTTGCTATATGGCTTTATAAAGCCATTCGTTTTTGCAATGTAAATTATCATTGCAATGATGTGTGTTGTTAGTGTTTTACTCTTTTCGATGGAAAACTGTACTTAGCGCAATGAATACCTACGCATATCACCATATTCATTGTGTTAAGTACAGTATTGTTGATTTAAAAAATGGCTGATAGTTTGATAGTGATATTTGTGGTCAAGTGCGAAGTCCTGCTGGGAAGGGAGCATGTCCCACTAGTGGCACTGTGCTCCCACCCAATTCCACAGGCAGGGACACCCCAACAGGGTCCCTTTAAAGAGCCTTTTGTGGCTTAAGGGGGTCCCACAGCAGGAAACCGGGACCCCGTTGGGACCTGGCAGACTACGCAGTGGAGGAGCAAGCGATCGTGTAAGTACCTTACCTTCTCTCTTGGCTCCTGCATGTTTTATTGAAGAACGGGAGGTAAGACACTGCTTCTTTACCACCCAAAAAAATGTTTTCAGTGGAGATACCCTTTAACCCCAAAGGCTTTGTCAGTGGATTCAGATTTTGATTCCTGAGGAAGCTGCACACAGAGCTAAGCAGCGAAGCACATTGAATCCCTTTCTTTGACACACCCTTGCCAGTGTGTGTTTTAAGATTATTATTTAAAGGCACATTACACCTTAAAGACTTTTTAAAAATTAACTTGATTTTATTGCATATTGTACTTTACTCATATACCCTGAATGGTAATTAATAAAGGTTTTTTGAAAAATACACTTGAAGAGTGGACCTTCATATAGTTTTACCATATGGGTACTTAGTACATGGGTACTGTAATATATTTTATGAGATATTAATGTACATAAGAACTTTTAAAATAACTGATCTTAATTCCTTTTATCTTTTTTATCTTTTTATGTTATTGGAGCACAACAAAAACAAAATATTTTTACTAAATATTAAAATAAGATTGGTCAATAGGTGACATTGGTGTGACATTGGTGCCCTTGGTGTCAGCAGCAGTGACAATATCAGCAGAGGTGAGAAAGAAGATGGCGGAGACCTTGAAAGGGGTGGTCCAGAGCTGCAGAACCCACAACAAAGTAATTTATCAGTGCTGGGGCCCCCTCCCTGTTTCGAGCTGAGGGACCTCTTAAGCCCCAAAAGCTTTGTCAGTGCCACAAAAGCACTAGTCAGTGCCAGGGAGGGGGGGGTATTTTCATGCTGCAGAACCCCTTTAATTCCCAAAAGGCTCTTTAAAGGGCCCCTGGTGGGGTTTTGGGTTCATGCCTGTGGAGGTGGGGGGAAGGCCCCCCTCACTGGAGCTTTCCGATACTGTAGGTTAATTTTGCCCAAAATCACTTTTTATTTAAAAAGGACTTAAAAGGTCTCCAATTCTTCTAAACTTGTTAAGATCATATAAAAAGACTTCCATCATACCTTTAAAGGGCATGTCCACCCCCAAAACTATAATCCCCCCCACTACTGGCCCCTAGCTGTAGTGTATAAAAATCCTTACCTTACATCCCAGATCCAATTGGATGCCCTGTAATCCCTCCCCAAACTCTGCCTCTGCCTCCTGTCTCCCCTCCGGGAGAATTTTGCCATGCGCAGAAGAGCCCTCTCCCCCCTCCCTCTCCCTTCCTCTCCCTCCCAATTTGGTCTCCCTCCCCCTAGCATTAAACCCCTTTCCCATAATATAGATATTGGTCCCCCAGCCCCAACCGCATTAATATTAGAGCAAGAAAGTCCCCCGATCTTTACTTACCTTACCTCCCTCCTTCGCCGTTCTACACTATCGGCAGCCGCGTCCATGATTGGCTGCCTTTCTCAAGTGGAGAAAGAACCTAGACTGTCCAAAACATGTTGTTTGCACAATAAATGCGCGTTTGTTTATAGCAATACCTGGGGGGTTGCCTGGTTGCTCTTTACTATACACGTTTATTTTGAATTTATTTCCAGGAACAGACATCTGGGCAAAAAAAAATGTGGTGAGTTTAATTGTATTTAGGCCGGGATTGTGCGGCGAAGGAGAGAGGTAAGGTAAGTAAAGATCGGGGGACTTTCTTGCTCTAATAGTAATGCAGTTGGGGCTGGGGGACCAATATCTATATTATGGGAAAAGTTAGTTTAAAGGGTGGACATACCCTTTAAAGTAAAACCTAAATTACATATCTAGATAACATTTGTGAGAATATATTGCTGGAAATGTTCAATATATTGAAGTAATTTTGCTAGTCATCCTACTGGCTATCTAAATTCAGAATGACTTGTACAAAAATATGTTGGCTTTTGGGCTTTGCTGTAAGGACACATGCAAAAACCCAACAAATTATCAGGGAGATTCAATAAAAGTTCTTATCGTTAAAAATTGTGCTAATTTTGCCTCAACCAATCAGATATTATTTAACATTTGCAGAGCCGTTTTTAGGCATAAGCCACCTAGGCAAAGAGCTAGGGTGCCTATGTTAAACCAGGGTGCCCAGTGTTCTCCCTGTCAGGTTTTACTTGCAGTGTTAGAACTGCTCTCTTTGTTCTGCTGCTGTAATGTGTAACATTGTAGTAAGTGGAGAGCCTGAACTCGCTCTGCTTGGAAACAATCAGGGTTATTCAATAAAAGTTCTTATTGTTAAAAATGGTGCTAATTTTGCCCCAACCAATCAGATGTTAGCTTTCAAATGTTAAGTAATATTTGATTAGTTAGGGCAAAATTAGCACCATTTTAAACAATAAGAACTTTTATAAGAACATTCCTGAATGTTTCAAATGAACTGAAGGTGAAGGAAGGAGGGGGGAGGATGAGCTCAGCTAATAGTACTGAGGAGAGCAGTTCTAAAATGGCAGGTAAAAGCTGCTGCAGACTTTATAACAGTGACCCCTGTGACTAGCAGCCATGAGATCCCTATCCCTGCCTCTTTCTTCCTTCCACCCAACTCTCCAATTAGAACTTAGAGTAGATGAGGAGTGAACAATTCAATGGAGGAGAAAGCAGGTACATACTGTATATCATGTCAATGCTGGCAGCTGAAAGGGTTAAAGGTAATACTCTGCTGGTACTGAAAATATTAATAGCAATACTCTAGGAAAATGCTGGCACTAGGCCCCTCTACTGCACTTTTAAATGTGATGGGATTGCGATCTGATCACGCTAGGGCACCAAGATGGCTAGATACAGCACTGAACATTTGAAATCTGATTGGTTGGGGCAAAATTAGCACTACAATAAGAACTTTTATTGAATAACCCTGTATATATTTTTAGAACCTACAGATTTTAACCTCCATTATGTCGCAATTCTATCATAGATTCGTGCTGAATTCTGCACACGGGTCTTTGTAGAATTTTGCCCACTAAATATTGATCTCCCACATGTCCTAAATCAAATGGTATGCCACGTGTGGGTGTACCCATTTGCCACCAGCTAGTCCTGAATGGAACCAATACACAAGTGCAGTTAAACCAAATTTAACAGCTTTTAGTATTTCAAACTAAATATCAAAAATACCCCCCCCCCCATAAACTACATATTTTTGGAACCTATGAACCATCAGATAACAAATGGTGCCATTGATTCATACATTCGAGCAGAACTCTGGATGCAGTAGAATGTCATGCTTTTAGCAGATTTTCTGAAAATATAACGCACGTTTCAAAGCTGGCAAATAATACCTAAACTCCAAAGTGAAAAAATATAAATATCTCAAATGTCCTGAATTAAGGAGTATGTGACATGCTTGGGTGTACACTAACATATATACTGGCATATTTGAACAGCTTTCAGGTTCAAAATAACACCAATCAATCTTGAAAATGGGGCAATTTTTGCAAATACAAGCAGAATTCTGGACACAAAATTCACATGACAAGTTTAAAACCCACTAAATATTAATCTTCCAAGGGTCCTGAATCAAACATTTTGCTACATGCATGGGTGTACACAGAAATGTGGCCAGCAAACAAATTCAAAACAGAGTCAATGTATACATTTAGGTACACGCTTCAGGCTAAAACCCCTTTGCCTTTTAAATGGCCTGACCTAACTATTTTGGGAACATGGACCACTGGTGTTAAAACATTCAGAGCATAGTGGCCCGAATCTCCTATTCCTCTAGAAATTAATGCCACATTTCTGTTGTATTACAGGGGCGAGCCAAGAGCAAACATTTCTGTTTGCTTTTTGTTGGCACGCCCGTCATATAATGAGAATGCGGCATTACTTTCTGCAGATAATAAACTCAGTAGGGCACGGTCGGCGGCTTATAGTTTCTCCTGCACTTGCACGCTCCCACGCACTGTTAATGTGTGTGGAAGTCCAGGAGTTTTAAAGGGGAAGTTCAATGCAAATACATATTGTATGTTTTTCAGAAAAAAGAGCAGCATTTTTTCATCCCAATGACCTTAACCTGCCCATTCAGCATTTTGTCTGTATATAAATAAATGCAAATGAAATACTGAGTTTCTGTTTGCAGGACCCCTAGTAGAGACAGTTATGGTCTTGCCCTTGACCCAGCGCCTGGGTTGATTCAGTTGCTCAGTAGAGATCTGAGCATCTTTGACCCATCCAACAGCCAATCAGTATAAATTACTGTTAGGAACATTCCAAGGAAGTGGTGCATCCTGGGAAGAAGAAGGGCCGTTAGAACCTGAAATGTCAGCTCACTAATGTCAACAGCAGGGAATAGCAAAGGGTATGAAATCAACAGATTTTTCGAAATGGGAGAGAATATGTAGAATAACTAAGTATGCATTACACAAACTAACTATTTAACAAATATTGATAATTTCCACTAAACTGTCCCTTTAAGTCTCATCCTGACTTTTGTACTCTGTGCATGACTTACTTTAATGCATTTCTGTTGGTGGGAATAGAGGCAGCTTATACGTACAAATCTGTGTGCTGGGCATGAATCTTATATGTACCGGTCTGTGTGCTGGGCATGGATCTTATATATACGATGCTGTGTGCTAGGCATCGAAGCTACATGTACCAGTCTGTGTGCTGGGCCTGGATCTTATATGTACCAGTCTGTGTGCTGGACATGGATCTTATATGTACCAGTCTGTGTGCTGGACATGGATCTTATATGTACCAGTCTGTCTGCTGGGCATGGAGACATATTATATTTACCAGTCTGTGTGTGTTCTGGGCATTGGGGAATTTTATATTTTTACAGTCTGTGTGTTCTGGGTGAGGGGCATCTTATATGTACTAATTTGTGAGCTGGGCTTGAGGGCTTCTTTTATGTACCAGTCTTTGTGCTGGGCATGGGGGCTTATTGTATTTACCAGTCTGTGTGTGCTGGGCATGGGGGCATCTTAGTGGTGTCAGTATGTTACTTATCACTTTAGGATTCGGGACACTTAACTAGCGCAATCACTATTTGAATCACCATTTACCAGCAGCTGCACAAACATAACTGCATGCTATCCCTCTCCGTTGAAACCTGAAGGGATGGACATGCGTGTGCATGCTCACCCACACCGTTGTGCAGAGTAGTCTACTGGACACCATAGGAACATCCAACAGTAAGTAAGTAAAATAGTCAGTTTGATACCAGTTTAGAATGAAATTTCCAGTTACTACCAGTATTAAACTGGTTGCAACTCGGCATTTCATTACATACTTGAAACTGGACATTTTATTATTTACTGGTAGCAACAGCAAATGTCATTATATACTAGCAGTATATAATTAAATTTCCAGTTGCTAATATATAATAAAATTTCCAGTTGCTTCCAGTAAATAATGAAAATTCCAGTTGCTGCCAGTATATAATGAAATGTCCAGTTTTTACCAGTATATAATGAAAATTCCAGTTGCTACAAGTATATACAGTTGCTTCCAGTAAATAATGAAAATTCCATTTGCCACCAGTATATTATGAAAATTCCAGTTGCTACCAGTATATAATGAAATGTCCAGTTGTTACCAGTATATAATGAAAATTCCAGTTGCTACAAGTATATACAGTAATAAAATTTCCAGTTGCTACCAGTATATAATAAAATGGCAGTTTGGTACCAGTATCATGGAATGTGCCTGCGTCATTAATTTGTGTCTCCTGGCCATTATCTTATCTTCTCAGACACTAGAGACGTCCCTGACATGCTACCAGTATATAATGAAATGTCCAGTTGTTACCAGTATATAATGAAAATTCCAGTTGCTACAAGTATATACAGTAATAAAATTTCCAGTTGCTACCAGTATATAATAAAATGGCAGTTTAGTACCAGTATCATGGAATGTGCCTGCGTCATTAATTTGTGTCTCCTGGCCATTATCTTATCTTCTCAGACCCTAGAGACGTCCCTGACATAGAGACTTTTAGCTATTTAGCGCTACCGTCCTTGGATTTGTACATGTAGAATTCCTTACATAGGACAATCAATCATATCCATCAAAATTAAATTTATTTTTAACAAAAAAAGTCCTGTTTACAGCACTGGATGTAAAAATTATCAGATTATAGTGTCATATACACAAGTAATGAAGAAAATGTTTGTCATGTTTCACCACTGGAGTAGTTTGATACCCCATATTTATAAGATTACCTTTATATGTATTTTATAGGGACAATTCTTTATAAAACAGTCCTAAGAAAATTACTTCCTAAACAATCTACCAGTAATGTGATATGAGAGTGCTGTACAATTTTTGATATCAATACTCCAAAGCAAAAAATTTTTAGTTAGATATGCCATTCCTCAAATACACCCAGGGGATTACACTGACAAAGGCTTGTGAGCAAAAACGTTGTGTTTTTCTGCTGTGTCTGCACAAATAAATGGAAGCACCCCTGTTTGCAACATAAAGACTGGACAGCCCTTATTTTGTATTGTTTGGTCCACTGAGTATTTCTCAAGGGTGAAATCTAAGTGTTATTCGTTTGAAAATCAGTGTCACTGACAGACACATGTTTTTGCACACTTACAGACCCCAAAAATCTGATTTGGCCTCTTTTGTATCCGCACAAAATTCTTTGCATGTTTCATTGAGGCTTAGCTTCCCTTTAAATCAGTGGACTACTAATCTGACTTTACTTTGCTCAATCTCTGGGAACTTTACTCAGCTTGGAGAATGCTGATTTTGTCACTGATTACAGTTTTGGTGTAAAGGGTAGAGAAAAGTGTGTGTATCTCTTCAATTATTTTTACCATTCCCAAATATGATCATTAGAATAGTAACAAACATTTTAGAATAGTAACGAACTTGGAATACGGGCTCAAGTTCAAAACATTTTCCAGGAAGTAAAATTTTTCATTGGCACAGATCAATACTTGAATTAAAAATGAATTAGTGCCCCCATTACACCAGCAAAGACTTAGAAAATATTCTATCACTGATTCATTTAGAAATAATATAGCAAGCAGGCAGATCGCAGACAGAATTTATGGGTGTTTTATTTGAGTGAAGGTTTACATTGTTTAGCCAAGGTTATGGGAGATAAATCCTGAAATAGTTGAAATGTATGTGTTTCAAACATAAGGTCAGACTTGAATCTGAGTTTTTTCAGTAGTTTTCCCTGGTGGCAAAGAAGTGCAGATTTGCAATTATATATCGAAGGGGAACCTCAGAAGGAGCTGTGGTAAGGTCTCTACGGATTCGATCACACTTTCTTTGGGTTCCTCTGGTAAAAGTTGTAAGAAAATTGGAAGTAATGTCTCTGACACCTGGGATGTCTCTGAACCTTATATCGTCCCTGTGATTGTTTTTCTAGGTCTTTGATCCTAATTTGTCAAGTCCTTATTGGCAAGGTCGCCTTGCATAGCTTGAACAGTCTCCGCTATATCATCACCCCTCATTTCCAAATTAGATGCATGGATGCCTAGGTCTTTGAGGTCTTGTTTAATGTCTCTTACTGCCTCATCTTGTTCTTCCCTCATGACTGTCCTAAAACTGTCCATAAGCTTTTCCAGGCCTGATTCTGGGATCTGTGGTGTGAGGCTGCTCCACAGTAGGTTCTTGTTGTGAACAGTCTAAAGAGAGAAGTAGGTCTGGTCCATGTGATGAGGAAGGCAGTGCTCTGCATGGCTGAAACATCAGGAATAGATTTTTAACACCCGCTGGCTTCTTGGCCTTGTTTCATGGTTGCAAAGCCATCGGGTGCTACTGTGTCCTGCTCCCACCTGTTTGGAGTTTCAGGTACAGAGGCATCAGAGTATGCCAATTATGCTGCTGCCAGGTTTCATTTTAAAGGAAAGACTGTGGGCCTTCATTTAACCCTAACTAGTTCAGAGACCACAGTTGCCTTTTAACTTCTAGTAACCCATTGTTGGTTATTAAGAAGCCCAGGTCCCCAAATATTCTAAACCTTAACTAAAATGTATAAGAAGTTTGCATGTCGTATCGCCTCTGTCAATATTGATCCAGACTTGTTTCACAAAGTTACATTGGTCTAATAAAATAGTTCCCAACTCCCTCTGGAAAACAAAGTGGTCTTATTTTATCTACTTTTGGGTGATAGGTTTTAAACCTATGACTTGCCCAGTTGTTTGACTAAACACCAAGGGCTGAATTTATTAACACACGTTATCAGCGGAAACTTCTGATAGCACAGGTTATGATAAAAGTATGCCGGCGGCCGCGGTCATACAGTTACGATGGCACAGCTGTACAATACCAAGTGGTAGTAGACAACTGCTATGGTATGTATGGCCAATAGTAAAATTACAATCATGAACATAATTGCTTGTGAAGGTTCTCATTCATCCAGGTCATGGTATATCTGTTGTACCTCACACAATAGTCGCTACGCGTTTCTCCCAGTGGGCTTATTCAGGCGACAAAACCTAAAGACACAATAAAACAAACAAAGGTTAAGCTGTATAACTAATTAATATGAACTTGGGGCCATATTTATAAAGGCGTTATTGCTATTTTGAATTGTGTTTGCGGACATACAATTATGTTCATGTATCTGTTGTATTCAATTAGATCAACTGGACTTGAAATGTAGTTCTTGAAGACGTTTCGCTAGTCATACCCGCTTTCTCAATTCAGAATGACTTGTACAAGAATCTGTGGCATTATGTACCCTGGAAAATCCCAATTAGCATATCACAGCCAGGTGTTAAGGGTGTTTTAGATAGTGGCTAAGAGGTGTTACAGGAACGCCCAGATATAAGGTGTCAAAACAGCATTGTACATGGCAGACAGTTGGTGTCGAACCCCCCCACCTCTATTTAGGCTTGGTTTCTTTTTTTCACATAATGGCTCTTAACACCTACTCTCTTGAACCAGTCACTTTCCTTCGCCAGTATGTTAACATTCCAATTTCAAAGGTATGTCCTTTATCCTTAAGATGCAGATACACGGCTGAGTCCTGACCCGAGGAATTGGCTCTTCTGTGCTGGGCCATACGTTGTGCAGTTGCTTTTTTGGTCTCCCCCACATACAAATCAGAGCATTCTTACTGCACTGCACTGCATATATGATGTCGCTATTCTTGTTTTTGGTTTTGGTCATTTGGATGTACCAATTCTGCCTCAGTGTGTTGTTCGTGTTAAAGCAGACAGGGATACGATGTTTTTTGAAAATTCTTCTTAATTTCTCGGACCCCTGCTACATATGGGATGACCATGTTCTTCCTCCTGTCTTTTCTTTCCCCTTCACTGTTGGTATTCGTTTGTTCTTTTCTTTCCTTCTACTTCTTTTGACAAGGCCCAGTCTGGATATCCACAAGTTTTAAGGGCTCCTCTGAGATGTTTCATTTCTTTAGCCTTCGCCTCTGTGCTAGTGGGGATGTTCTCGGCTCTGTGTTTGCAGGGTTCTGATGACCCCCAGCTTGTGATCTAAAGGGTGGTGGGAGTCAAACATCAAATACTGATCTGTGTGTGTTGGTTTTCTGTAAACCTCTACTTCCAGTTTACCATTTTCCTAACTTCTACCAAGCAGTCCAAGAAAGCCAGTTTGTTGTTCTGTATCTCTTCCCTTGTGAATTTAATGTTTTGGTCCACCCATTAATGTTTTGTGAAAGCTTGTACTTCCTTCTGGTGGATTTTAACCCAGGTGTCATCAACATATCTGAACCAGTGGCTGGGTGCTATGCCCTTAAAGGTATTAAGCCCTGTGTTTCTACCTCCTCCATGTAAAGGTTGGCCACAATAGGTGAAACTGGAGATCCCTAGCACATCCATGTTTTTGCTTATAGAACTTATCCCTGTATTTGAAAATGGTGGTATTCAGGCACAAGTCCAACAAGGAACACACCTGTTCTGGGTTGAGATCAGTTCTGCTGGTAAGAGGCTGTCTTGGCCCAGCCGTTTTCTCACCATGTCAACAGCCTCCTTGGTGGGTATACAAGTGAGAGAGATGTCACATCATAGGACACCATATTTCTTCTCACACCGAGTACTATATCTTCAATCTTGTTGGTGAAATCCTGAGAGTTCTGGATGTGATGCTTAGAACTTCCCACCAAAGGTCCTAAGATGTTAGCTAGATATTTTGCCACCTTGTATGTTACCGAGTTGATGCTGCTGACTATGGTCTTAGTGGGCCCCTTCCTTATGTATCTTTGGGAGTCCATATATGCATGGATGTGCCTCACCAGGGTAGAGGCGATGATACATTGCTCGTCAATGGCTTTATCCTTTTGAAGCTGTTGTAGTAAGTCTATGACTCTTTTCTTGTACGGCTGGTGGGATCCCTTGTTAAACCCTCATATGTGTGTTTATCGGCCAGGAGCATGGTCACCTTTCATGGTAGTCTGAGGTGTTGAGTACCACTGTCATCTTCCCTTGTCTGCCGGTAGAATGGTGATACTGGAATCTTTCTTGAGGGATGTTAAGGCTCTTCTTTCCTGTGTGGTCAGGTTAGATGAAGGAGTTTTAGCACTGGCTAGGCTGCAGATACCTTAAGGCGAAGTTGTTCTGCCTCACTCTGTGATACCTTATTACTGTGTAGAGGCTTCTGTGGCTGCTATAATATCCACCACAGGGATGGCTTTAGGGGTGATGGCAAAATTCAAGCCCTTACCAAGACTTCCATTTCTGGCTGGGTCAGGGTCCTGTTAGACAAGTTTCTCACCCATTCCTCCTTGTTTGATGAAGTGACACTTCCCTCCTTTTGTATCCAAGGTAGTTGTTCTCCTTTGGGGCTGTTCTGGATGACAGAATAGAGAACTTGTTCTTGTGCCTTTGCTTGCCCTTACAGTGCTGAGAAAGCTGTGCTGTTTGGTGAACTCCATCACTCTTTCCCAGTGGACACAGGTAGCTGTGAGGCCAGTTTCTGTTCTAGTTGACTAATGTTGTGCATTAAAGCATCGACTGTAAAATGTGTCTGTCGTACCCGTTCACTTAGGAGCTGTGTTTGAGCCTTTTGCAGTATCTGTTTGGCTCTGATGCCTTTAACCGTGGAATCCAACGTATACTGCATGGTACAGCCTTTGTTGTCTGCATCGGAGGTTAAATCGCAGGTGGTTTCTGTAGTCTGCCAATTTCCTTGCTGTCTTTTCATATTGCCGTACAAGTTTGAGGGTTTTCTCCCCAAAATGATTAGAAATATGCTTGTGAAGGTTCTCATTCATCCAGGTCATGGTATATCTGTTGTATTCATTAGATCAACTGGACTTGAAATGTAGTTCTTAAGACGTTTCCTAGTCATCCGACTGGCTTTCTCAATTCAGAATGACTTGTACAAGAATCTGTGGCAATTATGTACCCTGGAAAATCCCAATTAGCATATCACAGCCAGACAACTGTCTGCCATGTACAATGCTGTTTTGACACCTTACTCTGGGCGTTCCTATAACACCTCTTAGCCACTATCTAATCACACCCTTAACACCTGGCTGTGATATGCTAATTGGGATTTTCCAGGGTACATAATTGCCACAGATTCTTGTACAAGTCATTCTGAATTGGAAAGCCAGTCGGATGACTAGCGAAACGTCTTCAAGAACTACATTTCACAGTTCAGTTGATCTAATTGAAGACAACAGATATACCATGACCTGGATGAATGAGAACCTTCACAAGCATATTTCTAATCATTTTGGGGAGAAAACCCTCAAACTTGTACGGCAATATGAAAAGACAGCAAGGAAATTGGCAGACTACAGAAACCACCTGCGATTTAACCTCCGATGCAGACAACAAAGGCTAGTACCATGCAGTATACGTCTGGATTCCACGGTTAAAGGCATCAGAGCCAAACAGATACTGCAAAAGGCTCAAACACAGCTCCTAAGTGAACGGGTACGACAGACACATTTTACAGTCGATGCTTTAATGCACAACATTAGTCAACTAGAACAGAACCTGGCCTCACAGCTACCTGTGTCCATCTGGGAAAGAGTGATGGAGTTCACCAAACAAGCACAGCTTTCTCAGCACTGTAAGGGCAAGCAAAGGCAACAGAACAAGTTCTCTATTCTGTCATCCCAGAACAGCCCCAAAGGAGAACAACTACCTTGGATACAAAAGGAGGGAAGTGTCACTTCATCAAACAAGGAGGAATGGGTGAGAAACTTGTCTAACAGGACCCTGACCCAGCCAGAAATGGAAGTCCTTGGTAAGGGCTTGAATTTTGCCATCACCCCTAAAGCCATCCCTGTGGTGGATATTATAGCAGCCACAGAAGCCTCTATCCACAGTAATAAGGTATCACAGAGTGAGGCAGAACAACTTCGCCTTAAGGTATCTGCAGCCTTAGCCAGTGCTAAAACTCCTTCATCTAACCTGACCACACAGGAAAGAAGAGCCTTAACATCCCTCAAGAAAGATTCCAGTATCACCATTCTACCGGCAGACAAGGGAAGATGCACAGTGGTACTCAACACCTCAGACTACCATGATAAGGTGACCATGCTCCTGGCCGATAACAACACATATGAGGGTTTAACAAGGGATCCCACCAGCCGTTACAAGAAAAGAGTCATAGACTTACTACAACAGCTTCAAAAGGATAAAGCCATTGACCGAGCAATGTATCATCGCCTCTACCCTGGTGAGGCACATCCATGCATATATGGACTCCCAAAGATACATAAGGAAGGGGCCCCACTAAGACCTATAGTCAGCAGCATCAACTCGGTAACATACAAGGTGGCAAAATATCTAGCTAACATCTTAGGACCTTTGGTGGGAAGTTCTAAGCATCACATCCAGAACTCTCAGGATTTCACCAACAAGATTGAAGATATAGTACTCGGTGTAGAAGAAACTATGGTGTCCTATGATGTGACATCTCTCTTCACTTGTATACCCACCAAGGAGGCTGTTGACATGGTGAGAAAACGGCTGGGCCAAGACAGCACTCTTACCAGCAGAACTGATCTCAACCCAGAACAGGTGTGTTCCTTGTTGGACTTGTGCCTGAATACCACCTATTTCAAATACAGGGATAAGTTCTATAAGCAAAAACATGGATGTGCTATGGGATCTCCAGTTTCACCTATTGTGGCCAACCTTTACATGGAGGAGGTAGAAACACAGGCGCTTAATACCTTTAAGGGCATAGCACCCAGCCACTGGTTCAGATATGTTGATGACACCTGGGTTAAAATCCACCAGAAGGAAGTACAAGCTTTCACAGAACACATTAATGCGGTGGACCAAAACATTAAATTCACAAGGGAAGAGATACAGAACAACAAACTGGCTTTCTTGGACTGCTTGGTAGAAGTTAAGGAAAATGGTAAACTGGAAGTAGAGGTTTACAGAAAACCAACACACACAGATCAGTATTTGATGTTTGACTCCCACCACCCTTTAGATCACAAGCTGGGGGTCATCAGAACCCTGCAACACAGAGCCGAGAACATCCCCACTAGCACAGAGGCGAAGGCTAAAGAAATGAAACATCTCAGAGGAGCCCTTAAAACTTGTGGATATCCAGACTGGGCCTTTGTCAAAAGAAGTAGAAGGAAAGAAAAGAACACGAATACCAACAGTGAAGGGGAAAAGCAAGACAGGAGGAAGAACATGGTCATCCCATATGTAGCAGGGGTCTCCGAGAAATTAAGAAGAATTTTCAAAAAACATCGTATCCCTGTCTGCTTTAAACCGAACAACACACTGAGGCAGCAATTGGTACATCCGAAAGACCCAATACCAAAACACAAGAAAAGCGACATCATATATGCAGTGCAGTGCAGTGAAGAATGCTCTGATTTGTATGTGGGGGAGACCAAACAGCAACTGCATCAACGTATGGCCCAGCACAGAAGAGCCAATTCCTCGGGTCAGGACTCAGCCGTGTATCTGCATCTTAAGGATAAAGGACATACCTTTGAAGATTGTAATGTTAACATACTGGCGAAGGAACGTGACTGGTTCAAGAGAGGTGTTAAGGAGGCCATTTATGTGAAAATAAAGAAACCAAGCCTAAATAGAGGTGGGGGGGTTCGACACCAACTGTCTGCCATGTACAATGCTGTTTTGACACCTTACTCTGGGCGTTCCTGTAACACCTCTTAGCCACTATCTAATCACACCCTTAACACCTGGCTGTGATATGCTAATTGGGATTTTCCAGGGTACATAATTGCCACAGATTCTTGTACAAGTCATTCTGAATTGAGAAAGCCAGTCGGATGACTAGCGAAACGTCTTCAAGAACTACATTTCAAGTCCAGTTGATCTAATTGAATACAACAGATACATGAACATAATTGTATGTCCGCAAACACAATTCAAAATAGCAATAACGCCTTTATAAATATGGCCCCAAGTTCATATTAATTAGTTATACAGCTTAACCTTTTGTTTGTTTTATTGTGTCTTTAGGTTTTGTCGCCTGAATAAGCCCACTGGGAGAAACGCGTAGCGACTATTGTGTATGCTCAATTGAGCGGTTTTATCCTGGATAAAGGCCTTGTTACTTTAAACTATATTTTGCAATTAACTGCAAACAGGCAGCTGACAGAGGTCATCGATGTGAGAGGTGGGACATTGGAACTGTTGGAACCCTTTGGATATAGCTACTGACTTTCGGACACATACATCTGCCATCACTGATTACCAGCTAGCCCACTCCCCCGAAGCCTAATAAGTGGAACCAGGAAGAATGCTTGAAATACAATTACAAGGAATAAGTACTTTAAGTATATATAGCGTTATGATATATGTCTAAATACTTATATGGTGATTGAAAAGTGGAATTTCTGCATACAAATTAATAATTTTTTTAACTTGATGTCAGAAGAATCGGTTTATAATTCAGTTAATAATCAGCTTATACTTCATCCAGGTTTAATTTTAAGATTTATGTGTATATCATATGACCCCTGGATATGTGCTAGAGAATTAAAGGTATTATTTTGAAGTAACTTGGTCATCTGCCTATTCTTACCCCTACACTTTTACTACTGTTTTTGTCTATTATACACCTTAACTTCCACCACCTCGTACTTTTTTTGATTCAGGGACATAAGCTTCCCTGGGTGCAGGAGGTAGGTCTGCATAGGGGCCAGGGAGGAGTCAGATTTTATACCCTTCCTACTACAGATACAAGGCTGCACACCAGCAACTGCTGTAAATGGCACAGGAAGGGAGGCCCCATTGTTTCTACTTATGCCATTAATAATGACAAAAATAATGACAAAAATAATGACAAAAAATGTGATAATTTATTCTTTCGATACCATTTATTAAAATGCTGTGACTGCTTTTAAAAGGACACTTGTTTTGGTATTTTGGCTCACAGGCTGGTGGTGATGGGATGATTACTGGTTTTGCGAGTGGGGAGTTGTTGAAGATGCTGCCAAGTCTGGGAGAATAATTTACTTGCCCCTGCATATGAATTGTGATTTTGGGGAGGCCCAGGTCCAAATTCCGCAATAGAGTCCTTGGTTTGTATATAACTGATTGTAACATTTACATACATTTTATCTATGCCAGACTATGCTTTTTTCTTTGTTTTGCTTCACTTCTAAAATGAACTGAACTGCCATTCAATTTAGACATATGAGGATTTAGCACTGAGTCTTATTTCCATGAGGCCGCAAATACGTTCAAAGCCTCAAACAGGATTGTGTTTTTAGCAATTTAATAACTGGCAGATTTCATTTGAAATATTAATTGGAGAGGACAGGATTCACAAGATGATGGTATTTATTTTCTCCACTTTCCCAAATACCTTTCCCAGAATGTTTGCTGATGTCCACTCTTTATTTAGAAAAACATGGATTGCAATTTATAAATAGTTTATATGTCAGTGCTCATATTCTCTCGGTCAGGATTAATCTAACTGACTCTCGTTAGATAATCTGCTGGGATTACTGAGTAGTATTTGAAATCAGATTTTATATGAATATTAAATAGTAGTGGGGGAGGGGTCAAACAAGGACATAGAGGTCAACGCTGTTCCGACAGATCAACTTTGTGGCAACTCAAGGGTCACCAGTAGGAATTGTTATCAGTTTAATACCATAATAAACTATGGTCTATGTGCAAACACATACTAAGTAGTTAGAAAAATCTAGAACAAAGTTAGCGACAGAGGGGCATATTTATAAAGATGCTGTATAGGAAATATTTATCACTACTGGGCATTTTTTGCCAATACTAATGTTAAAAAATGAGCATGTGATTATATTACAAACATGCAATAACGATAACTATCATATTTTACATCTGTGTTGTAAATTAATTACATTAGTTATTTTACATCGTTTAAGAATGTTAACGTTCTTAAAAGAGTTATCAAAGCGTTTTTATTATTTTACTATACCGTGGCTTCATATATATAGCCCACAGCACTGATGTAATATTTTTTTGTACTCATTGTTTTGTACTCATTTTCATTGCCTGCACCATTTCCAAAGACTTTTTGATATAGCAATAGCGATGATTATTGCACTTGTTTTTTTGCACCAATTTTCATTTGTAGCTTTAAAGCAAAAGATTGCAATTTACTGCTCACATTCTCACAATGCAATAACAGTCGCAAAGTGATTGCCGTATATACTCGAGTATAAGTCGAGGTTTTCAGGCTGTAAAAACAGCCTGAAATCTGAACCTCTACTTATACTCGAATCAGTCACTAACTAACCTGAAATGAGGAATCCAGCTTCCGCATGCACCGATGGTCGCATCCACTGACGTCACTACTCGTCGCCGGGAAATGAGACCGGCGCCGAGTAGTGAGTGACGTCAGTGGATCCGCCGGTTAGTGCAATGCAGCAGTCGGATTCCTCTTTTCAAGTTACCGTAGATGATGGCTGGTCTCTGACTCCTGGTATTTGGCCCAGACTCACCTGTAAATAGAAACTGGAAAAAGTCTGAATGGGAGAAGGCTGCATGAGAAGGTAAGGCATGGGAGAAGGCTGCATGGGAGAAGGCTGCATGAGAAGATGGGTGCAGGGAGGGAGAGTAAGGGGTCAGGGACAGGAAAGTTGGTTCAGTGTGTGCAGTTCCACTGTAGATGTTTGTAAACTACAACTCCCAGCAACTAAAGCATGCTGGGAGTTGTAGTTTACAAACATCTGGAGTGCCAAGGAATCAGAAGGCAGTAGTGGTCATAAATTCTACCCTCGACTTATACTCGGGTCAATCGGTTTTTACTCTTTTTTAGGTTAAAATGGGTACCTCGACTTATATTCGGATCGACTTATATTCGAGTATATACGGTACTACATTGTGGAAATAAATACAGGTCAGTTACCATAGGGAACATTATTGCATCTCTCCCTTTATGTGTACAATGAACAAATCTCACTCCATTTGCATTTAGAAATCTGTAGTAGATAGCTGGAACTTCTATCATACAGGGAGTTTCCTTTCCTGGCTATCCCCCAGCCAACAAAGTCAAAACATATGGGTTTCCCTGCCACTGGACAAAACATACACCTACCCTTTAAAAGGGACACGCCTTCTTCCCTCCTCAGTCTAGTTTCAAAGCCATAACATGGGAGGGATGCTGCCTGGGGGATGGTCCCCGGCATCATAGACAAAACAAATGGGTCATACCCAAGCAATCATGGAGTGGGAAATAAATATTGGCCAAACTGCAGAAAAAAGGTTTTTAATCATCTGCAATGGACTGTAAAACTCTACATCCAAATAATGCTTTTGAAGCAAATTTAATATTTAGTTAATAATGCTTAACAAATGTATTGGGCGTCACCCTTGTAGCTGCTCGACACACAGCCTTTGTTGTAGCTCCCTCTTCAGCTGCCCAAAATGTTGCAATTCCCCTTGTGGAATGTGCTTTTAGACCTTGGGGAGGTGCCAACTCCTGAACTTAGCTTTGAGCCATCTCTTTATTGTAGAGACAGTCTCTGCTGCTCCCTTCTTCAAACCCATGGGTATCACAAAAAGGTTTTCTGACCTTCTGAAATCTTGGATTCTCTCTAGGAAGGCAAGAGAATTATAGCTTCTTTTATTATAAGAGCTGCTATTTCCCCTGCTCTTCTCCCTGATGCCAGTGCAACTAGCAGTGTGGTTTTTAGTGTTAGGTCCCATATAGAAGCTGATTCCTTGGAGGTTTGACTAGAGACTTTAGTATATGATAAGTCCCACTGGGGCAACATATGTTTCTGGGGGTTAAAATATGTCACGCCCCCTGTAGGAATCTTACTGAAATAGTTTCCTATCCAGTGCCACTGACAAGGCTGATGTTTGTACTTTCAATGTACTAAGACAGACCTCTATTCAAGCCTACTTGCAGGAATTCCAGGATTTGAAAAATGGATGGTTGTATGCCCACACCTTGAAGGCCTCACAAATATTGGCATATCTGGACAAAGTGGACGGCCCTCTAGCCTGTAATACAGGAACAACCCTGACTGCTCAACCTTCCTCCGATCAATTTCCACGCTGTCAAATTGAAAATTTCCAGGTTTGGGTGAAGGAACTGACCCTGGTGGAGTAGATCCTTTATCACTAACCTCCTCAAAAACGGATACTATAGCCTGGTATCCGTACGATATGCCCTAAAGTGAAAATTGATGCGATAGACGCTAAAGGGGAAGTTGATGCGATACACACTAAAAGGGAAATTGATGCGATAGATGCTAAAAGGGAAGTTGATGTGATACCTGTTAAAGGGAAAGTTGATGTGATACGCACTATAGGGGAGGTTAAGGGGAAATTGATGCGATAGGTGCTAAAGGGGAAGTTGATGGAATACGCGCTAAAGGGGAAGTTGATGCGATATGTGCTAAAGGGGAAGTTGATGCCATACACACTAAAAGGGGAAATTGATGCAATAGGTGCTAAAAGGGAAGTTGATGCGATACACGCTAAAGGGGAAATTGATGCGATAGGTGCTAAAGCGGAAGACGATACGCGTTAAAGGGGAAGTTGATGTGATATGCGCTAAAGGGAAAGTTGGTGCAATATGAAAGGGGTAGTTGATGCTGTATGCCTTAAAGGGAAAGTTGGTGTGATACATGTTAAAGGGGTAGTTGATGCGGTATGCGGTAAGGGGAGTTTACCAGATTTGCGGCTCTGTTGAATTTTAGATGCAGGTTCGGGTTGGATCTTTAGGAAAACTGTGCAACGTTTTCCTTAAGATCCATATATATATATATCACCTTTTATTACACCAAGCTGCTTCTTAGTTGTTAGAGATGGACAGGTGCACAGAATCAGTCACTTTCACGTATTCCTAGAAAGGTGGCACAGTACAGAGAGGGGAAATAGCTCTCATCAGGTCAAATGTCTAATCAAGTACAGTATGCCCATTCCTGGATGGTAATTTTTTCCATTTAATTCTCCATGAACCTTATATGATTATATCTATCATCTACATATTTGCATTCAGATACCAAATGACTAATTTCAGCTTCGATTTATAAAACCCTCTGTACAAACAGGGATCACTGCTGTGCATAGCACACACTTAAACTGAGGCATTAGTGTGAGCAATGAAAAACTGCTGTCTGACCTCTCCGATCCTATAATACTCTGTTTATGTATTTTCTCTGTATAATTCTCTACCCCTCCTTTCTCCATTAGAGGCATTTTCCTGTTAATCTTTGTTTCAATTTTAATCCAATGGGTGGGAAGGCGGAGGCAGGGCTGCTTTACTGCAAACTGGCTTTTAATTCATAAATCTTTCCTAAACCAAGATAATCCTGAATCTGGGACCATTCGCAACAAAAGAACCAAATTTAGGGTAAAATAAAATGGAGATGTGAACGCCAAAAGTGGGAATATACGGAATTTAAAACACAAGTTATGTTGGTTCCTGATTAAGACTCTGCAGAATTAGATAAAGAGACAAAGGCTAGGAAGAGAGTGAGATCATACAGAATAGACAGGAGAGGGCAAAAATAAATGTCACAAAGGGAGGCATATTAGACTGAAGTTTGGGGACAGTGGGTAATAACATGAAGGTTCTAGGAACAGGAAATTAATGTTTTAAAGCAATGTATAACACTGTGGATTCTGTTGCCAATCTACAACAATAAAAATTAAAATTGGTTCGACGAGGGATGACGGATAATGAAAGATAGATTAAGAAGGGATAGACATGCAAACAGGCAAAAAATAATCTGGAAAAAGAATTGTCTCCCACTCTCACATGTCCATTTTGATACATTACTAACCCTCCATTATTCACCTTTAAAGGACATGTATACCCCAAACTAAAATATAACCCACTATAGGCCCCACTGTAAAGTTTAAAAAAATTCTGGTTCTCCTGCAGTGCTTGTCCAAAGTCCAGGAATCTAAAGAGTAGTAGCTGTCTTCCTGTCCAAGGTTTCTGCCTCTGATCTGTCCTTAGTTGTTTCTGACATGCGCATGGGGGCCCTTTCCCCCCTCCCTCCCACCATCCGAATCCATCCTCGCCCTCCCGATATTGTAGCGTGAAATCCTTCTAATATAAGGTAGCCTCCCCCAGACCAGACCCAAATGATGTGTTAGTTATTTAAAAAACGAATCCAAATCATACTCACAGCCCTTCTTTCATGTGGCGTCTCCATTGCCGGCAGCCATGTCTGTGATGGGCTGCCTCTCAGCCAATCACAGATGCGACTGTCGGTCTGTCCCCTGTTTGCAACTTCCTGCAAACAGGGAGCTGCGAGGAAAGCGCCGCAGGAGTGAAGGGCTGTAGGTACGATTTGGATTCTGTTTTTTTTTTAAAAAAAAAATAACACAGCGTTTGGGTCTGGGCAGGGGGGGGTCTACCTTGTATAAGAAGTTAATTTTTAGAGTGCACATGCCCTTTAAATAGGTACACTAGTGAGAAATGCATTGCACAAAGATATATCTGTTGTATTCAATTAGATCAACTGGACTTGAAGTTTAGTTCTTGAAGACGTTTCGCTAGTCATCCGACTGGCTTTCTCAATTCAGAATGACTTCTACAAGAATCTGTGGCAATTATGTACCCTGGAAAATCCCAATTAGCATATCACAGCCAGGTGTTAAGGGTGTGATTAGATAGTGGCTAAGAGGTGTTATAGGAACGCCCAGAGTAAGGTGTCAAAACAGCATTGTACATGGCAGACAGTTGGTGTCGAACCCCCCCACCTCTATTTAGGCTTGGTTTCTTTATTTTCACATAAATGGCCTCCTTAACACATCTCTTGAACCAGTCACATTCCTTTGCCAATATGTTAACATTACAATCTTCAAAGGTATGTCCTTTATCCTTAAGATGCAGGTACACGGCTGAGTCCTGACCCGAGGAATTGGCTCTTCTGTGCTGGGCCATACGTTGATGCAGTTGCTGTTTGGTCTCCCCCACATACAAATCAGAGCATTGGTACATCTGAAAGACCCAATACCGAAACACAAGAAAAGCGACATCATATATGCAGTGCAGTGCAGTGAAGAATGCTCTGATTTGTAGATCAACTTCAAGTCCAGTTGATCTAATTGAATACAACAGATATACCATGACCTGGATGAATGAGAACCTTCACAAGCATTGCACAAAGATGTTCTTGCTCAGGGACTGACTCAGGGTCTTTCTCACCTGAAATAAATATTAAACAATAAAAATGCTTGTGGCTTGTGGACGTGGGTTCGGAGGGCTGACTAACACTGGCTGGTTAACTGGAGGGCTGACTAACACTGGCTGGTTAACTGGAGGGCTGACTAACACTGGCTGGTTAACTGAAGGGCTAAATAACACTGACTGGTTAACTGGAGGTCTGATTAACACTGGCTGGTTAAATGGAGGGCTGATTAACACTGGCTGGTTAAATGGAGGGCTGATTAACACTGGCTGGTTAGCTGTGCGCACCAAAATTTCATGCATGCAAAATTTGTCAAGAAAAATGAAATGAGCACTACATAACAATGGAGCTAGGTTATGGGCAAGCTTTAAAATACACAATCAAAAGCCATACAGTGTACAAAAGTGTTTATGTTTACATTAAAGTTCAGGGTAAAACTCACACCTTTTTCTGCTCCAATTATGCCACACTTCAAGATGGATAGACAAAATGATAGAGATACACAGACAGACAGAGATACACAAACAGATAGAGATATATAGATATGAGATATAAAGAGAGAGACATACAAAGGTATATAGATAGATAAAGATAGAGAAAGGCAGATATAGACAGAGAGAGAGAAAGATAGAGACAGACTGAGAGACATACATAAGATAGTGATAGATGGAAATTGCATGATGCTGGTACAGCAAACTGGCAAATCAATGACATTGGTAAATCAAACAGAATTCCATTATACTGGTACAGAAAACTGTGAATTTCGTGACACTGGTATAGCAAAGTGGCACATATATTTAACCATGGAGGGGTAAACCCAAGCTACTAGGACCCAGTCAGCCATACCATCCACCATTACTATCTTAATGTTGTAATCACGACACAGAGCCACTTTATTTTGGGTAACAAAATAGGCCACGGCTTTTATTAATAAATTTACATATACTTAAATAAAATATTTAAATAAAACATGCCCTTTATTAATTTGCATATTTTCCACCACTGTACACCCTTGCGTACATAACCATGCTTGTTGTTAAACCAACCTAGCCGTAGATCTCAGCTTGAATGCCAACCTCTGTCTTGCCAGAGGGCATGTAACATCCACCCTCTTATCATCTGAAACAAGCTTCCCCAATCCTGAAGGAATGGGTGCCAAACTCCTTTGGGTTAAGCCCGATTCGCTGTAATGTCCCCTCCTCATCTGCCTCCAGTACCAACCTGCGAAATCTTCCCACTGGAAACGAGCGTCAGCAATCGTGTTATCAATGCCTGGCACATGTTTGGCCCCAAACCAGATGTTAAGCTGCAAGCACCGCAGCACTAAATGCCTCAACAGTGAAAGGACTGGGGGAGAAGAACAGGTTTGTTTGTTAATAGCAAAGACCACACTTGCGTTGTCTGTCCAGAAACAGATCGATTTATTAGCCATCTCATTTCCCCATAATTCTACCGCTACCACAATGTGGAAGAGATCCAACAACGTCAGATTCTTGCACAGTCCGGAGGAAATCCAGCTATCAGGCCAAGGCCCAGCGCTCCAGGACCGGACAAAAATAGCCCCAAAACCTCGGGACCCAGCTGCATCTGTAAACAGGTGCAGTTCTGCGCTGGATTTCTCCTTGCTCTGTATCAGCAATCTTCTGTTATAGGATTCTAAAAAGGACTCCCAGGCCCTCAAATCTTACTTGAGCTCCCTGGACAACCGAATGTGATGGTGGGGGTTTTTAACCCCGCATGTAGCCAAGGATAATGGCCTGCAGAAAATCCTACCCATAGGCAGGATTCTGCATGCAAAATTCAGAGAACCCAATAAAGATTGCAACTGTCTGAGGGTGACTTTGTTGGGTAATAAACATACCCTTAACCCTTTTAATAAGTCGACCAGTTTGTCCTCCGCAAGTCTACATTCCATCTTAACAGTCTATCTCTATTCCAAGAAATGAAAGAGTGGTCAGAGGCCCTACTGTTTTCTCTGCCGAAAGAGGGACCCCAAATTTGGCCATCAAAAACCTGAATGACTGCAACAGAAATGAACAGTGATTTGACCCTTGCGGGCCAACGAAGAGAAAGTCATCCAGGTAGTGAAGGACAAATCTGGAGCCCGTCTCGCAACAAACAACCCATTTAAGGAACGAGCTGAACGTTTCGAAAATGGTACAAGATATAGCACAGCCCATGGGGAGACACATGTCAAAGTAGAGAAACCCATCCAGGCTGCGAAAGACGGATTCAATGTCTGACTTTGCCATCAACGCCCCTGCGCCATAGACTTGTACATATAACAAAAAAAATGGGGTGTTGGGGGTATGGGGGGATGTTGCTATATTGATCCTTTTTTTTTTTTTATCTATTATCACTTTATGGGTTATCTAAGGTACCAATTTTGTATAAAATTATTTTATTATTCATATTAAATCTGATCAGTTCATTTTGGTATCTCCTCCATCATTCATGTATCGTATCATCCAAGTTGATGTTTATACAGGGTAGGTTGAAAAGAGCATTCCATAATGTTAAGTTTATTGGGTTGTAAACAAATACAGATGCCCATTTTGAGCATTCGTTAAGAAGAGTGCAGCTATTGGACATGTGCACCAAGTGTAGGGTTTATCAAATTTAGCCCACAACCCCTAAAAAAGGTGAGAAAGTCGCTGAAATTCTATGATAAAAAGTGGGGTCCTGTAAGATTTTCAGTGACTTCTTTTTCACTAAAACATTACATGAACATTTGTATGACCTTCAATCATTAGTTTCCACTGATCTTCTGTCATTTCTCCCCTAGCTCTCTCTTCCCACCTAAAGGAGAACTAAAATTTAATTTTTTGATACATAATGTGAAAGTTTTTCTCCCCAGAACAGCTACACATTGTAAGATTCTTCTCTAGTAAGTTGCATTTAGCTCATGTGAGAAATAGATTCTGTTAAAAAGGTTTCCATGTTGTTGCCGGTACAGCCCACAAAGTCATCAAAGAACCACGCCCCCTGACCCCAGTATTCACTGCCTCTATGCACAGTGTTTTCTACACACTAATATGAAAGTCCCTGAAAAGATTTTGAAAGCTGCTTGTTAGGCTGAGTAAACACTGCAACGCACAGGAATCGCGCACAAAATCTTGTGCATTTTGCGTTTGCGCAAGCGATTTTGCAGTTTTCCGTTATGGAAACGCATGCGTTAAAGCACCAGAAATGGTCAACTCATGCATTACTAAAACGCGAACGAACGTGCAATCGCATGGGCATCGGAAAATGCGGGAATTTTTGCATTCCTGCGATTTCATTTTAGCGAAAATCGCGGGCGCGAAAGGCATAAAAAAACTCCCTAGTGTGGCCTAGCCCTTGCACTGCAATTTATTTACCAGTCAGTGTGAGTTGCTAGGAAATAAACTGCAGGGTAACAAGCTGCTTTCCAAGTCTTATCAGGGACTTCCATATATAATTTTTATTTATTATGCAACCAAATGTACCAGGATACTGCTTATTCAGTGGTGCTACAGCGAGTAAGGCATCAGGTTTAAAAATACACACTTCAGAAGGTCACAAGTTCAATACCCCAGACTTCTCTTTTTTATTGTTTCCATAATGTTCCAAGCAAAAGATAAAACTTCTAAATGTACACAAGTGTACAGCTTATTCAGAGGTGGCTGGTAACTTTATTTTTTGTATATAGTATCTCTGTTATCCTAGTGGTAAGAGCTCTTCTTTTAGCAAGACAGAGTAGATGTGCAAGTTGCAGGTTCTATTCCCCAGACTTACTTTTATTGTTTTTATTTTTACTGAAATGTAAATATTCCGTCTCTTACTGTACATCCATACTATCTATGAAATACACTGCAAAGATTACTTTTATTTTTGTATGAAAAGTAAAGGATTATATCATTGTTAGGACAGGAGCATTGAATGTGTTTGAAAACAAAAAAACTGAAATCCCTGTTCTGTGTCAGGTAAAGGGAGGATCTCTGTGCTGTTGTGTGATTGGCTGTCAGCTTCTAGGAAGCAAGGCTGCAGCTTGCTTGTTTTAATCTGTTGAGCACTACACTACAGAGCATGTGCCTGCATGCAGACACTTATGCAGTACCCACAAGTTAATTTGATAAATCACCCAATGGCCACAGCAAAGGGAGAGGTATGACACAGCTTTTTGTATGTTTGTGAATGTGCTCTGGCTATTGGGACAATTTTTTCTGGTGACTTTAGTTCTCCTTTAAATTTGTGTTTTTCTGAAGAGAGATTTCTGTGCAGCACTGAGCAGATCACGGATATAAGGGCTTTCCCCCGCTGGGTCACCTTAATGCCATTGGGGGGAAAATGTGTTGGTTAAGAATGTCTATTCATCTGGTTTTGTATTTTTTTGTGAAGTGGGTGATCTGCTGGTACTGTAGCCAGTCTCTAGGATGTAGTTTATATTTATTCTCTGTTGTTTACCATGAGAGTAGACTGACCATCCCATGTTTGTGTTCTACCTTTTGATTGATGTTTTAAATCTGACCGATAACCCTTGGGGGAATTCAAGGTTGGACAGGATAGCTGTGTGTTGTGAGAAATCGAAATTTAACTCTTTACCCTTAACCTGTTTAACCCAAATATCCAAACATGGGTTTGGGGGTCCTAGATCTTTCTATCTAAAAGATTTTTGAGACTATATGATGCTATCGGTTGAATATGTATAGTTCTGTGGTCTCAATTGCTACCCATCTAGCACTTTTAATACTGCTGAAGCGATGGCAGGGAGAAGCCTCCCTCATATTTTGTCTTGAACATAGTGCATTTATTGATTGAGGCACTAAACCATGGTATTGGTAGCCTTAGCATAAAAGTATGGCTGTATGGTTGTACATTTATGACTATGTGGCCGTACAATACCAGGCGGTACAAATGTACTGCAATGGCATTGTATAGGTGATTTTATGACCATGATTGTAATTGTACAATCGTGGCTGTAAAAATACCAGCGTAAAGGGGCAGTATTGCGTGCTTGCGATCCCACGCCTTTATAGGTATGCCCCAATGTGGGCTTTTTCCCATTCCATACAAATGACTGTTTTTCATTCTGAGGATTTTCTGAGCTTTTCTTGCTGTTTTATGGGAAGAGCCCAGAACAGTTATTGAAATATCGGTAAAACAGCCACCTTTACTGCTGCTATTCTTCCTAGCAATGAGATATTCATTTGTCTCCAAGAAGTCAATAACTATTTTAGCAAAGTCAAAAGTGGGAGGTAGTTACAGAGGTATACTTGGTGCAGTTCGTTATGGCATTTTTCTAGGTATTTAAATGCTGTTGGCAACCATTTGAATGAGTTCAGTTGTGGGACCTTGGAACAATTTAGCTTTAACCTTGTCGGGCTCAATATTAACTGGGTATGCCACTGTCTTGACATAAAACAGAAAATTTTTGCTACTTACCGCAATTTTCTTTTCCTGGTCCGTAGCACGGCAGTGGTTAACTTGGGTTACGCCCCCTTGCTGTATGACTGACAGGATTGGATAGCCAATAAATTGCTCTTGCTCCTCCCCTTTGCCATCTTATGGTCGACTGTCCGAGTGACTCTGAAAAATATAATGACAATAGGGAGGGAAGTACACCACTGCCGTGCTACAGACCAGGAAAAGAAAATTGCGGTAAGTAGCAAAAATTTTCTGTTTTCCCATGGTCCTACACGGCAGTGGTTAACTTGGGATTTAATAAGCTATAAAAACAATAAGGGAGGGAGAAGTAGTGATGCTTAACAATATTTATTTACATGCTGCTGACAGAATATTCCGTCCAAACTCAGCTTGAGAATGAACATCTAGATTGTAATGTTTAATAAAGGTGGACATGGATGTCCAAGTAGCCGCTCTGCAGATCTCTTCCGGAGAGGTCTTAGCTGAAAAAGCCCAGGAGGCCGCCATCGATCTGGTGGAATGCGCCGTGATCTTCCCTGGAAGGGAATATGCCTTACTCTCATATGCTCGTCTTATGCAACTCTTTAACCAGGATGCTAAAGTTGACTTAGAGGGTCTACAACCTATTTTGCTGCCAGAATGATTAACGAATAGAGAATCTGTTTTCCTAAATGGCAGTGTTTTGCTGATATAAGCTGCGAGGATTTTACCAACGTCCAGAGTTTCTGGAATAGGATTCTGATCTTGTTGTGAAGAAGTGGGGAGTATGATGTCCTGATTGATGTGAAATGGAGTTACTACTTTTGGAAAAAAAGTTGGATCTGGTCTTAGAATTATTCTATCGTGAAGAAACGAGATGAAAGGTTCAGAGGCTCTGAGTGCTTGAATTTCTGCCACTCTCCTTGCTGAAGTAATAGCCACCAGGAATAGAGATTTCGTGGTCAGATTTCCTATGGAACAAGACTCTAAGGGAACAAATGGTTCTCCTTGTAAATACTGAAGTACCAAGGTTAAATCCCATGGAGGCACCTTGTCTCTTACCTGAGGCTTGATATGTTTCACTCCCGTGAAAAATCGTATTATTAGAGGATCATAAGCCCATTTAACATTTGTAAGAGCTGAAATTGCAGAAATTTGAGTTTTAAGTGTTGATAGACTTAATTCTTTCTTTAGGCCTTCTTGCAAAAACTCTATTAAGTTTTCTGGAGTAGGTTGCAAAGTGTTTAAAGACTTTGACTTACACCAAGTTGAAAATATCTCCCATATCCTATAGTAGCGCTTTGATGTGGAGATTTTCCTGGCTGCCATTAGAGTGGAAATGGCATCGTCTGATAAGCCTCTTGCTCTCATGGTGGATGTTTCAAATACCAAGCCGTCAAATGTAGATTCTCTGGTTGCGGATGAATTACTGGTCCCTGGCATAGAAGGTTCTTGATTAGCGGAAGTCTGATTGGAGGAAGCTTGGACATGTTGAGAGCCCCGTTGAACCAGGGTCTCCTTGGCCACCAAGGTAGTATTGCTATCATTGTGGCCTTGTCGTCCCTGATTTTCTGGAGGACTTTGGGAATGACGGGAAATGGAGGGAATATGTATAGCAGTTGGTGTGACCATGTTATCGAAAAGGCATTTGTGCCTGAAGCCTGAATCACCCAATATCTTGATATATATCTCTTGGTTTGGCTGTTCTTGCGAGTTGCCATCAAGTCCAGCTGAGGGAAACCCCACTTCTGGCAGATGTAGAGGAAGATTTTTGGATTCAAATGCCATTCCCCTGGGAGAATGGTCTGTCTGCTGAGGTAATCCGCTTTGTAATTGTTTACCCCCGGTATGTGTAGAGATACTAGATCCAGTAGATGAGTTTCTGCAAATAATAAGATCTTTTTGGTTGTATTCCATAATGGTGAGCTGTGAGTTCCCCCTTTGTTGTTGATATATGCTGTCACCGTAGTGTTGTCTGAACGAATCTGAACTGATTTCCCCTGAATAAATTTCTGAAAGGCGAGTAGGGCTTCTAAAACTGCTGTTAGTTCCCTCAAATTCTGTGGAGCTGACAATAACTTCGCTGGCCACTTCCCCTGTGAAAAATGGTGATCCATGATAGCTCCCCATCCCAGTGGACTCGCATCCGTTGTAATGGTTATCCACTGTGGTGTGGCCAGAGAAATGGGTTTGTAGTTCGACTGTATTATCCACCATGAAAGCTCTGATCTGATTTGAGGAGGAATGGATATTATCTGATTTGGGCCCTTCAGGTGATGATATTGTTTGTTGAAACATATTTGCAGATCTCTTATGTGAGTCATGGCCCATTTGACTGTGAAGAGCGATGAAGTGAGTTTCCCTAGAGTATGCTGGCAGACCCAAGCTGTTGACAACGGATGTTGGATGAAATTCTGTGTTAATGACATAATGTCCTTTATTTTTAACAGGGGAAGAGAAATGCACATTTTTGAAGTGTTCAGCAGGGCTCCCAGGAATTGTACTGATTGCGTTGGAATTAATAGAGACTTTTCCTGATTGATTACCCATCCATGGGATTGAAGGCACTGAAGAGTTATTTGAATGTGGTTCTGGAGTGTTAGAAAACTGGCTGCTTTTATGAGTATGTCGTCCAGATACATAAAAATTTGGATGCCCTGAATTCTGAGATGGGCTATTAGAGTAATCAGAACCTTTGTGAATACCCTGGGGGCTGTTGCTAACCCAAATGGTAGAGCTCTGTAATGGTAGTGTTTCCCTAGTAGGTAAAACCGAAGGTATTTCCTGTGAGACTGATGTATGGGAATGTGAAGATACGCGTCTTGGATGTCTATTTTTGCCATCCAATCGTTTCTGCATAACTGAAGGGATACTGATTTGAGACTTTCCATCTTGAATCGTCTGACCTGTAAAAATGAATTTAGATATTTGAGGTTTAAAATGGCCCTAATTTGCCCTGATTTCTTTTTCCTTAGAAAGAGGTGGGAATAGACTCCCATTCTCTGTTGGAAAAATGGGACGGTTTCTATGATGTGTTTTGATAGAAGAGAGGAAAGAACACAGTTTAGCGCCTTCCTTGCTGCCCTGGTAAGTGGGGGTTTTGACTTGAAAAATTTGTTTGGAGGATGACTGCGTTCGAATTCCAGTTTGTAGCCCCTCCGAATTATTTTGAGGACCCAAGAGTCCGATATATTTTGAGCCCAAATCTCCTTGAAGGCGATAAGTCTCCCCCCTATTGAAGACTGGACTCCCATAACTTCATAACTGTCTTGGCTTGCCTCTAGTGTTTTTGCCTCGAAAAAGCTGGTGAGAAACTTCAGGTTTCCAAGATCTCTGTGAGAATGGCTTACCCGGTCTATATTGTCTTGAATCTCTTAAATTTGTTTGAGATGTGGATGGAGCAGGGTTCCTGAAATTTCTGGTAGTGGGGAGACTGTTTTTAGCAGAATTGGCTTCAATAAGATCTTTAAGTTTAGAGCCGAAGAGGAGACTGCCCTCAAAAGGAATATTGGAAAGGTTTTGTTTTGACTGGACATCCGCTTTCCATTGCCTTAACCAGATAGCTCGCCTAGCTGATACTGAAGCGCTCATTGACTTAGCCGATAATTTTATCGAGTCCATAGAGGCCTCAGATATAAATTCATTGGCATGTTTCATATCAATGATATGAGCTAGAAGCTCTTCTTTTGAGCTTCCATTTCTAACAGCCTCTTCCAAATCGTTAAGCCAGATCTTGTTGGCTCTGGCTAAACTAGTGATTGCTATAGATGGTCTAAGCGAAGCACCTGACAGAGAATATATTCTTTTGAGTAAGATGTCTTCTTTTCTGTCCATGGGGTCTCTTAAGACTGTAGAGTCTTCTGTGGCCAGCATTGTTCTTTTAACCATTTTTGTAATGGCCGTGTCTACTTTGGGTGGTTCGTCCCAGAGGGACGTATCTACAGCTGATATGGGATATGTTTTGAGAAAAGATTGTGTACATGAAAATCTTTTGTCCGGATTTTGCCATTCGCTTTTAATGGTGTCTTGAATCTGTTCATGAACATAGAAAGATGTAGATTCTGTGTTTCTATTAGTAAACATTAGATCTGACTGAACCACAGGAGAAGGTTCAGCAATTTTTAATGATTTCCTCATCTTTTTTATGAGGTGCGACAGAACCTCATGTGTTAGAGTAGAATCTGTTTGAGTAAGATCTTTTTCTTCTGTGTCAGAATATAAAGCATGCTCTAAAGTATCACTTGGTCTATCTAAAGTAGATGGGATATTAGGAGCTGGGAAATTAGACATCATGGTTTTAACCTGATCCATCATAGATATAGCGAAGGAGCTGAGGGAGGAATCGATAAGATCTTTAACTGAGGACAGCAATTCTGATGATCCAGGTGTATTTGATTTGAGAGATATGCATTCTGAACATAACTTTTTCCCCCTGAGCGTTGGCAATTCACAAAGAGCACATTCATTGGTTCTATGCTTGTGATAATGGTGTTCTTCCCTTTCTCTGGGTGAAGATCTGAAATGAAATATGCAATGATAAACATATTGTAGTTGAAATAGTTGTACTGCTCTATAGAAGTTGGTCTCACCCCCTTGATCTTGAACTTGTTCTTCTATGAGACATAGTAGTAGCTGAAACAACATGAAGAAAATTCAGTATTTCAAATAAAAGACAATCCCCTAGTATCCTGCAGTACTTACAGAGTAAGGCAGTGTAGGGTACAGGTAGCGCTAGCCTCCGACTGCTGCGTGCAGGAGTTGCGAGGCCCCAAAGCTTGGCAACATCTGAGATATGTTTGCCATGTGTATTTAAAGACTCGCGCGCTTCCGGCTCACTTCCGGGTCGCACGCGCGTGACGTCATCATGGCGCGACTCGCGCGATGATGAATGGAGTGGCGGTGCGCTAATCCGCCCGGCACCCGACAGTAGTGGAGTGTGCTGGACCTGGGAAGAGCAGTAGAGCCCAGATCCTAAAGTGAAGTATAGGGGGAGAGACTTCTTGATCCTGCAGGCACGAGGACAGGAGACAATGAGATGGCAATGGGGAGGAGCAAGAGCAATTTATTGGCTATCCAATCCTGTCAGTCATACAGCAAGGGGGCGTAACCCAAGTTAACCACTGCCGTGTAGGACCATGGGAAATAACCTTGAAACCAGATATAGATTTGAACTGGGCCAGGATTTTATACAGTTTTATGTGGGATGTCAGGGAAAGTAGTGTCATCGGCAAAGAGGGCTACTTTGAATTCTGATTCATTTAACGTCTGCAGAGGCTCTAATTGTTGCAGCCAAGGGTTCCATGCAGATGGCAATAACAGCAGAGAGGGGGCAACCCTGTCTCGTGCCGTTGCTAAAGGACAAGTTAGGGTTAAATAAAAGCCTGCAGTATTTCTTTTAAAATGAGTCAAAAATCACATCTATGGCTTCAGCCTGCGAGAAATTATATTGGTGTGAATATTCAAATTTCTTCTTTTCTGTTGGTTGAGTGACATCACCTGACATCTGTCCCCACCCCCACATGGGGTAGAAGCATGCTCTGTTAAGACTTATTGCTGGGGAAAACAGTAAGTACCAGTGGAAAAAAATTTAATTTAGAAGGGGAGCCTATTAATGCAGGCAAAGTCTAGTCACATGCTGAAAATAGGAAGTGTTCAAGCAGAAAGAAATACTGCTGAACATTTCTAGCAACAAGTTATCTAGAGATATAATTTAGGCTTTATTTTGAAGGTAGAATGGAAGGCTTTTTTAAATAATCCTTACTAGTTTGGAAGAATTGGAAACCAGGTACCCTTTAAATGGTGTGTAATGATAGCCCATATTGGCCACTATTAGATGGGTGGAAGTAGAGATTTTCTATGACTGAAAAAAGGACCTGTTAGGGCTAGGCCATACTAGCGCGTTTTTCGCACACGCGTTTCGCGCCCGCGATTTTCGCTAAAATGGAAATCGTGGGAATGCGAAAATTCGAAAAACGCGAACGGATGCGCATGCGATTACGCATCTGTTCGCGGTTTGGTAACGCATGCGTTCACCATTTTTGGTGCGTTAACGCATGCATTTCCATAACGCAAAATGGCGAAAACCCATGCACAAAACGCACAAGAATCGTGCACACAATCGCGTGTGAGAACGCTCACGATTTGGTGTGCGGTTGCAGTGTGGCCTCACCCTTATATTGCAGTTTTTAAGAGCTGAAAATAAGTATGGCCAACCTATTGAAACGCCTTTTCCACACCCAGGGAGACAAACACCATGGGGGGGTATCATCTCCCTATACTTTAATATAGGGCCGACCACAGCGAGGGAAATTTCCCAGGTACAATGACCATTTCTAATGATGAAGCTGTCAGCATCAGAAATAGTTGTGTCATGCGGACATACAATACAGATGATAATGACGTTTCAATTGGGAAGGGAATAACGGGAGACTTGCTTAAGGCACCAACATGGCTAGAACCTGCTCTGTGTTTACTACTATAGTAATCTTGTTGGTTTGAGAGGGTGTTCCCAGCAGGTTAAGGCTGGTGTTAAAGGACAATAACAGCGTAACCCCCCCTCCCCCTCATTTGAAAGTACCCAGGGTGATGACCAAAACCTCTAGGTCCTCCCCTGGGTTAAGCTACTAACGGCCACACTTACCTTAAACTTCTCCTTGCCAGCACTCTTCTCCTTCTCCCACTCCCGATACAGATAGGTAGCATGTCTTCCTATTGGCCAGCTTGCAGCGCTTAAGTAGGAAGTAAATACAAGGGCACCAGCTGAGGCAAGTTCTACATCAGTGGCATAACCCAGGGGTGAGGACCTAACAGTTTAGGTCTTCATCCTGAGTGAAGATAAAAAAAAAAAAAAAAAAAGAAGAGGATTGTGGCTGAGGTGAGTATAGTTGTCCTTTAAAGTCCTCAAAAAGAAAATTTGCGTGACCTAGGGCAGCATTAAACCACAATGCAGAGCTGTCCTAAGATTATTCCATTTGCTGCTGGCCTTCAGACAATTCTGAGCTGCAAGCTAGGTGCCCTAGAGGCTAAAAGAATATAAATCTGGACTTGTTGGGAAACATGCAAGATGTTGCGGTTGCTTTATTACAACATAAGTAAGATAGCATCTCTTAGTGCAACATCCTGCATGTTTCTAGAAACCTTAACAGGAATAACTTTTATGTCCTGTCCACTTCTTAGTTTCCCTTGGAATTCCTGCAAAAAAATTTTTTGTATCATCCTATCTGCTTAAAACAATGTGCTCATTAAAACCTAGAACATTCTGCACCTCAACTAATTTTTACCAACAAATCAGCCCTACATAGCATTTCACTCTGCCATGCCAAAAGAGGTGCTAATACTTTTTAAACACAGCCTTTGGTTCCTTTTTTTAATATGCAGGTACAAGCCAATAAATTCTATTTTTCTCTTAATGCATTTTGTGGAGATGTCCAATCATTACTAAAATATAATTACCGTATATACTCGAGTATAAACCGAGTTTTTCAGGCTGTAAAATCAGCCTGAAAAGCAGACCTCGGTTTATACTCGGGTCAGTCGCTCTAACATACCCTCCAACAGCTGTACCGGGTTTAGAGACAGTCCAGGGTGCGAGTACCTGCAAGAGGAGAGGGAGGGATGATCAGCCTGGCCAGAAACTCTTAATTGGTGCTGGTCCTCTGTGAAACCGGGTGCTGGACTGGCTGCAGACTTGGTAAGGAGGCGTGGCAGTATTTCCCTCTCCTCTGTGAATTTCCGTGATCCAGCAATTGTTCAGGAGGGGGAGAGGCAGAGTAGGGAACAGCCACTGGACAGGAAAGGCAGAGCAGGGAACAGCCAGATAAGGAGCAGCACTACTCTGTTTAAGAACAGCTAAGCAGTGACTTCCAGGAAAGGAGCATGGGTAAGATAGTAATAAAGTCAGCAGATAGCAGAACTGATAGTGGCTCTCCTCACCGTTACCATTTTTCATTTAGGAGGGAGTATAAGCTGAAATCAATGAATCTTTAAAAGGGGTGCTGGGAGGAATTGGAACAGATGGGGGACCCATAATGAGAAAAGGAGGAAGGGGTCAGTGTAAGGAGTGAGGGGCAGAATTAAGAGGAAAGTGTGAAAAATGGGGTATAAGGTAGGAAAGCATAGAAGAATTCCCATACAGTTGTACAGCCTCAAAACAATACAGAATCAGAAGGCAGTAGTGTTCATATTTTCTACCCTATCACTTTTACTAGTTTTTTAGGTAAAAATAGGTACCTCGGTTTATACACGGGTCGGTTTATACTCGAGTATATACGGTAGCAAAATAATTTTAAAGCTGAGGTTGCCCAGTCCTGTTGTACTGCTACATCCCCTGCTATGATTTGCAGGGGAGATGGTCTGGAAGTTATTATGTATTCTAGCTCCTCCTCACTGTCAACAAGAGGCGCAAACCTGATTAAGTGACCTTAGTTCTACAGTCCTGCATATTTTTATAAATATAAAACATTGAGAAATATGTAATTTAGGTCTTTTTCTTCTCATAAAAATGTTACATGCTCTACACAAATAAAAAAACAACAATAAAAAAAAGATGAGTAAGCAGAAAGTGGAGCACACCACAAATTAAAACTAGCAGAGTGAAACTTAAAGTTTATCACTACAAACCTACAGAACCAAGTCATTTGTAACCATAAACATAAAATCTTTATTCAGGACAATAAAACCAAGGTACAAGGCACTTCTATTATGGACTTGCTCCTGCTTTGCAAGTATTTTGAAGCTTCTGAACTTATTAAACCAGGGACTACATCATTCATCAGGGAGATGTTATTCTTAAACATTTAACGGACTGCTGAAAACAGAAACAAGTGACCCTGTATGGATTTATGAAGGTCCCGGGGGGAGGACACCTGGCATGGGACTTCTCCGAAATGTACAGGGTAAGCCATGAAAGCGCTTCAGTGATGAACCACCATTTCGTCTAACCCATTCCTTCAAACTGCAACATACAGGCCGTTTTCTGCTGAAATAATTTCTGAAAGAAAGTAATCATATGCAAGAGAGTTCAGAAAGCCACATGTAACAATGAATTGAATTTGACTCTAAATGTTGTTAAAGGACAATTATACTTACCTATTCCATGATCCACTGCTGCATAGAACCCAGGGTGAGTACGTAAAACACTAAGTCCTCACCTCTGGGTACTTTACAGAAGTCCAAAAATACTTACTAGAAATCTCCCTCGGCGCTCCGGTCAGTCCATGAATCAGCCACTGGAAACACACGCCTCCTTTCAGAGAGTGTCTTCCCATTGGCTGCCTCGTGAACTGTCACTCACAGTGGCAGAGAGGAAATTGGACCAGGGCGCCGAGCGTGATTTCTAGTAAGTATTGCAGAACTTCTGTAAAGTAGCCAGAGGTGAGGATTTTGTTGCTTGCATACCTCTTGGTGAAATCAGCTCGGTGCTTCCATGCTGGATTTCCTTTGTCTGTTTCAGTGCATAGGAACGCTAGCTGATTATATGGATCTGCATTAAAAACAAAAAAGTACATATTAGTTTTGAATGACAATGAAGCAAATGGGACAATGAACTAATGAAACATGTGAACTAATGTAACAGTGTGAGCCATAATATAAAATCTACAAGAAAAAGTGGATAGATGAATGACAAAACCTTTAGCATTCCCCACAGATCAGTAAATTTCCTCAAGTAAAGGCCATGGGTCCTCAATATGGCTTGCATCAGTTTCGTAGTGTGTTCAGTATCTTTAAAAACAGTCAAAACTTGTTCTCCTGTCATTTGTGGTATTTTCCATTGATTATTTAAAGGGTATCTCCACTCGTTTTTATAAGTTTTGTGAATCCAGTTCTATTGAAGAACGGGAGGTAAAGGAGCTGTGCCTTACCTTCCGTTCTTCAATAGAACACACAGGAGCCAGGAGACAAGGTAATAAACTTACCCGCTCGCTCGCTCCCCCGGCGCTTGGTCTGACAGGTCCCGACGGACCTTGTCTTCTATGCGCATAGATTGCGCATGTGCATAGAAGACAAGGTCCGTCGGGACCTGTCAGACTACGCGCCGGCGGAGCGAGCAAGTTTCTTACCTTGTCTCTTGGGTGTTCTATTGAAGAACGGAAGGTAAGGCACAGCAAAACTTATAAAAACGAGTGGAGATACCCTTTAAGTTATAGGAAGATTCCAGCTAGTTGGGGTCTTTTGCTTCCTCTATCGTTTGTGGTAAAAACAAACGGATATGTTTTCATTACTAACCCAATCAATATAATAGAGGAATGTGGCAACAATCAGAAGGCTTTTGCTTTTTGAACTACCAACTGGACGAGTTTTCCCAACATTTCTTGTGCCATATGCAGAAAATAACCCTGTTCCAAATCGTCCAGTACTAGTTAAACAGGTACATTTTTAATTTGCAAGGGTTGTTAGGGACATGGACCTGCTTGTCTTATGTAGTCCAATAAGTATTTCAGGGCTAGGCCACACTGCTGCGTTTTTTTTGCGTTTGCGCTTGTGTTTGCGATTTTACAAAATCATTGAAAACGCGGCCAAGCAAAAAACGAGCGTTTTTCGGTGCGATTGCGTTTTGCATTTTTAATCGCAATCGCATGCGTTTTCCTATACTTATTGAAGAAATCGCAAGCGCAACGAAAATCGCACATGAAATCGCATGCTATTGTGTTTGCGTTGCAGTGTGGCCTAGCCCTAAAGGGCATGTAAACTGGCCTCATACACATTTTCATGTAAACCAGCCACTGAAAACTACATTTTAATCTGTCTTCCATCCTACCTTTTTTTCTTCTGTATGTGCCTCCGTTCCTCTGAATTTTACATTTTAAATTCTGCTCGTTTGTCTGCAGAGTGTGCGGCTCATTAATAGTCTGCCACTCAAATCAATTTGCATACCATCTACTCCCCCTGACCTGCTGTGTGTAGCGTGTCATCAAGCCTAGATCACTAAATCACACCGTGCGGTGCTGCACATTCCTGAACATTCGCGCGTAGGTAAATAGTGCTGGCAAATTCCGCACACTGCATCTCCCACACCGCTCTGTCCAATGCTATTAAGGAATTATATGTGAGGAGATCTGGCTCGCAAGCCAATACAGTGGAGCGCGCGATCTCCATGGAAACAGTCACCTTCTCTTTGATTGGACAACTCGTCCTATGCGGGGTCAGACCATCCCGACCAAAACTAGAGGGACTGCGCATGTGTCCTCACTTTGGTCGATCGGGACATGCCCACAGAGCCCACGTAACTGACGGGGGAGTGAATAATTAATTATTGATCGGAGGCTTGAAGGAGAATAAGTAGAGAGGGCTGGAGGGTGAAACACAGAGGTATGTGTTTGCCTTCAATTATTAGTATCATGCAGCTTTTGTCTTTTCAGCCAGTTTATTGTTCCTTTAATAAGTGTATAAAAGCATTATTCACTATAATAGTCGCTCTGCTATTTAACAGATCACTTGCTCTATTTGTGCAAGCCCTTCTTCACTCATGCCCCTTATCATGATAGTAGGGCCGACTGTTATGCTGCTAAAACTAGTCTACAGATGGATGGTTCTGCACCCAGCTTGTGTAATAATTTAACTCTCAAACCCAAAGAGTTGGAGGCAAAGAAGTAAAGACAGTATTTTACCATTTTTCTGATAATTTAAGCAAGTAGCCTAACTGCTCCTAGAAGAATATGAAAAAGTGGGGAAAATCCAGACAGATTATATTTTATTTAATTTACATTGAGAAAATAAAATGAATCCTTTATTTAATGCATTATAAACCTCAATCATTGATGATGAAAGCAGTGTGACTTTAAGTGTTAAAGGACAACTCCACCCTCATAAGAACATCTTTTAGAAAGAATGGCCTCTTTAAAATATGTAGATATATCATAGTTTGTCCTATGAATTCATTACTGTATGTCTGCTATGCTTCTGGATGCCTCATGGAAACTGAGAAATTTAGAAACCTGTACTGAGCCTGGGCATGCTCTGAAGAGGCAGATAGGGGATAACCATTCAGTCATTGGCTGCGATGTCAACTGTCAAATCCATAGTATCAAAAGCTAAGAGAGAGAAAGACCAGGCACTCACCCCAAATATGAGCTATAAAATAAACCCTTTATTGTGCAGCATTGGGAAAAACATCAAATGCTAATAAAAACATTTAAAAGACAGGGTCCTCCAATGCTAGTTTTGATGTGACTCCGGCACCTGCTATTATTACCATTTGCCTGTTTCTCTGCCTTCACTGATGCTGGGATACCCCATGGCGACTTCTGACTGTGACTAAGACTTATGGACAGATGAGTATATGGGGCTTAGCTTCAAACATAATATTTTGTTATGGGTATATATGACTGGCAAGAGATATTTTGAGTGACTATTGTGAGGACTTGGAGTCCATTTATGTATATGTATTTAGGTTTCTTTTAAATGTTTTTATTAGCACTTGATGTTTTTCCCAATGCTGCACAATAAAGGGTTTATTTTATAGCTCATATTTGGGGTGAGTGCCTGGTCTTTCTCTCTCTTAGCTTGATACTATTTATTGTTTTTACCAGAGCACCTCCCGTCCACTTGGACAATCATTCACCTTGTGCACTGTTCAAATTTGCTGTTTAACTGTCAAATCCATGACTGACAGTTGCTAACTGGAAGAACCAGAAAGCAGAAACAGGGGCAACAGGACATTGTGCAGGATTTCAGGTTAGACATACAGTATACTTTAGATTTCAAACTATTACCATTTAGGGTTTTGGGGGGTGATATAACTGTATGTAAGTTTTCATTTTAGGGCTGGACTTGCCTTTACCTTTTACCATAAAGGTTACCTTTAAAATGAGCCCAGTGTCACGACTGTAGCTGTAACTTTAGATAGACTGCAGCTACAAAGTTGTTAAAGGGGAACTGTGGTACTAAAAATACTTCCGTTTAACTAATTATCCATGTCCTTATCTTTAAAGGAGAAATAAACTTACATTTTTTAAATCCTATTTTGAAAGCTTTTCTCCCCAGAACAACTATCTAGTAAGTTGCATTTAGTACATGTAAGTAATAGATTCTGTAATTAAGAAGGCTTCCATGTTGTTGCCAGTACAACCTACAGCCCATGTATTCAATGAGACATGCCACCTGACCCCAGTTTTCATTGTTTCTATACAGATTTCTACACACCAATATGGAAGACTTTTAAATGCTTGTTACTTTGTGGCCTGTACTTTATTTACTAGTCAGTGTGAATTACATACAGCCTTCCTGGGGCAATACAACATATTCAGCTAATTTAAACAACTTTTTTTTATTATAATGTTCCTAGGAAAAGATTAAGCTTTTAAAATGTACCAATGTTATTTGCAAAAAAGCACATGTTTTAGAAATGCACAGTCTAAAAGGTTACAGGTTCAATTCCCCAGACTTACTTTTAATGTTTACTAAAATGTTAATAATCTGTTCCTTGCATCCATACTAACTTTCTTTTTTTGCAAGAAAAGTTAATTATATCATTGCTGGGACAGGAGTATTGAAAGAGTTCTGTGTCAGAGGGAGGATCCCTATGCTGGAATGTAATTGTCAGCTTTAGGAAGCAAGGCTACAACTTTTTTCATTTGATCTGTTGAGCCCTACAGAGCATGTGAAAAGTACTGCATACACTTAGTTGTGCTTACCCAGCTAAGGTGGATTATGAGAGCTGACCCCTAGTACCCACAGGTTAAAGAATATGTACACTGCAAAACTAACTTTATTTGCCCGGATAGCTGTGGCTTTAAAGGACAACTCCACCCTCATAATAACATCTTTTAGAAAGAATGGCCTCTTTAAAATATGTTGATATGTCATAGTTTGCCCTTTAAATTCATCCTGCTATGCTTCTGGAAACTGAGCAATTTAGAAATCTGTACTGAGCATCTACTGAGCCTGGGCATGCTCAGAAGAGGCAGACAGAGGATTAACATTGTCATTGGCTGTGATGTCAACTGTCAAATCCATAACTGACAGTTGCTAACTGGAAGAACCAGGAAGCAGAAACGGGAAACAGGACATTGTGCAGGATTTCAGATTAGACTTATATATTTCAGATTTCAAACTATTACCATTTAGGGTTTTGGGGGGTGATTTACCTGTATGTAAGTTTTCATTTTGGGGCTGGTCTTGCCCTTTAAACGGCATGTTAACCATAACCATTAATTTTTTAGTCAGCGATTAGCCATGAAGTTTCACAGCCAAGAGTGACTGTCAGACCCAGAATCTGCAAAGGAGAGAGCAGACCCTCAGCAAGGGACCGTAATAGTGTAATTCCTGTTGGGGGTGCTTAACATGCTTGTAAAAGAATTGTGAGTGTGGACATATTCTTTAATACTCATCTCCAGGAGTGCAAACAAGAAAGTTTTTATGGTTAACTCTAGAAAGATTGCAGTTACACACAAGATCCTGGGCTCATTTGAAAAGGAGAGAAACTTGTATGGAGGCCTCAGTTCCCCTTTAAGCTACAGAGTTCACAATGTGTTACACATAAGTTAGGTTAAGTGCACGATATAGGGTTCTTAAATTGCTCTTTACGATAGGGCCCGATGCGATAGAAATTTATTAAAAAACCCTTCCAATATGCATTAAGAAACTTAAATAACTGTTGAGGAGGAGGAGTGGCAAGGCCAGGTAAGGAACTTCAGGGGCATATTTGGAAATTATTGTTAATGTGAAAGTGAGTTTGGGGGGGCTGGGGATCATTTAAAGTTATTTTTGCCTGGAGATGCACTTTAAGAATAATGCTCTTAAACAGTTGAAGGTATGAAGATTCCAACCATATATAGTTTTTGGGGTTGTTTCCTAGGTGAGAGGGTGTATAGTAAAAAAAAAAATGCAAGTATGCCCGCCATATCTCTGTGTCCACTGATGTAAGTAGGATACAGTTTTATTTAGGACATGTAGAAGATCAATGTTTAGTGGGAACTTTTATTGAAACTTAAAGGGACTGTAGATAACCCCCCAAAACCTTAACTTCGTTTTAGTCAAAAGTTAGAAATCAGCTCCCACGCACAGCTATTATACTTACATGCTCCTCCTCGCTCCACCGCCGCGGCTCTGCACTTCCGAGTAAGGAAGCAGTGACTGCGGCTGCTCAAGAACACAAAAAGAACAGAGCAGCTGCAGTGGAGACTGGGAGAAGAACCCGGAAGTGGCGGTGGAGTGAGGAGCTTGTGAGTATAATAACTCAATCTGGGAGCCAATTTCTAACTTTTGACTAAAACGAAGTTAAGGTTTTGGGGGTTATCTACATTATATCACTTTTTGAAAAGAGGGGTGGACAGTCCCTTTAAGGTTTGGTCAAGATTTATAGTTCCAACCATCTTTACTGCTTTTTTCCCCAGGAAATCTGCCAATATTAATGTTTCTATATAGCTGAAGGTCTGTCGTTTCCAAAAATATATACAGGATTATTCAATAAAAGTTCTTATCGTTTAAAATGGTGCTAACTTTGCCCCAACCAATCAGATGTTAGCTTTCAAATGTTAAATAAAATCTGATTGGTTGGGGCAAAATTAGCACGATTTTTAAATTATAAGAATGGTTATTGAATTACCCTGATAATGTAGTATTTGTTATAGTACAGTATAGTATTTGAGGTTAAATAAAGTCATACGTCCATCAAGTCCAGCCTATCAATACCCATATTTCCTGCCTAAATATTAATTCAGAGAAAGGCACCCTCCCCTTCCTGACTCGAAGCGGCAATCGGAAATATCCCTGGATCACTATAACTTTATGTTTCATTATCAGTAACATGCAACAGTCTTTTGTTTAAAACTCGTCCATCTTTTTTTTTCTCTTCGAAATGATCAAATGAACCTGCCATCACTACGTCCAATGGGATGTCCGCAATATTCTATTGATAAACAATGCTCCAGACAGTTTATTGTATGGCCCATTAATGTATTTATACACCGTAATCATATCCCACGCAATCGTCTTTTCTCTAGTGTGCATAATTGTAACCTATCAAATCTGCCTTTATATTCAACCTAGATACAACCCCTACACACCTATTATATCATACTTTTCACTCAAAGCCAATATCTCCAATTCTCCCATTTTTTTTGCATTTGCATACATTTTAGATTATGGTCCTGTAATTTATTTATGCACTTTAATACACATGCCTCCCTATTCTCTATGCTAACCCCTCCCCTCGTTCCTCCCACCACTGGCCCATCAACACCCCGATTACCTCCTGTAAAATTGACTTTACCTCCCCACCCAAACTAGTTTAAAATCTACTAAAACCCTATAGCCATCTTCTCCCCCAAAACAGTAGCACCACAGTTGGTGCAAGCCAATACTACTAAAGAGCCTATAGCTGACAGAAAAGTCTGCCCAGTTCTCTAAAAACACAAACCTCTCCTTATTACACAAACCTCTTAGCCACACATTAATACTCCTAAGAGAGCGTCTCCCTAACTAGCAACGTTGGCCTGCCGGTAGGATTTCTGAAATTATTATCCTGGAGGTCCGACACCAGGACTCACATCCCCACAGGCTAGACACCGAAGGCGCATCACGGGGGGCATCAGAGGAGAGAGAGGCTCCCCTGGAGAATGCCACTATGGCAGGTAAGCCAGGCAGACAGGAAAAAAGACGCTGGAGGAAGTAGGAGGGGGACTTAAATACTTTAGAGAGTTCCTGTCCGTAATTGGTGGAGGAGGATTAACCCATAAGTGATTGCTGCCATGTGACTGGGGAAAACAGTATGCCACATTCATGACTGAACCCAGAGCCGTGGCTACCAACTAACCCAAAGGGGGAACAATGTCAAATGGCAACAACAGTAAAAATAAAATTTGCCAGCTCTGTATTTGAACAGTTTGCATTTTTTTAAAATTAACATCTCTAACTCAGAAATACCCCCACAAACTATACATTCCTGCAATGTACACACCTTCAGCTACATAAAAATGTAGTTACCGTATATACTCTAGTATAAACCGTCCCGAGTATAAACCGAGGTACCTAGTTTTAGGTAAAAAAGAAGGAAAACCACTTGACCTCGAGTTAAACCGAGGGGGTAGTATATGCCACTAAAGATGTTTGGAAACTACAACTCCCAGCATGCTTTATTGCTGGGAGTTGTAGTTTTCAAACATCTTAAGTTGCAAATACTTACAAATAAGAGTAAAACCTTTTTTATTTGCACAAATATAGGAGGATTTACCCCTATTTGCAAGTATTTGCCACTTAGATGTTTGAAAACTACAACTCCCAGCAATAAATGCTGGGAGTTGTAGTTTTCAAACATCTTAAGTGGCAAATACTTGCAAATAGGGGTAAATCCTCCTTTATTTGTGCACACAGTATGCACAAATAAAGAAGGTTTACTCTTATTTGCAAGTATTCCCACTTGTGTCCCTGTGCAAAGTTTCTCCTACCTTGTCCGGCGGCTGCGCGATCCCATCCTCGATCCACAGCCTCTGTGCATCCGGATGATGTCACTACCCGGCACCCTCATCTGCGGCGCCGGGCAGTGACGACATCCGGATCGCAGAGGCTGGGGAGCGAGGATGCAGATCGCGCGGCCGCGGACAAGGTAGAGATAGGCTGACTCGAGTATAAACCGAGGTAAGATTTTCAGGCTTTTTTTAAAGCCTGAAAACCTCGGTTTATACTCGAGTATATACGGTAGTTCATTCTTGCCATCAATGGTGTTTGCACTTTTAGCAGATTTTCTGAAAAAATTTCCAAAAAAAAAACCAACTTTCAAAAGGTAGAAATGATTCCAAAACCCCATGGAATGTAAGTTACCAAATATCTATCTACCAAATGCCCCGAATCAAACCGTATGCCATATGCCTGTTTACACACGCGGATGTGGAAGTGACTAGACACACAAGTGAGACAATGCACATGCTCAAAACAGCGAAAGTATCAGCCAACTCTGAATTTGAACACTCTGCCCCAAAAACATATATTCTTGGAATCTACACACTATCAGCTACGCAACTGTGCCTTTCATGCATTCCTTCAACGATGTGGGCGCAGTTTTTAGTAGAATTTCGCACTTTTACCAGATTTTCTGGAAAAAGTTACAAAAATAAATTTTAAAGATAAAATACATGACAAATTAGTATGTAATGTTAAAAAAAATTTATCAAATAATCTCCCAAATGCCCTGAATCAAACGGTATGCCATATGCATTGATACACACACGAAGGTGAAAGCTACTAGTCACAAAGTGAACCAATGCCAACCAGTAGCCCAATAACAGCACATTTTTTGAATTTTCAAACTAAACACCTCTCTGACTCAAATATATCCCCCAAAACAGCACCAGTGCTGTTCTTGCATGCATACCACCAATGGTGAACGCAGTTCTTCGTAGAATTATGCAGATTTTCTAATAAGTTTCAAAGTTAAAAATCATGCCAAAACCCCAAGTAATGAAAAAAATATCAATCTCTCAAATGTCCTGAATCAAACGGTATGCCAAAGTGCTCTGTAATTTGAGCAGCCTACTCTTTTTGAAAAGGAAACAGACCTGAAACGTGCAAATATCCCCTCAAATTATATATATTTGAAATCTACACACCTTCAGCTACGTTACTATGCTTTTACACATACATGAAGAATTCCAGACGCAGTAATCGATAGAACTCCGTGCTTTTAGGAGATTTTGTGAAAAAAATAAAACAAGATGATTCAAAGGTGGAAATCCTACCTAAACCTACTTGGCAAGTAAAATAACCCACTAAATGTCAATCATCCACATGTCCTGAATTCAAACAGTATGCCATATGCATGGCTGCACATAGAGACATGGCCACCAACGAACTCAAATGAGACGCATGCACAAGTGCAATTACAAGAAAAAATCAAGACGCTTTGTAATTTTAAGTCTACTTAAGAGAAAACAGCTCTGAAACTTGGAAATAACCCCAACAAATAAATAAATAAATAAAAAACCACTAAAATCGAATAACATGTCGTGAATCAAACAGTATGCAATATGTGTGGGTGCACAAAGACGTGGCCACCAACTAACACAATTGGACCCATGCACAAGTGCAATTACAAGAATAAAAATCCAAGTGCTCTGCAATCTCAACAGTCCACGCTTTTTCAAAGTAAACCCCCCCCCAACGATATATGCATGGTTACACGCATTGGAATCGACTAGCCACAAAGTGAGCCAATACACAGTGGCCCAATTACAGCAACTTTTCAGATTTATCAGACTAAACACCCCTCTATATTAGAAATACCCCACCAAAAGGATATATTGATAGAATCTACACACCTTCAGCTATGCAATGATGCAATGCTTTCACAAATACATGCAGAATTCTGCACATAGTTCTCATTTCAATCAATTTTATTTTGTAAAGCCCCTTATGGTTATGAAATATCATAGTGTCAAATAGATTTTGATAGAAAATACTCCAAAGCAGAAAAATATTGTGTAAATATATTCTTCACAAAACAACCCCAACAAATCACTGCTAAACATTTTAGTATTTGTTTAGGAAAATGTCAGGGTGGGTGAAATCTGGTAATGAAATACCACATCCCCACCCTCCCCTTTTAAGTAGTATTCAGTGAAAAACGGTTAGTACTAAAAGACGCACACGTTTTTTATTTTAATTGTAATTAAATTGTAATTTTTGTAGGGAAAAAAAAAGTATCACTTTAAGAATTTGTTGCATGTGAATTTCACTTTATTTTTTTTTTCATTCCCAAATCCCCGTTTTCCAAGTCAAAATCCGATCGGAAAAATCACTTCCCAGAACGAATTACCAGGAAGTGATTTTTCATTCATTGGCAAAGATCAATAATTAGATGATCAGAAAGTAGCAAAGACTTAGAAAAAAATCCTATTTGTGAATGAAACTCTGAGCTCCATTTACAAATACTAATACCTCAGTCAGCGGTCACTCACTGGCATATTACTATAGCATGTACTGCGCCATCTCAACTAGGCCCCCAGGGGCAGCGCATGCAAACACTAAGGGTAGACATGCTATCTCCCGATCCCCCCCCCATCGGATTTGGACCAAACCGATGGTGGATTGAGGGGGCTAGGGGAGCACTTGAATATCGCCCCTAACACTGCAAAAAAAAATGTTTTAAAAGGGACAGCCACAGAACGTATATATATGTTCTGTGGCATTTAAAGGGTTAAACATTATCAACTGACACATTTTAACACAAAATATTTCTGAAAAGCAAATTTAAAAATTTCCAAAAATGTTGTTTCCTTTTCTCCGGCATCCCTTTTTCCTGAAATTTTCTCTCAGAATGCATTCCTAGTTGCGAACAACTCCTAATAATGTGTTGGTAAAATTGCACCTTACAAATGACAATGACATTTTTTGACATTTGACAACTGCACACAGTAATTTGTTTATACGATTAAACAAGCAATTATCCTACTTTTGCTAGTGGGTAAATGATGTAAATATTTCCACTGAACACATTTTTGCAGTGTTTGTTTGGAAAATGTACAATTGTAAATGTTCCTTACATTAAGGCAGAAAGCTTAGATGGACCAAAACACAATATAATGATTAAGCTAGGAGGACAAAAAACAATTATGCTTTCAAACATTTCTTATTTAAAATAAAAGTTAAGAATTTGGGGGTAGGGTTGAGTAAACTGCAGTGAATGACTGGGTTGCAGGTCATGTTCAGGTAGAAAGCTAAGGGTGCGGCTCAGGTAGTGTGTCTATTTAATTTTGAGTGTGGGTCTGACTAGTTGTGGGTTGTGTCTGGTGCAATTATGGAACTAACCAGCAAAGAAGGTTTGTGTGTGGCAAAGGCAATAGTTTTGCGTGTGCAGGTCCGAAAAATTAGACCTGTGCAGGACTCTACCTACATCTAATTTTAACACAAGATTAATATAGTAGTATAGTAATCAAAGTTGAAAAGTAGCTTAAGTGCATCTAGTTAAAGGGCATCTATAGTGGGAAAATGAACTTTTTTTTCTTTCTTTCCATGTGTTCTATAATTCCCCACAAAAATGAGTGTCTTCATTTTTTTCAGATTCCCTCTCTGTCCTGAGATACACCAGTTAGAAGAATACGTGATTGCATTCCTCTACTCCTACTTGAACTGTCAATCAAATCCCTGTGACTTGATTCCCCCCACCCTGCTCTGTAATAAACATAGAGATAACAGCATTAGCAGGGGGAGAGAGGTAGCTTTGATGTTAGATATAAGGCTGCACTTGACCCCCCTTCTTAATAGCTTTCACTGATTGATGATGGGTCACAAAGTGAGAGATCGTAAACTGTACTGTTCTCCTTCTTCTTCCGTGTCTCCAGGACAGCTTGCTTTCTATTGGCCACTGTGCGTGGGTGGGTTTTTCAGGATGTTGAACCTTTAACTCCTACTGCACATGATAAGCATGTCGGTTAGCCAGAGTTGAGATATGGAGGAGGTAACAGAGGGGTGGGGGAAGGGGGGAGTGCTGCACACAGATCTGACACCATAGTTAAAGTCACTGACCTAGATAGGATTAAGGCAGCACAGAGTACATGAATTTAACTTTGCAAAGGGGCAATGTGTTTTTTTCACTATAGATGCCCTTTAAAGGGCATCTATAGTGAAATTTATACATTGCTCCAATTCAGACATAAAAAAAGGTTAAATGGGTAAAGAGAAGTCCATATGCACACTAACCCCAGGCAGGTGCAAAAAGTCAAATTTCCCTACTTCAAAGGGAACGAAATACTAGAGAAAACCAAGGTAGACTTGCACTCCAAAAAGTGAACGGTTTATTGTAAGCCAAACATCAACAAATCATACAACGTTTCGAGGGTAACACCCCCTTCAAAAGGTTAGTGTATTCTGCCTTGTTCTTACCTTCCTCTGTGGCTCCGTGTCTGCACACAGTCCAATTTACTGCAGAGATGCCCACTCCCCCTCCCCTCTCTGGTAATTCTCCCTTACCTTCTCTCCCAGCTTCTGCAGGTTGTATTGAAGAACGGGAGGTAAGACACAGCTCCTTTACCTCCCATTCTTAGTAAAGGAACTGAATATCAAAAATAGATTTAAGCAGTGGAGATACCCTTTAACAGAGCTCTACAAAGAGCCAGATTAAAATATTTTGCAACCAAATTTATATAGGTTAGTGCTAGAATGGGGTGGATTGAGGAGGGCATGCAAATGTAAGTTTTGAAGCTCGGTTGGCATTCTGCAGGCTAAACCCAGGTGAGGACTGAGCAGTTTAAGTCCTCACCCTGGACCCTTTCATTGGGAGGGAGGGTGGTGGGAAAGCTATAATTGTTCTTTAACCCTAACTTGTTTAGCAACCACAGTTGCCCTATAATAAACAGTCAAATTATACTTGTCGATATAAAAATTATTGAAACAAGATACATATACCATTTTTTAAACATTTCTAATTATATTTATGCCTCATTTAAAGGGCATGTCCACCCCCTAAACTAAAAATTCTCCAACTACTGGCCCCACTGTACAATTAAAAAAAAATCCTTACCATACTTCCCTGTTCCTTATGGTTCTTCTATAGTGGCTATTCAAAGTCCAGGAAACTGTAGGGTAGGAGCTTCCTGTCCAAAAGGTCTCTGTTGTGTCCTCTGAATTGCTTTTGGCATGCGCAGTGAAGCCCTTTCCCCCCCTTCCTCCCTGGCTGCTACTCCTGTAGCGTTAAGTCCTTTCTATATACTGTAGGGCATGTCCCCCCACCCCCTATATTCTGACACAAAAAACCTCTTCCCATCTTTACTTACAGCACCTCGTTCCAGTGCCGTTCTCATTGATGGCAGCCGCAGCTGTGATTGGCTGCCTCTCAGCCAAACACAGCCACGTCTGCCGGTCCAGCTCTCTGCATGTAGTTCCGGCGAGCAGAGGAGCCGGACCAGAACGGCGAAGGAACGAGGTGCTGTAAGTAGAGATGGGAAGCAAAAGTTTTAAAAGAGGGTGGAGATGCCCTTTAAGCCATATTCGTTATGCCAGTAAATGAAAAATAAGCATGACAGTATTTGTGCTCTGCCTGTGCTCTATAACCCCTCTTTCCATGTCACCCACTCCCATTTGTGCTCTATATCCTTTAAAATGAAACAATCATACCAATGTTAACATTATTCCTCATAATTCAAAACACCTCATTTGTGGCAACTGTTTATTTTTATAAAACATACATGCATGTTTTTTTACCTTCAGATGAATTGCAGCTCTTAAAGTGCATCTGTACTGCATTACAGTAATTGTCTTTACGAATTTCCATGTCTCTGGGAGAAATCTGTGGTCTGAAACATACAGAGTAAAGCTAAACATTTTTACACTGCGAAAACATCCTCTCCAAGAACATTGTACATTGTAAATTTTTACTGCAGTAAATTACATTAAAGACGGTAAAAAGCCAATCATTACCCAGCCTACTATTCTTGGCTATCATTTACCAACACGACCAATCGTTCCTGGTAAATTATCCCAAATCATTTAATTTAATTCTCAATTGGCAAATTACAAATAGTAAACCGCTTGGTCATTAATATTAGTTTGTGTGAACCAGACCTAAGAATGACAGATACTTCAAAGTCAAATTTAAATTAATTCCTACCCTAAATAAAATGTTATCACTAGCTTAAAAGGTCATGTCCACACCCCAAAACTATAATTTAACCCCATGCTGGCCCCAGTGTTTCGTGTTAAAAAATCATTACCTTACATCTCTGCTTTTTATGGTTCCTATGCAGTGCATATCCAAAGTCCAGCAAAGTGAACAATAGGAGCCTGTATAAAGGTTTCTGCCTCTCCTGTAGACTCCGGGAGGTAGAGGGACGCTGTGGAGCCAATTCCCCCCCATTCTAAATCCATCGGGCTGTCCTTTTAGTGTAGCGTGAAAACCTTTTTCTGTAATGTAGCTTCCCCCCTCCCAACCCGAACCACGTTTTAAAAAAAACCTCCTCATAACATTTCTTACCAGCCCGGGATCCTGCGGCTAAATCAATAGCCAGCAACCGGCTGCGGCCAAGCCCCCAATGCAACTCTGTTCTCAGAAGTTGCTGGAGGCTGAGGCCGCGGGATCCCTGGCTAGTAAGTAATGTTCTTGGGAGTTTTTTAAAAAATGGAAAGTGCATTTAGGGTTGGGGGGGAAGCTACATTTCAGATTTTTTTTTTTTAAATGGTGGACATGCCCTTTAAGGAAACAAATGATTTTCATGTTAACTGAATTTTGGAGGTCAGATACCTTAAAGGTAATGTTGATGCTGCAGTGCCTTCTATATTTTCTTCCGGTTTAGCTGGATTAACTTCATTCTTGCATTCAATTTTCGGTATCTTTAGGTTCTAAAGTATAATGCAGAATTTTGATTTAGAAAAAATAGATGTTAACTGAATGTCACTGCTTGTAAACAGAGATATCCTTCTTGGTCTTCACTGCATGTTAAAAGCAGCTTTTAAGCTTTTTAAGAACAAGAGGGCTGACAGACACTGGATTGTGAACAGGAGGGCTGACAGACACTGATTTTGAACAGGAGGACTGACTTTACAATGGCTGGAGGGTTGGTTTGTGGGATTTTCCCCCTCCCTGGCAGAAGAATGCAGGGTCTCCTAAACCTACTGCTTGGCTTTGATTAGGACTAGGAAGTTGACACCATGATACAGTGGTACTGAATCATTTATTAAAAGCTGAGCATAGTAGCACACACTAATGGAAACTTACAGATTAGAAGTGAGAATTATGACCCAGCAGCAAACAGAACTAAACCAGTTTGCAGGCAGTTCTCTTCACTAATAGTAGCACAGGCTGCTGGCCGATTCAATGTGGGATTTCATTCTGCGTGTGGGAAACAGATATGATCACAAGAAGAGTTAACTTAACTATTCACTTATCTTACTGTCTGTCAGTCACAGTCAGAAAACATCATCTGCCAAATGAATCTGATGCTTGCCGATCACTGTGATGTTAGAATAAGGATGGGGAACGGATCTTTCAGGCTCTCTCTATCTCTCTCCACGAGGGCTCGAGCTGCTCTGCCCCCAAACACCCGGTAACAAATGAGGGAAATGGAATGTGTGCAGGGAGAGGGAGGAGTTCTGGGTGCATTTATTCGGTTAGTGACATTATGTACATTTTTACGGACTGTCTGTGAATTTACGGACAGTTGGCAACCCTGCACAGCACAGAGTTTTCATCTGCCAGGTTATGGCCCTGGGCCTTTCTGTATTAAAGATAGTGCTGAAGCACCCAGGAAGACTGCCAGAAGCAGTTTTCTTTGTGCTGCCACTCCTCATAGAAATGATATTGGGAGGCAGAAAGTACCAATCCTACCCACATACCCCAGGTACTTTTCATTTTAACTGTTTATGAAAAAACTTAAAGGATAAGTATGCCAGCAACTGGAAAGGTTGGCTCTGGAGGGGCATAAGGAAGAAATGCCAACAGTTTTTTTTTAAAGCTGCAGCTTCTAACTTAACTTTATTTTACCCCATACTTATCCTTTAATATGCACTTCTCCTTAAACTATTCTTAAGTAAGCAGTTTTTCTGTAGCTGGAATGATTTGACATTTGGTGTGCGGTTTGCAGTTTTGAAAGTTGGTATGTGGGAAAATAGGGCAGTGCCTGAGCAAAACAAGTACTCTATTGAAGGCATGCAGCAACATAAGTGCAACTTACATGTATTTATTTAAAGGGCAACTATATTAAAAAAAAAAAGTCTATATAAAATGTACAGATCACTTAGCAATAGTTGCCTTACTTTCATCTTGCTGTGTGGCTTCGTTTCTTCACACTGGCAGAAGTTTGTACCATGCTGTGTAGTCCCCCTCCCCTCTCAGTCTAGTCCCCCTGAAGCAGAAAATGTTAGTATGCAAAGTCATGGCATGCTCAGTTGAAAGTACTTGAAATGAAGTGCTGACATCATGTTTACCCCACTGAACACGCTTCCTCCCTTCCAGAGCTAGACTGCAAGCAAGCAAAGTGTGGGAGCAAGTAGAAAATCTTTCAAACTAACCAAGATTTTTGTTTCCTGGTCCGGAATATGGCAGTGGAGGTGAACGGGTTAACTCCCTTGTTACCCAACAACAGGCAGCTATCTAGCCTTTAAGACGTTGCTCCACCCCCATCCCGCCATGTCTTTTGATGACTGAACTGGAAGAAAAATAATAATACATCTACCAATAAGGAGGGATCCCTTCCACTGCCATATTCTGGACCAGGAAATGAAAATCTCAGTAAGTTTGAAAGATTTTCTACTTTCGCTGGTCCTACTATGGCAGTGGAAGTGAATGGGATTTCCCAGGTAGTGTAAAGAAAAACCAATGAATCAAAGGGTGGGATGCTAAGAGATTTATTTACAGTGTTAAAGGACCTGTAAACTCCAACTGTGCTTAAAAATAACTAAGTGCCATTCGTTTCTATTATTCACAGGGAGGTGAAACGCTTATTCTCACCTCCCTGTGAATAATAGGACGCTCGGGGGACCAGGAACTTACCTTACCCGCCACGCTCCACTCGCAGCCGCTCAGTCTCTGACAGCGCTCTGCCCGACCACCGCCCTATCTTTGGCGCATGCGCGCCAATTCAAAGATAGCGCGTGATCGGGACAAACAGCTGTTCAGAGACTGAGCGGCTGCGAGGAGCGGCGGGTAAGGTAAGTTCCTGGTCCCCCGAGCGTCCTATTATTCACAGGGAGGTGAGAATAAGCGTTCTCACCTCCCTGTGAATAATAGAACGAATGGCACTTAGTCAATTTTTAGGTTTTAGTGTTCCTTTAAGCCGCTTCTAAGACTTTCAGACCAGCTTTGTACATCTAGTTTATGTTTAAAAAAGTTGACATAGAAGACCAGGTTGCTGATTTGTATATGTCTGATGGGGATGATTTTGCTGCAAAGGCCCAGGAAGTGGCCAACGCCCTGGTCGAGTGTGCAGTTACCCTAGAGGGTTGTTCCATTGCTGGTTTATTGTATGCTTGTCTGATCATTGTAGTTATCCAGGATAAGATTGTTTCTAGTGATGACTGGAACCCTTTCCTTTTCCCATGGTAAAGGATGAACAGGGCTTCCGTTTTCCTCAATGTTTCTGTTTTCTTAACGTAAGCTTTAAGGATCCTGCCCACGTCAAGTGAAGAGTATTTCAATGATTCTTGGTTATCATCCATTAGTGTAGGTAGAATAATCTCCTGGTTAAAGTCTGATATCACTTTTGGAGAAAAGTCATGTCGGTTTAGAATGACTTTATCCTCCAGGAAAATGAGAAAGGAGAAGTGGCTTTGAGGGCCCTGAAACTCTCCTGGCTGATATTATGGCTGTTAAGAAGAGAGCTTTAAGAGTCAGGTCCTTGATGTTTGACTCCAGAGGTTCAAAAGGTTCTTCTTGTAGAAAAGTGGAGAACCAGTGTGAGATCCCATGGAGGGATGTTTGATTTAATGGGTGGTTTAATATGTTTCACCCCTTTGAAAAATCTAAGAACCAGAGGGTCTAAAGCCAATTTGATTCCGGATACAGCTGAAATGGCAGATACCCGTCTTCTTTGCTATGTTGCTAGGTTTAGTGGTTTCTGCAACCCATCTTGGAGAAATTCCAGTATATTTTCTACTGTGATTTCTTCTGACTTGTTCACATTGTTATCATGCCATTTTTTAAACATTTCCCAGATGTGGTAATATGTAATACAGCAATGTATCGATTACCCCTGCTGAGAGAACTCTTGTCTTTCATTGGCTTGGCTTCAGCTTTCATGCCACTAAATTTAACTTGTTTAGTTAAGGGTGAATTAGTTCTCCCTGACATAGAAGGTGAGACAGTTTCGGGAGAGAAATTGGGAGGACAAAGGGAGAGGATCTGGATCCACGCAAACCAGGGTCTCCTCGGCCACCATGGCATTATTATTGTCGTTGTCCCATCTTCCTCTATTTTCCCCGTGTGTACGGGGATTGAGAGGGATCGGGGGAAACACATAGGCTAGTTTGAAGTTCCACTTTATTGAAAAAGCGTTGGTTGCAATCGCCTTGGGGTCTGGATTCCATAAACAAAATTTGGATACTTGGGAGTTGGAGCTGTTGGCCATCAGGTCTATCTCCGGATATCTCCAGGTCCTCATGATGTTGAGGAATACTGTTCTGTTTAGGGACCATTCCCCCAGATTTGCTGTGTGACGGATGAGTTGGTCTGCTCTGATGTTCTTCAATTTGCTCTCTGCCCATGTGAGGATCTGTTCCACTTCTTTCCAGAGATTGAGACTTTTTGTTCCACCTTTTTTTTCTTTATATACACAACTGCCATGTTGTCTGATTGTATCTGTACCTGCTTGTTGTAGGATTAGATGTCTAAATGATTTCAGTGCCATAAAACACCAATTCCATTTCTCTCAGGTTCTGTTTCTTTTTCCAGGTTGTATTCCACAGACCTTGAACCGACTGATCCAGGCAGGTTGCTCCCCATCCCGTTGGGCTTGCGTCCACAGTAATCGTGGTCCATGATAACAGATTTAAGCTGGTGGGTTTGTAGTTGTCGTTCAACCATCATATTAGCGATTTCCTCCTATTGAGAGATATTTTTATTAGTTGACTGCTGTTCAGTGGAGGTTTTCAATGAGAAAATCTAATTGAAAAGGTCTTAAAGGGTAACTGTGGTCTCAAATTCTTCCAAACTAGTAAGAATTATATAAAAAGCCTTCCATCACATGTTCAAAATAAAACCTAAATCACATTTCTAGATAAAACTTGTGAGAAGTTATTGCTGGAAAGGTTCAGCAATGTAACTTCCTGGTTGAACCTGTTTTTAGCCGTGTGACCAGCTTGTAGTCATGTGACCAGCCTGTCTGCATTTATAGGCTCCCCTTCTGTCAATTTTTTCCTCAGGTACTTCCTGATTTCCCCAGCAATAAATCTTAACTGAGCATGCTTCTCCCCTGGGGGAAAAGGGCCGTCAGAGGTCAGCTGATGTCACTCAACCTACTGGAAGCAGGAAGTTTGAACATTCACCCCAATATAATTTCTCACAGGCTCCAGACAGATGTGATTGTTGGCTCAGTGTACAGGAAATACTTCAGGCTTTCATTTAACCCTAACTTGTTTTGAGACCACAGTTGCCCTTTAATGGAGCTGGGTCCAACGTACTGAATCTATTGATGCTACCATCTTCCCCAGAATCTTTTGGTATATTTGTGCTGTGGTTATTGGGTGTTTGCCAGACTTGGTGAAAGAAGTCTCTCAAATACTCAAAGACATCTGTTGTGTCCTTGTATCGATTACTACACCTAGAAAGGTTATTTGCTTTTTGGGTTGAAGGATAAATTTCTCCTTGTTTATTAGGCACCCATGCTTCTCTAGCAGACGGATTGTAGTCTGGAGATGACACACACTCTTGTTTGTATTTTGCTTTTATTAGAATATCGTCCAGATATGCGTATTTTTTATAGTTGCGATATCAGGGGAGCAAGGATCTTTGAGAATGTTCTTGGGGAAGAGGACAGCCCGAATGGGAGACACCTGTACTGCAGGTGACGACTCCATATGTTGAATCTTAGAAATTTCTGATGCGTTTTGTGAATACGTGGTGTTAAGCGTGTCTCAGGTGCACTTTGCCCATGCATTCTCCTTCTCGGATCTGTGTTGTAATAGTCTTCAAGCATTCCATTTTGAATTTCCTCAAATCTATAGAATTCACTTGTCTCAAGTCTAGAATGGCACGGAACTCCCAGTTCTTCTTCCTTTTCAGAAAGAGGGGAGAATAGATTCCTTTCTTTTGTTGGGATATTGGAACAGTTTCCCTCCTTTTTTGCTTGATTTGTTTTCGGATTTTGGCTTTCTGTGAATATGTCTTTGTTGGGGAGTCTTGAATCCTATTGTGTAGCAATCGCGTATGGTGTTCTTCACCCAGGCATCTGATTGTGAATTTTCTCATGCCGTCACAAAGTGGGAAAGTCTGCCTCCAAAGTTGTGACGGGGTAACCAGTCATAATGGTTCTCTGGAGTTTTTACCTTCTATATTGAGAGATTGTTCATGTTTTAAAGTTTGTTTCTGCTGAAAAAGACACCCTGGCTTATATTGTCTTGCTTGACAAAAAAAACTCTAGAAGTAGTTGGTACTTCCCTCTGTATTCTCTTTGTGAAGAGTAGAGTTTTTTTGCTCGAGTTTCTTTCAATTACTTGATCTAGTGCTGGTCTGAACAAGAGACTTCTTTCGAATGGGAGGTTTGTGAGGCTTTGTTTTGATTGGTTACCGACTTTCCATTGCCTTAACCAGAGAGAGCATCTAGCCACAGTCGTTTGACCCATAGATTTGGTACACAGTTTGATGGAGTCCATGGAGGTGTCCGCAATGAAGTCGTTAGTCCATTTGATGTCTTGGATCATGTTTGAGAGATTTAGTCTTGGTATGCCATTGTTGATTGCGTCTTCCAGTTCCTTTATCTATATCCTGTTTGATTTGGCGAGACTAGTTAACGCTACAGCAGGTCTGATAGCTGCTCCAGCAGTTGTATATGCCCCTTTGAGTGCTGCATCTTCCTTCTTTTCCATTGGATCTCTAAGAGAGACCCAATCTTCAAATGCTAATGCGACCCTTATTGGCCATCTTGGCCACTGCGGTATCTACTTTGGGAGATTCATCCCAATTTTTAACATCTGTTTAAAATTCTCATCCTTGTTGAATGGATGTCTTTGCCATATTCTGGGAGACGTTAAACCTTTTGTCTGGATTACTCCATTTCTTTTTTAAAAATAAGATTTTTTATTGTATACCAATGAATAAACTTGTAACAAAAACATTTTAACATTGTCTTTTCATAGTTTGTTTTACAATGGTTGACAGTAAATATTGACTGTTGATTAACATTTGAGTTGGTTTGTAATATGACATTGGTATTTGTTGTGCAGATTATCATAAGTTAGTAAACTTGAACATTTAACCAATTAAAAGAAAAGAAGGAAATGAAAAGTTGAGTGTGCATATATAAATAACAGTTGCAGTACATCTGACTCACTTATTTCTTGTTCGGGTCATTTAGGTCGCGTGCTCCCAGGTCCACCAGCAGGCCCCGATGTGTATAGCCCGGATGGACAGTAGGGTTCATTTATTGTGGTAGTGGGCTTTAAGTTGTGTAGGTTGCTGGTGTGTTCAACCACACACTCCATATTCTGTTGAATTTATCAGGACAGTTCTTGTGCCTATATAGTAGTTTGAACACTGAAAGTACATATGTTCTGACATTTTTCCTGCCGAGCCAAAGCAGTTCTTTGGAGAAAGTGAGCGCTGCGTGTTTACTTACCCACACACAGGAGTGTGCTCCCGCATGTAAGTGTTTTGGAGTTTGTTTGCTCTAAAGTAGTTTGAGTAGTTTTTTCATTGATTAGTTTTTTCCATCCATCCATCTTTTTTTTTTTTTTGAGATAGCCATGTCATGATTATAGTTTTTTGCGCATAAAATAGAGAGCTGCCTGCAGGAAAGCTTGTTGATAATTAGACCATATATCAGTATTGAATATCCCAAAGAGGCAGGTGAGCGGGGTGTATGGAATTAGGTGTGGTGTTAAGTGGGTTAAAAAGTTTATGATTTCTAACCAGACGTTTTGGATTGACGGGCAGCTCCATATGGTATATATATATAATCTGTGTTGGGGTGTCTACATTTGGGGCAGTGCTGGAGGGCTGATGGCCCCATGTGTTTGAGCTGTTTAGGAGCGACTCCATTTGTTTTTGATTGTCCGTTATACGTTCATGTACACGACATGAGATTTCTTCTGTTACTTTTTCCGCAAACATGCGGCCCTTGTATTGCGTGACTGTCTTATCTGGAATTTTCAAAGTAGATTTAATTTTCCTAATAAGAAATTCGAGAGTTGATTGGTTAATGTTTTTCGAAGGAAAATCTTCACAGGGTTCTTCTGTGGATTCTATCTCTCCTTCAGAGTCTTGAGCGGGTTGAGTTTCATCTGTTGCTGGTGGATTCCGAGGTTTCTCAATTCCATATTCAGCCAACATATCAAACTTTGTTCAGGGTTATTTCTGACACTTTGGAAACAATCTTGTCCATGGAGGCATCAAAAATTTGTTTCATTGATGCATGTATCTGTTCCTGTGTTAACGAGGAAGTAGGATTCATGCAGAGTTTACTTCCGTGTTTTGCTGGTTTGTCACATATAGCGCACACCTTGGGTCTCCTGGGGGTCTCTTGGAGATTTAGGTAAGCTGAAAATATAGTAAAAATTCAATTTACTGACAAATTAGCATATATTTGTTGTAAATTGCACTCTCTTTTGTTGCTCACCCCCTAGAACCAGATCGATTACTTTTTGAGGAGCTCATGACAGACACTGAAAAATAATGACATGTTTAGTGATCACAGAAGGTAAACCTAGTGAAGCACAGCAGTAAGTACTTACAGCAGCAAAGGATCTGGGAACAGCTAATGAGAGCACTGGTGAACTGAGCTCTGAAGACACATACAAGGTAACAGCCAAACAAAATTGTTGTTTCAGCCCTTTGTCTGCAAGAAACCGGTGTTCTTTTAAAGATTTTTGCACTGTAATGTCACTATTTTATAGTGTGTTATACTCATATTGCTGGGTTAATGGTTTATTGGGTTTAGCACTACAGCATTTGACTATGTGTGGCACATGGTGTATAGAGTGTGGGTGAGAGAGTGTGTGATATACAGTACTGAATGGAAGCTTTGGATTGTGTGGGTGTGTGCCTTTGAATGGCAGATGAGGTGTAGCAAATCACAGCATATTCAAAGGCTTATATCTCAGGGACTAAGAAGAATTTAAAGAAACAAAAAGGTACCCTGGTGGTTGGGATGACTTATAGAATATATTAAGAAATCAAAAAAAAAATTCTCACTATAATTGCCCTTTAAGATAGTGCAAAGTAATTTTCAGTGTACATACACTTTAGGACCCAGAGAACCTAGAGGCCCTATCCTAAATTTGTTTGAAAGGTATGCGAGACCTCTTAATATGGAACCAATTACCAGAAATTCCCGACCGCTTCCTGGTTCTGATATACAATAGCACACATGCATGCGTGCTATAGTTAATCAGAACCAGGAAGCAGTCGGGACCTATCAGTGTGACATCGAAGGATGTCGTGAAAGGTAAGTTTCTTCTATCTTCATTCCTGGCTCTACCGGCATTGATTGAAGTACGGAAGGTAAGGCGTAGCTCCTTAGCCTCACGGTCTTTAATAAATGCACTTTGCAGTGAACTATTTCTTTAATAATAGGCAATTGCCTATTCTCCTTTTAAGACTTTAGATTTCAAACTATATTCACCCTTTTATACCCTTTTCTTCACCCATGTCCTCTCAGAACCAGCCCTACAAGATATGGTCATTACAAGAGATGTTTCATACCTCACATAGCAAACAGCAATAATTGGTCTCCCTAGGGTATAAAATTACATATTGATCTCATAAAACTTAGGGGTTTAAAATTTTCTATTTATAAGCTAGTATCCAGAGACCTTTCTAGCAATCAACAGGAGAAGCACAAGATCAATCCCAATGTGTCTAGAAGCACAAAAGTTCTGGAACTGGGCACTCTGCAGTTCCACTAGTTTGCATCACAGATAGCAGCAGATAAACAGTTTTTGTCCAGAATATGGTGCATTTATTATATGCTGTTGTTTCCTAGGATGAACTAACTACTAGCTTTTCCTATCCACAATTACACAAGATTTAAACTATCCTTGGTAATAACCAGAGAATGCCGTCTGGAATTCCTGTACCTTCTATGCAAGATGCCTCGGTAATGTAAATCAGTTTGAGTAGTCTGCTCTTTAATCATTCATTATGTGATTTGACCGACTTGACTTTGTGAAGAAAAACGTTTGATTAAAAAAAAGTTTCCAGTTTAGTTCTGAACATAAATCCCAGTTCACCAACCACAACTGTCAAAATTTCACATAGGGATTGTGTCTTCCCATTGGATAAAAACATGGAAGTGAACAGGGCTTGTCCGAAGCTGTCTTTCAGAAGGTGACTTTGGAAGGATCGTTTCCATTGAAACCTTAATAAGACCCAGGTGTGAGGACCTAGCAGTTTAGGTCCTCATCTTGGGTGCTATTACTGGAAGAAGGGGTGGGGCATGGGAGGTGATAATTATCCTTTAATCCATACAAATGATTCACAACCTAAAGGCAGCAAGTGATACTTAAAAGACTAAAAGTCACACACGTCTTCTACATTAGTTTTGAAAGACAATGACCCTATGTATGTACTGACACTGTAAACATTAAAAGTACAAGTCTGCCCCCCCCCCTCCATGTGAAACTTTTCTTTAGCAGCAGACTGCCCACAAACCACAGGCCCATTAAACTCTGACCTGCAAACTACATTTGTCCCAGGGAATAGGACAGCCACTTACCAACATTCCCCATATAATTGAGAATGATTCTGGTGTTTGCACAGAACATTTTGGGTTGTTCTATAGTAGATAGTATAAATATCTTCCTCTAATTTCATTTCAGGGTGTACTACATTTTAGAGACTCCAGACAAGTTAAAGCCAAGCAGAGACAAGGAAAAAAACACTTTACCCCTTGATGTCTTCTCCATTATTCTGGATAACTGCAGAATATTCATGCCATTATCTGTGTATTTACAGTTATTTCATGTTCAAAAACAAAAGAAAAGCCTTAACATGCACTAGAAACAAACAGGGAGATTCAATAAAAGTTCTTATTAAAAACTGTGCTAATTTTGCCCCAACCATTTAAATCTTATTTAACATTTAAAAGCTAACATCTAATTGGATGGCACAAAATTAGCACCATTTTTACCTTTAAGAACTTTTATTGAATCTCCCTGTTAGTCTTTATTTACACAAGAATGAAATCTAAATCCTCAAATTAGTTCAGAATATCGGTTGTCCTTTATTGCTACATTATATACACATATCTACACAAGTCGCCTGCCCCCGTAAAAATTGCTTACCATCTGTGGCATGCAGAACTGTGGAAGCTCTAGCATGCGCAATTTAGCAGTGCATTTAAAGGGGGCAACATAGAACACACTAGTGTTTGTCCTATTCCCGCTCTTTGCAGACCCACTGATAAGAAACTATTGGTTTACTGGTTGTTTGGTCTTGATTACAATGGGGATGCAGGTAGTAGTTAAAGGGCATGTCCACCCCCAAAACTATAATCCCCCCACGACTGGCCCCCCCATGTAGTGTAGTAAAAACCTTCCCCCCCCCCCCCCCCCCAAAAGGTTCCCCCGTAGCCCCCCCCCCCCCCCCCAAAGTCCCCAAAACTGCCCACCAGGAGGATAGCAGAGTCCATATAGGACTCTGCCTCCTATCTGGCCTCCGGGAGAAGTTTGGCATGCGTACTGCAACCCTTCTCCCCCTCCCGTTTTGCTATCCCTCCCCCTACCATAAAACCCTTTGCCCATTTAATAGAATATGTTCCCCCAGCCCCAACCGCAAAATTTTTTTAAGAAAGTCCCCAGAACTGTACTTACCTTCCCTCTCTCCACCGGCATTCTGAGAAGCCGACAGCCGCGTCCATGATTGGCTGCCTCTCAGCCAATCACGGACGTGGCTGCTGGTCCCGCCCCCTGCTTGCAGTGTCTCGCAAGCAGAAGGCAGGGCCGGGTGTCAGAGGAGAGAGGGAAGGTAAGTGAAGAACTGGGGACTTTCTTAAATTATTTTTATAGCGGTTGGGGCTGGGGGACTGTGTTATATTATAGGGCAAAAGTTCTTATTAAGGGTGGACATGCCCTTTAAAGGGCAGGGAGGTATGATCATCCCTACCTCACAATATCATTTGGTTCAGGAGCTACAACACAGTTTTAATTTGCAGCTTATTCCTGGAGTAATCCTGTATTAGAGATAGTGCTGAAGCCAGGAGGAACACTGGTGCTCCTCAAAGAAACAGTATTGGGAGGTACTAATTTCCAGTCCTATAACCCTGTCCAAGTACTTTTAATTTTAACAGTATTTAAAAAAAAAACAACTTTATACACGATCGATAGTTATCCATTAAAAAGGAATGGTGCTTCCTGCGTACACGATAAACTTTAACATCACTAGCACCATTGCTCCGCCCCTCCCACTGGCTTCGGTGTGCCCACTTGTATCCTACTGTTGAGCAAGCATCGTAAGCTCCACCCCTAAAAATCCTTAATTGTTTTTAAAGGTAGCCACAAGCCTGAAAAAAAAAAATTTCTCTCCCTAAAGTGTCCATAGGTACAAAGAAAATGGTTGCAATCTGGTAACTACCTTTGATGCATGTTTGTCAAAGAGACTGCAGACTAGGAAGTGAAACTTTATATGCTTATAACAGCTAGAGACATCATCCTAGGCTTCTTTGAAATAGATCTTTTTAATGGTTCTTGGGGGTAATTTTATGGAGACCAAAGTACCACCTTTAAAAAACTGCTCAGTCAGATAGGACTATAGAATTACTAAAAATATTGGGGGGTAGGTTTGTAAATGGAACAACTTTTTTCTCAGAAACGACAAAACTAGTTTGTTTTAATAGATAGATTATAAATGTCTTGCAAACTATATCAATTAAACATTTTACCCCAGGTATACCTGTTGAGTTTCATGTGTTGGTTCAGAATTATCCGTCAATGGGAGGTCTAAAACTGCTGTGGTGGCATTTCCGCTCTGTTCTTGATTAATGTCTTTAAGCCCATTGTTCTCTTTCTGTTTTACACCATTCTGGACAGAGGCAATAGTATCCGGCTTAGAAATGTTAGGTGAGGGGGACAGATGAAATGTTTCCGAGTCTTTTGGATTAGTATTAGATTCTGACTCAGGAAGCCTAAGGGAGTCTAAACTTTCTGTACTAGCTGCTAGTAAGGCTGTTGGGAGCAGGCGTGAGCATGAAGGTTCAGAGGTTGCTGCACAGTTAGTAGAAGAAAACTGAGATGGGTCATGCAGAGACAAAACAGGTGTTTTTACCAATGTTGTAGATGTACTTTTTTTAGTGCTATTGAGTTGGGTCACTGGGACAGTGTCTTCATCTGGGGAAGAAGAATCTACAGGACTGAGGGTCAGTAGTTCTTCAATATCCCCATCAAAGGGAAGATCTGTGGACCCTTCACTTAATTCATCTATAACCTCTAAATCTGTCGGTAATTGACTAGTGGATATGGTTGAGATGTTGTCATCACTGGGCATGTCAGAAAATTCAGGAGCACTGATTTTCTCCTGTCCAGATATATATGTCAATGGAGACTTTCTAGCACAGATAACGGGACCAATGTCTATAGCTATTTTATTCTGTTCTGAACAGGATCCTACTGAAAAGCTGGGTGATGGAGCCATTGTTGCATAATTGCTAGTGTCATCTGAGTAAAGTGTTTCCTCTGTAAGAGTTAATGAGTTGTTAAGTTGTTCCTGACTGAAGTGGCTAGAACAACTGTAGTCTCTGCAGTCAGATGGGTCCTCATGGGGCCCATCAGACTTAGTCAATAGCAGTTCCCGTCTTAGCACATTAACCTCTGTATCTCCATCCCATCCTGAAGATGCAGCATATTCACACTCATCTTCAAGCAGCTGCTCAATTTGAGCCAATGTCATGTGTATGGGAGAGTCACTTTCCTCATCAGACATTTCCAACAAAGAATCATCACATTCTGTATTTTGTGAACAATGTGGAAATGATAGTGGGGTGCTGCAGAGAACCACAGCACTACGAAGTTTCTTAGGGACAGGTGATACATCTGCTAAATCTTCTAAATTACGTTTATTCCCTAATGCTTTATCATTTACAATGTTGATCCTTAAGTCCTCCATAATGCCAGAATGGGTATCTTCAAAGCTTGTTTTAAAAAGCACCACCTGTCTGTCAGTATATGCTTTTGTTGAGCCACTGCGGTCAAATGAAGCCTTCATTGATCCTTGTGTCTTTGTGTAAAGAAAGTTTCTGCAAGAATAAACTTAGTGATTAAACCAGGTGTCACATAATTAACTTCTGCTTAATCTCATCTATCAACCTTAAAGGGTAACTGTGCTCCCCAATTCTTTCAAACTGGTAAGGATAATATAAAAAGCCTTCCACTGTACCTTCAAAATAAAACCTAAATCACATCTCTAGATAAAATTTGTGAGAAGTTATTGCTGGAGAGGTTCAGCAATATTACTTCCTGCTAGAACATTTCCTGTTTTCAGCCACAAAACCAGCCTCTGCCTGCATTAATAGGCTCCCCTTCTCAACTGTCAATTTCCCCCCCCAGGTATTTCCTGATTTTCCCCAGCATTAAGTCTTAACTGAGCATGCTTCTCCCCCAGGGCAGAGCCAAGGTCAGGTGATGTCATTAAACCTACTGGAAGCAGGAAGTTTAAACATTCACCCCAATGTAATTTCTTACAGGCTCCAGGCAGAGAAGTGATTGTCTGCTCATTTTAAAGCAAATACTGCAGGCTTTCATTAAACCCTAACTTGTTTTGAGGGGGGGAGGGGAAGTCCAGCGCAAATATACGCTTTTAAGAAAAAAAAACAAAAAAACAGTATTTTCCTGTTCCAATGACCTTAATCCACACATCCAGTATTTTGTCTGAGCATAAATAACAGCTTCCAAAATACTGACTTCCTGTTTGCAGGACCACCAATAGTCTTATGTATTATGGTCTTGCGCTTGACTCACTCCCTGGGTTGATTCAGTTGCTCAGCATATAACTGAGCGTGTTTAATCCATCCGATGAGTAGAAATTACTGTTAAGAACTTTAAAGGAAGTGTGCATCCTGAGAAAAAGGACTGTTACAGAACCCCAAATGGCAGCTCACTACTGACCAGAGCAAATAATAGCAAAGGGGAGGTTTTTTTTACTGTCATTTGTAAATTGTATTGTAGATTTTATTACTTTTTCCAGTCTTACTTCCTCATATACTAAGATTTGCCACACTGGATTTTAGTCAGCTCTCATTGTAAGCTTAGTGTGTCAGTGCTTAATTTGGGTATTAACAAAAATGTGGAGCTTTCTCTAAAGGTTTTATTCACATTCAGATAGGTACTCAGTTGAGAAATGCATTGCACAGAGCTGTGCTAAGATCGGGTTCACTTCATTATCTGCCTATTGCAGAGTACCTCTTGTGTTGTGTAACTATTAGGGGTAGTGTTGAAGGTTACACATATATAATGCAATATGTGAGCCTGTGGAAAGCTTTTTTTAGGAAATTGGGGCAGATTTAAAGAAATAGCTAGGAGACTGTGCCATTAAAGTAATTTTGTACATCTTCATTATGACATGATATATGGCTACTTTGAAACGAAAGTAAATACCAAGCAGCCTTTCTAAGTAAAGATTTTACATGTTTGTGTCTTAAAGGGAAAGGTGACAACTGGGTTGCTAGATCATTTGGTCTAATAGGGACACATTTAATACATAAAATTGTCAGGGCTGCACTGACTGCAAAGTGATCACAAATATACAACATTAATTCAGCCATGATACTCGATCAGGGCAAATAATTTCCCCGTGTGTATCCAGCCTTAAGTTGAATGAAATCTTCGGAACAGATTAATCCAGCCGCATTTTGTTACTACCCCAGTCAAGCACTGACAGCTAAAATGAGATCTCACTAACACCCAGAGGGATGAGACTCTTTCCTATATGTTGAAGTTAAACTGTGATCAAATCACATTTAAAAAGACATAAGGCGAGCGAACACTGGGTTCAGAAGGTTAGTAGAGAGACATAAGGCGAGCGAACACTAGGTTCAGAAGGTTAGTAGAGAATAAGGCGAGCGAACACTGGTTCAGAAGGTAGTAGAGAGAACATAAGGGGAGCGAACACTGGGTTCACAAGGTTAGTAGAGAGACATAAGGCGAGCGAACACTAGGGTCAGAAGGTTAGTAGAGACAAAAGGCGAGCGAACCAAGGTTCAGAAGGTTAGTAGAGAGACATAAGGCGAGCGAACACAAGGTTCAGAAGGTTAGTAGAGAGAACAGGCGAGGCGAACACAGGTTCAGAAGGTTAGTAGAGAGACATAAGGCGAGCGAAACAAGGTTCAGAAGGTTAGTAGAGAGACATAAGGCGAGCGAACACAAGGTTCAGAAGGTTAGTAGAGAGACAAGGCGGAGCGAACACAAGGTTCAGAAGGTTAGTAGAGAGACATAAGGCGAGCGAACACAAGGTTAGAAGGTTAGTAGAGAGACACAAGGCGAGCGAACACAAGGTTCAGAAGGTTAGTAGAGAGACAAAAAGGCGAGCGAACACTAGGTTCAGAAGGTTAGTAGAGAGACATAAGGCGAGCGACACTAGGTTCAGAAGGTTAGTAGAGATACATAAGGCGAGCGAACACTAGGTTCAGAAGGTCAGTAGAGAGACATAAGGTGAGCGTACACTGGGTTCAGAAGGTCAGTAGAGAGACATAAGGCGAACGAACACCAGGTTCAGAAGGTTAGTAGAGAGACATAAGGCGAGCGAACACAAGTTCCGAAGGTGTAGAGAGGACATAAGGCGGCGAACACTGGGTCGTAGAAGGTTAGTAGAGAGACACGAGTCGAGTGAACACTGGGTTAGAAGGTTAGTAGAGAGACAAGGCGAACGAACACTAGATTCAGAAGGTTAGTAGAGAGACATAAGGGGAGCGAACACTAGGTTCAGAAGGTTAGTAGAGAGACATAAGGCGAGCGAACACTGGGTTCACAAGGTTAGTAGAGAGACATAAGGCGAGCGAACACAAGGTTCAGAAGGTTAGTAGAGACAAAAGGCGAGCGAACACAAGGTTCAGAAGGTAGTAGAGAGACATAAGGCGAGCGAACACAGGTTCAGAAGGTTAGTAGAGAGACATAAGGCGAGCGAACACAAGGTTCAGAAGGTTAGTAGAGAGACATAAGGCGAGCGAACACTGGGTTCAGAAGGTTAGTAGAGACACAAGGCGAGCGAACACAAGGGTCAGAAGGTTTAGAGAGAGACAATAAGGCGAGCGAACACAAGGTTCAGAAGGTTAGTAGAGAGACATAAGGCGAGCGAACACTGGGTTCAGAAGGTTAGTAGAGAGACATGAGGCGAGCGAACACTGGGTTCAGAAGGTTAGTAGAGAGACACAAGGCGAACGAACACTAGATTCAGAAGGTTAGTAGAGAGACATAAGGCGAGCGAACAATAGGTTCAGAAGCTTAGTAGAGAGACATAAGGCGAGCGAAGACTTCCTTTAAATCACGCAAAACCTAAGATGGATTTGAAATGTAAAACTGTAAAAGCTTTTGCATATTCGCAGCACACTGAGCAATACCATCTCAGTACATGGCCCCATTCGGTGGGAATATCTGGTACGTGAGGCGAGTACGTTAAAGGGAAATTACGGTGATGTGGCCCTACACGTTTTGGTCCATAGAATGAGAGGAGTGTAGTTAGGAAGGTAGAATTACCCTTTAAAAATACATTGCAGGACAATAGTAAATGATCCGACTCTGCAGAGCGATACCCTCCACTGCAGTCATGTCTACCCTGTCCCTGCCCGACTCAACACACGGTTAATCTTTAACAGGTTGGACATCCATAGTGTTCATTCCTCCAAATAACTTCCAGTAACAACAATAAAACACCGCCCGGCCCCACTAGACCAACATGGCGAGTTAATGGCAGAAGTAAAGGGGGAGCCGGAGACTGGACAGTATATAGCCTTGGAGCTCTCGTGAGCTCTACCTTGGGACCGAAGTGATTCTGCCTGCTACACACGCTATATTCTCACCCTTCTTCAACCACTCTTCCGGGGTCTGGGATCACCAACCCCTGAGTGCGTTATGTGTTTTCATTGAAGTTGCTGGGGGCTCCCAACTTGTTAAGCCTTTAAGTTTGATTAGCTCTTCACTCCTTCTGCGACCTGTCTCCCCACAGCGCTGGAGTAACTGCCAGACTCAGCTTGTCGATTGCCAAGTACGTCGTACGGACATTCACAGCGACTGACTGACGCAACCGCCGGCAGTAAGGGATAAGAGGCTTCTAAGTGGACGCGTGCAATGGTTATCAGGAATAGCCCTGCACATTTGGGTAAATATCTGCATTATAATTGCTCTCCTTAGTACACTCAACACCATTACTGCATGTGTTCTGCTTTATCAGACAGGGTAGGAGATGCAGCACCGGTGCAGGGATAGATCTGTTATAGACCAGTATAGGGATCTGTCTAACGAGAATACATGTCGCACTATTTATGATCCTCTTACAACTTCTTATTGATAGAATCAGAATCCTGTCCTGTGATAGATTCTTCTCTAGTATCACTTCAGGTCTAGGGTAAGTGCTGTGGGGGTAAAACATTTAGAGGGGAGACCCAGGGCCAGATTAACATTAGGCACAGTAGGCGGTGCCTGAGGTTTGAGGGACAGCTGTCAATTCTCCCACCAATCAAGCCCCTTGATAGTCTATTTTCTTCTCCCAAAAGGAAAATGGGGTGTGGTTCTTTATATAGAACTTAATGTTGTAAATACAAATATTTATTGCACTTAACCGTTTATATTGTAATCAAGTTAGATTATTAATTATGTAATAAGACTTGACTGCACTGACATTTTAAAAATTATTATGTTTTAAAGGGAATGTCCACCACTTCAATCAAAAAAGCATATATAGTAGAATACCCCCCCCCCAAAACCTAGAGTTCGTTTTATAGAAAACTTTTAATTGGCTCCACACAGAGCTATTATACTTACATGCTCCTCGTCGCTCCAACGCAGCGGCTCTGCACTTCCGGGTAAGGCAGTCAGTGTTGGCCGTGACTGTGACGTCACGGCCAATCAATGACTGCCATTCCGGAGCAGTCTCCACTGCGGCTGCTAAAGACATAAAAAGAACACAGCAGCCGCAGTCGACTGAGTGAGGACCCGGAAGAGCGCAGTGGAGCGAGGAGCATGTATGTTTAATAACTCAAGTGGGAGCCGAATTAAACGTTTTTTCTAAAACGAACGCTAGGTTTTGGGGGGAATCTACAATATATGCTTTTTTGATTAGAGGGGTGGCAGTCCCTTTAAGAGTAAATATAACAAAAAAAAGTTATACTAATAAAATATTTCCAATACAAAAATTTTGAACGAAGCTGAAGTTGGTTTCTTATTCAAAAAAGTTGGTTTCTTTTCCAGTTAGGTCTTTATTCACAGGTGAAGTTGGTTTCTTATTCGGATTTGAATAAGAAACTGGTGTATTGCATAGGTAAGCATACCGCTTGGGCCACTGAAAAATTTACTGCAGACAGTCTTGTACATACCCCTGGCACATAATTCAGTTGAGTCCAGCCTGGCCCAAATTGGTTTTGGGCATGCAAGTTGGCACCAAAGTCTGCAAAACAGGCATTTTAACCATTTGGATAAGAAAATGGTGTATTGCAAAGGTAAACCACTTTGGGCCACTGAAAAATCGCAGACACACACGTATACCCCTAGCACATAATTTAGTTGAGTCCAACCTGGCCCAAATTGGTTTGGGCATGCAAGTTGGCACCAAAGTCTGCAAAATAGCATTTTAGCCATTTGAATAATAAAGTGGGTGTATTGCAATAGGTAAACCGCTTTGGGCCACTAAAAAATCACCGCAGACACACACGTACATACCCTAGCAAATAATTCAGTTGAGTCCAGCCTGGCCCAAATTGGTTTTGGGCATGCAAGTTGGCACCAAAGTCTGCAAAACAGCCATTTGAATAATGGCCCAAAGCGGTTTACCTATTGCAATACACCAGTTCCAAAACCAATTTGGGCCAGGCTGGACTCAATTGAATTATGTGCTAGGGGTATGTACGTGTGTGTCTGCGGTGATTTTTCAGTGGCCCAAAGTGGTTTACCTATTGCAATACACCAGTTTCTTATCCAAATGGCTAAAATGGCTGTTTGCAGACTTGGTGCCAACATTGCATGCCCAAAACCAATTTGGGCCAGGCTGAACTCAACTGAATTATGTGCCAGGGGTAGTACAAGTCTGTCTGCGGTGATTTTTCAGTGGCCTAAAGCGGTTTACCATTGCAATACACAGTTTCTTATTCAAATGGCTAAAATGGCTGTTTTGCAGACTTTGGTGCCAACTTGCATGCCCAAAACCAATTTGGACCAGGCTGGACTCAAATGAATTATGTGCCAGGGGTATATACAAGTCTGTCTGCGGTGATTTTTCAGTGGCCCAAAGCAGTTTACCTATTGCAATACACCAGTTTCTTATTAAATGGTATTTTGCAGACTTTGGTGCCAACTTGCATGCCCAAAACCAATTTTGGCCAGGCTGGACTCAACTGAATTATGTGCCAGGGGTATGTACGTGTCTGTCTGCGGTGATTTTTCATTGACCCAAAGCGGTTTACCTATTGCAATACACACAGTTTCTTATTCAAATCCGAATAAGAAACCAACTTCAGCCTGTGAATAAGAAACTAAGGGGGTTATTCAATAAAGTTCTTATCATTTAAAATGGTGCTATTTTGCCCAACCAATCAGATGTTAGCTTTCATATGTTACATAAGTTCTGATTGGTTGGGGCAAAATTAGCATTTTAAACGATAAGAACCTTATTGAATCTCCCTGTAACTGAAAAAGAAACCAACTTCAGCTTCGTAGATTTGAAGCACACCTCTGGCTCTTTGAAGTCACACCAGTGTTCTCTGGCACACCTTTTAAGAAACCCTGCACTTGATCCAAACCTAGAAAAACCTTCAACAACAACTGCATATTTTATAAACAACAAACAAACCATTGTTAGTAACCAGTGAAATATATTATACCAGTATAACTTACATTTTTCTAAGTTTACACTGCATTGATTATAATCAAATGATTATAATAAACTTTGTAAAGTGCTTTAAATATAGACAATTACAACAATACAGCTGTGCCATGAGAATAACATGCTTTAAATAGTATGCCACGGTCTGAAAACGTTTGGGAACTGTATGCTGCAAATTGGGTCACCTGCATACTGCTGGGACCTCACTTAATATGCATAAACAGGTTCATGGTGATTTTAAAAAAAAAAAAGTTAAAATATATGTCAGGAAAATGTGTAGAGTGACTTGGTAAGAATGGGTTTAACTAGTAGTATTGGTTCTTGAAAAGGACCAATAAACATTCCATTCCAACCTGGAACAGTCCTATTGTTTATATTACGATTAGTCAAGCATGGAAACAGGTCTCCTTTTCTAGACAATGTGGAGCCGAAAACGTGCATCTGGAATTCTCTTCAGCTAGGGGTCTGGTGGGGACTAAGAGGTCATTTTAAGGACAAGTCATACATGTAAAATAATTGTATTTCGGTATTGGAATGTGTAAGACAGAAACCAATGTTACATTTGTAAATATAATAATATGCCCATTAATGGATACCACACATGGAGACCTTATTCCCTTGCCAAGGTGAGGTATTAATATCTGGGGAAATATGGATTACACACAGGTCATGTTTGGTTGGAGGAATTGATAATTAATAAAGGAGAGGAACATGTGATCAATATCCCATACAAAGTACATATCTACATTTATATGGAGTCTGCCTAAATGAGGGGGAATGAGTGCTTTTGGCTAGTCGTAAATCTGGACATTCCTGGACACTCCCACTCATGTGGAGGGCGTAGTTCAACAAATAGTTTAAAAGTCCATGTAGTCCAAAATAATGTTGTTCATACTTGGGGACAATGCTAAAAACGTGTGTATGGACCCAATGTTTCATCCTGCCCCAGGACACAGGACTTCTCTAGTGAGTAGGGTCTGTGAATAGTTTTATCCTTTTTATTTTCTATACAAGTTGTACTTATTGTATGTCATTTTATTATAACACCATTTTATTTTGTTTTTGTATTATATGCACTGTCCACCTTTTGAATATTAAATCTAAAATTTAATAAGTTTTGTCTTTGATGCTCTAAAAGAACTCAGTTAGCCTCTGATAAGTTTATATGTGTTTGAATGGAGTGGCAGTGTAAATGCTAATTAACTCTGACTGCTTGTGAAGGATGATGCTAATTAACCAGTTAGTTGCTGGAGTGAATGGTGTAGTGTTAACCATTTAGCTGCCAGGACAGGGGTGGGCATAGTCAGTGAGAGTCAAGAGTGGGTTTTTTGGGGCGTCTTTAAGGCCGTAATTAAAGTGGTGGCAGCGAATACCGATTAATTAGTCAGATCACGTGCCCAGCGAACTGGCGTTCGTGACAATATAAATGACCCAATGTTCTTGATAATTTCTGAAAACAGATCTCACCTTTGAAGTCGGCATTGCAGAGAAGTCTACACTTGATAGGCTTTTTGCTATTTCTGATTTCTGCAGGATACCATCACACTGAATAATAAACTGCTCGGCTTTGTTAGTAGAGGGGTTATGCACAGTTCATGCTGAGTGGCTTGACGCTTTTGCAGGGGGGTAGGAGAATGGAGGCATGTGCAACTAAAGTATCTTTTCTTTGTAACCTGCTCTGGAAAAGCTAGAAACTTGCAGAATTAACCCTTTAAAGGACAATAATTCTCACCTCAGCCTAGTCCTCTTCTTTCTGGGTCAGTTTTTCAGGTAAATTGGGATAAACCTGGATGTTACCCCAAAGGAATATCACCGGAAGGCCAAATTAGCAAGATAAGAGATCTTTATCTTGTTATTGCATACGCAGTGACAAGAAACACACAGCATTTTTGTACTGCAAACCCCCCTATAGGACAGTTCATTTATAAAGGCAAAATGACATCGCAATGATACAGAAAAAAATAAGTTCGCTGTCTTATCTGGCATATATCTCTTGAAGATATGTTGTTTCTGGCAGTCCGCCATGTACCATTGCCACAGAAATGCAGTCGTAGTTTACACAAGCTATACCAAATTAAATTAGAAAAATAGAAATAGTCCAAGTCCTGGGTACTCTTGGATTTTTTCACAAAAAACTTTTCTTATATCATATTAATGTTTCGGTGCTAGATCTTCACCTTCATCAGGATACAAACATGTGCAAATGTGCCAAATTAATATATGTTCAACCATGTGCAAACCCATCTGTGCAGTGACTCCTCCCACATTAAATCTTGTTATATCTAAAGTGCTTCACATAAAGTGCTGAACTAATAAAGTGCTATGCTTTGATAAAAATATTAAGAGACATGTCAAAGCATTTAGTATTTATGCTGACTCAAAGTGCAAATTGCTTATCTATAAAATACAAAGTGCTATTTTACATAATTTGTTAAAAACATATTCAATAAAAAACATTTTCAAATTTGTAGCCTTACAGTTACCTTTAGAGCTATCTTTAAAGACAAAACTATCAGTGACAAATCAATAAGACATGGTATCTACATAACTCTTAAAAAAAAAACATTTCAATGATAACTGACTATTTAGCCCTTTTGGATATTTGTATTTATAATATTATAAAATAAATCCACTGTGCCTCTCTGCACAGAAGATGTTTGTTCCAATCCCCTCCTCTTTTAGGGGGGGGGTTCCTAATCAATAACCATGGCTCCAAGTACACTCACACTGAATGATTCTGCAACGCTATTGGGTTTTCATCCCCTTGTAGTTTACCATTCGCCATTTTCTCTCTTGCCATTTTTATATGTGATTTATGTACTGGTAGTCTCTTTTTAAAGGGCATGTCACCCTTATTATCAACTTTTTCCCTATAATAGAATACAGTCCCCAGCCCAACCGCTATAAAAATAATTTAAAGTGACCAGATGTTTATTACCTTCCCTCTCTCCTCCGACACCGGCCGGCCTTCTGCTTGCGAGACACTGCAAGCAGGGGGCGGGACCGGCAGCCGAGTCCGTGATTGGCTGAGAGAGCAGCCAATCACGGACGCGGCTGCCGGCTTCTCAGAATACCGGGGAGAGGAGGAAGGTAAGTAGAGTTCTGGGGACTTTCTTAAAATTATTTTTTGCGGTTGGGGCTGGGGGAAGTTGTTCTATTATATGGGCAAGGGGTTTTATGGTAGGGGGAGGGACAGCAAAAGGGAGGGGGAGAAGGGCTGCAGTACGCATGCCAAATTCTCCCGAAGGCCAGATAGGAGGCAGAGTCCATATGAACTCGCTATCCTCCTGGTGGGCCGTTTTTGGGACTTTGGGGGGGGGGACTACAGGAGAACCTTATGGAGCTGGGATGTGAGGTAAGGATTTTACTACACTACATGGTGGGGCCATTAGTGGGGGGGATTATAGTTTTGGGGGTGGACATGCCCTTTAAAGGGTAGTACAGTTTTTCCTATATAAGACAAACCGCAGGGGCATTTGATCATATAAATGCAATGGTCAGTGCTACAAAACAAGTCGGTTCAGAAGGTTAGTAGAGAGACATAAGGCGAGCGAACACTGGGTTCACAAGGTTAGTAGAGAGACATAAGGCGAGCGAACACGAACACTAGGTTCAGAAGGTTAGTAGAGAGACATAAGGCGAGCGAACACTAGTTTCAGAAGGTTAGTAGAGACATAAGGAGAGCGAACACTAGGTTCAGAAGGTTAGTAGAGATATAGGCGAGCGAACACTCGTTCAGAAGGTTAGTAGAGAGACATAAGGGGAGCGAACACTGGGTTCAGAAGGTTAGTAGAGAGACATAAGGCGAGCGAACACTGGGTTCACAAGGTAGTAGAGAGACATAAGGCGACGAACACTAGGTTCAAAGGTTGTAGAGACAAAAGGCGAGCGAACACAGGTTCAGAAGGTTAGTAGAGAGACATAAGGCGAGCGAACACAAGGTTCAGAAGGTTAGTAGAGAGACACAAGGCGAGCGAACACAAGGTTCAGAAGGTTAGTAGAGAGACATAAGGCGAGCGAACACAAGGTTCAGAAGGTTAGTAGAGAGACATAAGGCGAGCGAACACAAGGTTCAGAAGGTTAGTAGAGAGACAAGGCGAGCGAACACAAGGTTCAGAAGGTTAGTAGAGAGACATAAGGCGAGCGAACACAAGGTTCAGAAGGTTAGTAGAGAGACACAAGGCGAGCGAACACAAGGTTCAGAAGGTTAGTAGAGAGACATAAGGCGAGCGAACACTAGGTTCAGAAGGTTAGTAGAGAGACATAAGGCGAGCGAACACTAGGTTCAGAAGGTTAGTAGAGATACATAAGGCGAGCGAACACTAGGTTCAGAAGGTCAGTAGAAGACATAAGGTGAGCGTACACTGGGTTCAGAAGGTCAGTAGAGAGACATAAGGCGAACGAACACCAGGTTCAGAAGTTGTAGAGAGACATAAGGCGAGCGAACACAAGGTTCAGAAGGTTAGTAGAGAGACATAAGGCGAGCGAACACTGGGTTCAGAAGGTTAGTAGAGAGACACGAGTCGAGTGAACACTGGGTTCAGAAGGTTAGTAGAGAGACAAGGCGAACGAACACTAGATTCAGAAGGTTAGTAGAGAGACATAAGGGAGCGAACACTAGGTTCAGAAGGTTAGTAGAGAACTGGCGAGCGAACCATGGGTTCCAAGGTAGTAAAGACATAAGGCGAGCGAACCAAGGTTCAAAGGTTAGTAGAGACAAAAGGCGAGCGAACACAAGGTTCAGAAGGTTAGTAGAGAGACATAAGGCGAGCGAACACAAGGTTCAGAAGGTTAGTAGAGAGACATAAGGCGAGCGAACACAAGGTTCAGAAGGTTAGTAGAGAGACATAAGGCGAGCGAACACTGGGTTCAGAAGGTTAGTAGAGACACAAGGCGAGCGAACACAAGGTTCAGAGGTAGTAGAGAGACATAAGGCGAGCGAACACAAGGTTCAGAAGGTTAGTAGAGAGACATAAGGCGACGAACACTGGGTTCAGAAGGTTAGTAGAGAGACATGAGGCGACGAACACTGGGTTCAGAAGGTTAGTAGAGAGACACAAGGCGAACGAACACTAGATTCAGAAGGTTAGTAGAGAGACATAAGGCGAGCGAACACTAGGTTCAGAAGCTTAGTAGAGAGACATAAGGCGAGCGAAGACTTCCTTTAAATCACGCAAAACCTAAGATGGATTTGAAATGTAAAACTGTAAAAGCTTTTGCATATTCGCAGCACACTGAGCAATACCATCTCAGTACATGGCCCCATTCGGTGGGAATATCTGGTACGTGAGGCGAGTACGTTAAAGGGAAATTACGGTGATGTGGCCCTACACGTTTAGGTCCATAGAATGAGAGGAGTGTAGTTAGGAAGGTAGAATTACCCTTTAAAAATACATTGCAGGACAATAGTAAATGATCCGACTCTGCAGAGCGATACCCTCCACTGCAGTCATGTCTACCCTGTCCCTGCCTCGACTCAACACAACGGTTATCTTTAACAGGTTGGACTCCCCATAGTGTTCATTTCCTCCAAATAACTTCCCAGTAACACAATATAAAACCCCGCCCGGCCCCACTAGACCAACATGGCGAGTTAATGGCAGAAGTAAAGGGGGAGCCCGGAGACTGGACAGTATATAGCCTTGGAGCTCTCGTGAGCTCTACCTCTGGGACCGAAGTGATTCCTGCCCTGCTAACACGCTATATTCTCACCCTTCTTCAACCACTCTTCCGGGGTCTGGATCACCAACCCCTGAGTGCGTTATGTGTTTTCATTGAAGTTGCTGGGGCCTCCCAACTTGTTAAGCCTTTAAGTTTGATTAGCTCTTCACTCCTTCTGCGACCTGTCTCCCCACAGCGCGTGGAGTAACTGCCAGACTCAGCTTGTCGATTGCCAAGTACGTCGTACGGACATTCACAGCGACTGACTGACGCAACCGCCGGCAGTAAGGGATAAGAGCTGCTTCTAAGTGGACGCGTGCACTTGGTTATCAGGAATAGCCCTGCACATTTGGGTAAATATCTGCATTATAATTGCTCTCCTTAGTTACACTCAACTACCATTACTGCATGTGTTCTGCTTTATCAGACAGGGTAGGAGATGCACACCGGTGCAGGGATAGATCTGTATAGACCAGTATAGGGATCTGTCTAACGAGAATACAGGTCGCACTATTTATGATCCTCTTACAATCTTCTTATTGATAGAATTCCCAGAATCCTGTCCTGTGATAGATTCTCTCTAGTATCACTTCAGGTCTAGGGTAAGTGCTGTGGGGGTAAAACATTTAGAGGGGAGACCACCAGGGCCAGATTTAACATAGGCACAGTAGGCGCGGGCCTGAGGTTTGAGGGACAGCTGTCAATCTCCTCCCACCAATCAAGCCCTTGATATTATTTTCTTCTCCCCAAGGGAAAATGGGTGTGGTTCTTTATATAAACTTAATGTTGTAAATACAAATATTTTATGCACTTAACCGTTTATATTGTAATCAAGTTAGATTATTAATTATGTAATAAGACTTGACTGCACTGACATTTTAAAAATTATTTATGTTTTAAAGGGAATGTCCACCACTCTAATCAAAAAAGCATATATAGTAGAATACCCCCCCCCCCAAAACCTAGAGTTCGTTTTAGAAAACTTTTAATTGGTCCCACACAGAGCTATATACTTACATGCTCCTCGTCGCTCCAACGCAGCGGCTCTGCACTTCCGGGTAAGGCAGTCAGTGTTGGCCGTGACTGTGACGTCACGGCCAATCACTGACTGCCATTCCCGGAGCAGTCTCCACTGCGGCTGCTAAAGAACATAAAAAGAACACAGAGCCGCAGTCGAGACTGAGTGGAGGACCCGGAAGCGGCAGTGGACGAGGAGCATGTGTTTTAATAACTCAACGTGGGAGCCGAATTAAACGTTTTTTCTAAAACGAACGCTAGGTTTTGGGGGGAATCTACATATATGCTTTTTTGATTAGAGGGGTGGGCAGTCCCTTTAAGAGTAAAATTAAACAAAAAAAGTTATACTAATAAAATATTTCCAATACAAAATTTTGAACAAGCTGAAGTTGGTTTCTTATTCAAAAAAGTTGGTTTCTTTTCCAGTTAGTTTCTTTATTCACAGGCTGAAGTTGGTTTCTTATTCGGATTTGAATAAGAAACTGGTGTATTGCAATAGGTAAGCATACCGCTTTGGGCCACTGAAAAATTTACTGCAGACAGTCTTGTACATACCCCTGGCACATAATTCAGTTGAGTCCAGCCTGGCCCAAATTGGTTTTGGGCATGCAAGTTGGCACCAAAGTCTGCAAAACAGGCATTTTAACCATTTGGATAAGAAACTGGTGTATTGCAATAGGTAAACCACTTTGGGCCACTGAAAAATCACCGCAGACACACACGTACATACCCCTAGCACATAATTTAGTTGAGTCCAACCTGGCCCAAATTGGTTTTGGGCATGCAAGTTGGCACCAAAGTCTGCAAAATAGCCATTTTAGCCATTTGAATAATAAAGTGGTGTATTGCAATAGGTAAACCGCTTTGGGCCACTAAAAAATCACCGCAGACACACACGTACATACCCCTAGCAAATAATTCAGTTGAGTCCAGCCTGGCCCAAATTGGTTTTGGGCATGCAAGTTGGCACCAAAGTCTGCAAAACAGCCATTTGAATAATGGCCCAAAGCGGTTTACCTATTGCAATACACCAGTTCCAAAACCAATTTGGGCCAGCTGGACTAATTGAATTATTGCTAGGGGTATGTACGGTGGTGTCTGCGGTGATTTTTCAGTGGCCCAAAGTGGTTTCCTATTGCATACACCAGTTTCTTATCCAAATGGCTAAAATGGCTGTTTTGCAGACTTTGGTGCCAACTTGCATGCCCAAAACCAATTTGGGCCAGGCTGAACTCAACTGAATTATGTGCCAGGGGTATGTACAAGTCTGTCTGCGGTGATTTTTCAGTGGCCTAAAGCGGTTTACCTATTGCAATACACCAGTTTCTTATTCAAATGGCTAAAATGGCTGTTTTGCAGACTTTGGTGCCAACTTGCATGCCCAAAACCAATTTGGACCAGGCTGGACTCAACTGAATTATGTGCCAGGGGTATATACAAGTCTGTCTGCGGTGATTTTTCAGTGGCCCAAGCAGTTTACCTATTGCAATACACCAGTTTCTTATTTAAATGGCTATTTGCAGACTTTGGTGCCAACTTGCATGCCCAAAACCAATTTTGGCCAGGCTGGACTCAACTGAATTATGTGCCAGGGGTATGTACGTGTCTGTCTGCGGTGATTTTTCATTGACCCAAAGCGGTTTACCTATTGCAATACACCAGTTTCTTATTCAAATCCGAATAAGAAACCAACTTAGCCTGTGAATAAGAAACTAAGGGGGTTATTCAATAAAAGTTCTTATCATTTAAAATGGTGCTAATTTTGCCCCAACCAATCAGATGTTAGCTTTCATATGTTACAATAAGTTCTGATTGGTTGGGGCAAAATTAGCATTTTAAACGATAAGAACCTTTATTGAATCTCCCTTGTAACTGAAAAAGAACCAACTTCAGCTTCGTAGATTTTGAAGCACACCTCTGGCTCTTTGAAGTCACACCAGTGTTCTCTGGCACACCTTTTAAGAAACCCTGCACTTGATCCAAACCTAGAAAAACCTTTCAACAACAACTGCATATTTTTATAAACAAACAAACAAACCATTTGTTAGTAAGCCAGTGAAATATTTATACCAGTATAACTTACATTTTTTCTAAGTTTACACTGCATTGATTATAATCAAATCTGATTATAATAAACTTTGTAAAGTGGCTTTAAATATAGACAATTACAACAATACAGCTGTGCCATGAGAATAACATGCTTTAAATAGTATGCCACGGTCTGAAAACGTTTGGGAACTGCTATGCTGCAAATTGGGTCACCTGCATACTGCTGGGACCTCACTTAATATGCATAACAGGTTCATGGTGATTTTTAAAAAAAAAAAGTTAAAATATTGTCAGGAAAATGTGTAGAGTGACTTGTAAGAATGGGTTAACTAGTAGTATTGGTTCTTGAAAAGGACCAATAAACATTCCATTCCAACCTGGAACAGTCCTATGTTTATATTACGATAGTCAAGCATGGAACCAGGTCTCCTTTTCTAGACAATGTGGAGCCGAACCGTGCATCTGGAATTCTCTTCAGCTAGGGGTCTGGTGGGTACTAAGAGGTCATTTTAAGGACAAGTCATACATGTAAAATATTGTATTTCGGTATTGGAATGTGTAAGACAGAAACCAATGTTACATTTGTAAATATAATAATATGCCCATTAATAGGATACCCAACATGGAGACCTTATTCCCTTGCCAAGGTGAGGTATTAATATCTGGGGAAATATGGATTACACACAGGTCATGTTTGGTATGGAGGAATTGATAATTAATAAAGGAGAGGAACATGTGATCAATATCCCAATACAAGTACATATCTACATTATATGGAGTCTGCCTAAATGAGGGGGAATGAGTGCTTTTGGCTAGTCGTAAATCTGGACATTCCTGGACACTCCCACCTCATGTGGAGGGCGTAGTTCAACAAATAGTTTAAAAGTCCATGTAGTCCAAAATAATGTTGTTCATACTTGGGGACATGCTAAAAACGTGTGTATGGACCCAATGTTTCATCCTGCCCCAGGACACAGGACTTCTTCTAGTGAGTAGGGTCTGTGAATAGTTTTATCCTTTTTATTTTCTATAACTGTTGTACTTATTGTATGTCATTTTATTATAACACCATTTTATTTGTTTTTGTATTATATGCACTGTCCACCTTTTGGAATATTAAATCTAAAATTTAATAAGTTTGTCTTTGATGCTCTAAAGAACTCAAGTTAGCCTCTGATAAGTTATATGTGTTTGAATGGAGTGTGCAGTGTAAATGCTAATTAACTCTGACTGCTTGTGAAGGACTGATCTAATTAACCAGTTAGTTGCTGGAGTGAATGGTGTAGTGTTACCATTTAGCTGCCAGGACAGGGGTGGCATAGTCAGTGAGAGTCAAGAGTGGGTTTTGGGGCGTCTTTAAGGCCGTAACTTAAAGTGGTGGCAGCGAATACCGATTAATTGTCAGATCACGTGCCCAGCGAACTGGCGTTCGTGACAATATAAATGACCAAATGTTCTTGATAATTTCTGAAAACAGATCTCACCTTTGAAGTCGGCATTGCAGAGAAGTCTACGACTTGATAGGCTTTTTGCTATTTCTGATTTCTGCAGGATACCATCACACTGAATAATAAACTGCTCGGCTTTGTTAGTAGAGGGGTTATGCACAGTTCATGCTGAGTGGCTTGACGCTTTTGCAGGGGGGTAGGAGAATGGAGGCATGTGCAACTAAAGTACCTTCTTTAAATCTCTCGGGGGCTAGGTTCAGAAGGTTAGTAGAGAGACATAAGGCGAGCGAACACTAGTTTCAGAAGGTTAGTAGAGACATAAGGAGAGCGAACACTAGGTTCAGAAGGTTAGTAGAGATATAAGGCGAGCGAACACTGCGTTCAGAAGGTTAGTAGAGAGACATAAGGGGAGCGAACACTGGGTTCAGAAGGTTAGTAGAGAGACATAAGGCGAGCTCGACTTGACTTTGTGAAGAAAAACGTTTGATTAAAAAAAAGTTTCCAGTTTAGTTCTGAACATAAATCCCAGTTCACCAACCACAACTGTCAAAATTCACATAGGGATTGTGTCTTCCCATTGGATAAAAACATGAAGAGAACAGGGCTTGTCCGAAGCTGTCTTTAGAAGGTGACTTTGGAAGGATCGTTTCCATTGAAACCTTAATAAGACCCAGTGAGGACCTAGCAGTTTAGGTCCTCATCTTGGGTGCTATTACTGGAAGAAGGGGTGGGGTGGGCATGGGAGGTGATAATTATCCTTTAATCCATACAAATGATCACAACCTAAAGGCAGCAAAGTGATACTTAAAAGACTAAAAGTCACCACGTCTTCTACATTAGTTTTGAAAGACAATGACCCTATGTATGTACTGACACTGAAACATTAAAAGTACAAGTCTGCCCCCCCCCCCCATGTGAAACTTTTCTTTAGCAGCAGACTGCCCACAAAACCACAGGCCCATTAAACTCTGACCTGCAAACTACATTTGTCCCAGGAATAGGACAGCCACTTACCAAATTCCCCATATAATTGAGTGATTCTGGTGTTTGCACAGAACATTTGGGTTGTTCTATAGTAGATAGTATAAATATCTCTCTTAATTTCATTTCAGGTGATGTTTACTACATTTAGAGACTCCAGACAAGTTAAAGCCAAGCAGAGACAAGGAAAAAAACACTTTACCCCTTGATGTCTTCTCCATTATTCTGGATAACTGCAGAATATTCATGCCATTATCTGTGTATTTACGTTATTTCATGTTCAAAAAACAAAGAAAAGCCTAACATGCACTAGAAACAAACAGGGAGATTCAATAAAAGTTCTTATTAAAAACTGTGCTAATTTTGCCCCAACCATTTAAATCTTATTTAACATTTAAAAGCTAACATCTAATTGGATGGCACAAAATTAGCACCATTTTACCTTTAAGAACTTTTATTGAATCTCCCTGTTAGTCTTATTTACACAAGAATGGAATCTAAATCCTCAAATTAGTTCAGAATATCGGTTGTCCTTTATTGCTACATTATATACACATATCTACACAAGTCGCCTGCCCCCGTAAAAATTGCTTACCATCGTGGCATGCAGAACTGTGGAAGCTCTAGCATGCGCAATTTAGCAGTGCATTTAAAGGGGGCAACATAGAACACACTAGTGTTTGTCCTATTCCCGCTCTTTGCAGACCCACTGATAAGAAACTATTGGTTTACTGGTTGTTTGGTCTTGATTACAAAGGGGATGCAGGTAGTAGTTAAAGGGCATGTCCACCCCAAAACTATAATCCCCCCACGACTGGCCCCACATGTAGTGTAGTAAAATCCTTACCTCACATCCCAGCTCCATAAGGTTCTCCTGTAGTCCCCCCCCCCCAAAGTCCCCAAAACTGCCACCAGGAGGATAGCAGAGTCCATATAGGACTCTGCCTCCTATCTGGCCTCCGGGAGAAGTTTGGCATGCGTACTGCAACCCTTTCCCCCCTCCCGTTTTGCATCCCTCCCCCTACCATAAAACCCTTTGCCCATTTAATAGAATATGTTCCCCCAGCCCCAACCGCAAAATTTTTTTAAGAAGTCCCCAGAACTGTACTTACCTTCCCTCTCTCACCGGCATTCTGAGAAGCCGACAAGCGCGTCCATGATTGGCTGCCTCTCAGCCAATCACGGACGTGGCTGCTGGTTCCGCCCCTGCTTGCAGTGTCTCGCAAGCAGAAGGCAGGGCCGGGTGTCAGAGGAGAGAGGGGAGGTAAGTGAAGAACTGGGGACTTTCTTAAATTATTTTATAGCGGTTGGGGCTGGGGGACTGTGTTATATTATAGGGCAAAAGTTCTTATTAAGGGTGGACATGCCCTTTAAAGGGCAGGGAGGTATGATCATCCCTACCTCCAATATCATTTGGTTCAGGAGCTACAACACAGTTTTAATTTGCAGCTTATTCTGGAGTAATCCTGTATTAGAGATAGTGTGAAGCCAGGAGGAACACTGGTGCTCCTCAAAGAAACAGTATTGGGAGGTACTAATTTCCAGTCCTATAACCCTGTCCAAGTACTTTTAATTTTAACAGTATTTAAAAAAAAAACAACTTTATACACATCGATCGATAGTTATCCATTAAAAAGAATGGTGCTTCCTGCGTACACGATAAACTTAACATCACTAGCACCATTGCTCCGCCCCTCCCACTGGCTTCGGTGTGCCCACTTGTATCTACTGTTGAGCAAGCATCGTAAGCTCCACCCCTAAAAATCCTTAATTGTTTTTAAAGGTAGCCACAAGCCTGAAAAAAAAAATTTCTCTCCTAAAGTGTCCATAGGTACAAAGAAAATGGTTGCAATCTGGTAACTACCTTTGATGCATGTTTGTCAAAGAGACTGCAGACTAGGAAGTGAAACTTTATAGCTTATTAACAGCTAGAGACATCATCCTAGGCTTCTTTGAAATAGATCTTTTTAATGGTTCTTGGGGGTAATTTTAGGAGACCAAAGTACCACCTTTAAAAAACTGCTCAGTCAGATAGGACTATAGAATTAAAAATATTGGGGGGTAGGTTTGTAAATGGAACAACTTTTTTCTCAGAAACGACAAAACTAGTTTGTTTAATAGATAGATTAAAATGTCTTGCAAACTATATCAATTTAACATTTTACACCCAGGTATACCGTTGAGTTTCATGTGTTGGTTCAGAATTATCCGTCAATGGGAGGTCTAAAACTGCTGTGGTGGCATTTCCGCTCTTGTTCTTGATTAATGTCTTTAAGCCCATTGTTCTCTTTGTTTTACACCATTTGGACAGAGGCAATAGTATCGGCTTAGAAATGTTAGGTAGGGGGACAGATGAATGTTTCCGAGTCTTTTGGATTAGTATTAGATTCTGACTCAGGAAGCCTAAGGGAATCTAACTTTCTGTACTAGCTGCTAGTAAGGCGTTGGGAGCAGGCGTGAGCATGAAGGTTCAGAGGTTGCTGCACAGTTAGTAGAAGAAAACTGAGAGGGTCATGCCGAGACAAAACAGGTGTTTTACCAATGTTGTAGATGTACTTTTTTAGTGCTATTGAGTTGGGTCACTGGGACAGTGTCTTCATCTGGGGAAGAAGAATCTACAGGACTGAGGGTCAGTAGTTCTTCAATATCCCCATCAAAGGGAAGATCTGTGGACCCTTCACTTAATTCATCTATAACCTCTAAATCTGTGGTAATTGACTAGTGGATATGGTTGAGATGTTGTCATCACTGGGCATGTCAGAAAATTCAGGAGCACTGATTTTCTCCTGTCAGATATATATGTCAATGGAGACTTTCTAGCACAGATAACGGGACCAATGTCTATAGCTATTTTATTCTGTTCTGAACAGGATCCTACTGAAAAGCTGGGTGATGGAGCCATTGTTGCATAATTGCTAGTGTCATCTGAGTAAAGTGTTTCCTCTGTAAGAGTTAGAGTTGTTAAGTTGTTCCTGACTGAGTGGCTAGAACAACTGTAGTCTCTGCAGTCAGATGGGTCCTCATGGGGCCCATCAGACTTAGTCAATAGCAGTTCCCGTCTTAGCACATTAACCTCTGTATCTCCATTCCATCCTGAAGATGCAGCATATTCACACCATCTTCAAGCAGCTGCTCAATTTGAGCCCAATGTCATGTGTATGGGAGAGTCACTTTCCTCATCAGACATTTCCAACAAAGATCATCACATTCTGTATTTTGTGAACAATGTGGAAATGATAGTGGGGTGCTGCAGAGAACCACAGCACTACGAAGTTTCTAGGGACAGGTGATACATCTGCTAAATCTTCTAAATTACGTTTTCCCTAATGCTTTATCATTTACAATGTTGATCCTTAAGTCCTCCATAATGCCAGAATGGGTATCTTCAAAGCTTGTTTTAAAAAGCACCACCTGTCTGTCAGTATATGCTTTGTTGAGCCACTGCGGTCAAATGAGCCTTCATTGATCCTTGTGTCTTTGTGTAAAGAAAGTTCTGCAAGAATAAACTTAGTGATTAAACAACAGGTGTCACATAATTAACTTCTGCTTAATCTCATTATCAACCTTAAAGGGGAACTGTGCTCCCCAATTCTTTCAAACTGGTAAGGATAATATAAAAAGCCTTCCACTGTACCTTCAAAATAAAACCTAAATCACATCTCTAGATAAAATTTGTGAGAAGTTATTGCTGGAGAGGTTCAGCAATATTACTTCTGCTAGAACATTTCCTGTTTTCAGCCACAAAAACCAGCCTCTGCCTGCATTAATAGGCTCCCCTTCTCAACTGTCAATTTCCCCCCCCAGGTATTCCTGATTTCCCCAGCATTAAGTCTTAACTGAGCATGTTCTCCCCCAGGGCAGAGCCAAGGTCAGGTGATGTCATTAAACCTACTGGAAGCAGGAAGTTTAAACATTCACCCCAATGTAATTTCTTACAGGCTCCGGCAGAGAAGTGATTGTCTGCTCATTTTAAAGCAAATACTGCAGGCTTTCATTAAACCCTAACTTGTTTTAGGGGGGGAGGGAAAGTCCAGCGCAAATATACGCTTTTAAGAAAAAAAAACAAAAAAAACAGTATTTTCCTGTTCCAATGACCTAATCCACAATCCAGATTTTGTCTGAGCATAAATAAAAGCTTCCAAAATATGACTTCTGTTTGCAGGACCACCAATAGTCTTATGTATTATGGTCTTGCGCTTGACTCACTCCTGGGTTGATTCAGTTTCAGCATATAACTGAGCGTGTTTAATCCATCCGATGAGTAGAAATTACTGTTAAGAACTTTAAGGAAGTGTGCATCTGAGAAAAAGGACTGTTACAGAACCCAAATGGCAGCTCATACTGACCAGAGCAAATAATAGCAAAGGGGAGGTTTTTTTTACTGTCATTGTAAATGTATTGTAGATTTATTACTTTTTCCAGTCTTACTTCCTCATATACTAAGATTTGCCACACTGGATTTTAGTCAGCTCTCATTGTAAGCTTAGTGTGTCAGGGCTAATTTGGGTATTAACAAAAATGTGGAGCTTCTCTAAAGGTTTTATCACATTCAGATAGGTACCAGTTGAGAAATGCATGCACAGAGCTGTGCTAAGATCGGGTTCACTTCATTATCTGCCTATTGCAGAGTACCTCTTGTGTTGTGTAACTATTAGGGGTAGTGTTGAAGGTTACACATATATAATGCAATATGTGGCCTGTGGAAAGCTTTTTTTAGGAAATTGGGGCAGATTTAAAGAAATAGCTAGGAGACTGTGCCATTAAAGTAATTTTGTACATCTTCATTATGACATGATATATGGCTACTTTGAAACGAAAGTAAATACCAAGCAGCCTTTCTAGTAAAGATTTACATGTTTGTGTCTTAAAGGGAAAGGTGACAACTGGGTTGCTAGATCATTTGGTCTAATAGGGACACATTTAATACATAAAATTGTCAGGGCTGCACTGACTGCAAAGTGATCACAAATATACAACATTAATTCAGCCATGATACTCGATCAGGGCAAATAATTTCCCCGTGTGTATCCAGCCTTAAGTTGAATGAAATCTTCGGAACAGATTAATCCAGCCGCATTTGTTACTACCCAGTCAGCACTGACAGCTAAAATGAGATCTACTAAAACCCAGAGGGATGAGACTCTTTCCTATATGTTGAAGTAAACTGTGATCAAACACATTTAAAAGACATAAGGGGAGCGAACACTGGGTTCAGAAGGTTAGTAGAGAGACATAAGGCGAGCGAACACTAGGTTCAGAAGGTAGTAGAGAGACATAAGGCGAGCGAACACTAGTTTCAGAAGGTTAGTAGAGACATAAGGAGAGCGAACACTAGGTTCAGAAGGTTAGTAGAGATATAAGGCGAGCGAACACTGCGTTCAGAAGGTTAGTAGAGAGACATAAGGGGAGCGAACACTGGGTTCAGAAGGTTAGTAGAGAGACATAAGGCGAGCGAACACTGGGTTCACAAGGTTAGTAGAGAGACATAAGGCGAGCGAACACTAGGTTCAGAAGGTTAGTAGAGACAAAAGGCGAGCGAACACAAGGTTCAGAAGGTTAGTAGAGAGACATAAGGCGAGCGAACACAAGGTTCAGAAGGTTAGTAGAGAGACACAAGGCGAGCGAACACAAGGTTCAGAAGGTTAGTAGAGAGACATAAGGGAGCGAACACAAGGTTCAGAAGGTTAGTAGAGAGACATAAGGCGAGCGAACACAAGGTTCAGAAGGTTAGTAGAGAGACAAGGAGGGAGCGAAACAAGGTTCAGAAGGTTAGTAGAGAGACATAAGGCGAGCGAACACAAGGTTCAGAAGGTTAGTAGAGAGACACAAGGCGAGCGAACACAAGGTTCAGAAGGTTAGTAGAGAGACATAAGGCGAGCGAACACAAGGTTCAGAAGGTTAGTAGAGAGACATAAGGGAGCGAACACTAGGTTCAGAAGGTTAGTAGAGATACATAAGGCGAGCGAACACTAGGTTCAGAGGTCAGAGTAGAGACATAAGGTGAGCGTACACGGGTTCAGAAGGTCAGTAGAGAGACATAAGGCGAACGAACACCAGTTCAGAAGTAGTAGAGAGAGACATAAGGCGAAGGAACACAGGTTCAGAAGGTTAGTAGAGAGACATAAGGCGAGCGAACACTGGGTTCAGAAGGTTAGTAGAGAGACACAGATCGAGTGAACACTGGGTTCAGAAGGGTAGTAGAGAGACAAGGCGAACGAACACTAGATTCAGAAGGTTAGTAGAGAGACATAAAGGGGAGCGAACACTAGGTTCAGAAGGTTAGTAGAGAGACATAAGGCGAGCGAACACTGGGTTCACAAGGTTAGTAGAGAGACATAAGGCGAGCGAACACAAGGTTCAGAAGGTTAGTAGAGACAAAAGGCGAGCGAACACAAGGTTCAGAAGGTTAGTAGAGAGACATAAGGCGAGCGAACACAGGTTCAGAAGGTTAGTAGAGAGACAAAGGCGAGCGAACACAAGGTTAGAAGGTTAGTAGAGAGACATAAGGCGAGCGAACACGGGTTAAGAGGTTGTAGAGACACAAGGCGAGCGAAACAAGGTTCAGAGGTTAGTAGAGAGACATAAGGCGAGCGAACACAAGGTTCAGAAGGTTAGTAGAGAGACATAAGGCGAGCGAACACTGGGTTCAGAAGGTTAGGAGAGAGACATGAGGCGAGGCGAACACTGGGTCCCACAAGGTTCAGAAGGTTAGTAGAGAGACATAAGGCGAGCGAACACTAGGTTCAGAAGCTTAGTAGAGAGACATAAGGCGAGCGAAGACTTCCTTTAAATCACGCAAAACCTAAGATGGATTTGAAATGTAAAACTGTAAAAGCTTTTGCATATTCGCAGCACACTGAGCAATACCATCTCAGTACATGGCCCCATTCGGTGGGAATATCTGGTACGTGAGGCGAGTACGTTAAAGGGAAATTACGGTGATGTGGCCCTACACGTTTAGGTCCATAGAATGAGAGGAGTGTAGTTAGGAAGGTAGAATTACCCTTTAAAAATACATTGCAGGACAATAGTAAATGATCCGACTCTGCAGAGCGATACCCTCCACTGCAGTCATGTCTACCCTGTCCCTGCCTCGACTCAACACAACGGTTAATCTTTAACAGGTTGGACATCCCCATAGTGTTCATTTCCTCCAAATAACTTCCCAGTAACACAATATAAAACACCCGCCCGGCCCCACTAGACCAACATGGCGAGTTAATGGCAGAAGTAAAGGGGGAGCCCGGAGACTGGACAGTATATAGCCTTGGAGCTCTCGTGAGCTCTACCTCTGGGACCGAAGTGATTCCTGCCCTGCTAACACGCTATATTCTCACCCTTCTTCAACCACTCTTCCGGGGTCTGGGATCACCAACCCCTGAGTGCGTTATGTGTTTTCATTGAAGTTGCTGGGGCCTCCCAACTTGTTAAGCCTTTAAGTTTGATTAGCTCTTCACTCCTTCTGCGACCTGTCTCCCCACAGCGCTGGAGTAACTGCCAGACTCAGCTTGTCGATTGCCAAGTACGTCGTACGGACATTCACAGCGACTGACTGACGCAACCGCCGGCAGTAAGGGATAAGAGCTGCTTCTAAGTGGACGCGTGCACTTGGTTATCAGGAATAGCCCTGCACATTTGGGTAAATATCTGCATTATAATTGCTCTCCTTAGTTACACTCAACTACCATTACTGCATGTGTTCTGCTTTATCAGACAGGGTAGGAGATGCAGCACCGGTGCAGGGATAGATCTGTATAGACCAGTATAGGGATCTGTCTAACGAGAATACATGTCGCACTATTTATGATCCTCTTACAATCTTCTTATTGATAGAATTCCCAGAATCCTGTCCTGTGATAGATTCTTCTCTAGTATCACTTCAGGTCTAGGGTAAGTGCTGTGGGGGTAAAACATTTAGAGGGGAGACCACCAGGGCCAGATTTAACATTAGGCACAGTAGGCGCGTGCCTGAGGTTTGAGGGACAGCTGTCAATCTCCTCCCACCAATCAAGCCCCTTGATAGTCTATTTTCTTCTCCCCAAAAGGGAAAATGGGTGTGGTTCTTTATATAGAACTTAATGTTGTAAATACAAATATTTTATGCACTTAACCGTTTATATTGTAATCAAGTTAGATTATTAATTATGTAATAAGACTTGACTGCACTGACATTTTAAAAATTATTTATGTTTTAAAGGGAATGTCCACCACTCTAATCAAAAAAGCATATATAGTAGAATACCCCCCCCCCCAAAACCTAGAGTTCGTTTTATAGAAAACTTTTAATTGGCTCCCACACAGAGCTATTATACTTACATGCTCCTCGTCGCTCCAACGCAGCGGCTCTGCACTTCCGGGTAAGGCAGTCAGTGTTGGCCGTGACTGTGACGTCACGGCCAATCACTGACTGCCATTCCCGGAGCAGTCTCCACTGCGGCTGCTAAAGAACATAAAAAGAACACAGCAGCCGCAGTCGAGACTGAGTGAGGACCCCGGAAGCGGCAGTGGAGCGAGGAGCATGTATGTTTAATAACTCAACGTGGGAGCCGAATTAAACGTTTTTTCTAAAACGAACGCTAGGTTTTGGGGGGAATCTACAATATATGCTTTTTTGATTAGAGGGGTGGGCAGTCCCTTTAAGAGTAAAATATAACAAAAAAAGTTATACTAATAAAATATTTCCAATACAAAAATTTTGAACGAAGCTGAAGTTGGTTTCTTATTCAAAAAAGTTGGTTTCTTTTCCAGTTAGTTTCTTTATTCACAGGCTGAAGTTGGTTTCTTATTCGGATTTGAATAAGAAACTGGTGTATTGCAATAGGTAAGCATACCGCTTTGGGCCACTGAAAAATTTACTGCAGACAGTCTTGTACATACCCCTGGCACATAATTCAGTTGAGTCCAGCCTGGCCCAAATTGGTTTTGGGCATGCAAGTTGGCACCAAAGTCTGCAAAACAGGCATTTTAACCATTTGGATAAGAAACTGGTTTGTCTTGCAATAGGAAACCACTTTGGGCCACTGAAAAATCACCGCAGACACACACGTACATACCCCTAGCACATAATTTAGTTGAGTCCAACCTGGCCCAAATGTGTTTGGGCATGCAAGTTGGCACCAAAGTCTGCAAAATAGCCTTTTAGCCATTTGAATAATAAAGTGGTGTATTGCAATAGGTAAACCGCTTTGGGCCACTAAAAAATCACCGCAGACACACACGTACATACCCTAGCAAATAATTCAGGTGAGTCCAGCCTGGCCCAAATTGGTTTGGGCATGCAAGTTGGCACCAAAGTCTGCAAAACAGCCATTTGAAAAATGGCCCAAAGCGGTTTACCTATTGCAATACACCAGTTCCAAAACCAATTTGGGCCAGGCTGGACTCAATTGAATTATGTGCTAGGGGTATGTACGTGTGTGTCTGCGGTGATTTTTCAGTGGCCCAAAGTGGTTTACCTATTGCAATACACCAGTTTCTTATCCAAATGGCTAAAATGGCTGTTTTGCAGACTTTGGTGCCAACTTGCATGCCCAAAACCAATTTGGGCCAGGCTGAACTCAACTGAATTATGTGCCAGGGGTATGTACAAGTCTGTCTGCGGTGATTTTTCAGTGGCCTAAAGCGGTTTACCTATGCAATACAACAGTTTCTTATTCAAATGGCTTCTTACTTCTTAAAATGGCTGTTTTGCAGACTTTGGTGCCAACTTGCATGCCCAAAACCAATTTGGACCAGGCTGGACTCAACTGAATTATGTGCCAGGGGTATATACAAGTCTGTCTGCGGTGATTTTTCAGTGGCCCAAAGCAGTTTACCTATTGCAATACACCAGTTTCTTATTTAAATGGCTATTTTGCAGACTTTGGTGCCAACTTGCATGCCCAAAACCAATTTTGGCCAGGCTGGACTCAACTGAATTATGTGCCAGGGGTATGTACGTGTCTGTCTGCGGTGATTTTTCATTGACCCAAAGCGGTTTACCTATTGCAATACACCAGTTTCTTATTCAAATCCGAATAAGAAACCAACTTCAGCCTGTGAATAAGAAACTAAGGGGGTTATTCAATAAAAGTTCTTATCATTTAAAATGGTGCTAATTTTGCCCCAACCAATCAGATGTTAGCTTTCATATGTTACATAAGTTCTGATTGGTTGGGGCAAAATTAGCATTTTAAACGATAAGAACCTTTATTGAATCTCCCTGTAACTGAAAAAGAAACCAACTTCAGCTTCGTAGATTTTGAAGCACACCTCTGGCTCTTTGAAGTCACACCAGTGTTCTCTGGCACACCTTTTAAGAAACCCTGCACTTGATCCAAACCTAGAAAAACCTTTCAACAACAACTGCATATTTTTATAAACAAACAAACAAACCATTTGTTATGTAAGCCAGTGAAATATTTATACCAGTATAACTTACATTTTTTCTAAGTTTACACTGCATTGATTATAATCAAATCTGATTATAATAAACTTTGTAAAGTGCTTTAAATATAGACAATTACAACAATACAGCTGTGCCATGAGAATAACATGCTTTAAATAGTATGCCACGGTCTGAAAACGTTTGGGAACTGCTATGCTGCAAATTGGGTCACCTGCATACTGCTGGGACCTCACTTAATATGCATAAACAGGTTCATGGTGATTTTTAAAAAAAAAAAAGTTAAAATATATGTCAGGAAAATGTGTAGAGTGACTTGGTAAGAATGGGTTAACTAGTAGTATTGGTTCTTGAAAAGGACCAATAAACATTCCATTCCAACCTGGAACAGTCCTATTGTTTATATTACGATTAGTCAAGCATGGAACCAGGTCTCCTTTTCTAGACAATGTGGAGCCGAACCGTGCATCTGGAATTCTCTTCAGCTAGGGGTCTGGTGGGTACTAAGAGGTCATTTTAAGGACAAGTCATACATGTAAAATAATTGTATTTCGGTATTGGAATGTGTAAGACAGAAACCAATGTTACATTTGTAAATATAATAATATGCCCATTAATAGGATACCCAACATGGAGACCTTATTCCCTTGCCAAGGTGAGGTATTAATATCTGGGGAAATATGGATTACACACAGGTCATGTTTGGTATTGGAGGAATTGATAATTAATAAAGGAGAGGAACATGTGATCAATATCCCAATACAAAGTACATATCTACATTTATATGGAGTCTGCCTAAATGAGGGGGAATGAGTGCTTTTGGCTAGTCGTAAATCTGGACATTCCTGGACACTCCCACCTCATGTGGAGGGCGTAGTTCAACAAATAGTTTAAAAGTCCATGTAGTCCAAAATAATGTTGTTCATACTTGGGGACATGCTAAAAACGTGTGTATGGACCCAATGTTTCATCCTGCCCCAGGACACAGGACTTCTTCTAGTGAGTAGGGTCTGTGAATAGTTTTATCCTTTTTATTTTCTATAACTGTTGTACTTATTGTATGTCATTTTATTATAACACCATTTTATTTTGTTTTTGTATTATATGCACTGTCCACCTTTTGGAATATTAAATCTAAAATTTAATAAGTTTTGTCTTTGATGCTCTAAAAGAACTCAGTTAGCCTCTGATAAGTTTATATGTGTTTGAATGGAGTGTGCAGTGTAAATGCTAATTAACTCTGACTGCTTGTGAAGGACTGATGCTAATTAACCAGTTAGTTGCTGGAGTGAATGGTGTAGTGTTAACCATTTAGCTGCCAGGACAGGGGTGGGCATAGTCAGTGAGAGTCAAGAGTGGGTTTTTGGGGCGTCTTTAAGGCCGTAACTTAAAGTGGTGGCAGCGAATACCGATTAATTAGTCAGATCACGTGCCCAGCGAACTGGCGTTCGTGACAATATAAATGACCAAATGTTCTTGATAATTTCTGAAAACAGATCTCACCTTTGAAGTCGGCATTGCAGAGAAGTCTACGACTTGATAGGCTTTTTGCTATTTCTGATTTCTGCAGGATACCATCACACTGAATAATAAACTGCTCGGCTTTGTTAGTAGAGGGGTTATGCACAGTTCATGCTGAGTGGCTTGACTGCTTTTGCAGGGGGGTAGGAGAATGGAGGCATGTGCAACTAAAGTATCTTTTCTTTGTAACCTGCTCTGGAAAAGCTAGAAACTTGCAGAATTAACCCTTTAAAGGACAATAATTCTCACCTCAGCCCTAGTCCTCTTCTTCTCTGGGTCAGTTTTTCAGGTAAATTGGGATAAACCTGGATGTTACCCCAAAGGAATATCACCGGAAGGCCAAATTAGCAAGATAAGAGATCTTTATCTTGTTATTGCATACGCAGTGACAAGAAACACACAGCATTTTTGTACTGCAAACCCCCCTATATTGGACAGTTCATATTATAAAGGCAAAATGACATCGCAATGATACAGAAAAAATAAGTTCGCATGTCTTATCTGGCATATATCTCTTGAAGATATGTGTTTTCTGGCAGTCCGCCATGTACCATTGCCACAGAAATGCAGTCGTAGTTTACACAAGCTATACCAAATTAAATTAGAAAAATAGAAATAGTCCAAGTCCTGGGTACTCTTGGATTTTTTCACAAAAAACTTTTCTTATATCATATTAATGTTTCGGTGCTAGATTCTGCACCTTCATCAGGATACAAACATGTGCAAATGTGCCAAATTAATATATGTTCAACCATGTGCAAACCCATCTGTGCAGTGACTCCTCCCACATTAACTCTTTGTATATATCTAAAGTGCTTACACATAAAGTGCTGAACTAATAAAGTGCTATGCTTTGATAAAAATATTAAGAGACATGTCAAAGCATTTAGTATTTATGCTGACTCAAAAGTGCAAATTGCTTATCTATAAAATACAAAGTGCTATTTTACATAAATTTGTTAAAAACATATTCAATAAAAACATTTTCAAATTTGTAGCCTTACAGTTACCTTTTAGAGCTATTCTTTAAAGACAAAACTATCAGTGACAAATCAATAAGACATGGTATCTACATAACTCTTAAAAAAAAAACATTTCAATGATAACTGACTATTTAGCCCTTTTGGATATTTGTATTTATAATATTTATAAAATAAATCCACTGTGCCTCTCTGCACAGAAGATGTTTGTTCCAATCCCCTCCTCTTTTAGGGGGGGGGGTTCCTAATCAATAACCATGGCTCCAAGTACACTCACTGAATGATTCTGCAACGCTATTGGGTTTTCATCCCCTTGTAGTTTACCATTCGCCATTTTCTCTCTTGCCATTTTTATATGTGATTTATGTACTGATAGTCTCTTTTTAAAGGGCATGTCCACCCTTATTATCAACTTTTTCCCTATAATAGAATACAGTCCCCCAGCCCCAACCGCTATAAAAATAATTTAAAGTGACCAGATGTTTACTTACCTTCCCTCTCTCCTCCGACACCCGGCCCGGCCTTCTGCTTGCGAGACACTGCAAGCAGGGGGCGGGACCGGCAGCCGAGTCCGTGATTGGCTGAGAGGCAGCCAATCACGGACGCGGCTGCCGGCTTCTCAGAATACCGGGGGAGAGAGGGAAGGTAAGTAGAGTTCTGGGGACTTTCTTAAAATTATTTTTTTGCGGTTGGGGCTGGGGGAAGTTGTTCTATTATATGGGCAAGGGGTTTTATGGTAGGGGGAGGGACAGCAAAACGGGAGGGGGAGAAGGGCTGCAGTACGCATGCCAAACTTCTCCCGAAGGCCAGATAGGAGGCAGAGTCCTATATGAACTCTGCTATCCTCCTGGTGGGCCGTTTTTGGGACTTTGGGGGGGGGGACTACAGGAGAACCTTATGGAGCTGGGATGTGAGGTAAGGATTTTACTACACTACATGGTGGGGCCATTAGTGGGGCGGATTATAGTTTTGGGGGTGGACATGCCCTTTAAAGGGTAGTACAGTTTTTCCTATATAAGACAAACCGCAGGGGCATTTGATCATATAAATGCAATGGTCAGTGCTACAAATACAAGTATATCTTCCTTTTATTTTCCCCTTGTGTGGGTGGCAGAGTAAGGGTCTTTTTATTAGGTGACTACATGTGCTACAGTTAAACCCTTGTAGCACCTTTTTTTTTTTCCTTTATTTTGTTTTCTTTCCTCTTCTCTTATATACCTGTCAATAGGATCTGCATGGTCAACAAATGCCCAGTTTTTGTTCCTTTAAATACTACTTTGGGCTCTTTCCGTGTTTCTTTCATTCATTTCTGGTCACTTTTTATAATCCCTCAGTGCTTTTTAATGGTATCTCTCATTTTACACTTTTGTCACTGTATTGGTAATCAATGGTATTTTGGGTTTACATTTTCTCTGGGTTCTGTTATTATACACAAAATATGCCCTCCCAGGGCTTTCTAGCCTCCTTTTATGACCCCTATTTGTGAATTTTTTTATACATTTCATTACAATTCACCTCTCTGTCTTGTATCCAGTGCATATTCTTAGCACTCTTAAAAATTGTGATACTGGAATACCTTTTAATATTTGGGGGTGGAAGCTCAGATCTCAGTAGGCTATTTCGATCTGTAGGTTTTTTGTACAGTGTTGTTATAAGACCGTTGTTTGTCTTTTTTGCAAGCATATCCAGAAAACTACTCTCTTCAACATTTATGGTACCTCAGGGTTAAAGGTTATTTGGGACAAATTTTATTTATATATCCCCAAAAAATTTCCAAATCACTTTGTTCCCTTCCAAATCATAAATATGTCATCTATAAAGCGCCACCAGCAGAGAGGCACAGTGGATTTATTTAATATACATATATCCAAAAGGGCTAAATAGTCAGTTATCACTGAAATGTTTTTTATGAATGTTTTATATAGATACCATGTCTTATTAATTGGTTTTGTCTTTAAAGAATAGCTCTAAAGGTAACTGTATAGCTCCAAATTTAAAAATGTTTTTATTGAATATGTTTTTAAACAAATTTATGTAAAATAGCACTATGTATTTTATAAAGCAATAGCATACTAAATGCTATTGACAAGTCTCTTCATATTTTTATCAAAGCATAGCTTTAGCACTTTTAGGATTATTCAATAAAAGTTCTTATCATTTAAAATGGTGCTAATTTTACCCCAACCATCAGATATTAGCTTTCAAATGTTAAATAAGATCTGATTGGTTGGGGCAAAAGTAGCACCATTTTAAACGATAAGAACTTTTATTGAATCTCCCTGATAACGTGTAAGCAATTTAGATATATACAAGAGTTAAAAGAGGAACTGTGGTAAATTGATAGGATTGCTCTCCTGAGAGTTTTTGCAATTTTATGTAAAATGTTTATTTTACATAGTTTTGAAGATATTTACATTTTTGTGTGTCATATGGCAGCAGCATCACCAGGTCCCCTGCACTTCTGCTTCCTGCTCTGAAACCTGTCAGTCAATCTGCCCTGTGTCTCCTCCCCTTTGCAGCCCCCCTGGTCCCTCCCACTCATGGACCCCATGTCCCTCTAGTTGCAGGCCCCCCATGGCCCATTCCCTTACAGCCCCATGTGGCCCCGCCCACTTGCGGGTGGGTGGCCCCACCCACTTGCGGGTGCCGTGGTCCCGCCCCTCGCGGGTGCTGTGGGCCACTCTGACACCCCCCCCCCGTAGAGAGTGGTTGATGGCTCGTTTTAAAGGTAAACTGGCCTTTCATTTAAACTCAACTTGTTTGGAGACCACAGTTCCCCTTTAATGTGGGAGAGGTCAGTCACTGCACAGATGGGTTTGCACATGGTTGAAATTGGCACATTTGCACATGTTGTATCTTGATGAAGGTGCAGAATCTAGCACCGAAACGTTGATATGATATAACAATAAATTTTTTTTGTGAACAAATCCAAGAGTGCCCAGGACTTGGACTATTTTTATGATATATTATACTTACCTGGAGCACCTGGTAGAAAACAGAAAGAGTGCACTGGGATTCAAACAATATACTTACCAAATGAAATTATTAATCTACATAATTTCATCTATTACCATAGTTCATTAATTAAAGGGCATGTCCACCCTTAAAAATTGTTTTTAATATGATGTTCCCCCATGTCTGGCAGCCCCAACCGCATATATTTATTTTCCAAAAGCCCCCCAAACTCTTACTTACCTCCCCTCGTTCCTCCGCCGCACTGCCGGCCCTCTGCTTGCGAGAATGCAAGCAGAGGGGCGGGACCGGCAGTCGCGTCTGTGATTGGCTGAGCGGCAGCCAATCACGGACGCGGCTGCCGTCATTCAGTGCAGCGGAGGAAAGAGGAGAGGTAAGTAAGAGTTTGGGGAGCTTTGGAATATTGCTGTTGGCTGCCAGACATGGGGGAACATCATATTAAGAGGTTTTATGCATGGGGGAGGGTAGTGAACGGGGGGAGGGGGAGGGGGGGAGAAGGGCTGCAGTACGCATGGCAAATATCTACCGGAGGCAGGTAGCAGGCAGAGTCCTGCTAGCCTCCTGGTGGACAGTTTTTGGGACTTTAGGGGGGTCTACAGGAGAACCCTATGGAGCTGGATGTGAGGTAAGGATTACACTACACTACATGGTGGGGCCATTACTGGGGGGATTATAGTTTTGGGGGGGGACATGCCCTTTAATATGGTTCCCATCGTAGTTATTATTTTATAGGGTGGTATTAGGTCGTCCCCACATAGTACCTACTAAGTTGTACCCTGGTTAGCCTGTATAATTGTAACTAAGCTGTAAAAGTTTGCTTTGTGTGGCCGCCTCGCTCCACTTGGTGAGCTAACCTCCGGCCAAATGGAGGTGGAGTGGGGCATCCCACAAAAACAAAGACTAAAACTAGGGCTGAAGACCTAGCACTTTAGGTTCATTTCCTGGGTACCTTCATTGGGAGGGAATAAATATTGTTTGAAGAAAGGTACAGCCTTGTACCAAAACGTTACACTGTATGTGTACCCTGTGTATTAGGTGACTACATGTGCTACAGTTAAACCCTTGTAGCACCCTTTTTTTCCTTTATTTTGTTCTTTCCTCTTTATATACCTGTCAATAGGATCTGCATTGGTCAACAAATGCCAAGTTTTTGTTCCTTTTAAATACTACTTTGGGCTCTTTCCGTGTTTCTTTCATTCATTTCTGGTCACTTTTTTAATCCCTCAGTGCTTTTTAATGGTATCTCTCATTTTTACACTTTTGTCACTGTATTGTGTAATCAATGGTATTTTGGGTTTACATTTTCTCTGGGTTCTGTTATTATACACAAAAATGCCCTCTCCAGGGCTTATCTAGAACGTCCTTTTATGACCCTATTTGTGAATTTTTTATACATTTCATTACAATCACCTCTCTGTCTTGTATCTCAGTGCATATTCTTAGCACTCTTAAAAATTGTGATACTGGTACCTTTTAATAATTTTGGGGGGGTGGAAGCTCCTAGTTCAGTGCTTTTCGATCTGTAGGTTTTTGTTACAGTGTTGTTATAAAGACCGTTGTTTGTCTTTTTTGGGTTCAGGCCACCGTGTGTGCGTCTGTCGTGGGGGGTGGGTTGTTCTCTGTTATACTTATCTGAAGTTGGGTGGGGCTGCTGTGTGGTGTGTCCAATCTGCTGGTGTGACGGTAGGGCGTCGGGGTGGGGGTTGGGGGGGTTTGTCTGTTGGTCTATGTTGGGTTGTTGTGGGGGGGGTGGGTGAAGGAAGGGTGTGGTATTGGGGTGGTTGTGTGTGGGGGAGTGTCGTGGGAGTGTGGGGGGGGTGTTTTTGTGTGGGGCGAGTTATATATCCCCAAAAATTTCCAAATCATCCGGGGGTTCCCTTCCAAAGCATAAAGAGGTCATCTATAAATGTTGTGTCGTCTCGGCAGCGGGGGCGTGGGGTTGGGGGGGGGTGGGGGGGGTGTCTGTGCAGAGACTGTGGCACAGGGGATTGATTGAAAATGAAATAACCCTATATCCAAAGGGCTAAATAGTCAGGGTAGCACGTTTTGTTGGAATGTGTGTGATGATAGGAGTTTTGATAGAGAGACCAAGGTGGGGCCGGTATGAAGGGGGGGGGGCTGGAAAGAAGAGCTCTAAAAGGGGGACGGAGAGCGCTTGGTGTGGGGGTGGTGAGGAAAAAAGAGGGGGGGGGGAGGGGAAGAGGGGGGAGGGAAACAAAGGGTTGGTTTGTCTGTGTTGGGTTTGTTGTGTGTGTTGGGTTGGCTCGCGCCGAGGAGGAGGGGGGGAGGGAAACAAGCGCGAGGGGGACCACTGAATGGGGGGGGAGCAAAAAGAAAGGGGGGCAGAAGGGCGGGAAGCACAGGTGGGGTATCTGAGCGGGGAGGAAAGAAAGGGGGTGCAAGAAAAGGGGGCGGGGAAGAGGAAAAGAAGGGGCCGAGAGAGAAAACGGGGGCGGAGGCGGGAGAGGCCAGGGCCAGGGGAAGGAGGAGCACGGGGGCAAGGAGAGGGGAAGGGAAGGCAGGGAAGGGGGGGGGGGGGGAAAAGGGGGCAAAAGAAGGACGGAAGCCAAAAGGGGAGGAAGGGGGAGAAAAACGGGGAGAAAAAACGGGGAGGGGGGGGGGGGAAGGGGAGGAGAAAAAAAAAAAGCAGAACAGAGGGGGGGGGGGCTCGAAAGAGAAAGGGAAGAAGGGGGGGGGGAGAGGCAAAAGGAAAGGGAGGGAACGGGTTGGAAAGGGAGAGGAAGGGGGCGGCAGGCCCGGAGAGGGGGGAGGGGTGGAGGGTGGGGGCAAGGGGGGATAGGAAAACAAAGTAAGGGGGGTAGGGAGGGGAGCGGAAGGGGGTGGGGGAAGGAGGAACAGGTGTGGGGGAGGAGCGAGGGAGGGCAGCAGCAGCCACCGAGGGGGCCCCCGGCACGGAGGGGTGCCGGGGGGGGGGGGGGGGGGGGGCGGGGGGCCGGGGGGGGGGGGGTGGCCGGGGACCGGGCGCTGGGAGACCGGGGGGCCAGGGTCCAAGCGTGCGCCGGGGGGGGTCGGCGGGGTCGGGCGCCTGGGGGTTGGGCAGCCCCCCGGGGTCCCGGGGTGGGGCCCACTCAGAGCGTCGCGCAGGGCCCGGCTGAAGGTTGCGGGCATGCGCGCGGCAGACAGGCTGACCCAGCCCGTACAGGCGTCTGTCATAGGCCGCCCCGCCGGGCGGGGGCGGGGCCCCACCCACTCTGGGGGCCGCTTGGGTCGCGCGGCCGGCGCCCCAGCATAGTGACGCTGCGGGCGGGGGGGATACGAAGGGTGGGAGGAACCCGGGGAGTGAGGCCGGTGATAATTAACTAAGCGGAAAGAGGTTGCGTGGTGGGCCCCGCCCCCCACTGTGGTAGCTAACCTCCCGCCAGATGGGGGGGTGGAGTGGGGGGGTCTGGCCACACAAAACGGGAGGGAAGACTAAAACTAGGCCTGAAGACCTAGGGCGAGGCTTGGTCATGGGGGGTGGTGCCGGGTACCGAGGGGAATTCATTGGTGTGTGATAAAGATTGTTTGAAGAAGGTACCGCCGGGGGGGTGTGTGTACCAAAACGTTACACTGTATTTTTACGCTGTGTATGAAGCTTTAATGTAGGCCGGGGGGGTGTGAGTGGGTTCACTTAGTACGGGGGATGGTGTCGAGGATGTGTCGTTCGTGTGATTTGCGGGGGTGTGTGGGACGGATGGACACGGTGGGTGGGACCGGGGTGTGGGGTGGGCTCGGATGGTACGCTCGGGCGGGAATGGTGCACGGTGGCAGCATTTGAGCTAGAGGGGGGCAGGGGGGGGCCGTTGGTGTGTGTGGTGTCGGAAGGGGTGCGCGGCCGGGCCTGTCCTGTCGCGGGGGGGGTGGTTGTTGTGGGGGTGTGGGTGTTGCGGCGGGGTGAATGCGGGTATTGTCCCTTTTAAAGCCATGTCTACCCCACATGAAAAATTCATACTAATGGACACTAGCAATTTTGGGGGGGGGGGGGTGGGGGGGGTGGTTAGTGAGTCGAGTGTGAGTCTTGGACTACGTATAAAAAAGATAGTATCAGGTGCACGGAGCGAACTGAGTATAGGCCGATGACCGGATATGTGTTGAGCCCGGAGAAGAAAGGGTAAATGTACCACAAAGTTACCACTTCTGATTCGTTTTAAACGGATGGCCCGGGTTAAATGAGAGTGGAACAGGAAGGCCCAGACAGTAGGTCATACAGAATAGCCAAATCGAGTATCTATTAACTGGGACACGTCAGACGGAACTACGTCCGAAGTAGTAATTTGCTAATAATGACCTTTTTTGGGGTGAGGTGTGGAATCGGTAACGCGTCAGGCTGAGGATGTCCGTGTTGGGTCTATGTGTTGGTGTGGGTGCTGTTGTGCGGGGGGAGGTAAGGCAAAATGAGACGTGTGGAGTAACAACGAAATATTTTCTCTTCTAGATATTGTTTCAAGGTGAAATGCCTATTTAAGTTATAACACGCATGAATTACACGTTTCGGTCAGTTGCGGTGTGTATTTGTAATTATCGCAGTACCGGACCGGGGATGTGGGTGGGTTGGGGGGGTGGTCATTTTTACACAAAGCGCGGGTCCCCGGCCATGACAGTATGATACCCTTGCATACAGCCTTGAAATTGTCGTGAGGGGCGTCCGCCACCCCTCGTTCTACTGATTGCCGGGCTGACATCACTACGGGTCTTGCCGGGCAGGTGACGGCGTGTGCTGTGTGGGGGGGTAGGTGGCGGGGGGGCGGCCCATAGTGACAGGAACAAGTGGAGCGGTGGCATGTGCTTCAAAGTAGCTGATTCTATTAATAAACCGAGGTCAAGAAGCTCGTGTTTATACCTCCGGAGTATATTTGGTATGTCCATGGAGCAAAAATCTGAATATATCAACTGTGGCCTTAAAGGACAAACACGGTGCCTATAGACCCCGCCTCTCTCTCCATTTGAAAGTACCCTCGTTGGCTGTAAAACCGCTTGTCCTCACCCCTGGGTTGAAGCTTAACTCCAGCTCCTACCTCTTAAGTTAAGTGCACTGTAAAAAATCCCAGTCTTTTTCATTTGGAATCTGCAGCTAAACATAAACGTTGCCATTTTTTTTTTTTCCTATGTCCCTCGCAAGCTTAGCTTTTTGTGCCTGAAATTTGCTGACATGCTTGTACTGGTTTGCTGAATGTTTAAGCTCCGCCCTTCTGAGATTTCCCTCTGCTTTGCTTTCTCACTTGCTTGAGCCTCCAACATTAATGCCTGTGAGTTCCCGTGCACTCGCTCGCTTAGCTTCAAATGGTAATGCCTTGTGAGTCTATTTCTGTGCACGTGTGTGTGCACGGAACCACGGCATTCTGTTTGAGGCTCAAGCAGGGAAAGCCGAGAAATCATGAGGGTGGAGCTTACATTCAGCAAACAAGGTTACAAGATGGGTCAGCAACGTGGTTCACGCACAAAGCTCGGCTCTGAGGCATAGGGTAAAAAAATATGGCAACAGTAGTTTAAAGCTGCAGTTTTCCAAATGAAACATAACTTGATTTTACGTGCACTTATCCTTTACACTTGCCAAGCCAACACTCTTTTCCCATCTCCCACTCCCCAGCCCAGGGCAAACCAAAAGAAAGACACACTTCTTAACACGTATCTCCCATGGGTCAGAATTTGGCCGAAGAAAAGTGTTGAAGAGCGTGCGCATTGCAATTTAGAGATAAGTAACTCCACACTGGGTCAATTCAATAGATTAGGAAGAGGATTGGGGCTAAGGTGAGTATAGTTGTCCATTAAAAGTTATTGGTCTACCTCTCATGGTCCAAGGACCACAGTGACAATAATTGTAAAATTAAACAGATCTGCGCTTATGTACAGCCTTGTACCAAAACGTTACACTGTATGTGTACCCTGTGTATTAGGTGACTACATGTGCTACAGTTAAACCCTTGTAGCACCCTTTACTAATAACAGGGTACACTACAGGTAACGTTTTGGTACAAGGCTGTACCTTCTTCAAACAATATATTCCCTCCCAATGAAGGTACCCAGGAAAAGAACCTAAAGTGCTAGGTCTTCAGCCTAGTTTTAGTCTTTGTTTTGTGTGGATGCCCCACTCCACCTCCATTTGGCCGGAGGTTAGCTCACCAAGTGGAGCGAGGCGGCACACAAAGCAAACTTTTACAGCTTAGTTACAATTATACAGGCTAACCCAGGGTACAACTTAGTAGGTACTATGTGGGGACGACCTAATACCACTATAATAATACATAACTACGATGGGAACCATATTAAAGGGCATGTCCACCCCCAAAACTATAATCCCCCCCAGTAATGGCCCCACCATGTAGTGTAGTGTAATCCTTACCTCACATCCCAGCTCCATAGGGTTCTCCTGTAGACCCCCCTAAAGTCCCAAAAACTGTCCACCAGGAGGCTAGCAGGACTCTGCCTGCTACTTGCTCCTCGGTAGATATTTGCCATGCGTACTGCAGCCCTTCTCCCCCCCCCTCCCCTCCCTCTCCCGTTCTACTATCCCTCCCCCTAGCATAAAACCTCCTTAATATGATGTTCCCCATGTCTGGCAGCCCCAACAGCATATTTTTATTTTCCAAAAGCTCCCCAAACTCTTACTTACCTCTCCTCTTTCCTCCGCTGCACTGAATGACCGGCCGCGTCCGTGATTGGCTGCCGCTCAGCCAATCACAGACGCGACTGCCGGTCCCGCCCCTCTGCTTGCATTCTCGCAAGCAGAGGGCCGGCAGTGCGGCGGAGGAACGAGGGGAGGTAAGTAAGAGTTTGGGGGGCTTTTGGAAAATAAAATATATGCGGTTGGGGCTGCCAGACATGGGGGAACATCATATTAAAAACAATTTTTAAGGGTGGACATGCCCTTTAATTAATGAACTATGGTAATAGATGAAATTATGTAGATTAATAATTTCATTTGGTAAGTATATGTTTGAATCCCAGTGCACTCTTTCCTGTTTTCTACCAGGTGCCTCCAGGTAAGTATAATATATCATAAAAATAGTCCAAGTCCTGGGCACTCTTGGATTTGTTCACAAAAAAACTTTATTGTTATATCATATCAACGTTTCGGTGCTAGATTCTGCACCTTCATCAAGATACAAACATGTGCAAATGTGCCAAATTTCAACCATGTGCAAACCCATCTGTGCAGTGACTGACCTCTCCCACATTAAAGGGGAACTGTGGTCTCCAAACAAGTTGAGTTTAAATGAAAGGCCAGTTTCCTACCTTTAAAACGAGCCATCAACCACCTCTCTACGGGGGGGGGGGTGTCAGAGTGGCCCACAGCACCCGCGAGCGGGCGGGACCACGGCACCCGCAAGTGGGTGGGGCCACAGCACCCGCAAGTGGGCGGGGCCACATGGGGCTGTAAGGAATGGGCCATGGGGGCCTGCAACTAGAGGGCCATGGGGTCCATGTGGGAGGGACCAGGGGGGCTGCAAAGGGGAGGAGACACAGGGCAGATTGACTGACAGTTTCAGAGCAGGAAGCAGGAAGTGCAGGGGACCTGGTGAGATGCTGCCATATGACACACAAAAATGTAAATATCTTCAAAACTATGTAAAATAAACATTTTACATAAAATTGAAAAACTCTCAGGAGAGCAATTCCTATCAATTTACCACAGTTCCTCTTTAACTCTTTGTATATATCTAAATTGCTTACACGTTATCAGGGAGATTCAATAAAAGTTCTTATCGTTTAAAATGGTGCTACTTTTGCCCCAACCAATCAGATCTTATTTAACATTTGAAAGCTAATATCTGATTGGTTGGGGTAAAATTAGCACCATTTTAAATGATAAGAACTTTTATTGAATAATCCTAAAGTGCTAAAGCTATGCTTTGATAAAAATATGAAGAGACTTGTCAATAGCATTTAGTATGCTATTGCTTATTTATAAAATACATAGTGCTATTTTACATAAATTTGTTAAAAAATATTCAATAAAAACATTTTAATTTGGAGCTATACAGTTACCTTTTAGAGCTATTCTTTAAAGACAAAACCAATTAATAAGACATGGTATCTATATAAAACTCATATCATAAAAACATTTCAGTGATAACTGACTATTTAGCCCTTTTGGATATATTGTATTCATAAATAAATCCACTGTGCCTCTCTGCTGGTGGCGCTTTATAGAGACATATTTATGATTTGGAAGGGAACAAAGGATGATTTGGAAATTTTTTGGGGATATATAAATAAAATTTGTCCCAAAATAACCTTAACCCTGAGGTACATAATGTTGAAGAGATAGTTTTCTGGATATGCTTGCAAAAAAGACAAACAACGGTCTTATAACAACACTGTACAAAAAACCTACAGATCGAAATGCCTACTGAGATCTGAGCTTCCACCCCCCAAAATTATTAAAAGGTATTCCAGTATCACAATTTTTAAGAGTGCTAAGAATATGCACTGAGATACAAGACAGAGAGGTGAATTGTAATGAAATGTATAAAAATTCACAAATAGGGGTCATAAAAAGGAGGTTCTAGATAAAGCCCTGGAGAGGGCTATTTTGTGTATAATAACAGAACCCAGAGAAAATGTAAACCCAAATACCATTGATTACACAATACAGTGACAAAAGTGTAAAAATGAGAGATACCATTAAAAAGCACTGAGGGATTATAAAAAGTGACCAGAAATGAATGAAAGAAACACGGAAAGAGCCCAAAGTAGTATTTAAAAGGAACAAAAACTTGGGCATTTGTTGACCAATGCAGATCCTATTGACAGGTATATAAAGGGAAAGAACAAATAAAGGAAAAAAAGGGTGCTACAAGGGTTAACTGTAGCACATGTAGTCACCTAATAAAAAGACCCTTACTCTGCCACCACACAAGGGAAAATAAAAGGAAGATTAACTTGTATTTGTAGCACTGACCATTGCATTTATATGATCAAATGCCCCTGCGGTTTGTCTTATATAGGAAAAACTGTACTACCCTTTAAAGGCATGTCACCCCCAAAACTATAATCCGCCCCACTAATGGCCCCACCATGTAGTGTAGTAAAATCCTTACCTCACATCCCAGCTCCATAAGGTTCTCCTGTAGTCCCCCCCCCCAAAGTCCCAAAACGGCCACCAGGAGGATAGCAGAGTTCATATAGGACTCTGCCTCCTATCTGGCCTTGTGGAGAAGTTTGGCATGCGTACTGCAGCCCTTCTCTCCCCCCCGTTTTGCTGTCCCTCCCCCTACCATAAAACCCCTTGCCCATATAATAGAACAACTTCCCCCAGCCCCAACCGCAAAAAATAATTTTAAGAAAGTCCCCAGAACTCTACTTACCTTCCCTCTCTCCCCCGGTATTCTGAGAAGCCGGCAGCCGCGTCCGTGATTGGCTGCCTCTCAGCCAATCACGGACTCGGCTGCCGGTCCCGCCCCCTGCTTGCAGTGTCTCGCAAGCAGAAGGCGGGCCGGGTGTCGGAGGAGAGAGGGAAGGTAAGTAAACATCTGGTCACTTTAAATTATTTTATAGCGGTTGGGGCTGGGGGACTGTATTCTATTATAGGGAAAAAGTTGATAATAAGGGTGGACATGCCTTTAAAAAGAGACTATCAGTAAATAAATCACATATAAAAATGGCAAGAGAGAAAATGGCGAATGGTAAACTACAAGGGGATGAAAACCCAATAGCGTTGCAGAATCATTCAGTGAGTGTACTTGGAGCCATGGTTATTGATTAGGAACCCCCCCCCTAAAAGAGGAGGGGATTGGAACAACATCTTTGGCAGAGAGGCACAGGGATTTATTTTATATAATATTATAAATACAAATATCCAAAAGGGCTAAATAGTCAGTTATCATTGAAATGTTTTTTTTTTAAGAGTTATGTAGATACATGTCTTATTGATTTGTCACTGATAGTTTTGTCTTTAAAGAATAGCTCTAAAAGGTAACTGAAGGCTACAAATTTGAAAATGTTTTTATTGAATATGTTTTTAACAAATTTATGTAAAATAGCATTTGTATTTTATAGATAAGCAATTTGCACTTTTGAGTCAGCATAAATACTAAATGCTTTGACCATGTCTCTTAATATTTTATCAAAGCATAGCACTATTAGTTCAGCACTTTATTGTAAGCACTTTAGATATATACAAAGAGTTAATGTGGGAGGAGTCACTGCACAGATGGGTTTGCACATGGTTGAACATATATTAATTGGCACATTTGCACATGTTTGTATCCTGATGAAGGTGCAGAATCTAGCACCGAAACATTAATATGATATAAGAAAGTTTTTTGTGAAAAAATCCAAGAGTACCCAGGACTTGGACTATTTCTATTTTCTAATTTAATTTGGTATAGCTTGTGTAAACTACGACTGCATTTCTGTGGCAATGGTACATGGCGGACTGCCAGAAAACACATATCTTCAAGAGATATATGCCAGATAAGACATGCGAACTTATTTTTCTGTATCATTGCGATGTCATTTTGCCTTTATAATATGAACTGTCCAATATAGGGGGGTTTGCAGTACAAAAATGCTGTGTGTTTCTTGTCACTGCGTATGCAATAACAAGATAAAGATCTCTTATCTTGCTAATTTGGCCTTCCGGTGATATTCCTTTGGGGTAACATCCAGGTTTATCCCAATTTACCTGAAAAACTGACCCAGAGAAGAAGAGGACTAGGGCTGAGGTGAGATTATTGTCCTTTAAAGGGTAATTCTGCAAGTTTCTAGCTTTTCCAGAGCAGGTTACAAAGAAAAGATACTTAGTTGCACATGCCTCCATTCTCCTACCCCCCTGCAAAAGCAGTCAAGCCACTCAGCATGAACTGTGCATAACCCCTCTACTAACAAAGCCGAGCAGTTTATTATTCAGTGTGATGGTATCCTGCAGAAATCAGAAATAGCAAAAAGCCTATCAAGTCGTAGACTTCTCTGCAATGCGACTTCAAAGGTGAGATCTGTTTTCAGAAATTATCAAGAACATTTGGTCATTTATATTGTCACGAACGCCAGTTCGCTGGGCACGTGATCTGACTAATTAATCGGTATTCGCTGCACCACTTAAGTATACGCCTTAAAGACGCCCCCAAAAACCCACTCTTGACTCTCATCACTGTATTGCCACACCCCTGTCCTGGCAGCTAATGGTTAACATACACCATTCACTCCAGCAACTAATGGTTAATTAGCATCAGTCCTTCAAAGCAGTCGAGTTAATTAGCATTTACACTGCACACTCCATTCAACACATAAAACTTATCAGAGGCTAACTGAGTTCTCTTTAGAGCATCAAAGACAAACTTATTAATTTTAGATTTATATTCCAAAGGTGGACAGTGCATATAATACAAAAACAAAATAAATGGTGTTATAATAAAATGACATACAATAAGTACAACAGTTTATGAAAATAAAAGGATAAAACTATTCACAGACCCTACTCACTAGAAAGAAGTCCTGTGTCCTGGGGCAGGATGAACAATTGGGTCCATACACACGTTTTTTAGCATGTCCCCAAGTATGAACAACATTATTTTGGACTACATGGACTTTTAAACTATTTGTTGAACTACGCCCTCCACATGAGGTGGGAGTGTCCAGGAATGTCCAGATTTACGACTAGCCAAAAGCACTCATTCCCCCTCATTTAGGCAGACTCCATATAAATGTAGATATGTACTTTGTATTGGGATATTGATCACATGTTCCTCTCCTTTATTAATTATCAATTCCTCCATACCAAACATGACCTGTGTGTAATCCATATTTCCCCAGATATTAATACCTCACCTTGGCAAGGGAATAAGGTCTCCATGTTGGGTATCCTATTAATGGGCATATTATTATATTTACAAAGTAACATTGGTTTCTGTCTTACACATTCCAATACCGAATACAATTATTTTACATGTATGACTTGTCCTTAAAATGACCTCTTAGTACCCACCAGACCCCTAGCTGAAGAAATTCCAGATGCACGGTTCGGCTCCACATTGTCTAGAAAAGGAGACCTGGTTCCATGCTTGACTAATCGTAATATAAACAATAGGACTGTTCCAGGTTGGAATGGAATGTTTATTGGTCCTTTTCAAGAACCAATACTACATAGTTAACCCATTCTTACCAAGTCACTCTACACATTTTCCTGACATATATTTTAACTTTTTTTTTTTAAAAATCACCATGAACCTTTTATGCATATTAAGTGAGGTCCCAGCAGTATGCAGGTGACCCAATTTGCAGCATAGCAGTTCCCAAACGTTTTCAGACCGTGGCATACTATTAAGCATGTTATTCTCATGGCACAGCTGTATGTTGTTGTAATTGTCTATATTTAAAGCACTTTACAAAGTTTATTTAATCAGATTGATATATCAATGCAGTGTAACTTAGAAAAAATGTAAGTTTATACTGGTATAAATATTTCACTGGTCATAACAAATGGTTTGTGTTGTTGATAAAATATGCAGTTGTTGTTTGAAAGGTGGTTTTTCTAGGTTTGTTTGATCAGTGCAGGGTCTGTTTCTTAAAAGGGTGTCGCAGAGAACACTGGTGTTGACTTCAAAGAGCCGAGGGGTGCTTCAAAATCTACGAAGTGAAGTTGGTCTTTTTTTCAGTTACAGGGAGATTCATAAAGGTTCTTATCGTTTAAAATGCTAATTTTGCCCCAACCATCACTAGAATATGTAACAATGAGCTAACATCTGATTGGTTGGGCACAAATTAGCACTCATTTAAATGATAAGAAACTTTTTGAATAACCCCCTTAGTTTCTTATTCACAGGCTGAAGTTGGTTTCTTATCGGATTTGAATAAGAAACTGGTGTATTGCAATAGGTAAACCGCTTTGGGTCAATGAAAAATCACCGCAGACAGACACGTACATACCCCTGGCACATAATTCAGTTGAGTCCAGCCTGGCCAAAATTGGTTTTGGGCATGCAGTTGGCACCAAAGTCTGCAAAAAGCCATAATAAGAAACTGGTTGTATTGCAATAGGTAAACCGCTTTGGGCCACTGAAAAATCACCGCAGACAGACTTTATATACCCCTGGCACATAATTCAGTTGAGTCAGCCTGGTCCAAATTGGTTTTGGGCATGCAAGTTGGCACCAAAGTCTGCAAAACAGCCATTTTAGCCATTTGAATAAGAAACTGGTGTATTGCAATAGGTAAACCGCTTTAGGCCACTGAAAAATCAACCGCAGACAGACTTGTTATACCTGGCACATAATTCAGTTGAGTTCAGCCTGGCCCAAATTGGTTTTGGGCATGCAAGTTGGCACCAAAGTCTGAAAACGCCATTTTATCCATTTGGATAAGAAACTGGTGTATGCAATAGGTAAACCACTTTGGGCCACTGAAAAATCACCGCAGACACACACGTACATACCCTAGCACATAATTCAATTGGTACCAGCCTGGCCCAAATTGGTTGGGAACTGGTGTATTGCAATAGGTAAACCGCTTGGGGCCATTATTCAAATGGCTGTTTTGCAGACTTTGGTGCCAACTTGCATGCCCAAAACCAATTTGGGCCAGGCTGGACTCAATATGATTATTTGCTAGGGGTATGACGTGTGTGTCTGCGTGGTGATTTTTTAGTGGCCCAAAGCGGTTTACCTATTGCAATTACACCACTTTAATATTCAAATGGCTAACAATGGCTTTATGTTGGTACATACTGTTTTCGTTGAACACCAATCACTTGCAGCTGGCCCAATACCCCCCACAATTTGGTGCCCCACAGGTTTGTGTACACGTCTACACTTGTAAATTTTGCATTCGCTTATGTGTGGTCCCTATTTGTCAGTTGTGCTGCTGCTGCGGTGATTTTTAACACGTCGGCCCACAGTGGCTCCCTTACTCTATCCTTGCAATTACCATCCAAGTTTTTGTGTTATCCAATATGGTTTCAAATGCATGGTGTGGGCGACTTTGGCTGTCCACTATCTCTGGCAATGTTCCACCAAATACACACACAATTGGGCTCAGGCTTGGACCCACAACTGAAGGATGTTCCGCGCCTAGGTGTAGGTCAAAGATGTCGCAGTGATATTTTTTAAGTGGCCTCACAAATGCCTGGTTTTCTACTGCTGTACCCTATTGCCACACTTAACATCCAGTTGATTTGCAAATCAGACATAAGTAACCACACCACCAATCTTTCATGCTTTCCGTGAATATAAGAAACTAACGAGTGCAAACCGCGACCACCACCACATTTTTGTTGAAATAAGAAACACCACACCCTCCCTCATGTTTAGTTTCAAAAAATTGTGGGATTGGCATACGTTCTTATCTAGCCCTTCCTTTTTCCCTCCCCCTTCCCCGCCTATTCCCCCTCTTTTCTTCCTTCTTTCATTTTTTAGAACTTGCTTTGCTACCTGTCACTTTATCTTTGTAAAGGGACTGTTTCGCCCACGTCTCTTATATGTCAAAACACGTCCCTTCTTTCTCCCAATATTGTAGATTCCCCCCACCACAACCTATGCTGCTTCGTTTATGTTTAGAACCACTATTACCGTTTATTCGGCCTCCATCAACCGGTTTGATGTTATCGCATCAATACACCCCCCTTTACTGAGCACTCGTAGTGACCAACTGGCCGCATTACTGCGTCCCTTTTTTTTTCCTCCCCCTACCCCTCCTCTACGGGCCCCCTGGTTAATCACCTCAGTCTCGATGCCGTGTTCTTGCGTGTTCTTTTTCTGTTCTTCATGCCCAGCCGCACTGGATGACTGATCCTGGGTAATGGGCAGGCATGTTACGGGCGCCAGTGCAAGTCATCAGTCACCACGAGCAACACCTGACGCCCTTACACGGACCGGAAGCCAGCCGCTGCGGTCTTCTTTGGATGTGACGTTCTTTTTTTTCGCGACCCCCCTCCCTTCCCGTGTTGAGCGACGAGTGTACCGACATGTACTCATGTAAGTAAATTAGCTCTTTGAGGGCAGCCCAATTAAAAAGTGTTTTCGATTTCCAAAACGAAAACTCTATGTGTCCTTGTGTTGGGGGGGCGGGTATTCCTACTCTGTATACGCTTTTTTTTGTATTCCAGCCCACCGCGGCGTGGGTACCCATTCCTTTTAATATTTCACATAACATCATTTTTAACACACCGCGTCACGCCCCCTGCAGTCAAGTTCCCTTATTACATAATAATAATGTACCCCCCCCCCCCCCCCTTGATTACAAATAGATAAACGGTTAAGGCACTCAAAATCTTCTGCGTAGCTTTTACCAACATTTTATATGTTCCCTTTCCTGTATATGAAAGACACCACCACCTCATTTTCCCTTTTGAGGGAGAATTGAACCTAGTACTAGAAGGGGCTTCGTATGTTTGGCTTTGGTCGAGGAGATTTGATATGCCGTTGTTATCACCCTCTTATAACACCTAAGGCACACTGCCTGGCTTCCCTCCCCTCTTCCTCCTCCTCCTTCTCTTTTCATCTACCTGAGGTTCTCCGTAATGTTAAATAGGGACTGCGTGGTCTCACCCTATCAACATGTCATTTACCCCCAACAGCACTTGCACCCTGTAGACTGAATGTGATACTAGTGTGTAAGATCGATTCAAAGCCGACCCTCATATGTGATTTCGGTGCGCCCTTTTCTCTTTCCCTCTTTTTTTTTTCCCTCCACTTTTTTGATATTCTATCACTAAGAAAGATTGTTAAGAGGATCATGTTATACATAGTTGCGACAGTATTCTCGGTGTAGTATTATCAGATTCACACTATACTTCTCTAACAGATTTTCTAGTCCCCCGTCATCACAGGTGTCTGCCCTCTCCTTTTTTACACAGCCACTGCTATGATAAAGCGAGAACACATGCAAGTAATGGTAGTTGTGAGTGTAACTAAGGAGAGCAATATATATGCAGATTTTACCCAAATGTGCAGGGCTATTCCTGATAACCAAGTGCACGCGTCCACTTAGAAGCAGCTCTTATCCCTTACTGCCGGCGGTTGCGTCAGTCAGTCGCTGTGAATGTCCGTACGACGTACTTGGCAATCGACAAGCTGAGTTGGCAGTTACTCCAGCGCGTGTGGGGAGACAGGTCGCAGAAGAGTGAAGAGCTAATCAAACTTAAAGGCTAACAAGTTGGGAGCCCCAGCAACTTCCATGAAAAACACATAACGCACTCAGGGGTTGGTGATCCCAGACCCCGGAAGAGTGGTTGAAGAAGGGTGAGAAAATAGCGTGTTGCAGGGCAGGAATCACTTCGGTCCCAGAGGTAGAGCTCACGAGAGCTCAAGCCACAGCTATACTGTCCAGTCTCCGGGCTCCCCCTTTACTTCTGCCATTAACTCGCCATGTTGGTCTAGGGGGCCGGGCGGGTGTTTTTAGATTTTGGTACTGGGAAGTTATTTGGAGGAAATGAACACTATGGGGATGTCCAACTGTTAAAGATAACCGTTGTGTTGAGTCGAGGCAGGGACAGGGTAGACATGACTGCAGTGGAGGGTATCGCTCTGCAGAGTCGGATCATTTACTATTGTCCTGCAAGTATTTTTAAAGGGTAATTCTACCTTCCAACTACACTCCTCTCATATGGACTAAACGTGTAGGGCCACATCACCGTAATTTCCCTTTAACGTACTCGCCCACGTACCAGATATCCCACCGAATGGGGACCATGTACTGAGATGGTATTGCTCAGTGTGCTGAGATATGCAAAAGCTTTTACAGTTTTACATTTCAAATCATTTAGGTTTGCGCTGAGTATTTAAAGGAAGTTTCGCTAGCCTTATGTCTCTCTACAAGCTTCTGAACCTAGTGTTCGCTCGCCTTATGTCTCTATTACTAACCTTCTGAATCTAGTGTTCGTTCGCTTGTGTCTCTCTACTAACCTTCTGAACCAGTGTTCGCTCGCCCTCATGTCTCTTACTAACCTTCTGAACCCAGTGTTCGCTCGCCTTATGTCTCTCTACTAACCTTCTGAACCTTGTGTTCGCTCGCCTATGTCTCTCTTACAACCTTGAACCTTGTGTTCGCATCGCCTTGTGTCTCTACTAACCTTCTGAACCCAGTGTGAGCTCGCTTATGTCTCTCTACTAACCTTCTGAACCTTGTGTTCATCGCCTTATGTTCTCTAATAACCTCGAAACCTTGTGTTCGCTCGCCTTATGTCTCTCTACTAACCTTCTGAACCTTGTGTTCGCTCGCCCTTTTGTCTCTACTAACCTTCTGAACCTTGTGTTCGCTCGCCTTAGTCTCTCTATAACCTTGGAACCCGTGTTCGCTCGCCTAGTCTCTCTACTAACCTTCTGAACCTAGTGTTCGCTCCCCTTATGTCTCTCTTACTAACCTTCTGAATCTAGTGTTCGTTCGCCTTGTCTCTCTACTAACCTTCTGAACCCAGTGTTCACTCGACTGTGTCTCTCTACAACCTTCTGACCCAGTGTTCGCTCGCCTTATGTCTCTCTACAACCTCTGAACCTTGTGTTCGCTCGCCTTAGGTCTCTCTACAACCTTCTGAACCTGGTGTTCGTTCGCCTATGTCTCTCTACTGACCTCTGAACCCAGTGTACGCTCACCTTATGTCTCTCTACGACCTTTGAACCTAGTGTTCGCTCGCCTAGTATCTCTACTAACCTTCTGAACCTAGTGTTCGCTCGCCTTATGTCTCTTACTAACCTTCTGAACCTAGTGTTCGGTCGCCTTTAGTCTCTCTATACCTTCTGAACATGTGTTCGTCGCCTTGTGTCTCTACTACCTTCTGAACTTGTGTCGCTGCCTTTGTCTCTCTACTAACCTTCTGAACCTTGTGTTCGCTGCCATGTCTCTCTACTAACCATCTCGGAACCTGTGTTCGCTCGCCTATGTCTCTCTACTAAACCTTCTGAACCTTGTGTTCGCTCGCCTTATGTCTCTCTACTAACCTTTGGAACCTTGTGTGCGCTCGCCTTGTGTCTCTCTACTAACCTTCTGAACCTTGTGTTCGCTCGCCTTAGGTCTCTCTTACTAACCATTCTGAACCTTGTGTTCGCTCGCCTTTGTCTCTACTAACCTTCTGAACCTAGTGTTCGCTCGCCTTATGTCTCTTACTAACTTGTGAACCCAGTGTTCGCTCGCCTTATGTTCTCTACTAACCTTCTTGAACCCAGTGTTCGCTCCCCCTATGTTCTTCTACTAACCTTTGAACGCAGTGTTCGCTCGCCTTATATCTCTACTAACCTTCTGAACCGTAGTGTTCGCTCTCTTATGTCTTCTACAACCTTCGAAACTAGTGTTCGATCGCCTTATGTTCTCTACTAACCTTCTGAACCTAGTGTTCGCTCGCCTTATGTCTCTCTACTAAACCTTCTGAACCCAGTGTCGCTCGCCTTATGTCTTTTTAAATGTGATTTGATCACAGTTTAACTTCAACATATAGGAAAGAGTCTCATCCTTGGTGTTAGTGAGATTCTTTAGCTGTCAGTGCTTGACTGGGGTAGTAAACAAAATGCGGGGATTAATCTGTCCGAGATTTCATCAATAAGGCTGGATACACAGGGGAAATTATTTGCCCTGACGAGAATGGCTGAATTAATGTGTATATTGTGATCACTTTGCCAGTCAGATGCAGCCCTGACATTTATGTATTAAATGTGTCCCTATTAGACCAAATGATCTAGACCCAGTTGTACACTTTCCCTTTAAACAAAAACATGTAAAATCTACTAAAAGGCGCTGGTATTACTTTCGTTCAAATAGCCATATCTAGTGTCATAACTAAGATTGTACAATGTATTAAATGACCTACTTATGCGATTCGAATGGCACCCCATGTTTTCTTTATCTTCTTTTAAAAAAACGCTACACAGTGACTTCCCTATTTAAGCTTATCCTATGACTTTTTTATATTGTGTAAACCTTTCACAACTACCCTAATGTGTCACACAAAAGAATCGGTATTGTGCAATAGGCAGACTAATGAAGTTTGAAACGATTTTATGCACAGCTCGTGCCAATGCCCCACTTCTCAACTTGAGTACCTATTCTCCTGAATGTGAAGTAAAACAACCTTTAGACGAATAGCTCCACTATTTTCTGTTACATACCCATAAGTAAGCACTGACACACTAAGCTTACAATGACGAGCTGACCATAAAGCCAGTGTGGCAAATACTTATGTATATGAGGAAGTATGGACTGGAAAAAGTAATAAATCTACAATACAATTTACAAATGACAGTAAAAAAAACCTCTCCCTTGCTATTATTTGAGCTCCGGTCAGTATGAGCTGCCATTGGGGTTCCTTGTAACAGTCCTTTTTCTCGTGATGTTTGCGCCACACTTCCTTTAAAGTTTCTTAACAGTAATTTTCACTCATCGGAGGATTTAATACACGCTCAGTGATATGCTGAGCAAACTGAATCCCCAGGGCGTGAGTCAAGGCCCAAGCACCATAATACATAAGACTATTGGTGGTCCTGCACAAACAGGAAGTCAGTATTTGGAAGCTGTTATTATGCTCAGACAAAATACTGGATGTGTGCGATTAGCGTCATTGTGAACAGGATAAATACTGTTTTTTTGTTTTTTTTCTTACACATTAGCGATATTTGCGCTGGACTTTCCCCTCCCCCTCAAAACAAGTTAGTGGTTAATGAAAGCCTGCAGTACTTTTTAAAATGAGCAGACAATCATTTCTGCCTGGAGCTGTAAGAAATTACATTGGGGTGAATGTTTAAATTCCTGTTCCAGTAGGTTAATGACATCCCTGACATCTGGCTCTGCCTTGGGGGAGAAGCATGCTCAGTTAAGACATCTAATGCTGGGGAAAATCAGGAAAATACTGGGGGGGCAAATTGACAGTTGAGAAGGGGAGCCATTAATGCAGGCAGAGGCTGGTTTGTGGCTGAAAACAGGAAATGTTCGCAGGAAGTAATATTGCTGAACCTCTCCAGCAATAAACTTCTCACAAATTTTATCTAGAGATGTGATTTAGGTTTTATTTGTGAAGGAACAGTGGAAGCTTTTTATATTATCCTTACCAGTTGAAGATATTGGGGAGCACAGTTACCCTTTAAGGTTGATAGATGAGATAAGCAGAAGTTAGTTATTAGGACACCTGGTTATATCACTAAGTTATTCTTGCAGAAAACTTTCTTTACACCAAAGACACAAGGATCAATGAAGGCTTCATTTGAGCGCAGTGGCTCAACAAAAGATATACTGACAGACAGGTGGTGCTTTTTAAAACAAGCTCTTGAAGATACCCATTTGGCATTAGGGAGGACTTAAGATCAACATTGTAAATGATAAAGCATTAGGGAATAAAAGTAATTTAGAAGATTTAGCAGATGTATCACCTGTCCCTTAAGAAAACTCGTAGTGCTGTGGTTCTCTGCAGCACCCCCACTATCATTTCCACATTGTTCACAAAATACAGAATGTGATGATTCTTTGTTGGAAAAATGTCTGATGAGGAAAGGACTCTCCCATACACTGACAGGCTCAAATGGAGCAGCTGCTGAGAGATGAGTGTGAATAGGCTCATCTTCAGGATGGGATGGAGATACAGAGTTAATGTTGCTAAGACGGGAAATGCTATTGACTAAGTTGATGGGCCCCATGAGGACCCATATGACTGCGAGACTACAGTTGTCTAGCCACTTCAGTCAGGAACAACTTAACAACTCATAACTCTTACAAGAGGAAACACTTTACTCAGAGGACACTAGCAATTATGCAACAATGGCTCCATCACCCAGCTTTTCAGTAGGATCCTGTTCAGAACAGAATAAAATAGCATAAAGCTATAGACATTGGTCCCGTTTATCTGTGCTAGAAAGTATCCATTGACATATATATCTGGACAGGAGGAAAATCAGTGTCCTGAATTTTTGACATGCCCAGTGATGGACAACATCTGCAAACCATATCCACTAGTCAATTACCGACAGATTAGAGGTTATAGATGAATTAAGTGAGGGTCCACAGATCTTCCCTTTGATGGGGATATTGAAGAACTACTGACCCTCAGTCCTGTGATCTTCTTCCCCAGATGAAGACACTGTCCCAGTGACCAACTCAATAGCACTAAAAAAAGTACATCTACAAACATTGGTTAAAAACACCTGTTTATTAGGTGACTACATGTGCTACAGTTAAACCCTTGTAGCACCCTTTTTTTCCTTTATTTTGTTCTTTCCTCTTTATATACCTGTCAATAGGATCTGCATTGGTCAACAAATGCCCAAGTTTTTGTTCCTTTTAAATACTACTTTGGGCTCTTTCCGTGTTTCTTTCATTCATTTCTGGTCACTTTTTATAATCCCTCAGTGCTTTTTAATGGTATCTCTCATTTTTACACTTTTGTCACTGTATTGTGTAATCAATGGTATTTTGGGTTTACATTTTCTCTGGGTTCTGTTATTATACACAAAATATGCCCTCTCCAGGGCTTTATCTAGAACCTCCTTTTTATGACCCCTATTTGTGAATTTTTTATACATTTCATTACAATTCACCTCTCTGTCTTGTATCTCAGTGCATATTCTTAGCACTCTTAAAAATTGTGATACTGGAATACCTTTTAATAATTTTGGGGGGTGGAAGCTCAGATCTCAGTAGGCTATTTCGATCTGTAGGTTTTTTGTACAGTGTTGTTATAAGACCGTTGTTTGTCTTTTTTGCAAGCATATCCAGAAAACTAATCTCTTCAACATTTATGGTACCTCAGGGTTAAAGGTTATTTTGGGACAAATTTTATTTATATATCCCCAAAAAATTTCCAAATCATCCTTTGTTCCCTTCCAAATCATAAATATGTCATCTATAAAGCGCCACCAGCAGAGAGGCACAGTGGATTTATTTAATGAATACAATATATCCAAAAGGGCTAAATAGTCAGTTATCACTGAAATGTTTTTTATGATATGAGTTTTATATAGATACCATGTCTTATTAATTGGTTTTGTCTTTAAAGAATAGCTCTAAAAGGTAACTGTATAGCTCCAAATTTAAAAATGTTTTTATTGAATATGTTTTTAACAAATTTATGTAAAATAGCACTATGTATTTTATAAATAAGCAATAGCATACTAAATGCTATTGACAAGTCTCTTCATATTTTTATCAAAGCATAGCTTTAGCACTTTTAGGATTATTCAATAAAAGTTCTTATCATTTAAAATGGTGCTAATTTTACCCCAACCAATCAGATATTAGCTTTCAAATGTTAAATAAGATCTGATTGGTTGGGGCAAAAGTAGCACCATTTTAAACGATAAGAACTTTTATTGAATCTCCCTGATAACGTGTAAGCAATTTAGATATATACAAAGAGTTAAAGAGGAACTGTGGTAAATTGATAGGAATTGCTCTCCTGAGAGTTTTTGCAATTTTTATGTAAAATGTTTATTTTACATAGTTTTGAAGATATTTACATTTTTGTGTGTCATATGGCAGCAGCATCACCAGGTCCCCTGCACTTCCTGCTTCCTGCTCTGAAACCTGTCAGTCAATCTGCCCTGTGTCTCCTCCCCTTTGCAGCCCCCCTGGTCCCTCCCACTCATGGACCCCATGGTCCCTCTAGTTGCAGGCCCCCCATGGCCCATTCCCTTACAGCCCCATATGGCCCCGCCCACTTGCGGGTGCTGTGGCCCCACCCACTTGCGGGTGCCGTGGTCCCGCCCCCACATAGTACCTACTAAGTTGTACCCTGGGTTAGCCTGTATAATTGTAACTAAGCTGTAAAAGTTTGCTTTGTGTGGCCGCCTCGCTCCACTTGGTGAGCTAACCTCCGGCCAAATGGAGGTGGAGTGGGGCATCCACACAAAACAAAGACTAAAACTAGGGCTGAAGACCTAGCACTTTAGGTTCATTTCCTGGGTACCTTCATTGGGAGGGAATAAATATTGTTTGAAGAAGGTACAGCCTTGTACCAAAACGTTACACTGTATGTGTACCCTGTGTATGAAGCTTTAATACATAGGTTTCTAATACTGATGTGCATAGTGTCTTTCTTTATTTGCTGTTACATGACCACTTACCTTGGCCATTACCTGCCATTGCACTCAGCATGTGCTAATATTCGACTCTTAGGTGTGTGCGGAATCACCCCTTCGTCGAGGGGGGGTGGGTGGGTGGGCGCGAAATGCTAATGTCCTTTTAAAAAGGCATGTCTACCCACATGAAAATTCATACTAATGACACTAGCATTATTTTAAGAGGAGTGATATTGGACTACTTAAAAAAATATATAATTCAAATAAATAATATAAACCGAGGTACCTATTTTTTACCTGAAAAAAATAGTAAAAGTATAAACCAAGGGTAGAAATTATGACCACTTCTGATTCTGTTTTAAACGTTAGTTGCCCTTTAAATGGACAGCAGAATTCCCATACAGTAGTTTCATACAGTAATAGCCAAATCTAGTATGGCTATTACTGTTTGGGACTACAGTATGGGAAGACTACTGTCCAGAATTAGTAATATGTGCTAATAATGGACCTTTTTTGGGGTGAGGGGATAGAAAACTCACAAAGCCTGTAGATTTGTGTCTTGTCTGGAGGTAAGCAAAATGAACAGGCTGAGTAACAACTAAGATATTTTGCTCTTCTATGATAATTGTTTCAAGGGTGAAAGGCTATTTAATATTATAACACAGCATGAAATTACACTTTCTGTCAGTGCGGTAGTTATGTGTAATTATACAGTACCAGTTTTTCATTTTCCACAAAGCTCTGGTCCCCCGTCCATGACAGATAGATACACTTGCATTACAGCCTTTGGAAATTCGTCCGCCACACCCTCTTTCTACTGATGCGCTGGCTGACATCACTACTCGGTGCCGGGCAGTGACATCAGCCGGCCCATCAGTACAGGGAACAAGTGAGCGGTGGCAGGGCTTCAAAAGTAGCTGATTCGAGTATAAACCGAGGTCAGAAGCTCTGTTTATACTCGAGTATATTTGGTACTGTCATTGGAGCAAAAATCTGAATATATCTAATCTGTGGCCTTAAAGGACAACAACGGTGCTCTATAGACACCCTCTCTCCATTTGAAAGTACCCATCGTGAGGCTGTAAACCGCTTGGTCCTCACCCCTGGGTTAAGCTTTTAACTCCAGCTCCTACCTCTTAAAGTATAAGTGCACTGTAAAATCAAGTTATGTTCATTTGGAAGCTGCAGCTTTAAAAATACCGTTGCCATTTTTTTTTTTCCTATGTCCCTCCAGAGCCTAGCTTTGTGCCTTGAAAGTTGCTGACATCTTGTTACTGGTTTGCTGAATGTTAAGCTCCGCCCTTCTGAGATTTCCTCTGCTTTCTCCTGCTTGAGCCTCAAACAGTAATGCCTGTGAGTTCCGTGCACTCTCCTGCTTGAGCTTCAAATGGTAATGCCTGTGAGTTCTGTGCACGTGTGTGTGCACGGAACTCACAGGCATTACTGTTTGAGGCTCAAGCAGGAGAAAGCAGAGGAAATCAGAGGGGTGGAGCTTAACATTCAGCAAACCAGTTACAAGATGTCAGCAACTTTCAAGGCACAAAGCTAGGCTCTGGAGGGGCATAGGTAAAAAAAATATGGCAACAGTATTTTTAAAGCTGCAGTTTCCAAATGAACATAACTTGATTTTACAGTGCACTTATCCTTTAAACTTGCCAGCACACTCTTCTCCATCTCCCACTCCCAGCCCAGGGCAGAACCAAAAGAAAGACACACTTCTTAAACAGCGTATCTTCCCATTGGTCAGATTGTGGCACGAAAGTAGAAAGTGGTGAAGAGCGTGCCTGCGATTGCAAGTTTAAGAGATAAGTACTCACACTGGGTCATTTCAAATAGATTAGGAAGAGGATTGGGGCTAAGGTGAGTATAGTTGTCCATTAAAAGTTATGTCTACCTCTCATGGTCTCAAAGGACCAAAGTGACAATATTGTAAAATTAACAATCTGGGCTATACATATATCAGGAACAAAATGCAGGGGATACGCACTCAATTGAGATATAACTCCTTTATTGTGCAGTGCAAGTACAATAAAGGAGTTATATCTCAATTGAGTGCGTATCCCCTGCATTTTGTTCCTGATATATAGAGTCCACTGCCAGTGGTTAAGCAGATTGGGAAGGCAGCACCTATGAAGATTAACAGAGAAGATGTGCGGGGAGAAAAGCACGTTAATATAAAATCTGGGCTATGCACTCTTTTTAAAGAAAAAAAAAGTGGTCTGGTAAACATTAAAATACAATGGGGCTAATGCAATACAAGGTGCAACCGTTTGCCAGTGCAATTATTCTGCAGCAGCAAGAGTCCTGCCCAGGTCTAATTTTCCAGACCCACACAGACCCACTTTTCTACCCGCCACCGACTTGCAGGTTTTTGGACCCGCAACCCGACCCACTTTTAGTGCTTCTTCCTAAAATTTGTACAGGGAAGTTAAAAAAAAAAAAAAAGTCTAAAAATTAAAATAACAGTTTTATTCATAACCAAAATGTATTTAATATATCCCTATTGTCCCCAAAGTCTACCTACCCATGGGCCCTGACTTTTCAGCAATGTTGGAAAGAGACTCCGCATTTTTGGTTAAACTAGAGGAAAAAATCTTATTTATTTCAGTGCTCTCCGCTACATGTTTAGGATCAACATGGATCCTTTGTCAAGCTTGATGCTTAATAAGCCGTTATCAGAGCAGAGGACTATAGGTAGGGGAGCGGTTGGATCTGGGGACATCAGATACAGTATTTAAAGGGTATGTCCACCCTAAAAATAATTTTTTATTATAAGATTCCCCCTGCTAGCCCAGCCCCTACCTCTATATTTATATGTTTAGAAAGCTCCCCAAACTCCACTTACCTCCCCTCTTTCCTCCGCTGCGCTCCCGGCCCTCTGCTTGCGAGAAAATGCAAGCAGAGGGGCGGGACCGGCAGTCGCGTCTGTGATTGGCTGAGCGGCAGCCAATCACGGACGCGGCTGCCGGGAACTCACTTCGGCGGAGGAAAGAGGAGAGGTAAGTAAAGTTTGGGGAGCTTTCTAAACATATAAAGATAGCGGTTGGGGCTGGGGGGACAGGGGCAATACTATAGATTAAGGGTTTTACACTAGGGGGAGGGAATCCTGAGAGGGAGGGAGGGGGAGAGAAGGGCTGCCATTTTGGGAAGGCAAAAATTCCCCGGAGGCCAGGTAGGAGGCAGAGTCCTATAGGACTCTGCTATCCTCCTGGTGGGCAGTTTTGGGACTTTGGGGGGGGGGGGCTAAAGGAGAACCATATGGAGCTGGGATGTGAGGTAAGGATTACACTACACTACATGATGGGGCCAGTAGTTGGGGGGATTATAGTTTTGGGGTGGACATGCCCTTTAATTCTTATTGTGTCTTACAAAATCATCCCCATTACCTACATCGCAGTCAGGTCTTTACCATTTATTCAGTAGTGGTATAACATGTCCTTGTGCTATGATTTATATCTGGATATCTCTAGAAGGTAAACTGTTCATATTAATATCTACAATATGGACATTATGGAAGGAAAGTCCATCTGTCTCATACATTACTGGGCAGTAACAAGATCCCATTTACTTGTACATGCTTTAAATCTTTAACAAATCTAGATCAAAATCCTCGCCTTTATATGGGTGTAGATACTTATTCCTTGTTTTGGCAACTCCCAGCATTCCCTGTCTGCACTCTGCTTTTGTAGAATGCTGTTGAAAACAAGTATTTATTTTAGAAACCCTGTGCCTTAAGTTTAATTAAAGGTCATGTCCACCCCTTTTTGTAACTTTTTCTGTAGTGTAGGGCTTCCTCCCCCAGCCCCAACCACTATAGTAATATTTGCAGAAAACTCCCCCAATCATTACTTACCTTGCCTCTCTCCTCCGACGTTCTGTCACAACCCTCTGCTTGCAAGAAATTGCAAGCAGGGGGCCGGACGGCAGCCGTGTCCGTGATTGGCTGAGAGGCAGCCAATCAGGGACACGGCTTCCTGCTATCCAGAACGTTGGAGGAGAGAGGTAATGTAAGTACAGTTCGGGTGAGTTTCTGCAAAAATTACTATAGTGGTTGGGGCTAGTGGAGGGAGCCCTACACTACAGAAAAGGGGATTTGAGCTAGGAGGAGGGAGAGGAAAACGGGTGAGAAAGGGAGGGGGAGAGGACTGCAGTGTGCATTGCAAAATTCTCCCGGAGGAGAGTCCTATATGGACCCTGCCAGGCTCCTGGTGGTCAAATTTTGGGACTTTACAGGGACATTACAGGAGAACCATTTGGAGCTGCGATGTAAGGTAAGGATTTTACTACACTACACAGTGGGGCCAGTAGTGGGTAAATTATAGTTTTGAGGGTGGAAATGCCCTTTAAACAATCCCCACCAACTTATTCCAGTAGAAAGAAGTGAAAATAAAAGTGATTGTATTTATTTACACTCAGGCACACTCCTAGAAATAAAACAGTGCTAGGTTAGTACATTCACACAGACTGTAAAAACCCAAAACCCTACGTGCGCTTCTGCAAACACTGCTCATTGTCAGGGATGATCACACAGCTTAACTCAGATAGAGCAGCTGATCCCAAAGTACACAGTTCTGCCAGCTGGGAGAGCACTAGAATTAGCCAGGCGGAACACTCTGCTAGAACAAGCTGGGGAGAACACTGTCCATTCTCTTAGTGACAGGAAAAATATTTTTTTTGGCTCATTTTCTGATTCAACTTCCTCCTTTTGGTTCTTCCAGGCTAGTTTTTTTGTTCCAGGCTACAAACTGGGACCTTCCACGGGTTAACCAATTGCGAGCTGTGCACACGCAATTCTGATTTAAAAGTTCAGGTACTGAACATCAAGTCCAGTTGATTTAACTGAATACCACATATATACCATGACCTGGATGAATGAGAACCTTTATAAGCAAAAAGGAGACAGTTTCTGTGGGGTTCAAGGGGGTACCCTAATTTGTTACCCCTGAAAGAATATCACTTGGAGGCCAAATTGATAAGTGTAGAATATTTATGAGAAGGTGCGGCAACGAGCAACACACAGCATATGGTGCGTAACAAGTCCAATTTTACAGAGGCTTTGCACAAGTTTATATAGGCAATGACATCACAATATTGGAAACACACATCGTGAATACATGAAAACAACAAACAATATAAATGTTTATGTAAGCTACAAATAATGTTGGTGCGGGAAAACTCCCCAATGTCCTTCAAGAACAAATTCCCCTAAAACTCCAACTTCCCTACATCCTTCAACTGACAATAACAAGCTCCCCCAAGTGTCATTGGCTGTTTTCATAGTTATTTATATTTTTACTTTTCCTGTATTATTAGGCTTTTCTCTAAACTTTTCTTAATATTAATTTTTGAAATATAATTTTTGTTAACCCATTAGGTACTGAAATTATCCTGATGTATGCTTTATTAAGGTAGTATTATACTTTATTGAAGCAATTTTCTCCAGCGTACATAATTGTAACTCCAGTCTCTCTTCATATTCTTGCTTCCCCAATCCCCTTATTAATTTAGTTGCAGTTCTCTAAACCCTTTCCATTTCAGATGTCCTTTTTGTACATAGGATTCAAAAATTGCACTGCATATTTCAAATGAGGCCTTACCAATGCTTTGTAAAGAGGGAGAATAAAATTTACTTCCCTTGAACTCATGACCTCTCTTTATACAAGACAATACCATGCTGGCTCTGGCTGTTGCCGCCTGGCACTACTTGTTACCTTTAAGTTTCTTATCCACCAAAACTCCAAGATCCCTTTCCAACAGGGATTCATTTAACACAGAGCCATTTATAGTATAAGCAGCGCAAGGATTTTTAAGTCCAAAATGCATCACCTTACATTTATTAACATTGAATCTCAAATGCCATTTAGCAGCCCAATGTGACAATCTATCTAGATCCCCCTGCAATGATTGCACATCCTCTGAAATTTTTAATGGTCGACAATATTTTGTGTTGGCTTGCAAACACAGAAACCTTCCTGACAATACCCACTTCAAAATCATTAACAAACAGATTAAATAGAAGCGGCCCCAACACAGAACCCTTCATAAGGAAGAAGCCCCATTAACAACTACTCTTTGCATCCTATTCATTAACCAATTTTCTATCCATGTACAAATGTGCCTCTCCAGACCAACAGACCTTAGCTTATACATTAGTCGCCTATGGGGGACTGTATCAAAAGCCTTTGCAAATTCAAGTACCGTATATACTCGAGTATAAGTCGACCCAAGTATAAACAGAGGTACCTATTTTTGCCTGAAAGTATAAGTCGAGGGTAGAAAATATGACCACTACTGCCTTCTGATTCTGTATTGTTCTGGGGCTTTAGTTGCCCATTAAATGGACATCAGAATTACCAATGTATGGGAATTCTGCTGTCCATCTAAAGGGCAGCTAAAGCCTCAAAACTACTGAATCAGAAGGCAATCTTTTCATTCTACTGATCCTGTATTATTTTGATGCATTAGTTGCCCTTTAAAATGGACAGCAGAGTTCATATAGTAATCCCATACAGTAGACCCAATAAGTACCAAAACAGCCAATCCAGTACTGTAGCCTCCCCACACTGACCCCCAATTCCTTGCCACTCCAGATGTTTGGAAACTATAACTCCCAGCATGCTTTAGTTGGTGGGAGTTGTAGTTTCCAAACATCTTCAGTGGCAAATACTGCACCTACCTTCCCCCCACCCCCAGTGGAGTAGAGGCATTTACTTTACTTTTGGAATCAAAATGTCCCCAAAACAATCCAAGCCAGACAGATTACCAATGCTGAATTCACTAAACTGAATTCCGGCAGCAGCACACTTCCTCACTAACCTGAACTCTGGCAGTAGCACGCTTCCTCACTAACCTGAACTCCGGCAGCAGCACGCTTTCTCGGTCTTCCCTATTCCACTGGGCTGTGGCTGGCGTCACTACTCGACGCTGGTGTTACCCAGCGCCGAGTAGTGAAGTCAGCCACAGCCCAGTGGAATGTGGAAGAAGGAGGAAGCGTGCGGCTGCCTCTCGCAAGCAGAGGGCCGGGAGCGCGGCGGAGGAAAGAGGGGAGGTAAGTAGAGTTTGGGGAGCTTTCTAAACATATAAATATAGTGGTTGGGGCTGGCAGGGGGAATCTTATATTAAAAAATGAATTTTAGGGTGGACATACCCTTTAAGGTTAGTGACTCGAGTATAAGCCGATGTAGGATTTTTAGGCTTTTTTTAAAGCCTAAAAACCTCGACTTATATTCAAGTATATACGGTAGCTTGATTGCTTTCTTACACTCCTTGTTACAGTTTTTATAATCCCTAAAGGCCCTTTCCGTTCCCTCTGCTATAAACAATACCAACTGCTATTTTTACCAAGTTTATTACTTGAATGTGTAACCAGAAATTGAATACGTTTTTTTATAGATTGAAAAGCTTCCTATTTACCATAACTTCATTTTATAGTATACTTATCCTTTAATGTCACAGGAACAGTCTGCAGGTAAGCTTTAATGTATGGGCACTTTACATCTGGTGACCAATAACAATTAGTGTTCTTATATAATAAATAGTTTTGCTTTAACTGGAATAGGGACAGTTGGCACAGAAACTGCCTGGTGGGAAATTCCCTCTCCTAATGCTACCTCAAAGGGATTACTGAGCATGCTTACCCATACAGTGAGTCAGATAATCTAGCTGGGGGCTGATGGACTGAACTTGAGCAAATCAAATACTAGATTGAAGTCATGCAGCAACACAAAACACACCAGAGTAAGTGCTGCTTACATGTATTCATTTATAGATAAAAATGATTTTTTTTTTCAGTGTACAATTCCTTTAACGTGAGGTGGGGGAAAAAATAACAACTTCCACCCACCCTTGATCTGCTTGATTATGTAGGCTGTATCCTAGCAACAGGACATTATAAGTTTGTTTGACTGGCAGAGGAGGAGGAGAGAGGTTGTAACAGACATTTCCACCAGCCAATGACAAGTGCTATGTTAACCACGACTCTGGGCTGTCTAGGAGGTGGGCTTTTAGCACTCATCTTTGCTGTGTAATATCTAAGGGCAGCATGGTTGTAAATGTGAGTAAGCAATTTCAGCTGCTGGAAGTGTAGACACGTAATGGTGTTGGAGTGATGTTATTTTTGTTTTTATATTGTTGTCCTTTAATTGTTGCAAAAAGTGTGCTGGCAGCCAAAGCTCTTAGTAAAAGGTTGGGAGAGGCACGCACATTTTAAGTCGTGAAAGGAGTAAATACCTTTTGGGATTTACCTAGAGCTGCAAAGCTGGTATTGCATACTCGAAGAGAGATCTACCCTGAGAGATTGGTGATGTATGTATGGCTGCATTGAAATAAATGCAGCCTGCAACTTGCTTGTTAATACTTGTGTTAAGATGTCTATACATGTTTCGCTGATGTGGCAGATAGTACACAAGTGTGCCACACAGACATAGGTAAACTCCTAAATGAACATATCTAAAAATTTATGGACATTTGTCACTTTAGTGTCATTGGCCCATTTTCTTAGAAGGAGAAATTTAACCTCTTGAGTCAGGTGCATTCATTCACCCAGACCTGCTGCGCTATTTGAAGGATTTCAACATCAAATCAAATATTGGGCCAGATTTAATAATAATGAAAGGTCCATGACAGGTTTCTATTGGTGCAATGAACATTACAGTACCTTTTATTTCTTTCACAGGTTTTTGCTATTCCTTGCTGATCTTTTACTTGAAGGACATAATGGGCGATCACTTAACTCCAGAAGCGAAAGCTCAGCTTATTACACGCAATCTTCAGGTAAGTTCATCTTTCAAGTGCTTTCAAAGTGATTTCTATCAAATGCACGCTTATACTATATTCCTTTAAATTTGATCTAATTTAACCCTTTAAGTGCCACAAAACGTATATATACATTCTGTGGCTGTTCCTTTAAAAAAAAAAAAAATTACTGAGTGCTAGGGTCGATCAGGGGGCGGTATTCAAGTGCCCCCTAGCCCTCACGATGCCCCATCGGTTTGGGGGGCGGGAGATAACATACCTTGAGTCCCAAGATGGAGATGTGTAAGCCAGTCCCATGAGGAATAACAGGTCCATGCGGAAAGGGAGACCCCGTGATATCACAGGATTTCCTCTATCACCGTGGTCTTCCCTTAGTGTTCCTCTGGTGGTGTAGTGGAGGTACTGCACTGCAATCTCCATTCAGATTGCAGTGCAGTTCATGCCACTGTGTGATAGCTTGCAAAAGTATTTGTGAATGGAGCTCAGAGTTCCATTCACAAATAAGATTTTTTCCAAGTTTTTGCTACTGTGTAAAAAATTAGGGAAGAGATCCATATTATGTGATCACCTAATTATTAATGTTTGACAATGAATGAAAAATCTCTTCCTGGAAAATTCCATTTATGCCCGTATTCCAAGTTTGTTATCATTCCTTAAGAAGATCTGATGATTATCTTTTGGAAAGTCATCTTTTTCTCTTCAATAAACCTATAATTATTAAAAAAATATTGGTCTTTTCCAAGCTGCCCAAAGTTGTGGTATCTGCAAAGTTAAAGCAGATTAATTGCACCGATTTCAAGGAAAACTAAGCCTATATTAGGATTTTTTTTTTTGAGGTATCAAAAATAGGCCGAATTAAATTTTTAGGATCAGTAAAGTGTGCAAAAACTTGTGTGTCACTCACTCCCAATCGGTTTTTACTGAATACAACTAAAAAGGAGTGTGTGTGCGTGGGGGGTGGGTTGTGCCATTTTATTACTCCGTGAGAAAAATTTGGCTCCTGACATTCTCCTAAGCCAATACTAAAATGTTTAGCAGTGGGTTTTTTTTGTTTTTGTGAAGAATGCTATATCTACCCAGTATATTTTTGACGTTATGATATTTCATAAAAAATAGGGGCTTTACAAAATAAAATAGATTGAGGCTGAAAAGTAACCTTAGAGTACAGCCACAAAATTGCTAGTTGCCTCCTTTTGAGTTTGTTTGGTTGCAGTGTTTTGGCGTGCATTGATGGAAGTGGGGTACTGTTTTATTGTGGACATGGGGGAGATTTTATTTTCTTGAACATCTACAAAAAAAGTACAAATTTCTAAAAAGAACCGTGTGCCGAATTTTGCATGTATGTATGAAAGCATGGCACCGTTACGTAGCTGAAGGTGTGTGGATTCCAAAAATATATAGTTACAGAGCACTTTTTCTTGTAATTGCACTTGTGCACGCATCCCATTTGTTGGTGGCGATGTCTTTGTGTGCACCCACACATATGGAATACCGTTTGATTCAGGACATGTGAGGGATTGACATTTAGTGTTTTTTTTACTTGTCAAGTAGGTTTAGGTAGGTGGCTCAGTGGTTAGCACCGATACCTTGCAGCGTTTAAGTCCTGAATTCAATTCCACCCTTGGACACATCTGCAAGGAGTTTGTATGTTCTCCTCGTGCTTGTGTGGTTTTCCTACGGGCACTCCCCCACAATCATAAAGACATACTGATAGGTTGTATGTGTCAAATAAATGTACTTATATTGTAAGCCCTTCGGGGCAGGGCCTGATGTGAATGTATACATGAAATTGCGCTATGGAAGATGCTATGGAAGATGCTATATAAATCCACTATAATAATAATTTCATCCTTTGAATCGTCACAGAGCACTTTAATTCTTTTCTTGTAATTGCACTTGTGCATGCTTCCCATCTGAGTTAGATGGTGGCCACGCGCACCCACACATATGGCATACCATTTGATTCATGTGGGAGATTGACATTTAGTGGGTTTTTTTACTTGTCAAGTGGATTTAGGTAGGATTTTAACCTTTGAATCATCTTATTTTTTTCACAAAATTTTCTAAAAGCGTGGAGTTCTATGGATTACTGTGTATGAAGTTCTTCATGTATGTATGAAAACATGGCACAGTTAGTAGTTAGTTGTGTAGATTCTAAAAATGTATAGTTTGCAGGGGGTATTTCCAAGTTTTGGGGGTGCTTACTTTGAAACATTGGCGGATTCAACCTTTTGAATCCTCATTTTGTTTTTTGTTTTTTTTTACAATATCTCCTAAAGGCACAGAGTTCTGTGGATAACTGTGTCTGGAATTCTCCATGTACAGTATGTATGAAAGCATGGCACCATGCGTCCAATTAGAGGTGTGCACCCACATGTATGGCATACCGTTTTTTCCCCCCTTTTTAGCTGGGGTTTTTTGCCTTCCTCTGGATCAACTGTTAGGTAAAAAAGAAAAAAAAAGATGGTGAATAGGTTGGACTTGATGGACGTATGTCTTTATTCAACCTTAATTACTATGATTCAGGACATGGCAGAGAATGACATTTAGTGGGTCTTTTTCATTTGTCAAGTGGGTTAAGTTAGGATTTTCACCATTGAATCATCTTATTTTATTTTTTCACAAAATCTCAAAAAATAAAGATTTATGAATTACTGCATCTGGAATTCTTCGTCTATGTATAAAAGAATGGCACCGCTACGTAGCTGAAGGTATGTAGATTCCAAAAATATATAGTTGTATGGGGTATTTCTGAGTTAGGAGAGAGTTTAGTGTGAAAAACTGCAGACCGCTCAAATTTGGAGTTGGCTAAATATTTTTGCTATTCTTGAGCTAATGTGCATTGTCTCACTTTGTGGCTTGTCGCTTCCATATCCGTGTGCGTTACCATGCATGTGGCATACCATTTGATTCAGGGCATTTGGGAGATTGATGTTTGGTAACTTGGGGTTTGGGATGATGTTTAACAATGAAACTTAGTGTGAAAGATCTGAAAATTTACTGTTGTTGGGCCACTATGCATTGACTCACTGTGTGGATAGTCAATTCCACGTCCGCATGTATAACCATGCTTATTGCATACTGTCAGGATATTTGGGAGACTGATAGTTGGTAACTTTTTTTCTACATTACATGGGGTTTGGGCATGATTTCTACCTTTTGATAGTTGTTTTTTGTTCTGCTAAAGGTGCAAATTCTTTGATGAACCGCGCCCACACCATGAATTAAAGAATTACGTAGCATTATGTAGCTGAATGTGTGGGGGCATTTCTGAGTTACAGGGGTGTTTGGTGTAAAAAAACAGCAGACTGTTCAAATACAGAGCTGGCTAGTTTTTCTTTACTGATCCTGCCATTTGACATTGGTTCCCCTTTGGGTTAGTTGGTAGCTATATCTCATGAATGTGGCATACTGTTTTATTTAGAATTGGTTAGGTTGAACTTTCCTCTACAGTTTTTACTTAAAATTTGCATTTCAGTTTGTCATTTTGATTTTACAGTTGAGTGAAAAAGGAAAATATGAGGAAATAACGTGCGGGTATCTGCATTGTGATCAAAACTTTCCTCACTGATTAAATCCTGCGGGTATGTAGTTTCTAAAAATATCTCACTTGTGGGAATATTTTAGTTAATTTAGCAGATATTCTAAGTTAACCTTCAGAAGTGGTTATACAATTCTATTTGTCTATTTGGTGTAATATTCTTGAAAATGTGGGATACCTACATATATTTGGTATCGTTGTACTCGGGAGTAGGAGCTTTTAGAAACAGTAAGATTTTTCTGCATAACCTTAAGATAAATATAAAGAAAATCCATGAAAAGTAAAAACATTTTTTTTTACATATTTTACCCAAAAATCCAGTAAAATCTCAAAAAAAAATTATAGAATGTTATCTTGGTAAAGTACACTTTGTGCTAAAAAAACAATGTATAATATGCCCGATTTACTTAGGGGCCTTTCTACTATAAAATCTAAACTGATTCAAGGGCAAAATACTGAAAATTCTGCTGGCACTGAAAGGTGCCTTTAAAAATGCAGTCTATTCAAAATTACAGCAGTGTAAAGAGCAAGCTGTGAAATCACCAGCAAGCCCCTGGCTTGAGCATGCCCTGTATCCTACTGATGGAACAGAGCATTATCAGCTACACCATAAGCACCACCCCAAACTTCTTTATAAAAATATCTTGATACAAAGGCAGAGGAAAGCACAGATATTGATGGCAAGCCTACTATAACTAGCTTTAGAAGATATACATTTTTGGGGTGGGGCTTATAACACAGCTTATAACACATGCTTGTCACAGAGACAGTTCAGAATAGGAAGACTTTACAAGCCTAAAGTTCCTCTTTAAAAGAAAGGTTCTTCCCTCAAATGAAGAACAGTATGTAGGTAAATAAACCCCCCCCCCCCCCCCCCAAAAAAAACTCTACAACATATATGTGGTTTAAATCTGATTAAATATGATCAGATTCACACAATTTTTAAGTATCAGACCTGGGTTAGATATGAGGTGGGTAAAGTTTTGCATCACTTTTTGCTGCCCTACACTCCATTTTTAGATGTATTTTCTACCTCCCTCAAAAGTAACCAATTCTTTGTTACTCTATGATTCCGACTGAAATCAGAATGTGTCCATCTGGTTATTGTTAAGGTATTTCCATCTGTAAGTTCTTTGGTGAACACAACCAATACATTTTTTTCATTAGTCAAATAGGGAATACTTGACCTTGAGGACATTTTAGTACTTTTTCCCATCCATTTGAATTTGTTATGTACTGGGTAAGTGTTGCGATATCACAGGTCTCCAAGCTCCTGATGCCTTCTTTGTAGGAAACCCTTGATTTCACCTCCTTAATGGAAATTCCTCTGCTGTTACCATTTATACAAACCGATCAACATAACCCTGAACCTTGGGCCTTATTTATAAACACTTGGTATTTTGAAACTATAAAAATACCAATACCGATTGGTATTTTTACAATACCATCTTTATTTTGCACCACAGGCAAAATCATTCCTGTCGCCCATGCTGCTATCAGTAGTTGAAGAGAACGCTGCTGCAGGGCTCAACATCACTTCACTTCATCCGCAGGAGAGTAAATACAATATGGAAGTGTTTTGTAGTGGTTTATTTTCATGCTTTTAGTTCCTGTATTGTTTTTTTATTAAAAATATTGTTGCAGTTAATAATCATTGGTTGCTCAGATAAAAAACTGTGTACTAACTTGGCTTACCTGATTATTTTCCTATTTTTAAAGGATCCCGGTGAATTTTTGGTTACATTTTCCTACCTGAGAAGGGATTTTTTATTTTGCATTTTCAGTTTTTCTTTAAAATACATAATATACAAATAGCTTTTTTAAATGTTTACTCAAAAGGGACTTTTCTGCATTTTTATTTTCATTAATATATTTATATCTTCTTTATTCTACTCATGAACTTCAGTGGAGTAAAGCTTCATATACACATGCGATAGTGGGGGCCAACCCATGATGCACGATGTGTATGCACAGACGTTTTGGCCGATAATCATGCCGTGTATGGACACTTTATTGGCTGAAACGGCTGTTCAGTCGGGGATTGTTGCCCAACCGGCCGGGCGGATATTTTCGATTATCGGCCAAGACGGCCCTGCATATACTTCGTGCGTTGCTGGTCGGCACCCGCGATCGCACGTGTGTATGAACTTTAATAATAGTTGTCAATTTCAGGAAGATCTGACTGGACACTTTCATTCTCTTAGCCTTTATAGGCCTTAGGTGTTAGAAGAACAAGTTACAAATAAATGAGGTAATGCATTACTTCAATTCACAATAGATGAGGAATACACTATCCAGATACATAGATACAATTATAGGATACAAAAGAATAATAGTGTTATAATGACCAGACCCATGCATGCAGTAACTCATCATTTGTCATGTCAGGAATCGAGTATAAGACGAATTTTTCAGGCTTTAAAATTAGCCTGAAAACCTAACCTCGACTTATACTCGGGGCAAGTCCTAATTTAGCTCCAAATTCTGCAATTGCGGATAGTAACCAGTAGGTAGCGCTGTGTTAACCTGCATAGAAAGTTATAGGAGCTGATCTGCCTTTACGCTTCCTGTAGTCTGGCTGCTGGACTCACTCAGCACTGTCACTGCTCATCTGGATGCTGTAAATCTGATGGGTCTCCTCAGTTTGGGGAAAAAAAACAGCTGCTAGTACTGTGCAAATGACAGCTTGAAACTACAACTCTCAGGTGACATTTTTAACTATTGGGGTCAGAGAGTCCTTTACTATATGGGGTCAAAGGGCCCTTTACTATATGGGGGTCAGGAGAATTGTAAATGATGGTAGGCTTAATTAAAAGTTTACTGAACCTTGCCACTCTACATGTTTAGAAACTGAAACTCCCAGCATCAAAGCATGCTGGGAGTTGTAGTTTCCAAACATCTGGAATGCCAAGGAATTGGAGGTTACTGGTACTGGATTTGGCTATTACTGTATGGGATTCATGTATGGGAATTCTGCTGTCCATTTATAGGGCAACTTAAGCCTAAAAACAACACAGAATCAGAAGGCAGTAGCGGTGATAATTTCTACCCTCGACTTATACTCGAGTCAATCAGTTTTTACAAATTTTTCAGGTAAAAAATATGTACCTCGACTTATACTCGGATCGACTTATACTCGAGTATATACGGTAAGTCAGAAATTGCCTTATCCAGCTCATCTAAGTCCTGCAGCACATGCTTTCATACAAAATGTTTTTTCTTAATTTCACATAGCTTTGTTAGTTTGGTTTGTTTGTAACCCTTTTTTTATTAAAGGACCTAGAAAGGAGACCTTTGTCGTACATTATATGAGAACTTTTCCTTACAAATATAAGGGAAGGATAAATATTTTAACCTGCAGCAAAAGCACATATTGACATTACATGAGAAATGTGAACAGCATACATCATTTCTGCTGTATATTGATGAGTACTATTCCTTTTCATTTAGGAAGTCCTAGGAGAGGATAAAATGATGGATATCCTGAAGGAGAAACATTTACGGATATACTGGGGAACAGCAACCACAGGAAAACCACATGTGGCTTATTTTGTTCCTATGTCCAAGATTGCTGATTTTCTGAAGGCAGGTTGTGAGGTAAGGACTAGCAGTAAGGTAGATGGAAAAGTGTTTTACTGAAATGTGCAAGTTGAAGTGAAGGTTGAGATAGCTGATTGTGTCCAGGAAAAAACTTGCTTTAGGATGGATAAAAGGGAAACATTCAAACTAAAGTGAGAGGAAAGCTTGTTTCCAATATCTGGGTGTTTAGTTATTTGGCTTTCCGCTTGCATGCTATATGAGTATTGTGCAAATCAAACACAAATGTAGATGGCTAAATTTTAAGGAATCCCTATTGTTCTATGGTTAAAAGATCGGAAAAGAGATGTAGAGCTGCAACCCCCTTTTTTCCGATCTTTTAACCACAGAAGAACAACAAACAAATGAAAGGGTATATTATAAATATTTTAGTGCTTTTTGACTCTTTCACACTGATGTGCAACAATAGCCCTGTGCCTCTTTTGCAGGTGACGATCCTGTTTGCAGACCTGCATGCATACTTAGATAATATGAAGGCCCCATGGGATCTGCTAGAGCTCCGCACAAGATATTATGAACAGGTTATTCAGGCTATGCTACAGAGTATCGGGGTTCCTCTAGAGAGGTTGCGCTTTATTCGGGGCACAGAATTTCAGCTCAGCAAGTAAGTATTCATACTAATGTCATGTAGATGCTAATTCAATGGGCACTTCTGCAGCATATTCACCATGATCTGTCTGTAGATGGACTTCCCATGTAGTAGCCAGAATAATGCTTTTAATGCCAAAATACCATTGATGTGCAAACTGAATATGGAAGAGAAACACCTGAAAGAGCTTGCATGTAAATAGAAGCTTTTTTCAACCAGTGTCTATGGGTAATGTCATGTAGATCCAGATTCACTTACTATGTATCGCACAGATGTTGTATGTCGATTCTGTATTTGTCATTCTGCATCTTATTCCATTGTCTCCGCTGTATTTCCGCTGATTTCTAATCAGTGCCTTGAATATTGTGTATGTATATTTTTCTGTCACCCCAGTGGCAGGCATTTACTGAATATGCCTGGGCCAATTAGGAAATGCTTGTTATTAAAAGCCCTCTCCGTGCCTTTCGTGCATTTCCTTTGGTCAAGAAGCATAGTGCTCAAGGCACTCTGAGCTTACTGGTTATAGTGGCTTGCCAAAAGTTTTATCTCTATCCAAGGCAAGTGTCACTTGCCTTGGAGAGAGCCTTAGTGATCAGACTGTGGACTTGTAGTCATTAGTGTAACAGTGTCTGATTAAGAGTACATCACAATAAAGGTAATGTACTCTTAAGGGAGTTCCAGGTCCATGCAAGAACAGAAGTGATGTCATGACGCATGAGGGTAGCAGATCTATCTCTATCTATGTCTGTGTACCTTGTAGATTTCTATTGTCAGATGTATAGGTTATGTATATGCTTTGTTAAACCTTTGCTGCCACCTTATGATCATTAAGTATATTCTATATCTATTTGTTTAAATATTTTTTATTTTTTTTTGGTTATGGAATCTGCCTCCGTGATCAAAGGTCACACTCAGAAAAGAACTAGGTAAGCTTCAGGAAGCTTTTTGGAGCAAAAGAGATGAATATATTTCAGAATACTTATTGTGACTTTTCAGTGCCTCTGCCAAATCATCTAAGCACCTGAAAAATGTCTGAGAAAGATGCTAAATTCTCTGTACTTCTTTAGGAAAGAATTGCAATTGATAAGTTAATGATACTCAACAACAGTGAATCTGTGCAGGGTTCAGAAAGGAAGAAAAGAAAAGCCTAGACCATTTGTCTGATGTTTCTGACTAAGAAATCAGAGGTTTAATGGAATCTCAACTCAAAAATCTCACTTACCTTTTTTCAGTTTAATTGAAAAATGGGAGGTAAACGACCTATTTCTTACCTCCCATTCTTCAATTAATCCAGCAGGAGACTGGAGCAAACAGAAGAAACTTACCTGTGTGATCGTGCCCCTCCACCTCTGACCAGTTGTTAATTCAGCCATGCTCCCTTAACATAGTACATGAAAGCATGTACATTGTTTCTTTTCCTCTGACAGGTCCTAACATCATAAATGCTCTCTTACAAACTATTGCAGCCTCAGCGGATACATCTTTAGCAAAATCCAAGTATACTACATCCACTGCTATGCCTGAGTTTAAATTCTTACTCACTTCATAAAAACCAAGTGAATTTGTCTGGCATGATCTGTTTCTCATAAATCCATGCTGACTACAACTAATAAGATCAGTTCTGGAGACAAAGTCAAGGATCTGATACTGTAACAAAGTTTCCAGCACCTTCCCTACCACTGATGTTAGGCTTACAGGTCTATAGTTACCAGGCTGGGAACCACTACCCTTTTTGAATATTAGTATTACATTTGCTTTTTTCCAATCCAGCGGCACATCACCAGACAAAAGTTAGGCTGAAAAGATGAGAAACAGTGGTCTAGATGAAACTGGACTAGGCTCTTTTAAGATCCGAGGATGTATTTCATCTGGTCCTTGACAAAGTTGATATTAACTTTGTCCAATTGTTTCTGTACCATATTCTCTGTCAGCTAGAATGAATATTCCTCTTTTATACCCTTCATATTATTACAGTCCCTGCTATAAGGACTAGGATTCTCTATAGTGAATACCGATTAAAAAACTGTTTAGCACACTAGCCTTTTTGGCATCCTCTACAACTATCTCAGCCCCATTATTTAATGGTCCCACATTCCCTGTCCTCATCTTTTTTTCTATTGATGTACTTAAACATTTGGGGTTAAACTTGCTTTGTTCTGCTATCCATATTCATTTTCTATTTTAGCTAGTTTAATTGCTTTCTTACACTCCTTATTACAGCTTTTATACTCCCTGTAAGCCTGTTCCCTCTGATTAAAAAATTTTAAAAGCCTTTTTCTTTTTTTCAATTTACCTGAGCATTAAGCCATGTAGGAGTGGACCTAATTTTTTTAGACTTGTTCCCTAAAGTCCAGGCGATACAGAAGAACACTTGGATGGTGAATATAGATCTCCAGGATGCATATTTTTAAATAGCATTTTGGAAATTCCTGAGATATGTAGCGTTGGGTTTGCATTCATATACACACACTGTTGGTATACCTCCTGTTTGGTTTAAATAAGCCTCAGAGATTATTTACAAAGGTTTTAATCACTTTGGTGGCCAAAATAAGAAAAAAAGGAATCCAAATTTTTTACTATCTGGATGATATTTTCAACTTGGCAGAATCAAAAGGAAAAGGCAATATATCATACAACCATTATATCATACAACCATAGTGACACAAATTCTGACAAACTATGGTTGGGTGATAAACAAGAAAAAGAGTCCGGTCTCAGAAAAATATATTCCTTGGAGCCTTATTTTTAATAGCTCAAAACAAGATTTTGCTGCCAGAAGGGAAAGCAGAGGCCTTAAGACACAAGGTCTCACTTCTTATAGACATTAACATAGTATCACTAACACAATGTCCTCAATAGTATCACTAAATAAAAGTCTAATGTCCTCAACAATTCCTATGGTCGATTGGGCAAAATGGCACATGAGGCCACTCCAAAATCTTCTATTATTAAGAGTAAAAGATCCACAGTTCAACTTTTAAGGCTGGATATAAACGAACGGATGTTTTGTCACGACCCAGCGTTTGTTTATAGCGAGCACTCAGCGGGGGCAAAACACTGTTGGCACGGCAATAGTGGGCACAGCTGACAGTTTGCACAAACGATCGTGCTATCCGTTACAGACGAACAGACAACCAAGCTCAGTTGCGGCTGCCCCCACTCACCCCATGCAATATTTCCAGTTGACCGACCAATACACAGCACTATCGTCAGTTGGCCAAAAATATTGTATAGTGTGTACCCAGCCTAAAGGAAATTAAAGCTTCCATCAAGGATCAAGCATTCTTTAAAGTGGTGGATACAAAATCTACTTCATGGAAGACAAATCGAAGATTCAGTAAGTGTCTTACATTATCGTGCATGAGCACTAAAGAGAATTAGAACGAGGAAGAGGTCGTAGATTTGGAGTTCTGCAGCGGTGGATCTCACGAAAGGTAAATATACTTACTTTCGGCCCTGGCTCCTGAGTTATTGAAGAACAGGAGGTAAGGCATAGCTCCTTAACCTCCCGGGCTTCAATCAATACATTAAAGGAAAGGTTCACATGGGAGTGAACTATTCCTTTAAGCATATTTGTTGTCCCTCCCTCTAAGCTTGGGCAAATGTCCTTCCTGGGAATGCCTGCCAGTAGGGTGATAGAGAAAACAGGAAATTGTGCAAACATACTATCATTTCTGTTTTTTGTCACCTTCCATGGCAGGAATCATCAGATGTTGCCCCACCCTTCTCTTTATATATTTATTTTACAGCTTTAGAACAAACACTTAGAAGGTGAATGGGAAGGGGTTTTTGTACCATGAATTTCCTGATTGGCCCAGAGATATCTAATCTGTTAAATGCTGCCGTAGAAGGTGGCAAAAAACAGAAATGATGGTATGTTTGTACAATTTCCTGTTCTGCCTATTACTGTGGCTATTTGAAATCCAGGCTTACAGTATAACAGTTTTAGAGAAATGTGGTGTGCTTTATCCAGACATACTGCAAAATGTATAATTTGCAGATTTCAGCCTACTTTGTGTCCCTCCCATCCCTTCTATTGTATAAGATTATTTAAATGTTTATAGGAGAATGCAGTTATTTGGAGCTACCAATGAGATTAGCATATATAATATTACACATAGGAAAGATGTGTGTGTATATATATATATATATATATATATATATATATATGTGTGGCATTTCTCATATTACCATCTAAATGACCATAAATATATGCATATAAAGTATACTACCTTATATTACATGTACATGACAAAATATTTAAAATTTATAAATGTACTTACATAGCTGTTACCCCTATTTTAACATGGAATAGTCAAAATAGAAGGGTTAGCTACACCTCTGTCACTGATAAATCATCTGAATGTGTTTAAAACTGAAAGGAAGTGTAAGGAAGTTTCTGTATTACACCCAATTATGTGCTTTTTTTATAACGTGACCGTCTTAACCAACCAAAAAACTTGTAAGAGAGAGAAACTGCATATGCTCTCGCAAACCCCTTTCATCTCCATAGGCAAAAGAAGACTTCCTGTATGGGGGAGGGTCCAGATGCTGTTTGCTGAACGGGAAGTTATGGGTTTTTTCCACTCTTTGGATTATTGGTATTTTAATAGGATGAAACCTTTTGTTTTAAAGGTATAAATAATTATACTCTGTTGAGCGCTTTTTCCTCCTTTTAAGCCCACCTCACCTTAAGCTAAAAAGCTGACTAGTATCTTGTGCTATCCCATAGAAACCATGAACCCGAGTCCTGCACTGATAAAATAGGCTGTATTATATGTTCTGAACACATGCATTAGCCACAGTACATATACAATAAACTTTGCATATCTCTGCCCATTTTTCTAGGAATGCTGGGAGAGACAAATCATTACTTATTTGCTAAATAATTTAATCAATGCTGTTTTTATAGAATGAGGGCATTAAGTACTTTCTGCTTAAAAAAACATTATTTTTCATTATCTCTCTGTGGAGGGCTTTTTGCTCGTTTAAGCCCATCTCACTTTAAGCTATATAGCTGACTGATATCTTGTGGTCCCAAATCCGATCCCACACAAGCCATTAATTTGTTACTTGCACTGATATAATCTAAAATGATTAAAACATGTCATATTATGTAGGGACAGTCTTGGTCCATTTTGGGATTCCAGCAGCCGCGAAACTGCAGGGGCCCCCTGACACACACCCCTCTCTACCACACAGCAATCAGCTCTTTTTAAACAGCTGATCGCACGTATGCAGTAAAGATATGTGCAATCAGCTGTTTAAAAGACTGGTACCAAACCGGCAGAAGTTTTAAACAGCTGATCATGCATATGTTTATTGCATACACGTGATCAGCTTTTTAAAAACAGGTTATCCTGGGCCCTCTGAGTCCAACGCCTCAGTTACCCCTCTGGATTTCAGAGTTCTAATTGTGAGAATTTCTGTCTCTGTTGACAGCTAGGGCTTGAAAGAGAAAGTAAGTAATAGAGGACTCTCCATAGCCTCCCATGAAAGGGATGTCCAAAGGTTTTTCTACTATTTGTTTGTGAGAGGGGCGGATAGTCTTGACCACCCCACGGAACTTGTGCTTCACTATGGTGTTGCGCATAAAAGCACTGATATATCTTCACTCAAACTAGCTCCAGGGCATTTATAGTTACCCATACATTAGTAAACAATTCTCATGATATTTCTATGAATAGTAAGCAAAACTCCAGATATGCCAATCTTATAGACTTTTATCCAAAACAACTGTAATAAAATCAACCAGTGATTCAACAAAGTGTTAGTTTAAGTCACACTAATAGAACCAATATTTCAAAGGATATTTATTAACTGTGATGCCTCCAAGGTAGATTTTTATATCCTCTGTGTCAGTGTATTCATATGTAAGCTGCCACCTATTGGGCATTCTCATTATTGCAACTAGGTAATACAGTTTGTAAAGTTATTAATGAGATCAAACAAGATCTAAACATAAGTCTGCAGGTCAGATGATTGGCTCTATACATTAGGCTATATTGCATGTAATTAAGCCAGTGGTTCTGGACACATGTATAAGCTAAGGGACATAAAGGAGTATTTTGCATATCTCCGTCCCTTACTCTGGGGAACCTGGGAGTAAGAAATGACTTCTTGTTTCATAGATTTTGTGGGCAGTGCTATTGATATAGCATGAGACTGCAAGATACCTTCTGTTATAAGAAGGTGTTTCTCCATTTTTAAAGTTATTAATAAAGTTTATAGCTACAGGACCAGGAAGTTATATATCTAGCAAGATCATCCTCTATATTGGTGATCATTCCTCATGGTGTACACATTTCTTACCTAAAGCCTTAGAGATCACTTGTCTGTAAGTAAATGTGTATAATTAACAGTTACATTTTTCCTGTGTATGATTATGTGTATATATATACTAATACTATGTTATTTGTATTGTATTTAAGTTTCACAAAATTATGTAATCTATAGAATTGACCAGTAAACATTACAAGAAAGCAACCTCTTCTGTTTATTGAAGATTCTGATTATTGTTTAGCTGACTGTCTAGTTGCACACACAGTACAGTGCCGCGAGGGCAATACATTAACTGTTTCTTGTTCCTTTTGCATTGTTGCCTGAACATTTATAGGGTGTGTAAAGATTTATATCCACTGTCTCCACATACAGCCAAACATACACAAACTTAATTCCCTCTATGCACCAACGGGCAAACTTTTGCTAATGTTTATATTTTTTTTTTTCTGTATACATTTATGAAGAAGAATTTCTAAAGAATCTGTTACAAAGATCCCCTCTTACTGGGTAGCTGTCAGAATATTGTGTAAACAGCAAACTGTTGTTCTGGACCCTAGTAACCTGTTAGTTCAATGATATTTAGTGTCACATCAGGAAACAAATCGCAAGATTTTTGTTTTAAGTGTGATATGTTATCTCTGGGATTCTCAAACATTTTCAGACAGTGGAACAAAATGCACAACTGCAAATACTACTCACTGCACACCTGTATTCCTTATCTGGTAATTTACTCATATTTTTCACCCCTTACAGTGTATATTGTAATCAAATGTAATTATAATCAATGTAGTGTACAGTTGCGCTAAATAAAAATGTTAGTGTAATGTATCTTTTAAAGTGCAATATAACAGAAATGCAAGTAATATTACTGAAAATATTTCCACTACCAAATTACAACTTATTACTGTATGATGTATGTAGTATGTTTCTATTTATTATACCTTCATTTATGGCCCACTTCCCATGCTTTTGTTTGCAGAGAGTACACACTAGATGTGTATAAACTATCGTCTGTAGTTACTCAACATGATGCTAAGAAAGCTGGTGCTGAGGTAGTAAAACAGGTGGAACATCCGCTGCTCAGTGGGCTTTTATACCCAGGTTTGCAGGTATGAGTAGTATGTAAATGGAGCAAGTTGGTCTGACAGAAGCCATTGTGCCTGACTTACTTTCCATGACTGACTTTTCAGGCTCTTGATGAGGAATACTTGAAGGTGGATGCCCAGTTTGGAGGCGTAGACCAAAGGAAAATCTTCACATTTGCTGAAAAGGTAAAAATGGAAAAAGCACGAATAATCTGCATGTTCTGCAGAGTTTCAAATCTTTTATAACATGGATGAATAGTTCTTTTTTTGCAAGTACAAACATTTCAGAATTGTAATTTAGAACTAACTAGATGCAAGTTTTTATTTTATTAAAGGGAAATTAAATGGCATAATTTTTCCTAGCTTTAGGCCAGATATATATGAGGTTATACCCATACAATGACAAGAGCTGGCTTTGGTGACTGATTTGTACATAAGTAAATAGTACATGTCACAATTTAGATAAAATTGAGGTAGTAACACTTTTTTGGCTAATGTCCTTCACTATGGTCATTATATTGATGACTTGCTGTTTATTTGGAGGGGGCTGAAGTATTCTATCTTTTGCCACCTGTTTAAATTATGATGTTCTCAATATCTCTCCAACCTTAAATGGAGGTTTAATTAAATGAAATTAAATTTAATTTGTGGACCATTCATTTACAAGATATGTTCCAGGTAACTTAATATTACATGCTAATAGTTGCCATCCCAGTCATACTGCCAGTATAATCCCCCACAACCAGTTTGTTAAAATCCATAGGAACTGTTTGCATGAATCAGATTTTATATCCCAATCAATAATATTGAAAAGGGGACTACTGGGTAAAATTTAAAGAGAGACTACTGGGTAATATTAAAAGAGACTACTGGGTAGGAGACAGTCTGAGAGTCTCCTGATGCTTTTTAAAAAAACAAAGATTTTGGATAGGAAACATTTCCCTCATAAATGTGAAAAAGATGAAACTAGTAATAAATGTCTTAATTTTTTCTGAATACAGTACAGAATTCCATAAGGTTCATTAGGAAATTCTCTTTGGTGATTCTGTTATTCAAGATATTTTAAGTAAGCATCTAATAAAATGTGTGTCCAGCACTAGGAACTATTTCATAATAAGGGAAACTGCTGGAGGTATAACGGTACATACAAATGTGGGAACTCAAGGTGTATAACTTGTGGGATTATAAAGGTTCGTACACATGTGCGATCATTGGTCCCGACCCGTGACGCACGATGTGTACGAATGTTTCGGCCTATAATCAGCCCGTGTTTGGGCACTTTATCGGGCGAAACAGTCGTTTGTTCGGAGATCCGCCAGGTCGGTTGGGCAACGATCCCCGACTGAACGTCCGTTTCGTCGTGCCTACATGGGCCGTCTATCGGCCAAAACGTTCGTTCATCCCACGTGTGTACGAACCTTAAGAGTCAGTTTATCTTTTTTAGTCTACTACCACAGGTAAAAGTTAGCAAAACAAATCTTGTGCAAATTGGAATACAAAGGGTGTGATCTATTTGTTCGAATGTACAGTATTTAGTATATACTACACATTCTTACCGGTGCAAAATTAAAAATTGTGATATGTTATCACTTATTTGGCAAACATTTTGTGACTTGTGGTACCCTGGATTGGAAGTCTCAGTGTTAATTATTGAAAAAGTGTCCCCCACTTTAAGAGGGGGGGCGGGGGAAACAACACTTTCTTGCAAACATGACTACTACAGGGCCTCATTTCACAATGGGATGTGACTTATGTTAGCTGACTTATGTTATGTTAGCTGACTTGCCTTGGGACAAGTTATACTATTTAAGATGTTTTCATGTATAATGAATTTTATTGTACATGTTTTATATGTGCACTTATGAGTTCTCATTTACTAGTCCTACAACAAGGGGTTAATTTTGTTATGGGCATATCTCATCTTATATAACGAGAGGTTATGGGAACATGATATCATCTGTGACTAAGGGGGCAGTCCCCAAAACGTGTCGGATAATGCTCTATCGTGTGCCATGGTTTTGTGTGTGTTTTTTTTCTTGGTCCCGATGCCACATCACTTGCTCCTTTTCCTTCTGACAAGTAAATTGGGCTGACATCACTAGATTCAGGGTGCTAAGGGAAACAGAAAGTTGCAAGATGGACTTAGGGCATGGCCACACTGCGCCGCAAACTCATTCACATTGCGCATGCAATTCTTTCATTAGGTGTAGGAAAACGGCATGTGATTGCAATTAAAAATGCGGAACGCAAATCGCAATTGCAACACTCCCAAAAACGTGCATTTTCCGTGCGTTGCCACGTTTTCAATGATCTGAAAAAACGCAATCGCATGCGCAAATGCAAGAAAAACGCAATAGTGTGGCCTAGCACTTAGGGATTAAGTTTTCAGTAATTTTGTTGCTTGACTGTTTCATGCTTTCATTTTTAAACAGTACCTTCCTGCTCTTGGATATGCAAAGCGTATTCACCTTATGAATCCTATGGTTCCAGGGCTCACAGGGGGCAAGATGAGTTCCTCTGAGGAGGTAAGAATGCATTAAAATGGGTGCCAAGTAAGAGTTTCAAGATTCTGCACAATTGGTATTGCCACAAAATGTGTCCAAAATATTTTTGACAATTCTCCTTAGTTTGTTCTCAATACTGCGGGATTAAAGCACTACTGGTGGATTTAACTGGTGGGTTAGATCAACACCTACATCAAAAAATGATCAACCCACCTATGTGTGGCTACCATTTACTTATTCTCTAGTACCTGGAAACTGTCTTCGGTTACCGGACTGCAAATAAAGAAGTTAAAAGATTCAGAAACAAATTGGTCTAACCAGTGCTGTATCCTTGACCAGCAAGCTTTAAGCACTCTTGTGCTCCAAAGATTATCCACCAGCTAAGAGTGGAATATGTGGTTATTTTTCCATACAGCATCCTAAATTGGTATTTCAGGGAGTTAAAGGGACAGTTCAGTGGAAATTATCAATATTTGTTAAATTGTTAGTTTGTGTAATGCATTCTTAGTTATTCTACATATTATCTCCCATTTTGAAAAATCAGTTGATTTCATACCCTTTGCTGTTCCCTGCGGTTGACATTAGTGAGCTGATATTTCAGGACCTTCTTCCCAGGATGCACCACTTCCTTGGAATGTTCCTAACAGTAATTTCTACTGATTGGCTGTTGGGTGGGTCAAAGATGCTCAGATCTATACTGAGCAACTGAATCAACCCAGGCGCTGGGTCAAGGGCAAGACCATAACGGTCTCTACTAGGGGTCCTGCAAACAGGAAGTCAGTATTTCGGTTGCATTTATTTATACACAGACAAAATGCTAAATTGGCAGATGGTCATTGGGATGGAAAATTTACTGCTCTTTTTTCTGAAAAGCATATGTATTTGCACTGAACTTCCCCTTTAAAGGGCATCTATAGTGAAATTTATACATTGCTCCAATCTAGACATAAAAAAAGGTTATTGTATTCTGCCTTATTCTTACCTTCATCTGTGGCTCCATGTTTGCACACTGTCTGATTTACTGCAGAGCTCCCCCTCCCCTCTCTGGTCATTTCCCCGTTCAAGTAGTCCGGCTGTAAGTTAAAGGACATGTCCACCCCCAAAACTAAAATTTAACCCCTTACTGGCCACATCAAGTAGTTTAAAACAAGCCTTACCCTACATTCCTGCTCAAAATAGTTCCCCTGCTGTGCCCCTCCAAAGTCCAAGAAAATGCTGTGTAGGAGCAGTGTGTGACTCATGCTGTGCCTGAGACTTCCTCAACCTCGTCAAGGTTGAGGCATGCTCAGTAGAGCCCTCTCCCTCCCGTTTTTCTCTCCCTTCCCCTAACATTAAACCCTTTGGATATGCGGTAGGGCATGCTCCCCCAGCCCCAACCGCATTAATATAATTGTTAGAAAGTCCCCCAATCTTTACTTACCTTCCCTCTCTCCTCCTGTTCAGAACTCCTGGCAGCCGCGACCGTGATTGGCTGCCTCTCAGCCAATCACGGACGCGGCTGCCAGTCCCGCCCCCTGCTTGCAATTCCATGCAAGCAGAGGGCCGGAACACTGCGGCGGAGGAGAGAGGGCAGGTAAGTAAGAATCGGGGGACTTTCTAACTTTCTAATTATATTAATGCAGTTGGGCTGGGGGAACATGCCCTACCGCATATCAAAAGTAAAATTTCGGGGTGGACATGCCCTTTAAGCCTGTGAAACAAGCCGCCCATGTGCATTAATCCTCCTACACGACACATCACCGAGTCCTGCCTTATCACTGCAGCCCGATCTCTCTTTGACAGGCAATAAATTGGTGAAAGCTTGCAGAGGAGTGGGACTTCTCCTTCTCTTTACTTCTATTTTTAACCCAGTATTTGCCAAGCATTTTAGTGAGCAGGAAGGAATCATTGGGAGACTTGCTGTAAAACTTGTGTACGCCTACACACTATACTGGCATGCTGTTAGGGGATTTGATTGACAGCTCAAGCAGGAGTGGTGTATTGAAATCTTCACGTTTAACTTGTATATCTCAGGACAGAGGAGGAATCTGAAGAAAATAAAGATACTTTGGGGATTGGGGAGAATTATAGAACACACAGAAAGAAAAGGAAAAAAAATCTATTTTCCCACTATAGATGCCCTTTAACAAAGGAGAAAAGTAGTTCAAACAAGGGAGCCCTGGCTTGTTTCAATCCGTGATTGCTATAATGTTATTTTTTATATTTATAGATTTGAATATATGTTTTCTAGAGTAAGGGTGCCTTAGTATTATCAAGTTTCAAACTTTAATAAAGTTTTTTCACCTAATTGATTTACGATATGCTGTGTGTGGATTTGTACGCTGTGCGCTATGGTCCACTTTCTTTTGGAAAGTTTGGATAGGGTTTCTATTTGAATAGAAACAAATTAGGATTGTATGTCTGCTTACTTGATTTCCTAAAGGAGGGGTGTCATCTTTATTTATGAATTATACTTTTGTTGTAAAATTTATTGTTAATTTTTTCTTTAATGCAAATCTTATGTACTGATGCAAATATTCCAACATGGTGCCCAACTGATAGACGGTTGGGTGTCATTAAAGGACAACTATACTGTAAAAATTAACTTTTTAAAAATAAAAAGCACCTGGGGCAAGGAGATAGGATTGATTATTCCCACCTCCCAATATTGTTTTGTTGAGAAGCTACAGCACATACAGTGTTCATCTGCCAGGTTATGGCCCTGGGCCATTCTATATTAAAGATAATGCTGAAGCATTCAGGAAGACTTGCAGAAGATTTTTTCTTCATCCTGCTGCTCCTCGTAGAAAGGATATTGGGAGATATAAAGTACCAATCCTACTTCCCTTCCTTAGGTACTTTTTATTTTAACTGTTTTTGATAAAAACTTTATACGCACTATAGTTTAATGATCCTGCAGGTTGAATCATCAACGACACCTGAATGATTCTTAATACATGAACAGATAGTTTAAACCTTCGCACCTTCAGAAAAAAAATGGCTGCTAAGTTAAGTGTGTTCTGTGAAATATTTTTATGATTATTGTAACAAATAGAACTTTTTACAAGTAAAGGAAATTTTTTTGATAGCTACCAAATACATTTTTCTGCGTGTGTTGACGTGCCTAACGGCCAATGGAGTCATGGCCAATATATGACATGGTTCAGTTGCTTTAAGAGGTGCATTCAGTACCTATGCAGAAAGATTACATTTTGTGCTTTAATGGTCACTGACATATCATATTTTTCACTTTTTCTGTCTTTCCAAGGAATCAAAGATTGATCTCCTGGACTCTCCTTCAGATGTAAAAAAAAAGCTTAAGAAGGCTTTCTGTGAGCCGGGAAATGCAGAAAACAACGGTGTTCTAAGCTTTGTCAGACATGTTCTGTTTCCCCTTAAGTCAGGTTGGTTTTTAATGATGTATTTTTAAAGTAAAGTAATCTTTCTTATGGTTGCTAAGTTGTTGTTTGCATTTTCTCTATGTGGCAGAATTTGTGATTCTTCGGGATGAGAAATTTGGGGGAAATAAAACGTACACAGATTTTGAAACACTGGAAAAAGATTTTATTGAACAGGTGAAAATAAATCTAATTTAAGTCATAGATGGCAGTTGGAGAGTAGGCCTTAATGTATTGTGTTTTCACTCTTCCCACAGCTGGTTCACCCTGGTGATTTGAAAGCCTCAGTGGAGAAAGCTCTAAATAAATTATTGGACCCAATCAGAGAGAAATTTAACAATCCAGAAATGAAGAAACTGTGTAGCGATGCTTATCCTGATTCCAGCAAGCAAAGTAAGGAAACAAGTCTGTCCAAGCTACCTCTGTCATTTATTGGTTTTAATATATATTGATATATAATGTTAATGTTAGTGTTACATGTGCTTTAAGCCCAGATTTTATTTTCAAAGGATTAATGTTTTGTGTCTGTATGACCAACATGGCAAAAGAAGGGGAATTTTCCTGTTGTAATTTCCTTTAATCTCTTGCACCACCTTATTTTTCTCCGATATATCTATAATCTATGTACTACATCAAAATCTTTTTATTTTTAGAAACTGTGGCTAAAGGCACTGCTAAAAACTCTGGGTCTGAGGAAATTCATCCTTCTCTTCTAGATCTTCGGGTTGGGAAAGTACTTAGTGTGAGCCATGTGAGTAAATAGATACCTGAATTTAAAACCATACATGTAGTAACAGATAATTCCCCCGCTCCCATGGCCTCTATTTAACCAATAAAAGATTTGCTTCTAACTTTGTTAGACCAAATAGAAGAAAAGGTATAAATAAACCCCAAAAACTGGTAAATACGCTGATAAGTGTGGGTGCTTGGATGTACAGTAAGCTTCTAGAGTTCAAATATACTTACAAATCATACTGTATGTCCCACAGACAGAACAAAGTATACACATTATACTTACATAAATTGGGAGGCACTTCTTCAGTATGAATAGGAGAGAGAACACAATACTTCCAAAACCAATATGATTTGGAGTATACAGATAATAGAATCCAGAGTAGTTTCACCATAACCAAATAGATCTTTATTAACTGCATTCAAAAAACACTTAATACATTCCCATAAAACATCACCCCCAATAATATTAGCACAGTTAGTTAGATGCAACCTTAAGTAAATAGAGCGAAAGCAGAAGCAAAGGGTCCAAGCAGCTTGGGTTAATATGGTAAATGTATGATTGCAGAGTTATTTCACGAATATTCCAATACGACAGAGTTAAATAAGGCCATACTTACCTCCCACAACCATGGCTTCGAATCGGTAAGCAAAAACAAATGTGCTATCGTGGGTCTTACGTTCCACCTCCACCCGCTTAACCGACCATTATACTGGAGGAGTGCCTCCCAATTTAAGGGAGTATAATGAGTATACTTTTGTTCTGTCTGTGGGACACATGATTTGTAACCAACTGTGTTAGACCAAAAGACTAATCGTTGCTCATCTCTGTTGGTTTATCTGTTGTATTCAATTAGATCAACTGGACTTGAAATGTAGTTCTTGAAGACGTTTCGCTAGTATCCGACTGGCTTTCTCAATTCAGAATGACTTGTACAAGAATCTGTGGCAATTATGTACCCTGGAAAATCCCAATTAGCATATCACAGCCAGGTGTTAAGGGTGTCCTGACCCGAGGAATTGGCTCTTCTGTGCTGGGCCATACGTTGATGCAGTTGCTGTTTGGTCTCCCCCACATACAAATCAGAGCATTCTTCACTGCACTGCACTGCATATATGATGTCGCTTTTCTTGTGTTTTGGTATGGGTCTTTTGGATGTACCAATTGCTGCCTCAGTGTGTTGTTCGGTTTAAGAGACAGGGTACGATGTTTTTGAAAATTCTTCTTAATTTCTCGGAGACCCGCCTGCTACATATGGGATGACCATGTTCTTCCTCCTGTCTTGCTTTTCCCCTTCACTGTTGGTATTCGTGTTCTTTTCTTTCCTTCTACTTCTTTTGACAAAGGCCCAGTCTGGATATCCACAAGTTTTAAGGGCTCCTCTGAGATGTTTCATTTCTTTAGCCTTCGCCTCTGTGCTAGTGGGGATGTTCTCTGCTCTGTGTTGCAGGGTTCTGATGACCCCCCACTATCTAATCACACCCTTAACACCTGGCTGTGATATGCTAATTGGGATTTTCCAGGGTACATAATTGCCACAGATTCTTGTACAAGTCATTCTGAATTGAGAAAGCCAGTCGGATGACTAGCGAAACGTCTTCAAGAACTACATTTCAAGTCCAGTTGATCTAATTGAATACAACAGATATACCATGACCTGGATGAATGAGAACCTTCACAAGCACATCTCTGTTGGTTATTGACTAAAATAAAACATCTGTAGTAAAGAGCCCCTTTACCTTCCAGTCCTGCTGGTTCTTGCTATTGTTCTGTCCTAAACGTATCAATAAGCCAAACAATGAGATATAAGCAGTTCCAGAAATAGAAAACTCCCAAGGATGTCATTAATGAGCATGTCCACCGCCAAATCTTCATTTTCACCCACTACTGGCCCCACTGTGTATTGCTGTAAAATCCTTACCTTACATCCCTGCTCTAAATGGCTGCCCTGCAATGTCCCTCCAAAGTCCTAAAAAGTTAACAGCAGGAGCCTGTTTGTGTCCATATAGGTCTCTGCCTCCTGTCTCTCCTCCTGGAGAATTATGCCATGCGCAGTGCAGCCCTCCCCCCCACCCTCTCCCTAGCTCCAAATCCCTTTGCTGTAGTGAAGGGGCTCCCTCACCTACCCGCAACCGCTATAGTACTTTGTAAAAAAACTTAGCCGATCACTACTTACTTTGCCTATTTCCCTCGGCGTTCTGTACTACAGGAAGCTGCGTCAGTGATTGGCTGCCTCAGTACAGAGGAGGAGCCCTGGATTTGGGACAGCCCTGGATTTGGGACAGAGGGGGAGCTCTGATATATATATAAAACCATCAGAACCCAGGGCACTCACGGGACTTGTACCGAATATCAACGCGTTTCAGCCATTACATTGGCTGTCCTCAGGATATATATATATATATATCCTATATAGTAAAACCCTAAGTGTGTGTCTGTGTCACTGCAGTTCCTATTGACTCACCACTAGAGGGAGAAACACAGGAAACACACGGAGGGAGAACAGCAATTAAATAGACTGCAGGTAAGGTTGCTTGGGACAGAGGGGGCCCCCTGGAATTTGGTACGAGGGCCCCCTGGATTTGGGACAGAGGGGGGGCCTGGCCTTTGGGACAGAGGGGGAGCCCTGGATTTGGGACAGAGGGGGGGGGCTGGATTTGGGACAGAGGGGCCTCTGGATTTGGGACACTAAGAGGGTACTCTGGCCTTGGGACATGGGGGAGGACTATGGCCTTGGGGCACTCTGTGCTTCTAGCGCCCGTTATTGTAGCGGGCTTAATGTCTAGTGTGTGTGTATATATATATATATATATATATATATATATATAAAATATGCTTTTTAGTTCTCTTTTAATAAAACAGTCCAAATCCAAGTGATATGGCACTATGCATATATAGAACACATGACATAATAGGATAAAAAGGTATACAAATTTATAATTTAAGTCAATCGTTTAAGAAGCATGCCAGGGATAGGTTAGTATTAAGCCCCTTGGGGTAAAGTGCTCGTAGGGCATAGATCCAGTAAGCTTCTCTTCGTTTCTCTATGACCTCACCTGTGTGATTTGGGTACTTGTTCAATTACACAGCTAATATAAGTATATATAGTCTATATATATATATATATATATATATATATATATATATATATATGTTTCCTCGCACATGGGTGTGTCTTTGTTCATCCTCATTAGTGAGGTCATATCCTGTGCTGTTATAAGGGTTGTTCTTGGATGTTTTTTTTTCCATATTGATCTGTCTTGAGAAAGGGGTCCTAAAGATTGTTGCATGTTAAATCTGGTGTTCGGTGGAATCTATCCTAAAGTCACTGTATTTTGTCATGACACTTTGTTGCTTAAATTAGAAGTGCCAATCCAAGTGTATGTTCTATGACAGTAAATCCTTTTTAGTAGGGGTCTTTAAGAGCTGACTGCTCTTGTGTGTTTTTGTATGCATGTACCGTATATACTAGTGTATAAGTCGATTTTTTCAGGCTTTAAAATTAGCCTGAAAACCTAACCTCGACTTATACTCGGGTCAAGTCCTAATTTAGATCCAAATTCTGCAATTGCGGATAGTAACCAAAAGTGGTGGTGTATTAACCTGCATAGAAAGTTACAGGAGCTGATCTGCCTTTACGCTTCCTGTAGTCTGGCTGCTGGACTCACTCAGCACTGTCACTGCTCATCTGAATGCTGTAAATCTGATGGGTCTCCTCAGTTTGGGGCAAAAAACAGCTGCTAGTACAGTGCAAATGACAGCTTGAAACTACAACTCTCAGGTGACATTTTTAACTATTGGGGTCAGAGTGCCCTTTACTATATGAGGTCAGAGGGCCCTTTACTATATGGGGGTCAGGAGAATTGTAAATTATGGTAAGCTTAATTAAAAGATTACTGAACCTTGCCACTCCACATGTTTAGAAACTAACTCCCAGCAACAAAGCATGCTGGGAGTTGTAGTTTCCAAACATCTGGAGGAGGTTACTGGTACTGGATTTGGCTATTACTGTATGGGATTCATGTATGGGAATTCTGCTGTCCATTTAAAGGGCAACTTAAGCCAAAAACAATACTGAATCAGAAGGCAGTAGTGGTCATAATTTCTACCCTCGGCTTATACTCGAGTCAATCAGTTTTTATAAATTTTTCAGTTAAGTATAGTTACCTCGGCTTATACTCGAATATATACGGTAATCTAAATCAAGCCAATTTCTCAAAACAGTACATGGTAAAAAAAATTCTCACACCAGGTGCAGGTCACATCCCCAAACAGAAGATGCTTTTATGCATTCTACTAGCTGCCTAGGATTTGGGTTGATGAAGTTTATATAGATGTCTATATTCAGACTGTTTTCCAGACAGCTGTAAAAAAAAAAGCACGTCCTGCGATGTACCATGGATATAGGCACTGTCTAGGGTTTGGGCAGATAGGAATGAAAGGAGGTGTAAAAGAAAATCATCAAAAACAGATATTTTAAGAAATGTAATTTTATAATTGTACTGTGGAGCCAGCACTAAACTGTAAAATGAGGCACAGAGTGACATCACAGGGACTGCAGGGGAATGCAAAGCCTTTATCACTAGCCAACACATTGGCAGTCTCCTAACAAGGAACTACCAGGAACCCCCTGTGACGTTACTCTCATGGCACATTTTCTACAGCTTGGTGCTGGCTTTGCATGGCAGAGAGAAAAATAGAGAGGATAAGACAGAGGTAAACTTTGCCTTAGAGTAAAATTTTATTTTTTAAGTTCTTCTTTACTGTTTGTGCATTTCCAATAAATTATTTTGGCTGCATTTTAGAGTGTCTTGTTTGAAAAACATTCTATTAACTGACATTAGTATATGTTTTCTAACAGCATCCAGATGCAGATACTCTGTATGTGGAGTCAGTAGATGTGGGTGAAGAGAATCCACGTTGTGTGGTCAGTGGGCTGGTGAAATATGTCCCTGCTGACCAACTTCTGGGTCGCTCAGTTGTGGTGCTGTGTAACTTAAAACCACAGAAGATGCGTGGAATCGAGTCACAGGGCATGCTACTTTGTGCCTCCAAGTAAGTTATGCATATATATTTTGTGAATGTGCTCTTTGTATTGTGGCAATGTTGTCTGAAGAGTTTCCCTTTTAATTTTGTTTAAAACTTAAAATGCTGTATAATACGTTTAAACGCAGACTCTTGACATCACTACATCGTTTCCTTAGTTCCTTACTCATAATTTCACTCCTGTGCCAGTTTGTTTCTCTCTCTACCAATAATTTATTTCTGACAAGAACAAGGCTAGATTCTTAAATTAACCCATTGGGTGAGGAGTTGCAGTAGTGCCAGCAGCATTTTATTCCAAATGTCTTTACTTGTAATCCATTTCTTGAAATGTTAGTTAAGGAAAGTTTTGGGCTGCTGTAGGTTTTTGCTGATATTCACATTGGGTATTTGGGGCTTTTATTACTCCTGAAATTCTGCTTGCATTTTATTGCTGCTGCTTTTTAAATTTTACTAGATATCAAAATATTAATCACTTTGAAGTGCATTGTTTTTGCCATGTATGTCCAACATGGCCTGCGTGCGGGCAGAAAACAGGATGCCTGCAAAATTGCTGAGGTGGACTGGGGCTATGAAAATTAGGTGTAGGTTTGGGAAAATGTTACACGATACAGCTCAATTCTATGGAAATGTGGCCCTTTTAGTTTGGCACCTCTGGTTTAGGCACTTGCAGGATTATTCAATAAAAGTTCTTATTGTTAAAAATGGTGCTAATTTTGCATCAACCAATCAGATGTTAGCTTTCAGATGTTAAATGGTTTTCGATTGGTTGGGGCAATCTCCCCCTAGATTTTTACAAATCAATAATGTCTTAAAGGGTGACTGTGGTCTTGAATTCTTCCAAACTAGTAAGAATTATATAAAAAGCCTTCCATCACACCTTCAAAATAAAACCTAAATCACATCTCTAGTTAAAATTTGTGAGAAGTTATTGCTGGAAAGGTTCAGCAATATTACTTCCTGCTTGAACACTTCCTGTTTTCAGCCATGTGACCAGATTGTAGTCATGTAAGCAGCCTCTGCCTGCATTAATAGGCTCTCCTTTTCAACTGTCCATTTTTTCCCCAGGTACTTCCTTATTTCTCCAGCATTAAAGGGGAAGTTCAGTGCAAATACATATGCTTTTCAGAAAAAAGAGCAGTATTTTTTCATCCCAATGACCGTATATTGCCATTTTAGCATTTTTTTGTGTATAAATGCAACTGAAATACTGACTTCCTGTTTGCAGGACCCTTAGTAGAGACTTTTATGGTCTTGCCCTTGACCCAGCACCTGGGTTGATTCAGTTTCTCAGTAGAGATCTGAGCATCTTTGACCCATCCAACAGCCAATCAGTATAAATTACTGTTAGGAACATTCCAAGGAAGTGGTGCATCCTGGGAAGAAGGACCATTAGAACCTGAAATGTCAGCTCACTAATGTCAACAGCAGGGAACAGCAAATGTATGAAATCAACTGATTTTTCAAAATGGGAGAGAATATGTAGAATAACTAAGAAGGCATTACACAAACTAACAATTTAACAAATATTGATAATTTCCACTGAACTGTCCCTTTAAGTCTTAACTGAGCATGCTTCTCCCCCAGGGCGGACGGATGGGGCAGAGGTCAGGTAATGTCACTCACCATACTGGAAGCAGAAAGTTTGATTATTCACCCCAATGTAATGTCTCACAGGCTCTCTGGCACTAGATCTCCTCATGTCCTGTTCAGCTCACTCCTAGTTAATATGCATGTTTAAAGGTGTGTGTGGGGGACTTTGTAATTGATTTCTTTAGGTACAGTGCTACATTGGGACTTAAGTAATACAGACAGCTGCTAACTGCAGGATTGGGTGTTATCTGCACAGACAGAGTGGAGTAACAGATGCTGTAACAAATGAGATCTCCTGGCTCCTCCAGCTACCTTGGTCTGAAAAGGTAAGTTCCCGGTTGTTACACGCGTGCGTGACCATGACACCGCTGTGCATGCGACATGACGTCAGTGTGTGCGTGCTTGGGGTGCAGCAAGATGACATTAGTGTGCATGCACAGCGACATCATGCACATCATCGCACGCACGTATAACAACCGGGAACTTACCTTTTGAGACCAAGGAAGCTGGAGGAGCCAGGAGATCTCAAGGGGGCAGAGCTACAGAGTCCACTATACAGAAGGATGAATCCAGCAAGTTTAAAGATGTAAAGGTAGGCTCTGGGGGGGATAGAAAAAAATGAATTAGCCAAATTAAGTTTTGAAGCTGCAGCTTCCCACTAACATTAAGTTTTTTTTACAGTTTACCTTTAAACCTCATTTTCTGTCTTAAAGATTAATCACAAAATGTATTTAAATCAGTTCGTAAAGTGGATACATCTTGCACTAAGCCAATAATCTTGCAGAATTTAGAATGAACAGTGAGCACAGAAATTGTACTCTCAATGCTTAAAGGGCATGTCTACCCCCCCAACTGAAATTTTCCGCAATGTTGGGCACACTGTGCTGTGTTAAATGACATCTACCTTTCTCTTCTGCTGCATATGGTCTGCCAGCCTTTCCCTGGTGTAATCCATTTCTGGCATGCGCAGTGGGTTTCCCCTCCTCACTCCCCCTTTCTGCTGCTCCGTGCAAATAAGTTTTTTGGCTAAAATCCACTTTTGCGCTTTTAATGGTCGATAACCTAGACCTCGCTAGGTCTATTTCCCCCTATTCATTAATGAAACCGTACTTACCTGCCTTTGTTCCATCAATCTTCTTCTGCTTGTTTTCCTTATCACTGAAGCAGCCGAAAGGGCCAGACTGGCAGCTGATCAGTGATTGGATGAGACTCAGCCTGATAACTTAGCGTCTGCTGATTCGGCCCCTTCTGCTGCTTTTCCTAATTGCAAAAGGCCGGTGATGGAACAAAGGCTGGTAAGTAAGTTTACAATGCAAATTGTGAAAAGTAGACCTAGCAAGGTCTAGGTTATAGGCGATTAGAAGCATAATAGTGTATTTTTGTGGGGGGGGGGTAGAGATGCCCTTAATGCTAGATCATTTAAATAGGTTAAAGAGTATTGGACTGAGAACAAACCCCTAAGGGACACCACTAATAACACTGACTTATTTATGATTACTTCATAAATAAGTCCATCCTCCCCTATACTAACCCAGATATTCAATGTCTCCTTGTCATCTGGTATTTTCCCTTCCTCCTTTCAAAATGCCCACGTGAAACCCATAATCAAGAAAGCCTCCCTTGACCCCTTTTGTCTTGCTAACTACAAAGCGGTCTCTCTTTTTACCGATAGCCTTTAAGGTACTGGAAAGATGTGAATGACCTTCAGGCTGCCAAAGCCAATAGTCACTTTTCTAATCTCATGCTTCTCAACCGATCCTCTGCTTTTGACACAGTAGCTCATTCCCTCCTAATGCAAATTCTTCACTCCGGCATCCAGAATGAAGCGGCATCCTATCCAGTGAGCTCTGTACTTGGAGCCCTGTTGTTCTCCCTCTATACTATTTCCCGGGAGATACCATTAGCTCATTTGGTTTTAACTACCATTTGTATGCCAATGATACTCAAATCTAATTTTTCTGACACCCAATTGCGCATTTCTGTGCTGTCTCCTCATGGATGGTGCACCGATGCCTCAAACTAAAATGGAACTAATCTTTTTCTCACCTAAACCTGGTCCTATCCCACCTATTTCTGATTCCTCTCTTTTTTAATCATATCTCTCTTTCAGTCAATACTTAACTCATCTTAACACACATCTACCTGGCTCCCCATTAAACAACACATTTTCTACAAAATCCTTCTCTTAATATTTAAATCCCTTTGTTGTGCTGCTCTTTCTTATATTTCTTCTCTAGTGTCCTCATATGTCCTTCCCATACCCTCTGGTCATCACAGAACCATACAGACACCCCCTCCCCCATTCACACTGCCTCTATTCTATTCCCCTCTTCATCAAAAAACCTCAATAATCCAATTTAAATCTAACCTCTCATCCTATGTCTCTTAGCACTGCACCAGTAATTACTATGGCACTTATACCCTTTCCTATATATCTGCGTGTTACCCACCTTATTAGATTGTAAGCCTTACGGGGCAGGGACCTCTTTCCTCATGTTGCATGTTTCAAGCACTTGTATATTTTATGATGCACTTGTTTTAATGTTGATGTTTCTTTGTTCCTTTCTTTCAGGGAAGGACAGCAGAGGCAAGTAGAACCTCTTGATCCTCCTGCTGATTCAGCTCCTGGTGAGCGGATTTATGTGGAAGGGTATGAGAATGGAGAACCAGAGGGAGAGCTTAAACCAAAGAAAAAAGTATTTGAGAATTTGCAGGTATTTTTGATTGTTTTTGCAATCTTTTCAACCTGTGTTTTATAAATTTACTCTTAAACTCTTTATTTTTTAATGCCTTGATCTTTTCTGATTTTATAGGTTGACTTCAAGATTTCAGATGGATTTTTTGCTCAGTGGAAAGGGAAGAATATTGTAACAAAACTAGGACCTGTAACCTGTAAGACTTTGCAAGGTGGCAGCATTAGTTGAATATGCAAATTTCTAACACATTTCATCGTGTACTCAGAATATCCTCAGTACCAGAATTAAATAACACTGCTAGATCAAAAGCAGCATGGGTTAACTGTACCGCTATTTATATGTTCAGCAGCACATGGCCTGGGTAATGGACAGTTAAAAAATATTTTGATTTATGGATAATGACTATTAATGAAGGGATAAAAGTAGTGTCTTTCATTTAATGTATTGTCAAAACTTAAAGAATAATTGCAATATATTGATTAAATAAATCAACACTATTTTGGTCAGTGCTTTTATAAAATAATGACTTGTTTCATACAAACCTTTAAATCAGAAGCACATGATTAATACAGATTTTGACTGATGGGGGTCATATTTACAAAGGAGCAATATCAGAAAATACAGATATCCCTCCTTTATTGCCATGGTGGTGATTTATAACCATGATGTAAAAAATAATAATGTGGATGTAAAATACAGATTACAGTTTTAAAACCTGAAAGTTATTTAACAAACACATTATAAAATAAATACAGATATTGTCGCCATACCGATGTATAGTACGGTATCGCTATTTTTCACTGAGGTTAGAAACTATTTTGTGACCATATATAAAACAAGCAGTGTAGCAATTTAGCAATAAATATGTCTGTGTCTGCTTGCTGTAACTGCAATATGCGTGCATACATTTTTATTTCAAACAGAAGCCTTTTTTTGGCAGTAAAAACACAAGTAGTTTATGTTAGTGGTAGCCCTAAGAACAGTGATGTACGTATAGAAGAAATACTTCAGAGTGAACAGACATTAAAATGTCCCACATTGAAATATTACTGTTAAAGGAACACTAAACTGAAAAAATTACTTTGCCTCATCTTAATCTATAATTGAATACATGTAAGTATCCCCCCTCCCTCATTAACCCACTCCCACTTCCATTCAACCTGACTTTTCCCCCACAAACCAACTGTCAAGCCTGCACACAGCATTCCAACTGTCAAAACTGTCACCATTCCAACTACAGTAAAACTACTCACAGAGGAATAGTTTTTGAGAGCAAGGAACTTGATTGACAGCTGAAATAGTTTATAGTTGAAGAAGTTTTAGATTGGATATCTAAAGAAATAGGGGGCAGATCAACAAAAAAAATGATACAGTGAAAAAGGAATCAACAGGATTTAAGCCAAATAGTATGACTAATAGGAGGGGTGTGTGCACCCTTAGTAACAGAATCAAACATTTGTTTTTTCCACAGTTCCCTTTTAAGTTTTGATACCTGCAAAACTTTATGGATTTTTCACTAGTAAGCAGTATGATGGAATTGTTCTTTTAACTGTTTTATAAGTCCTATGATTAAGTACCGAGTACAAAACATGTAAGGCGTTTTCTTTTCATGTATTGATGTGGCAATAAAAACTAAGATTTATCTTTACTACAGAGTATCCGGAGCTGTATATTTACCGGGAGTACTGCCGAACCTTCTTTTCTTAGCTTTTATCTTTCTGTGCTTTTGTAAATTGTGCAAATCTTAAATGATTTTTAAAATTACAGTGTGGTAGAGGGTTAGGGAGAAGTTAGAAAGGCTTAGGGTATCAATAAAATAAAAATTAAAAAAAGAAAGGCTTTAGAAACCAGTCAGTGCTATGTAGATTGTATAACTGTCAACCTGAGTTAAAGAGACACTAAAATGTAAATAGCATCCAGCTGGATCTATAATTCACAGGAAGGTATGATAGCTTATTTCCACCTTGGTATATCATGTAAAGGGCATGTCCACCCTGAGGGCTAGGCCACACTAGTGCGTTTTGCATTTGCGATTTTCACTAAAATGGAAATCGCAGGAATGCGAAAATTCCCGCGCTTTCCAATGCTCATGCTATTGCGTGTCCATTTGCGTTTTGGTAACGCATTCCTGTGCATTGCAGTGTGGCCCTTAGCCTAAAACAGAAAATTGATCACTTTTCATTGTCTGCCCCTAAACCTAACTGCTATTTTAGCACCTTATTACATGCATTTCTAACCAGATATTTATATCTATTTCCCCTGTTCTCTTCCTTTCTGACAGAGGCTGCTGCCTCCTCCACCTGCTCAATGAGATTTTAGGAATTTGAGCACAAGCAGGGGTTGAAGGGAGGAGACAGAATATTCTGTCAGAATGAGCAAAATATTTATCCTTAAAGGGCATGTCCACCCCCAAAACTATAATCCCCCCAACTACTGGCCCCATCATGTAGTGTAGTGTAATCCTTACCTCACATCCCAGCTCCATAGGGTTCTCCTGTAGTGCCCCCCCAAAGTCCCAAAAACTGCCCACCAGGAGGCTAGCAGGGCTCTGCCTGCTACCTGGCCTCAGGTAAATTTTAACCATGCGTACTGCAGCTCTTCTCCCCCCTCCCTCTCCCTCCCGTTCTACTATCCCTCCCCCTAGCATAAAACCCCTGTAATATAGTAATCCCCCTGGTCTCCCAGCCCCAACCGCATGGTTTTTAATTTTAGAAAGCTCCCCAAACTCTTACTTACCTCTCCTCTTTCCTGCACTGAATGACCGGCAGCCGCGTCCGTGATTGGCTGCCGCTCAGCCAATCACAGACGCGACTGCCGGTTCCGCCCCTCTGCTTGCATTCTCGCAAGCAGAGGGCCGGCAGCGTGGCGAAGGAAAGAGGGGAGGTAAGTAAAAGTTTGGGGGGCTTTCTAAAAATAAAAACCATGCGGTTGGGGCTGGGGGACCAGGGGGAAGGCAATATTAAAAAATAGAAATAAGGGTGGACATACCCTTTAAATTTCTGTCTAGTGATGCATCTAATAGTGTGATGAATACATTGGTTGGAATTGGGAGCAGGTAAATGACAAGTGATGAGTTTGTTTTAAGGGAGGACATGCATTATAAGCGATATACCGATTTTTAAAATGATTCTTAATAAAGGACTTTATACTGCAAGCCTGTATGAATGGTTGAAACCTGCCACCATGTGCCGCTGTTCTTTCACAGATTTCAGCTTGAATTTAGCTGGAGATGGGGACTGGCAGATGACAGACAGAAAATTATCCGCCTGACACTACTATCATTTACACTATCAACTCATTAATATTATCAATTGGACCATCAAAATCTGGCTGTCATTTTTTAAATTTGAATGATTTGATGAAAGGGCATCTATAGTGAAAAAAAACACATTGCCCCTTTGCAGTTAAATTCATGTACTCTGCTGCCTTAATCCTATCTCTGTCAGTGACTTTGTTTAACCATGGTGTCAGATCTCTGTGCAGCACTTCCCCCTCCCCTCTGTTACCTCCTCCATGTCTCAACTCTGGCTAACCGACATGCTTATCTCACTTTGTGAAAAAGCTATTAAGAAGGGGGGGTCAAGTGCAGCCTTATATCTACCATCAAAGCTACCTCTCTCCACGTGCTAATGCTCTTATCTCTATGTTTATTACAGAGCAGGGAGGGGGATCATGTCACAGGGATTTGATTGACAGTCCAAGTAGGAGTAGATGAATGCAATCACGTATTCTTCTAACTGGTGTATCTCAGGACAGAGAGGGAAGCTGAAAAAAGTGAAGACACTCTGGGGGTTGTGGGGAATTATAGAACACATGGAAAAAATGGGAAAAAGTTCATTTTCCCACTATAGATACCCTTGAATCTTTTCAAAAATACACTGCCAATAATAATCCATAATTCTAGACAATATAGATAAATCTAAACATAATATCAAAATCTTCATATATACTGTCAAATTTTAGAGCCACTAGAAGTCTGATTGTTACATTAAATAAAGGGCATGTCCACCCCCAAAACTATCATTTAAATTCACCACTGGCCCCACTGTGTTTAAAAATCCTTACCATATATCTCTGCTCCAAATGGTTCTCTTGTAGTGCTTGTTCAAAGTCCAAAAAATTGTAGTGTAGGAGCTTGTCTGCGTGTCATCCGGTCCCTGCTGCTTTCTTGTCCTTATTGAGTTGTTAGATCGGGTGAAAGGGGGTTCTCTGCCCATGTCAATATTTTTTGAATGGTTCCCTACCTTTAAATCATTTTTGTGAAGGGCACCCTATCCCACCCCCAATCACCAGGTTTGATTGTCAAAAAAGATGATCAGAACTGTAATTACATCGCTTCGATCTTATAGGGTTCCCTAAACTACAGGGAAAGTTTCTGTTACGGGTGATGATAGTGGCTTTTTGTTAATTTTAATTTTCTAGGCTATTTGTATTCATCTTGTTCTATTATTCCTTACCCAACAATATATGCATTAACCTATGAACTCATTGATGAACTTTAAACAGATATTATGTCATAAACTTATATAGCAAGCTACATGCTTCCTGCCTACAGTATATGACACAAATACGGGAAATTATACTGATACAAAATATATATTAAATTAAAGTGACAAGATGTTTGCAAGACAAAAACAACAAAATTAGATTCAATATCTGTTGTAAATGTGTTTATTAACTTAAAACACTTTTTTTGGGATTTTTATAATATCTGGCTAAATTTCCTTTTGTGTATGCAGAATTGCTTTATATCTCGTCTTTCAATCTGTTACGGTCCTGCAGTGCATAATGTTTGTATGTATCAGCACCACCCCACAGACAAAGCCCCAAAACATGTAAGCCTTACGATGTCTGTATGCTGTGCTGTTCTGTCTGGGCATTCAGTGCATTATCTGTTTCGTAATGATGTACACACAATATATACAAGAACGCACTGCAGATACTAAAAGACAGTAAGCACAGGTGGCGGACTTGATTTAAAGCAGGCCAAGGCATCATTCAGCAGCTTATTGTGTGTGCCCAGCAGGGTGTTTTGGAGGGGGTGCTTGCTAGGCACCAGTAACAAATCTTGCATAGGGTGCTATCTATCTTGAGGCCGGCCCAGGCTGCAGTGCTGCTGTTACCTGCACTAGGGTGTGAAGATAAATACAGCTCATTTAAGCCTAATAATTCCGACAAATGTACATCAGTATTCTACCAATCAGAATTAGTCAAATTTGCACATAAACAGGGAGATTCAATAAAAGTTCTTATTCTTAAAAATGCTGCTTACTTTGCCACAACCAATCAGATGTTATTTAACATTTGAAAGCTAACATCTGATTGGTTGGGGCAAAATAACCCTGTAAGTGTGGAAGAACAAAGCAATTTAGCCTTAATATGTAGGAAGATGGAAGAAGGAATGTTACTGGTTTAATTTTTCTGGGTATTTGCAATTCATTTTATCTGCTTCTTTTAACTTGTTAAAACGTATTTATAAATTTGTCAGATTGTATTTGTTATTGACAAACCTGACTGATTTATTTTTACATCTGTAATTAAATATGGCTAAATAATCTTTTACTTCACACACTGGACTCTATGGATAAAGGTGTAATATTTGGGTTTTTTTCCCTTTTTTATAGAAATATTTTTGCTGCAAAAAATCCATAAGGCTTAACATTAGCATTTAACAGAACAGGCTTATTACATCAGCAAGAATATGGGAATCTATAGTAGATATAGTAGAGACTGACACTGATTACAGCAAAATAACCATGTATATTGTTACAAAAGATACTGATTAAGGACATGATGTCAAATTTTTTAAAAAAAACTACAATTTTTTAAAGATTTCTTTACCAAATTCTTTGCTTGACCTTTAAAGGAACTGTAAACCAAAAAAACAAGTGTTTGCCAATCGTTTCTATTATTCACAGGGAGTTGAGAACGCTTATTCTCACCTCCCTGAGAATAATAGTTTGATCAGGGGACACAGCCGAACTTACCTTACCTGGCGCTCCACTCGCAGGTCCTTCTGATCTGACAGCCACGCTGTCCTGCTCTCCCGATCGCGCGCCTATCTTTTGCATGCGCCCAAAGATAGACGCGTGGTCGGGAGACAGGGGCAACGCGGCTGTCAGATCAGAAGGAGCGAGTGGACCACCAGGTAAGGTAAGTTCGGCTGTGTCCCCTGATCAAACTATTATTCACAGGGAGGTGAGAATAAGCGTTCTCGCCTCCCTGTGAATAATAGAAACGATTGGCAAACACTTGTTTTTATGGTTTACAGTTCCTTTAAGCACCATGCAAGCAAAAATGTTACATTCGCACCCTTGGAACCCTTTCTGTTTATAGTTTCATTAGAGTTATAGAAAAGTGTAAGGCATCATTATATACTGCTGATTTATCATTAGCTTGTGCAGGATTTTAATCAAATAACCAGCATTTTGTCTGATTGTACTACTTAACGCAGAAAGACACCACATATAATTAAGCCTTGCAAGAACAATTTATAATTATGCCTGGTACCAAACAGAAAGGTTTGAACTGCACCAGCAGCCAAAGGCTAAAACAATCCCAAATCCTAAAATTTACAATATGATTTTATACATCAATCTCTGGTTGAGGCTGTAATAGTTTGGCATACTCCTAAATGACAAAGACACTGTATTTCTACCAGAGGTCTGCACAAAATGCAAGGGTCTAGTAAAATAATGTCATGCTCTCAAGTCCCAGCAGATACTCATTCTGATTCAATAAAACAAAATCTAATTTCAGTCAGTTGCTGCATAAATACCAAGGCTAAATGAAGTTAAGGCAGATCTTTTTACTCCAATGGTAGAAGGTGTTCAGCAGAGCATCACAGAGTTTTCCCTGAGACTGCGTCATCTTAAAAAGTTTCTTGTAATGAATTATTTCTCTGAAGAAAAAAAAGGAATTTGTGTCAGTATTATTGGATTGTTTATTGCTTTGTAGGGTAATATGTTAGTGAATATGGGCGGAGTAGTGTGTAATTGGAAAAGGAGAAAAGCATAAAACTGCATAGACTAAGATGGAATGTTTCTTCTCTAAAGATGCTTCAGGCAGAGTAGACCAGCAAGCAACACTAGTGCCCTCCTCCCCCTACCCATCAAAACAGGGTGCACACTTTTTTTTTGGGGGGGGGGGGGCTGACTCCTGCTCTACTGAATGCTGTCTGGAAGGGGAGCTTTAAACCGCTGAGTGGGCTGCTTGAATAGCACTTACTCTGATGTGGTTCTGCTGCTGCATGGCTTCAATACATTGCTTGTTTTGCTCAAGCTCGGCCCCCTAAGTCCCCCTGCCCGCTGCATAGTCTGACAGGTCCCGACAGACTGTCATCAAATGCACATAGAAGAGTCCTTCGGGACCTATCGGAGGAAGCGTGGGGGGATCAAGCGAGCAAGTAAGTTCTTTACCCTCTCCTGGCTCCTGATTGTTTTATTGAAGAACAGGAGGTAAGACACAGATCCTTTACCTTCCGTTCTTCAATAAATATTGGTGGTAATTAATCCTAATTACTGTCTGATTAGTTAAAAAAACGATTTGCCCCAGTTTATATGTGCTTTAAAGGGCATGTCCACCCCCAAAACTATAATCCCCCCAACTACTGGCCCCACCATGTAGTGTAGTTTAATCCTTACCTCACATCCCAACTCCATCTGGTTCTCCTGTAGTCCCCCCCCAAAGTTCCAAAAACTGCCCACCAGGAGGCTAGCAGGTCCATATAGGACACTGCCTGCTACCTGGCCTCCCGGAGATTCCTGCCATGCGTGCTGCAGCCCTTCTCCCCCCTCCCTCTCCCTCCCTCCCGTTCTACTATCCCTCCCCCTAGCGAAAAACCCCCTTAATATTCTGCTCCCCCATGTCCCCCAGCCCCAACCGCATGTTTGTTTTTTTTAAAAAGCTTCCCAAACTCTTACTTACCTCTCCGCTTTCCTCCGCTGCACTGATGACCGGCAGCCGCGTCCGTGATTGGCTGCCGCTCAGCCAATCACAGACGCGACTGCCGGTCCCGCCCCTCTGCTTGCATTCTCGCAAGCAGAGGGCGGCAGTGCGGCGGAGGATCGAGGGGAGGTAAGTAAGAGTTTGGGGGGCTTTCTGAAAAAAAAATATGCGGTTGGGGCTGGGGGACATGGGGGAGCAGAATATTAAAAATTTATTTTCGGGGTGGACATAGCCTTTAAAGAAATGGAAACCATTACAGGCAGAGTGTTTTATATCTAAGCTATGGCCAAGTGATAAAATGATCAAAACTAACAGTCATTAGCATTCTAAATACCCATCTGAGTAATATAATGGCAGATCAGTGTAGTAACATAGTTACCTTGTTCCCCAGGTCTGGAATGCTACTGCTCATGGCCTGCCAGTATTACAGCTACATTTGTCCCAGTTGCTGATGGAGCTGGCCTCTTATCAGGGGGTGCATTTACACTTCCATTTTGTACGTCAATAGAAGTTTCAGAGCTGGTGGAAGTCCGTTGTCTGCCCAGAGATGGTTTTCTAGCTACCGGTGGAGGAATTTTACTTGGTTTCCTCTGTAGTGGAGGTTTTTCCTCTGGACTGCGTGGTATTCCCTGTGATTTAAGTTCTGCCACTAGGTCACTTTTTAGTGAGATCTCAGCCTCTTGGGAGGCTGGAGGTCAAACACAAACTTTTTGGCTCCACGGGCAAATACAAAGCTGGCAGCAGAGGCAGGAGATCTGTGTGTAGAAGGGGAAAGTCTTGGATCATGTATTGTCTTTAATGGAGATTTTTCAGTAGTGCTGTCTGCAGGTGGGGTGCTAGACCCTGGTGGGGATCTTAGGGAGAGAGACTTGCGCATAGGTTTCTGGGGTGCAGAAACTCCAGAGGCTTGCTGATTGATGAGCCCTTGTGGACCTTTAACTTGCACAGAGCGAAGCCTAACCATCTGCAACAAGGAGGGTGTCACAATAGGCAGGTTAGCATCATCTTTTGGTGCAGCAACACTGGGAGAGTTTGGAGCTGCTACCTTTTTTGAAGGAGCAGTAACAGGCTTCCATGCACTTGGCTTAGAACTTGGACTGACTGGCACAAATGGTTTTACTGATTTTGATGACTCTATTACTGCCAGTGGAGCTGATGTACACACTGTGCTTTTAGACATAATTGAGAATCCTACTGGTTCAACTGTGGTTTCAGATGCATCTGTAATTTGTGGATGAGAAGACCTTATTAAATCTTGTACAACAACTGGATACGACTCCGATGAAGGAAGAGACACAGTAATACCTTCTGTGGGCAAATGCACAGATAAAAGAGCAGGATCAGTGAAGGGGTGCAAAGATACAGGATTAGGCTCTGTGGAACATGGTGCAGATGCAGGTTTAGGGTCTGCAGTAGTCACAGGTTCTGGATTAGACTGAACTGAAGAAGGCACAGATTCAGGAGGAGTTGGTTCTTTAGGAGTAGGCTTAATGGAAGAAGTCAATGGTATTAATGTATTAGACACTGAAGAAGGAATTACAGATGCAGTTTGAACATCTGCAGAAGATGCTGAATGTAAAGTAATATGAACAATGGAAGATGGTGCAGATGCAATGGTATGCTCTGTGAAAGATGGTAAAGAGTCCTTGGCAGCAAAAAAAGGCACAGAAGCAATTAAGGGCTTTGAAGCAATAGAAATGCCTGAATTTTTCTCAGAATCTGTGAGTTTATGTGTGTTACCACGTATATCATCCTTTTCTGAAGGGATGCAAATTTGGTCTGAATTCCTAATAGAAAGTAAGTCAGACTCAGGTGCTTGTGGAGGTGGCAAGATAAGATCTTCAGGAGGAGGATAATTAGCCATAGACATGTCTTGTAACTCTGGAACATCAGGAGGAGGTGGAGGCCACATGATTTCTGTTTGTACTAGTACTTCCTGATAAGCAGGCATGACCTCTCCTGAATCTGATTTTCTGGTGGGTGGAGGTGTGGGATGATGGGAAGGGGGTGGGGACGGATTGGGTGTGGAACTAGGTGTTCCTATATGGCCCCTTATCTTGTTTGGAGGAGGACATACAGGAGCAGAAACCTTTGGATGTGGAGGAATTACCTCCAGCGCTTCTTGGTGATCTTGGTCAAACACTGATGACCCAGCTCTAGGAGGGATGGTAAGAATGGGAGAAGAGGTTTCTGCGGACGAATTAGTGCTTACAGATGATCCCTGCTTTGACCTTGTCAAACTTGTCCTCTCTGGTTTTTGGGGAGTTTTTCTGTGGGAGCCTGGTGACTCTGGGTACTCAAGAAGGGCTTTGGCAGGCATTGTGGGAGTCCCGCTTTGACTTGAGTAGCCACTTGAGGGAGAAAGTGTTCTGTCTGATCGACTAGGGGAACTCAATTTTGCACTATACAAGGGTTGCGAAAACACTTCATTGTCTAGCATCAAAGCCTCTGTTTGTGATACACACGGACTCTGATTTCCAGCAGATTTGGATAGTGGTTTCCTCTCAGGCCTTGGAGGAAGACCCATCTCCCTCTGCTGCTGCAGGGAATAGGTTCTTTTTGGGGGTGGAGGCGCTTTCTTGCTCTTTCTCAATGAAACACTGCGTACTGAAGATCGAGCACTACATAGGCTAGCAGCATCAGACTCATCTTGGGTGCCACTGCTTGAAGCAGGTGATGCACGTCCAGTGCTAAATTGAGAATCATTCTTCTCACTTGGTTCCTTTGTCCCACCATGTGAGGAAATGGTGGAAGAATCAGATACAATGGTCTCTGTTGATTCTGAGCGACTCCAGGTGTCACTAGAAAAGGACTGCACCCTTCCCCTGTGAAGTGATCCACGCACAGAGGCAGGGCTTGCAGTGGCTAAGCTACAGCGACTCAAGGTCCGAACACTGGAGTGGGTTAAGGCCACAAGATCCACCATAGGGGGGAGTACAGCATTTGGAATGATCTTGGACATGTATGTAGCTTGGGGTGATATGCTCATCACAGGACCCACATGGTCACTCTGATGTGAATGAGTAGTCATCCCAGGAACAGCTAAAGATTTTGGGCGAATCAGCATAGGAGACATTTTCGGGCCACATTTTATATCAATATAACTGTCATCTTTATACACTTTGTCAATGTGTCTCTGTACTGTAGCTTCTGTCTGCTCCAGAGTTGCAAGAGATATATGAGCTCCATCTAGTGTAGCTAGGTTTGCATTACCATCCACTGTTGGAATCGTCACAAATTCTTCCTCTGTTCTTGGAATCCCATTAGACAATGAAATGGGTGCCTGATTTGCTACTGGTTGTCTTTCTCTGGGAAAAAGCTCGTGGATGCCACGGTGTAATGATGAACCACTAGACTGGAGGCCTACACATTAAAAGAAAAATAAATAGTATGTTTATGTAGATGAACATTTTCCACTAAGCATAGAAGGCAATTAGTTATATACCCTAACTGACAGAAAATGCTTAAAGGACCACAAGACATAGTTTACCTATAATATGCAAAACCGTATTTTAGTTTTGTGATATTAAATTTTCATACAAATACTTAATAGGACACTATAGTTCTCCTTTAATAAGACACAAAAAAATGCAGCTTTTAAGGGTAATTTGTAACTCGTTTAGCCGCACACTGCAAAACTGCCTCTCTCTCTACTTACATAACCTTTTCATAAAAATAGAGGTTGGAGATGGACATGCCCTTTAATGCAATAATCAGGGGTTCATAAAAAGATACTGAAAACACTAGTTCTCCTATACTGTTTTTGCTGAGAAAACAGCATGTAAATAAAACTCTAACAAAACATACCCAGTTCTGCAGCAATATGATGTGGCACGCCCACCACTGTAGCCCTTTTTTCTTTGCGTTTTCTACTTGAACTCCCTGAGGAGCCTCTTGGAGAGTCATGAGGCCTAAATGTAGAGCCTATAATAGAGATCACAGATTATTTTTCCATAGTACATTAGTGTATCTACTCTTTCACTTATCTTTATCAGTGTTATTATATGTATTTACATTCTGACTGAAAAAAATAAGAAATTAGTTTAAAAAGCCCTTTAATAAAATTGGAAGCAGGCAGTGACACATTTTAAGTACCCTCCTAGTTCTCCTTAAAGGGGAAATTTGGTGAGGAAACCTAAATTAAAAATTGGACATGTTATTGAGTCTTTAACTTCCATAGTTGTTTCTGCTGTCTTTATTGTGCCACTGAATGCATGTTTGGTAATCCAATGATACAAAATAAAAAAGATTGTGGGCATTGCCATGTTTGTTAAGGGAGGTCCAAAGCCCATACTTTAGTTTCAGGAAGTCTTTTGCCTTGACCCGAAACATCACAACCATCAAGCTTGTGTGGGAGTGGCTAAGTAAGGGTAGATGTGGCCAAACCAGGAAGTAAACCAGTTAACAGTGCTGCCTGAGCAATAGCCTTGTGAGGAGGGAGAGAGAGGGGGAGGAGGTATTTGTGTGTTTTCTCAGTCAACTACTACCTGTTTAAAGAGGGAAGGGGTGTGTTCTACCCAATAACTGCCTGTGTCAGGTTAGGATATTATCACATAAGAACATCTAGCTAATGAGAAAAACCTGTTTCTAATGTGTATATTGCCAAACAGCTCCCCCCCCCCCAAAATAAACACGTGAAGGGGGAGGTGTGACATAGATACAGCTTATTGGTGTTTTCCCCGCACCATTGTGGGCCCTATTGTTACGCCACTGAACTAGACAATTAAGCCTGGTACAGTAACGGGCGCTAGACAGTAAGCTTGTGACATTAACATGTTTCATGCAAACACACACCTTCATCCATATACACATCTATATAGAGACACACATGCATAAACATACTGACAGACACAAACACATCTGAACAGACAGAAACACACAAACATACACATGAAAACACTCACATGTCTGCAGACAGACACACATGCATACAGACACACACATGCATATCAACACACATACAGACACATACATACACACACCCCAGCTTCAAGGGACACAGCTTCATACTCATGGATGCAAACCTGGCTGCTTGCTGTCCCAGTCTAACCTCTGCCCAGCTCTTTGCTGAAAATTGAGGAAGCACACACAGTGGTACAACAAGGGTATTGACATTCCAACTATGTCCTAATAACTGCCAGGGTCAATCATTTTACAATAGACTTTCAGCAGCAAACGGATGGCCCAAATCAGGGAACGTTGTGGGGACGTCAGGAGGTAATACCATATCTCTGATAGATAGTAGATTGAACTAGAAAGAGAGTTTCAGTACAACCTATAAAATTGGCTCGAAAGGTTGCACAAAGCTCTATTAATGTGAGTGTCTATGTGCTGTGAGTTTTAAAACCTGCACGTGTGACACAGGTAATCTGCACTGATTAGGTCTGTTCATAGCTGAATACAATCGAGGCAGCTAATTAGCACTGATTATGTCTGCTTACAGGTGAATAATCAGTGCAACACATGCCCATTAAAGTTTATGCCCCAAGAAGAAGAATTCACTGATAGCGCTTTAACAGAATACTTAGCTAGGTAAGAGCACACATCCTATGTTTATATCAAATTTTGTGTTTGTAGCTCTAAAACTGTGGAAGAAGATACAATGCAAAAAAGAGGGATGGAGGAAGAAGAAACAGTCAATTTTCCTTTTTTTAAGAAAAATGAATTAATGAATTAGGAATCCTTAGTGTGGGGTAATAAGGTGAACGTGCTCTTTGCATATAGAGCAACAAACTAAGTATGCTGCTATAATTTGATTAGATTTTGTCATCACTGACAACATTATTTTGTAATAAGACACTGTTATTCTAATCATTTAGACCCAGTGCTGTAAAAGGTTTTTCCTAAAATTATGGCTGCTTCTCCTGCACAATTCTGCATATACAAATCAAATTGTACCACTAAATGACTGAAAGTTTCTATGTTTCAAAAAATTTTATTTTCTTAAAACAAAACCGATATATACACCAATTTCTATGAAGAACTGCATCCAAAATTTGCATGCGTAAAGCTGAAGGTATATTCAAATAATATATTGTTTTTGAAGTTGTTTCCCAAAAAAACTGCAAGCACAACTCAAAATTTTTGCTTTGGTGGCTTTGGGGATTGATATTTAAAGATTAATAGTTATGTACCGACTATATCCCAATAATTTTATATACAGCATAATAAATACAATGTAATGCAAACGGCAAAGTGCCTGACCAGCAACTGTTTTAAGGCAACATTTGGAAATGCTTTGGTTTTATAGGAAAAGGCCAATAGGAAACAGTTTTTCCAAAGACATCATTTTTTTAAAGAAACAATCAGAAAAGGTATTAGCTGCCTTAGTTAAACTCAAATGTGCATCCAACTGTGTCCTAGAGATGCATGATGGACAAGGTCATGCACAGACCACAGATACCAGTTTTCATAGAAAGTGCATCATAAATAACATTTGTGGTTTCTGGCAATAGATTTTGGGGTCAAAATATAATTTTATTACTAGACTTTTAGTTCTCTTCAAAATAGCTTATCTTTATTGTTAGCAATCACCCCACTTGTTTCTGTATGTTGTCCCTCCCACTTAGATTGTAAGCTCTTTGGGGCAGGAATTCTAATCCTTATGTGTCAAGGCACACCACACGTATAACTATCCATATGTAGTTTTAACCTATGTATGAAACTTTATATAATTAATTTATCTGATTAATTGTTTACACTTATCCCCCTTGTTTGTACAGAGCTTCATACTGTAGTGGCACTTCATAAAGAAAATTATACATACATACATTCATTGCTTACACAGGTTCTTGTTTTATAAATTCTATTCCTAAGAATTCTTTTTGTGGACATTTTAAATAAAATAACTGATTTTACAACTACCCACTATTACCATCTATGCTTTTCATTGCACTCAGGGCTGCACCTATCATGAAGCAATATGAAAATATTGCTCATGGCACGCACCTCTGGTAGAGTTATAAAGATGGGAGTCTGTGAAGAAATTTTTTATTTTGTTAATGGTGCGTTGCGCTGCACAACACTATACCTGGTAGGCACTGTAATTGGATTCCCTAGAACCTGACTGCTGATTGGTGGGCTTTGGTAGCAAACGAGAGAGAGTGTTGTGTGTGTCCTCTCTACTACCTGTAACAATCCACTCAGTCAGAACCTGACAGCACCTGTGTGGGGAAAGGTGACTCATGCACAGTCAGATTTTAAAGGACAATTATACTTACCATTTCTCCGATCCATTGCACTACTGTATATCCTCGAGTATAACCGAGTTTTTCAGGCTGAAAAATCAGCCTGAAAACTCGGACTCGGTTTATACTCGAGTCAACCACTTACCGGCCATTCCGGCAGCCGCGCGATCCTTTTCTGCACTGGCGCGCCGGCCTGACGTCACTGCCCGGCGCCAAGCCCGGCGCCGGGCAGTGACGTCAGCCGGCGCCCAGTACAGGAATGGGCGCGCGGCTGCCGGAATGCTGATACCGTACCTGCCGGGATGGATGGAGGAAGTAGAAGAAGTCGTCCACAGAGAAGAGTCCAGGAGAGAGTCCAGGAGAAGAGTCCACAGGGAGAAGAGTCCACAGGGAGAAGAGTCCAGGAGAAGAGTCCACAGGAGAAGAGTCCACAGGGAGAAGAGAAGAGTCCACAGGAGTCCACAGGGAGAAGATCCACAGGGAGAGCCCACAGGTACAACCTCAACTGAGGGGGAGGGGGGCATTCAAGATGTTTGGGAACTACAACTCCCAGCATGCTTATTAGCTGGGAGTTGTAGTTTCCAAACATCTTGATGCCAAGTGAGGGTGGCATTCAAGATGTTTGAAACTACAACTCCCAGCTAATAAAGCATGCTGGGAGTTGTAGTTTCCAAACATCTTGAATGCCACCCTCACTTGCATTCAAGATGTTTGGGAACTACAACTCCAGCATGCTTTATTAGCTGGGAGTTGTAGTTTCCAACATCTTGAATGCCAAGTGAGGGTGGCATTCAAGATGTTTGGAAACTACAACTCCCAGCTAATAACCATGCTGGAGTTGTAGTTTCCAAACATCTTGAATGCCACCCTCACTTGGCATTCAATGATTTGGGAACTACAACTCCCAGCATGCTTTATTAGCTGGGAGTTGTAGTTTCCAAACATCTTGAGTGCCAAGTTTCTACCCCCTCGTTTATACTTCGGGTCCAATAACTTTATTAGGATTTTTAGGTGAAATTGGGTACCTCGGTTTATACTCGGGTCGGTTTATACTCGAGTATACTTGTAATCTCCCTCGTCGCTCCGGTCTGATCCTCCCCACTGGCACTGTCAGTGACAGTCCGGGAGGCAGCCAATGGGAAGACACGCGTCCTTGCAGAGCGTGTATTCCCACTGGCTGCCTCGCGACCTGTCACTCAAAGTGCCAGTGGGGAGAATTGGACCGGAGCGACGAGGGAGATTACAAGTAAAAAGTGCAAGTAAAGAGGTGAGGACTTAGCCTTTTAGGTCCTCACCCTGGGTACTTTGCAGGAGTGGGGGGAAAGGAACGAGGGGGAGGTGAGTATAATTGTCCTTTAAAACAATCAACATAGGCACTTGTCTAGGGCCTCCTGACTGTGTCTGCGTGCAGTGTAATTCTTGATCAGATTCAGGGGACTTCTAATTTCGGCTGTCTAATTGGTGGTAAGGGACTGGATCTTCTCAATTGTACCCCGAGACAGATTGCTCTTACTAAAGCCGAGCTGGACATTGCTCTGGTGGCCTTTGCGTGTTTTACCTTGCTCTTACCCTACTCCTTTATGCTAACAAGCATCCTCTAACCTTTGCGCTGAATCATCTCTGTTCTCACAGAAATAGCATCATCAGTGTTCTGTGCTGTACAAGAAAATGATCGCTCACGAAATCCAATGTCAACTGTATGAGACATGGGCTGCAGAGACGAAACACAAGGTTAGCAGTAGTTGACCAAGCAATAAGACAAGTTACATTTATAAATTGAAGGAAGTAGTGACAGTAACATTGTAACAAACAGTAGAAAGCTAAATCTGCTCCTGTATTAGCCATAAAAGAATACTAAAATTAAAAAACACATTGATGTTAAGGACTACAGACTCTACAGGGATGGGCTGCACTCGATGATGGTGCAGCTGATTTAGGGGAGAAAATGTCTAGAGCACTGTTCCCTGAGAGGTTGCTAGAGGGTTGAGAATCTAGTCTACAGAGTTGGAGGAGATTTTAAAGGGTATCTCCACCCCCAAACCACAAAATTCATATAAGGTAAGTGTTAACCCCCCCAACCCTTAACGCTATTTTTAAATAACCTAAATCAGCCCAAAATTTACTTACCTGACCTTGTTCCCTCGGTCACAGCCTCATTTGCTACTTCCATGCATGGAACAGCAGAAAGGGTTGCACCGGCCTGACTAAGATTCAACCAATAACTGATGTGGCTACTGTTCAGAGGGACCCAAGAGAACAAGGTCAGGTAAGTAAGGCCTGTTTTAGATGTTTTTAAGATAATGTTTAGGGTCGGGTGGGTTGCCTTACCACCTTATCAGAATAAAAAAAAAAATTCAAAAAAATAAAGATGCGGCCGCAGAGGGAGGGAGGGAGGAGGGGGATGATAGAGAGCTCTACTGCGCATGCCAGAGTCCTCTTAGAAGAGCAGGTAGTGGCAGGTACAGATTACACACAGACAAGCTCCTACATTTTATTTTTCTTGATTTTCATCAGGCCCTGCAGGACAACCATAAGGAGCAGAAATGAAAGGTAAAATTTTTTAACACTACACAGTGGGGCAAATTTTAGTTGGGGGGGATGGACGTGACCCCCATGGGGTAGGGAGGCATGTACATTAAACAGTAGGAGAATTATTTAATTAAGTTTTTAAAATTATGATCTTTATTGTTATGGCTTAACAATTCACACGACTAAGCATTTTATAAGATTATTTCTGGGGAGTTTAGAAGGTTATTTCTGGTTTAGACACAATAGAGAAAATAAAAGGGGGAAATATATTTATGGTATGTTCAAATCCATAATTTAAAAGAATAACTGCAGGTATAAATGAGAAGGCTGAAGCAATATGGTGGAACCGTTCACAAAAAAGGAAACATTGCGAGTATGTATGTTTATATAGTGCCACTTGGGGGCGCAGCATTGTACAATATTATAATGCAAAAAGCCATACATGGGGAGCAAAAATATAAATAAATATATAAATAAGTAGTGCTTGAAACATGTAACATCAGGAAAGAGGTCCCTGCCCCATAGAAATTACAATATAATTAGGTGGGTCTGGTGTGCGCCGATGTTTTACTTAGAGAAACAAACGACCGTGCACACTCCTGACCTAAGTCACCCTTGAAGTCAAATGCTGGGTGCCACAGTCTGCTGGCAAGCATAGAAACACGATATATATAAACACTGTGCACACCAGTCTTGATGAAAATGGTGTTTATTGGAACATCAAAAAACACCTTATGACGTTTCGGTGCCTCCGCACCTTCATCAGACACATACCAAGATGTTTTACTTAGTCTACCGCACAGAGGTCTGAGGTGGCTGAACCTGGACCACCACCTGGAAATGGTGAGCTACAAAATAGATAATTCCCCCACACACCAGTCTTGAAAAGTGATTGTTTATTAATCGATGTTTCGATGTCTTTGTAACACCCTTTCTCAAGACACAATTGACTGGTGAGCTGTGTATAAAATATGAATATACCCTTTAAAAACTGTTGGAAGGAGAACTAATATAAATATACAGTGACTGGCCTGGGGCATAGCACCCAGACCAGACAGATATCTATATTGATATCGGAAAAAGTTCTTTAATGAGTGGAGGGTATGGGCAGGGACATATGGGGACACGAGAGAAGAAATAGAAAAAGCAGCAGAGCAAAGGGAATTAATGGGCAAGAAAAAAACTTTTTATTTATAAAAAGTTTTATAGTTATAGTAATGAACAGCACTCCTTAAAACCCAGTTTTGTATTATATTACTACACGTTTTTTTATGCTGGACAAGCCCTTTGAATGTTAAGAGAAGGATTTTGAAAACAATATGCTGTTTAATTGGGAGCCAGGTAGTTGTGCAGCACAGGGGAGATTTAAGTTTCCATTTATTAGAGAGCTAAAAAATGTGTGCAGCAGAGTTTAGTGTATTGACTGATGGGAAGAAAGATTGGAAGCAGGAAAACCAGAAAGCAGAAGGTTTGCGTGTTGAGAGCATGCATAAGCATAGCAGTAGTGGGTAAAGAGAGGAACCTATAGGTTTTCACAAAATTGCGAAGAAAAAAGCATCAGGTTTTAGCAACATAATAATTGAGGTTAGAAAAAAGGAGGCTTTTTTGACTCGGAAAGTGAACCTATCCTTCTTACCTCCCGTACTTCAATTAATTTAACAGGAGACAGGAACGAAGAAAAAGAAAAACTTAACCACAAGCGCAATCCACCGCTGGCTCCTCTGGCAGGTCCCGACTGTTTCCGGCTTTAACTAAAATATAGCACACATGCATGCTAATGTCCTTTAAGATAGTTAAAATAGAAAATGATAGCTCATAAAAGCAAATCTGACTCCAAAAAAAAGTTCTTCAAGTACATTAATAGTTAAAGGGTAAGTACATTGTAAATCTAACTTAGTATTACTAGATAGCTTAGGCTTTAAATCTAAACATTTTTTTTTTCTAGCACCCTCTTATACCCTACCTGTACTCATTGAAAGGTTCTGTCTCCTCACATTTCAGCTCCGCCTCCACGAGATTGGCCAAATCTCTGTCAAGCAAATACAGTCATGTTCACAAAGCATGTGCCTGACGTCAGTCTGCACGCGATGTGACATCAGTGTCGAGGAATGTGCAAATGATGTCATAACACCGGGGCCAATTACATGGCAGTGTGATAGCATCAGTGCACACGCACCCTTCCGGTGGCGTCGCCACAACCGCGCATACGCACTGACCTCAAGGCGTGCTCTGCGAACAGGACAGTATTTACTTGGCAAATCTTGTGGGGACGGAGCTGAAAACGGCAGGAGACAGAAGGAGGAAGACACAACCTTTCAATGAGTAAAAGGTTGGGTATAGGAGGGTGCATTTAAAAAAAAAAAAAAAAAACACTTTACAATTAAAGTCTAAGCTAACCTAGTAATAGTAAGTTGGATTTAGAGTGTACATATCTTTGAAAAGACGTTAGTCCATTAAATAATTGGGCTAATATTTTTTATGGAGGATGTCAAGAAGGCAAATGCACCAAACCATTTTTCCTCCTTCTGCATACACTACAACTGGTTCTAATAGTATAGCTTGACTCATCAATAATTAATAACCACATACACAAGTCATTAAAGGGTAACTGCGATCTCCATACAAGTGATTTAAAAAGAGTGCATTACTACCTTTTAGATGACTCCAGGATCATGCTTCTAGCTGCAATCTGTGCAAAAACAGCAGTGTAAAGGTTGGTGTTTCCAGCTACACTAGCACTGTGAGCTGTGACATCACCAGCACCATTGCTCTGCCCCCCAAAAATTTGTTGCAGAACCATATTCTTAAAGGCAGGAATACAAAGATACATTTTTCAATCAACATATAGAGTGGTAAAAAGTACTAAATTATTATTCCCTGAGTGCATTTGTAAAAGATTGCCAATAATAAAATTGAAGCAGATTGTGAGAAAGATTTAAAGGGTATCTCCACTGGGTAAATTGACATTGGGGGTTTCGGTTTAATTGAAGAACTAGAGGTAAAGGAACTATCAGCATCATTTACCTAGAGCTGCTGTGCTCTTTTTTGGTATTGGTTAACGTGACTTAAATCCTTCCTTGTGCCGACTGCGTGGGAATCAGAAAAGACTACCGCGCAGCTGGTGCTCTTGATTCAATATCACCTTTGAGCTACTTTTAGCGTTTAATTTTAATGCTAGCTCCTGGCTGGTGTTAAAATCACGCTGTGAACAAATCCCTTTTCGGGTTAAACCCACAGTCGCAAAGGCGTTATTATATCGCGTTTGGGAGATTTGACCAGAGCAGTCGCGGATTTGGGTAAATGTATGTCTTACCTCCCATTCTTCAATTAAACCTGCAGAAGCCAGGAACAAAGCTGGGGAACTTAACAGGTCTCGCGCTCTTCCACTGTTCTTCTGACAGGTCCCAACGGAGTTCGTATTATATGCTCTGCACGTATGTGCAGCATTCTTCAATTAAACCGAAATCCCCAAAGTCAATTTCCCCAGTAGAGATACCCTTTAAGCAAAGGCTAAAAAGTGATTAACATGATATTGTGGATTTAATAGACATTTAAGACTTTCACCTTAGAGATTTGGTCCTGCTCTTGAGAAATAATCTTGCTCTGATGTTTTTCTATAAGAAACGAAACATTGTTTTATTTAAGAGAAATGGGGTGCAGAACTAAAAAAAAATAATAAATAATTAATAACTGCTTGTACACCTTCCCACATAAAACACTTACCTCTTCTCTGAAGTGATTTGAGACCCTCCTGAGCTTGGTTGTGAATGTCCTCCAGAACTTGTGTGCGTTTACTGGGAAAGAAACCATTTTCATTGAAATCAACCTCCACTGCTGTGCTGGACTGTTCTTGCTGAGGATCATCATTAGGTTTTGTTTGACCTGCAGGGAAACATTTATATTGTATTAAGCAAGAGATGCTTAATAGTTGTCCTTTTGTGCCAAGATATCATATCAACAAATGGTGGTCTTGGAACAAGTTAGGGTTCAATAAAAGCCTGCAGTATTTCCTTTAAAATAAGCCCTAGATCACTGGCTACAGCCTGTGAGAAATGATATTGTGTTAAATGTCTCAATTTTCCACCTTTAATAGGAAGTGGGAGAAGCTTGCTTACTTAAAACATGATAATGGGATGAACAGGAAGTACCTGCACAGACATATTCAAATAATTTCCAGTTGAATGGGGGAACCTATTAAAGGAGGCAGATGCTGGCCACATGGCTGAAAACAGAAGTGTTCAAGCAGGTATTGCCGAACCTTTCCAGCACTAACTTCTGTACCCCAGTGAGCATTTTGTGGTTGGGACCAGATGTCTAGGTGTTTCAACAACTGCTGAATAACGAAAAATTGTATAAGGCAGTTATTCAGCACTGGGGACACCCAGAGGTCTGACTAGCGATTGTCTAGTAAATATCAATAAAGCCCCAGGACCAGATGGATTGCATCCCCAGATGTTAAAAGAGCTTAGTTCAGTTCTATCTAGACCACTGTTTCTCATCTTTTCAGATTCACTTTGGTCTAGGGATTGGAAAAAAGCCAATGTAATACCAATATTTAAAAAAGGTAGTCGTTTACAGCCTGGTAACTATAAACCTGTAAGCCTAACATCAGTGGCAGGGAAGGTGCTGGAAACTTTGTTACGAGTTCATACCCTTGACTTTGTCTCCAGAACTGATCTTAGTAGTAGTCAGCGTGGATTTATGAGAAATAGATCATGCCAGACAAATTTAATTGTTTTTATGAAGTAAGGATTTAGATTCAGGCACAGCAGTGGATGTGGTATAGTTGGATTTTGCGAAAGATTTGATACTGTGCCACATAGGCGACGAATGTATAAACTGAGGACTGTTGGCCTAGAAGAAAACATTTGTTCATGGATAGAGAATTGGTTATTGGATCGCAAACAGAGAGTGGTGGTAAATGGAGCTACATCTATGTGGGCTAAAGTTCTAAGCGGAGTGCCTAAGGGTTCTATACTGGGGCCACTTCTTTTAATCTTTTTATAAATGACTTAGAAGGGGGCATTGAGAGCAAGGTCTCTGTTTGCTGATGACACTAAACTATGCAGAGCTTTGGAAACTTCAAATGATGTGCAAGTGCTGCAAGCAGACCTAGATAGATTATCAAAATGGGCAGCAGAATGACAGATGAGATTCAATAATCTCATTGATAATCTGTTGATAAATGTAAGGTGATGCATTTGGGATTTAATAATCCCTGTACCACCTACACCATGAATAACTCTGTGTTAAGTGAATCTGTAATGGAAAAAGATTTTGGGGTTCTGGTAGATAACAGACTTAGCTATAGCAAACAATGCCAGACAGCCACGGCTAGAGCTAGCAAGATATGGTCTTGTATAGAGAGAGGAATAGATTCAAGAGAGAAAAATGAGGCACTGGTAAGGCCTCATTTGGAATATGCGGTGCAGTTTTGGAATCCCATATACAAAAGGGACATCTTGGAAATAGAAGCAGTTCAGAGAATAGCGTGTGCGGATTGGCACTCATTCTACACACGTTATCCTCCACAAAGTGTTCTGCAAAAAATTGGTGATCACGTGTTCCAAAAACAGATAAGACTGCACATGTATACATACATACATTGACGTACACTGTGCTGCGATTCTCACATACTAATGGTTGTTGGCAAATGAGAACTCAAGCTGGTTTGGCCTAGCCCTTAGTCTAAACTAAAACCTACATTTTTTTTACTTTTACTGTGAAAGCTTTCCTCCTCAGAACACCTATAAAATACTACTTCATTAGTGTAACATAGAACATAAAAAAAAAAAAAAAAAAGGCTGGGGGGTGGGATGTCCCTGATCCCCGGTTTTACAATAAATGTATTAATACCAGTCATTTTCAATATTTTTGCATCGTAGAAACTTATCCAGCCAATCTTGAAGTTATTTAATGAACTTGCCATTACCACATTTTCTGGAAGACAGTTCCAGTTTTTCTGTTCACACTGTAAAAAAAGAACCTTTCCTAACCTGAAGATGAAACTTACTTTCTTCTACCAATTTCTAAGAGTCCTCTGAAATTACCATAATGCAACAGAGAGCATATTGTGCAGCCCATTTTTTTTTATTTTTATAATTGATCATATCCCCGTGGCCCAGTGTAAAGAGCCCTAACTTGTCTACTCTGTCTGCATAGTCATGGCCCTTCATTTCCCTATTTAATTTAGTTGCAGTTGCAATTTGTGGGCACTGCAAGATTTGAGTACTTCATGATGTATTGATACCAATTGTTTTCTTGGTGACTATCATTTACAAGTTCCCCCCATGTAGTTCTGGGCTGCTTCGTCACTATTGACGATTTCATTGCAATTCCACAAGGTGAGTTCTTGCATGGAGCCCCAGATAGAGGGAAATTGCTTGGCAATTTGTATTTCTTCATTTGCAAATGATTCCACCAACTTTTTAGCAAGATGTTTGGCGATATTACTGTACCCCAGTCCAGCCTTGTGTAGGTCTACAGTCTTGCCCATGACATCCTTTGACAGCTCTTTGGTCTTTGTCATGGTGGCTAGTTTGGAATCTGATGGATCGATTGCTTCTGTAGACAGATGTCTAATACAGGTACTGAAAAGGCTGGGATTAGCCTTATCCTTAGGCTGAGTACACACAAAAAAAAGCCTTATCCTTAGGTTGAGTACACACCAGCAGATATTTCCAGCTGACCGACCGATTCACAGCACTATCGGGTTGTTGGCCGAAAATATCTGCTGGTATGGGCCAGCCGGCCGTGACTGAGCTCAGTTGCCCGTTTGGATCGGGGGGGCTTTTAATCTCTGCTCATTACCTGCATACAATGAAGACACCTGGGAACCTGAAATCTTTCTGGTAATAGGGGATCAAATCTTTTTTCACTCATTACAATTCATTTTCATCCCTGACTTTTGGGCACTGGGTTTTTAAGGGTTTTTTGTTGTTATTCAGTCTTTTACAGTTACAATAAACTTTCCATTTCAGTCACATATGTGGCTGATGGCTATTTAGTTTATAGTATTTGAGGTTGAATAAAGACATACTTCCATCCAGTAATATCCTCATTTTCTGCCTAACTGTTGATCCAGAGGAAGGCAAAAAAAACCTCCACCAAATTTATGAAGGGGGAAAGTGGCAATCGGAAATTTCCCTGGATCAACTCTACTTTATGTATCAATACCAGTAACTTGCAACATTTCTTGTTTGCAGAAACTCATTGCTAGAAACTATTAAGAGAGCCGAGGGAACTAGGCACTTTTTAAACTAAAAACCCTAGTGTTTAGGGTTGGGGGGTCCCCACTAGTACAGCAAAGGTTAAATTATCCGAAAAAATTAACTGCACTGTCGATGGATCCGGAGGGAGAGGGGAAAGAGTCCTCCAGGAGGACATGGAAGGGGCAGATACCAGATTACACACAGGAAGGCTCCTAACTCTTCACTTTTCTGGACTTTTAGCAACCACTGAAACCTAAGGAGTAGATGAGAAAGGATTTTTAACACTACACAGTGGGGCAAATTTTAGTTTGGGGGGTGGACATGCACTTCAACCCACAAAATCATAAGTTTCGCCACAGAACTATTAAGGGGACATTTTGATTTGAAAAGAATTAGATCCAAAACAGGTCAATTGTGGCTCTTTCCACAGTCATATTAATAATTCCAAAGACATAACCAGGTGTGCTGAGAAGACAGGAAGACAGTTATTTAGAAGACAACACACTCACACTATAGGAAGAAGAGAGCCCAGAGAAGAACAAGAACATTTCCAAAGACAAAGCAGATATCGCCTCAGGAGAAAGAGGTTGGAGGAACAACAGAAAAATTTACTGAATTTAATTTATTTGTCCTATATCCCTTAAAAATGAGGCACAAATTTCAATACAATCAAAAGGGCTGACTTTTGTGCCAACTGCACATTTTTCTTGTTCAAAACTTTACTTGATGTTAAAGGGCATGTCCACCCCCAAAACTTAAATTGCCCCAGTGCTGGCACCCCTATGTAAAGTTCAAAAATCCTTACCTTACCCCTCAGCTCCTTATGGTTCTACTGCAGTGCCTGAAAGTCCCAAATAAAGAGTAGGAGCTGCCTGTGTGTCATCCGGTGAAATCTTAGAGGATTCTGGCATGTGCAGGATAGTTCTGTATAGGGTTTATGCTTGCATATGTGTTTACTATTATTACAGTTTTTAAATTATTACTCTGCTGAGTAGGTTTTGTTTATTTAGATTTATAGACTAGCAAAAGTGTGCCTGTTGGTGCACAGCAGAAATTACGTGTGTATGTTTTGCTATGTGTAGATACAATGACTATAAAATCATTATACAGGGATATTTTAAACTGTTATTCAAACAGTCATCAGCTTCCAGGGAAACCAAGACTAGACTCAGGCATTCCTGCCACAATGTGCAGTTTAACCTAAACAGCACAATTTAAAAAAAATATTTATATATTGAAAGCTCAGGGTCGTGCTTTCAGTGATACTAACATCAAACGCACAACCATGCAAGTGGTTAGGTAACCCAAGATCCTAACCAATACCCAGATTAGCATGCTATAGTATTTTATAATTTTTTTTTTTTTAGATTATAGATTTAGTCACTATGGGGTTAGGACTTGGGAGCACAGGATAGGATAGATTAGAGAGAGGTGTGGTTACAGAACTAAACGCTCCCCAGAGTATAAAATGAAATAGAGCCTTCTTACAACAGAAGGTACCTCACAGTCCTGTGTTATTATAATAGCATTGCCCTAATAATCTAACATATAAACACATATTTCTCACTCCCAGAGAAATGAGCGGTGACATGCAAAGTATCTCATTTATAGCCTGTGGCAAAGGCATCTGTCTAGATATAATACAGCCTAATGGTATAGAGCAGGGGTGTTGACCTTTCACATGTTTGAAAACTACAACTCCCAGCAATCTGTTAGCAGTAAGTATCTTTCAGGATGTATGAAAAGTATCTATATTTTGTATCCTCTTTTCTACATACACATCACTTCCTGTGTAGTATACAGATTGGCTAAGACTGTTACATGTTTTACAAACAGCACATCATTGGATGTTTTACAGACATTACCACTTCCTTTCAGTATCCCCATGGAGACCCCTTAGCAGTCACCGGGTGTGGTTTAACCTCCCATTTTGACAATCCAATATTAAAATATTGTCTATCTTAAAATATTAAAATATTGTGCTCTCTAAGTAAGTTTATATATATATATATATATATATATATATATATATATATATGTATAAGTTGTATAGTTTGTCTTGTACCTAATATAAGTCAGTGCTATACTTTATATATAATTATTGATGGTCATTTAAATGGTAATAGTCAGATAGTACACACCTACAAATACATACATACATACATACATATACACCTTTCCTATATATAAAATCCTACACCTCCCACCTCAATGATCTCCAATGAAGATATAAATATATTTATATAATATAAAAGATACATTTATTATTAGTGTGGGACCGTTTTATATTTATTGCAATTACTTAAAGGGCATGTCCACCCCCAAAACTATAATCCCCCCAACTACTGGCCCCATCATGTAGTGTAGTTTAATCCTTACCTCACATCCCAGCTCCATATGGTTCTCCTGTAGTCCCCCCCCAAAGTCCCAAAAGCTGCCCACCAGGAGGATAGCAGGACTCTGCCTCCTACCTGGCCTCCGGGAGAAGTTTGGCATGCGTACTGCAGCTCTTCTCCCCCTCCCTCTCCCTCCCTCTTAGGATTCCCTCCCCCTAGTGTAAATTGCTTTAGATATAGTATTCCCCCTGTCCCCCCAGCCCCAACCGCTACATTTTTATTTTTAGAAAGTGCCCCGAACATTACTTACCTCCCCTCTTTCCTCCGCTGCACTGAATGACCGGCAGCCGCTCAGCTAATCACAGACGCGACTGCCGGTCCCGCCCCTCTGCTTGCATTTTCTCTTAAGCAGAGGGCCGGCAGCGCGGCGGGGGAAAGAGGGGAGGTAAGTAGAGTTTGGGGCACTTTCTAAGAATAAAAACATAGCGGTTGGGGCTGCGGGGGACAGGGGACTACTATATTAAAAAATAGTTTTAAGGGTGGACATACCCTTTAATGTTCAATGAGGAGTTCTATCGCCAAAGTGGCTCGCCACTTCTCCAACCTCTTTTTAAATTGTTGTGAGAAGTCCTATATCTTTGATATCCTTTCTGTATGGGTTTATATGGGCAATATAAAGACTATATATAGATTTCCTGTTCATTTGGATTGGATTAGATAAATCCCTAAACAAATTCATTTTATTTATTATTATTAATAATAATAATGATAATCTGAATTTTGCCTTTATAGGCATACATAATGAAATGTCTACACAATTTTTGGATGTAACCCTGCAAGGGAATTAGGAAACAGCTAAGGACAATTCACACGGTTACGAAAATACAGCCTTTGAGACGGTGTCAAAGGTTTGAACATAAAGATTCATAAAGAGGGGATACAAAAACGAGGGAGTGAAACTGACATGGAGGACAGCTGGCAGTAAGGATAGTGATACAGTCCTAAAAGAAACAAGAAACACTTTTGAGTCAAATGTAACAAAGTATAAGATATATATATAGGATAAGATATATGACTATATAAACTATAACACTATGATGGATTATTTATTTGTTATACTGTTCACACTAGACGCGTTTTATTGCATTTTAGTGCGTTTCTATAACGTATGCATTAGGAAAAATTAGGACATGAATATCACACTGGGAAGTCCATTCACACTACTGCGTTTTTGTAACGCACTCTACTTTGTTTTGTAACGATGCTACATTGAAAAGCCACCAGAAAGGGTTATCTATTTTCCATTCTATGTTCTGATCTGGTAATATGAAATTTTCTAATTCGCAACATTAAAGTGTACCTCAACCGGAGCAAATATTTTCGTCCGGTCGACCGATCCACCGCACTATCGGTCGGTCGAAAATATCTGCTGGTGTGGGGTGCGGCCGCGACTGACCTCGATCGCCCGTTCATCCAGATCGGACGAGTCACTAAATCATGATCGATTGTGAGGTTCCCTATGGTACCGCACGATCGATCGCACAAACTGTCAGCCGCGGCCACTATTGCCATGACATTTGTCCCGGCCGAGCGCTCGGTCGGGACAAATAGTCCCTTCATGTGTTCCCAGCCTTAGGGAGTTTTAAAGGGCATGTTCACCCCCAAAAATAACTTTTTATATTTATTTGGCCCAAATGAGTGCTCCAAAATACAGCGATGAACAGAGACAGGTTACATTACCTTGCCTCTGTTCTTTTTATGTTCTTGAGCATGTCTGTTAACATCCAGCAGTGAGAACAGAGGAAGTTGCATCAGTAATGGTCTGGCCCCTGGATCCCTGCCTGGAGGGGGGGGGGGGAAGAGAGAGAGATAGAGATAGAGATATAGAGAGAGAGAGAGAGAGAGAGAGAGAGAGAGAGAGAGAGAGACACACAAGAATTTTTTTTTTTTTTTTTTGCTAAGCTGCAGCTCGGGGTCATCTAAAGAGGAAGTGGAGAGGAAGTGCAGCCTTATATATATCTCATTAAATATCAGACAAGGCAAATGATTTTTATAAAAATGAACATGGCGTTTGAGGTTGGTGCTATTATATAAAGAACATATAAAAAGTTTATTTTTGGGTGGACATACCCTTTAATTGAAGAATGGAGGTAAAGGAGCTTTCTCTTGCTTCCTGTCCTTCAATTAAACCTGCAGGAGGTCCAGGTGGAGTATGCAGATGTCAGAAGGACAGCGGAGGATCGCGTGACCGGGTAACTTCCCCAGCTTGGTTCCTGCAGGTTTAATTGAAGAACGGGAGGTTAGACATAGTTCCTTTACCTCCCATTCTTCAATTAAATGAAACCCCCAAAGTCAATTTTCCCTTTAGAGATACCCTTTAGCCTGAAACTAATTTTTTAACATTAGTGCTAATTTTCACTAGTTAGTGGCCTTTTTCTAAATATGTCAGTAAGAAGGGGAGGGGGACACCGACTACCAAAATGTCTAAATGAGAATATAGTACCATACCTTTCTATTCTGACAAAGTAATTTAAAGGTAGAAATATGCTTAAAAGTCAATAAAATGTACAGTTATTCTATAATTATTGGTGAGATAAGAACAGGAATAGGAACCTTTTGTTTAGTTGCCGAGAAATCATTCTGTAATTTTTCTGCACGATTCATTGTGTGTCTAACGCCTTCATTGCGCAAGTATGCGCACTGTAGAAATGAGAAAATGTAAGCTCTGTTTGTAGCAATACAAATGAGGACAGAACAATTTCTTCTATATTCTTATACTACACCTTGTATTGATTTTTAAATATATTTTTCCTTAAATAAGATTCCGTAATTTTAAATGTGAACTTCTACTGTGAGTAAATATGGAATAAGTCATCATCAGCCTCTATTGCTCAAGGCTTTCGTGTCACAAGTTAGTGAGTAAAACAGTAGAACAGTGTGACTTTAAAGAGCCCAGAGATTAAAATCATACAGTCATGCATCATAAACATACAGCATTGCATACTTTTCCCTGTTTACAAAGCATTGTACAGTTATGGACGAAATAATTGGCACCCGGAAATTTTCCCAGAAAATCTCACAGGAAAGTATTGCAGTAACACATGTTTTTCTATAAATGTTTATTCCCTTTGTGTGTATTGGAACAAAACAAAAAAAGGGTAGAAAAAAAACAAATTGGACATTATGTCACATAAAACTCCAAAAATGGGATGTTATTTACTCTTTATACACTTAAAGGAGAACTATAGTCTCCAGACAACAATGTCCCAACAGACAGAGCACATTCACAAACATACAACACGCTATGTCTCACCTCTCCCTTTGCTGTAGCCATTGGGTGATTTATGAAAATAACCTGTGAGTACTTGGGGTCAGCTCCCACAATCCACCTTAGCTGGGTAAACCCCCAGCTAAGTGTCTGCGTACAGGCACGTGCTCTGTAAAGCTCAACAGATCAAAACAAGGAAGTTGCAGCCTTGCTTCCTAGAAGCTGAAAGCCAATCACATTATAGCACAGAGATCATCCCTCTCCCTGACACAGAACAGGGATTTCAGTTTTTTGTTTTCAAACAAATTCAAGGCTCCTGTCCTAACTGATATAATCCAACTGATTCATACAAAAAGAAAAGTAATCTTTGCAGTGTATTTCAAAGATAGCATGGATGTAAGAAACGGAATACTTACATTTCAGCAGAAATAAAAGTAAGTCTGGGGAATAGAACCTGCAACGTTTACATTTACTCTGTGCTGCTAAGAGAGATACCATATAAACCACTGGTATAATCTATATCGTCTCCCAGCAACCCCCACAGAACCGGAGGACTGTCCAGAAGACTAAACACAGGCCCTGTATAATAGGCACTATCATTATAATCATAATAAACGTCTGACAAGGTTCAAAGATCAATACAATGTTCCTTTATTCACTCTGAGAAATGTCATACACATATCACCTAAAACCAATCCCCAAACCTGGGAACCACCCTTAATAATACAATGTCTCATATACATAAACAAACAAAACTGGGCGAAAGGGCACAGAGGACCATGGAATTTGTAGGCTCCTCACTCACAACCACGTGTACCATATTGTCTAATGTAGTTCACCAATCATGAAGCCAAAATAGAGTATCTCATACAAATTACCAAACTGCAAATGATAATGTTCCAAATAGTGCGGGTATCGAATACGGAAGGGTATCGGGACTTACACTTAGTTACTAAAGTCTCCACAGCCTTCTGGCAGCCATGTCACCTTTAGCACTAGGTATATGACACACTTTGCCTGTCCCAGACACTCCCATTAACTTCTGGAGCTGGTATCAGGTCTTATGCTTCTCCCATATAATCTCTCATGGCGCTCCATGCTGTACAAAAGCAAAGTTCACTTGATCTTCACCCGTCCCACCTCCGTTATACCATTACCCTGTACACTTCATGAATTCTATCAAAGCAGTATACTCGGTGTGATCCTCTCATACTCACAACCTTGATACAAATTCCTGTTTGACAGTGGTCTCCGGCATTTAGAGTAGCGAGCTCCTCTACTCCATTGGCCCTTCCGCCCAGTAAGAAACACCGACGCGCGTTTCGCGCCCTTTCCGGACGCTTCGTCAGGGTGTTGCGTCACTCTTCCAGTACCTCCTTATATTTTCATTTCTTAAAGAGATACCATTCTCATTATTTAACATCAGTATAATCTTGTTCCCATAATACAACCGGATTCAAAATCAGTATACACCATGGCTTACTCTCCCATTACATAACCCTATTTACATATATTCACAAAAAACATGAGAATTGATGTTTTTAAAATGGTAATCCATTTAGTTTCCACCTGAAGCAACCTTTTATTTAGATTACCTCCTCTCTCCCCCATTCTGACAGTTTCTATTCCCACAAACTTTAAACCTTTGAAATTTCCCTGATGCTTTTCATATACATGTTTGGCAATGGAACTGCGCAAAATTTGACCTTTAACACACGCTCTAACATGTTCTCCTATCCTTGTAGTCAATTTCCTTATCGTTTTGCCTACATATTGGGCTCCACAATGACAAATGGCTAAATACACAATCCCCCATGTTTGACAATTAGTTGCACAACCTAATGACCACATTTTCCCATTCGGTAATGTTATAGACTTTGTATTTAACATATAGGAACACATATTACATCTTCCACATGCTCCATTCCCATTTTTAATTTTGTCTTTTCCTAGACCACCGACTCCCAGCCATTTTCCCAACAAGTTATTGTCGTGTACATGGTGGCTGGGACTCAGTCTGTCTTTCAAGCTCTTTGCTCTTTTCGCAGTCATACTTGGATAATGTCCCACTTTTGTTTTCAATATTTTGTCATTTGTTAACCAGTGCCAGTGTTTATTTAAGATTTCTCGTATTTCCTGCCACTGTTGGTTATACCTAGTAATCACTTTCAGTTTGGAGTCTCTTGTGGTCTTATTACGGTGTGATAACAATCCTTCTCTGGGGGTGTGTCAAGCTCTCCTGTGTCCCTTCTTAATAATAGAATTAGAGTAGCCTCTTTCCCTAAATCTCTCACTCATTTCCTCTGCCTGGTTGAGGAAATCACTATCCAGGCTACAATTTCTGCGCAATCTTATATATTCTCCCGCTGGGATGGCTTTTATTTGATTAGGGGGATGATGACTATCTGCACGTAAGACTGCATTTACGGATGTGGTTTTTCTATAACCTTTGGTTATCACCTTCCCTGCTTTCTTACATATATCAATATCCAAAAAGTTAATCCTTTCTGAGCTCCAATCCTAAGTTAGTTTGATGTTGCTCGAGTTAACATTAAGACTATCCACAAAGTTATTAAGTTCAACAGCGCTCCCCTTCCAAAGCATCAGTATGTCATCTACATACCTGAGCCATAAAAGAACGCTGTTTCCCCAACCCCCTTCGTCGATAGCCTCTAACACTGTTCAGTGTTCTCCCCAGAATTTTTTTCCAGCCGGGTGGCATGAAAAAGTAGCCGGGCGGCATGAAAAAGTAGCCGTGCAGGGAAAATTAAATGTGCACTATTTTTACTAGTTAATTATTAATTATTTTCAATTACTTTTAAGATTAGCCATGCCCTTTAAACTCATGCAGTATAACTACATTAAAACAAATACAACCATCATATTCTAATGGGAATACTGAACAGCCTTGCATCATTTTCATTATATAGGTCAGGGATGGCTAACTTTCGTCCCACTAGATGTTTGAAAACTAGGACTCCCAGCATTCCGTGGTTGTAGAATGCAGGGAGCTGTAGTTTTAAAGCATCTTAAGGTAACCCAGATGTAACATGGCAGCACAAGCACATGTGACCCGCATACAGAGCGCATTGCAGGTTTGCTGTGCCACCCTTTTGCAGCTTTAGAGATTTTGGAAAAGCTAGTTAACACATGCTAAAACTCGAGAGTGTAATAAAGGGTTCTTGACTGGGCAGTTTTGGCAGGCGTTTTACTGACCTATTGGCACACCTATTAAACCTACATCTAAATTCTTTATTAAATCACAAGTGTTCCCTCAAGCATTTTTTTCCAGCCGGGTAGCATGAAAAAGTAGCCGGGTGGGCCGCCCGGCTAAAAGACCCTAGGGAGAACACTGCTGTTTCAGCAGATAATTGTGAACGGGCACTTTGATGGCCAAACCGGGTGTTCCGTCGGGGCTCGTTGATGATCAGCCTGGCAGATCGGGAAACAAGTCCCGACCGAACGGCCTACAAAGTGCCCATACACAGGACGATCATCGTCCGAAACATCTGTGCATACACATCATGCGTCGCAGGTCGGCCCCCATAATCACACATGTGTATGCACCTTAAGTAAAACAAACTAATAGAATGTTGTAGATAAGGGAGTGTGAGAGAGGTCAGCAAAGCTGCACGCTTCCTGACCAATCAAATTACACTTTCTAATTACAAAACCAACAGAAAAGGATAGGCAGGTGTTTGGGGAACACCAAGTTTGGACATTAACATCTTCTTTCGGGTATAACGCAGGAACACAAGAGTAGGTGGGTTTTATTTTATACCTATTAACTCTCAGCTGACCATGAGACCTGATACCAGCTCCAGAAGTTAATGGGAGTGTCTGGGACAGGCGAAGTGTGTCATATACCTAGTGCTAAAGGTGACATGTCTGCCGTGGCTGCCAGAAGGCTGTGGAGACTTTAGTAAGTGTAAGTCCCGATATCCTTCCGTATTCGATACCCGCACTATTTGGAACATTATCATTTGCAGTTTGGTAATTTGTATGAGATACTCTATTTTGGTTGATGAACTGGCCTTTCATGTAAACTCAACTTGTTTGTAGACCACAGTTCCCCTTTAAGGGTAAACATGTTACCAGCGCTGTTTACTTTCCTTAGCTTTCGTGATACACTAATCATTTGAGAGTTTTGGTGCATAGCAGGATCGAAGGAAAGTACGGTAAGTAACCGTGGAAGAAAATGCATCTCCTCTCTCTGTGTGTTTTAGGACAGGTTTCTGTGAATTAAATGCCACAAAGTAGCTTGACACCCCATATTTAGAGCTTTAATGATATATGTGGCTTCCAGCAACAATTAAATACAAATAGATGAAAGAGTACATTTAAATGTTAACATTTTTCAAAATATATTGTCAGGTTTAGAAGCCAGCAGAAGGTTCAAAGTATGAACAGATTGGCAAGAAATCGACTTACTGACAGTTATAACTGACTAAGGGGCGTATTTATAAATTATTGTAAAGTGTCGCCGCAGTGATGGGAGGGAGTAGTATTGGAGATGTGCAACGTAGTATTGTGGTGAAAAGAGAAGTTGCTTGATAACGTCAGCCATTACCAAAATAGGGCTGCAACTGAGAACATAACACCCCTTCTGGACCCATAATTGTATAGCAAAACACTCCAACCCACAGCCCATGAAGTCATCAAAGAACCATGCCCCCCTGACCCCAGTAGTTACTTTCTCTACGCACAAAGTGTTTTCTATATAGATGTCTCCACACCAATATGGAAGTCCCTGAAAGACTTTGAAAGCTGCTTGTTACCGTATATCTCGAGTATAAACCGAGTTTTTCAGGCTGAAAAATCAGCCTGAAAACTTGGACTCGGTTTATACTCGAGTCAGTAGCTTACCTAGCATTCCGGCAGCCGCACAATCTTTCTGTGTACTGGCGCGCCGGGCCTGACGTCACTGCCCGGCGCCAAGCCCGGCGCCGGGCAGTGACGTCAGCCGGCGCGTCAGTACTGAATGAGCGCGCGGCTGCCGGATGCTCAGGATACCGCACCTCCAGGAAGCCCTGTGTAGGGTGATGTAGCAGAGAGCCTGGATTAGCAGAGAGCCCTTGGATGTAGCAGAGAGCCCTTGGATGTAGCATAGAGCCCTTGGATGGAGGAGAGCCCACGGAGAAGAGCCCACAGTAAAACTGAACTGGGTGAGGGTGGCATTCAAGATGTTTGGAAACTACAACTCCCAGCTAATAAAGCATGCTGGAGTTGTAGTTTCCAAACATCTTGAATGCCACCCTCATTGGCATTCAAGATGTTTGGAAACTACAACTCCCACATGCTTATTAGTTGGGAGTTGTATTTTTCCAACATCTTGAATGCCAAGTTTCTACCCTCGGTTTATACTCGGATCAACAACTTTTATTAGGATTTTAGCTGAATTGGGTACCTCGGTTTATACTCGGGTCGGTTTATACGACGTATATACGGTACCCAATTTTATTTACCAGTCAGTGTGAGTTGCTGGAAAATAAACTGCAGGGTAACAAGCAGCTTTCAAAGTCTTATCAAGGACTTTCCATTACCTTTTTTTTAAATTGTTCTTTTCCTAGCAAAGATAAAGCTTCCAAATTGGCGCACAGGCAAAGGCACCATTAATAAATAAAAAACAGTTCAGAAGGTCCAAGTCAATACCCCAGACATACCTTTCTTTGTTTCTATTATATTTCATGCAAAAGATTAAGCTTCGAAATGTACCTAAGTTTTCAGCTTATTCAGTGGTGGCTCACCTTGTAAGACTCCAGGTTTAGACACATACAGTTCAGAAGGTCACAAGTTTACCTTTATTTTTGTTTCCATTATATTCCTAGTACAATATTGCACATGTACCAGTTATTTATATTTATTAAACAATGGTGGTGTAGTGCTCCTCCCTAATTAATACTGCTTCCAAAGACTCCTTGAATACAAGGGTGCCTACAGGGCAAGTAACACATATAATCTATATCGTCTCCCAGCAACCCCCACAGAACCGGAGGACTGTCCAGAAGACTAAACACAGGCCCTGTATAATAGGCACTATCATTATAATCATAATAAACATCTGACAAGGTTCAAAGATCAATACAATGTTCCTTTATTCACTCTGAGAAATGTCATACACATATCACCTAAAACCAATCCCCAAACCTGGGAACCACCCTTAATAATACAAGTCTCATATACATAAACAAACAAAACTGGGCGAAAGGGCACAGAGGACGATGGAATTTGTAGGCTCCTCAGTGTGTGAGGGAGACAGGAAGTCCCTCCCCCTCCCTGCTGTGTGAAGGACCTGCAGCTGCAGAGAAGGTAAGGGAATCTACAGCCCTTCTCTCTCACTATGTGAAAACAGGGCACATCTACCCCTAAATAATTTTTTTTTTTTAAATGGTCACTTTTAATTTATTTTTGGAAAGCCACGGGCTATGCTAAGGAGACAGTGGGAGTTTAGGATTACTAATGCATTAAGAGGTTGGTGTCAGGAAAAGGGGTTTGGGCTTTTAGAGAGCTGGACAGAGTTTTCAGGATTTTTAGTAGTGATGATTTGCACCACACTGATGGTGCAGCTGCTTTGGGGGAGAAAATGGCTTGAGGGTTGGAGAAGATTTTAAACTATGTTTGGGAGGACTGTCAATCTCACTGGGATAGATAGCACAGGGGGGAAGCAGGGTGTAGATGGGCCAGTGGTGGGAGGAAAGGGGGTTTGGGCTACTAGCATAGATGATAGGGAGGCATGTGTTTTAAAGTGAATAAATAAATTACCAGATTATTATATAAAATAATGTAATAGGTATAGCAGAAAACATGGAGTCAGCCAATCTCAAATGTGGCTGCGCAAGTATGTTTATAAGGGCTTGTTTTACAAATCTAACTTGGCAGTTGGGGGTGGGCTAGGGTACGCTATACTACAGGAAAAGGGTTTAATGGAAGAGGCAGCCATGAAGGGACCAGGAGGGAGGAAGGGGAGGGGGTGTTCCCCTGCACATAACAGAAATCTCTCAGAGGACAAGTAATCAGCAGAGACCAGCTGACTCACAGATGGCTCCTACGGTTCACTTTTCTGAACTTTGAACAGGCACTGCAGGAAAACCATAAGGAGCAGAGATGTAAGGTACAGATTTTTTAACAATACACAGTGGGACCAGTAGAGGGTTAAATTTTAGTTTTGGGGGTGGACATGCCATTTAATATGCAGATGGCAAGGGCTGCAAGTTTGGGGGAACCTTCCGATTATGTGGGACTTTAATTACCCTCACATTGATTGGTGTAGTGGAACGGTCAATGCAGAATTTGATAATTTTCTCTCACAGGTGGTTTAACTTCCTACTAGGAAAGGTGCTCTGTTGGATCTGGTAATATAACTTGTTTATTTATTTATATACAAGGTGTATATATATTTGCAGTTATTACATTAAACATATAATTCGTTATTAAACAATTTGTACAGTTGTGAATTAATTACATTTCCAAATCTTATAAACAGTGTCTAAAGTATATCACAATTTATATCAATCAAGTGGTGGGAACACACCCTTGGTGACATTAGTAGCAACGCATACAATTTAAGGTTGGGTCTAGGGGTAGGGGGAATGTCAGTTGTTATAATACCAGATGTGGTTTAGTGATACCTGTATCACAGAAATATCTGGGTATGGTATTTGAACATATAAGGAAGCTAGACCTTGTATTCAGACTCTGTCTATTTGAGGGTTTATTCCAGCTGGTACATTTATACTAATATATAGACATACCATAGATTCCAAATTTTTCCAAATTTGTTGGGACAGCCTCTTCCAATGTATATTAAACTAATATAGGGGGTGGCTGCATTTATCATTTCTTTCCACACTTTGATTTTTTGGGGACAAGGGAGCCATCCAATTCAAAACAATAGTTTTTCTTGGATAGAACAGGGGTTCACGTAAAAATACTAGGTGATATGTTGACCAGGAGTCCACCTCAGGTATACCCAATATGCATAATTTAGGTTCCAATGGAACATCTGTGTTTAATATTTCGGATAGGATCCCAACTATTTTACCCCAGAACCTAAGGACTGGAGGGCATATCCATATTACGTGCCAGAAGTCACCTCCAATCTATTTAGTGTCATATATAATTGTATACTATATACTATGTAAAATATAAAACTGGATCAATTTGTTGTTTGCAGCTTGTGATGCCCTGAGGTGTGTCTTCCCATTCCTGTTTCCAGGGTTAGGATGTACAGTAAATTCCAAATGAGCAGCACTCATTAAAACATATCATTTATTTAAAATTAATTAAAAGCTTACCGTCAAGGACCTGGGAGGTCCGAAACGTTGCACATCTAGTTCTGTGAAAATTGAGCCATTGATAGTGGTGGAAAATATAATAAGCTTTTAATTAATTCTAAATAAATTATATGTTTTAATAAGTGCTGCTCATTTGGAATTTGCTTGGATGAAGTACAATCGGTGAAGGTACAGAGCTTGCACCATTTTGGAACCCAGAGTAACGTGTGCTGGTGTTTGGAAATTTTGGGATGTACAGTGGGATGTACAGTACCTGGTCCATTTATTTATTATGTTAGATGTATCTGTGGTTGAGTTAGTATCTATCAGGCTAGCATATATCCGAGAGACTAATCTTCTCTCTACTCCCATTTTCAGTATCCGGACAATTGGATGGTTTACTATTGGGGTATTTAAACTTTGAAAATTGGATAAAATGCAGTATCTTAGTTGTGTATACCTAAATAGGAATGTATCAGGAATATCATATATCTGCTTTATTGGTCTGAAAAAGACAAACTTTTGATACCTTTACGTTCCCATATCTCTGATGCAGCAAAGGATGCCTGCCTGGGATATTTTTTGTTATGCCAGTGGGGAATCGCTAGTGACTCCCTCTACCCCCAACATTTTAGACAGTCTGACAAATCTTATGTTGCTGGATATGTAATATAGTACCCCCTCCTACAATATCATTTCGTTTTTGTTCTAAGAATGCAATTGATTCAGAGTGCGGGTAGGCATGTAGCGTGCATTCCACATCATATATTGAGGGAGGTGGGGTGTCCTGGTGCTCGGGTGGTGGCAAAATCCCCCAACTCTGGCTGGCCAGATAATGATAGAAGTTTGGAAGGGCCGGTCCAACTAGGGCTTTGGGACATTGTAAAACATTCCATTTAACTCTGGCTCTGCCAGATCCCCACAGAAATTAGATGATAAGACTATTGAGAGTTTGGGAAAATGGGTTTAAAAAAGACTTTTAGGCTCTGTATACATGGAGGGGCAATTTGTCCCAACCGAGCGCTGGCAACGAGCGAGCGCTCGGCTGGGACAAATGTCCGCCGGTCGCGGCAAATTTAGCCGTGGCCAAATTTGCAACGATCGACCATGCAGCTCCATAGGGAACCGCACGATTTTCCAAAATGTCTGATCCGGAGGATCGAGGTCAATCGAGGCCGCCCACCCCACACCAGCCAATATTTTCGGCCGTGAATCCGTCAATCGGCCGAAAATACTGGCTGGTGTGTACCCAGCCTAAATGTCAAGAAAGCAAATATACCCTAGATAAAATAGCATATGAACAGACATTATATATTCTCAGGTAAAGATACTAAACAGAAGTAGACTGTTTTAAAGGTGTTTTAAAACAATTCCATTGGGAAATAAATGCAAAACAAATTAAGTCCACAACCATGTGACTGAATTCTGATGTAAAGAGGGAAAGGGAAAGTAAGAGAATGGCATTTAAAACCTTTACTGTCAGAGGGAACAGAAGGGGCCTTTAGGAAAAGAAAGCAATTAACCTAGCTTAAATAATGTTAGGATAGCTAAACAAAGCAAAACTAACCCTAAACATTTTTTAAAGTATATCCATAGTAAGAAAATAAGGACTCCCAGGCTATGGAAACCCCTACATCCCCCAACCAATACGGAGTTCAAGATATAAAAAAAAATATGGAATATTTAAAGGGCATGTCCACCCCCAAAACTATAATTTCACCCACTACTGGCCCCACTCTGTAGTGCATAAAAATCCTTACCTTAAATCCCTGCTCCAAATGGCTGCCCTGCAATGTTCTCCCTCCTGTTCAGAAACTCCCACAATCTTTACTTACCTTCCCTCTTTCCCCCGCCGATCTGCCTCTCAGCCAATCACAAATGCAGCTGCCGGTCCAGGCCCCTGCTTGCAGTTTCATGCAAGCAGAGGGCCGGGACAGTGCGGCGGAGGATAGAGGGAAGGTAAGTAAAGATTGGGGGAGTTTCTGGAGATAATAATGCTGCGGTTGGGGCCGGGGGAGGAAGCCTTACATCATGTATGTCCACATATGGGCATGTCCACCCCAGAAACTAAAATTTATTCCACTACTGGCCCCACTTTTTAGTTTTAAAAATCCTAACCTTACATCTCTGTTCCTTATGGTTCTCCTGCCTTTAATCCCGCTGTGTTCTCTATTGTTGGTGGCTAGCAGGAGGCAAGCAGGGAGCTGGATCAGAGCGATGTGGGAGCAAGGATCTGTAAGTAGAGTTCTGCTTCTTGATTTGTAAACTTTTATAGCAGTTGGGGATAGGCAGGGATGAATCAAAACATTTTTTAAGTTTTTTTGTAGGATGGAGGTGCTCCATCAAAAACAATAATGCCATTGACAACCACCTCCCGGCAGTTCAATCTGCTACACTACTCATGGTGTCCCACCCAGAGGCTGTTGAACCAGGGCTATGTTGTTGATTAAATGTGGTTTGATAGATTTTCTTTTCAAGGGTATCTTATATGTTTATATAATGTCATGCTCTATTGATAATGCGTGAGATTAATATTAAATGAGGTAATGCAATATATATTGTTACCAATATTAACAACACATGACCTACAGTATAATTCTGTTACTGTATATACTCGAGAGTATAAGCTGAGATTTTCAGACTTTAAAATTAGCCTTAAAACCTAACCTCGGCTTCTAACTCGGCTGTCAAGTCCTAATTTAGCTCCAAATGCTGCAATTGTGGGTAGTAACCAGTAAGTGGTGCTGTGTTGAAAAAACCATCTTCACCTGCATAGAAAGTTACAGGAGCAGCTGATCTGCCTTTACACTCCTTACTACTTCCTGTAGTCTGGCTGCTGGACTCACTCAGCACTGTCCTGCTCATCTAGTGGCTGTAAATCTGATGGATCTTCTCAGTTTGGGGCAAAAAAAATGTTTGCTAGTTTAGTGCAAATGACAGCTTGAAACTACAACTCTCAGGTGACATTTTTAACTATTGGGGTCAGAGAGTCCTTTACTATATGGGGGTCAGAGTGCCCATTACTATATGGGGGTCAGGGGAATTGTTAATGATTGTAAGCTTAATTAAAAGTTTATTGAACCTTGCCACTCCATATGTTTAGAAACTACAACTCCCAGCAACCAAAGCATGCAAAGTTTGCACATCTGGAGTGCCAAGGAATTGGGGGGTACTGGTACTGGATTTGGCTATTACTGTATGGGATTAATGTATGGGAATTCTGCTGTCCATTTGAAGGGCAACTTAAGCCACAAATAATACTGGATCCGAAAGCATAGTGGTGGATTATTTCTATCCTCGGCTTATACCCGAGTACTTTTTACAAATTTTTCAGGTAAAAATAGGTACCTCGGCTTATACTCATACCCGAATATACGGTATATAATTACAATATTCAAAAAGAATCACAGCCAGGTAATTACAGACCTGGGAGTTTAACTTCAGTGGTAGGGAATATACTGGAAAGGTTTATAAGGGAACATACTCTAGAGTATGTTGTAAGGACTGACCTTTTAAGTAATAATCAGCATGAATTTATGAGAAATATATCTTGTCAAACAAACTTGCTTGGCTTTCATGAGGAACCAAGTAGAGATTTGGACTCTGGCATAGCAGTAAAATACTATGATTTTTGCCATAGCTTTTAATACAGCTCCCCACAGGCGACTTATGTATAAGTTAAGGTCTGTTAGGCTGGGGTGGCACACGAATAGAAAATTTGCTGATGGATCAGATGCAGAGAATTGTTGTTAATTGTGCTTCGTCAATATAAGCGAGGTGCTACAGGGTTCTGTGCTGGGGCCACTTCTATTTACTCAATTCCATTTCCAAATGGAAAGGAAGATGCTGGCATTTAAATCTTTAAGTCAGAGGGAACAAAATGGGCCTTTAGGAATTATAAAAACTGTAACAAGGATTGTAAGAAAGCAATTAAGCTAGCTAAAATTAATATTGAAGTTAGGATAGCTGAACAAAGCAACACGAACACCAGTATAGTAGCAATATTGGTACAAAAGATGCAATTGCACATAAGGTGCCTGAAGTTGTTTTAGCCAGGCCATTGTTTCTTATTTTTGCAGAATCCCCTAATGTCCGGAAGTATGCCTTTAGATTGGAAAAAAGCTTATGGAATTCCAATATTCAAAAAGGGTAGTCGTTCACAGCCAGGAATTTACTGGCCTGTATGTTTAATTTCAGTGTTGGGGAAGACACTGGAAAGTTTGATACGGGAACACATTCTAGAGAATGTAAGTAGTAATCAACACTGATTTAGGAGGAATAGATCTTGTCAATCTAACTTGCATGACTTATGTGAGTAGGAATTAAGACTATTTGGATTTTGCTAAGGTGTGTTGCGCTGGGGTGGTACATTTGTACATGAGTAGAAAGTTGGTTGATGTATAGGATGTAGAGTAGCTGTTAAAGGGGCTTCATCAATATGGATTGTGTGCTATCAATAAGTGCTAAGAGTGCTAAGTCTATGGCTTCGGTAATGCTTGGTTACACTCGCTTTGGGTCCAGCGGCTGCAAAGGAGTACGGTGGTGAATCGGACGAGGGGGGTTTAGCCGTCATCAGGGTAACTGTGGTCTCGAATTCTTCCAAACTAGTAAGGATTTTACTTGCTTGAATACTTCTAAGAAACACAATCCTTAGCACAAACACGAGCCACGGGTGCAGACTGTTCCAACCCTTACCCCTAAAGGGTTAATAATATCCAATATACCGTAGATAGAAGAATTTTGAAGGGTCGCACACCTTGTAAATGTGAACAAACTTTTATTGAGCCATCAACACAACACGCACAACGTTTCGGGGGGGCTCCTCCCCCTTCCTCAGGTGCTGAAAAATGGATCCTCTCATCCCCTTAAAGGGTATGTCCACCCTTAAATCGATGTTTTAATATAGTCTTCCCCCTGGTCCCCGAGCCCCAACCGCATCATTTTTATCTTTAGAAAGCTCCCCAAACTTTTACTTACCTCCCCTTTCCTCCGCCGCGCTCCTGGCCCTCTGCTTGCGAGAAAATGCAAGCAGAGGGGCGGGACCGGCAGTCGCGTCTGTGATTGGCTGAGCGGCAGCCAATCACGGACGCGGCTGCCGGTCATTCAGTGCAGCGGTGGAAAGAGGGGAGGTAAGTAAAAGTTTGGGGAGCTTTCTAAAAATAAAAATGATGCGAAAAGGAAAGGAACCTTTTGTTTAGTTGCCGAGAAATCATTCTGTAATTTTTCTGCACGATTCATTGTGTTGTCTAACGCCTTCATGGCGCAAGTATGCGCACTGTATGAATGAGAAAATGTAAGCTCTGTTTGTAGCCATACATGATGACGAACAATTTCTTCTATTCTTATACTACACCTTGTATATTTTTAAATATATTTTTCCTTAAATAAGATTCCGTTAATTTTAATGTGAACTTCTAACTGTGGTAAATATGGAATAAGTCATCATCAGCCTCTATTGCTCAAGGCTTTCGTGTCACAAGTTGTGAGTAAAACATTAGAACAGTTTGTGACTTTAAAGAGCCCAGAGATTAAAATCATACAGTCATGCATCATAACATACGCATTGCATACTTTTCCCGTTTTACAAAGCATTGTAACAGTTATGGACGAAATAATTGGCACCCGGAAATTATTTCCCAGAAAATCTCACAGGAAAGTATTGCAGTAACACACTGTTTTTTTATAATTGTTTATTCCCTTTGTGTGTAGTTGGAACAAAACAAAAAGGGTAGAAAAAAAACAAATTGGACTTATGATCACTATAACAACTAACTCCAAAAATGGGATGTTATATTTACTCTTTATTACCCTAAAGGAGAAACTATAGTCTCCAGACAACAATGTCCCAACAGACAGATCACATTCACAACATACAACACGCTATGTCTCACCTTCCTTCCTTTCCTTGCTGTAGCCATTGGGTGATTTATGAAAATACCTGTGAGTATTGGGGTCAGCTCCCACAATCCCACCTTAGCTGGGTAAACCCCCAGCTAGTGTCCTGCGTACAGGCACGTGCTCTGTAAGCTCAACAGATCAAAACAAGAAGTTGCAGCCTTGCTTCCTAGAAGCTAAAGCCAATCACATTATAGCACAGAGATCATTCCCTCTCCCTGACACAGACACAGGGATTCAGTTTTTTTGTTTTCAAACAAATTTCAAGGCTCCTGTCCTAACTGATATAATCCAACTGATTCATCAAAAAGAAAAGTAATCTTGCTGTTTTTCAAAGATACATGGATGTAAGAAACGGATACTTACATTTTCGCAGAACTAAAGTAAGGTCTGGGGAATAGAACCTGCAACGTTTACATTTACTCTGTGCTGCTAAGAGAGATACCCATATAAAACCACTGTGTATAATCTATATCGTCTCCCGCACGCCCCACCAGAACCGGAGGACTGTCCAGAAGACTAAACACAGGCCTGTAATAGGCACTATCATTATAATCATAATAAACGTCTGACAGGTTCAAAGATCAATACAATGTTCCTTTATTCACTCTGAGAAATGTCATACACATATCACCTAAACCAATCCCCAAACCTGGGAACCACCCTTAATAATACAATGTCTCATCATACATAAACAAACAAAACTGGGCGAAGGGCACAGAGACCATGGAATTTGTAGGCTCCTCACTCACAACCACGTGTACCATATTGTCCTAATGTAGTTTCACCAATCATGAAGCCAAATAGAGTATCTCAATACAAATTACCAACTGCCAAATGATAATTTCCAAATAGTGCGGGTATCGAATACGGAAGGGTATCGGACTTACACTTGAGTTTACTAAAGTCTCCACAGCCTTCTGCAGCCATGTTCACCTTTAGCACTAGGTATATGAACACACTTTGCCTGTCCCAGACACTCCATTAACTTCTGGAGCTGGTATCAGGTCTTATGCTTCTTCCCATATAATCTCTCATGGCGCTTCCATGCTGTACAAAGCAAGTTCACTTGAATCTTCACCCGTCCCCACCTCCGTTTTATACCATTACCCCTGTACACTTCATGAATTCTATCAAAGCATATACTCCGTTTGATCCTCTCATACTCACAACCTTGATACAGATTCCTGTTTTCAGTGGTCTCCTCGGCATTTAGAGTACGAGCTCCTCTACTCCAGCCTTATTGGCCTTCCGCCCAGTAAGAAACACCGACTGCGCGTTTTCGCGCCCTTTCCGGACGCTTCGTCAGGGTGTTTGCGTCACTCTTCCAGTACCTTCCTTATTTTCATTTCTTAAAGAGATACCATTCTCATTATTTAACATCATGTATATCTTGTTCCCATAATACAACCGGATTCAAAATCAGTATATAACCCATGGCTTACTCTCCCATTACATAACCCTATTTACATATATTCACAAAAAACATGAGAATTGATGTTTTTAAATGGTAATCCATTTAGTTTTCCACCTGAAGCAACCTTTTATTTAGATTACCCTCCCTCTCCTCCTCCCCATTTCTGACAGTTTTTCTATTCCCACAAACTGTAAGCCTTTGAAATTTCCCTGATGCTTTTCATATACGTTTGGCAATGGAAACTGCGCCAAATTTGACCTTTAACACACACGCTCTACTCATACGTTTCTCCTATCCTTGTAGTCAATTTCCAAATGGAGGCATGCGTACGTAGGGGCACATGTAATGGGGGCGACATGTGCCCCTACGTACGCATGCCTCCATTTGGGGAGGTGGGAACAAACAACAGCTTGGTTTCTCCCTAGGGTCTTTTAGCCGGGCGGGCCCACCCGCTACTTTTTTATGCTACCCCCCGGCTGGAAAAAATGCTTGAGGGAACACTTGTGATTTAATAAAGAATTTAGATGTGGTTTAATAGGTGTGTGCCATAGGTCAGTAAAACGCCGCCTGCCAAAACTGCCCGTCCAAGAACCCTTTATTACACTTCTGAGTTTAGCATGTTTAACTAGCTTTTCCAAAATCTCTAAAGCTGCAAAAGGGGTGGCACACCAAACCTGCAAATGCGCTCTGTATGCGGGTCACATGTGCTTGTGCTGCCATGTTACATCTGGTACCTTAAGAGTGCTTTTAACTACAGCTCCCTGCTCTATCAATTCTACAACCACGGAATGCTGGGAGTCCTAGTTTTCAAACATCTAGTGGGACGAAAGTTAGCCATCCCGCTGACTATATATATAAAATGATGCAAGTGCTGTTCATATTCCCATTAGAAATGATGGTTGTATTTGTTTTAATGTAGTTTATACTGCATGATTTAAAGGGCATGGCTAATCTTAAAAGTATTGAAAATAATTAATAATTAACTAGTAAAAATAGTGGCACATTTAATTTTCCCCTGCACGGCTCTACTTTTTCATGCCGCCCGGCTACTTTTTCATGCCACCCGCTGGTAAAAAATTCTGGGTAGAACCTGAACAGTGTTAGAGGCTATCGACGAAGGGGTGGGGAAACAGCGTTCTTTTATGGCTCAGGTATGTAGATGACATACTGATGCTTTGGAAGGGGAGCGCTGTTGAACTTAATAACTTTGTGGATAGCTTATGTTTAACTCGAGCACATCAAACTAACTTAGGATTGGAGCTCAGAAGGATTAACTTTTTGGATATTGATATATGTAAGAAGCAGGGAAGGGTGATAACCAAGGTTATAGAAAAACCACATCCGTAAATGCAGTCTTTGCAGATAGTCATCATCCCCCTAATCAAATAAAAGCCATCCCACGCGGAGAATATATAAGATTGCGCAGAAATTGTAGCCTGGATAGTGATTTCCTCAACCAGGCAGAGGAAATGATGAGAGATTTAGGGAAAGAGTGCTACTCTAATTCTATTATATAAGAAGGGACACGGAGAGCTTGACACACCCCCCAGAGAAGTGATTTGTTATCACACCGTAATAAGACCACAAGAGATCCAAACTGGAAAGTGATTACTAGGTATACCAACAGTGGCAGGAAATACGTAGAAATCTTAAATAAACACTGGCACGTTTAACAATGACCAAATATGAAAACAAAAGTGGGACATTATCCAAGTATGACTGCGAAAAGCAGCAGAGCTTGAAAGACAGACTGAGTCCCAGCCACCTGTACAACGACAATAACTTGTTGGGAAAATGGCTGGGAGTCGGTGGTCTAGGAAAAGACAAAATTAAAAATGGGAAGGAGCATGTGGAAGATGTAATATGTGTTCCTATATGTTAAATACAAATTCTATAACATTACCGAATGGGAAAATGTGGTCATTAGTTGTGCAACTAATTGTCAAACATGGGGGATTGTGTATTTAGCCATTTGTCATTGTGGAGCCCAATATGTAGGCAACAACGATAAGAAATTGACTACAAGGATAGGAGAACATGTTGAAGCGTGTGTTAAAGGTCAAATTTTGCGCAGTTCCATTGCCAACATGTATATGAAAAGCATCAGGGAATTTCAAAGGTTTAAGTTTGTGGAATAGAACTGTCAGAATGGGGGGAGAGAGGAGGTAATCTAAATAAAAGGTTGCTTCAGGTGGAAACTAAATGGATTACCATTTTAAAAACATCAATTCTCATTTTTTTTGTGAATATATGTAAATAGGGTTATGTAATGGGAAGTAAAGCCATGGTGTATCCTGATTTTGAATCAGGTTGTATTTGTGGAACAAGATTATACTGATTTAATAATGAGAATGGTATCTCTTTAAGAAATGAAAATTATAGGAGGGTAATGGATAGTGACGCAACCCACCCTGAGAAGCGTCCGGAAAGGGCGCGAAACGCGCGTCGGTGTTTCTTAACTGGGGGAAGGGCCAATGGAGTAGAGGAGCTCGCTACTCTAAATGCCGGAGACCACTGTCAAACGGAATTTGTATCAAGGTTGTGAGTAGGAGAGGATCACACCGAGTATACTGCTTTGATAGAATTCATGAAGTGTACAGGGTAATGGTATAACAGGTGGATGGTGAAGATCAAGTGAACTTTGCTTTTGTACACACGAGCGCCATGAAGATTATTGGGAGAAAGCATAAGACCTGATACCAGCTCCAGAAGTTAATGGGAGTGTCTGGGACAGCGAAGTGTGTCATATACTAGTGCTAAAGGTGACATGTCTGCCGTGGCTGCCAGAAGGCTGTGGAGACTTTAGTAAGTGTAGTCCCGATATCCTTCCGTATTCGATAACCCCCACATTGGAACATTATCATTTGCAGTTTGGTAATTTGTATGAGATACTCTATTTTGGTTGATGAACTGCCTTTCATGTAAACTCACTTGTTTTAGACCACAGTTCCCCTTTAGGGTAAACATGTTACCAGCGCTGTTTACTTTCCTTAGTTTTTTCGTGATACACTAATCATTTGAGAGTTTTGGTGCATAGCAGGATCGAAGAAAGTACGGTAAGTAACCGTGGAAGAAAATGCATCTCCTCTCTCTTGTGTGTTTTAGGACAGGTTTTCTGTGAATTAAATGCCACAAAGTAGCTTGACACCCCATATTTAGAGCTTTAATGATATATGTGGCTTCCAGCAACAATTAAATACAAATATGAAGGTAAACATTTAAATGTTAACATTTTTCAAAATATATTGTCGGTTAGAAGCCAGCAGAGGTTCAAGTATGAACAGATTGGCAAGAAATCGACTTACTGACAGTTATAACTGACTAAGGGGCGTATTTATAAATTATTGTAAAGTGTCGCCGCAGTGATGGGAGGGAGTAGTATTGGAGATGTGCAACTAGTAATTGTGGTGAAAGAGAAGTTTGCTTGATAACGTCAGCCATTACCAAATAGGGCTGCAACTGAGAACATAACACCCCTTCTGGACCCATAATTTATAGCAAAACACTCCAACCCACAGCCCATGAAGTCATCAAGAACCATGCCCCCCTGACCCCAGTAGTTACTTTCTCTACTACGCCAAAGTGTTTTTATATAGATGTCTCCACCACCAATATGGAAGTCCCTGATAAGACTTTGAAAGCTGCTTGTTACCGTATATACTCGAGTATATAAACCGAGTTTTTCAGGCTGAAAAATCAGCCTGAAAACTTGGACTCGGTTTATACTCGAGTCAGTAGCTTACCTGAGCATTCCGGCAGCCCGCACAATCTTTTCTGTGTACTGGCGCGCCGGGCCTGACGTCACTGCCCGGCGCCACCCGGCGCCGGGCAGTGCGTCAGCCGGCGCGTCAGTCCTGGAATGACGCGCGGCTGCCGGAATGCTCAGGATACCCGCACCTGCCAGGAAGCCCTTGGATGTAGCAGAGAGCCCTTGGATGTAGCAGAGAGCCCTTGGATGTAGCAGAGCCCTTGGATTGTAGCGGGCCCTTGGAGTGTAGCAGAGAGCCCTTGAGGAGGCCCACAGGGAGAAGAGCCCACAGGTAAAAACTGAACTGTGTGAGGGTGGCATTCAAGATGTTTGGAAACTACAACTCCCAGCTAATAAGCATGCTGGAGTTGTAGTTTCCAAACTCTTGAATGCCACCCTCACTTGGACTTCAAGATGTTTGGAAACTACAACTCCCAGCCTGCTTTATTAGTTTGGGATGTTGAGTTTCCAAACATCTTGAATGCCAAGTTTCTACCCTCGGTTTATACTCGGATCACAACTTTTATTTATTGGATTTTTCTGTATTGGGTACCCTCGGTTTTATCTCGGGTCGGTTTATACCGAGTATATACGGTACCCAAGTTTTTATTTACCAGTCAGTGTGAGTTGCTGGAAATAAACTGCAGGTACACAGCAGCTTTCAAAGTCTTATCAAGGACTTCCATATTCCTTTTTTTAAATTGTTTCTTTCCTAGCAAAGATATAGCTTCCAAATTGGCGCACAGGCAAAGGCACCAGGTTTAATAAAAAAACAGTTCAGAGGTCACGTTCAATACCCCAGAGACATACCTTTCTTTTGTTTTTATTATATTTCATGCAAAATTAAGCTTCGAATGTACCAAGTTTTCAGCTTATTCAGTGTGGTGGCTCACCTTGTAAGACTCCAGGTTTAACACATACGTTCAGAAGGTCACAAGTTTCCCTTTATTTTTGTTTCCATTATATTCCTAGTACAATATTGCACATGTACCTTATTTTATTTATTAAACATGGTGGTGTAGTGCTCCTCCTAATTAATCACTGCTTCCAAAGACTCCTTGAATACAAGGGTGCCTACAGGGCAAGTAACCATATAATCTATATCGTCTCCCAGCAACCCCCACAGAACGGGACTGTCCAGAAGACTAAACACAGGCCCTGTATAATAGGCACTATCTTATAATCATAATAACATCTGACAAGGTTCAAAGATCAATACAATGTTCCTTTATTCCTCTGAGAAATGTCATACACATATCACCTAAAACCAATCCCCAAACCTGGGAACCACCCTTATAATACAAGTCTCATATACATAAACAAACAAAACTGGGCGAAGGGCACAGAGACATGGAATTTGTAGGCTCCTCAGTTTGTGAGGGAGACAGAAGTCCCTCCCCCTCCCTGCTGTGTGAAGGACCTGCAGCTCAGAGAGGTAAGGGAATCTACAGCCCTTCTCTCCTCACTATGTGAAAACGGCACATCTACCCCTAAAATTTTTTTTTTTTTTAAATGGTCACTTTTAATTTATTTTTGGAAAGCCACGGGCTATCTAAGGAGACAGTGGAGTTTAGGATTACTAATGCATTAAGAGGTTGGTGTCAGGAAAAGGGGTTTGGGCTTTTAGAGAGCTGGACAGGTTTTCAGGATTTTTAGTAGTGATGATTTGCACCACACTGATGGTGCAGCTGCTTTGGGGGAAGAAAATGGCTTGAGGGTGGGAGAAGATTTTAAACTATGTTGGGAGGACTGTCAATCTCCTGGGATAGATAGCACAGGGGGGAAGCGGGTGTAGATGGGCCAGTGGTGGGAGGAAAGGGGTGTTGGGGCTACTAGCATAGATGATAGGGAGGCATGTGTTTTAAAGTGAATAAATAAATTACCAGATTATTATATAAAATAATGTAATAGGTAGCAGAAACACATGGGTCAGCCAATCTCAAATGTGGCTGCGCAGTATGTTTATAAGGGCTTGTTTTACAAATCTAACTTGGCAGTTGGGGGTGGGCTAGGGTACGCTATATCTACTAAGGAAAAGGTGTTTAATGGAAGAGCAGCCATAGAGGGGACCGCGGAGGGAGGAAGGGGAGGGGGTGTTCCCCTGCACTAACAGAAATCTCTCAGAGGACAAGTATCAGCAAGACGCAGCTGACTCACAGATGGCTCCTACGGTTCACTTTTCTGAACTTTGAACAGGCACTGCAGGAAAACCATAAGGAGCAGAGATGTAAGGTACAGATTTTTTAACAATACACAGTGGGACCAGTAGAGGGTTAAATTTTTAGTTTTGGGGGTGGACATGCCATTTATATGCAGATGGCAAGGGCTGCAGTTTGGGGGAACCTTCCGATTATGTGGGACTTTAATTACCCTCACATTGATTGGTGAGTGGAACGGTCAATGCAGAATTTGATAATTTTCTCTCACAGGTGGTTTAACTTCCTACTAGGAAAGTGTGCTCTGCTGTTGGATCGTTAATATAACTTGTTTATTTATTTATATACAAGGTGTATATATATTTGCAGTTATTACATTAAACATATAATCGTTTTAAACATTTGTACAGTTGTGAATTAATTACATTTCCAAATCTTATAAACAGTGTCTAAAGTAATCACAATTTATATCAATCAAGTGGTGGGAACACACCCTTGGTGACATTAGTAGCAACGCATACATTTAAGGTTGGGTCTAGGGGTAGGGGAATGTCAGTTGTTATAATACCAGATGTGGTTTAGTGATACCTGTATCACGAAATATCTGGGTATGGTATTTGAACATATAAGGAAGCTAGACCTTGTATTCAGACTCTGTCTATTTGAGGGTTTTTCCAGCTGGTACTTTATACATATATAGACATCCCATAGATTCCAATTTTTTTTCCAAATTTGTTGGGACAGCCTCTTCCAATGTATATTAAACTAATATAGGGGGTGGCTGCATTTATCATTTCTTTCCACACTTTGATTTTTTGGGGACAAGGGAGCCATCCATTCAAAACAATAGTTTTTCTGGATAGAACAGGGTTCACGTAAAAATACTAGGTGATATTGTTACCAGGAGTCCACCTCAGGTATACCAATATGCATAATTTAGGTTCCAATGGAACATCTGTGTTTAATATTTCGGATAGGATCCCAACTATTTTACCCCAGAACCTAAGGACTGGAGGGCATATCCATATTACGTGCCAGAAGTCACCTCCAATCTATTTAGTGTCATATATAATTGTATACTATATACTATGTAAATATAAACTGGATCAATTTGTTGTTTGCAGCTTGTGATGCCCTGAGGTGTGTCTTCCCATTCCTGTTTCCAGGGTTAGGATGTACAGTAAATTCCAAATGAGCAGCACTCATTAAAACATATCATTATTTAAAATTAATTAAAGCTTACCGTCAAGGACCTGGGAGGTCCGAAACGTTGCACATCTAGTTCTGTGAAAATTGAGCCATTGATAGTGGTGGAAAATATAATAAGCTTTTAATTAATTCTAAATAAATTATATGTTTTAATAAGTGCTGCTCATTTGGAATTTGCTTGGATGAAGTACAATCGGTGAAGGTACAGAGCTTGCACCATTTTGGAACCCAAGTAACGTGTGCTGGTGTTTGGAAATTTTGGGATGTACAGTGGATGTACAGTACCTGGTCCATTTATTTATTATGTTAGATGTATCTGTGGTTGAGTTATATCTATCAGGCTAGCATATATCCGAGAGACTAATCTTCTCTCTACTCCACTCTCATTTCAGTATCCGACAATTGGATGGTTTACTATTGGGGTATTTAAACTTTGAAAATTGGATAAAATGCAGTATCTTATTTGTGTATACCTAAATAGGAATTGTACAGGAATACATATTCTGCTTTATTGGTCTGAAAAAGACAAACTTTTGATACCTTTACGTTCCCATCTCTCTGATGCAGCAAGGATCCTGCCTGGGATATTTTTTGTTATGCCAGTGGGGAATCGCTAGTGACTCCCTCTACCCCAAACTTTTTAGACAGTCTGACAATCTTATGTTTGGATATGTATATATGTACCCACCCCCTCCTACAAATCATTTTCGTTTTTTGTTCTAAGAATGCAATTGATTCAGAGTGCGGGTAGGCATGTAGCGTGCATTCCACATCATATATGAGGGAGGTGGGGTGTCCTGGTGCTCGGGTGGTGGCAAAATCCCCCAACTCTGGCTGGCCAGATAATATAAAAGTTTGGAAGGGCCGTTCCAACTAGGGCTTTGGGACATTGTAAAACATCATTCCTTTAACTCTGGCTCTGCCAGATCCCCACAAATTAGATGATAAGACTATTGAGAGTTTGGAAAATGGGTTTAAAAAAAGACTTTTAGGCTCTGTATACATGGAGGGGCAATTTGTCCCAACCGAGCGCTGGAACGAGCGAGCGCTCGGCTGGCAAATGTCCGCCGGTCGCGGCAAATTTAGCCGTGGCCAAATTTGCAACGATACCCATGCAGCTCCATAGGGAACCGCACGATTTTCCAAAATGTCTGATCCGGAGGATCGAGGTCAATCGAGGCCGCCCACCCCACACCAGCCAATATTTTCGGCCGTGAATCCGTCAATCGGCCGAAAATACTGGCTGGTGTGTACCCAGCCTAAATGTCAGAAAGCAAAATATACCCTAGATAAAATAGCATATGAACAGACATTTATATATTCTCAGGTAAGATACTAAACAAAGTAGACGGTTTTAAAGGTGTTTTAAAACAATTCCATTGGAAATAAATGCAAAACAAATTAAGTCCACACCATGTGACTGAATTCTGATGTAAAGAGGGAAAGGGAAAGTAAGAGAATGGCATTTAAAACCTTTACTGTCAGAGGAACAGAAGGGGCCTTTAGGAAAGAAAGCAATTAACCTAGCTTAAATAATGTTAGGATAGCTAAACAAAGCAAAACTAACCCTAAACATTTTTTAAAGTATATCCTAGTAAGAAATAAGGACTCCCAGGCTATGGAAACCCCTACATCCCCCAACCAATACGGAGTTCAAGATATAAAAAAAAATATGGAATATTAAAGGGCATGTCCACCCCCAAAACTATAATTTCATCACCCACTACTGGCCCCACTCTGTAGTGCAAAAATCCTTACCTTAAATCCCTGCTCCAAATGGCTGCCCTGCATGTTCTCCCTCCTGTTCAGAAACTCCCACAATCTTTACTTACCTTCCCTCTTTCCCCCGCCGATCTGCCTCTCAGCCAATCACAAATGCAGCTGCCGTCCAGGCCCCTGCTTGCATTTTTCATGCAGCAGAGGGCCGGGACAGTGCGGCGGAGGATAGAGGGAAGGTAAGTAAAGATTGGGGGAGTTTCTGGAGATAATAATGCTGCGGTTGGGCCGGGGGAGGAAGCCTTACATCATGTATGTCCACATATGGCATGTCCACCCCAGAAACTAAAATTTATTCCACTACTGGCCCCACTTTTTAGTTTTAAAATCCTAACCTTACATCTCTGTTCTTAGGTTCTCCTGCCTTTAATCCCGCTGTGTTCTCTATTGTTGGTGGCTAGCAGGAGGCAAGCAGGGAGCTGGATCAGAGCGATGTGGGAGCAAGGATCTGTAAGTAAGTTCTCTGCTTCTTGATTTGTAACTTTTATAGCAGTTGGGGTAGGCAGGGATGAATCAAAACATTTTTTAAGTTTTTTTGTAGATGGAGGTGCTCCATCAAAAACAAAATGCCATTGACAACCACCTCCCGGCAGTTACAATCTGCTACACTACTCATGGTGTCCACCCAGAGGCTGTTGAACCAGGGCTATGTTGTTGATTAAATGTGGTTTGATAGATTTTCTTTTTCAAGGGTATCTTATAGTTTATATAATGTCATGCTCTATTGATAATGCGTGAGATTAATATTAAATGAGGTAATGCAATATATATTGTTACCAATATTAACAACACATGACCTACAGTATATTCTGTTACTGTATATACTCGAGAGTATAAGCTGAGATTTTCAGACTTTAAAATTAGCCTTAAAACCTAACCTCGGCTTATACTCGGGTCAAGTCCTAATTTAGCTCCAAATGCTGCAATTGTGGGTAGTAACCAGTAAGTGGTGCTGTGTTGAAAAAACCATCTTCACCTGCATAGAAAGTTACAGGAGCAGCTGATCTGCCTTTACACTCCTTACTACTACTTCTGTAGTCTGGCGCTGGACTCACTCAGCACTGTCCCTGCTCATCTAGTGGCTGTAAATCTGATGGATCTTCTCAGTTTGGGGCAAAAAAAATGTTTGCTAGTTAGTGCAAATGACAGCTTGAAACTACAACTCTCAGGTGACATTTTTAACTATTGGGTCAGAGAGTCCTTTACTATATGGGGGTCAGAGTGCCCATTACTATATGGGGGTCAGGGGAATTGTTAATGAGTGTAAGCTTAATTAAAAGTTTATTGAACCTTGCCACTCCATATGTTTAGAAACTACAACTCCCAGCAACCAAGCATGCAAAGTTTGCACATCTGGAGTGCCAAGGAATTGGGGGGTCTGGTACTGGATTTGGCTATTACTGTATGGGATTAATGTATGGGAATTCTGCTGTCCATTTGAAGGGCAACTTAAGCCACAAAATAATACTGGATCAGAAGGCAGTAGTGGTGATTATTTCTATCCTCGGCTTATACCCGAGTAACTTTTTACAAATTTTTCAGGTAAAAATAGGTACCTCGGCTTATACTCATACCCGAGTATATACGGTATATAATTACAATATTCAAAAAGAATCACAGCCAGGTAATTCAGAGACCTGGGAGTTTAACTTCAGTGGTAGGGAATATACTGGAAAGGTTTATAAGGGAACATACTCTAGAGTAGTTGTAAGGACTGACCTTTTAAGTAATAATCAGCATGAATTTATGAGAATATATCTTGTCAAACAAACTTGCTTGGCTTTCATGAGGAACCAAGTAGAGATTTGGACTCTGGCATAGCAGTAAAATACTATGATTTTTGCCATAGCTTTTAATACAGCTCCCCACAGGCGACTTATGTATAAGTTAAGGTCTGTTAGGCTGGGGTGGCACACGAATAGAAAATTTGCTGATGGATCAGATGCAGAGAATTGTTGTTAATTGTGCTTCGTCAATATAAGCGAGGTGCTACAGGGTTCTGTGCTGGGGCCACTTCTATTTACTCATTCCTATCCATTTCCAAATGGAAAGGAAGATGCTGGCATTTAAATCTTTAAGTCAGAGGGAACAAAATGGGCCTTTAGGAATTATAAAAACTGTAACAAGGATTGTAAGAAAGCAATTAAGCTAGCTAAAATTAATATTGAAGTTAGGATACTGAACAAAGCAACACGAACACCATTATAGTAGCATATTTGGTACAAAAGAGTGCAATTGCACATAAGGTGCCTGAAGTTTTTTAGCCAGGCCATTGTTTCTTATTTTTGCAGAATCCCTAATGTCCGAAGTATGCCTTTAGATTGGAAAAAAGCTTATGGAATTCCAATATTCAAAAAGGGTAGTCGTTCACAGCCAGGAATTTACTGGCCTGTATGTTTAATTTCAGTGTTTTGGGGAAGACACTGGAAAGTTTGATACGGGAACACATTCTAGAGAATGTAAGTAGTAATCAACACTGATTTAGGAGGAATAGATCTTGTCAATCTAACTTGCATGACTTATGTGAGTAGGAATTAAGACTATTTGGATTTTGCTAAGGTGTGTTGCGCTGGGGTGGTACATTTGTACATGAGTGAAAGTTGGTTGATGTATAGGATGTAGAGTAGCTGTTAAAGGGGCTTCATCAATTGGATTGTGTGCTATCATAAGTGCTAAGAGTGCTAAGTCTATGGCTTCGGTAATGCTTGGTTACACTCGCTTTGGGTCCAGCGGCTGCAAAGGAGTACGGTGGTGAATCGGACGAGGGGGTTTAGCCGTCATCAGGGTAACTGTGGTCTCGAATTCTTCCAAACTAGTAAGGATTTTACTTGCTTGAATACTTCTAAGAAACACAATCCTTAGCACAAACACGAGCCACGGGTGCAGACTGTTCCAACCCTTACCCCTAAAGGGTTATAATATCCAATATACCGTAGATAGAAGAATTTTGAAGGGTCGCACACCTTGTAAATGTGAACAAACTTTTATTGAGCCATCAACACAACACACGCACAACGTTTCGGGGGGGCTCCTCCCCCTTCCTCAGTGCTGAAAAATGGATCCTCTATCCCCTTGGTATGTCCACCTTAATAATCGATGTTTTATATAGTCTTCCCCTGGTCCCCGAGCCCCAACCGCATCATTTTTATCTTTAGAAAGCTCCCCAAACTTTTACTTACCTCCCCTTTCCTCCGCCGCGCTCCTGGCCCTCTGCTTGCGAGAAAATGCAAGCAGAGGGGCGGGACCGGCAGTCGCGTCTGTGATTGGCTGAGCGGCAGCCAATCACGGACGCGGCTGCCGGTCATTCAGTGCAGCGGTGGAAAGAGGGGAGGTAAGTAAAAGTTTGGGGAGCTTTCTAAAAATAAAAATGATGCGGTTGGGGCTGGGGACCAGGGGGAATACTGTATTAAGGGAATTAATGCTAGGGGGAGGGAATCCGAGAGGGAGGGAGAGGAGGGGAAGAAGGGCTGCAGTACGCATGCCAAACTTCTCCCGGAGGCCAGAGGAGGCAGAGTCCTATATGGACTCTGCTAGCCTCCTGGTGGGCAGTTTTTGGGACTTTGGGGGGGACTACAGGAGAACCCTATGAGCTGGATGTGAGGTAAGGATTAACTCACACTACATATTGGGGCCAGTAGTTGGGGGGATTATGTTTTGGGGGTGGACATGCCCTTAAATCACCCACAATTTTTGGTGAACACACCCAAGCATGTTCACCAAGCATTGTGGGTATTTAAAAGGACAATTGTACTCACCTCCCCCTCGTTCCTTTCCCCCCACTCTCTGCAAAGTACCCAGGTAGGACCTAAAACGCTAAGTCCTCACCTCTGGTACTTTACAAAAGTCCTTCACCAGGGCCGCCTTTGATATGGGGGACCTCACAGGTTGCATTACCAGGGGGTGCTAGCCAGGAGTCTTAGTTCACAGACTTGTAGGTCAAAGTTGTGCCAGACCCCCCCCCCCCCGTTATGGTCCTGCAGATCAAATATATGTATCAGGACCACAAGCACTCGTCGGACAAATTTCCCTGTGTGTACCCAGCCTAAGGCAAGCAGCATTCAGCAGTGCATTGTGTGGCCCAGGGTGCTATTTATCTTAAGACTGGTCCTGTCCTTCACACTTACTTGTTATCTCTCTCGTCGCTCCAGTCCGATCCTCCCTACTGGCACTTTGAGTGACAGGTCTCCCGGGCTGTCACTGACATTGCCAGTGGGAGAATCCGACCGGAGCGACGAGGGTTGGGGCTGGGAGACCAGGGAATACTGTATTAAAGGGAATTAATGCTAGGGGAGGGAATCCGAGAGGAGGGGAGAGGGGGAAGAAGGGCTGCAGTACGCATGCCAAACTTCTCCCGGAGGCCAGGTAGGAGGCAGAGTCCTATATGGACTCTGCTAGCCTCCTGGTGGGCAGTTTTTGGGACTTTGGGGGGGGACTACAGGAGAACCCTATGGAGCTGGGATGTGAGGTAAGGATTAAACTACACTACATAGTGGGGCCAGTAGTTGGGGGGATTATAGTTTTGGGGGTGGACATGCCCTTTAAATACCCACAATTTTTGGTGACACACCCAAGCATGTTCACCAAGCATTGTGGGTATTTAAAAGGACAATTGTACTCACCTCCCCCTCGTTCCTTTCCCCCCACTCCTGCAAAGTACCCAGGGTGAGGACCTAAAACGCTAAGTCCTCACCTCTGGGTACTTTACAAAAGTCCTTCACCAGGGCCGGCCTTTGATATGGGGGACCTCACAGGTTGCATTACCAGGGGTGCTAGCCAGGAGTCTTAGTTCACAGACTTGTAGGTCAAAGTTGTGCCAGACCCCCCCCCCCAGTATGGTCCTGCAGATCAAATATATGTATCAGGACCACAAGCACTCGTCGGACAAATTTCCCTGTGTGTACCCAGCCTAAGGCAAGCACATTCAGCAGTGCATTGTGTGTGCCCAGGGTGCTATTTATCTTAAGACTGGTCCTGTCCTTCACTACTTACTTGTTATCTCTCTCGTCCTCCAGTCCGATCCTCCCTACTGGCACTTTGAGTGACAGTCGCTCCCGGGCTGTCCACTGACATTGCCAGTGGGAGAATCCGACCGGAGCGACGAGGGAGATTACAGTAAGTAGTGCAGGACTTTTGTAAAGTACCCAGAGGTGTTTTAGGTCCTCACCCTAGGTACTTTGCAGGAATGGATTGGGGAAATGGTAAGTATTATTGTCCTTAAGGGGATGGGAGGATCCATTTTTCAGCACCTGAGAAAGGGGAGGAGCCCCCCGAAATGTTGTGCTGTTTGTGTTGAGGTTCAATAAAAGTTTGTTCACATTTACAAGGTGTGCGACCCTTCAAAATTCTTCTATCTGCTTGAACGCTTCCTGTTTTCAGCCATGTGTCCACCTCTGCCTGCATTGATAGGCTCCCCTATCTTCCTGTTTTTCCCCAGCATTTAGTCTCAACTGAGCATGCTTCTCCCCCGGGGCAAAGGGTAAGCAGAAGTCTGGTGATGTCCCACACCTACTGGAAGCAGGAAATTTGAACATTTACCCCCACTGTTTCTCTCACGGCTGCAGCCAGAGGTGTGATGGTCGGCTCATTTTAAAGCAAATACTGCAGGCTTTCATTGAACACTAACTTGTTTTAAGACCACAGTTGCCCTTTAATAATCACCCTTTTCTACTGCTGTGTGGATTTATGGTATGAAAGTCTCATTCCCCAGGAAGGATGACCCACACTGCTATATTTTAAGCCTTAGAAATATTATCTTGCTTACAAACATGTTTGTAGGTGTTGCTCCTCTTCTTCCCATCTCTGCTGCTCTGTAGCACCTTTCTTAAGCCAAAGCTTTGTTTGGCAACAGCCCTATAGACTTAAAGAGCATGTCCAGTGTAAAAATAACTTTTGCTAGGAATGAAGATCAACCCCCCAAACCTAGGTTTCGTATTTAATATCTAAGATGCCCCTTACCTGACCTGGCCCCTCGCCGCTTCTCATCTGCTCTGTGGCTAACAGCCATCCACTTCCTGGTTGCAGCTGTCAGTAAAGGACGCAACGTGACATCATGCCCATCGCCTGACAGCAGTGACCAGGCAGTGGAGCGGCTGTCGCGCAGACACTCTCTGCTACTGTTTTTGCCTGAGGAAAAAAATCTAGGAAAGGCAAAGAAGGAATTACTCTGAGAAAGGAGGTACATGACGACACAGGTCGACTTCCAAATGATTAATTTATATTCACACGATTTTTTGCAGATTACAAGTAAGTAGTGCAGGACTTTTGTAAAGTACCCAGAGGTAGTTTCGATCCTCCCCCTGGGTACTTTGCAGGAATGGATTGGGGAAATGGTAAGTATTATTGTCCTTAAAGGGGATGGGAGGATCCATTTTTCAGCACCTGAGAAAGGGGGAGGAGCCCCCCGAAATGTTGTGCATGTTGTGTTGATGGTTCAATAAAAGTTTGTTCACATTTACAAGGTGTGCGACCCTTCAAAATTCTTCTATCTGCTTGAACGCTTCCTGTTTTCAGCCATGTGTCCAGCCTCTGCCTGCATTGATAGGCTCCCCTATCTTCCTGTTTTCCCCAGCATTTAGTCTCAACTGAGCATGCTTCTCCCCCGGGGCAAAGGGTAAGGCAGAAGTCTGGTGATGTCCCACAACCTACTGGAAGCAGGAAATTTGAACATTTACCCCCAATGTAATTTCTCACAGGCTGCAGCCAGAGGTGTGATGGTCGGCTCATTTTAAAGCAAATACTGCAGGCTTTCATTGAACACTAACTTGTTTTAAGACCACAGTTGCCCTTTAATAATCACCCTTTTTCTACTGCTGTGTGGATTTATGGTATGAAAGTCTCATTCCCCAAGGAATGATGACCCACACTGCTATATTTTAAGCCTTAGAAATATTATCTTTGCTTACAAATACATGTTTGTAGGTGTTGCTCCTCTTCTTCCCAACATCTCTGCTTCTGGTAGCACCTTTCTTTAAGCCAAAGCTTTGTTTGGCAACAGCCCTATAGACTTAAAGAGCATGTCCAGTGTAAAAATAACTTTTGCTAGGAATGAAGATCAACCCCCCAAACCTAGGTTTCGTATTTATATATCTAAGATGCCCCTTACCTGACCTGGCCCCTCGCCGCTTCTCATCTGCTCTGTGGCTAACAGCCACTCCACTTCCTGGTTGCAGCTGTCAGTAAAGGACGCAACGTGACATCATGCCCAATCGCCTGACAGCAGTGACCAGGCAGTGGAGCGGCTGTCAGCGCAGACACTCTCTGCTACTGTTTTTGCCTGAGGAAAAAAATCTAAGGAAAAGGCAAAGGAAATGGAATTACTCTGAGAAAAGGAGGTACATGACGACACAGGTCGACTTCCAAATGATTAATTTATATTCACACGTTTTGACCCCGGCTCAAAGGTTAGTGCTAGAAAAAGGCTGTTGTTAAGGATTTATTTTTACTCTGTAGTAGGATAGCCCTGAGAGCACATTTTAAAGATGAACACTATGTTGTCAATCGGGATCAGGAATCAATCAATGAAAATCTTAATGAACTTTGTGCATTAGCTTCAGGTAAGCCTTTCCATAAAAAAATCTAAGTACACCCCTGCCTTTTCGGATGTCCCTGCGCTACAAACATTTTACCGCTGTACCATGGAATCACTTGAGATGATTCCAAGAGGTCTCCCCTTATATAATTTATCCCAAGAGGAAGTCAAGGCTATGAATGAGCTTAGAGACTTGAAAGATGTGGTCATCAAAAAGTCTGATAAAGGCGGTAATATTGTTTTATGGGCAGAGGAACTCTATGTTAAGGAAGTGAGGAGGCAACTATCTAATACTAATAAAAATAAAAAACTATAAACTATAAAAAACTTTTGTCCAACCTCACAGAATGTTTTCAAAAACGTTTAGCCCAGATTCTGGATACAGCAAGAGACTCTCAGGTCATTACAGAAAAGGAGTTGGGTTATCTAATGGTTGAAAACCCGGTTACACCGACTTTTTATCTTCTCCTGAAGATTCATAAGAATGCACAAGAACCACCAGGTAGGCCCATTATTTCGGGCACTGCCAGTATGTTAGAGCCTGCATGCTCTTACGTGGATTCCTTCCTGCAACCACATGTGACGGCTCTAGAGTCCTACATCAGGGATACTACTGATTTTCTTAAAAAAATTAAAGGCATTACTCTTGATGGGGACGTCTGGATGGTCACATGTGATGTGGAATCTCTATATTCCAACATTAACCACGAGGATGGAATAAAATCCATAGAATACTTTATGTCAATGCAAAACAAAGCAGACTGTCTTAAGGTCAAGTTCATTATTGATCTGTTACGCTTTGTTCTACGGCATAATTATTTTCTGTTTGATAATACTTATTATCTGGTCAGAGGTACGGCCATGGGCGCCAAGTGCGCCCCCTCCTATGCCAACCTATTTGGACTGGTGGGAGAGGGAGGTGGCACTTGGCACCTCGATGACCAGATATACAACACATGTACTCTTATGGCTTAGATACATTGATGATCTATTTATGTTGTGGCAAGGCCCATATGAATTGCTACAAGAGTAAATACGGGAATTGAATAATAACCCATATAATATTCTTCTTACACAGAATGTATCTAAATCAAGTTGCGAGTTGTTGGATGTCCTGATGGTGATGAAAGATGACACATTAAGCACTAGACTATATCGTAAACCCACTGCTACAAATTCTCTCTTACATTTTACAAGTTCAGACCTCTTGTTAGGGGCATACCTAAGGGGCAGTTTATGCGAGTTCGGAGGAATTGCACGGACTTGCATGACTACATGACAGCAGCTAACGATCTTGAAAAACGGTTCTTGGAAAGGGGGTATCCACAGATACCCCTAGATGCACATAAGTCACAGGTAAAGAAAATATCACAGGATGACTTATTAATGTCCAGACATAAGATGAGAGACAATGATCTTCGATTCATTACCCCCTTTAATCAACAGTGGGACAAAATCAAAAAGGTTCTGTAAGACAATTGGGGGATACTCAGAAGTGACCCTATACTGAGGGACATTATACCTGCAATACCTCTTATGACAGCAAAGAGAAGTCAGAATTTAGCTGACAAACTATGTAAACGTCATTTTGAGAAATCTCTTCATTCACTTGGTAGAGGTACTAAATTTATTAGTATGTACAAGTGTGGGACATGTAAGCTCTGTAAATATATGTGTCAAAAGTATGGTTGTAATGACAAAAAGTGCAAGAGACATCAGATTAAGAAATTCTTTAATTGTAACAGTAAAAATGTAGTGTATCTACTTACCTGTACTTGCCCTCTACGCTATGTGGGCAAGACTACACAGAAAATTAAGGAGAGACTTAGTTCCCATTTGTCGAATATTAGAAATGCAGCTAGATTATCCACAGAAGGACGTTGCATTACAAGTGTGGCTGAGCATTTTTTAAACCAGCATGGTGGTCAGACTGATGCACTTAAAGGGCATCTCCACCCCCAAAGCTATAATCCCCCCAACTACTGGCCCCACCATGTAGTGTAGTCTAATCCTTACCTCACATCCCAGCTCCATAGGGTTCTCCTGTAGTCCCCCCCCCAAAGTCCTAAAAACTGCCCACCATGATGCTAGCAGAGTCCATATAGGACTCTGCCTCCTACCTGGCCACCGGGAGAATTTTGGCATCGTCTGCAGCCCTTCTCCCCCTCCCTCTCCTCCCTCTCCCGATTCCCTCCCCTAGCGTAATGTCTTAATATATAAGATTCCCCAGGGCTCCCGCCCCAACCCAGATTTTGTATCTTCAGAAAGCTCCCCAAACTTTACTTACCTCTCCTTTCCTCCGGCGAAGTGAGCTGCCGGCAGCCGCGTCCGTGATTGGCTGCCGCTCAGCCAATCACAGACGCGGCTGCCGGTCCCGCCCCTCTGCTTGCATTTTCTCGCAAGCAGAGGGCCGGGAGCGCGGCGGAGGAAAGAGGGGAGGTAAGTAGAGTTTGGGGGGCTTTCTGAAGATACAAGTATAGCGGTTGGGGCTGGGAGCCCTTGGGGAAACTTATATAAAAAATATTTTTTGTGGGTGGACGACCGTTAAATGTAAGGTCATTTATAATGTTAAATTAAGTTCTAGAAGTGGGGATCTCGAGAATCTTCTGTTGGAAAGAGAGGCACAGTGGATTTATAGACTGGGCACTATGGCCCCTGCTGGTTTGAATGAAGAGTGGGACTTGACTCCTTTTATATGACTATACCTTCTTCTTTTTTTTCCCTATGTCTAACCCAGATGGATTGTTCGTTATCATCGAAGACTTCGGATTTCGTTTATCCTTCTCAACCAGCTTCAGTATAGAAGGCCTTTATATCTCTGGTTGAATATTGAGAAGCCTTACATCTTTTGGTCAAGCATTATGATGATTACTATTGAGTCTGTGAAAGTAGACATCTGGACCACTCTACGTTTTGGATTATGCTGGATTATATTTTCTTCACATAGTGAGCCTATACATAATTTGGATTAATTGTCTATCTTTATAGATGTTGGATTTTGTGATGCCTTATCCACTTTCGGATTCTCATTGGAGGCACTGTATCGTTTTTTAGATGCTATCCCATACACACCAGGGGAACATCAATGTTATACTTATCTCGGATTATGACAGCCTGGACATTTTTGTCTCTTCTTTGGGAAGGGATTCTGACAGTCTGGACGTTATCCTGAAAGATGTTTGATTTGTCCCCCAATACAATAGATTGACCCAAGTTACCAGATACCTACCTCCATGAGTGACTTGTATATATTTCTCTGAGGATGATCTTCATTAGGAAGATAACATTTCTGTATTGGATATATATATATTATATTCATGCTCTCCCTAAATCTGCTTATGTATGCTACTAGTATTTGTTTGAGGGCCTTGCTAGAATAATAAGGATCTTGCACTTAATGGGTAATATATCTCTAAACAGCAGCAACTTATGTTATTAGATGAAGATATCAGCACATACCTATTGTCAATGGAGGGATATTTTCCTCTATGTGGTTTTGACTGTTCACTAGGGGGACCTTTTGCCCCTATGGATGTAAATATATGTTAATGGCACTAGTGAGACGGTTGGTGCATGCTCTACATTAGGTGCCACTAACTAAGCCACAAGTGATTGAGCTGTACGCACTGTGTGTATTGGTCTAATTGTGCTCCTCACTGGAATCTAACTACCCTTATGTGCACTTTTTTTCCCTGTTTAAATATGGCCGATACAGGGCTTTTTGTCCCTGGGACGTACGTACGTATGACTTGTCCTGCTGGGAGGTGAATGTTGCTACAGGGGCGGGATTTACCTATCTGCTCTCGCCAGACTTCTTACCCGTTTTCGCGGGCTTATTCTCCCCTCACGCCTCTTCCGGATTCTGCTTCACATATGTCGCTATGGTATTTAAGGTGTAGTTCAGTTGATGTGATTTTGCCGTTGGATGAAGTCCGACCATATGGACGAAACGCGTCCGGCTTCCTTTTAATTAGCCCTTCAACCCTCTTTGTTCGATCCTGACCATACAAACTAGTGCTAAGTGGTGAGATCATGCTGGTTATGTTTGGCCACTGGTTTTAGGTGCTCCCTCCTCCTATTTTAGGGGTACTGATAGCGGTAGGGAAGCTAGCCTACACCTTATGATTATTCTAACTATATCATTGCTTTATGCATATCTATATGATATATTTTGTCTATACCTTTGCTTAACGCATATTTATATGATATAGATACATGGTTATATATGTGTTTGATGCACTGCTTTGCACATTTATCTAATGTATGCATTAACATTACTGTATGATTGTATGGATGAATATACCAGTATATTATCTGTGTGATGCACTTTACTGATATTGAGGGTTGGCGATGTGTTTTTAATGTATTTTGTTGCACCTTTGTGATCATATCCCAAGTTTATACATTTATTAAAGGATATTTTATGTATTATTATAGTTTGGGTGTGCCCTGTTTATACCACTTCTGTTTTCTTCTGGTAATTATACTGTTTTTGCCTGAAACAGGAGCAGGGGGTGGCGCCCAGTCGGCGAGGGACCTGGGCAGGTTAGTGACTTCAGGGGCATTTTAGTAAAATTTTATTAATGCGAAACCTATGGGGGGTTGATATTCATTCCTAGCTAAAGTTATTTTTACAATGGACTTGCCCTTTAATGGGGCTTACACCACCAGCAGCAAAGTATCGTGGGAAACATAAGGAAAGAGAGCATTAAATATTGGAATGTATACACAAGCAGATTGTCAAACAAAGATCAGACACTGCAGTAAATCAGGGGCGGATCGTGCGATTCCCTATGGAACGAACAGTCGGCCGGGACAAAAAAAAATTGTATGGTGTATACACAGCCTTACACTAATAGGAAATTTGCTTGGCAACAAAATAAAACCTTTTTTTACATCATCTGGGCTAAAGATACTTTGCTGATAACCCTGCTGTGTATGTCAATTTATAGGAGGTAGTTTTTTTATACAGCAAAATTCATATTTACATATAGGACTAATATATCAAAGCCACTACAAAGAGAGTTCTGTATTAATATGCTTGTGAAGGTTCTCATTCATCCAGGTCATGGTATATCTGTTGTATTCAATTAGATCAACTGGACTTGAAATGTAGTTCTTGGGGCTGTTCTGGGATGACAAAATAGAGAGCTTTCTTGGACTGCTTGGTAGAAGTTAAGGAAAATGGTAAACTGGAAGAACTACATTTCAAGTCCAGTTGATCTAATTGAATACAACAGATATTCTGTATTAATAGGCTGGAAATGATGTACCCTAGGAGCTTAAATGAGAACATTAATTCTTCTTTTGTTTTTTATAATTAATTTCAGGTGCACTAATTAGCATGTTTTAGAACACTTATTTTTCTTTTGTTTTAGGTAGAGAAGTAAAACAATTAGAATATTGTAGAGGTAGGTTTCCCTTCTCCATGCAGACAGTTTTCATAGTTTATAGGTTTGTGCAGAATTTTCATGTTTCTTTTGATTAACAATCCAGTACAGGCTTGTGTGTTTAAAGGAGAACTAAAATTAATTTTTATTAATCCTACCGTGAAAGCTTTTCTCCCCAGAATACCTATACATTGAAATATTCTTCTCTAGTTATTTGCATTTAGTAGATAAAAGTAAAAGATTCTGTAACAAAGGAGGCTTCCATGTTGTTGCCAGAACAACTAGCCCATGTTGGCTTCAAATGGTGCGCTGGTGGCGCACTATGTAAATGCTGTGTTTTTAGGAACAAACAAACCAAGAAGACACACATTCTAATCTCCTAGTTTACATATGAAACAATATAACAGCCTACTACCAGTTGCGTCTCACCTGGGATGAGGACACCCTAATGAAGCCCATGCAAACTGGTGCATTGTGGGTAAACCACATGAAGTTTGGAGTGAGACTCTGTTGCTGCCTGAAAAACCCTGCTTGTTTCTATGCCTTGGATTCCCTTCAGATCGGAGGGGTGAAGCCTATAATCCATTCAGAGGGACTGCTGATTTGGAATATTACAATTATGTCCTCTGGGAGGACTGAAACGGACAAATGATTTGCGGTGCGTCCGGGTGAGGAGGCCAGGACGCGGGCCCACATAAGTCCCGGACCTCCGGGAAAATCTATTGTGCTGTATATGTTTATTACGATTACCTTCTTTATCAGACAGTGGACGCTTACTGTTGAATTGCTGTGCAGCCAGGCGACCGGGTGAAGAACCTGCAAGGCTGAGTGACGTAAGTCCCGGTTCCCCGGCATTTCTTTCATAACTGCCTTATGTTTATTGCTATTTTGTGGACATCTTATTATGGCAGGATGCGTCTGCCACTTACTATTCTGAACATTTGGGGGAATCGATATACAATACAGCTATCGTGCACTTTGTAACTAACTATTCAGTCCTGTGGTATTACAGCCTTAGGAACCAACAACTAACTGTTTTTCTTTCTGGAGGATTCATTTGGAATTGCAACAAGTAGTGATTCATTAGTGGATACTTTGTGTGGAACCACCTGTCTTGGGATTTCTAAGACTGCTACAATCAGGGTCCATGGCAGCTTATTACCTTTAAAAGCACACAGGGACGCCAGTGATTGCTCTGTGTATGTGATGTTTTAGCTAAGTTAATTGCATTTAGAATGCTAGTTGGCATTCTTGTCATATATGCATGCTTTAAGTGATGTTATAAAGGATCTTTAATAAATTTGACATTTGATGGGAAACCTACCTAGCGACCTATTATTTTTGGTGGATCGAATATGGAGTGTGCCTTTTTTTAAGGGGTCTTTTTTCAGACCTCCCTTTGAGGTTTGTTCCGTTGTCTTATGATATGCTTCTCCCTTTTGGCACCGCTATATTTTTAGCGTTCTCCTATCCACGTTTTGCTACTTGGTCTGTGCACTCCCTATACTAGTCGTGATATAACCGTCTACTGCCTGAGTTTGCTTTTTTTGTTTGTTTGTTTCCATGTTTCTACAAAAATATAAAAGTTTCTACATATGTACAAACTTTATATATAGCAGCTCTGTTATTTATTTACCAACCAGCGTGAATTGCTGACAGTCTTCCATTAGCAAGTTCACTGGTGGCGCATTCTGCTAAAGCGCTGGGTTAGGACAAAATCAGACTATTGGGACACAGGTTTGATTCCTCATGCTCCCTTTTTGTTTTTATTACATGTCTATCAAAAGATAAAGACTCTACATGTACTAGTTTTACTTATTAGCCCTCGTGGAATAGAGGTAGAAAGCTTTCTTTTTAGAAAGACACAGTATAGAAGGTTATTTTCATAAATCACCCAGCATCCACAGCAAAGGGAGAGATGAGACAGTTTGTTGTGTGTTCGTGCTCTGTCTATTGGGACAATGTTGTCTGGGGACTTTAGTTCTCCTTTAAAATTGAGTCAACTTGTGGATACCATTATTATGGATGTGAGGGACTTATAGGACGTATGCAATTTTCTTCCTTGCAAGTAGTATATTCAAACATTAGGTGTCTGTATCTAGTTAAGGCAGGGAACTCTATGTTTGTTATAACAGAGAAAATGGCAGGGCAACTCATCAAACATTATGTGTGTGTAAACAACCTTCCCCCTTGTATAGTTTCACATTTTTTTACGAATTCAACTATCTTAGGAAGTGACCAGAGGTTAAGTGTGGAACTGCATTTTGTATATAAAATATTTATACCATCTTTTCTTGCTTGCTTTCACCTTGGTTTTGAACTTTCTGCTTTGGTTTTCCTGGTAATTTGACCTTAATCCCTCATTTTAATTAAAAAAAAAATTTGCTTTTAATCAAATTTTGTGTTATTTAAAGGTATGTAAATTTTAATAAAAATTTATAAATATCTGTGTTGATATTTTTAGTCAGAGGTACCAAAATATTTGCGGTTCTCAGTAGATTGCAATTCCATTACAACTTTTGTGCAATTTACATGTGAGATATTTGCTTTATTTAAAAATTACGTACATTATTTGTGGTGTGGGTGTGGCTATAACCGTGGCAAATTCCTAGTCTAAAGCCTGGCATACTCGGGTCAGTATTTTCAACCAATCCCTTTGAGAACATTGACCCATGTTTAGCCATTTGTTCGACTGACAGCCAGAAGATATTAGAAAGTCTTATCACGCAGAGGGGGGATTTGACTTGAAAAATTTCCAAGGATTTTATTTGCGGATGCATAATTTTGGGCAAATGTCAATTTAAAATCTTCCCTAAATAGACGGTGCAGGTGGTACAATTTGATCTAAACAATTGATCATCTTGCAGCCTTATAACATGTATGGGCAGCTTTAAAACTCTAAATAAAAACTTTTAGTATAATGTACTGCCCACCCCAACCGCTATATCAGATTTCTAAAAAAAATCTACTTACAGCTACTCAGTCTTGTGGCGCTCTGATCCGGCTCCCTGCTTGCCGGAACTGGCAAAGGGACCAGATTGGCAGTCACGTCTGTGATTGGCTGAGAGGCAGCCAATCACAGACATAGCTCCCGGTAATGCAGAGCGTTGCAGGAGCGAAGGGCTGTATGTAGATTTCCAAACCTTTTATTAGTACTCTGACACTGGGGTTGGGGGTGTGCAGGGGTAGCCTACACCACAGTTAAAACTTTTAATGTTAGGTGGAAGGGCAGTCAGGGAGGGATCCGGAGGGTGGGAGGGAGGGGGGAAAGGGCTCCCCTGTGCATGTCACACTACCTCCTGTAGGGAAAGATTAGAGGCAGAAACCTTTGGACAGGAAGACACCTCCTACTCTTCAGTTTCCTGGACTTTGGACAAGCACTGCAGAAAAACCATAAGGAGCAGAGATGTAAGATAAGGATTTTTTTTAAAGGGACACTATACTGAAAAAAATACTTTGCCTTATCTTAATTTATAATTTAATACATGTAAGTAGCACTTACTCTGATTTGCGAGTGTAGCAGTATCCCCCCCCTCCCTCTTAACCACTCCCACTTCCATCTGACCTGACTTTTTTCCCAGACGAAGTGCCAGGCTAAGGCACGGAACTCGTTAGACATGTCTTTGTATGTATAGATACATGTGCTAATAAAGAAAGCTTTTCACCTGCTACTTTCGTGTGAGGCTTGTTCGTAGGACTGCTGCAGCCCGCCTTTGTTCGTATTGCCGTTGTCGTTTTTGGACCTTGCGAGGGGTCCGGGGCAAGACAGCACCCGGACCACTGTTTGTAATTGGTGAGATCTTCTCCTGACTTTTAATAACATTGTCTTCCTATTAATACCGCTATTGTTCCTTAAGCATCTGCACACTGGAGCGCCTGGGTCCGGGGGAGTGTCCACCCGGCCCACCCTGTCACAGTGTGTAAGTTTTCATGCTTCCTACAAATTTTTTACTAATTCCCTGCCTTTTGTCATGTTGTAACATTATATACCCAATCTGTTTAATAGTCTAAATCTTTCTTGACAATTGGACACATTATTCTTTATATCAATTACTAATTTAAGATCCACTCCACAAACTGTCCGGCACGCTCCAATCATTTATATGTTTTATTCATAATATATGTTCCTTACTTTGCAATTCGGGCGAACCGGACGTTCATTCATGGATCGTTGCCCGATCCGCCGGGCGGATCTTCGAACGAGTGACCGTTTCGGCTGATAAAGTGCCCATAAACGGACGATTATCAGCCAAAACGGCCGTTTCGTACACATCGTGCATCACGGGTCAGCATTCGCATCTGTACACAAAATTTAAGTGTCAGATACAGTGGTTGGCAAAAGTATTTGGCCCCCTTGAAGTTTTCCACATTTTGTCACATTACTGCCACAAACATGAATCAATTTTATTGGAATTCCACGTGAAAGACCAATACAAATTGGTGTACACATGAGAAGTGGAACGAAATCATACATGATTCCAAACATTTTTAACAAATCAATAACTGCAAAGTGGGGTGTGCGTAATTATTCAGCCCCGAGTCAATACTTTGTAGAACCACCTTTTGCTGCAATTACAGCTTCCAGTCTTTTAGGGTATGTCTCTACCAGCTTTGCACATTTAGAGACTGAAATCCTTGCCCATTCTTCTTTGCAAAACAGCTCCAGCTCAGTCAGATTAGATGGACAGCGTTTGTGAACAGCAGTTTTCAGATCTCGCCAGAGATTCTCGATTGGATTTAGATCTGGACTTTGACTGGGCCATTCTAACACATGGATATGTTTTGTTTTAAACTATTCCATTGTTGCCCTGGCTTTATGTTTAGGGTCGTTGTCCTGCTGCAAGGTGAACCTCCGCCCCAGTCTGAAGTCTTTTGCTGACTCCAAGAGGTTTTCTTCCAAGATTGCTCTTTATTTGGCTCCATCCATCTTCCCATCATCTCTGACCAGCTTCCCTGTCCCTGCTGAAGAAAAGCACCCCCAGAGCATGATGCTGCCACCACCATATTTGACAGTGGGGATGGTGTGTTCTGAGTGATGTGCAGTGTTAGTTTTTCGCCACACATAGCGTTTTGCATTGTGGCCAAAAAGTTCCATTTTGGTCTCATCTGACCAGAGCACCTTCTTCCACGTTTGTGGTGTCCCCCACATGGCTTGTGGCAAACTGCAAACGGGACTTCTTATGCTTTTCTGTTAACAATGGCTTTCTTCTTGCCACTCTTTCATAAAGGGCAACTTTGTGCAGTGCACAACTAATAGGTGTCCTTTGGAGAGATTCCCCCACCTGAGCTGTAGATCTCTGCAGCTCGTCCAGAGTCACCATGGGCCTCTTGACTGCATTTCTGATCAGCACTCTCCTTGTTCGGCCTGTGAGTTTAGGTAGACGGCCTTGTCTTGGTAGGTTTACAGTTGTGCCATACTCCTTCCATTTCTGAATGATCGCTTGAACAGTGCACCGTGGGAAGTTCAAGGCTTTGGAAATCTTTCTGTAGCCTAAGCCTGCTTTAAATTTCTCAATAACTTTATCCCTGACTTGTCTGGTGTGTTCTTTGGACTACGTGGTGTTTTTGCTACCAAGATTCTCTTAGACAACCTCCGAGGCCGTCACAGAGCAGCTGTATTTGTACTTACATTAAATTACACACAGGTGCACTCTATTTAGTCATTAGCACACATCAAGCAATGTCTATGGGCAACTGACTGCACTCAGACCAAAGGCGGCTGAATAATTACGCACACCCACTTTGCAGTTATTGATTTGTTAAAAAAAAAAATCATGTATGATTTTCGTTTCACTTCTCACGTGTACACCACTTTGTATTGGTCTTTCACGTGGAATTCCAATAAAATTGATTAATGTTTGTGGCAGTAATGTGACAAAATGTGGAAAACTTCAAGGGGGGAGAATACTTTTGCCAACCACTGTAACCTACTCTTGTAGTGGATCCCAATGGGATCCTGCTGTAAAAAATATCCCTATAATAGGCTACAGTATTTGTATTAATACCAGTTAATCTCCATATTAATTTTTTTAACTTATCCAGCCTACTTTTAAAGCTACGGTATTCAATGAAATTGCCTATAACTATGAACTATAGTTAGATTTTAAAACAGCCCCGAAATGTACTTACCTGACCTTGTTCCCTCGGCTCCCTCTGCTGACTGGCAGCCTCATCAGTGATTAGTTGAGTCTCAGTTAATCACAGGCACAGCTGCTGGTCTGGCCCCCGTACAGAAGATCAGCAGAGAATGATGGGGACAAGGAAATGAAGGACATTCCTATCCCTAGCGTTTAGGGTGGGAGGGGGTTGCCTTACATTATATGATTCTTTTTTTTGGGGGGGGTGTAAAAAACTAACTTATTTGAGGTGGTCATGGAAAAGGAAGGGTAGGTAAGCAGGTGTGTGTAATTGTGTCAGTTTGGGGGGCAAAATAATAACTTTTAATGATTGGGCAAAAATAGTTTTTTCACAATTGTTACCCTTTAAAGGTAATGTCCACCCCTAAAACTATATATTAACATAATAAAGTCCAAAACTGTACAAGCCAAACCATGTGAGAATCCATCCAGGGAAACTTAAGATCCTTCCATTTTTGTTGTCATAGTTTTGCAGAGCAGGAGAATCACTGTGTAAATCAAAGCCAGTATACATCACCTTACGCCCGTGCCTTTTCCGTTCCTGCGCAGCCTGGATCCTCCCTGTCAGCTTCTACTAGGACATGCACAGGGGAGCCCCTTCACCCCCTCCGTAGCTATCTCTGCTGTTGAGTGTCCTACCTTTAAAAGCTTTCAACATGTGGTAGGGCACCCTAGTGCACCCCAAACCGCTAAGTCAATTTCTACAAAAACTGAACAAAACTTACAATCCTTCGTTCCCCCGAAGTTTTGTATTGCTAGCAGCCAAGTCTGTGATTGGCTGCCTCTCAATCAATCACAGACACGGCTGCGGTCCGGCCCCCTGCTTGCAGTCCTGGCAAGCAGAAGGCCTGGTTAAGAACGCCGGGGGATTGAAGGATTGTAAGTAGAGTTCTTTACACTTTTTTATCAAATAGACCTATCGGTTGGGGGTGACCTAGGAGTCTTTACCATATGTTAAAATTTTCTTTTAGGGTGGACATACCATTTAAGTATGACTGGGTAGGTCAGTAGGTATGTGTACTTGTGTCAGGTTGGGGGGGAAAGAATAACTTTTATTTTTTATTATAGTTACCCTTTAAGTATGGCTGCCACTGTTTATCTTTTCAGATTCACTTTTGTCTGGTGATGTACCTCTGGATTGGAAAAAAAATACAAATATTCAAAAAAGGTACCAGCCTGGTAACTATAGACCTGTAAGCCTAATATCAGTGGTCAGGAAGGTGCTGGAAACTTTGTTACGGGGTCATTTCCTTGACTTTGTTTGCAGAACTGATATTATTAGTAGTAGTCAGCATGGATTTATGAAAAAGAGATTGTGTCAGACAAATTGACTTGGTCTTTATGAAGAAGTGAGTAGGAATTAAGATGTAGAATACTTGGATTTTGCGAAAGCTTTTGATACTGTGCCCCATAGTCGACTAATGTATAAACTGAGGACTGTTGGCCTAGAAAAAAAAAACATTTGTGCATGGATAGAGAATTGGTTATTGGATCACAAACAGAAAATTGTGGCCAATTGAGCTACATCCATGTGGGTTTAAGTTCTAAGTAGAGTGCCTCAGGGTTCTGTACTGGGACCACGTCTTTTTAATCTGTTTATAAATGATTTAGAAGGAGGAATTGGGCACAAGGTCTCTTTGTTTGCCGATCACACTAAACTATGCAGAGCTTTGGAAACTTCAAATGATGTGCAATTGCTGCAAGCAGACCTAGATAGATTTTCAAAATAGGCAGCAGAGTGGCAGATGAGATAAAATGTTGATAAATGTAAGGTGGTGCATTTGGGGTCCAACATTCCTTGTGCCACCTACACCATAAATAACTAAGTGCTAAGTGAAAAAGATTTGGGGTTTCTAATAGATAATGGACTTAGCTGTAGTAAACAATGTCATACAGCTAGAGCTAGCAAGATATTGTCTTGTATAAAATGGGAAGTGATTCAAGAGAGAAAAATATTCTCCCTCTCTACAAGGCACTGGTAAGGCCTCATTTGGAATATGCGGCGCAGTTTTGGACAAAAACTTTTTTGATGATTGGTCAAACAAACTATTGGACTATAGTTACCCTTGGCTGCCATGACAATGGAAGTGTAGCTTAGTAGGTGTGTGTACCTGCATCAGGTTTGGGGGAGTAAAAAACTAACTTTATGAATGATTGGTCAAAATTTGTTTTTTGACTACAGTTACCCTTTAAGTATGGCTGCCATGGGAATGGAAGGGTAGATCAGTAAGTGTGTGTACTTGTGGGTTTGTGTTTTTGCATTTATTACCATAAAACTACCTTTTTTCGATGATTAATCAAGATTTAGTTTTTTTATAGTTACCCTTTAAGTATGCCTGCCACAGGAATGGAAGGGTAGGTCAGTAGGTGCGTGTATCTGTGTGGGGGTTGGGGGGTATGAGTGTTTTTGTGTGTATGACCATAAAACTTTTTTGACTATAGCTATCCTTTAAGTATGTCTGCTATGGAAATGGAAAGGTAGATGAAAGGGTAGGTCAGTAGGTGTGTTGTACATGTCTGTGTGGGGGTTGGGGACATGAGTATTTGTGGCCATAAAACTGTTTAAATCAATAGTCCACATTTGAGGATCGTACATATTATAGTCAATGGGGAAAAATGTGCAGATTCCCTAGCTATGTAATAGAACACTCCTTCTATGTGTCCCGCACGTCTGTGCCAAATTTCATTTTTCTAGCTTTTGGTGGCCACATTTCTGTGAGCATTGATGCAAGTATGCTACTGCAGTGTTCTCCCCAGAAATTTTTTCCTGCTGGGTGGCATTAAAAGTAGCCGGGTGGCATAAAAAGTAGCTGGGTGGGGTAGGACGGGGAAATTTGGTGGTAAGGGAAAATGTGCACTGCATCATGCTCATTATATAGGTCAGGGATGTCTAACTTTTGTCCCACTAGATGTTTGAAAACTATAACTCCCAGCATTCCATGGTTGTAGAATGCAGGGAGTTGTAGTTCATCAACATCTGCAGGTAACCCATGTAACATAGCAGCACAAGCACATGTGACACCCTTTTGTGGCCTTTGAGATCTTGAAAAAGCTAGTTAACGTGCTAAAATAATCTTGCAGGTGTAGAAAAAGGGTCTGGACTTAGCAGTTTTGGCGGGAGTTTTTAACTGACCTATTGGCACCTATTAAACCTACTTCTAAATTCTTTTAAATCACAAGTGTTCTCTCAAGAATTTTTTTCCAGCCGGGTGGCATGAAAAAGTAGCCGGGTGGGCCGCCCGGCTAAAAGACCCTAGGGAGAACACTGCTACTGTTTTATTCAAGACATGTAGCAGATATTTAGTGGGAACTTTTATTTGCACTGGAGGTTGTCACGTTTTCTTAGTTTGAACCTTCTTTGTAGAAAATCTGCTAAGATTGACCATTTCTACAAAGAACTGTGTCTAGAAATCTGCATGTAGGAATGCAAGGGTGGCAGTATTATACAGCTGGAGGTGTGTGTGAGGTGTGTGTTTTCCAAAAATATATAGTTTGTTAGGGTTATTTCCAAGATAAAGGGGCTTTATCTTTATTTGCTTTCCACAACTCTATATGAACTTGGGACATGTGGGAGGATGATATTTAGTGGGTTTATTTACTTGCCAAGTGGACTTTGGTAAGATTTCCAACGTTGAATTATATTTTCCACTAAATAACTTACAATTGGATGAAGAGCTGTGCCCGAGTATCTATCTGCATTGTGATCAAAACTAACCTCACTCAAAATATCTGCATGGAATGTATTTTCTAAAAATATCTCCCATGTGGGGATATTTTAATTAATTTGGTAGATATTTTATGTTAACCATCAGAAGTGGTTATACATTTCAATTAGGTGTAATATCAAAGCTTTTAGAAACCGTAAAACTTTTAAGGGTATCTCCACCCGCTAATTTTTTTTTTATATATTGCAGGGCACCCCTGCCCACCCCCAACCGCTATGTTAGATTGCTTAAAAAAAAACAAAATCAACCAAGCAGAACTCTACTTACAGCCCCTCACTCCTGCGGCGCTCTGATCCGGCCCTCTGTTTGCCAGAACTTGCAAACAGGGACAGAATGGCAGCCGCGGCTGTGATTGGGTGAGAGGCAGCCATTCACAGACGCAGCTGCCAGCAATCTAACATAGGTGTTGGGGGTTGGAAGGGATGCCCTACATTATATAAAAAAAACTTTTTACACTAGGTGAAGGGCAGCAATGGAGGGATCAGGAGGGTGGGGGAAAGGGCTCCCCCTGTGCATGCCACTGTCCTGTCAGAGGACAAGGAGCAGGCAGGAACCTTTCCTTCTGGAAGATCCCTCCTACTCTTCAGTTTCCTGGACAAGTATTGCAGGAAGGATGAATAACACCGTGGCGCCACTGGTGGGTTAAATTTTAGTTTTGGGGGTGGGCACTCACGTTAAAAAATAAATAAATAAAAACGGGGAAAATCCATGAAAATTTTTTTTACATATTTTACCTAAAAAAATCCAGTAAAATGTCCAGAAAAGTTAAAAAATTCTGTGATCTTGTTAAAGTACACTTTGTGCAGAAAAAACAATGTATAATATTCCTGATTTACTACTTTTCTAAACTGACCAAGGACAAAATCCTGAAAAATCTGCTGGCACTGAACGCAAAAAAAAGTACATTCTGCTGGCACTGAAAAGGTTAAAGGACATGTAAACTGAGCCAAATCTTTTTTTTAACTAATTACACAGTAATAAGGATTAATTACCACCAATCTTAAATGTGCTTTTTTTTTTTTTTTTTCTGAACTTCCTATCCCTTGTGAAGGTTCTCATTCATCCAGGTCATGGTATATCTGTTGTTTTTTGTTAGATCAACTGGACTTAAAGGGGAACTGTGGTCTCCAAACAAGTTGAGTTTAAATGAAAGGCCAGTTTCCTACCTTTAAAACGAGCCATCAACCACCTCTCTACGTGCTCCACAGCCCAAGATATAAAGAAATGACTGACCAGAAAGTTAATGGGTGGGAGGCTGACATGTGACATTCCTAAGGTTTCTCCTGCACAGTGCCGCCGGCGAGCACAGCCTCAGACTCCTCTCTGCTGTGTGAAGGACCTGCAGCTGCAGGCCTTCTCTCTCACTATGTGAAAACAGCCTTCTCAGTCAGAGTTCTTACTCAGATTTATTTTTTTTGGGGGGGGGGGAGTGTAGGGGGTGTCTGAGTGGGTGGAGCTTAGGCACCCATGAGTGGGCGGGGCCACACAGGGCTGTAAACCATGGGGTCCATAAGTGGAAGGGAACAGCGGGGCTGCAAAGGGGAGGAGACACAGGGCAGATTGACTGACAGGTTTCAAAGCAGGAAGTGCAGGGGACCTGGTGATGCTGCTGCCATATCACACACAAAAATGTAAATATCTTCATAACTATGTAAAATAAACAATGGAGATAAATTGCAAAAACTCTCAGGAGAGCAATTCCTATCAATTTACCTAAAGTCATTTTTGGACCACAGTTCCTCTTTAAGGTTTTGTTCTTGAAGACGTTTCGCTAGTCATCCGACTGGCTTTCTCTTTAAAGTGTATGTATACTGAAAAATGTACTTGCGTCATCTTATTCTATAAATAAATGGCGTAAATGTGTGTGTTGCTACAATAAAGTATTTTTTTTGCTCAGGCTCAGACCTCTGACCTGACTATTTTCCCCCATACCAACTGTCAATACGGCATACAGCACACCAACTGTCAAACCATTCCAGCTACAGAAAAAATGGCTTACAGAAATGCTGAAATGTAAGATGTTTCAGATCTAAAGAAATAGGGGGAAGATCAACACAAAAATGATACAGTGATAGTTGTGAAAAAGTATAGTTTCCACTAATGGGCAAGTTTAAAAAAAATGTTGCCAGTGTACATACCCTTTAAGTCCAGTTGACCCAACTGAATACAACAGACTTCCTATCCCTTGTTTTTTTAGCTCTGGGCACAGATAGTCAGAAAAGAACTGTCAATAACCCAGCCCCTTCCCTGGCACACTACATGTAGAAACTATCCATTCTATAAAAATAAAGATATTTCTTCGTCATTGCATGTCTAATTGATTCAGCATTAAGATCAAGAAAATAGAACAATCATTATCTGTTGCTCTGTGCCCTTTCTGTATGTGTTACTGAAGTCCCGGTGTAGGGTTAGGTCCCACTTGTAGGCTGCTATGCGTTATTTGCACTCCTATACATCTCTATTATTGAAGCGGATGCGATATGCACGGAAAGTCATGAACAATAACAGATTCGGAGTGCAGCACACACAGTGTGAGACCACTTTGAATGCATAATGGGTGGATAAAAATCAATGTTTTTTTTTTTTTTTTAATTGGATTTTTTTGATTAAAATCAGATACCATCCAAAGGTTATTCCATCATGAACTAAAGATTCGTTTTTTAATTATGTAAAATAAGGCTGTATATGTTTAATTTTTTTGGTAAATAAATTCCATTAATCCATTCACAATGTCATGTTCTTCCAGAGGTTTTCTAAGATTATTGGGCAGTTTTGTTTTTTTTTTTAATTGGATTTTTTTGATTAAAATCAGATACCATCCAAAGGTTATTCCATCATGAACTAAAGTATGCGTTTTTTAATTATGTAAAATAAGGCTGTATATGTTTAATTTTTTTGGTAAATAAATTCCATTAATCCATTCACAATGTCATGTTCTTCCAGAGGTTTTCTAAGATTATTGGTCAGTTTTCCTCTGCCTACAAGATATTATCACAGATGCTTGGTTTACTTCTGCAGTTCTCAAAACTGATTTGACTCAGCAATGATCACATGCCTCTTCTTCACAGCAAAAATGTTATAACATGAACAGAGTTGAGAAAAGACCTTAATCGTATTGTTCTAGAAACCTATGAGTAGAATCAACCCCTTCAGTGCTAAATTTCAAGATGTTCCGTGAAAAGAATAGAACACATATTTTTCTGATTGTTTGGCGTGGAATAAATCTGGATGTTTGTTTAAAGGGTAACTGTGGTCTCCAATTCTTCCAAACTAGTAAGAATGATATAAAAAGCCTTCCATCATACCTTCAAAATAAAACCTAAATCACATCTCTAGATAAAATTTGTGAGAAGTAATTGCTGGAGAAGCTCAGCAATAATACTTCATGCTGAACACTTGCAGGAAGTTTGAACATTCACCCAATATCATTTCTCACAGGCTCCACCAGAGCTGTGATTGTCGGCTCATTAAAAAGGAATACTGCAGGCTTTCTTTTTATCCTAACTTGTTTGGAGACCACAGTTGTCCTTTAAGCAAATACTGTAATGTTATGGTTTCAGTTGATTAAAGTTATATCAGCAAAATAGTCTTTATGTAGAAAACTACGATTTAAATCAGCCTTACTAACGAGTGATTTAAATCAGTTTGATTTAAATCAAATCCACCCTGACTGCATTGACTCCATAAAGCTTTATATCTGTGTGTACAAACATGGAAAAACATTGAAGGTATAAAAATCTGCCTTATAACAATCAAATAAATGAATAACATAATAAAGGTAATGTCCACCCTAAAGGATAACGATATCCAAAAAAACAACATCAACCCCATTACATGTCCATACTTCCAGCAGCTGAAATCACTTACTCACATTTACGCTGTGCTGCCCTCCCTAAGGAGCCCACACGGCAACGCACAGGAATCGCGCACCAAATCGCAAGCGTTATCGCACGCGATTGTGTGCGCGATTCTGTGCGTTTCGCTGTTTTGAATTATGGAAACGCATGCGTTAACGCCCCAAAAATGGTGAACGCGGCGTTACCAAAGCGCGAACGGACGTGCAATCGCGTTTGCATCGGAAATTGTGGTGAAAATCGCGGGCGCAATCGCGAGCGCAAACACGCTAGTGTGGCCTAGCCCTTAGATATCACACAGCAAAGATAGATAAAGCCAGCCTCCTAACAGCCGGGCCATGATTAACATATCACTTATCATTGGCATCTGGGAATGTCTGTTACACCTCTCTCCTCCTCCTCTGTCGTAAAACAAACTTTAAATGTCCTGTTGCTAAGGTCCATTCACAATGTCATGTTCTTCCAGAGGTTTTCTAAGATTATTGGGCAGTTTTGTTTTTTTTTTTAATTGGATTTTTTTGATTAAAATCAGATACCATCCAACAAGTTAAAGGGGACCTGTGCGTCTCCAAACTAGTTGATTTTAAATGAAAGAGCCAGGTTACTTACCTTAAAATGAGACCATCAATCACTCTTTGTCTCTCTAAGTTCCTCCTTCTCATTGCGGTTGGACATGCTCAGTGAAGATGAAATAGAAGAAATTGAGTCAAGGTACTGACAAAGCTGCCTGGCAGATTTGGTGGCACTGTTAGGGCACCCACCAGCAAAGCAGGTGGGTGAGTCAGGTGGATAGTTAATGTTAGGTTGCCGGGTCAGGTGCTGCAGGACTGAAAAATTAGACATGACAAGCGACGCTTTATGCTGCCATCTGTTGGCGAATTGAGACTGACAGTGACCGTGCGTTAGCAATGAGCTATATTCCCAATAATGGCCATCAGAGTGCATGTATTGCACATAAAATGCGTGATCCTATGCCGATTAAAGGGTATCTCCACTCGCGTTTTCTAGTTTGATCAGCTATTAAGACGGTAAGCGACTTGACTACATTCCATCTCTTTCAATAGACACAAGGACCAGGAGAGAAGGTAAGAAACTTGCTGCTCGCTCCCCCGGCGCTAGTCTGACAGGTCCAGAGGACCTTGTCTTCTATGCACGCATAGCGCCTCATGCGCATAGAAGACAAGGTCCGTCGGGACCTGTCAGACCAGCGCCGGGGGACGGAGCGAGGGGGTGGAAGTTTATACCTGTCTCCCTGGCTCCTGTGTGTTCTAGTGAAGACAGGTAAGGGCACAGCTCCTTACCTCCCGTTCTCAATAGAACGGATCTACAAACTTAAAAAACGAGTGGAGATACCCTTTAAAACATATCGTTTTATTGATCCCAAATTGAAATGTACCGCTGGCATGCAATTCTTATGTGCTAACCGTTTGCCAGAACACGCTCGAAAATGTGTGAGATTGCCACAGGATGCCAAGCCCAACAAGCAAAATATTTCAGTTACGTCCCATGTGACGATACCAAACTACTCGGAAGTCATGTGCCAATCATTTATATGCGCTCCATTGGAAATACTGTGTAGGGTAAAATAGTCCACCTATCGACTGTATACCAGGAGAGGTAGTCAATATCACCGACAGATTTTATAATGGTGTTGACCAGTGGTGTGGATATGCGGGTTTACCGGGAAGAATATTTGGCTGCAGAATTTTTACTTTGCACGGGCATAAGGGCAAAGCTGAATACATAAAAGGTGCATAAGTCGGAAATGATATTAATTGGCACAACCAAGAACACGTTGACTCACTTAGTAACCCTGTAAAAAGCTAGCACTGTTTGAGTCTGCACATAAAGGCTCACGGCCAAAGCTTTGCACCTCTATACTATATCAGACTTTGCGCTGCAATGGTGAGAGTAGGGTGCCGTTTTAGTAAGGAAAATGTGGCGATGGATTAAAGGGGCATGTCACCCCCAAAACTATAATCCCCCCACTACTGGCCCCTAGCATGTAGTGTAGGAATCCTTACCTCACAGCCAGCTCAATGCTGCGCTTACTGGAGTCACCCCCCCCTAAGTCCCAAAACTGATTGACCAGGGGGGCTAGCAGGTCCATTAGGACTCTGCTCCTGTCTCCTCCGGGAGAATTTGCCATGCCGAGAGCCTCTCCCCCTCCCTCTCCCTCCTCTCCCTCCCTTTTTCCCTCCCCACTAGTGTAAATCCCCTGTAAATATCGTTGTCCCACTCCCAGCCCCACAGTATTTATTTATATCAGAAAGCCCCAAACTCTTACTACCTGCTCCTCTTTCCTCCGCTGCGACTCCGGCTCTCTGCTTGCACAAAGGCAAGCAGAGAGGGCGGGCCCGGATCGACGTCCATGATGGATATGGGTTTTGCTCCAGAATCTTTGGACTCTGGGGCATTCCCATAGTAGGTGCCGGTGCCAGAAAGAAGTTCTGGGGGGGGGTTGCATTTCGGGCAGTCGCTAGTTCTGCCTCCTGGCATATGGCTCAGAGAGATAGGTAATTAGGCTTGTTGGAAAAGGTAGAACTGAATTATCTGTTGTATTCAATTAGAACGTCTTCAAGAACTACATTTCAAGTCCAGTTGATCTAATTGAATACAACAGATATACCATGACCTGGATGAATGAGAACCTTCACAAGCATATTTCTAATCATTTTGGGGAGAAAACCCTCAAACTTGTACGGCAACATGAAAAGACAGCAAGGAAATTGGCAGACTACAGAAACCACCTGCGATTTAACCTCCGATGCAGACAACAAAAACTAGTACCATGCAGTATACGTCTGGATTCCACGGTTAAAGGCATCAGAGCCAAACAAATACTGCAAAAGGCTCAAACACAGCTCCTAAGTGAACGGGTACGACAGACACATTTTACAGTTGATGCTTTAATGCACAACATTAGTCAACTAGAACAGAACCTGGCCTCACAGCTACCTGTGTCCATCTGGGAAAGAGTGATGGAGTTCACCAAACAAGCACAGCTTTCTCAGCACTGTAAGGGCAAACAAAGGCAACAGAACAAGTTCTCTATTCTGTCATCCCAGAACAGCCCCAAAGGAGAACAACTACCTTGGATACAAAAGGGGGGAAGTGTCACTTCATCAAACAAGGAGGAATGGGTGAGAAACTTGTCTAACAGGACCCTGACCCAGCCAGAAATGGAAGTCCTTGGTAAGGGCTTGAATTTTGCCATCACCCCTAAAGCCATCCCTGTGGTGGATATTATAGCAGCCACAGAAGCCTCTATCCACAGTAATAAGGTATCACAGAGTGAGGCAGAACAACTTCGCCTTAAGGTATCTGCAGCCTTAGCCAGTGCTAAAACTCCTTCATCTAACCTGACCACACAGGAAAGAAGAGCCTTAACATCCCTCAAGAAAGATTCCAGTATCACCATTCTACCGGCAGATAAAGGAAGATGCACAGTGGTACTCAACACCTCAGACTACCATGATAAGGTGACCATGCTCCTGGCCGATAACAACACATATGAGGCTTTAACAAGGGATCCCACCAGCCGTTACAAGAAAAGAGTCATAGACTTACTACAACAGCTTCAAAAGGATAAAGCCATTGACCGAGCAATGTATCATCGCCTCTACCCTGGTGAGGCACATCCATGCATATATGGACTCCCAAAGATACATAAGGAAGGGGCCCCACTAAGACCTATAGTCAGCAGCATCAACTCGGTAACATACAAGGTGGCAAAATATCTAGATAACATCTTAGGACCTTTGGTGGGAAGTTCTAAGCATCACATCCAGAACTCTCAGGATTTCACCAACAAGATTGAAGATATAGTACTCGGTGTAGAAGAAACTATGGTGTCCTATGATGTGACATCTCTCTTCACTTGTATACCCACCAAGGAGGCTGTTGACATGGTGAGAAAACGGCTGGGCCAAGACAGCACTCTTACCAGCAGAACTGATCTCAACCCAGAACAGGTGTGTTCCTTGTTGGACTTGTGCCTGAATACCACCTATTTCAAATACAGGGATAAGTTCTATAAGCAAAAACATGGATGTGCTATGGGATCTCCAGTTTCACCTATTGTGGCCAACCTTTACATGGAGGAGGTAGAAACACAGGCGCTTAATACCTTTAAGGGCATAGCACCCAGCCACTGGTTCAGATATGTTGATGACACCTGGGTTAAAATCTGTTGTATTCAATTAGATCAACTGGACTTGAAATGTAGTTCTTGAAGACGTTTCGCTAGTCATCCGACTGGCTTTCTCAATTCAGAATGACTTGTACAAGAATCTGTGGCAATTATGTACCCTGGAAAATCCCAATTAGCATATCACAGCCAGACAACTGTCTGCCATGTACAATGCTGTTTTGACACCTTACTCTGGGCGTTCCTATAACACCTCTTAGCCACTATCTAATCACACCCTTAACACCTGGCTGTGATATGCTAATTGGGATTTTCCAGGGTACATAATTGCCACAGATTCTTGTACAAGTCATTCTGAATTGAGAAAGCCAGTCGGATGACTAGCGAAACGTCTTCAAGAACTACATTTCAAGTTCAGTTGATCTAATTGAATACAACAGATATACCATGACCTGGATGAATGAGAACCTTCACAAGCAATTATGTTCATGATTGTAATTTTACTATTGGCCATACATACCATAGCAGTTGTCTACTACCACTTGGTATTGTAGCTGTGCCCGTACTGTATGACCGCGGCCGCCGCACTACTTTTATCATAACCTGTGCTATCAGAATTTTCCGCTGATAACGTTTGTTAATAAATTCAGCCCTTGGTGTTTAGTCAAACAACTGGGCAATTCATAGGTTTAAAACCTATCACCCAAAAGTAGATAAAATAACCACTTTGTTTTCCAGAGGGAGTTGGGAAACTATTTTATTAGACCAATGTAACTTGTGAAACAAGTCTGGATCAATATTGACAGAGGCGATCGACATGCAAACTTCTTTACATTTTAGTTAAGGTTTAGAATATTTGGGGACCTGGGCTTCTTAATAACCAACAATGGGTTACTAAGTTAAAGGCAACTGTGGTCTCTGAACTAGTTAGGGTTAAATGAAGGCCCAGTCTTTCCTTTAAAATGAAACCTGGCAGCAGCATAATTGGCATACTCTATGCCTCTGTACCTGAAACTCCAAACAGGTGGGAGGAGACACAGTAGCACCCGATGGCTTTGCAACCATGAAACAAGGCCAAGAAGCCGAGCGGTGTTAAAAATCTATTCCTGATGTTTCAGCCAGTGCAGAGCACTGCCTTCCTCATCACATGGACCAGACCTACTTCTCTCTGACTGTTCACAACAAGAACCTACTGTGGAGCAGCCTCACACCACAGATCCCAGAATCAGGCCTGGAAAGCTTATGGACAGTTTTAGGACAGTCATGAGGAAGAACAAGATGAGGCAGTAAGAGACATTAAACAAGACCTCAAAGACCTAGGCATCCATGCATCTAATTTGGAAATGAGGGGTTGATATAGCGAGACTGTTCAAGCTATGCAAGGCGACCTTGCCAATAGGACTTGACAAATTAGGATCAAAGACCTAGAAAAACAATCACAGGGACGATATAAGGTTCAGAGACATCCCAGGTGTCAGAGACATTACTTCCAATTTTCTTACAACTTTTACCAGAGGAACCCAAAGAAAGTGTGATCGAATCCGTAGAGACCTTACCACAGCTCCTTCTGAGGTTCCCCTTCGATATATAATTGCAAATCTGCACTTCTTTGCCACCAGGGAAAACTACTGAAAAAACTCAGATTCAAGTCTGACCTTATGTTTGAAACACATACATTTCAACTATTTCAGATTTACTCCCATAACCTTGGCTAAACAATGTAAACCTTCACTCAAATAAAACACCCATAAATTCTGTCTGCGATCTGCCTGCTTGCTATATTATTTCTAAATGAATCAGTGATAGAATATTTTCTAAGTCTTTGCTGGTGTAATGGGGGCACTAATTCATTTTTAATTCAAGTATTGATCTGTGCCAATGAAAAATTTTACTTCCTGAAATGTTTTGAACTTGACCCGTATTCCAAGTTCGTTACTATTCTAAATGTTTGTTACTATTCTAATGATCATATTTGGGAATGGTAAAAATAATTGAAGAGATACACACACTTTTCTCTACCTTTTACACCAAAACTGTAATCAGTGACAAAATCAGCATTCTCCAAGCTGAGTAAAGTTCCCAGAGATTGAGCAAAGTAAAGTCGATTAGTAGTCCACTGATTTAAAGGGAAGCTAAGCCTCAATGAAACATGCAAAGAATTTTGTGCGGATACAAAAGAGGCCAAATCAGATTTTGGGGTCTGTAGTGTGCAAAAACATGTGTCTGTCAGTGACACTGATTTTCAAACGAATAACACTTAGATTTCACCCTTGAGAAATACTCAGTGGACCAAACAATACAAAATAAGGGCTGTCCAGTCTTTATGTTGCAAACAGGGGTGCCTCATTTATTTGTGCAGACACAGCAGAAAAACACAACGTTTTTGCTCACAAGCCTTTGTCAGTGTAATCCCCTGGGTTATTTGAGGAATGGCATACTAACTAAAAATTTTTTGCTTGGAGTATTGTATCAAAATTGTACAGCACTCATATCACATTACTGAGTGTTTGAGGAGTAATTTTCTTGAGACTGTTTTATAAAGATGTCCCTAATAAATACATATAAAGGTAATCTTATAAATATGGGTATCAAACTACTCCAGTGGTGAAACAGGACAAACATTTTCTTCATTACTGTGTGTATTGACACTATAATCTGATAATTTTTACATCCAGTGCTGTAAACAGACTTTTTTTGTTAAAAATAAATTTAATTTTGATGATATGATTGATTGTCCTAGGTAAGGAATTCTACATGTACAATCCAAGGACGGTAGCGCTAAATAGCTAAAAGTCTCTATGTCAGGACGTCTCTAGGGTCTGAGAAGATAAGATAATGGCCAGGAGACACAAATTAATGACGCAGGCACATCATGATACTGGTACTAAACTGCCATTTTATTATATACTGGTAGCAACTGGAAATTTTATTACTGTATATACTTGTAGCAACTGGAATTTTCATTATATACTGGTAACAACTGGACATTTCATTATATACTGGTAGCATGTCAGGGACGTCTCTAGTGTCTGAGAAGATAAGATAATGGCCAGGAGACACAAATTAATGACGCAGGCACATTCCATGATACTGGTACCAAACTGCCATTTTATTATATACTGGTAGCAACTGGAAATTTTATTACTGTATATACTGTAGCAACTGGAATTTTCATTATAACTGGTAACAACTGGACATTTCATTATATACTGGAGCAACTGGAATTTTCATAATATACTGGTGGCAATGGAATTTTCATTATTTACTGGAAGCAACTGTATATACTGTAGCAACTGGAATTTTCATTATATACTGGTAAAAACTGGACATTTCATATATTAACTGGCAGCAACTGGAATTTTCATTATTTACTGGAAGCAACTGGAAATTTTATATATATTAGCAACTGGAAATTAATTATATACTGCTAGTATAAATGACATTGGCTGTTGCTACCAGTAAATAATAAAATGTCCAGTTTCAAGTATGTAATGAAATGCCGAGTTGCAACCAGTTTAATACTGGTAGTAACTGAAATTTCATTCTAAACTGGTATCAAACTGACTATTTTACTTACTTACTGTTGGATGTTCCTATGGTGTCCAGTAACTACTCTGCACAACGGTGTGGGTGAGCATGCACACGCATGTCCATCCCTTCAGGTTTCAACGGAGAGGGATAGCATGCAGTTATGTTGTGGCAGCTGCTGGTAATGGTGATTCAAATAGTGATTGCGCTAGTTAAGTTGCCGAATCCTAAAGTGATAAGTAACATACTGACACCACTAAGATGCCCCATGCCCACACACACAGACTGGTAAATACAATAAGCCCCCATGCCCAGCACAAAGACTGGTACATAAAAGAAGCCCTCAAGCCCAGCTCAAAATTATACATATAAGCACGCCACGATACACCCAGAACACACAGACTGTAAAAATATAAAATTCCCCAATGCCCAGAACACAACAGACTGGTAAATATAATATGTCTCCATGCCCAGCGACAGACTGGTACATATAGATCCATGTCCAGCACACAGACTGTACATAAAGATCCATGTCCACACACAGACTGGTACATAAGATCCAGGCCCAGCACACAGACTGGTACATGTAGCTTCGATGCCTAGCACACAGCATCGTATATATAGATCCATGCCCAGCACCAGACGCGGTACATATAATTCATGCCGCACACCAGATTTTACGTATAAGCTCCTCTATTCCCACCAACAGAAATGCATTAAAGTAAGTCATGCACAGAGTACAAAAGTCAGGATGAGACTTAAAGGGACAGTTTAGTGGAATTATCAATATTTGTTAAATATAGTTTGTGTAATGCATACTTAGTTATCTACTACATATTCTCTCCTCATTTCGAAAAATCTGTTGATTTCATACCCTTTGCTATTCCCTGCTGTTGACATTAGTGAGCTGACATTTCAGGTTCATACGGCCCTTCTTCTTCCCAGGATGCACCACTTCCTTGGAATGTTCCTAACAGTAATTTATACTATTGGCTGTTGGATGGGTCAAAGATGCTCAGATCTCTACTGACAACTGAATCAACCAGGCGCTGGTCAGGGGCAAGACCATAACTGTCTCTACTAGGGGTCCTGCAAACAGAAACTCAGTATTTCATTTGCATTTATTTATATACAGACAAAATGCTGAATGGGCAGTTAAGGTCATTGGGATGAAAAATGCTGCTCTTTTTTCTGAAAAACATACAATATGTTTTGCATTGAACTTCCCCTTTAAAACTCCTGGACTTCCACACACATTACAGTGCGTGGGAGCGTGCAAGTGCAGGAGAAACTATAAGCCGCCGACCGTGCCCTACTGAGTTTATTATCTGCAGAAAGTAATGCCGCATTCTCATTATATGACGGGCGTGCCAACAAAAAGCAAACAGAAATGTTTGCTCTTGGCTCGCCCCTGTAATACAACAGAATATGTGGCATTAATTTCTAAGAGAATAGGAGATTCGGCCACTATGCTCTGAATGTTTTAACACCAGGGTCCATGTTCCCAAATAGTTAGGTCAGGCCATTTAAAAGCAAAGGGGTTTTAGCCTGAAGCGTGTACCTAAATGTACATTGACTCTGTTTTGAATTTGTTTGCTGGCCACATTTCTGTGTACACCCCATGCATTAGCAAAATGTTTGATTCAGGACCCTTGGAATTAATATTTAGTGGGTTTTAAACTTGTCATGTGAATTTTGTGTCCAGAATTCTGCTTGTATGCAAAATTGCCCATCCATTTCAAGATTGATTGGTGTTATTTTGAACCTGAAGCTGTTCAAATATGCCTATATATTTGTTAGTGTACACCCAAGCATGTCACATACTCTCTTAATTCAGGACATTTGAGATATTTATATTTTTTCACTTTGGAGTTTAGGTATTATTTGCCAGCTTTGAACGTGCGTTATATTTCTAGAAAATCTGCTAAAAGCATGACATTCTACTGCATCCAGAGTTCTGCTCGAATGTATGAATCAATGGCACCATTTGTTATCTGATGGTTCATAGGTTCCAAAAATATGTAGTTTATGGGGGGGGGGGTATTTTTGATATTTAGTTTGAAATACTAAAAGCTGTTAAATTTGGTTTAACTGCACTTGTGTATTGGTTCCATTCAGGACTAGCTGGTGGCAAATGGGTACACCCACACGTGGCATACCATTTGATTTAGGACATGTGGGGATCAAATTTTAGTGGGCAAAATTCTACAAAGACCTGTGCGATTCAGCACGAATCTATGATAGAATGCGACATAATGGAGGTTAAAATCTGTAGGTTCTAAAAATATATACAGGGTTATTCAATAAAAGTTCTTATTGTAGTGCTAATTTGGAGAGACATAAGGCGAGCGAACACTAGGTTCAGAAGGTTAGTAGAGATACATAAGGCGAGCGAACACTAGGTTCAGAAGGTCAGTAGAGAGACATAAGGTGAGCGTACACTGGGTTCAGAAGGTCAGTAGAGAGACATAAGGCGAACGAACACCAGGTTCAGAAGGTTAGTAGAGAGACATAAGGCGAGCGAACACAAGGTTTGCGCATGCGCTGCCAATTCAAAAGAAGGGCGCGTGATCGGGACAGAACAGCTGTTCAGAGCTGAGCGGCGTGCGAGAGGAGCGGCGGGTAAGGGTAAGTTCCTGTCCCCCGAGCGCCTCTATTATTCACAGGGAGGTGAGAATAAGCGTTCTCACCTCCCTGTGAATATAGAAACGAATGGCACTTAGTTCATTTATGGTTTAGTGTTCCTTTAAGCCGCTTCTAAGACTTTCAGACCACTTGTACATCTAGTTTATGTTAAAAAGTTTGACATAGAAGACCAGGTTGCTGATTTGGTATATGTCTGATGGGGATGATTTTGCTGCAAAGGCCCAGGAAAGTGGCCAACGCCCTGGTCGAGTGTGCATGTACCCTAGGGTTGTTCATTGCTGGTTTATTGTATGCTTGTCTGATCATTGTAGTTATCCAGATAAGATTGTTTCTAGTTGATGACTGGAACCCTTTCCTTTTCCCATGGTAAAGGATGAACAGGGCTTCCGTTTTCCTCAATGTTTCTGTTTTCTTAACGTGCTTTAGGATCCTGCCCGTCAAGGAAGAGTATTTCATGATTCTTGGTTTATGCATCCATTATTAGATGAAATTCGATATACAGTCGATCCTATATCCCTAAATATTGATTCTTCTTGAAGAGATTTAAAATCAATCCATTAGTGTAGGTAGAATAATCTCCTGGTTAAAGTCTGATATCACTTTTGGAGAAAAGTCATAGTCTGGTTTAGAATGACTTATCCTCCAGGAAAATGAGAAAAGGAGAAGTGGCTTTGAGGGCCCTGAAACTCTCCTGGCTGATATTATGGCTGTAAGAAGAGAGCTTAGAGTCAGGTCCTTGATGTTTGACTCCAGAGGTTCAAAAGGTTCTTCTTGTAGAAAAGTGGAGAACCAGTGTGAGATCCCATGGAGGGATGTTTGGATTTATGGGTGGTTTAATATGTTTCACCCCTTTGAAAAATCTAAGAACCAGAGGGTCTAAAGCCAATTTGATTCCGGATACAGCTGAAATGGCAGATACCCGTCTTCTTGCTATGTTGCTAGGTTTAGTGGTTTCTGCAACCCATCTTGGAGAAATTCCAGTATATTTTCTACTGTGATTTCTTCTGACTTGTTCACATTGTTATCATGCCATTTTTAAACATTTCCCAGATGTGGTAATATGTAAAAGCAATGTATCGATTACCCCTGCTGAGAGAACTCTTGTCTTTCATTGGCTTGGCTTCAGCTTTCATGCCACTAAATTTAACTGTTTAGTTAAGGGTGAATTAGTTCTCCCTGACATAGAGTGAGACAGTTTTCGGGAGAGAAAATTGGGAGGACAAAGGGAGAGGATCTGGATCCCGCAAACCAGGGTCTCCTCGGCCACCATGGCATTATTATTGTCGTTGTCCCATCTTCCTCTATTTTCCCCGTGTGTACGGGGATTGAGAGGGATCGGGGGAAACACATAGGCTAGTTTGAAGTTCCACTTTATTGAAAAAGCGTTGGTTGCAATCGCCTTGGGGTCTGGATTCCATAAACAAAATTTGGATACTGGGAGTTGGAGCTGTTGGCCATCAGGTCTATCTCCGGATTCTCCAGGTCCTCATGATGTTGAGGAATACTGTTCTGTTAGGGACCATTCCCCCAGATTTGCTGTGTGACGGATGAGTTGGTCTGCTCTGATGTTCTTCAATTTGCTCTCTGCCCATGTGAGGATCTTCCACTTCTTTCCAGAGATTGAGACTTTTTGTTCCACCTTTTTTTTCTTTATATAACACACTGCCATGTTGTCTGATTGTATCTGTACCTGCTTGTTGTAGGATTAGATGTCTAAATGATTTCAGTGCCATATAAAACACCAATTCCATTTCTCTCAGGTTCTGTTTTCTTTTCCAGGTTGTATTCCACAGACCTTGAACCGACTGATCCAGGCAGGTTGCTCCCCATCCCGTTGGGCTTGCGTCCACAGTAATCGTGGTCCATGATAACAGATTTAAGCTGGTGGTTTTGTAGTTGTCGTTCAACCATCATATTAGCGATTTCCTCCTATTGAGAGATATTTTTTATAGTTGACTGCTGTTCAGTGGAGGTTTTCAATGAGAAAATCTAATTGAAAAGTCTTAAAGGGTAACTGTGGTCTCAAATTCTTCCAAACTAGTAAAATTTATAAAAAGCCTTCCATCACTGTTCAAAATAAAACCTAAATCACATTTCTAGATAAAACTTGTGAGAAGTTATTGCTGGAAAGGTTCAGCAATGTAACTTCCTGGTTGAACCTGTTTTTAGGCCGTGGTGACCAGCTTGTAGTCATGTGACCAGCCTGTCTGCATTTATAGGCTCCCCTTCTGTCATATTTTTCCTCAGGTACTTCCTGATTTCCCAGCAATAAATCTTAACTGAGCATGCTTCTCCCCTGGGGGAAAAGGGCCGTCAGAGGTCGCTATGTCACCACCTACTGGAAGCAGGAAGTTTGAACATTCACCCCAATATAATTTCTCACAGGCTCCAGACAGATGTGATTGTTGGCTCAGTGTACAGGAAATACTTCAGGCTTTCATTTAACCCTAACTTGTTTGAGACCACAGTTGCCCTTTAATGGAGCTGGGTCAAACTACTGAATCTATTGATGCTACCATCTTCCCCAGAATCTTTGGTATATTTGTGCTGTGGTTATTGGGTGTTTGCCAGACTTGGTGAAAGAAGTCTCTCAAATACTCAAAGACATCTGTTGTGTCCTTGTATCGATACTACACCTAGAAAGGTTATTGCTTTTTGGGTTGAAGGATAAATTTCTCCTTGTTTATTAGGCACCCATGCTTCTCTAGCAAGACGGATTGTAGTCTGGAGATGACACACACTCTTGTTGTTATTTTGCTTTTATTAAGAATATCGTCCAGATATGCGTATTTTTTATAGTTGCGATATCAGGGGAGCAAGGATCTTTGAGAATGTTCTTGGGGAAGAGGACAGCCCGAATGGGAGACACCTGTACTGCAGGTGACGACTCCATATGTTGAATCTTAGAAATTTCTGATGCGTTTTGTGAATACGTGGTGTTAAGCGTGTCTCAGGTGCACTTTGCCCATGCATTCTCCTTCTCGGATCTGTGTTGTATAGTCTTCAAGCATTCCATTTTGAATTTCCTCAAATCTATAGAATTCACTTGTCTCAAGTCTAGAATGGCACGGAACTCCCAGTTCTTCTTCCTTTCAGAAAGAGGGGAGAATAGATTCCTTTCTTTTGTTGGGATATTGGAACAGTTTCCCTCCTTTTTTGCTTGATTTGTTTTCGGATTTTGGCTTTCTGTGAATATGTCTTTGTTGGGAGTCTTGAATCCTATTGTGTAGCAATCGCGTATGGTGTTCTTCACCCAGGCATCTGATTGTGAATTTTTCTCATGCCGTCACAAGTGGGAAAGTCTGCCTCCAAAGTTTGGTGACGGGGTAACCAGTCATAATGGTTCTCTGGAGTTTTTACCTTATATTGAGAGATTGTTCATGTTTTAAAGTTTGTTTCTGCTGAAAAAGACACCCTGGCTTATATTGTCTTCTTGACAAAAAAACCTCTAGAAGTAGTTGGTACTTCCCTCTGTATTCTCTTTGTGAAGAGTAGAGTTTTTTTTGCTCGAGTTTCTTTCATTACTTGATCTAGTGCTGGTCTGAACAAGAGGACTTCTTTCGAATGGAGGTTTGTGAGGCTTTGTTTTGATTGGTTACCGACTTTCCATTGCCTTAACCAGAGAGCATCTAGCCACAGTCGTTTGACCCATAGATTTGGTACACAGTTTGATGGAGTCCATGAGGTGTCCGCAATGAAGTCGTTAGTCCATTTGATGTCTTGGATCATGTTTGAGAGATTTTTCTTGGTATGCCATTGTTGATTGCGTCTTCCAGTTCCTTTATCTATATCCTGTTTGATTTGGCGAGACTAGTTAACGCTACAGCAGGTCTGATAGCTGCTCCAGCAGTTGTATCCCCTTTGAGTGCTGCATCTTCCTTCTTTTCCTTGGATCTCTAAGAGAGACCCAATCTTCAAATCTAATGCGACCCTTATTGGCCATCTTGGCCACTGCGGTATCTACTTTGGGAGATTCATCCCAATTTTTAACATCTGTTTAAAATTCTCATCCTTGTTGAATGGATGTCTTTGCCATATTCTGGGAGACGTTAACACTTTTGTCTGGATTCCTCCATTTCTTTTTTAAAAATAAGATTTTTTATTGTATACCAATGATAACTTGTAACAAAAACATTTTAACATTGTCTTTCATAGTTTGTTTTACAATGGTTGACAGTAAATATTGACTGTTGATTAACATTTGAGTTGGTTTGTAATATGACATTGGTATTTGTTGTGCAGATTACATAAGTTAGTAAACTTGAACATTTAACCATTAAAGAAAAGAAGGAAATGAAAGTTGAGTGTGCATATATAAATAACAGTTGCAGTACATCTGACTCACTTATTTCTTGTTCGGGTCATTTAGGTCGCGTGCTCCCAGGTCCACCAGCAGGCCCCGATGTGTATAGCCCGGATGGACAGTAGGGTTCATTTATTGTGGTAGTGGGCTTTAAGTTGTGTAGGTTGCTGGTTTGTTCAACCCACACTCCATATTCTGTTGAATTTATCAGGACAGTTCTTGTGCCTATATAGTAGTTTGAACACTGAAAGTACATATGTTCTGACCATTTTCCTGCCGAGCCAAAGCAGTTCTTTGGAGAAAGTGAGCGCTGCGTGTTTACTTACCCCACACACAGGAGTGTGCTCCCCATGTAAGTTGTTTTGGAGTTTGTTTGCTCTAAAGTAGTTTGAGTAGTTTTTTCATTGATAGTTTTTTCCATCCATCCATCTTTTTTTTTTTTTGAGATAGCCATGTCATGATTATAGTTTTTTGCCCATAAAATAGAGAGCTGCCTGCAGGAAAGCTTGTTGATAATTAGACCATATTCAGTATTGAATATCCCAAAGAGGCAGGTGAGCGGGGTGTATGGAATTAGGTGGTGTTAAGTGGGTTAAAGTTTATGATTTCTAACCAGACGTTTTGGATTGACGGGCAGCTCCATATGGTATATATATATTCTGTGTTGGGGTGTCTACATTTGGGGCAGTGCTGGAGGGCTGATGGCCCCATGTGTTTGAGCTGTTTAGGAGCGACTCCATTTGTTTTTGATTGTCCGTTATACGTTCATGTACACGACATGAGATTTCTTCTGTTACTTTTTCCGCAAACATGCGGCCCTTGTATTGCGTGACTGTCTTATCTGGAATTTTCAAAGTAGATTTAATTTTCCTAATAAGAAATTCGAGAGTTGATTGGTTAATGTTTTTCGAAGGAAAACTTCACAGGGTTCTTCTGTGGATTCTATATCTCTCCTCAGAGTCTTGAGCGGGTTGGTTTCATCTGTTGCTGGTGGATTCCGAGGTTTCTCAATTCCATATTCAGCCAACATATCAAACTTTGTTCAGGGTTATTTCTGACCTTTGGAAACAATCTTGTCCATGGAGGCATCAAAAATTTGTTTCATTGATGCATGTATCTGTTCCTGTGTTAACGAGGAAGTAGGATTCATGCAAGTTTACTTCCGTGTTTTGCTGGTTTGTCACATATAGCGCACACCTTGGGTCTCCTGGGGGTCTCTTGGAGATTTAGTAAGCTGAAAATATAGTAAAATTCAATTTACTGACAAATTAGCATATATTTTGTTAAATTGCACTCTCTTTTGTTGCTCACCCCCTAGAACCAGATCGATTACTTTTGAGGAGCTCATGACAGACACTGAAAAATAATGACATGTTTAGTGATCACAGAAGGTAAACCTAGTGAAGCACAGCAGTAAGTACTTACAGCAGCAAAGGATCTGGGAACAGCTAAGAGAGCACTGGTGAACTGAGCTCTGAAGACACATACAAGGTAACAGCCAACAAAATTGTTTTTCAGCCCTTTGTCTGCAAGAAACCGGTGTTCTTTTAAAGATTTTTGCACTGTAATGTCACTATTTATAGTGTGTTATACTCATATTGCTGGGTTAATGGTTTATTGGGTTTAGCACTACAGCATTTGACTATGTGTGGCACATGGTGTATAGAGTGTGGGTGAGAGTGTGTGATATACAGTACTGAATGGAAGCTTTGATTGTGTGGGTGTGTGCCTTTGAATGGCAGATGAGGTGTAGCAAATCACAGCATATTCAAAGGCTTATATCTCAGGGACTAAGAAGAATTTAAAGAAACAAAAAGGTACCCTGGTGGTTGGGATGACTTATAGAATATATTAAGAAATCAAAAAAAAAATTCTCACTATAATTGCCCTTTAAGATAGTGCAAAGTAATTTTCGTGTACATACACTTTAGGACCCAGAGAACCTAGAGGCCCTATCCTAAATTTGTTTGAAAGGTATGCGAGACCTCTTAATATGGAACCAATTACCAGAAATTCCCGACCGCTTCTGGTTCTGATATACAATAGCACACATGCATGCGTGCTATAGTTAATCAAACCGGAAGCAGTCGGGACCTATCAGTGTGACATCGAAGGATGTCGTGAAAGGTAAGTTTCTTTCTTCTCATTCCTGGCTCTACCGGCATGATTGAATACGGAAGGTAAGGCGTAGCTCCTTGCCTCACGGTCTTTAATAAATGCACTTTGCAGTGAACTATTCTTTAATAATAGGCAATTGCCTATTCTCCTTTTAAGACTTTAGTTCAAACTATATTCACCCTTTTATACCCTTTTCTTCACCCATGTCCTCTCAGAACCAGCCCTACAAGATATGGTCATTACAAGAGATGTTTCATACCTCACATAGCAAACAGCAATAATTGGTCTCCCTAGGGTATAAAATTACATATTGATCTCATAAAACTTAGGGGTTTAAAATTTTCTATTTATAAGCTAGTATCCAGAGACCTTTCTAGCAATCAACAGGAGAAGCACAAGATCAATCCCAATGTGTCTAGAAGCACAAAAGTTCTGGAACTGGGCACTCTGCAGTTCCACTAGTTTGCATCACAGATAGCAGCAGATAAACAGTTTTTGTCCAGAATATGGTGCATTTATTATATGCTGTTGTTTCCTAGGAATAACTAACTACTAGCTTTTCCTATCCACAATTACACAAGATTTAAACTATCCTTGGTAATAACCAGAGAATGCCGTCTGGAATTCCTGTACCTTCTATGCAAGATGCCTCGGTAATGTAAATCAGTTTGAGTAGTCTGCTCTTTAATCATTCATTATGTGATTTGACCGACTTGACTTTGTGAAGAAAAACGTTTGATTAAAAAAAAGTTTCCAGTTTAGTTCTGAACATAAATCCCAGTTCACCAACCACAACTGTCAAAATTTCACATAGGGATTGTGTCTTCCCATTGGATAAAAACATGGAAGTGAACGCTTGTCCGAAGCTGTCTTTCAGAAGGTGACTTTGGAAGGATCGTTTCCATTGAAACCTTAATAAGACCAGGTGTGAGGACCTAGCAGTTTAGGTCCTCATCTTGTGCTATTACTGGAAGAAGGGGTGGGGCATGGGAGGTGATAATTATCCTTTAATCCATACAAATGATTCACAACCTAAAGGCAGCAAGTGATACTTAAAAGACTAAAAGTCACCACTCTTCTACATTAGTTTTGAAAGACAATGACCCTATGTATGTACTGACACTGTAAACATTAAAAGTACAAGTCTGCCCCCCCCCTCCATGTGAAACTTTTCTTTAGCAGCAGACTGCCCACAAACCACAGGCCCATTAAACTCTGACCTGCAAACTACATTTGTCCCAGGAATAGGACAGCCACTTACCAACATTCCCCATATATTGAGAATGATTCTGGTGTTTGCACAGAACATTTGGGTTGTTCTATAGTAGATAGTATAATATCTTCCTCTAATTTCATTTCAGGGTGTACTACATTTAGAGACTCCAGACAAGTTAAAGCCAAGCAGAGACAAGGAAAAAAACACTTTACCCCTTGATGTCTTCTCCATTATTCTGGATAACTGCAGAATATTCATGCCATTATCTGTGTATTTACAGTTATTTCATGTTCAAAAACAAAAGAAAGCCTTAACATGCACTAGAAACAAACAGGGAGATTCAATAAAAGTTCTTATTAAAAACTGTGCTAATTTTGCCCCAACCATTTAAATCTTATTTAACATTTAAAGCTAACATCTAATTGGATGGCACAAAATTAGCACCATTTTACCTTAAGAACTTTTATTGAATCTCCCTGTTAGTCTTTATTTACACAAGAATGAAATCTAAATCCTCAAATTAGTTCAGAATATCGGTTGTCCTTTATTGCTACATTATATACACATATCTACACAAGTCGCCTGCCCCCGTAAAAATTGCTTACCATCTGTGGCATGCAGAACTGTGGAAGCTCTAGCATGCGCAATTTAGCAGTGCATTTAAAGGGGGCAACATAGAACACACTAGTGTTTGTCCTATTCCCGCTCTTTGCAGACCCACTGATAAGAAACTATTGGTTTACTGGTTGTTTGGTCTTGATTACAATGGGGATGCAGGTAGTAGTTAAAGGCATGTCCACCCCCCAAAACTATAATCCCCCCACGACTGGCCCCACCATGTAGTGTAGTAAAATCCTTACCTCTCACATCCCAGCTCCATAAGGTTCTCCTGTAGTCCCCCCCCCCCCCCCCCAAAGTCCCCAAAACTGCCCCCAGGAGGATAGCAGAGTCCATATAGGACTCGCCTCCTATCTGGCCTCCGGGAGAAGTTTGGCATGCGTACTGCAACCCTTCTCCCCCTCCCGTTTTGTCTTCCCCCCCCTACCATAAAACCCTTTGCCCATTTAATAGAATATGTTCCCCCCGCCCAACCGCAAATTTTTTTAAGAAAGTCCCCAGAACTGTACTTACCTTCCCTCTCTCCACCGGCATTCTGAGAAGCCGACAGCCGCGTCCATGATTGGCTGCCTCTCAGCCAATCACGGACGTGGCTGCTGGTCCCGCCCCCTGCTTGCAGTGTCTCGCAAGCAGAAGGCAGGGCCGGGTGTCAGAGGAGAGAGGGAAGGTAAGTGAAGAACTGGGGACTTTCTTAAATTATTTTTATAGCGGTTGGGGCTGGGGGACTGTGTTTATTATAGGGCAAAAGTTCTTATTAAGGGTGGACATGCCCTTTAAAGGGCAGGGAGGTATGATCATCCCTACCTCACAATATCATTTGGTTCAGGAGCTACAACACAGTTTTAATTTGCAGCTTTTCCTGGAGTAATCCTGTATTAGAGATAGTGCTGAAGCCAGGAGGAACACTGGTGCTCCTCAAAGAAAACGTATTGGGAGGTACTAATTTCCAGTCCTATAACCCTGTCCAAGTACTTTTAATTTTAACAGTATTTAAAAAAAAAACACTTTATACACGATCGATAGTTATCCATTAAAAAGGAATGGTGCTTCCTGCTACACGAAACTTTAACATCACATCACTAGCACCTTGCTCCGCCCCTCCCACTGGCTTCGGTGTGCCCACTTGTATCCTACTGTTGAGCAAGCATCGTAAGCTCCACCCTAAAATCCTTAATTGTTTTTAAGGTAGCCACAAGCCTGAAAAAAAAAAATTTCTCTCCCTAAAGTGTCCATAGGTACAAAGAAAATGGTTGCAATCTGGTAACTACCTTTGATGCATGTTTGTCAAAGAGACTGCAGACAGGAAGTGAAACTTTATATGCTTATAACAGCTAGAGACATCATCCTAGGCTTCTTTGAAATAGATCTTTTTAATGGTTCTTGGGGGTAATTTTATGGAGACCAAAGTACCACCTTTAAAAAACTGCTCAGTCAGATAGGACTATAGAATTACTAAAAATATTGGGGGGTAGGTTTGTAAATGGAACAACTTTTTTCTCAGAAACGACAAAACTAGTTTGTTTTAATAGATAGATTATAATGTCTTGCAAACTATATCAATTAAACATTTTACCCCAGGTATACCTGTTGAGTTTCATGTGTTGGTTCAGAATTTCCGTCAATGGGAGGTCTAAAACTGCTGTGGTGGCATTTCCGCTCTGTTCTTGATTAATGTCTTTAAGCCCATTGTTCTCTTTCTGTTTTACACCATTCTGGACAGAGGCAATAGTATCCGGCTTAGAAATGTTAGGTGAGGGGGACAGATGAAATGTTTCCGAGTCTTTTGGATTAGTATTAGATTCTGACTCAGGAAGCCTAAGGGAGTCTAAACTTTCTGTACTAGCTGCTAGTAAGGCTGTTGGGAGCAGGCGTGAGCATGAAGGTTCAGAGGTTGCTGCACAGTTAGTAGAAGAAAACTGAGATGGGTCATGCAGAGACAAAACAGGTGTTTTTACCAATGTTGTAGATGTACTTTTTTTAGTGCTATTGAGTTGGGTCACTGGGACAGTGTCTTCATCTGGGGAAGAAGAATCTACAGGACTGAGGGTCAGTAGTTCTTCAATATCCCCATCAAAGGAGATCTGTGGACCCTTCACTTAATTCATCTATAACCTCTAAATCTTCGGTAATTGACTAGTGGATATGGTTGAGATGTTGTCATCACTGGGCATGTCAGAAAATTCAGGAGCACTGATTTTCTCCTGTCCAGATATATATGTCAATGGAGACTTTCTAGCACAGATAACGGGACCAATGTCTATAGCTTTTATTCTGTTCTGAACAGGATCCTACTGAAAAGCTGGGTGATGGAGCCATTGTTGCATAATTGCTAGTGTCATCTGAGTAAAGTGTTTCCTCTGTAAGAGTTAATGAGTTGTTAAGTTGTTCCTGACTGAAGTGGCTAGAACAACTGTAGTCTCTGCAGTCAGATGGGTCCTCATGGGGCCCATCAGACTTAGTCAATAGCAGTTCCCGTCTTAGCACATTAACCTCTGTATCTCCATCCCATCCTGAAGATGCAGCATATTCACACTCATCTTCAAGCAGTGCTCAATTTGAGCCAATGTCATGTGTATGGGAGAGTCACTTTCCTCATCAGACATTTCAACAAAGAAATCACATTCTGTATTTTGTGAACAATGTGGAAATGATAGTGGGGTGCTGCAGAGAACCACAGCACTACGAAGTTCTTAGGGACAGGTGATACATCTGCTAAATCTTCTAAATTACGTTTATTCCCTAATGCTTTATCATTTACAATGTTGATCCTTAAGTCCTCCATAATGCCAGAATGGTATCTTCAAAGCTTGTTTTAAAAAGCACCACCTGTCTGTCAGTATATGCTTTGTTGAGCCACTGCGGTCAAATGAAGCCTTCATTGATCCTTGTGTCTTTGTGTAAAGAAAGTTTCTGCAAGAATAACTTAGTGATTAAACCAGGTGTCACATAATTAACTTCTGCTTAATCTCATCTATCAACCTTAAAGGGTAACTGTGCTCCCAATTCTTTCAAACTGGTAAGGATAATATAAAAAGCCTTCCACGTACCTTCAATAATAAAACCTAAATCACATCTCTAGATAAAATTTGTGGAAGTTATTGCTGGAGAGGTTCAGCAATATTACTTCCTGCTAGAACATTTCCTGTTTTCAGCCACAAAACCAGCCTCTGCCTGCATTAATAGGCTCCCCTTCTCAACTGTCAATTTCCCCCCCCAGGTATTTCCTGATTTTCCCCAGCATTAAGTCTTAACTGAGCATGCTTCTCCCCCAGGGCAGAGCCAAGGTCAGGTGATGTCATTAAACCTACTGGAAGCAGGAAGTTTAAACATTCACCCCATGTAATTTCTTACAGGCTCCAGGCAGAGAAGTGATTGTCTGCTCATTTTAAAGCAAATACTGCAGGCTTTCATTAAACCCTAACTTGTTTTGAGGGGGGGAGGGGAAGTCCAGCGCAAATATACGCTTTTAAGAAAAAAAAACAAAAAAACAGTATTTTCCTTGTCCAATGACCTTAATCCACACATCCAGTATTTTGTCTGAGCATAAATAACAGCTTCCAAAATACTGACTTCCTGTTTGCAGGACCACCAATAGTCTTATGTATTATGGTCTTGCGCTTGACTCACTCCCTGGGTTGATTCAGTTGCTCAGCATATAACTGAGCGTGTTTAATCCATCCGATGAGTAGAAATTACTGTTAAGAACTTAAAGGAAGTGTGCATCCTGAGAAAAAGGACTGTTACAGAACCCCAAATGGCAGCTCACTACTGACCAGAGCAAATAATAGCAAAGGGGAGGTTTTTTTTCTGTCATTTGTAAATTGTATTGTAGATTTTATTACTTTTTCCAGTCTTACTTCCTCATATACTAAGATTTGCCACACTGGATTTTAGTCAGCTCTCATTGTAAGCTTAGTGTGTCAGTGCTTAATTTGGGTATTAACAAAAATGTGGAGCTTTCTCTAAAGGTTTTATTCACATTCAGATAGGTACTCAGTTGAGAAATGCATTGCACAGAGCTGTGCTAAGATCGGGTTCACTTCATTATCTGCCTATTGCAGAGTACCTCTTGTGTTGTGTAACTATTAGGGGTAGTGTTGAAGGTTACACATATAATGCAATATTGAGCCTGTGGAAAGCTTTTTTTAGAAATTGGGGCAGATTTAAAGAAATAGCTAGGAGACTGCCATTAAAGTAATTTTGTACATCTCATTATGACATGATATATGGCTACTTTGAACGAAAGTAAATACCAAGCAGCCTTTCTAAGTAAAGATTTACATGTTTGTGTCTTAAAGGGAAAGGTGACAACTGGGTTGCTAGATCATTTGGTCTAATAGGGACACATTTAATACATAAAATTGTCAGGGCTGCACTGACTGCAAAGTGATCACAAATATAACAACATTAATTCAGCCATGATACTCGATCAGGGCAAATAATTTCCCCGTGTGTATCCAGCCTTAAGTTGAATGAAATCTTCGGAACAGATTATCCAGCCGCATTTTGTTACTACCCCAGTCAAGCACTGACAGCTAAAATGAGATCTCACTAACACCCAGAGGGATGAGACTCTTTCCTATATGTTGAAGTTAAACTGTGATCAAATCACATTAAAAAGACATAAGGCGAGCGAACACTGGGTTCAGAAGGTTAGTAGAGAGCCATAGGCGAGCGAACACTAGGTTCAGAAGGTTAGTAGAGAGACATAAGGCGAGCGAACACTAGTTCAGAAGGTTAGTAGAGACATAAGAGAGCGAACACTAGGTTCAGAAGGTTAGTAGAGATATAGGCGAGCGAACACTCGTTCAGAAGGTTAGTAGAGAGACATAAGGGGAGCGAACACTGGGTTCAGAAGGTTAGTAGAGAGACATAAGGCGAGCGAACACTGGGTTCACAAGGTAGTAGAGAGACATAAGGCGAGCGAACACTAGGTTCAAAGGTTAGTAGAGACAAAGGCGAGCGAACACAGGTTCAGAAGGTTAGTAGAGAGACATAAGGCGAGCGAACACAAGGTTCAGAAGGTTAGTAGAGAGACACAAGGCGAGCGAACACAAGGTTCAGAAGGTTAGTAGAGAGACATAAGGCGAGCGAACACAGGTTCAGAAGGTTAGTAGAGAGACATAAGGCGAGCGAACACAAGGTTCAGAAGGTTAGTAGAGAGACAAGGCGAGCGAACACAGGTTCAGAAGGTTAGTAGAGAGACATAAGGCGAGCGAAACAAGGTTCAGAAGGTTAGTAGAGAGACACAAGGCGAGCGAACACAAGGTTCGAAGGTTAGTAGAGAGACATAAGGCAGCGAACACTAGGTTCAGAAGGTTAGTAGAGAGACATAAGGCGAGCGAACACTAGGTTCAGAGGTAGTAGAGATACATAAGGCGAGCGAACACTAGGTTCAGAAGGTCAGTAGAAGACATAAGGCGAGCGTCACTGGTTTCAGAAGGTCAGTAGAGAGACATAAGGCGAACGAACACCAGGTTCAGAAGGTGTAGAGAGGACATAAGGCGAGCGAACACAAGGTTCAGAAGGTTAGTAGAGAGCATAAGGCGAGCGAACACTGGGTTCAGAGTAGTAGAGAGACACGAGCGAGTGAACACTGGGTTCAGAAGGTTAGTAGAGAGACAAGGCGAACGAACACTAGATTCAGAAGGTTAGTAGGAGACATAAGGGAGCGAACACTAGGTTCAGAAGGTTAGTAGAGAGACATAGGCGAGCGAACCATGGGTTCACAAGGTTAGTAGAAGACATAAGGCGAGCGAACAAGGTCAAAGGTTAGTAGAGACAAGGCGAGCAACATAAACTGCCCAATAATCTTAGAAAACCTCTGGAAGAACATGACATTGTGAAGGATTAATGGAATTATTTACCAAAAAAAATAAACATATACAGCCTTATTTTACATAATTAAAAAACGAATCTTTGTTCATGATGGAATAAATTTGGATGGTATCTGATTTTAATCAAAAAAATCCAATTAAAAAAAAAAAAAAAACATTGATTTTTATCCACCCATTATGCATTCAAAGTGGTCTACACTGTGTGTGCTGCACTCCGAATCTGTTATTGTTCATGACTTCCGTGCATATCGCATCCGCTTCAATAATAGAGATGTATAGGAGTGCAAATAACGCATAGCAGCCACAAGTGGGACCTAACCCACACCGGACTTCAGTAACACATACAGAAAGGGCACAGAGCAAACAGATAATGATTGTTCTATTTTCTTGATCTTAATGCTGAATCAATTAGACATGCAATGACGAAGAAATATCTTTATTTTATAGAATGGATAGTTTCTACATGTAGTGTGCCAGGGAAGGGGCTGGGTTATTGACAGTTCTTTTCGACTATCTGTGCCCAGAGCTAAAAAAACAAGGGATAGGAAGCTGTTGTATTCAGTGGGTCAACTGGACTTAAAGGGTATGTACACTGGCAACATTTTTTTAAACTTGCCCATAGTGGAAACTATACTTTTTCACAACTATCACTGATCATTTTTGTGTTGATCTTCCCCCTATTTCTTTAGATCGAAACATCTTACATCAGCATTTCTGTAAGCCATTTTTTCTGTAGCTGGAATGGTTTGACAGTTGGTGTGCTGTATGCCGTATTGACAGTTGGTATGGGGGAAATAGTCAGGTCAGAGGTCTGAGCCTGAGCAAAAAAAATACTTTATTGTAGCAACACACACATTTACGCCATTTATTATAGAATAAGATGACGCAAGTACATTTTCAGTATACATACACTTTAAAGAGAAAGCCAGTCGGAATGACTAGCGAAACGTCTTCAAGAACAAAACCTTAAAGAGGAAACTGTGGTCCAAAAATGACTTTAGGTAAATTGATAGGAATTGCTCTCCTGAGAGTTTTTGCAATTTATCTCCATTGTTTATTTTACATAGTTATGAAGATATTTACATTTTTGTGTGTGTGATATGGCAGCAGCATCACCAGGTCCCCTGCACTTCCTGCTTTGAAACCTGTCAGTCAATCTGCCCTGTGTTCCTCCCCTTTGCAGCCCCGCTGTTCCCTTCCACTTATGGACCCCATGGTTTACAGCCCTGTGTGGCCCCGCCCACCAGGGGGGCCTAAGCTCCACCCACTCAGACACCCCCTACACTCCCCCCCCCCCAAAAAAAATAAATCGAGTAAGAACTCTGAATGAGAAGGCTGTTTTCACATAGTGAGAGAGAAGGCCTGCAGCTGCAGGTCCTTCACACAGCAGAGAGGGTCTGAGGCTGTGCTCGCCGGCGGCACTGTGCAGGAGAAACCTTAGGAATGTCACATGTCAGCCTCCCACCCATTAACTTTCTGGTCAGTCATTTCTTTATATTTGGGCTGTGGAGCACGTAGAGAGGTGGTTGATGGCTCGTTTAAAGGTAGGAAACGGCCTTTCATTTAAACTCAACTTGTTTGGAGACCACAGTTCCCCTTTAAGTCCATGATCTAACAAAAAACAACAGATATACCATGACCTGGATGAATGAGAACCTTCACAAGGGATAGGAAGTTCAGAAAAAAAAAAAAAAAAAGCACATTTAAGATTGGTGGTAATAATCCTTATTAGGTAATTAGTTAAAAAAAAGATTTGGCTCAGTTTACATGTCCTTAACCTTTTCAGTGCCAGCAGAATGTACTTTTTTTTGCGTTCAGTGCAGCAGATTTTCAGGATTTGTCCTGGTCAGTTTAGAAAAGTAGTAAATCAGGAATATATACATTGTTTTTCTGCACAAAGTGTACTTAACAAGATCACAGAATTTTTTAATTTCTGGACATTTTACTGGATTTTTTTAGGTAAAATATGTAAAAAAAATTTTCATGGATTTTCCCCGTTTTTATTTATTTATTTTAACGTGAGTGCCCACCCCAAAACTAAAATTTAACCCACCAGTGGCGCACCGGTGTTATTATCCTTCTGCAAATGTACGGAAACTGAAGAGTAGGAGGGATCTTCCAGAAGGAAAGGTTCCTGCCTGCTCTGTCCTCTGACAGGACAGTGGCATGCACAGGGGGAGCCCTTCCCCCACCCTCCTGATCCTCCATTGCTGCCCTTCACCTAGTGTAAAAAGTTTTTTATATTAATGTAGGGCATCCCTTCCAACCCCCAACACCTATGTTAGATTGCTGGCAGCTGCGTCTGTGAATGGCTGCCTCTCACCCAATCACAGCCGCGGCTGCCATTCTGTCCCTGTTTGCAAGTTCTGGCAAACAGAGGGCCGGATCAGAGCGCCGCAGGAGGGAGGGGCTGTAAGTAGAGTTCTGCTTGGTGATTTTGTTTTTTTTAAGCAATCTAACATAGCGGTTGGGGGTGGGCAGGGGGGCCCTGCAATATATAAAAAAAAAATTAGCGGGTGGAGATACCCTTAAAAGTTTTACGGTTTCTAAAAGCTTTGATATACACCTAATTGAAATGTATAACCACTTCTGATGGTTAACATAAAATATCTACCAAATTAATTAAAATATCCCCACATGGGAGATATTTTAGAAAATACATTCCAGCAGATATTTTGAGTGAGGTTGTTTTGATCACAATGCAGATAGATACTCGGGCACAGCTCTTCATCCAATTGTAAGTTATTTAGTGGAAAATATAATTCAACGTTGGAAATCTTACCAAAGTCCACTTGGCAAGTAAATAAACCCACTAAATATCATCCTCCCACATGTCCCAAGTTCATATAGAGTTGTGGAAAGCAAATAAAGATAAAGCCCCTTTATCTTGGAAATAAACCTAACAAACTATATATTTTTGGAAAACACACAACTCACACACACCTCCAGCTGATAATACTGCCACCCTTGCATTCCTACATGCAGATTTCTAGACAGTTCTTTGTAGAAATGGTCAATCTTAGCAGATTTTCTACAAAGAAGGTTCAAACTAAGAAAACGTGACAACCTCCAGTGCAAATAAAAGTTCCCACTAAATATCTGCTACATGTCTTGAATAAAACAGTAGCAGTGTTCTCCCTAGGGTTTTTAGCCGGGCGGCCCACCCGGCTACTTTTTCATGCCACCCGGCTGGAAAAAAAAAAACTCTGAGAGAACACTTGTGATTTAAAAGAATTTAGAAGTAGGTTTAATAGGTGCCAATAGGTCAGTTAAAAACTCCCGCCAAAACTGCTAAGTCCAGACCCTTTTTCTACACCTGCAAGATTATTTTAGCACGTTAACTAGCTTTTTCAAGATCTCAAAGGCCACAAAAGGGTGTCACATGTGCTTGTGCGCTATGTTACATGGGTTACCTGCAGATGTTGATGAACTACAACTCCTGCATTCTACAACCATGGAATGCTGGGAGTTATAGTTTTCAAACATCTAGTGGGACAAAAGTTAGACATCCCTGACCTATATAATGAGCATGATGCAGTGCACATTTTCCCTTACCACCAATTTCCCGTCCTACCCCACCCAGCTACTTTTTATGCCACCCGGCTACTTTAATGCCACCCAGCAGGAAAAAATTTCTGGGAGAACACTGCAGTAGCATACTTGCATCAATGTCACAGAAATGTGGCCACCAAAAGCTAGAAAAATGAAATTGGCACAGACGTGCGGGACACATAGAAGGAGGTGTTATTACATAGCTAGGGAATCTGCACATTTTTCCCCATTGACATAATATGTACGATCTCAAATGTGGACTATTGATTTAAACAGTTTTATGGCCACAAATACTCATGTCCCCAACCCCCACACAGACATGTACAAAACCACCTACTGACCTACCCTTTCATCTACCTTTCCATTTCCATAGCAGACATACTTAAAGGATAGCTATAGTCAAAAAAGTTTTATGGTCATACACACAAAAAACACTCATACCCCCAACCCCCACACAGATACACGCACCTACTGACCTACCCTTCCATTCCTGTGCAGGCCATACTTAAAGGGTAACTATAAAAAAACTAAATCTTGATTAATCATCAGAAAAAGGTAGTTTTTGGTAATAAATGCCAAAACACAAACCCACAAGTACACACCTTACTGATCTACCCTTCCATTCCCATGGCAGCCATACTTAAAGGGTAACTGTAGTCAAAAAACAAATTTTGACCAATCATTCATAAAGTTAGTTTTTTACTCCCCAAACCTGATGCAGGTACACACACACCTAATAAGCTACACTTCCATTGTCATGGCAGCCAAGGGAACTATAGTCCAATAGTTTGTTTGACCAATCATCAAAAAAGTTTTGTCCAAAAATGCGCCGCATATTCCAAATGAGGCCTTACCAGTGCCTTGTAGAGAGGGAGAATATTTTCTCTCTTGAATCACTTCCCATTTTATACAAGACAAAATCTTGCAGCTCTAGCTGTATGACATTGTTTACTACAGCTAAGTCCATTATCTATTAGAAACCCCCAAATCTTTTTCACTTAGCACTTAGTTATTTATGGTGTAGGTGGCACAAGGAATGTTGGACCCCAAATGCACCACCTTACATTTATCAACATTTTATCTCACTGCCACTCTGCGCCTATTTTGAAAATCTATCTAGGTCTGCTTGCAGCAATTGCACCATCATTGAAGTTTCAAAGCCTTGCATAGTTTAGTGTGATCGGCAAACAAAGAGACCTTGTGCCCAATTCCTCCTTCTAAATCATTTATAAACAGATTAAAAAGACGTGGTCCCAGTACAGAACCCTGAGGCACTCTACTTAGAACTTAAACCCACATGGATGTAGCTCAATTGGCCACAATTTTCTGTTTGTGATCCAATAACCAATTCTCTTCCATGCACAAATGTTTTTTTTCTAGGCCAACAGTCCTCAGTTTATACATTAGTCGACTATGGGCACAGTATCAAAAGCTTTCGCAAAATCCAAGTTCTACATCTTAATTCCTACTCACTTCTCATAAAGACCAAGTCAATTTGTCTGACACAACTTTTTTTCATAAATCCATGCTGACTACTACTAATAATATCAGGTTCTGCAAACAAAGTCAAGGAAATGACCCCGTAACAAAGTTCCAGCACCTTCCTGACCACTGATATTAGGCTTACAGGTCTATAGTTACCAGGCTGGTACTTTTTGAATTTGTATTTTTTTCCAATCCAGAGGTACATCACCAGACAAAAGTGAATCTGAAAAGATAAACAGTGGCAGCCATACTTAAAGGGTAACCTAATAAAAAAATAAAAGTTATTCTTCCCCCCCAACCTGACACAAGTACACATACCTACGTGCCTACCCAGTCATACTTAAATGGTATGTCCACCCTAAAAGAAATTTTAACATATGGTAAAGACTCCTAGGTCACCCCCAACCGATGGTCTATTTGATAAAAAAGTGTAAGAACTCTACTTACAATCCTTCAATCCCCCGGCGTTCAACCAGGCCTTCTGCTTGCCAGGACTGCAAGGGGGGGGCCGGACCGCAGCCGTGTCTGTGATTGATTGAGAGGCAGCCAATCACAGACTTGGCTGCTAGCAATACAAAACTTCGGGGGAACGAAGGATTGTAAGTTTTGTTCAGTTTTTGTAGAAATTGACTTAGCGGTTTGGGGTGCACTAGGGTGCCCTACCACATGTTGAAAGCTTTTAAAGGTAGGACACTCAACAGCAGAGATAGCTACGGAGGGGGTGAAGGGGCTCCCCTGTGCATGTCCTAGTAGAAGCTGACAGGGAGGATCCAGGCTGCGCAGGAACGGAAAAGGCACGGGGTAAGGTGATGTATACTGGCTTTGATTTACACAGTGATTCTCCTGCTCTGCAAAACTATGACACAAAAATGGAAGGATCTTAAGTTTCCCTGGATGGATTCTCACATGGTTTGGCTTGTACAGTTTTGGATCTTTATTATGTAATATATATGTTAGGGGGGGACATTACCTTTAAAGGGTAACAATTGTGAAAAAACTATTTTGCCCAATCATTAAAAGTTATTATTTTGCCCCCAAACTGACACAATTACACACACCTGCTTACCTACCCTTCTTTTCCATGACCACCTCAATAAGTTAGTTTTTTACACCCCCCAAAAAAAAGAATCATATAATGTAAGGCAACCCCCTCCACCCTAAACGTAGGGATAGGAATGTCCTTCATTTCCTTGTCCCCATCATTCTCTGCTGATTTCTGTACGGGGCCAGACCAGCAGCTGTGCCTGTGATTAACTGAGACTAAACTAATCACTGATGAGGCTGCCAGTCAGCAGAGGGAGCCGAGGAAACAAGGTCAGGTAAGTACATTTCGGGGCTGTTTTTTAAAATCAACTATAGTTCATAGTATAGGCAATTTCATTGAATACCGTAGCTTTAAAAGTAGGCGGATAAGTTAAAAAAATTAAATGGAGATTAACTGGTATTAAACAAATACTGGAGCCTATTATAGGGATATTTTTACAGCAGGATCCCATTGGGATCCACTACAAGAGTAGGTTACAGTGGTTGGCAAAAGTATTCTCCCCCCTTGAAGTTTTCCACATTTTGTCACATTACTGCCACAAACATTAATCAATTTTATTGGAATTCCACGTGAAAGACCCAATACAAAGTGGTGTACACGTGAGAAGTGAAACGAAAATCATACATGATTTTTTTTTAACAAATCATAACTGCAAAGTGGGTGTGCGTAATATTCAGCCGCCTTTGGTCTGAGTGCAGTCAGTTGCCCATAGACATTGCTGATGTGTGCTAATGACTAAATAGAGTGCACCTGTGTGTAATTTAATGTAAGTACAAATACAGCTGCTCTGTGACGCTCGGAGGGTTGTCTAAGAGAATCTTGGTAGCAAAAACACCACGTAGCAAAGAACACACCAGACAAGTCAGGGATAAAGTTATTGAGAAATTTAAAGCAGGCTTAGGCTACAGAAAGATTTCAAAGCCTTGAACTTCCCACGGTGCACTGTTCAAGCGATCATCAGAAATGGAAGGAGTATGGCACAACTGTAAACCTACCAAGACAAGGCCGTCTACCTAAACTACAGGCCGAACAAGGAGAGTGCTGATCAGAAATGCAGTCAAGAGGCCCATGTGACTCTGGACGAGCTGCAGAGATCTACAGCTCAGGTGGGGAGGGATCTCTCCAAAGGACACCTATTAGTTGTGCACTGCACAAAGTTGCCCTTATGAAAGAGTGGCAAGAAGAAAGCCATTGTTAACAGAAAACATAAGAAGTCCCGTTTGCAGTTTGCCACAAGCCATGTGGGGGACACCCAAACGTGGAAGAGGTGCTTGGTCAGATGAGACCAAAATGGAACTTTTTGGCCACAATGCAAAACGCTATGTGTGGCGAAAAACTAACACTGCACATCACTCAGAACACACCATCCCCACTGTCAAATATGGTGGTGGCAGCATCATGCTCTGGGGGTGCTTTTCTTCAGCAGGGACAGGGAAGCTGGTCAGAGATGATGGGAAGATGGAGGAGCCAAATAAAGAGCAATCTTGGAAGAAAACCTCTTGGAGTCAGCAAAGACTTCAGACTGGGGCGGAGGTCACCTTGCAGCAGGACAACGACCCTAACATAAAGCCAGGGCAACAATGGAATAGTTTAAAACAAAACATATCCATGTGTTAGAATGGCCCAGTCAAAGTCCAGATCTAAATCCAATCGAGAATCTCGGCGAGATCTGAAAACTGCTGTTCACAAACGCTGTCCATCTAATCTGACTGAGCTGGAGCTGTTTTGCAAAGAAGAATGGGCAAGGATTTCAGTCTCTAAATGTGCAAAGCTGGGAGAGACATACCCTAAAAGACTGGAAGCTGTAATTGCAGCAGCAAAAGGTGGTTCTACAAAGTATTGACTCGGGGCTGAATAATTACGCACACCCCACTTTGCAGTTATTGATTTGTTAAAAATGTTTGGAATCATGTATGATTCGTTCCACTTCTCATGTGTACACCAATTTGTATTGGTCTTTCACGTGGAATTCCAATAAAATTGATTCATGTTTTGGCAGTAATGTGACAAAATGTGGAAAACTTCAAGGGGGCCAAATACTTTTGCCAACCACTGTATCTGACACTTAAATTTTGTGTACAGATGCGAATGCTGACCCGTGATGACGATGTGTACGAAACGGCCGTTTTGGCTGATAATCGTCCGTTTATGGGCACTTTATCAGCCGAAACGGTCACTCGTTCGAAGATCCGCCCGGGGATCGGGCAACGATCATGAATGAACGTCCGGTTCGCCGCCGAATTGCAAAGTAAGGAACATTATTATGAATAAAACATTAAATGATTGGAGCGTGCCGGACAGTTTGTGGAGTGGATCTTAAATTAGTAATGATATAAAGAATAATGTGTCCAATGTCAAGAAAGATTTAGACTATAAACAGATTGGGTATATAATGTTACAACAATGACAAAAGGCAGGAATTAGTAAAAAATTTGTAGGAAGCATGAAAATACACACTGTGACAGGGTGGGCCGGGTGGACACTCCCCCGGACCCAGGCGCTCCAGTGTGCAGATGCTTAAGGAAAATAGCGGTAAAGGAAGACAATGTTATTAAAAGTCAGGAGAAGATCTCACCAATTACAAACAGTGGTCCGGGTGCTGTCTTGCCCCGGACCCCTCGCCAGGTCCAAAAAACGACAACGGCAATACGAACAAAGGCGGGCTGCAGCAGTCCTACGAACAAGCCTCACACGAAAGTAGCAGGTGAAAAGCTTTCTTTATTAGCACATGTATCTATACATACAAAGACATGTCTAACGAGTTCCGTGCCTTAGCCTGGCACTTCGTGGGAAAAAAGTCAGGTCAGATGGAAGTGGGAGTGGTTAAGAGGGAGGGGGGGGATACTGCTACACTCGCAAATCAGAGTAAGTGCTACTTACATGTATTAAATTATAAATTAAGATAGGCAAAGTATTTTTTTCAGTATAGTGTCTTTAAAAAAAATCCTTATCTTACATCTCTGCTCCTATGGTTTTCTGCAGTGCTTGTCCAAAGTCCAGGAAACTGAAGAGTAGGAGGTGTCTTCCTGTCCAAAGGTTTCTGCCTCTAATCTTTCCCTCAGGAGGTAGTGTGACATGCACAGGGAGCCTTCCCCCCTCCCTCCCACCCTCCGGATCCCTCCCTGACTGCCTCCCACCTAACATTAAAAGTTTTAACTGTGGTGTAGGCTACCCCTGCACACCCCCAACCCCAGTGTCAGAGTACTAATAAAAGGTTTGGAAATCTACATACAGCCCTTCGCTCCTGCAACGCTCTGCATTACGGGAGCTATGTCTGTGATTGGCTGCCTCTCAGCCAATCACAGACGTGACTGCCAATCTGGTCCCTTTGCCAGTTCCGGCAAGAGGGAGCCGGATCAGAGCGCCACAAGACTGAGTAGCTGTAAGTAGATTTTTTTTAGAAATCTGATATAGCGGTTGGGGTGGGCAGTACATTATACTAAAAGTTTTTATTTAGAGTTTTAAAGCTGCCCATACATGTTATAAGGCTGCAAGATGATCATTGTTTAGATCAAATTGTACCACCTGCACCGTCTATTTAGGGGAGATTTTAAATTGACATTTGCCCAAAATTATGCATCCGCAAATAAAATCCTTGGAAATTTTTCAAGTCAAATCCCCCCTCTGCGTGATAAGACTTTCTAATATCTTCTGGCTGTCAGTCGAACAAATGGCTAAACATGGGTCAATGTTCTCAAGGGATTGGTTGAAAATATGACCCGAGTATTGCCAGGCTTTAGACTAGGAATTTGCCACGGTTATAGCCACACCCACACCACAAATAATGTACGTAATTTTTAAATAAAGCAAATATCTCACATGTAAATTGCACAAAAGTTGTAATGGAATTGCAATCTACTGAGAACCGCAAATATTTTGGTACCCTTGACAAAAATATCAACACAGATATTATAAAATTTTTATTAAAATTTACATACCTTTAAATAACACAAAATTTGATTAAAAGCAAATTTTTTTTTTAATTAAAATGAGGGATTAAGGTCAAATTACCAGGAAAACCAAAGCAGAAAGTTCAAAACCAAGGTGAAAGCAAGCAAGAAAAGATGGTATAAATATTTTATATACAAAATGCAGTTCCACACTACCTCTGGTCACTTCCTAAGATAGTTGAATTCGTAAAAAAATGTGAAACTATACAAGGGGGAAGGTTGTTTACACACACATAATGTTTGATGAGTTGCCCTGCCATTTTCTCTGTTATAACAAACATAGAGTTCCCTGCCCTAACTAGATACAGACACCTAATGTTTGAATATACTACTTGCAAGGAAGAAAATTGCATACGTCCTATAAGTCCCTCACATCCATAATAATGGTATCCACAAGTTGACTCAATTTTAAAGGAGAACTAAAGTCCCCAGAAAACATTGTCCCAATAGACAGAGCACGAACACACAAACAAACGTCTCATCTCTCCCTTTGCTGTGGATGCTGGGTGATTATGAAAATAACCTTCTATACTGTGTCTTTCTAAAAAGAAAGCTTTCTACCTCTATTCCACGAGGGCTAATAAGTAAAACAGTACATGTAGAGTCTTTATCTTTTGATAGACATGTAATAAAAACAAAAAGGGAGCATGAGGAATCAAACCTGTGTCCCAATAGTTGATTTTGTCCTAACCCAGCGCTTTAGCAGAATGCGCCACCAGTGAACTTGTAATGGAAGACTGTCAGCAATTCACGCTGGTTGGTAAATAAATAACAGTGCCTATAATAAAGTTTGTACATATGTAGAACTTTTATATTTTTGTAGAAACATGGAAACAAACAAACAAAAAAGCAAACTCAGGCAGAGACGGTTATATCACGAATCAGATAGGGAGTGCACAGACCAAGTAGCAAAACGTGGATAGGAGAACGCTAAAAAATTAGCGGTGCCAAAAGGGAAGAAGCATATAATAGACAACGGAACAAACCTCAAAGGGAGGTCTGAAAAAAGACCCCTTAAAAAAAGGCACACTCCATATTCGATCCACCAAAAATAATAGGTCGCTAGGTAGGGTTTCCCATCAAATGTCAAATTTATTAAAGATCCTTTATAACATCACTTAAAGCATGCATATATGACAAGAATGCCAACTAGCATTCTAAATGCAATTAAATTAGCTAAAACATCACATACACAGAGCAATCACTGGCGTCCCTGTGTGCTTTTAAAGGTAATAAGCTGCCATGGACCCTGATTGTAGCAGTCTTAGAAATCCCAAGACAGGTGGTTCCACACAAAGTATCACATAATGCATCACTACTTGTTGCAATCCAAATGAATCCTCCAGAAAGAAAAACAGTTAGTTGTTGGTTCCTAAGGCTGTAATACCACAGGAATGAATAGTTAGTACAAAGTGCACGATAGCTGTATTGTATATCGATTCCCCAAATGTTCAGAATAGTAAGTGGCAGACGCATCCTGCCATAATATAGATGTGTCACCAAAATAGCAATAAACATAAGGCAGTTATGAAAGAAATGCCGGGGAACGGGACTTACGTCACTCAGCCTTGCAGGTTCTCACACGGTCGCTGGCTGCACAGCAATTCAACAGTAAGCGGCCACTGTCTGATAAAGAAGGTAATCGTAATAAAACATATACAGCACAATAGATTTTCCCGGAGGTCCGGGACTTATGTGGCCCGCGTCTGGCCTCCCACCCGGACGCACCGCAAATCATTGTCCGTTCAGTCCTCCCAGAGGACATAATTTTTAATATCCAAATCAGCCAGTCCTTGATGGTATTATAGGCTTCACCCCTCCGATCGAAGGGAATCCAAGGCATAGAAACAAGCAGGGTTTTTCAGGCAGCAACAGAGTCTCACTCCCAAACTTCATGTGGTTTACCCACAATGCACCAGTTTGCATGGGCTTCATTAGGGTGTCCCATCCCAGTGAGACGCAACTGGTAGTAGGCTGTTATTGTTCATATGTAAACTAGGAGATTAGAATTGTGTGTCTTCTTGGTTTGTTTGTTCCTAAAAACACAGCATTTACATAGTGCGCCACCAGCGCACCATTTGAAGCCAACATGGGCTAGTTGTTCTGGCAAAAACATGGAAGCCTCCTTTGTTACAGAATCTTTTACTTTATCTACTAAATGCAAATAACTAGAGAAGAATATTTCAATGTATAGGTATTCTGGGGAGAAAAGCTTTCACGGTGAGGATTAATAAAATTAATTTTAGTTCTCCTTTAAACCACAAGCCTGTACTGGATTGTAATCAAAAGAAACATGAAAATTCTGCACAACACTATAAACTATGAAAACTGTCTGCATGGAGAAGGGAAACCTACCTCTACAATATTCTAATTGTTTTACTTCTCTACCTAAAACAAAAGAAAAATAAGTGTTCTAAAACATGCTAATTAGTGCACCTGAAATTAATTATAAAAAAACAAAAGAAGAATTAATGTTCTCATTTAAGCTCCTAGGGTACATCATTTCCAGCCTATTAATACAGAATATCTGTTGTATTCAATTAGATCAACTGGACTTGAAATGTAGTTCTTGAAGACGTTTCGCTAGTCATCCGACTGGCTTTCTCAATTCAGAATGACTTGTACAAGAATTGTGGCAATTATGTACCCTGGAAAATCCCAATAGCATATCACAGCCAGGTTTTATAGGGTGTGATTAGATAGTGGCTAAGAGGTGTTATAGGAACGCCCAGAGTAAGGTGTTAAAACAGCATTGTACATGGCAGACAGTTGGTGTCGAACCCCCCCACCTCTATTTAGGCTTGGTTTCTTTATTTTCACATAAATGGTCCTTAACACCTCTCTTGAACCAGTCACGTTCCTCGCCAGTATGTTAACATTACAATCTTCAAAGGTATGTCCCTTATCCCTAAGATGCAGACACACGGCTGAGTCCTGACGAGGAATTGGCTCTTCTGTGGTGGGCCATACGTTGATGCAGTTGCTGTTGGTCTCCCCCACATACAAATCAGAGCATTCTTCACTGCACTGCACCGATATGATGTCGCTTTCTTCGTTGTGTTTTGGTATTGGGTCTTTTGGATGTAACCAATTGCTGCCTCAGTGTGTTGTTCGGTTTAAAGCAGACAGGGATACGATGTTTTTGAAAACTTCTTAATTTCTCAGAGACCCCTGCTACATATGGGATGACCATGTTCTTCCTCCTGTCTTGCTTTTCCCCTTCACTGTTGGTATTTGTGTTCTTTTCTTCCTTCTACTTCTTTTGACAAAGGCCCAGTCTGGATATCCACAAGTTTTAAGGGCTCCTCTGAGATGTTTCATTTCTTTAGCCTTCGCCTCTGTGTAGTGGGGTGTTCTCGGCTCTGTGTTGCAGGGTTCTGATGACACCCAGCTTGTGATCTAAAGGGTGGTGGGAGTCAAACATCAAATACTGATTTGTGTGTTGGTTTTCTGTAAACCTCTACTTCCAGTTCATTTTCTAACTTCTACCAAGCAGTCCAAGAAAGCTCTCTATTTGTCATCCCAGAACAGCCCCAAAGGAGAACAACTACCTTGATACAAAAGGAGGGAAGTGTCACTTCATCAAACAAGGAGGAATGGGTGAGAAACTTGTCTAACAGGACCCGACCAGCGAGAAATGGAAGTCCTTGGTAAGGGCTTGAATTTTGCCATCACCCCTAAAGCCATCCCTGTGGTGGATATTATAGCAGCCACAGAAGCCTCTATCCACAGTAATAAGGTATCACAGGTGGGCAGAACAACTTCGCCTTAAGGTATCAGCAGCCTTAGCCAGTGCTAAAACTCCTTCATCTAACCTGACTACACAGGAAAGAAGAGCCTTAACATCCCTCAAGAAAAGATTCCAGTATCACCATTCTACCGGCAGATAAAGGAAGATGCACAGTGGTACTCAAAACCTCAGACTACCATGATAAGGTGACCATGCTCCTGGCCGATAACAACACATATGAGGCTTTAACAAGGGATCCCACCAGCCGTTACAAGAAAAGAGTTATAGACTTACTACAACAGCTTCAAAGGATAAAGCATTGACCGAGCAATGTATCATTGCTCACCCTGTGAGGCAATCCATGCATATATGGACTCCAAAGATACATAAGGAAGGGGCCCCCCATAGACATAGTCAGCAGCATCAACTCTGTAACATACAAGGTGGCAAAATATCTAGCTAACATCTTAGGACCTTTGGTGGGAAGTTCTAAGCATCACATCCAGAACTCTCAGGATTTCACCAACAAGATTGAAGATATAGTACTCGGTGTAGAAGAAACTATGTGTCCTATGATGTGACTTTCTCTCTTCACTTGTACCCACCAAGGAGGCTGTTGACATGGTGAGAAAACGGCGGGCAAAGACAGCAATCTTACCAGCAGAACTGATCTCAACCCAGAACAGGTGTGTTCCTTGTGGACTTGTGCCTGAATACCACCTATTTCAAATACAGGGATAAGTTCTATAAGCAAAAACATGGTGTGCTATGGGATCTCCAGTTTCACCTATGTGGCCAACTTTACATGGAGGAGGTAGAAGAAACACAGGCGCTTAATACCTTAAGGGCATAGCACCCAGCCACTGGTCAGATATGTTGATGACACCTGGGTTTAAAATCCACCAGAAGGAAGTACAAGCTTTCACAGAACACATTAATGCGGTGGACCAAAACATTAAATTCACAAGGGAAGAGGTACAAACAACAAAACTGGTTTCTTGGACTGCTTGGAGAAGTTAAGGAAAATGGTAAACTGGAAGTAGAGGTTTACAGAAAACCAACACACACAGATCAGTATTTGATGTTGACTCCCACCACCCTTTAGATCACAGATGGGTGTCATCAGAACCCTGCAACACAGAGCCGAGAACATCCCACTAGCAAGAGGCGAAGGCTAAAAAATGAAACATCTCAGAGGAGCCCTTAAAACTTGTGGATATCCAGACTGGGCCTTTGTCAAAAGAGTAGAAGGAAAGAAAAGAACACAAATACCAACAGTGAAGGGGAAGGAAAAGAAAGACAGGAGGAAGAACATGGTCATCCCATATGTAGCAGGGGTCTCTGAGAAAATAAGAAGAATTTTCAAAAAACATCGTATCCCTGTTGCTTTAAACCGAACAACACACTGAGGCAGCAATTGGTACATCCAAAAGTCCCAATACCAAAACACAAGAAAAGCGACATCATATATCGGTGCAGTGCAGTGAAGATGCTCTGATTTATATGTGGGGAGACCAAACAGCAACTGCATCAACGTATGGCCCAGCACAGAAGAGCCAATTCCCGGGTCAGGACTCAGCCGTGTATCTGCATCTTAAGGATAAAGGACATACCTTTGAAGATTGTAATGTTAACATACTGGCGAAGGAACGTGACTGGGTCAAGAGAGGTGTTAAGGAGGGCCATTTATGTGAAAATAAAGAAACCAAGCCTAAATAGAGGTGGGGGGGTTCGACACCAACTGTCTGCCATGTACAATGCTGTTTTATTACACCTTTACTCTGGGCGTTCCTATAACACCTCTTAGCCACTATCTAATCACACCCTTAACACCTGGCTGTGATATGCTAATTGGGATTTCCAGGGTACATAATTGCCACAGATTTTGTACAAGTCATTCTGAATTGAGAAAGCCAGGTCGGATGACTAGCGAAACGTCTTCAAGAACTACATTTCAAGTCGTTGATCTAATTGAACAACAAGATATACCATGACCTGGATGAATGAGAACCTCACAAGCCTATTAATACAGAAACTCTGTAGTGGCTTTGAATATTAGTCCTATATGTAAATATGAATTTTGCTGATAAAAAACTACCTCCTATAAATTGACATACACAGCAGGTTATCAGCAAAGTATCTTTAGCCCAGATGATGTAAAAAAAGGTTTTATTTTGTTGCCAAGCAAATTTCCATTAGTGTAAGGCTGTGTATACACCATACAATTTTTTTTTGTCCCGGCCGACCTGTTCGTTCCATAGGGAATCGCACGATCCGCCCTGATTTACTGCAGTGTTGATCTTTGTTGACAATCGCTGTGTATACATTCCAATATTTAATGCTCTCTTTCCTATGTTTCCCACGATACTTGTTGTGGTGGTGTAAGCCCCATTAAAGGGCAAGTCCATTGTAAAAATAACTTAGCTAGGAATGAATATCAACCCCCCATAGGTTTCGCATTAATAAAATTTTACTAAAATGCCCCTGAAGTCACTAACCTGCCCAGGTCCCTCGCCGAACTGGGCGCCACCCCCTGCTCCTGTTTCAGGCAAAAACAGTATAATTACCAGAAGAAAACAGAAGTGGTATAAACAGGGCACACACCCAAAACTATAATAATACATAAAATATCCTTTAATAAATGTATTAACTTGGGATATGTACACAAAGGTGCAACAAAATACATTAAAAACAACATCGCCAACCCTCAATATCAGTAAAGTGCATCACACACAGATAATATACTGGTATATTCATCCATACAATCATCATAATGTTAATGCATACATTAGATAAAGTGCAAAGCAGTGCATCAAACACAATATAACCATGTATCATTCAATAAATATGCGTTAAGCAAAGTATAGACAAAATATATCATATAGATATGCATAAAGCAATGATATAGTTAGAATAATCATAGGTGTAGGCTACTTCCTACCGCTATCAGTACCCTAAAATAGGAGGAGGGAGCACCTAAAACAGTGGCCAAAACAAACCAGCATGATCTCACCACATTAGCACTAGTTTGTATGGTCAGGATCGAACAAGAGGGTGAAAGGGCTAATTAAAAGGAAGCCGGACGCGTTTCGCCATATGGTCGGACTTCATCCAAACGGCAAAAATCACAATTCAACTGAACTACACCTTAAATAACCATAGCGACATATGTGAAGCAGGAATCCGGAAGAGAGTGAGGGAGAATAAGCCCGCGAAAACGGGTAAGAAGTCTGGCGAGAGCAGATAGGTAAATCCGCCCCTGTAGCAACATTCACCTCCAGCCGGACAAGTCATACGTACGTACGTCCCAGGGACAAAAAGCCCTGTATCGGCCATATTTAAACAGGGAAAAAAAGTGACATAAGGGTAGTAGATTCCAGTGAGGAGCACAATTAGCCAATACACACAGTGCGTACAGCTCAATCACTTGTGGCTTAGTTAGTGGCACCTAATGTAGAGCATGCACCAAACCGTCTCACTAGGGCCATAACATATATTACATCCATAGGGGCAAAAGGTCCCTAGTGAACAGTCAAAACCACATAGAGGAAAATATCCCTCACTGACAATGGATGTGCTGATATCTCATTAAAACAAAGTTGCTGCTGTTTAGAGATATATTACCCATTAAGTGCAAGATCCTTATTATTCTAGCAAGGCCCTCAAACAAATACTAGTAGCATACATAAGCAGATTTAGGGAGAGCATGAATATAATATATATATATCCAATACAGAAATGTTATCTTCCTAATGAAGATCAATCCTCAGAGAAATATATACAAGTCCACTCATGGGGTATGGTATTGGTAACTTGGGTCAATCTATTGTATGGGGGACAAATCAAACATCTTTCAGGATAACGTCCAGATGTCAGAATCCCTTCCCAAAGAAGAGACAAAATGTCCAGGCTGTCAATCCGAGATAAGTATATACATTGATGTTCCCTGTGTGTATGGGATAGATCTAAAAAAAGATACAGTGCCTCCAATGAGAATCCGAAAGTGGATAAGGCATCACAAAATCCAACATCCTAAAAGATAGACAATTAATCCAAATTAGTAAGGCTCACTATGTGAAGAAAATATAACCAGCATAATCCAAAACGTAGAGTGGTCCAGATGTTACTTTCACAGACTCAATAGTAATCATCATAATGCTTGACAAAAGATGTAAGGCTTCTCAAATTCAAACAAGATATAAAGGCCTTCTATACTGAAGCTGGTTGAGAAGGATAAACGAAATCCGAAGTCTTCGATGATAACGAACAATCCATCTGGGTTAGACATAGGGAAAAAAGAAGAAGGGTTAGTCATATAAAAGGAGTCAAGTCCCACTCTTCATTCAAACAGCAGGGGCCATAGTGCCCAGTCTATAAATCCATGTGCCTCTTTCCAACAGAAGATTCTCGAGATCCCCACTTCTAGAACTTAATTTAACATTATAAATGACCTTACATTTAAAGGCTATGCCACCCACAAAAATATTTTTTATATAAGTTTCCCCAAGGGCTCCCAGCCCCAACCGCTATATGATCTTCAGAAAGCCCCCCAACACTCTTACCTCCCCTCTTTCCTCGCCGCGCTCCCGGCCCTCTGCTTGCGAGAAAATGCAAGCAGAGGGGGCGGGGACCGGCAGCCGGTCTGTGATTGGCGGAGCGGCAGCCAATCACGGACGCGGCTGCCGGCAGCTCACTTCGCGGAGGAAAAGAGAGAGGTAGGTAAGTAAAGTTTGGGGAGCTTTTCTGAAGATACAAAATTTCGGTTGGGGTGGGAGCCTTGGGGAATCTATATATTAAAGACATTACCGCTAGGGGAGGAATCGGGAGAGGGGAGGGGGAGGGGGAGAAGGGCTGCAGTACGCATGCCAAACTTCTCCCGGTGGCCAGGTAGGAGGCAGAGTCCTATATGGACTCTGCTAGCCTCCTGGTGGGCAGTTTTTAGGACTTTGGGGGGGACTACAGGAGAACCCTATGGAGCTGGGATGTGAGGTAAGGATTAGACTACATACATGGTGGGGCCAGTAGTTGGGGGGATTATAGCTTTGGGGGTGGAGATGCCCTTAAGTGCATCAGTTCTGACCACCATGCTGGTTTAAAAAAAGCTCAGCCACACTTGTAATGCAACGTCCTTCTGTGGATAATCTAGCTGCATTTCTAATATTCGGACAAATGGAACTAAGTCTCTCCTTTAATTCTGTGTAGTACTTGCCCACATAGCGTAGAGGGCAAGTACAGGTAAGTAGATACACTACATTTTTACTGTTACAATTAAAGAATTTCCTAATCTGTGTTCTTGCACTTTTGTCATTACAACCATACTTTTGACACAATATTTACAGAGCTTACATGTCCCACACTTGTACATACTAATAAATTTAGGACCTCTACCAAGTGAATGAAGAGATTTCTCAAAATGACTGTTACATAGTTTGTCGCTAAATTCTGACTTCTCTTTGCTGTCATAAGAGGTATGCAGGTATAATGTCCCTCAGTATAAGGGTCACTTCTGAGTATCCCCCAATTGTCTTACAGAACCTTTTTGATTTTGTCCCACTGTGATTAAAGGGGGTAATGAATCGAGTATTGTCTCTCATCTTATGTTGGACATTAAAAGTCATCCTGTGATATTTTCTTACCTGTGACTTAGTGCATCTAGGGGTATCTGTGGATACCCCTTCCAAGAACGTTTTTAAACGTTAGCTGCTGTCATGTAGTCATTCAAGTCCGTGATCCTCGAACTGCATAAACTGCCCCTTAGGTATCCTAACAGAGGTCTGAATTGTAAAATGTAAGAGAGAATTGTGGAGACCCCCATGTCGTTTACTCCCCTCTTATTGTAGGGTTGTATCATTCTAGTCCTATGCTTAATGTGTCACTTCATCACCAGCAGGAATCCAACAACTGCAACTTGATTTAGATACATTCTGTAAGAAGAATTTTATGGGTTACTATTATTCATTCCGTATTACTCTGGTAGCAATTCATATGGGCCCTTGCCACAACATATAATAGATCATCAATGTATCTAAGCCATAAGAGTACATGTGTTGTATATCTGGTCATCGAGGTGCCAAGTGCCAATCCCTCTCCCACCAGTCCAAATAGGTTGGCATAGGGGGGCGCACTTGGCGCCCATGGCCCTGTTACCCTCGACCATAATAAGATTATCAAACAAGAAAATATTAGCCGTGTAGAACAAAGCGTAACAGATCAATAATGAACTTGACCTTAAGACAGTCTGCTTTGTTTTGCATGACATAAAGTATTCTATGGATTATTCCATCCTCGTGGTTAATGTTGGAAAATAGAGATTCCACATCACATGTGAACCATCCAGAAGTCCCATCAAGAGTAAGCCTTTAATTTTTTAAGAAAATCAGTAGTATCCCTGATGTAGGACTCTTGAGCCGTCACATGTGGTTGCAAGGAGGAATCCACGTAAGAATGCAGGCTCTAACAATACGTGGCATTGCCCGAAAATAAAGGGGCCTTACCTGGTGGTTCTTGTGCATTCTTATGAAAGTCGGTGTAACCGGGTTTCAACCATAGATAACCCAACTCCTTTTCTGTTGACCTGAGAGTCCTCTGCGGTATCCAGAATCGGGCTAAACGTTTTGAAAACATTCTGTGAGGTTGGACAAAAGTTTTTTATAGTTTATAGTTTTTATTTTATTAGTATTAGATAGTTGCCTCCTCACTTTTTAACATAGAGTTCTCCTGCCCATAAAACCAATTTACACGCCTTATCAGACCTTTTGGATGACCACATCTTTCAAGTCTCTTAAGCTCATTCATAGCCTTGACTTCCTCTTGGGATAAATATATAAGGGAGACCTTTGGAATCATCTCAATGTGATTCCATGGTACAGCCGGTTTAAAATGTTTGTAGCGCAGGATTTTTTTTTTTAATTGGATTTTTTTGATTAAAATCAGATACCATCCAAAGGTTATTCCATCATGAACTAAAGATTCGTTTTTTAATTATGTAAAATAAGGCTGTATATGTTTAATTTTTTTGGTAAATAAATTCCATTAATCCATTCACAATGTCATGTTCTTCCAGAGGTTTTCTAAGATTATTGGTCAGTTTCTCTGCCTACAAGATATTATCACAGATGCTTGGTTTACTTCTGCAGTTCTCAAAACTGAATTTGACTCAGCAATGATCACATGCCTCTTCTTCACAGCAAAAATGTTATAACATGAACAGAGTTGAGAAAAAGACCTTAATCGTATTGTTCTAGAAACCTATGAGTACAGAATCAACCCCTTCAGTGCTAAATTTCAAGATGTTCCGTGAAAAGAATAGAAACAATATTTTTCTGATTGTTTGGCGTGGAATAAATCTGGATGTTTGTTTAAAGGGTAACTGTGGTCTCCAATTCTTCCAAACTAGTAAGAATGATATAAAAAGCCTTCCATCATACCTTCAAAATAAAACCTAAATCACATCTCTAGATAAAATTTGTGAGAAGTAATTGCTGGAGAAGCTCAGCAATAATACTTCATGCTTGAACACTTGCAGGAAGTTTGAACATTCACCCCAATATCATTTCTCACAGGCTCCAGCCAGAGCTGTGATTGTCGGCTCATTAAAAAGGAAATACTGCAGGCTTTCTTTTTATCCTAACTTGTTTGGAGACCACAGTTGTCCTTTAAGCAAATACTGTAATGTTATGGTTTCAGTTGATTAAAGTTATATCAGCAAGAATTAGTCTTTATGTAGAAAACTACGATTTAAATCAAGCCTTACTAACGAGTGATTTAAATCAGTTTGATTTAAATCAAATCCACCCTGACTGCATTGACTCCATAAAGCTTTATATCTGTGTGTACAAACATGGAAAAACATTGAAGAGGTATAAAAATCTGCCTTATAACAATCAAATAAATGAATAACAATAATAAAGGTAATGTCCACCCTTAAAGGATAACGATATCCAAAAAAACAACATCAACCCCATTACATGTCCATACTTCCAGCAGCTGAAATCACTTACTCACATTTACAGCTGTGCTGCCCTCCCTAAGGGTGAGGCCACACTGCAACGCACAGGAATCGCGCACCAAATCGCAAGCGTTATCGCACGCGATTGTGTGCGCGATTCTTGTGCGTTTTCGCTGTTTTGAATTATGGAAACGCATGCGTTAACGCACCAAAAATGGTGAACGCATGCGTTACCAAAGCGCGAACGGACGTGCAATCGCGTTTGCATCGGAAATTGTGGTGAAAATCGCGGGCGCAATCGCGAGCGCAAACACGCTAGTGTGGCCTAGCCCTTAGATATCACACAGCAAAGATAGATAAAAGCCAGCCTCCTAGACAGCCCAGGGCCATGATTAACATATCACTTATCATTGGCATCTGGGAATGTCTGTTACAACCTCTCTCCTCCTCCTCTGTCGGTAAAACAAACTTTAAATGTCCTGTTGCTAGGATACAGCCTACATAATCAAGCTGATAAAGGACGGGTGGAGGAGTGTTTTCTCGCATGCTAGCTTTGAGTGACAGTTAGTGGCAGACAGAATTGTTACACTCCCTTCACAGCATGGCTAATTGAAGGCTAATAGAAGGCAGAGAGAGGCTCGAAATCAGGGGAAAGAATTACGTGGAGGGTTGAATAACTTAACTTTTTTTAAAAAATGCATTGAGGCAATAGTTACCCTTTAAAATAAAAAAATGGTCAATTGTTACCTGCCTCTTACCCCAACTAATATATTTTGTACTTTATTACCTGCAGTACTAACAAGATAATTAAAGGGCATGTCCACCCCAAAACTAAAATTTAATCTTCTACTGGCCCAACTGTGTAGTTTTAAAAAAAAATCCTTAACTTACAACTCTGCTCCTTTTGGTTCTCCTGCAGTGTATGTTCAAAGTCCAAGAAACTGAAGAGTACGAGCGGTCTTTCTGTGAAAAGGTTTCTGCCTCCTCCTTTTTCTCCGGGAGGTACTGTGACCTTCCCCCCTCCCTCCGGATCCTCCATGGCTGCCTCACCCCCTAGCTATAAATGTATTTTTCTGAAGTGTAGGCCACCCCTGCCCACCCCCAACCACAAAGTTAGATTAGTAAAAAAAAAACAGCAGAAATGTGCTTACATTGCTTCATTCTCCCGGCAGAATTGTCGGCAGCCATGTCTGTAATTGGCCGCCTCTCAGCCAATCACAGATGCGGCTGCTGATCCAGGCCATATGTAGCTTCCGGCAAACAGAGGGCATGGCAGACAAAGCCGCAGGAGCGAAAAAACTGTAAGTATGTTTGTGCTGCTTTTTTTTTTTTGAAATCTAACTTGGCAGTTGGGGGTGGCCCACAATATATATATATATATATATATATATATATATATATATATATATATATATATATATATATATATACATATACACACACAGCAATGAATACAAAAAAAGAGCACTCAAAGGGACTGCCATTAACATACGTCACGCGTCCACGCTCTTCTCGCGCATCCGGCTGGCCTGCCCCCAGTGCTGTGCGGACGCGCACAGGCACTGCTGCATACCTCCTTTATCTGTGATTTCCTGTTACCGACTTTTGCCTGTTATTTTGACTCTGATCCGTATCTGCCTGTCCTGACCTCTGCTCTGTTCCTGACTACGCTTTTGCCTAACCCTCTATACTGTGCCTGGCGGCCTGACTTCTGGTTCTGACCTATTGCTCTGTTCCTGACCCTGCTTTTGCCTGCTCCTTGTCTGTACCATGTATTTTTAGTCTCTGATCTTTGTATCTCTCCGTGTGCCTTGCCTGTCAAGTTTCGTTCCGGACTTCTCTCGTATTCCCGGCCTCAGTTCGGATACCTTGCACTCTAAGTCCAGGGGACAACCGTGTTCAGGTGAGGCACATCTAGCCTCCCGGCAAACGGGGGCTTGTCTATTGGCGAAGATAGTGGTTGTAGATTGGGGTATTCGGACTGGAATACGAGGGGATCCGGGGCGTTACATCAATACATTAAAATCTGAGGTGGATATATTACAATTCCAAAGGATGTTAAAATTAAAGGAACATTTTGGAGACAAAGAATATATGGGTAGTCCCCATTCTTTGTAAAAAGTAAATTTGACCCCCAAAATACCCCAGCCTCCATAAAAGTTTTTGGTAATTTAGTGAAAAGGGATATTATGTCCATAGCACCCAAATACTATTCGAATCTAACAAAGGAGGAATATAAAGCAATCCAAACATTAAGTAATGATGATCAGATTATTATCCGCCCAGCAGACAAGGGCGGGGCCATTGTCTGTTTTGGATAAGGAATACTACAGATCTGAACTCTTGTCACAACTCAATGGCCATCAGGTAAATGAATTGCTTGAAAAAGACCCTAGTCTACATTATAAAAAGCTCCTGGATGATAGAATAAGTATGGCTTTACAAGCTGGATGGATCTCAGAAACTGAATTTAAGTTTCTTACAGTCAGAAATCCGAAATGTCCCATTATATACACCATCCCAAAAATTCATAAATCCCTAACTGCTGCTCCGGGGAGAACTATTATAGCATTCTTGGCCTCATTATTCAAACCAGTGGCCCAATTTCTAGATTGGCATCTTCAACCACTTGTTAGATCTATGAACACATATCTTAAGGATAGTGGACAATTGATTAAAGAACTGAATGAAATCAAAGTTGATTTGAGTGACACAGTCTTACTTACATGTGATGTAACAAGTTTGTACACAGTAATCCCTCAGGAAATGGGAGTGGAGGTCTGCAAGAGAATGTTATATACACAGGGCCCATATAAACCCCCTGTGGAATTCCTGGCAGATCTGCTATTATTTATTCTGCAAAACAATTTTTTCCGGTTTGAGGAAAGATACTATAGGCAAAGAAAAGGCACGGCAATGGGGTCAAATGTTCCCAAATAATCTTTTTTTGCAGGTTCATTGATGACCTATTTATTATATGGAAAGGGAACACCCAGAGTGCTGGGGCATTTGTTGACAATATTATGGTCTCGATACCCCCATAAAATTGACTATGCAAGTGGATTAAGAAACGGTCGACTTTCTAGACCTGATATTCAAGAAAGACATCGGATTAGGCACTTCGTTGTTTAGGAAACCGACTGACTGCAATACACTCCTACATGCCACCAGTGCACATCCACCTAATCAAATAAGATCCATCCCATGTGCCCAATCTCTTAGAGTATTGAGAAATAACTCGGAAGGTGATATGGCGGAGACTCAGTTAACTAAGATGGCCCAACGCTTCAGAGAGAAGGCTATGCAAGACAGCTGTTGGATAAACAGTTAGCTAGAGCACGGGAAATCCGGATTATGGAGACATCCCAAAGGGCGAAAGAAAAAGTACCGGGGAACAAAATTTGATGTACAACATGGAGTACACACCGGCCAGTAAAAGTATCCAGCAAAGTGTAAAAACACACTGGGAGGGGATACAAAGTGAACCGAGATTAGTCACCTCTAGTAAAAGAGTTCGCTTCACATTCAGGAGAGGCCGCAATCTCCGTAACTTACTAGTCAAAACAGATCTGCGGATAAAACCATCGTTGGGGACAGAGAAAATGTGGTTATCCAAGAAAAATGGATGTCTTATATGTCTAGGATGCATTACATGTAACAGAACAGTAAAGAGTGAGCCCGATAAATATGGGGAACAGTCGGTGGCTAAGCATTTTGCACACATGGGACACGGATTGGCTACCATGCGTTGGATGGCCATAGACCATATTCCACAGTGTACAGGAATGGATCGGGACACTATGCTGCTAAGACGTGAGGTCCTTTGGATAAGGAAACTTGACACCCTTGTACCCAGGGGCATAAATAAAATATGTTCTCTATCATGCTTCCTATAAGAGATGTAAAACTATGTGTTCACTGACTTGATGGGGTCCTATGTTACAAACCAAGTCTGTACATGAAGTAATTATTTGTGACTAATTAAAAGTTTAAAGTTATAAACATATGGTTAGATAACTATGTAATATGTTTTAGGTATTGTATCCTTGATGTTAATTATCTGTATTTTTAATGAGATTTATATAGACTTGTGTGTTGCAGCATATATATATCGTTTCTCTAAGTTGGTCATTGTAATGTGATCTGAATAGATCACATCGTTACACATTTTTCGCCCTCATATTCTGTCCAGAGGTTGTGGTTAGTGATTATCCATGATGTCCCTAATATTCCCCGTGCTCCTTGGCTTTTAACTATAATGGAAATTACTTAAGCAAGTAGGCGTGGGTTAAGTCAGACAGGAGATTTAATCTTTTAGATACGCCCCCTACTGTAGCAATGGATGACTACTAGTTACCAGTGGTGAAGGTCTGGGTAGGGCATGCCTCCTAGTACATATGGGAATATAACAGGGAAGGAGCTTGAAAGATATCTGGCTGCAGGTAGCGATGGGAGTGGTCTCGCAGACCTATCGGAGCCCGTGGAGATAGAGTTCGGTGGATAGACACTCCCCGCCATGACGTACCAGGAATGTAAAGTTGGTTTTTAAAGGTCTACTGATTAGTTAGACATCAGGGGGGAGGAGTTTTGGGTGTTCTATTTAGGGTGATGCACAATAAAACTTTTGGATCGTATGTTAATGGAAGTCCCTTTGAGTGCTCTTTTTTGGATTCATTGGTGGATATGTACTGAGTAGCACCAGGGCATCGCTAGGTGGTGAGTGGAGTGCGGTCATATTGACTGTTATATATATAAAAATTTTAGGGTGGATATACCCTTTAAGGGTAATTATTGCCTCCATTCTTTGAAAATAAGTTGGTTCCTCCCTCCATGCAGGCAATCAAGGCTTTGACTGCTGCCTCCTCTGCACATGCTCAAGCTTATAAAAAATTCATTGAGCAGGGGGAGGAGGCGGATACCTTTGCCAGAACGGAAGATTATCACTAAAAATCTGGTTAAAAATTAATGTAATAAACAGGTAAAATAGCAGTCGGGTTGCAGACAGATAACTGACAAATCACCAGTTTTTTGTTTTAAGGGTAGACATGCGCTTTAATATAGTCAAATATTGTAAATCAACAATGCTGCATGTGTTTTAACATGTATGTATGTATGTATGTATTGTACTTCTTATATAGCGCTACATATTCCGCAGCCCTTTACAATTATTTACTCAATTTACATCAGGCCCTGCCCCGAAGAGCTTACAATCTAATCACATTATGTACACATACAACCTATCAGTATGTCTTTACGATTGTGGGGGAAACCGGAGTGCCCTGAGGAAACCCACGCAAGCATGGGGAGAACATACAAACCCCTTGCAGATGTGTCCAAGGGTGGAATCGAAATCAGGACCTCATTGCTGCAAGGCATCAGTGCTAACCACTGAGCCACCGTGCTGCCACGTGCTTTAATACTCAAGATTGCTAGACAGCTAGAACTGTAGGTATGGGGTAGGTCTCACTGAACCACTTACTTTCATGTGCTTTTACATGCATATCCATATTGCAATCTTCAAGGACATACCATATGCATAATAACAGAATCTTTGGTGTTCTATACCCAGTATGCATATATCACCATGAGCAAATCGTTTTTAAGTATGTTCTGAGGGGACTAGGTTTTTTCTGCTGTCCGTTTTGCATTTTGTCCGCATTACTGTTCATTTGCAGATTAACAGACATGCATTTATCCGCGTTTCCAGTCCATTTGCATGCATGTGCAGTTTTTGGAGAATCAACAGGAAACACTGGAGAAAACACAAAAAAAATGCAAAAAATAAGTTTGTCCGCGTGTGTCCCTGGTTTTTTTTTACGTTCCCATAGGCTATTGTTAAAGTGCGATTCTGACACACATGGACCAAAAGTGGTGCACACATGCAGATAAAAAAAGGACCGAATAGATTCGGAACGCAAATTAAACAGTGGGGACTAAATTACATTGCGATTCGCAAAATGCTCAGAAAACGGAATGCAACACACATAGTGGGACCTAACCCTTACAGAGAACCTCTCTTTTACAGAACAAAACAGCATGTTGCCTTGCTTAGCAGTTAGCATGCATGCCTTGAAGTGCTAGGATCAAATCTTACAATCTCCTTGCAGATGTAGAGCTGGAATCTTCTCCAAGTGCTCGGAGTATTCTGGTTTACCCCACAATCATAGCAACACACAGTAAGGGTACTTAGTTGGTAAGCTCTTTGGGGCAGGACCAGCCTTATGTAAATATTTTAATATGCATAACATGTTCAAGGCTATATAATAAAATAAATACAATACAAAGTTAGATCCACAGCCAAGATAATGCTCATTTTACAACCTACAGCCCCAATACCTTTAATTGCCAAAAACTGCAAACAGAAATACAGAAGGCAGTGGCTAAGCATGTTTGCTCAGCAGTTTCATAGAGTTGGCAGACAAATGTACAAATAGTTCCTTCTAAACTGTGTGCACACAACTAGACAAACCTGCATATGAAGGTCTACTCACACAACAACTTGTGTGAAAATATCCTAATACATGTGGTAGGTAACACAAAATTAAATTTTGCCTCTGCACAATTTACAATGCCACAACTCTAGGCATGGGTCTCTCTCCATTCAAGAGGTTAATTTGCAGATGCCAATCATAGCCAACTTCTTCCTGTCTGTGCATGCTGGCAGCCTTTTTGCATAGGTGTTTTTCAGTATTTTATTTCAAATCAAACTGTTTACCAACAGATTATAGCGTCCTGGTGCTTCTTATAGGCACACTAGTAGATTATTGGAGAAACCTACATATCCTGATAATCTGTCTATGTGAATCTGGTTAAATAGTCATAAGTAGCATGAATTGCAAAAAACTGTATCGGTAAAATCATACACACGTTGCTTGGAGAAAAGGGGTGTGTAAGCTTTTAGTGGCCAGGAAGGAAAGTGTTTGTCATTTTAAAGCACTTAGGAAACATCAGGAAGAATCTGGAAAAACCATCACATAAATGCACATATTACAACAATGCGTTATATTCCAACACAATAATTACAACCTTTTAGACAGCTGTGGTCTCCTGTAAAAAATATATTACTGAGGAACTTTTTGTAATTTATCTGTTAGATAGATGGTCCTTCAGAATAGTACTGTGTTGATGAACCATAGATTACAGGCTTAAAGGGCAAGTCCAGCCCTAAAATGAAAACTTACATACAGGTAAATCACCCCCCAAAGCCATAAACTGTAATAGTTTGAACTCTGAAATATATAAGTGTAACCTGAAATCCTGCACAATATCCTGTTACCCCTGTTTCTGCTTCCTGGTTTTTCCAGTTAGTAACTGTCAGTTATGGATTTGACAGTTGACATCACAGCCAATGACTGAATGTTAATCCCCTGTCTGCCTCTTCTGAGCATGCTCAGGCTCAGTACAGGTTTCTAAATTGCTCAGTTTCCATGAGGCATCCAGAAGCATAGCAGGGATACATTAATGAATTCATAGAACAAAGTATGATATATCAACATATTTTAAAGAGGCCATTCTTTTAAAAGATATTATTATGAGGGTGGAGTTGTCCTTTAAAAGGACAATTATTCTCATCTCTCTCTTGCTGCACTCCTTCCACACAAAAGGCATGTCCAGTCTAAAAAAAATTCATATAAATGCAGAGCACCTCCACTCCCCCCAAACCCCAGTTTCCCATTATAAAGAAATGCCAAAGATGCCCCTTAAGTAAATTACCTGAGCTGGTCCCTTGCTGCTTAGGCACCACCCCTTGCTCCTGTTTCAAGCAAAAACAGGAGCAGAGTGCTACTCTACTTCCTGGCTGTCAGGCAATTGAGCTTGATGTTACTTTGCACCTTAACTCACAGCGGCAAGGGGCCGGGTCAGGAAAGTCCCTTCAGGGGCATCTTTGGCATTTCTTTATAATGCGAAACTGGAATTTGGTGTGGGGGGGGGCACATCTCTGCATTAATATCAAAAGTTTTTTATTGACTGGACATGCCCTTAAAAAGTACCCAGGGTGAGGACCTAAACCATTACAGAATGTCTGTAATACTTACTAGAAGTGCTCCTTTGTTGGCTGACTCCTCCTCTTCCACCTTCTGACTGCAGTTCGTGAAGTGGCCAAAAGAAAGAAGTTCTCGGCAAGAAGAGTCTTTCTATTGGCCCCATCGTGGACTGTCAGTGAGACAGAATACCGGAGGAGGAGGAGCAGACCCGTGCAGCGAAGTAGCACGTCCAGTAAGAATTACAGTGGTGGTTGTTTCTAGCACTCCTATGTGTAATATGTTTTTGCTGGGTGCTGCTATAGTACCATGGCTACTGGTATCTGGATACAGAATAGAACAAAGTCCATAGTGCATTCCAGTCTTTAAAAATATGTGTTTTTAAAGGGTATGTCCAGTGTAAAAACAACCCCCCAAACCTAGGTTACGCAGGAATACAATTTTCCTAAGATGCCCCTGTAGCTCCTTACCTGACCCGGTCCCTCGCCTTTTCTCAGTGGTTGACAGACGCTCCACTTCCTGGTAGCGGCTGTCAGTAAAGGATGCGACATAACATCATGCCCAATGGCCTGACAGCTGTGACCAGGAAGCAAAGCGGCCGTCGGCACAGAAACCCTCTGCTCCTGTTTTTGCTTGAAACAAGCTTAAACGGGAATAGGGGTGGTGCCCAGGTGGTGAGGGACCTAGTCAGGTACCTAGGTTTGGGGGGTTGATCCTCATTACTAGCTAAAATTATTCTTACACTGGACTTGCCCTTTAATATAACACTTGACATTTTGGTGTGTGTTAGATTATTATAATTATTATAATGTTAGATGATTCATAAGATCCAGGTAACTGCACATTCTGACCAAGTAAATTTCCAGAGCAGCTAGAGCCAAACTGCATAGGATATGGCTTTGCAACGTCTCTTTAACAAATATTTGAGCTACCGCACCTACTGACATTATTGCTGGGCAGGTCTGTACCTTTGATGTACAATGGCTGTACACGGATCTGTCAGTAGGCCGAAATGCACCAGGAGCAACGGGCACTAGGGCTAAGAAACCAACTCCTGCCCTACATCTATTCTCCCAGCATGCACCGAGTCCCGTCCGTGCCATACAATGCCATTAGCGTTGCTAACCTAACTTCAGTGAATATGCCGCCTGGTTACACAAGTTGTTAAAGCCGATAAACAGCCTACCCCAACTACACCCACCGTCACAGTGCCAACCCCACTACATACAATAGTACCCCACGTGAAACCTGTTTTGCCAGCTGTAGATAAACTTGAACTCTCACACACACTCTCTCTGCCAGTCTCCACACAGACCCAGCCCTCCCGTTCTCACCTTTACCCTCCTGCGTCTTGGCCTCCGGTTTCTTCTTCTTCCGTCCCCGTAGCCAGCTCAGCGCACGGCGAAGGGTTCCCCCCTTGTGCTTCTTCTTTTTGGGTTCATTGTTGACCGCATCTGGCCCGGGGGGCAAGGACTCCGTCACTGTCAGGGGGGTTGTCTGGGTGGACATAGTTTACTGGGTGGGAGGCATGGTCGGGCTGGTCCTGCCCTATCCCAGACACTATCACCCTGTGCGAACCGGCTGTACAGCGGTGACTCCCCCACTATTACACAGACTTAATCCGAGTGTCTCCCCGCTCACTCACCGAGCAGCTCCTCCTCTTACCGCCGCTTCCGCATTCCAGACACTTGGGGAGGAGCCCAGCGCACCTGGGACACCCGAACCGGGTCACCTGTACAGAGGTGTACTCAACCTGACACTGGTATCGAAACCTAAATAGGGGGAAGGGTCCAGAGCGCCAAGCGCGCGCCTTTTGCGCTCAACATGCAAATTGGGTTCTTGTAATGTCAGTGCCAGGGCATGAGGATCACCCTGCTATAGACACGTGACCCACAGGCCCTCTCCTAACGCAGCCGTGGGTCTGTCTCCCCTTCCCCACAGTGATAGTTGTCATGTGTGGTGACCTGAACATTTAACATGTAAACGTGTGTTTGATGTAATCCATGGCATAGTGCTCTAAGGGAATGCTGGGAGTTTAAGTTTTCAAACATCTGTAGTTTGACATCCCTAATCTACTGTGTGTGCCCTGCCCTGTTACACAATGTGCCTATATCTGTTGGGTTAATTGTGACTTTAGGTGTGTCGTGTTTAACCTCTTGTATCCAGTGCGGATCTCCCAGTAAACAGAACCGTTGCCATAACACAAGGCTGGTTCTAAAATCTTTTCCAGCAACATCAGAGTAATAGGCTAGAAGGATAATAGAGCTATTGTAAGAGGGAGGACAGGCAATCACAGTGCTTCTGTTAAAGCAGGCCGTGATTGCAAATACAATGCCTTGTGCTGGTTTAACATAGACAGGGATCATGCATGTGTTTGTTGATAAATCCCACACAAAACACTGAAATGTAGTATGTAATAAGTAGCATAAGCCATGGGGAGAGAGAAACAACACACATATACAGTATGCAACGCCTAACAGTGATTACGCACATTCTAGTCTGTGTAGTCAACCGGTAACTGCGCGGGGCACTGAGCCAGCAGAAAGACTCCCCATGTCCCACAAGAGCATGTATCATTCATACCAACTATACAGGAACAATGAATAGCACTTTACAGTGCTCTGAAAACTTTTACTTTAAGGTAAAGTCATCCTTTTAAGAATGCAGGTTCTCCCCCCACCCCATTTTTTAGATTGTATTAGTAAAATAAATAATGTACGTACGGTATTTTCATATATAGAGCTTAACATATTAAGCAGCGCTCAGTTGTTTTTTTCTATTCACATCAGTATCTGCCTCCCCAAAGAGCATACAAGGTAAGCAACTTATCCCACACACTCTATGTTTTTTATTTTTGTGGGTAAAGCCAGAGTATACTTGAAGGAAAAATATTCAGCCCAGCAAAGCATCAGTGAAAACCCCTGGTACACACAGTACAATATTTTACCTAACTTTCTCACCGACTGGCTACTGTTCAATAAACTGATTGGTAGTCTGCCAGACGGAAGAAAACTGCACAATCTGACAAAATTTACAGGCTTGTTCAATCAAAATTTTGCCATTTAGTGGCCAGTCAGTCTGGCCAAAATAACAGACCATGTGTACAGTTTCATGCTTTGTAGCTTTGGAAAGATTTTTTTATTAGGATAGAACAAGTAGAAAAAGCTGTACTGTATTTTCTCTTCTCTAATTTAGCACATTCTTAAGAATGTGCTAAATTATTTTTACTATAGCACATAAGGCATATTGTGTAGCAGTGATTTTCTGATAGTATCAATCAACTTTGTTTGTAAAGTAAAACCACAGAAAGATGATCATAGGTAGCCCCCCCCCCCAAAAAAAAAACATCCTGCAGTCATAGTTGATGCAATTTTTAGCAGAAATCAAATCCCAGGTAGCCAGGAGCAGACAGGTAATGCTTTTTTTGTATTGATGCTTACTTTAGTTGTGGAATAATGAAAGATGCACATCCCAAAGGCAAAGAATACTATTTCAATAATAAAAACAAAGAACTGGTACGGCCTCATTTGGAAAATGCGGTGCAGTTTTGGAATCCCATATATAAAAGGGTGCAGAGAAAGGCAACTAAATTAATAAGGAGAAGGGAGGGGCTTGACTACGCAGACAGATTAGACAAGTTAAGGCTTCTTAAGGTTCATGCACACTAGTGATTGCGGGGGCCGACCTGCAACGCACAATGTGTACAAACGTGATTTTCGGCGGAAAATCGTGGTGTCTGTGGGTTGTTTTCTAGGGCGAAACGGCCACGTGTATCATCAACTAGCCCCGACCGCACGGCCATTTTGCCCTGCAATCGTGGCATGTGTATGAAAAGCATGTTTGTACACATTGTGCTTTGCAGGTTGGCCCCAGGGGTGTAGGAATCACTATAGCAGTTGCTATGGGGCCCAGAGCCAAAGGGGGCCCATCTAGGTCCCCTGCAGGCATGTCCACCCTACTAAGAAAATTTTTACTTCACGAAGTTCAGCCCCACTAACCCCATTTTTGTTTTACTTAAACCTTTCAAAGATGCCCCCAGGTTTAAGTAGAATTAAAACGGAGTTTGTGGGGCTCAACTACGTTAGGTAAATTTTTTCTTCGTAGGGTAGACATACCCTTTAAATAACCTTGCTGCCATTTGGCCGGGTTAGGTTGAACTACACCAAATTTATTTTTATGTGGGGGGCCACATCTAAAATGTTGCTATAGGGCCCTGTGATATCTAGCTACGCCACTGGTTTGCCCCCATGATTGCACGTGTGTATGAACCTTTACAATGGAGAAGCAGCCCTTTCGTGGGGATATGATCTATTAATGGCCATACAATAAACTCTTTCGTGCAATGTTCAATAAAATTACATCTCAAAGGTCACGTGGAAATGTTTTAAGGTCAGAAGAAAAGAAGTTTCATCTTCAAATCAGGAAATGTTTCTTTGCAGTGAGAATGGTAAAACTTTCTTCCAACAGATTTAGTAAAGGCAAGTTCATTGTATAGCTTCAATGCTGGTGACATTTCTAAAATTGAATAATATTGAAAATTACTGGTATTAAAGAGGCAAATAAAAAATGTACGTTTGGTGTGGACATGCCCTAATATATATAGTTCTTCTTGATCCAAGGATTCTTTCCGATTGCCATTTTGTCATTTGTAGTCAGGAAGTAATCCCCCCCCATCATGGTTTTTTGTGCCTTTTTTCGGATGAACTTTTAAAGGGACACAACACCCAAAAAATCACCCTTGTGTAATCTAAATTGTAATTGTAATCCTGTCTCCCATATTGCCCCCTAAAGCCAGATCTCACTACTTACCAAACCGCAATGATGCACTGTCTCTCCTGTCTCCTCCTCCCCCTCTCCTCCGCACGTGCACCTAAATTAAAGATAGGTATGGAGTTGTGTATGGGGGAGGAGTCGGAGAGCTGATAAGAGGGACACAGCATACTTTGTCCTGTGAATTCATTACTGTATTCCTGCTATGCTTCTGGATGCCTCATGGAAACTGAGCCATTTAGAAACCTGTACTGAGCCTGTACTGAGCCTGAGCATGTTCAGAAGAGGCAGCTAGGGGATTAACATTCAGTCATTGGCTGTGATGTTAACTGTCAAATCCATAACTGACAGTTGCTAACTGGAAGAATCAGGAAGCAGAAACAGGACATTGTGCAGGATTTCAGGTTAGACATATATTTCAGATTTTAAACTATTACAGTATAGGGTTTTGGGGGGTGATTTACCTGTATGTAAGTTTTTATTTTAGGGCTGGACTTGCCCTTTAAACATTTCAAGGATATGTAATCATGGAATTTTAATCAAAACACTAAGGGCTAGGCCACACTGCTGCGTTTTTGTTTGCGCTTGCGATTGCGATTTTTCAAAATGATTGAAAACGCAGCAACGCAAAAAAAGCGCGTTTTTCGATGCAATTGCGTTTTGCGTTCTGCATTTTTAATCGCAATCGCATGCGTTTTCCTATACTTATTGAAGCAATCGCAATCGCAAACGCAACGAAAATCACACATGAAATCGCATGCTATTGCGTTTGCGTTTGCGTTTCAGTGTGGCCTAGCCCTAATGGTATTTTCTTTGAGGAAACATATGTGTACAAGTATTCCAGCTGTTTAGTTTCTCACAATGGGTACTAATCATGTGTGGAGCATGGGGAAAGTGAGAATAATTGTCCTTTAAGTCAATAATTTAAAAAAAGAGCATAATCAATGGTGCTGTATAAAAGGGAAACCGTTTGATTAACTTTGTTTAATGACTGTTTAATATGACAGATTAAAAGCAACACAAAACACTGCAGGGCGATTCTTATTCCCATTAAACATTTCTATAACAAAATAGCAACTGTTTCTATACTTTTAAATCTTAATTTATAAGCTAAGTCTTTAGGCAAACAGCAGCAGATCTTGTGAGTTTCCTATTAACACAATCAAAAAGAAAACCTCTCTGTGTTCTTCTATCCCAGGCTTGACTGCACAAAAAACATTTTAGTGTTTGGGCTAGAGCCAGCCCAGGATAGGCTGATTGGGTAAATACTTTCACTTTGCATCAGGGACAGTCGGATAATGATGAGGCACTCCATTTGGAAATAGAGAGGATGTTATCGATCACAGAGATTGAAAATAAGAGAGCTCAGTTTTCACTGTCATTTAAGAACCAGCTTCCAGCATAGGAACATAAACATCATTATACTGTGTGATAACCATTATTGATTGCAGTGATATCTGTTTCCATTACCAGTGCAGAAATGCTTATCTGGGTTACATAGGGAAGGTATACATTATCCTTTAAATATTATGTGAGCACATTACAGTGCTCACCATGAAAGTACAGCAAGTTTTAAGCAATAACATTTTTTGTTGTAATTTATGGTGTAATTTATTTTTTTGAATAAATTTATAATTTTTACGTTTGTGGAGTGCAGCTTTCTGTTGAAAGTCCTAAAACTAAACAAATGAATAAAAATGTCATATTTTTTGGTTCCCCCTGCAATGAAGGTACCACGGGTGATTTGATTTGTTCACACTTAGAATCTATTGGAATATTTTTTAATAGAATATTATTAGAGTGTTGTGACCTGTTTGAAGGAATGGGAAAACGGGACTATTTTATTTATTTAGTAAACTTGACAGTCTTATATTTTCATTCTGTTGATCATTTTTCATCTATTTGATTTAGACATTCTGTACCAAGCCAAAATTTACCAATCAACATTTTATTGCATAATATATTATTATGAAAAATAATGCAGAAATGTCTCTGTTCTGTGGTAAATTAATATTCCTATAATCTCACTATAAAGATCGCACTGGTTTTCGCAAAGAAAGGTGAAGGAAGTGGAAAAACCAGAATTGCCCTAGGTAAGAATATTCTTCTTTATTCTTCTTTAAACTGGCACTCGGATTATAAATTTAAATTATATTATTTTTTCATATTTTATAAAATATCAGGGGAAAGATCAGGCTTTTTTTTTTTACAGGTGTCTGACCCATCATGTATTTGCATTGGTATGCTAAAGTTAACCCTGAAAAGAAGCCAGACTGTAATATTTACATTATATAATAGTATGTTGTCATACAGTTGGGAGGGTGACTTGGTGACACGTTGTCCTTGCTGGGATGTTTGTATCCGTGTTCTTTCATTAGGACACAACAGGAACTGGATTAGACAGGGATAGAATGGAAGGAACAGGCTGACAGCCTGTCACCAAAACTAAAACAAGTGAAACCGCAAAATATACAGCTTAAGCACATCATATACAATTAAAAATAACACAGAGCTCTATCTGTCATAGGAAATGTAAGAAGATGGGGGTCCCATTGCTATTGGGCCCCCCCTGCGGTTTCAGATGCTGCTCCCTTGGTAGTTACACCACTGCAGATTCTTGTTGTAAAGTTAACTGCACTACACAAGCTCATCATACTACTTATGGGTTAGCAAAGAATTCTGACAGTATAGATTAATTGAAGTTTATTTATACATACAGACAACATTTGTGAGACAGTAACAAATCAACTGTTTTACTGTCTGTGCAATTAGCTGATAAACGCAACCATTTGGTTGTTGTGGGTTAGTGAACTAGAGAAGTGTGTGCTTTTGTTTCTTAATAACACCCTTACACTTTTTTGTACATTGTATTTCTATAACTCTGTATCATGTACATTTATGAAGAACTGTACTTCAGACACATACAGAATGTATTAAAATAGGCTCACTATGTTAATAATTCTGTCATTCATTTACATACTGTGCAGAGAGCTAGAGAGGACACATACTGCTTGCTTTAGAATACAGTATGTACTATACATAAATCTTTTAGATACATACATAGATCTTTTGAAGAAACTAATCGTCTGTCCACAAATTACACTACACCAGTGAGATTCAAGAATGCATCCAAGGCTGAGAGATGCCAGAAAGATTGTATTGTCAGATATCTGTAACCCTTTCATTCTAGAATTAATTAGTAACAGAACAGAAGCTTTATGTATTCAAAAAAATTAGAATTGTTATTAGAAAAAAAATCCTCACATTCTTTGCTGGGCCATAATTAATACAGTAAATCACAACTCTAATTCAGGTTTAGTACTTTCCCCAGGCAGTGCTTGGACCGAAGTCCTAAACCGATCCCTAGACAATGAGTAACCTTCTCCCCAAGGTGAGACTTCTCTGTGTATTTCTTTGGACCTTGAGCTCCACAGTAAATATTTAACTAAACAGCTCTGTGACTGGGCTCGTTACTTTTATCTAGCACCATACTTAATGCATGGGTTATATTCTTCTGTGTAATCAGTAAAATAAATATCTAATTACTTTCTTTGTTTTTTATTATCTCTCAAGAATGTAAAACTGAAATTGTTTACCCCCTACAGCAAAGTTGGGACAGGTTGGGGCAAGTGGAGACTGTAGCGTACATCTGTCCCCCCCAGCAGTTGGAGAAACTTAAGCCAAGAATTTACTTCACAACCTAAGTTTGGGTGCGGTAAAAATGATTACCTGTCTTTTCAGAAAGAGGGAGGAAAGCAGAGAATAGATATTCCGGGTTCAACTGAGAGATAAAGACATAATTTAGGTAGCACTAACTAAAAATGTAAACTAATGTAAATGCTTTTTGAAGCTGTCACTCCTTGGGGCATGTCTCTACAAACAGGGCATTCCCAGATGTTTGTGGGTCTGCATCAGCTCACAAGAATAAGAAAAAACTGTTGTGATGTGGCACAAATTCTCATTTTATAGTGCCACGCCTAGTGGCATAGCTACAGACTTATGGGCCCTGTTGCAAAATTTGGTCATGGGCCCCCCAACACCACCACAAACACAAATCAGCACCGCAAACCAAATAATCATTTCCATACAAAAAATCCAAATTCATCATTAACTTTTTTTTAAAGGCACTCATTTTAAAACAGACAAACATACTTTACCCATACACCTAGCAAAACTATTCAATCAGATTCTAACAGTATTTCTAAACTTAGATCCTCAAACCTTCTAAAATAACTAACCAACTGACGGTGGTAAAATGCTTGGCACACAGAGAGTGGTAAAATGCTTTGTATATAGCTGGCACAAAGACTGGTTGAATGCTTGGCATGCAGACACTGGTAAACTGGTTGAGAAACTGGCACTGCACACAGCCAGTCACTAGTTAAATGCTTGGCACACAGACAATGGTAAAAATGCTTTGTACAGAGACCACTGGTAAAACAGTTGGCACACAGACTGGTAGTTTTGGAACCTTAGCACAAAATGGGGCACTTTCTTGGCCAAGGGTGCATCCCCTGCACCCCTGGTAGCTACGCCCCAGGCCACGCCTCCACCTGAGATGTTCCTGTGCACCTCTTTAACCAATCTTTAATTCTTGCTGCCTTATTTAAATTGCAATCATGTTGTTGTGCTGTTTCACTGTACAGTTTTTGCAAGCTTTATTTTCTGGTGACATGATCTTGTGAAGTTTAAAGAGATGGAAGGGATATCTTATCAGTCTAAAAATATATCTAGCGTTATCCAACTGGCAACAACAATAATAACAAAAAAACTTTAATATTCAGTGAAATATTCAGTGATAACTGTTCTTTGTTCAACTAAGCATGCGGCCTATAGAAATATGCACAATTGAGCAACATGTCCAATCAACCAGAACAACTGATTTTTCATCAAGACATTCAATGATGTTGGGAAAGAACAGCAGATCCATCAAACATATAGAGCCTTACCTCTCTCTCTGCAAGAGTGTCTTACCCTACACCAATCCTGCTCAAGCCATAATTTTTATTATAGACTTACTGCCACAACCCTCCCTCAGCTTTAAATTACAATTATACTCACCTTTTCCTTATTCCATACCTGTACCCAGGGTGAGGACCTAAATCGATAAATCTTCACACCTGGATCCTTTACCTGGATCCTTTAAGCTGTTATGCTTACGTCAAGTTTTCCTCTGCGCTCTGTTCTATTCTGCCCCTTTGCCACTGTCAGTGGCGGTTTGTAATGTAGCCAACTTGAAGACATGCTACTTTGCAGATCGTATCTTACCATTGGTTACATCACAGAATAGGACTAGAATGGCGAGGGAAAATTAATTTAAATAATTACAGTTGCTAGGGGGTGAGGACTTTCTGATGTGTTTCTCCCTGCTTCCAGAACTATGCATTGCCAGTAAAATCAGTAATGTAGATAGATCGCAATGAGAGTGTTTGGAAAAGTGATTTGCATAATGTATTAACTCTTGTCAGCCTCCTCTGCTGTGCCAGAAAACACATAAAATTGAAATATTTCTTGAACATCTGAAAAATGTATTAAAAGTATATGGCAAAAGTCCTTAAGACAGAACACTCTACATTTAATTGATTTTGTTCTCTGCTTCTCTATTATAAAAATCTGAATAGGAAATGCAGGGAACATTTTATGGGTGTGATATACTTTATGCTATGGTTTGATAGTATTTGTAATTTTGTAATAGACAGAACTGTGGCATTGGTTAATTCTGTGTCCATGTGACTGTGTGGGATGCACACCAACCTCCCCGCACCTATACCACAAATGCACATGTCACAAAACTGGTTATGTAAGGGACTAGCATAGAGGTATCCAATTAACAAGAACATGATCATACTAAATACTGGTTTTGAAAAGCCAACACTAAGATGCTCACATAAGATCAGTCTGAGCAGTGAACAAAGGTGTGAATAATAAAATAATACAGAGCATAAATCTGTAAACATCAATGACTATGACATTAAAAGGGAAAAAAGCTCAAATTTAAAAACAAACCCTGGATTTTATTTTCCCAGTTGCTGGCCACAAACAATATACAATTATTTCCCTTCCTTCTCTTTCCTTTAACAGACAAAGTTAATTACTATTTAAATAGATTAAGGCAACTACAGAACTGGGGAAAAGTCAGAAGCCCATGCATATTGTATGATTCATTCACAGTATGAAAACTCTATAGCGTGTGCAGGGGGTGGCAATTAGTTATAGGGCAACTAGGGGGTAAAAAAAACATGGTAGAGTGGAAGCTCTATGGCTGACACTCTTACCTTTTCTGCACAGCTACAAGCTCTTTTCTTCCTGTTTGTGCCAATACAGAGCTCTCTGTGATTTCTAGTTGTGCAATTGATTCAACCAATTGAAAAGCATTGGAATGCTTTGTCAAGAATACTCTTTCCAAATGGTGTCAGCTACTTTTATATGAACCTCAGGAAAAATAAAGTTTATAACGCCAGCATGTCAGATAATGTCACTTCTAGCATGTCAGATAGCTTGACCCCACTATCTTCCTTCTATAACACTGAAGCATGGGATGCAGATGTACTGCTCAGTTTCCTGGAAACCAGATGATGGATGACTAATCTGATCATATTACCACATTAACGGTTTGTCTAATGAACTAACTTACCCTTGTACTACTTTCCATTATATAAACATTTATAAAAATAACAGCCAAGCTCCTATTAATTAAATGGGGTAAGTCCCTCCCGCCCCTCTTTCAAGCCCCATCCATGAAACTTCTTCCAGGGTAGTATTTTGTAGCCTAGATGGTGGCAGCCGTAATTAAACATTGTGAAGCAGAGCAGCTGAGCAGTTTTGTTTATGACAAATCAGTGGCACTGCCCCTGACAAACATATCGATTAACAATATCCATAATGTGTAACTTTCTGTCAAATCCAGTATTGTTGTCTAAAGTGCAGTACCCAAAATATGAAGTAAATGAGCTTATCGTTTTTTTTAAAATTAAGAAAAATGAGAAAGTAATAGCTTAATTGCCGTATAACCTTTGTCTAGTTTGAGGTAACAAGTTACAAATTATTTTTTCAGTCCCCAAAACCCCAATGTCCAATGGAATCTGTCAGCAACTTACTTATTTTTGTGTTAACATTGGTTGATGCATTTTATTGGGCATTTTATTTTGTAATGCCCATCTTTTACATAAGCGTTTTCTATATTTATGTCCCAATGCTTTAGGACAGGTGTACCACAAGGCAACCAAATATAAGGAATCCTGTCTGACAGGGAGGTGAAGAGAGAGAAAAAATATGTGATACAACAATATTAAACCACATTTTCAAAATAATGACACATTGCCAAAGGATTAGGTCCCACTGTGTGCTTTGTGGTCTGTTTTCCATTGTGCGTGCGTTTTGTGATTCGCAATGTAAATTAAAATATAATGGAAATCGAGATCAGTTCCCACTATATAATTTGAGTTCTGAATCTATGTGGTCCATTTTTTATCCACATGCGTGCACGACTTTTTGTCCATGTGTGGTCGATTCGCACTTTAATAAGTTTATCAGAACAATTTATTTTTTTTGCATTTTCTCCCAGAGAACTGTTTTTTCCTGTGATGTAACTTCCATTTCCTTTGAGGGTGAAGTTATGGCACAGTAAGGAGCGTGGAGGAGAGTGGAGAGAGAGAGAGAAAAAAAAGGTTGTTTTTGGTGTGCGGGTCTGTGTTAGTGGGTGAGCGGGATCGGGTTTGTGGTAGAGGATGTGTGCTTGTGGGTTTGAGGTCTGTGGGAGTTTGGTCTGTGGGAATGGGGAATGCAAGAGTGGGTGAGTGGAGGGGGACTGCAGCAGCCTGATTGGAGTGGTCAGCAGAATATGGCCTGTGCCCAAAAATCTCTAAATCTCTGAGGAGCTAATAACAAAAGTTCAGAAGCACCCAGAATTTTATGATGAGCGCCATAATAAATATAAGGATGCCCATTGGACATGCCAGATATGACTGGATTAAGCTAAGGAGTTGTATGAGGAAGAGTGTGGCACATAATGCACCAAGGATAAAGATAAAAAAAAGTTGAATATGAATCAAAATGTCATGCTATGTGTATGCATTTGTTTATGTCTTAGAAACTAGTTTATGAAACTGTGGAACTGTCTTTAAAACTGGCCTAGAAAAAATTAAAAAATATTGAGAATTACTAATATTAATACATATACTGTAGTTCTGGTTGATCCAGGGATACTTTCCGATTGCCGTTTGGAGTCAGGAAGGAATCCCCCCCCTTTTAAGCTGGCATTTTTTCTGGTACCCTCAAACAATTTTTTTTGTTTGCTGTGCCACTCCAGGTGTGTTTTGATGTTTGTACGTATCACAACAAATATATATATAATCTTTTCTGCTTTGTGGTACATGAGATGAAGACACATTGGAGGTCTATCAAGGATAGTTTTTAAAAAATAGCTGGATTCTGAAACTCTCGAAGTGAAATCGGTCATGTCCATAATCGAGGAGAGAAATCAGAGAGGAATCAGATGACTGGAACACTTTCACCATTGAGATCATGCAGGTTGTCAACAAATACAGGCAGAAAAGTCAACCTGCACATTCCTATGCTCCTTAACATGAGGTACGTGACTTCATCTCATCACCATACAAGTGGTCCTCCCATGCATTAACAACCACAGAAAATTTCCCACCCTACTACCATCCACATAACTATAACCATCAGCCAGCACATGCTGTTCCTACTTACCCCCATCATCAGTCACCAAACACCACCCCATTATGCCTCAACATCAGGCACCATGGGACTCACAATCCTCTGCATCATCATGGGACCGTTCAAGTTCTTGATATGTGCACAAGTTTACATTTTCTTCATCATGAACCTGTTTTCACTATGTGCTCAACTGGTAAGTGTTTACTTAAAAATATAACAACTTTTAGCAAACTACACATGGTCTTGCCAAGATAAAGACCCTTCAGGAGACATAAAGTAGTGTCTCAGTGTGTCCCTTACTTAGAGTCCACTCTGTGGTCATCTACCAATGGCAGGCTGAAGAAAAATGGCATGGTATCTACAGCCTGCTGATCAAGGTCAAAAGACCACTCTTTGTCCCTCACATAATTGTACAGGACACATGTGGTTTACATTATATTGAAGGCGTTTACAGGAGTCATCTGCATGGAGGTGTACTCCACTTGTTGGCCAAGATTCCAGAAGAGCACTCTACCACTCAATGCGCTCGGCTGAGTTGGTAGTTAAACACTGTTCTTACATCATTCAAAGACCTTTGGATATAAGGTCAGATGTTCAGGGAGGCCGAACCCCCTTTGTTCCCCCGGCGCTCTGCATTGCGTCTGTGATTGTTTGCCTGTCAGGCAATCACAGTTGTTGCTGCCGTTCCGGCCCTGCTTGCAACTTCCAGCAAGCAGAGGACTAAGTGCCGGGGGAAAGAAGCAATGTAAGTACATTTCTGCTGCTTTTTTAACAAAACCAACATGACAGTTGGTGGTGGGCTAGGGTGCCCTACACTACAGAAAAACTTTTTCTGAGATACCCTTTAAGCACATCGATAGCTAGGTAGCATTTAAAAATGTTAGCCAAATATTTATGATTGACGCCAGAGGAAGAGGAGAGGCTGAGGAGAGCAGAGCAAGTGTTCTTTTTGCCTGCTTCCCAGGTAGATAAGTCCATGTTGGAACCAGGGTGGCTTTTGATTTAAAGGGTATCTCCAGTCCCGAAATTAACTTTTGGAATTTCAGTTAAATTGAAGAACATGAGGAGCTATGTCTTATCCCCCATTTTTCAAATAAACCTGCAGAAGCCAGGAGCGAAGATAAGGAACTTACCTGGTCTCATGTTCCTCTGCTGATCAGGTCCTGATGCTGTTCTGACAGGCTGTTCTGAACATGCTGTTACATAAATTCAAGAACGGGAGTTAAAGGGCATGTCCACCCCCAAAACTATAATCCCCCCAACTACTGGCCCCACCATGTAGTGTAGTTTAATCCTTACCTCACATCCCAGCTCCATAGGGTTCTCCTGTAGACCCCCCCCCAAAGTCCCAAAACTAACCACCAGGAGGATAGCAGGGCTCTGCCTGCTATCTTGCCTCCAGTAGATATTTGCCATGCGCACTGCAGTCCTTCTCCCCCCTCCCTCCCCCTCCCTCTCCCTCCCTCTCCCTCCCGTTCTACTATCCCTCCCCCTAGCGTCAATCCCCCTTAATATGCTGCTCCCCCATGTCCCCCAGCCCCAACCGCATATTTTTTTCTCTCAAAAAGCTCCCCAAACTCTTACTTACCTCTCCGCTTTCCTCCGCTGCACTGAATGACCGGCAGCCGCGTCCGTGATTGGCTGCCGCTCAGCCAATCACAAACGCAACTGCCGGTCCCGCCCCTCTGCTTGCATTCTCGCAAGCAGAGGGCCGGCAGTGCGGTGGAGGAACGAGGGGAGGTAAGTAAGAGTTTGGGGGGCTTTCTGAAAAAAAAAATTATGCGGTTGGGGCTGGGGGACCAGGGGGAACAGCATGTTAAAAGTGAGTTCTAAGGGTGGACATACCCTTTAAGACATAGCTCCTTTACCTCCCGTTCTTCAATTATTGCAAAAAAGGGTTAGTTCACTTCCTGAGAGAACAATTCCTTTATTCTATTTCCCCTTATCACTCACACACGTCACAGGAAGACACAGCAGAGGATAACACACTTTTGCATTAAGATAAAGGGGAAATAGAATAAAGGAATTGTTCTCTATGCAGCACCTTTCACAATCATGGTTTTTTTAAAAAGAAAGCTAAAGATTTCCAGCAATGTGCACATTAATATATAGTGAATAGAAATAAACATGCTTTGTTTCAAGTTAAGTTATTCTATATTATAATGCTATAATGCATGAGGGATTGTTTTTGTACTCTCTTTCTGAAATTATTTGATCATCTAGACCTGGCAGAACCAGTTCTGGGTGTATATAATTCTTTGCACTCCGCCCTTGCACAGGTACCAGGTGGAGATAGATTCCTTCAGTTTGGGAGTGGCATGGTTAGCTGTGCCAAGTCAGACTTAGGAGTTTATACTTGTTAAGAGCTCCCTCTAGTGGACTATGACAAATTTACTGACCTAGGTTGTTAGCCATATAAATTGTTGCAGTCGTTTAAAGGGCATCTTCAACCTTAAAAAAAAAACTGCTTATTTGTCAGTTACCTTTCACACGCGCAAAATTGCAGCACCAATGGACATAACAGGCACGTTACCATTTGGTCCAGTGTGGCCTTAGCCTCACCCCAACCATTTTAGTATTAAATATCCCTCCTAAACTAATACAACTTTTTTCTCTCAGCTTTAATTTAAAATGAAAACAAAAATGTTTCTGCTGCCTATGCATCTATCTTACACCCACTTTATTACAATTATACACCTTTGTTACAAACCCTTTAAACTGACCTTGTACGCTGTATATCATGTGAATAGGTAGAATTAACTCTATAAATGAGAACCCTATAAATGAAGGTATGTAAATATTATCAGGATAGCCAACCCAAATTCCAACTCATTTCACTATGTTACCTTTTTGTATATTAGAGATAATTAGTTTTGCTCAAAAATTGGTTTTGACAAAAGACTAAATTATTAGCAATATTGTTTATTGGATCCTAAAGTGTTAATCATCATAGATAGACCAAACAATACATTACAGAACTAAAGTGATCTCACAAAGTTCCAGACCTGTAAGGAAATAAAACATGGTTACAGTATCCCTCTTTTACCATTATAAACATATTAATTGTAAAATTACAACTTAAAGGGGCACTATACTGAAAAAATTACTTTGCCTCATCTTAATCTATAATTGTATACATGTAAGTAGCACTTCCTCTGATATATGTGTGTTGCTGCATGCCTTCAATCCAGCACACATTTTGTTCAGGAGCAGTATCCCCCCTCCCTCTTTTAACCACTCCCACTTCTATCCGAAATGACTTTTTCCCCATAAACCAACTGTCAAGCTTGTCACCATTCCAGCTACAGTAAAACTACTCACAGAAAAATAGTTTTTAAGAGCAAGGAACTTGATTGACAGCGGAAGTTTTAGATTGGATATCTAAAGAAATAGGGGGCATATCAACAAAAAAATGATACAGTGGTGGTTGGGAAGATTTATAGTTTCCAGTTATGCTAAATTTAAAATAACCTATTTTTCGATATAGATGCCCTTTAAAATAAATATTATATATAAAAACCACTGATGTCTTGCAGCCTCCTAGAATAGAAGCTAGAATTTATTTAATGAAATCCTTTAAGATCCCTATGGGAAGGAAAATTTGTCCCACTTACATTGTTTAGATGACTGCCATGCTACATTGCTTAAAAGGCCTTTCCATCCTTAAAACAAAGAAACTGGTGACATATCAGTTATCTGCCTGTAACCCTAACTGCTCTTTTTACCAGTTTATTACATGAATTTGTAACCAGATATTTAATAAGTTCTATTCCTTTCTGACAATGGTATCTGCCTCCATCCTCTGCTCAAATAGCTTTTTGTAAGCTTAAATTGAATGTATACTGAAAAAATTACTTTGCATCATCTTAACCTGTAAATAAATACATGTAAGTAGCGCTTACAATGAGGTGTGTATGTTGCTGATGCCTTCAATACAGTACTTGTTTTGCTCAGGTTCTAACCACTGACCAACAAACAAAAACAGTGCAGATCAACAAAAAAAACAGTGCAGTTATAGTTGGGATGATATATAGTTTCCAATAATGGGCAATTTAAATTTTTTTTTTTCATTGTACATACCCTTTAAGCATGTGCAAAGGAGGCAGCAGGTGAAACAGCAGTCCATCATTGGTTTTAATGCCAGTTGTCAAAGCCTTAAAGGGTATCTCCACCCAGAAAAAAAAAGTTAAGTGTAGGGCACCCTAGCTCACCCCCAACTGCCATGTTCGTTTTGTGAAAAAGCAACAGGGAACGAAGCAATGTAAGTACATTTCTGCTGCTTTTTTTAACAAAACGAACTTGGAGGTTGGGAGTGGGCTAGGGGGCCCTACACTACAGAAAAACTTTTTTTAGGTAGGGCAGCAAGCAGCAAAGATGGATCCGGATCAGAGCAGTTTTTAGGCATAAGCAACCTAGGCAAAGAGCTATGGTGTCTATGTTAAACCAGGGTGCACAGTGTTCTCCCTGTCATTTTTTATTTGCTGTGTTAGAACTGTTCACCTTGTTCTGCTGCTGTAATTTGCAGCATTGTAGTGAGTACAGAGCCTGAACTCAGCTCACTCTACTTGGAAACAAGTTGCAAATGAACTGAAGGTGAAGGAAGGAGGGGGGAGGATGAGCTCAGCTAAAAGGACTGAGGAGAGCAGTTCTAAAATGCCTGGTAAAAGCTGCTGCAGACTTTATAACAGTGGCCTCTGTGACTAGCAGCCATGAGATCCCTATCCCAGCCTCTTTCTTCCTTCCACCCAACTCACCAGTTAGCTCTGAGAGTAGATAAGGAGTGATGGAAAGCAGGTCTTAATAAATCATGGGTTCAATTCCACTCCTGTGCTCGCCTGGGTTTACTCCGGTGCACAGTTTCCCCAATTGCACTTGCAATGCAATTTTATTTATTATTATTATGCATTTATATAGCGCCAACATCTTCCGTGGCGCTTTACAATTACATAGTCATACATTACATACACAGGTAATACATAATATAAGTAAACAGAGTGGTGAGTTTCTTACAGCAATAGCGTGATACAATAGGAGAGAGAACCCTGCCCAAAGAGTTTACAGTCTACAGGAAATGGGGGTGAGACATAAGGTTGCCGGAATCGGTAGGCTGTAAACAGATATGCAATTAATGCAATTAAAAAATCTTTTTCATACACACCAAATGACCTACCCTTTATATTAGGTGACAAACATATTTAAAGGGTAACTAGTCAAAAAATATCTTCTAAATATCAAAAATTTAGATCCAAATGCTGCAATTGCGGATAGTAACGAGTAGGTGGCGCTGTGTTAATAAATCCTTCATCTGCATGGAAAGTTACAGGAGCTGATCTGCCTTTACATTCCTTCCTGCTTCTTGTCGTCTGGCTGCTGGACTCACTCAGCACTGTCACTGCTCAGCTGGATGCTGTAAATCTGATGGGTCTTCTCAGTTTGGGGAAAAAAATGGCTGCTAGTTCAGTGCAAGTGACAGTTTAAAATACAACTCTCAGGTGACACTTAACTATTGGGGTCAGAGTGCCCTTTACTATATTAGGGCCAGAGTGCCCTTAACTATATGGGGGTCATGAGAATTGTAAATGATGGTAAGCTTAATTAAAAAGTTTATTGAACCTTGCCACTCCACATGTTTAGAAACTACAACTCCCAGCAACCAAAGCATGCTGGGAATTGAAGTTTCCAAACATCTGGAGTGCCAAGGAATTGGGGGTTACTGGTACTAGATTTGGCTATTACTGTATGGGATTAATGTATGGAAATTCTGCTGTCCATTTAAATGACAACTTAAGCCACAAAACAATACTGAATCAGAAGGCAGTAGTGGTCATAATTTCTACCCTCGGCTTATACTCGAGTCAATCAGTTTTTGCTAATTTTTCAGGTATAAATAGGTACTCCAGTATATACGGTAAGTATAGTCAAAAAACAAAGTTGGCCAGTCATTAAGGAAGTTTTTTTACCCCCCCCCCCAACCTGACAGTTATATACACCAACTGGCCTACCCTTTCAATTAGGTGCCAGCCTTATTTAAAGGGTAACTATAGTCAAAAATATTTTTTGACCAATCATGAAAAAGTTAATTTTTTTTTATCCTCCCCATCCTGATACAGGTACACACACCAACTGACCCATTAATGGCCATTATATTTAAAGGGTAACTATAGTCAAAAAACTAATTTTGACTAATCATCAAAAAAGTTATTCCCCCCCCAACCTGACACAGGTACACACACCAACAGACCTACCCGTTCATTTATGTGGCAGCCATATGTAAAAGGTAAGTATAGTCAAAAATGACATTTTAACATTTCACCCCTTCAACTAAACACAGGTACACACACCTACTGATCCATCCTTCCATTCCCATGGCAGCCATACTTAAAGGGTAACTATAGTAAAAAAAAATGTCATCATCATTGCCATTATTGAGTTTTAACTGCAGCACAGACAAAAAGCAAATCAGTCTTACAAGTTTACATTATTGTGTTTTTTGAGATACTTGTGCAGGAAACATCTTAAAAGACCCCATCTTAAAGACCTTTTTTTAATTATTATTAGTAGTAGTATTTAGCATAGGAGCCAGGTGTAAGTATGCTTTTGTTTAGTGCAGTTTATATAGGATTGTGACCTCATGTCTGAAGGCCAGGCTTGTCGCACACAGTGCGATATTGGTGTCTAGCACCATTCAGCATTACTCTGCTGGTGTTTTCCAATAACAATCCCCCCATATATATGACCACTTTGAGAGGGAGAGGGAATCAGGATCACTGTCCCTGCCTATTCACTGGAACACAGATAGATTCTATTAAATAGTGATCCCTAGAGATTGGCTAGAACTCGAACTGGATCCAGAGTTTGACCTGAACTTTAATAGTTCGGATGAACTCAGACTATTTAAAACTTCCCAAACTAGGAACTTTTGGGTTTTCGATAATTTTCTTTTCTCAAATCGATAAGCCTCGAATGTACCATTCAATAACCCTTGATTACGGCCAAGACCCTCGAATATAACGTTTCAGCAATAACCCTCGAATGTAACGTTTCAACAATAACCCTCGAATCTAGTGTTTCAGCCATAACCTTTGAATGTTTCATTTGATAACCCTCAAATGTATTGTTTGGTAACCCTCGAATTTGTCGATAACTTTCAATGTAGCGTTTTGGCGATAACCCTCGAATGTAGCATTTGGTAAACCTCAAATGTAGTGTTCAGTAACCCTTGAATGTAGCAAAAAACGCAATGTGATAACCCGACCATTGGCTAACTGTGGGGAAAGTTACAGGGAGATTCAATAAAAGTTCTTATCGTTTAAAATGGTGCTAATTTAGCCCCAACCAATCAGATCTTATTTAACATTTGAAAGTTAACATCTCATTGGTTGGGGCAAAATTAGCACCATTTTAAACATTAAGAACTTTTATTGAAAAACCCTGATAGTGTTTAAACAAGTTTTGGTGATATGGACATGTTCCCCAGACCATTTCCCATAACCATTTACAGTAAGTTACTATTGATATTTTAACAGTATTTAATTAAAACTTTTCAAACTATTTGACTCCCCTTGACTTTAAAGGGCATGTCCACCCCCAAAACTTAAAAAAAAAAAACCCCACTACTGGCCCCACTCTGGAGTGCATAAAAATCCTTATCTTACATCCCAGATCCAAATGGTTCTCCAGTAGTCCCCCCCCAAAACTGCCCACCAGGAGGATAGCAGAGTCCATATAGGACTCTGCCTCCTGTCTCCCCTCCGGGAGAATTTTGCGCAGAAGAGCCCCCCCCCCCCTTCCCGTTTTGGTCTCCCTCCCCCTAGTCTAAAATCCCTTTCCCATATGAAAGTTCTAGCTCCCCCAGCCCCAACCACTTTAGTATAATTTCAATAAAGTGCCCAATAGTTACTTACCTTCACTGTATCCTCCGGCCAATCAGCCAATCACAGATATGGATGCCGGTCCCACCCCCTGCTTGCAGTTCTATGCAAGCAGAGGACCGGGAGAGAGGGAAGGTAAGTAACTATCGGGGCACTTTCTTGAAATTTGAAATTATACTAATGCGGTTGGGGCTGGGGGAGCTACAACTTTCATATATAAATTTTTTTTATAAAGGGTTGACATACCCTTTAATGGGTTCAATTTCGAACAATGGAACATTTACTGAAGTTCTATAGTTTAGAAACGATCCTAAGTTTAGAAAGTTCTCTAGAAAATCTCTTTAGAAAATCTCTAGCAGCTGTAGGTGAGTTCTTGAATTAAAGTTGTGATAGCCTCTCTCAGCTCTCACAATGGATTCCTTAGTTAGGTAGTAGTGGCAATGTAAAATTATGTTTTTAGGAATGTTTCTAGATCAGAGACGTTTTTAGGTATAAGCCACCTAGGCAAAGAGCTAGAGTGTCTATGTTAAACCAGGGTGCCCAGGGGTGCCCCTACCATGAAGCAAAGTGAAACATTTGCTTAGGGCGCGTCCCTGCAGAACTCTGAAAAGGCGGCAGTTAAAAAGAAAATCCTCCTTCTTGCAATACCACAGTTCAGCACATCCACCAATCAGTGTTGAGTTAGCCCTCCAGTCCACAAGTCAGTGTTAAGACAGCCCTCCAGTTCACCAGTAAGTGTTAGTCAGACCACCATACCCACCTCCACAGGCCACGCCTGTGTTCCTTGATAAAGCCATGCATGCTTCATCAAGCCATCCCCGCCTGCCGTTACTATTTAAAAGTTGTTTCAGGTGTCAAACCCCTAGGAACACCCCCGAGGGTGCCCAGTGTTCCCCCTTTAATTTTTTATTTGCTGTGTTAGAACTGTTCTCTTTGTTCTGCTGCTGTCATTTGCAACATTGTAGTGAGTAGAGAGCCTGAACTCAGCTCACTCTACTTAGAAACAATGTTGCAAATGTACTGAAGGTGAAGGAAGGAGGGGGAAGGATGAGCTCAGCTGAAAGGACTGAGGAGAGCAGTTCTAAAATGCCAGGTAAAAGCTGCTGCAGACATTTTACCAGTGGCCTCTGTGACTAGCAGCCATTTGATCCCTATCCCTGCCTCTTTCTTCCTTCCACCCTGGCTCTCCAATTAGAGGTACAGGTACATACTGTATATCATGTCAATGCTGGCAGCTGAAAGGGTTAAAGGTAATACTCAGCTGGTACTGAAAATAATAATAGCAATACTCTAGGAAAGTGCTGGCACTAGGCCAGCTGCGATGGGATTGCGATATGATCACGCTAGGGCACCAAGATGGCTAGAAACAACACTGATCCGGATGGATGGAGGGAGGGGGGGAAGGGGGCTTCCCTGCGCATGCCAGAAACCTCTCAGAGGAAAAGGATTTAAAGGGCATACCTCCAAACAAACACATGTGCAGTACCTGCATCCCGGGAGTCCCGTGTGAATGGAAATCCAGTGCTCGCACACCTCTTGTAACGCCGGCTCCTCCACGGCGGTCAGTAACAATATATCTCCAAGCAGGAAGAAGAAGAACGAAGCAGGCTACCGGACTCCCATCAGAATAAAACTTATTTTTATTTCAAAGATTAAAAGCAGCATTCACAGCAGTGCAACATAGTTCATAGCATATCCCTCCTAGAATAAAAAGAAGTTTTATTCTGATGGGAGTCCAGTAGCCTGCCTCGTTCTTCTTCTTCTTGCTTGGAGATACACTGATTTAAAGGGCATGTCCACCCTGAAAACTACAATTTAACTCCATGCTGGTCCCAGCATGGAGTTAGTGTAGCTTACCCCCTCCCAACCCTAACCACATGGTGTGTTTTTTTAAAAAAAGTCCATACAAGCTTACTTACCAGCCCGGGATCCCTCGGCTAAATCAGTAGCTGGCAGCTGCGTCTGCGATTGGCTGACTCTCAGCCAATCATGGATGTGGCTGCCGGCCAAGCCCCCAATGCAACTCCGTTTTCCATAAGTTGTATTGGAGGGTGAAGCCGAGGGATGCCAGGCTGGTAAGTAAGTTTCTAGGGACTTTTTTTTTTTTTAAAAACTGACAATGTGGTTAGGATTGGGAGGGGGGAAGCTACACTACAGCAAATCTTTATCTTTACGGTGGACATACCCTTTATTGACCAACCAACTCATCCATATTGTTGTCTCCCCAGCAGGGGGCATCCTGCTGGGCATATACCAATTAGACATTCATTCTTAGACAAATGTCTAATCTATCTAATGTGTAAATAGTGCTTTTTCCTGACAGTTGTTCATACCTTCTGAGGACTTGCATGGTCCATTTATTTTGTGATCGCAAATCAATTGCAAAAAAACGGGTCAGATGTTTGCATGTCTCACAAACACAATGGGAACATCTGAAGGTAGAGTAAAGTGTAAAGGCAACTTTACTTTGACTTCATAAATTTAACATACAATGAATGAGAAAACAAGCCACTTCTAGGGTGATCCAAAGATACTCTCTGCATTGCATCTATAGGATTGAGAGTTAGGTCCCACTATGTGCGTTGCGCACTGTCTTGCGTGCGTTTTGCAAATCACTATGTAATTTAAAATGTAATGGAACACAAATCAGTTCCCAATGTATAATGTGCTTTCCGAATCTATGCAGTCTGTTTTTTACCTGCATGCATGCACAACTTTTGGTCCGTGTGTCAGAATCGTACTTTAATAATAGTCCATGGGAATGCAAAAAAAAACGGTAACACGTGGGCAAATTATTTTTTTGCGTTTTCTCTGGTATTTCCTGTTGATTTTCCAAAAACTGTACGAAAACACAAACAGACCGGAAATGTGGACACGCATAGAAAATCGCAGGTCTGTTAACTCATAAATGGACGGGAATGTGGACAAATGCATTGTTTAAAACGCACACAACCTGTAAAATGGAACGCACAGCACATAGTGTGAGCTAACCCTGACTGTGTGGGGGTTAGTGGGTTATTAGTCATTCCATTGAGCAGGTACACTTCCACAGAAAGGAAAGGTAAAAAGGGGATTTGTAAAGGAGTACAAGGCAAAGAAAGACTACACAATGAAAAATGAAACAGCGTGATTAAAACTAATCGAAGGGTGACTGTGAAAGAGTAAAAGGCTTAAGTGGGTTGAGGAATAACAAAAATAATGAAAGGAAATAAAATGTATAAACAAAATAATAGGTGTTCATAGTGAACCATAAAACATTTTTTTTGCAGTGTGTTTGTGGCTTTCCCTTTTTTAACAAGAGAAAGAAAATGTAAGCTCATTGCTTGTGCATGGGTGTGTTTAATACTATCTCTAACAGAGTAAAAGTAAACGTTTTAAGAACTTGCTGTAAAAAAAACAAACCTGAGCCCAGAACAGTAAAGTGTCCTTTAAATTCATTTTTATTCCTTACAAGGAACTAAGTGCAAGGCAGTTCCCAAACTGCTCACAATTATACACAGCTAGTCTTTTTTTTATAAATGAATTGGCATTCCTGGAGAACTGAGTCAAAGATACTGTGAGCATGAGGTGTGTTTGAATCTTATTATATTCCACATTAAATATTGTATAGATGGCATGTTCTGTCGGGGGGGGGTATATGTTTGTAAACAAAACATTACATGTATAAATATGTGTTTATTAAACAACCAATCTGCCAGTGTTTTTTGTGGTCAGTAGCCAAAAGTCCTTTTGTACTTTTCCTTTACTGGGGACCAGCCCTGAAAGTCAGTCTAATTGGTAACCAGACCTTCTTGGAAGGATTAAGGAAGATGACATTTAAATAGAAACTTGACAACAGCTGAGACACTGCTCCCTTAGCAAGGATCATAACAATGTAATAACAGTTTATTCACACATTACATGTGTTACTGCCTAGAATGTGGTGAGTATCTTATATATTGACTGCAAAACACAGAAGTTTATGGTGTGTGCAAAACTGATATTAATGATATTTATATGGCTGAAAAGGATGCAATGTAACATGGTTAAGTTTTAAACTGTAATGTAAATGAAGTGGAACAGAACTTTGAGGCCCTCCTTAGAGCTCATACAAGGCAACACACAGACAAACTTTGGAGATAAAAAAAAATAGGCTATCACAAACTAATCTCTTTAAGTTTGTTGGGGTTGAGATGCAATTTGCATGTTGGGTAAACCACAATGAATTTGAATGGGTTGTGGGTCAGATTTGGGTAGAAATCTGCAGGTGCATGTAAGGTCAGGTAGCGGGTGCAGGTCAGGTTGGGGGTCTGACTACTTGCAGGTCGGGTGCGATTATGGCCAAGATTTAGATGCAGGTCTGAAAAATTAGACCCATTCAGGACTATAATCTCACCTTTGTGCTGCCATCTGCTAGTATGTAATAAAAATGACAAAAAAAAGTTTTTGCATGACATGTTTTACCACTAAACCCAGATGTTGTACCTGGTAGGGTGTGTGCACAGATAACAAGTGAAGTCTTCCTTCTTGTGACTCCATTTTTGCCCCAGCTCTCTGGTGAGTATCAGGTTAGATTTTAAAGGGGAAGTTCAGTGCAAATACATGTTTTTAAGAAAAAAAAACAGTAATTTTCATTCTCAATTAGCTTAACCTGCCCAATCAACATTTTGTCTGTGTATAAATAAATGCAACCGAAATACTGACTTCCCTTTTGCAGGACCCCTAGTAGAGACTGTTATGGTCTTGTCGTTGACCCAGCGCCTGGGTTGATTCAGTTGCTCAGTAGAGATCTGAGCATGTTTGACCCATCCAATAGCCAAACAGTAGAAATTACTTTTAGGAACATTCCAAGGAAGTGGTGCATCCTGGGAAGAAGAAGGACCATTGGAACCTGAAATGTCAGCTCACTAATGCCAAAAGCAGGGAACAGCAAAGGGTATGAAATCAACTGATTTTTCAAAACGGGAGAGAATATGTAGTAATAGCTAGGTATGCATAATACTAATCAAGAAATTTTAAAATATTGGTATTTTATACTGAACTTTCCCTTTAAGCACTTTTAATATGGCCCCTCAATAACAGAAACCCCTCGGTGAAATTATATCCTTATATTACACTGTGAGGGGCACATAATCCCTTCTATAAAGATATCAGAAGCCCCAAAGGAGTTTAATTTTCATATAAAATATAAATATAAAAATATATAAATAGAACTATTACAAGGTTCTAATACACAAAAGCTATGAATATTCTGTAATTTAAATTCTTATAAATGGTTCTTTGTTATGCAAGCAGGTAAAATTGGTGCTTCGGTATATCATTAGTGTCACAAAAATCAGTATAACTTGTGTATTATAGACAATAATACGTTACATACCTAATTTAAAACCTAAATATACTAAACATGTCACTTCATAGTTTTATAACCTGCAACCTTATACTTTTATATGGTCATGGAACATACCAATGATTTTTAATATAAGGGATAATACGCTACCTACAGTGTAATATAAAGATATTATGCCACCGAGGAGTAACATGACCATATAGACCATATGCTTTTATACAGGTCATGGAACTCCGAGGTGAAGTAAATCCATATATTACACTGTAGGTAGCGTATTATTTCTTATAATACATAAGGCCAGACAAAAAAATAACCTGCCCACTACCACTGTCTCTCCCCCTTCCTGTATTAGTCATTTATATAGGAATCCCTGTTTAGTGTATAAATAGTTAATTACCATTCCTATTGAAAAGAGAAAGAAGGACCGAACATTGTGTGTCAAGAATAAACAGGGCTTTCTATATAAATGAATAATACAGGGGGAGGGGGAGACAGTGGGAGGGGCAGTGTGAGACAGGAAGTCACTCAGTGACATCGCTGAGTGATTGTAATATAGATTCTCGACACTGCACCTTCCCATTGAAAATGCCTAGCCTTATGTATTATATTCTTATGTTTTAAAACACTGTACATAAGTACAATCCACTGTTATAGCTGTTCGTGAGAAAGCTCTAACTAAACATCGAATATATGTTAATGATAATTACCCACAAATATGAGCACATTTTTAATATATATAATTCTGGCTATTATTGGGTAATGGAGGTATGATGATTCTCACTTGCTATATAAAAACCCATTAAACACAGACTTTTTGGGCTAAGCACACTGATGCACTTTTAAGCGTGATCTGATCATGATTGCGATTGCGCTTTTAAAAGCAAACACTAGTTTGGAACAATTGTTGCGCTACGCGTGTGATCCGTTAAATGGAGCAAATGCGAACTGCATTTTTTTGCACATACGCACTCACGATTGTGAAACACCAGGAGATCGCAATCGCATGTGCACTGCAACGCGCCCTCGTATACCGGGAACGCTTAAGCAATCACGGCGTTAACGGACACGCTTCAGTGCGCATGTTGCAGTGTGGCCTCAGCCTTACTCCACAACTGCAGCATAGCTGGCCAGGGAAAAGCTGCGTTAACATCTTACAGCAGACACATAGTAGGTCAACAAGCCTTTCCTGGTGTTTTACACAAGGTTTTAAATTGGCAGCCTGCAATACTTAGCCAGCGAGAGTGTGCGTGAGTGTGTGTGAGGGGGGGTTGGTGGTGGAGATTACCTCACCCACAGCCTGCTCTGCACAGTTTATTAATAACAGTAGAACCAGATTGTACAGATGCCATGTCCAGCACAGATGAGCAAGGAGAGAGCCCCGGCGGCTCAGAGAGGTAAGATTCTGTACTAAATAGCATTTTAATAGAAGGGCAGGACCATATAGATGGTTGCTATATAAATATATTGGGTGCTGTAGAAACAACAGAATTGTAGTAGGAGTAAAAGAAATTTGGGTGTGGTGGCAGAGATTAATCATATTCAGTATTGTGTGTGTGTGTGTGTGTGTATATATATATAACTATATATATATTGCATTTTGTGTGCACATTTACACTTTAAACCGCAGACAGGAATAAATTAGGCAAAGACTGGTCCTTCCCTCAATGAAGTAAAGGAGTGACAGAGAGATTGTTTCTCTATCTCAGTTTCACAGCGGATTAGAAGTGTTTCCTGATAATTCCACTAATTTCAAAGTTAAAATACACATTGACCCGTTAGTAAGAAATTAGGGCAGGACAACACTGACAAAATAGGTTTTTTTTGCCATATCATTCCCATGTGTTATGTGTAAATCCTGTGACCTGGCTCCATGATTTGATATTGACACATGTGTGATCACCTTTTTTGGTCCCCAAACGTTTCAATATTGATGATAGGGATAAACACAAAAGCACAGAAAAAATACAAAAAGATAATGCTTGGAAGCAAATACATACAGTATGTTCTATCAGTACCTCATATTCATTTTATATTTCATTTTTCACAGCAGTTTTTGGGCCATAAGTGAGGAAAATAGGTTTTAGATCATAATACTCCTTTCTGGTTATAAATAAGAAGAATAACAACAGAAAAATTATTAAAAACAGTGCATTCTGTTCACTAACAACAGTGCAGTGTGTTTAATGGATCAACTACATGCATTTCACTGTGTTTTGCATTGCCCATAGGAACGCTGTTTGGCGTTTATACTTGTGGTGTTGCAGTGCATTGCAGTGTGTTAAAAAAAAACTTTACCATTGCATACAATGCAAACAATGGTACTGGCATGCAAAAACGCAGGGGAAACATCATGCTACATTGATGTTTCCCCTGCATTGTTGGTTCCGTAGAGTGAAGATAGGGTAATGCCGGCCATACACTGCCTTGACATTAGATGTTATGAATGTTAAATTGGATGAAACATTGACAATTGTCTCAGTTTTACTTTCCCATGACATTTGTGATTAATATTCGTCTGGTCAGTCACCTGTCTGCTAACTCTTTTTGACCACTGGAAGTGGTCAAAGAGAGCGTTAGCAGACAGGTGACTGACCAGTTCAGCATAGACATGTCTCTCCAGTAGTTTAGAAATGGGAATAAGCGTTCTCACCTCCCTGTGAATAATAAAAACGGATGCCACATAGTTATTTTTATGGGTTTAGTGTTTAATATCTGAAAGCAGTGGGGAGGAGTGGCATCTTGCTGTATCTAAAAGTATACTTTTTGAAAATGTGTTGTTTTTTCAAAATCTGGCCAGCCAGTCAGCAAAGAAAAAGCATTGTACCCCTTGTGCAATGTAACAACAGGTAAAGGCTGAACCTGCCGTGGGGTAAAAAAGTACCCAATCTTCCAACTGGTTACACGGTCACCTCCTAATGTACAGAGAGGTAAGGTACTTGCCTTGTGTCTCACCGTTAAAGCACTTTATGGCAGATACTTATTTATTGCATTGGGGCATGGTTAATTGATTTTGATACAATCCCATATAGTAGGTTATTTAATTTGGTCTGAACTATAAAAATCTATTTTGTATAAATATTACTCCTATTCATTGTTCTATCTAGGCAATGCTCATTATTTAATACAATCTATCTGTATTACAGTGAACAGGAGAGAGTGATCCTGATTCCCCCTCCCTCACAAAGTGGTTATGTATGTGGGGGGACTCTGTGTGCCATTAAATGCACCTTGTGACAAGCCTGGCCTTCAGACATATAATCCTATATAAAGTGCTCTGTAAGCCAACGATACTTACAGGAAAATGCACTGGTGACTCCTACTTATTACGTAAAGTAATAATAAAAAAAGGTTGTTGTGACTTTAAGATGGGTTTGTGGTAGCCGAACAGGCATCTGAAAAGACATAATAACAGAAGATTTTTTAATGCCAGCTAATAGATGGCTTTATGGTCATGCAATAGATTTACAGTGAATAACAATGCAAAAGGAACTGCCATCGGCCTATTACATTGGAGATGTTATTGCCCCCTCACACCATCAGACTGTACTGAGAAAGAGGCAAAGGGGCAGTGACCAGTGGCAGCTCCACCGAGCAGCCCGACAAACCTAATGATACACCTTCCAGCTTTGGGTAACCAGACCAGGGATTGGAGAACATTCTTTAAAAATTTTCAGCTTTAACTGATTTGCATTTTTTCTAAGTCAGCCTTGCTGTATATTTTAGGCTAGTTTCATACGAATGGTATTGTAATGTTTTCTGAGGGAATCCAGATGTTTAGTGTCAGAAAACAGCTAAATTTAGTATTTTGTCAATGTTAGAGTATATTCCACTGTTGTTCCCCATTCACTTTAACTACTTTCCATCTTCCCACATAAACAAAGTAAAATTTTCCTGTCACAAACCCTCTGGGCCACGACGCCCAGCCACCTATCAGCTACTGGAAAACACACTCCAAGCAACCGACAGGCGGACGGAACAGATCGGACCCGGTGGGGTTAGTGAACAAACGATATATTACAGAATTAATATTAATTAATATCAATATACTCTCTGCCACCTCATTCTGAGAAAACAGCGGAATGACCTGTTACCTATATTTATGGGGATATCCCCACCCCTACTTCTAACAACCTGTAAGAAAATTGTTTATTCACCCCTAATAGTCTATACACAGTTATACAGAATCTCTATATACCTACACAATACTTCTCTATAGTAGCGTACTTCGAAGACACAGTTTTTTTTTGGGATATACTCAGAATAGGACAATAGCCTATAAATGATTTTATATCATTTATTAAAAGTTGTTAAAAATAGTGCATAAAAATATAAAGAAAAATAAAATAAATCACTGAACATAAAGGGTAGAAATGGATAAAAGAAGGAATACTTAAGGATAAATGGCATCTGAATAGTCCATGAGAAGAGTCCAGAGCTTGTTAGTCCAGTTTATAGGTAAAGTCCAAATAATAGTTCTGCTGTAAGCCAATACAGTCCGTCCGGTTGGCTAGATGTTATTGAAGATGTTATGACGAACTCTCTTGGCTGAGACCCAATTCCACTCTTATCCTTTACCAGAAAATGGGAGTGGTCTGGTCTCTAGAGGGGTGGACTTGGTTCTGCCCCTGAAGGTTGGTTCCTATTTTTGGAGGTAATTTTAAATATCCAATTCCCCTCCAGTCCATAATCTGTGAACCATACCTGTCACATTCAAAATAATATCATGATGGTCCATAACTAATTTTACCCAACAGAATGAGACCAAATATGACAAATCTGGAGGATCGTTGGCCTAGTAATGATAATATCCCAAGTTTGGTTCGGGCTATCATATTATATCAGGTATCTATAAATGCAGAATTAATTACTGGATACACTGGGGGTATTTAGGAAAACCTGAAATAATTCTACATCCTGAATTATTAAGAATTATAAATTACCTTTGATCTGCCAGTTGGTTTATGCTCAAATCTCAACTAGCAGATTCCCTGCTGAGCTGGTGCCTACTAGCCTGTAACAGTGTATGCACATTACAGGGACTTCACACATTTCCCCTTTGAAGTCAGACCTCTTGCTAGGTCAGCTACTTAACACCAAATGGGAATGGCTATGGGAAAGGAAGCAGAGCTTACAATTGAACATGAAATTAACCCTGTGATTACACATGACAGGGAACAATGTGGGAGCTGCCATACTGCTGGACCATGCCAATAAGGGGAAATAATTGAAAATTAGGAGTACAATTTCAGACATTGTCTATGGGGTTTTACATTGCACTCCTAGGTCACGTACGATTGAAGCACACTAACCATGTTCTGCTGATAGAATTTTCTTCCACAGCAATAAATCTTCCGTAAACCCATCTTTGCGTTTATCCGGTCAGGAGTCACAGAGTAAGGAGTCACCAGTATCTGGTCAGGAGTCAACAAGCAGAGACATAGCAAGTGCCTGCCTATCATTCACATGATTTTGTGCAAGGAAACATTGTCTGGAAAAAGTAACAGTTTAGTAAACTAGGAATGTTTTACTTATGTGGGCAGATAGAAAGTAGTTAAAGTAACGGCCTAAAGAGGCCACACCAACCCCTGAAAAAAAAACTTTTTATTCATGACCCTATATAGGGATATAAAGTAATCATGGAGTAATCAGAGAATTATAGGGAGATTCAATAAAAGGTCTTATCATTTAAAATGGTGCTAATCTTGCCCCAACCAATCAGATCTTATTTAACATTTGAAAGCTAACATCTGATTGGTTGGGGCAAAATTAGCACCATTTTAAACGATAAGAACTTTTATTGAATAACCCTGTTAGTGCTTTTATACAGGGCTGGGAACTCTGAGGTTACTTTATATCCTTATATTATAGCGGTAACGGGGAGCATTATTTTTTATATATAAGCTGTTATATAAACTGTTGTTTAGACTTTTATATAGGCTGTTATATAGACTGTTATGTAGGCTGTTATACAGACTGTCATATAGGATGTATAGTATAGTATTTGAGGTTGAATAAAGATACATGTCCATCCAGTCCAACCCATCTAGCAATACCCTCATTTCCTGCCTAACTGTTGATCCAGAGGAAGGCAAAAAAACCCACCAAATTTATGAAGGGGGAAAAAAATTCCTTCCCGACTCCAAGTGGCAATCGGAAATTTCCCTGGATCAACTCTACTTTATGTATCAATACCAGTAACTTGCAACATTCCTTGTTTGCAGAAACTCATCCAGCTTTTTTTTGAAACTGACCAATGAACCTGCCATCACAACGTCCACTGAAAGACAGTTCTATATAGTCATATAGATTGTTATATAGATTGTTACATAGTCTGTATTATTGATAACAGTTTGAGATGTGGGTGATACTATTAAAAGAAAATTGCTACTCTAAAAATCACTCTTAGCAATTTAAGTTACGCCCTTTTCTAGAATTGCTAATAAATGGTCAAGGTCATTTTAGAATATCATTGTAAGATAAAAAATCTCTCTCTCTTTTCACACTTGCTTTTTACCTGCCATGCAGGCTCTCAAGGGACTTGCTCTTCACTCATTCTCTTTTCAGCAGGTAGAAACGTTTTCTTGTCAATAACCTACAAAGGTCACATCTGTTTACATGTGAAGTATTTTCTCAGATTCATTTACCTTATAGTAATTTTGACAATTGTATTAAAAATTAAATAATGCTGTTTAACCTAATAACCCCCCAAAAGTGGACTTGCGTTTTAACCTTACTTGATCCAACGCTCCCACGCTGAGATATACAGTGTAAATCTGGAAGAGAATGTTATGTGTGCGCTCTGCTCCTGCTTGAAACAGGAGGCAGGACTTCTGGGGGGGCATCAGCTGAAGTAAGGCTCGGTACACCAGCAGATATTTCCGGGCGACTGACAATAGTGCCGTGGATTGGTCGGTTGGTCGCAGGGGCGTACCTGCAGGGCCCCTGCGAGAATGGAGGCCGGGCCCCTGACCCCCTCCTCCCTCCAAGATGCCTCCCACGATCAGCCATTTTAAACAGCTGATCACACGTATAAATGAAACACACATGCAATCTACTTTTTAAAACGATCGCGGGAGTCATCTTTGGCTCGGGCCCCCCGCGGAGGTGGCAGGGGCGGTAGTTACTCCACTGGTCGGCCGGAAATATCTAATGGTGTGGGGTGGCCGGCCGCGACCGAGCTTGGGTCTGTTGGTAAATCACGGCCGATCGTGCAGTTCCCTATGGGAACAGCAGAGCCACTGCCCCTCTTTCACTATGCTCCAGAAGGCGCATCAACCTAGGTTCACGCGCACTGTCGGCCGTGGCCACAATAGCCACGACCAAGTATAGAGTTTGTTGAAAGGTTAGAACCCTGCACACCTTAACCCATATATGAAAAAAAAACAATAAAGTGCTAGGTGCTCCAGTCGCTGTAGCCAACAGTTCATAAATCAATAGAAATGGTAGCTAGGCACACCAGTCTTGAGTGATAACAAATTTTATTTGTGACGTTTCGGAACCTTGGTGTGGTTCCTTCCTCAGACAAATATAAATGAAAAAAGTGCGCAAACTGCTATTTATAGACTAAAACATCACACTGTAAGAAGATGGCCACCTAGTGGTCAAAGTCTATAATATAAGTAACTCAAGTGCCAAGTATAAAGTGACAATGCTGTGGAAAGTGGTAGTGCTAAGAATGATTAAAGAGGTGCAACAATAAAAATGCTACATTGTGAACAATACATAAGTGAGATAAAATGTAATATAGCCCCACATTTTTTATGTGCAAAACATATAGTTACGTATTATTCTAAATTATAATATAGCCTAAAAGTAAGTTTATCTCAGTGTGGGAGCGTCGGATCAAGGTAAGGTTAGAATGCAAGTCTACTTTTGGGGGGTAATTAGGCTAAACACAATTAATTATTTTTTGGGTGGACATGCTCTTTAAAGTTTGCAGAGACTGCTACACCTTATCTGCCTTTTGCATCTCTTTTCAGGGCTGTTGTAGAAGCTTCCTCTCCATGTTCTAAGGATGGCCCAGATGGTTCAGGATCATTATCATTAGAGGAAGTGGGGGTGCGGTTCCAGTTCTGCATTGCAGCCGTAGGAGAGCTGGAGCAGGAACGTGATGAGCTAATCCGCGAACTGACTTTACTTCGAGAGCCTTCTTTGGAAGCAGTTCGCCAGGCACATGAGGAGGTGTTGCAGGCCTTTGGACAGAAGGCTCAGGCAGAACTAGAGAGGGATGCCTTGAGGGAGGAAGTTCGGAGCATTAGACAAAAGTTGTTCAGCGTGACAAGAGAATATGTTGCATGTCAATTCCAGTTAGAAAGCCGGCGGCAAGAGATAGAAGAAAAGGAAGCACAGCGCGGGGACCTAGAGACTCTTGCCTTCCGCTTAACGGAGGAGCTCACCCATCTCAGAAATTCATTTGTAGAGCAACGTGAAGGGGTGCAACAGCAGCTGACAGTTTTTCCCACTGGGCCTTCAGCACAGACCCTAAGGGAAAGAAGACGACTCTCTGCAGAACTACAGAGTCTGACTGATGAACAACACAGCACCTTGGAGGACCAGTATGAACCTAGGTTGTTGCGCCTTCTGGAGCGTTGTGAAAGAGGGGCAGTGGCTCTGCAGGTAGCACAGGAAGAGGTTCAGAAGCAGCGTGATGAACTTAGACCACTGCAGGGCCAAGTCTGTAAGTTGAGAGTGCAGAAGAGTAGCCACCAGGAACAGCTTGTTTTCTTGAAGAGGAAGAGGGCAGAAGAGGTTCATCTTTATAGGGTATGGATACCCAAAAATCACAGGTAGGGTAGTGAGAGTAAGAAATTTCAGAAGGTGGGTGTCCTGCCATTGATGACCAAGTGGGGTATAAATATAGTATGGAAGCTATAACCGCAAACAATGTTTTTACTAGCAGTATGGGGATGTGTTATCAATTATGCAGATGATACATGTAATTGGCTAACTGAATATTTAAATGAGACACTGTGGCCCCAAATAAATTACATTAACAGGTACAAGAAGGTTAATTTTCCTTCAGTGGCATCTGAATTTTCCTCTTTTCTCCCAATTTTTAATGCTCAATATTGAGCTGTTTGATAGCAGGTTGTAAACGGCGGTGGCACCACAATGTTTATTATGTGCTCACACGTGGGTCCATCCTCTCCCTGCACTGAAGCAGTCATATAGAAGGGGAAAGGGATTCATAGAATTACATCATCTGGGACTGTGTGTCTGAAATGCAGTGCCTGCTATTACATAGGAGAGACCCCACTGTAGAATTATTGGAATACTAGGACAACTGCAGAGGAATGGGGTTGCTTGGAATGGCTTTCAGACTTATTTAAAAGATAAAACCCTGCCCTTTTATTTTAATTAAAGCTCTTGAGACACATTTTAATGCAAGCTTTCGAGAAAAAAATACTTTATTTTTATCTTCAAAGCATGTATTAAAATATTCAGTTTGCCAACTATCAGGGTTATACAATAAAAGTTCTTATCGTTTAAAATGGTGCTAAATTTGCCCCAACCAATCAGATCTTATTTAACATTTGAAAACTAGCATCTGATTGGTTGGGACAAAATTAACACCATTTTAAACAATAAAAACTTTTATTGAATCTCCCTGTAAATGTATTGTCTGCACTTTTATTTTTTAAAAATAGTTTAATAATGTATTTTATGAAAAAATGAATGGAATGATTAATAGACTTCTCTAATTTCTGAGAAAATCCTTCTATGTCACCTTGTAGGATATTACATTCTTGGGAGTTTTCTACAACCCTAGGCAGACATGACAATCATTAAAGGGTAACTCCAACCTAAAAACCCAAAACCCTAGTTGTATTTTATTCTTACCTTCATCCGACTATCCCACACTGAGTTATTAGAACTTATAGAGAGCAAGGATCCCTCGCCGAAAGTCCCTCCTCCTTTGCTTCTGTTACAAGCTGGTTACGAGCGAGCTCAAGAGCAGAGTGCACTCGTAACATGCTCAATTGGTACTGGCTGTCAGCCACTGACTGTGACATCACCATTGCGGCCATTACTGACAGTCATTACCTGGAAGAGGAGAGAAGACCGGTGGGGGATCCTTATCCAGTAACTTCTAATAACTCACCATGGGAGAGTCGGATGAAGGTAAAAACAAAACACAACTGGGGTTTTGGGGGGGGGGGGGTTTATCCTAACAAATCAGTCTGCATACTAGGCTATCTGTGACGTCAAACACTATAAAATATTGTCCAGGCTTTTACTAAACAAGAAAAACACATAACATGTACATAATACTTATTTCCATTATATCATAGATGGCATGCTGCTGCCCATGGGCTAAATTGCCCATACAATTATAAGACTTACCTCCTCCGGCATTCCCGCAATATTCTGGAAAACCTCTGGCCCGATTACTTTACATTACAGAACGTTGCGGGAATGTCACAAGGTAAGAACCAATACTTGAACATGTTGTTTAACATCAGGCACGTGTATGGCCAGTATAATTGGTTTTACCCAGTTAAAATTTTGATTACTAGCTCTTTCAAGCTTCATGTATTTTGTATCCCCATCCTTTTAACCAGTAGATTGGCCCACCATACATACCGTACTTATATGTTGTGTATGTGAGATAAAGAGAAAGTAGTCACCAACAATGGGCTGATCGGCGCACACCATGAAAACTCCACAGGAAGCTTAAAATCAGGAATCTTTATTTAACAGATATGCTCACATACATTGTCTCCGGCCTTACGTGTTTCGGGCCCCACATGGCCCTTACTCATAGGCTGAATGAGTGCTTACGCCTGCACCTCTTTTATAGATCTGTTGTTCCAATCATGATACAAAAACGAGTCCTCAATAAGGCGGAGACTCATGAGGGTGGCGACACACTATTAAACACTAAACAAAATAAAAAACACTATAGTACATTAAAAACAGAAAAACAAAAACAGAGTCCACATGTATGAGTATATCTACATATCTGCACTACATAGAGGGAAAACGTGCAGGTGACCCACTACATATTTAGGATAAGTGTAATCCAAGACAGACATACCTCTAATGAAGTTGTTAACCCCACAGAGGCTCATGGGAAATGTAGGCTTATATTCCGTTAGGACAATACACAAGGCAGACATACCTCTAATGAAATTGTTAACCCCACAAAGGCTCATGGGAAATGTAGGCTTATATTCCATTAGAACAATACACAAAATACTAGAGCCTTCCGCATGTTTACATGCAAGATTGAGGAGGGCTCTAAGCCCAGTGGGGACAAAGGTGAGAGGAGAGACTATATTTAGATTTAATTATTAGTGCAATCTATGAAATGGATAATAGATAATGAATTGAAATATAATAGAAAACAATATATAAACTTAAAAGCCATATAGACTAAAAGGCAAACATAGCCTACAATTGCATGGTATAATAAGGGCAACCCATACGTCCCTATATGTAGTAATGTAGATATACACAACCAGCCACTAATAGTAGCCAACATAATGCCTGTATACCTTATGTTGCAAGTGTATTTAACCAACTGCAAACAGACTACCGGTAATCAATATAGCATGCTATGTCATAGCGAGAATTGAGGCCTGATGGTATTCGAGTTTCCAAGGTGAAAATCCATCTCACCTCAGCTGTTTGTAGGAGAGCTAATCTATTTTTACCCCGGGGATCTGTGGGAATATATTGTATCCCTCTAACTTCTAAGAATTTTAAATTAGATTGATTACATAAATAAAAATGTCTACCCACAGGACTTAGATCTCTACCTTTCTCGATGTCCCTAATATGTTCACAAATTCATGACTTGAGTGGTCTAGTTGTACAACCTACATACTGTAAACCACAGTGGGTGCATGTGAGTAGATATACAACATGGTCCATGTTGCAATTAATGTATTGGCGAATCCGATACTCCTTACCTGTAACGGTGCTAGAGAACGTACTAGATTTGGGCATAAATGTACAAGTTTTGCACCTATTTGCCCCACAATGATAACTGCCCTTAAATTTCAGCCAGGGCTCCATTTTTTTCATTTTGTTTCTAAAAAGGCTGGGAGACAAGCGGGCCCATTTTGGGGTGAATTTACAACCTCTCCCAAGTACCTCCCTCAACCCTGGATCCATTTCCAAAATAGGTAAATTCCTCTTAATAATGCCCACCACTTGTTTAAATGGAGTACTGTATCTAGTAGTGAAATATATTGGTTGCTTAACATCCTTACATACAACCTCTCGATTTTTTCTATGGGTGCCCCTTAGCAAGTTATGCCTCTGTACATTACTAGCTCTAGAGGTAGCATCCCTTAACACTTTCTTGCCATACTCTCTCATACCGAAACGCGTACGGCCGGAGCCAATGTATGTGAGCATATCTGTTAAATAAAGATTCCTGATTTTAAGCTTCCTGTGGAGTTTTCATGGTGTGCGCCGATCAGCCCATTGTTGGTGACTACTTTCTGTGTATTTGAACCGGGCGAAGGGTTCGGGGCAGGCTGCACCCGGACCACCACTATTGGGTGGTGAGTAATACCTTTGTGAAAAGTTTTTTACAAACATATGGAGTCTGTGTGGATAAATTTCTGGAGAAGCGAAGGGTCTGGGGTTTAAAATACCCCCGGACCACCTGTGTGTCTAAGTAAGCATTTGCCTGATACATTTATATCTTGTAATACTTACCACATTAGACTCCATGAAACTGCATTGTTATATGTAACTTCTTAATTAACCTATGTGAGATAAAGCACTTTCAGGAAGATTCAATAAAAATTCTTATTGTTAAAAATGGTGCTAATTTTGCCCCAACCAATCAGATCCTATTTAACATTTGAAAGCTAACTTCTGATTGGTTGGGGTAAAATTAGCACCATTTTTAACGATAAGAACTTTTATTGAATAACCCAGTTAGATTATAAATTCTAAAGGGTAGGGCCCGAGGTTAATCGATTAAATTATTTCAAAGAGACAAATTATTTTCAGGGATAATAAAATAAGTAGATACAGTCAAAACCCCAGAGGGCAGCTGCAGTATGAAGAACTGGATTTCTAATGCATGATATAGTGCAGTTACAGTGTTCATTTTTAATAATTCCTAAGGTATGAATGAAAATTGTAGGTCACAGGGCCAGCTTTCTATTTACTTTCTTAGCAATCCCATACACAGCCCCGTAGAATGTCCCATACACAGCCCCGTAGAATGTCCCATACACAGCCCCGTAGAATGTCCCATACACAGCCCCGTAGAAAGTCCCATACACAGCCCCGTAGAAAGTCCCATACACAGCCCCGTAGAAAGTCCCATACACAGCCCAGTAGAAAGTCCCATACACAGCCCCATACAGTCTGTTGAATCTTGCTACTATCTTTTCCTCTCCCCTTTCCCTTGCAGTTTATGCTGATCTAAGTGCAGGACAACAATTGCCTAACCCACCAAAATTAAGAGGATCCTGTGTCTTACAGGGTACAGCTTTTGTTTTCCCAGGGCCATGTAATTTTGTCCGGCTGCATCCAGATCAGCCAAGACATAAGTATAAACCAACGGAAGACTTTTACCTTTTTAAAGGTAAAATTTCTCGGTTTATACTCCAGTATATAATATATACTATATATATATACCATTGAGGCAGTATACTAATGCATGGAATTCTATGAACGAACATTTGTAGCTTAACAACATTCACTTGAATGAACAGTAACAAAAACCCGTGGTATCGCAAATTTGTGTTTTTAATTATGGCCCACAGTGAGCCAACACACACCTGCACATCTCATGTTAAAGGGCATGTCCACCCCCAAAACTAAAATTTAACCCCATACTGGCCCACTGTATAGTGCTGAAAAAATCTTGACCTTACATCTCTGCTTTAAATGGTTCCTCTGCAATGTCTGTGTCCAGGAAAGTGAAGAGTAGGATCTGCTTCTTGTTAAAAGGTTTCTGCCTCTTCTCTTGCCCAAAAGTTGCATTGGAGGCTGAGGCCTTGAGATCACAGGCTGGAAAGTAATGTGCGTTTAGGGTTGGGAGGGGGGAACAACATTATAGAAAAATATAGATTTTAGGGTGGACATTAGGACATTAGGTGAACTGAAATGCTCTTCCATCCCCTATTTTTACATATTGCCACCCACAATCCCACTATGTGCGTGGCACTCCGATGTGATAATGGGACGCATGTGTGTCCGACTTTTAATGTGGATCGCATGCATTCCAATAAAACAAATATGTTTAATACACTTACCTTGTTCCAAGGTGAATCAGAGTACCATGTATGTTGCTAATCAATAGGTAATCCACCGTAGCTTGCTGACAGTGCTATCCAGCGTTTGTGGAAGTTTGCACTGGTTCTGCTTTTAAAGCAATTTTAAATATAAGCAAGCTGTCTTATTTGGCACTTTATAGTGTAGTTGTAGTAATTTATCAGCAGGTGTCTGTTTTATTTGTGTCTTGCAGCCTCTTCTATTTATTTATTGTATTTGAGATGATCAGGGATAGTTGCCCCAACAGGCGGGCGGATTTTCAACTGAAAGGCAGTTTCGGCCAACAAAGTGCCTATACGCGGCATGATTATCGGGCAAAATGGCCGTGCATACACATCATATGTCGCAGGTCGGCCCCTGCGATCGCATGTGTGTATGAGGGTTTAGACTACAAGAGTTATGTTCCCTCATTGTAGTTGCCTGCCACATATGTATCACTCAGGTAACTGAGTATCTGTAGCCTTTGATTGACATATCTCCTTTACCTCCTGTTCTTCAATAAAACTGAAATCCCCAAAGTCAATTTCTCTGGTGGAGATACCTTTTAATATATGTCATGAAAAGCCGGTTTTCGTTTTAACCTCCATTTTACTTGCGTATTTTTAGTGCTGCCACTAGAAAAACCCTGCATGCAACATTTTCCTAGTGGCAAAGTAAAAATACAGCAAAAAATATTTTGTAGAAAAGTGGCCTTAAAAACATCATAAGTAGCGCTTCTTTTTTAATATGGCCCTAAGGGCACGGCCACACTGCGCTGCGATTTTGATGTGTTTGTGTTTTTTCTTTAGAGATGGGGAAACAAAAAAAATGCAGATCGCAAACACATGCGCAATCGCATCGCACCCGAAAACGCACAGTTCCGGTGCGTTGCCGCGATTGCAATGTTAGGGGGAAAAATCGCATGCACAACCGCACGCGCAAACGCATCAAAACCGAGCTATTGTTACTTAGCCCTAAGTGTGCTTACAGAGGTCTAGCTCAGTAAAAAGGGCAAAATAGTAGACTGAGCAAAAACCTCAGCAGCCCTTGATTTGTTTGAATGTTCCTATTATTCTCCATTGACTTGTGAGTAAAATCCATAGATGGGTCTGCATTCATTTCAGCTGAGAAAACCTAAAATCCTTGTATTCTAGGTAACTTGAATGTTGTAGCGATGTATTCAGGGCTGACCTGACATAATTACTTTATAGGAGTAAAGTTAAAACACTAAGCTACATTTACCAGTATGTATCATCTTTTTGATCAAAATTCATTCTCTTAAAATGTAAGGCTAGGCCAGACTGGCACAATACTCACATGCTTAGGATCGTTCGTGAGAAGCACGTACAGGTGCATGTAAATGTGAGAGGCCACACAGTGTTCTGATCCATTTTTGATGCATACTACAGCGCAAACTGTAGGTAATGTGCGTGAAACATGCTGCATGATTTCACTTGCATTACCATGCGTTGAAGTGTGGCCACAGCCTTATGCTTACAAAATCTATACATGCCATGTTCATTATGCTACAAAGAATGCCGCTTAGTTAAGAAAAGCACTGTGCTGGGGGGGGGGGGGGGAAATTAGAAAATCTCTTTAGCAACACATTACAGAATACCTTCCAAGGCTACACTTAGGCCAAGGCCACACTACAATGCACCAAATCGTGCACGCAATCGCAAGCGTTATCGCATGCGATTGTGTGCGATAACGCGTTTTTGCCATTTTCTGTTATAGAAACGCATGCGTTAACGCACCAAAAATGATGGACGCATGATTTAACAAAATGCGAACGGACGCGCAATCACACGCCCATCGGAAATCGCAGGAATTTTTTGCGCGAAAAACACACTAGTGTGGCCTAGCCCTTATCAAACAGCAAGAAGCAGAGCTGCAATAATCATTTTTAGTAACACCCAAATTTAAAGATGATTTTTTTAACGTATGCTTTTTAAATGATTAGTAAATGTTTCGATTAAGCTTGTGATTTGGTAATTAGAGAGAACAAGCCTGTGGCAACTGTATGTGGTAGAACAAATAGATGAGAAAACAACAGTCACAATATCAAATTAAATTGTGCATCTCCCCCAACTAAAATTTGCCCCACTGTTGAGCCCACTGTGCTGCAGGGCCTCATTAATATCCAGGAAACTAAAGAGTAGAAAGCCTCTCTGTGTGTAATCCGTTTCTGCCTACTCCTGCTCCTCTGAGTGGTTTGTGGCAAGCGCAGTGGAGTCCCCTTCTCACCGATCCCCTTTTGATGAAACATGCATCTCAGCCAAAAATTTAAAAGTTTAAATCCCCCAAATCATCTCTTAAAATTACTTACCAGCCCTCGTTCTCTCGTCTGCCTTCTGCTGCTCCTCTGCATGAAAGCAGCAGAAGGGGCCGGGCCGGCAGCCACATCACTGATTGGCTAAGTCTCAGACAATCACAGACACCACTGTCGGTCCGGCCCCTTCAGCTATTTTGTGCGAAAGAATAGCAGAAGGGGTGGGGTACGAGGAAACCGAGGCTGGTACCTTAAGAAGATGATTTGGGGGTTCTAAACCTAGCGAGGTCTAGGTTTGGTGGGATTTCCTTCTCTTACTATGTTTTTGGGGGAGGAGATACCCTTTAAACATTTTTTCAAGGTACCCCCAAACAACCCCCCTTTCCCTGATAGTACCCAGGGTGAGGTCCTCAACCCTTGGATTTCCCCCATACCAGTCCAGGTTTTAGAGCCGGGCCATTGTATGGGAGTCTTGTTTTATTTGGATCTGTAAATAGCGCATCTGTAATTGTTTTACTTTTACTTAGATTATTAAATCTATAATATCAGCGATTACCTCTGGAAAGTCTCTAGCAATAAAAGCGTTTTGTCAATTTTATGTTTGAAAAGAGAATAGCTATGTATGTATAGCCACCTTTAGGCTGGTTTACACACGAAGGATTGTGGGGAACCGCACGATCAGCAGTAATTTACCAACAGACCCAAACTCAGTCACGACCACCCACACCATGCAATATTTTCACCACTATCGGTCTGTTGGTTGGCCGAAAATATTGTACAGTGTTTACCCAGCTTTAGAGCTGCAGTGATTTACTGCAATCCCAAACCACCTGGAATCATTGACTAAAATAGTAGTTATATACCACCAAAAGCAGCCATTCTTTGCACTGTTCTTTATAAAAATGTCAGTAGTTCCCATAAAATTCAATTAAGCAAAAATCCTGGTTTTGTCACATTTTACTGGGAAAATTTGCAATAAATCAGAGAAAATTGATTATATGTCACAGCTTTGGAATACCAGATATAAAGCAGGCCAGCTGTTTATTGTCAGAAAGGTCGAGGCCACACTACAATGCATGTGCGTTAATTTGCAGATTTCGCTAGCGATTTGCTCAATTGTCCTTTATTGTAACGTATGTGATCAGCACCAAGAGGTGATCATATGCCAAATGGTAGTGTATCACTAATAGACTGGAGAGCAATGCAGCCAGTGGGACCCACTACATTGCCCCCCACTGGCATGCACTGTGATTGAATGCAAAACTTAAAGAAACACCAGTGTGCCCTGCCCACACAGACTCGTACTTTAAGATGCCCTCATGCCCAGCCCACACATTAGTATGTATAAGATGTTCTCATACCCAGCCCACACAGCCTGGTCATATAAGATGCCCCAACAGCTAGAACATGCCCCCATCTATAAAGATCCCCAGATACAAACAAGGCACATGCACTTGAACTCCAAAAAATGTAAAAATGATTTATTCCCATCCTTATAATCCCGTACATCCCAACCCACCCCAGCGAAAAACAAAGTGCAGTCACAATATAGTATAAAAACAAATATGCTTGTGAAGGTTTCATTCATCCAGGTCATGGTATATCTGTTGTATTCAATTGGCTCTTCTGTGCTGGGCCATACATTGATGCAGTTGCTGTTTGGTCTCCCCCACATACAAATCAGACATTCTTCACTGCACTGCGTATATGATGTTTCGGTATTGGCTCTTTCAGATGTACCAATTGCTGCCTCAGTGTGTTGTTCGGTTAAAAGCAGACAGGGATATGGTGTTTTTTAAAAAATCCTGGTGTTTGTCACATTTTACTGGGAAAATTTGCAATAAATCAGAGAAAATTGATTATATGTCACAGCTTTGGAATACCAGATATAAAGCAGGCCAGCTGTTTATTGTCAGAAAGGTCGAGGCCACACTACAATGCATGTGCGTTAATTTGCAGATTTCGCTAGCGATTTGCTCAATTGTCCTTTATTGTAACGTATGTGATCAGCACCAAAGAAGGTGATCATATGCCAAATGGTAGTGTAATTCACTAATAGACTGGAGAGCAATGCAGCCAGTGGGACCCACTACATTGCCCCCCACTGGCATGCACTGTGATTGAAATGCAAAACTTAAAGAAAAACACCAGTGTGCCCTGCCCACACAGACTCGTACATTTAAGATGCCCTCATGCCCAGCCCACACATTAGTATGTATAAGATGTTCTCATACCCAGCCCACACAGACTGGTACATATAAGATGCCCCAACAGCTAAGAACATGCCCCCATCTATAAAGATCCCCAGATACAAACAAGGCACATGCACTTGAACGGTCCAAAAAATGTAAAAATGATTTATTCCCATCCTTATAATCCCGTACATCCCAACCCACCCCAGCGAAAAACAAAGTGCAGTGCACAATATAGTATAAAAACAAATATGCTTGTGAAGGTTCTCATTCATCCAGGTCATGGTATATCTGTTGTATTCAATTGGCTCTTCTGTGCTGGGCCATACATTGATGCAGTTGCTGTTTGGTCTCCCCCACATACAAATCAGAGCATTCTTCACTGCACTGCGTATATGATGTTTCGGTATTGGCTCTTTCAGATGTACCAATTGCTGCCTCAGTGTGTTGTTCGGTTAAAAGCAGACAGGGATATGGTGTTTTTTAAAAAATCCTGGTGTTTGTCACATTTTACTGGGAAAATTTGCAATAAATCAGAGAAAATTGATTATATGTCACAGCTTTGGAATACCAGATATAAAGCAGGCCAGCTGTTTATTGTCAGAAGGTCGAGGCCACACTACAATGCATGTGCGTTAATTGCAGATTTCGCTAGCGATTTGCTCAATTGTCCTTTATGTAACGTATGTGATCAGCACCAAAGAAGGTGATCATATGCCAAATGGTAGTGTAATTCACTAATAGACTGGAAGCAATGCAGCCAGGGGGACCCACTACATTGCCCCCCACTGGCAGGCACTGTGATTGAAATGCAAAACTTAAAGAAAAAACACCAGTGTGCCCTGCCCACCCAGACTCGTACATTTAAGATGCCCTCATGCCCAGCCCACACATTAGTATGTATAAGATGTTCTCATACCCAGCCCACCAGACTGGTACATATAAGATGCCCCAACAGCTAAGACATGCCCCCATCTATAAGATCCCCAGTACAAACAGCACATGCACTTGAACGGTCCAAAAAATGAAAAAAAATGATTATTCCCATCCTTATAATCCCGTACATCCCAACCCACCCCAGCGAAAAACAAAGTGCAGTGCACAATATAGTATAAAAACAAATATGCTTGTGAAGGTTCTCATTCATCCAGGTCATGGTATATCTGTTGTATTCAATTGGCTCTTCTTGCTGGGCCATACGTTGATGCAGTTGCTGTTTGGTCTCCCCCACATACAAATCAGAGCATTCTTCACTGCACTGCGTATATGATGTTTCGGATTGGCTCTTTCAGATGTACCAATTGCTGCCTCAGTGTGTTGTTCGGTTAAAAGCAGACGGAATATGGTGTTTTTTAAAAATCCTGGTGTTTGTCACATTTAACTGGGAAAATTTGCAATAAATCAGAGAAATTGATTATATGCACAGCTTTGGAATACCAGATATAAAGCGGCCAGCTGTTTATTGTCAGAAAGGTCAGGCCACACTACAATGCATTGGCGTTAATTTGCAGATTTCGCTAGCGATTTGCTCAATTGTCCTTTATTGTAACGTATGTGATCAGCACCAAAGAAGGTGATCTATGCCAAATGGTATGTAATTCACTAATAGACTGGAGAGCAATGCAGCCAGTGGGACCCACTACATTGCCCCCCACTGGCATGCACTGTGATTGAAATGCAAAACTTAAAGAAAACACCAGTGTGCCCTGCCCACACAGACTCGTACATTTAAGATGCCCTCATGCCCAGCCCACACATTAGTATGTATAAGATGTTCTCATACCCAGCCCACACAGACTGGTACATATAAGAGCCCCAACAGCTAAGAACATGCCCCCATCTATAAAGATCCCAGATACAAACAGCACATGCACTTGAAGGTCCAAAAAATGTAAAAATGATTTATTCCCATCCTTATAATCCCGTACATCCCAACCCACCCCAGCGAAAAACAAAGTGCAGTGCACAATATAGTATAAAAACAAATATGCTTGTGAAGGTTCTCATTCATCCAGGTCATGGTATATCTGTTGTATTCAATTAGATCAACTGGACTTGAAGTTTAGTTCTTGAAGACGGACTGGCTTTCTCAATTCAGAATGACTTGTTCAAGAATCTGTGGCAATTATGTACCCTGGAAAATCCAATTAGCATATCACAGCCAGGTGTTAAGGGCATGATTGCATAGTGGCTAAGAGGTGTATAGGAACGCCCAGGTAAAGTGTCAAAACACAGCATTGTACATGGCAGACAGTTGGTGTCGAACCCCCCCCACCTCTATTAGGCTCGGTTTCTTTATTTTCACATAAATGGCCTCCTGACACCTCTCTTGAACCAGTCACATTCCTTTGCCAATATGTATACATTACAACCTTCAAATGTCCTTTATCCTTAAGATGCAGGTACACCGGCTGAGTCCTGACCCGAGGAATGCTCTTCTGTGCTGGGCCATACGTTGATGCAGTTGCTGTTTGGTCTCCCCCCACATACAAATCAGAGCATTCTCACATGCACTGCGTATATGATGTTTCGGTATTGGCTCTTCAGATGTACCAATTGCTGCCTCAGTGTGTGTTCGGTTAAAAGCAGACAGGGATATGGTGTTTTTTAAAATTCTTCTGAAATGAAACCTCTCAGAGGAGCCCTTAAACTTGTGATATCCAGACTGGGCCTTTGTCAAAAGAAGTAGAAAAAAAGAACAACGTATACCAACAGTGAAGGGGAAAAGCAAGATAGGAGAAAGAACATGGCCATCCCATATGTAGCAGGGGTCTCTGAGAAATTAAGAAGAAATTAAAAAAAAAAACCTCTGTATCCCTATCTGCTTTAAAACCGAACAACACACTGAGGCAGCAATTGGTACATCCGAAAGACCAATACCGAAACACAAGAAAAGCAACATTATATATGCATGCAGTGAAGAATGCTCTGATTTGTATGTGGGGGAGACCAAACAGCAACTGCATCAACATATGGCCCAGAACAGAAGAGCCAATTCCTTGGGTCAAGACTCAGCCATGTACCTACATCTTAAGATAAAGGACATACCTTTGAAGATTGTAATGGTTAACATATTGGCAAAGGAATGTGACCGGTTCAAGAGAGGTGTCAAGGGCCATCATGTGAAAATAAAGAAACCAAGCCTAATTGAGGTGTGGGGGTTCGACACCAGTGTCTGCCATGTACAATGCTCTTTTACACCTTACTCTGGGCGTTCCTATAACACCTCTTAGCCACTATGCAATCACGTCCTTAACACCTGGCTGTGATATGCTAATTGGGATTTTCCAGGGTACATAATTGCCACAGATTCTTGTACAAGTCATTCTGAATTGAGAAAGCCATTCGGATGACTACGAAACGTCTTCAAGAACTAAATTTCCAGTTTTCTAATTGAATACAACAGAGCTAAAAACAAAACTACAGTCAAAAGTCAGCAGACGAAAATCCCGAACTCCTAGGAACGCAAACAGGTGTAATAACAGTTACATCCCACAAATTCCTGTTGAATTTCTGTGAACCGGGTGAAGAGTGAGGCCGTCCTGCTTGCCAAGACTGTTTGGACTGGCTTCTCATGTAAGTTCGGGTTGGTGAGTTTCTATTATTTCTTTTGCCGGCTTGGATTAAACTTTACCCTGTTTAGGGGGCTTTGGGATTGATTGTATACCGTGATCTTGGATACTGTGCTACGATTGTGTATGGCCCTAGGGATGTGGGACGTAACTGTTTTACACCTGTTTAGTATCTTTCTAGGTTCGGATTTTTTCGTCTGCTGACGCTACACCTTGCGGTTAGGGGATGCCTGACCGTGGTTTATTTAGACTTTTGACTATAGTTTGTTTTTAAACTGTTTTTGTATTGTATTGTGCACTGCACTTTGTTTTTCGATGGGGTGGGTTGGGATGTATGGGGGTTATAAGGCTAGAATAAACATTTTTTCACATTTTGATCGTTTAAGTGGTTTATATCTGGGGATCTTTATAGATGGGGGCAGGTTCTTAGCTCTTACTTAGTTGGATTTTTCCCTTCTGGGCACCACTGGATGTACAGTGTTCCTCAAGGTCATAGCAATTGGGGCTGTGTTCTTCCAGACTAGTGTAATTACATATAAAATGCCCTCATGCCCAGCCCACACAGATTGGTCCAAATAGATGCCTTCATGCCCAGCCCACTCACATTGGTACATATAAGCTACCCTCATATGCAGCACATACAACTGGTACATATAAGATACCCTAATGTCCAGCTCACACAGATACTTTTATGCTGAACACATACAACTGGTACATATAGTGCCCTCATGCTCAGTCCACATCATTTGGTACAAATAAGATGCCCTTGTGCCCCACACATTGGTATATATAAGATGCACTTATGCCCAGCCCACACACCCTGTGTACATATAAGATGCCCACATGCCCAGCGCCCACACATTGGTTCTATAAGATTCCCTCATGTTCAGCTCACACAGACTAAGATGTGTCCAGCACTGCCACACAGACAGAGGAGTTAATTACTCCACTATAGGAGAGCAGTGCCAAGTTGCTGCATGAAAGGATTCAAAAGTTTCAATTTGCTTCATGGTAGGGGCACCCCTGTATTCAGGTCCCTTATACAGATTTTGGCTGAAGCTCAGGAACCCCAAATCCCTTAAATACCTCGTTCATTTCATATCTCCAACCACATATACACATACATTCCTAAAATCTTACATACAGTATGTCACTGAATGCTGTTTTTAATCTTCAGTGCTGAAATAGCTAATCCTTGCCTATGAATGTCTGTGCAATTGATAGTTATACTGTTGCGTTTGAAGCATACTATCCTATGATATATTTACTTAAAAAGGATACATTGTACTAAATTGTGATAAATTGTGATAAATTTAGTACAACCCCACAAATAGATCTGAAGATTGTATACTCTTTTGCTTTCCTGGTAAAAGCTATGAACACACAAATGCACAAAGTACTAGTGTATAGACAATGTGCTAATGGATTTAAGGGAATGTATACTGGAAATCCAACTTACGATATACTAGTTAGCTTAGGCTTTAAATTTAAAGTGTTCCTATACCCTCCCTTACTCATTGAGATTTCTGTGTTCCTCCTTCTGTCTCCTCCTGTTTTCACTCTGCCCCCACGAGATTGGCCTAATCAGGACAGAACCTTTCAATGAGTGAAGGTAGAAAAAACCCCCAAAACACTTAACAGTTAAGCCTAAGCTATCTAGTAATAGTAAGTTGATTCACAGTGTACATTCTTAAGGGCTAGGCCACACTGATGCGCTTTTAAAAGTGCACACTAGTGTGGGCCAATGATGTGGCCACACTAGTGCGCTAATGTGCACTGCGTGTGTGATCTGTTAATAGGAGCATGCGATCCACTTTCTTGTGCAATCGCATGCCCTCAGATTGTAACATTGGGTGATCACGTGTGCATTATAAGGCACTTACACGCACCGGGAAAGTGTAAGCCTCAACCTAAGGGAGGAATTTATGTATGACGCCAAACACTACTCATTTAATAATGCAGCTGGCACAAGTCCCCTTTCTTCAGCTCTAATCATAGTGTGAAGTCTATATTTAGATTGCATAATCTTGTAAACCCATCCAGAGTCCTTAGGCTTAACACTCTGCTTCACTATATGTCCAGCTATAAGCGTTGTTATAATGTTGTGCACAAATGTTGTGGCAAACTCAATTTTATTCACTAGTGGAGGCTACATGGGTGTCTTTGGGAAGCTCACTATTTTTAAAACCTCTGCGATCCAACTATCGATAAATAGCCCGTTTTATTTCCGCCTCTTTTTCCATTTTTTCCATCCCTAATGTTTCTCCTGTTTTCCTTTCCCACTGGATCCTCTTTTATATTAAACTTTTCATGTGACTCATGTGTGTAACTGTGAGCCAACTAATGTCTGTCCCAGTGCAAGCTTCCCCAGTTTCCCTTCTGCCAGTGTGACATTGCCGGTTTCCCAAGCCCGAAAATATGTTGGATGCAATAAGAAGTCATCATTTTTCAGTAGGAATGAGCTAGGTAGAGGAGGTAAAATAAGTGTCTCTTTTTAGTTGAGGACTAATATAAAATCAAAATGTAATAATGACTGGCCTGGCTTTCCTGTAACTCCTGGTCTAACCATTATCCAGCAGGTTTGAAGGAAGATGCTTCTTTTTCCCTTTAAAACATAAGATCAGCATGCTAAAAGGCTGTATGATTCAGGCTGAATTGGTTATAGCGACCTGGGCTAAGTAAGGCCCCGGGGCCACTGCAGCCCTTTGGCTGCCCTGCCTGACCCCTCAATGCTAGACCAGAACTAAAAACTGATGAACAAGGTGTATGCATTTCATCTGTTTATAAAATCCAGTTTTGCAATCTCTATAATGAGAACGGAGTTAAACCTTTGGATTTAAAGGCGCTATTGTGTTATTGAATAGCCCAGAGCAGAGTGATTGTGGGCCCGAGTCAATAGTGTCCAGAGCACTCCTAGCAATATTCCACTCTCAAGTGATTCAGCTAGCTGCAGCCATTTAATTAATTCATAAATGTTATGATTTGTCAAACTTAATAGTCCCTGTAAACAGAATTGTCACCTCACATGAAGCAAGTGATGCTTCCACATGTGGTTACCTTACTGCTATCTCTTGGTAGAATCAAATCACAATTCATAATAATGACGCAAGCTGTGCTGAACATCTTGTGGTAAGTATACTTTCTGAAATTCTGCCCTAACACACAGCAATGCAAGTTCCAAATCGGGGTCAGACTGGCCAAACAGGCCACCAGGGAAACTTCTGTGGGCCCAGACACCTGAGAGCAACCATTCACCCATCAAGGGAAAATAATTCAAATTAGATTTATGCAATGGAATTACTTTAGTCACAAACTATGGTCATAGTTCATTGGACATGTCTTAAAATAAGACATTATCTTACATAAAGACAGTTTTTTATTGATTTTGCCTTTTAATATGTTACATCACATTTGGAAAATAACAACTCGGCCTAAAGTACTGTTACCAATCAATAAATGATGATGGTTATAACAATATCATTTAGTATTTGTATTTACCATGGATTTATAAATCCATAAATAAGAGACATTTATAACCTCTAAATATAGTTACATTTGTGACAAGAAAACTGCTGAAAAACCATTTGTATAATTATCTCTAAACTTCTATAATTCTACACCTCTTCTTTAGGTGCAGATACAGGAACTGGAAGACAGAAGAAGAGAAATGAAGATAACTGGTGCAGTTGCAACAACAGCAAAACAAAGAAATAGATGAATTACGGGAGAGTTTGGCCCATGAGCTAGCATATACAAGTGAGTTGAGCATTTTTTATTTAAAGAAGAGGAGGTGAATTATAAAATACCGTATAAAATAGCCTGAAACCTCCCCGACCACTCGAGTCAGTCCTAATTTAGATCCAATCTGCAATTACAGATAGTAACCAGTAGGTGGCGCTGTGTTAACCTGTATAGAAAGTTACAGGAGCTGATCTGCCTTTACACTTCCTGCTTCCTGTATTCTGCCTGCTGGACTCACTCAGCACTGTCACTGGATGCTGTAAATCTGATGGGTCTCCCCAGTTTGGGGCAAAACAGCTGCTAGTACAGTGCAAATGACAGCTTGAAACTACATCTCAGGTGACATTTAACTATTGGGGTCAGAGAATCCTTTACTATATGGGGGTCAGAGTTCCCTTTACTATATGGGGTTCAGAGGGCCCTTTACTATATGGGGTTCAGGAGAATTGTAAATGATGCTAAGCTTAATTAAAAGTTTACTGAACCTTGCCACTCCACATGTTTAGAAACTGAAACTCCCAGCAACAAAGCATGCTGGGAGTTGTAGTTTCCAAACATCTGGAGTGCCAAAGAATTGGAGGTTACTGGTACTGGATTTGGCTATTACTGTATGGGATTCATTTATGGGAATTCTGCGGTCCATTTAAAGGGCAACTAAAGCCTAAAAACAACACAGAATCAGAAGGCAGTAGTGGTGATAATTTCTACCCTCGACTTATGCTCGAGTCAATCAGTTTTTACAAATTTTTCAGGTAAAAATAGGTACCTCGACTTATACTCTCAGATTGACTTATACTCGAGTATATACGGTATCAACTATGCAAAAAAATGTTCTTCCCCCCCCCTCTCTGACTTTCAAAGTTTCCTTCCTAAGCAGTAAAAATCATGAAATCTGTAAAACAAAATGTATCTCCACCCCCCCCACAAATAAAAATTCCGTAGATACCCCAGCCCACTCCCAACATTATTTTTTGTAAGAAAACACTCAGAAATATACTTACGGTACCACCAATTGTTCCCTCGCTCTCTGCTCCCTGGAAGTTGCCTGTCTGTTTATGTTTTTTTTTTAAAATAAAACGAACATGGCAGTTGGGATACAATACACTACGGAAAAGTGTTTTAATGCTAAGGTATGAGGCAGCAATGAAAGCATCTGAAGGGGTAAGGGAGGGCTCCTCTGTGCATGCCCAAAGAAGCAGAGACTGAATGACACACAGTTCCTACTCTTCACTTTTCTAAACTTTGTACAGGCTCTGCAGGAGATACTGTACATAAGGAGTAGGGGAGTAAGGCAAGGATTTTTTAACATTAAACAATTTGAATTTTAGTTTTGGGGGTTGACATGCCCTTTAATGGAACTGTGATATGGTATGTTGCTGATCTGAGATGCGAGTTGTTGCAGGCACAGAGGATGACAGAAAAGCATAAAGTGAAAGATTCAGATAGTTATCCAGTGCACAAATATATAAAGTCAGAAGCATCTAATAAGTGTCCAACATTTCTGCTTTGTCAGGAGACTGTGCTATAAGTAAGTAGATGTTGGTCTCCATGTAATTATGATGTGTAGCAGTCTTACATACTATATGCATTTATAACACACTTTTTACTGGGGGAAGATATGACATCTATCTTGTTATGGATTTGGGCCTATGTGTTACATAGATAATTTATTGATCGGTTATTAGTTTTCACTTAATTCACCCCTGGCAAAGAATGTCTGCTGGGAGCCCTTTTTATGTGCCTGTTTGACCCCCCATTGGTTTAGCCCAAAACCGATGAGGGGATTGCTGATGTTTAACCCTCTTTTGCCCATTCACAAATAGAGCAGGTGGTCAGTGGAAGTACTGCACTGTGATCAGCTGCTTGATCAGTTCAGTACCTGCTATTAGTAAGCTGTAACACTGACCGCTTACTATATTATTTGTGAATGGATCAAAGAGTCCTCCATTTAACCAGCCAGTGGTAAGTCAGCTCACCATTTCACCACCACTGATAAGTCAAAACTGGCTGATAAACTGGATTACTAACCTAACCGTTAGTTAAATTAACCTAAAAACCTTGACTCGGCTTATACTCGAGTCACAAGGAACTTACCTTCAATCCAGAGGCAGCCGCGAGTCCGGCCGGCAGTTCCCAGTAGTTCTTCGCGGTTGCGTCGATGACGTCATCACGCACGCTGGCAGGATGACGTCATCGCGCAGCCGCGAAGCAGTAATGGGAAACTGCCGGCCGGACTCGCGGCTGCTTCTGGATGCAGAGAGAGGAGACTGAAGACCAGGTACGGGTGGTGAGCTGGGGGGGGGACTGGGGGGAGGGCTGGGGGGACAGTATGCCATGCAGACACCCACATTACCTTTTTACTATAGGTGGTTGGAAACTACAACTCCCACAACCAAGCATGCTGGGAGTTGTAGTTTCCAAACATCTACAGTGGAAAGGTATTAGGGTGGGGACAGTATGCCATACAGTAACCCCCAATACCTTTCTCCTATAGGTGTTGGAACTACAACTCCCACAACCAAGCATGCTGGGAGTTGTAGTTTCCAACATCTACAGTGGAAAGGTATTAGGGTTACTGTATACCCTCGCTTATACTCGGGTCAATCATCTTTTCTAATTTTTGAGTCAAAATGGTGCGCTCGGCTTATACTCGAGTCGGCTTATACTCGAGTATATACGGTATGTCTAGGAATGTGAGCTGTACCTTAATACATCTATTAATCAGAAGCGAGGAGTCCTGTGAAAAAATAAATAAAATAAATAAAAAGTAACAATGTAACAAACTTTAAATTTGGCTTGAAAGACTGCATTTTGGACTCTGCTATCCTCCATCTTATGTTCTCCCCGTGCTTGCGTGGGTTTCCTCCGGGCACTCCGGCTTCCCCCACAATCATAAACACATACTGATAGGTTGTATGTGTCAAATAAATGTGCTTAGATTGTAAGCTCTTCGGGGCAGGGCCTGATTTGAATGTATACATGTAATTGTAAAGTGCTATGGAAGATGTATAAACTCATAATAATAGTAACTAATCACAGAGTAATGAGGATTAATTACCAACAATCGTAAATCTTAAGTTTTTAGTCGTTACTAATGAGTTGGGGGTATATAATATTACATATAGGAAAGGTGTACAAGTATGCGTGGCATTTCTCACTATTAATCTAAATTACCATAAATATATGCATAAAAAGTATAGCACTCACCTATATTAGGTACATGACAAAATATAAAAGTTTATAAATGTACTTTAATGCTCCTGCACGTTTTATTGAAGAACGGGAGGTAACGCCGCTCCTTTACCCCCTGTTCTTCAATAATACTGAATACAAAAGAATTATTTTGCCAGTGGAGATAACCTTTAAACATGTGACAGTCTTAGCCAATCAATTTTTTTTTTTGGAACACACTGCACATTCACTCACCCATCCACTCTACATAGAAAAAAAGATACAACAAATATGAGTGCACACCTGTTCGTAATGGCTTTAAATTGGGTCCGTGCCTTTGCACTGCTCTTTCCCTGCAGTGTAGGAACACTAAGAGAAAATGAGTAATGAAGGGGACACCACGCAATCTGCAATATGTTCAATGCAACATGTTTCAGACTGCCAAGAGTCCTTTATCAAGCATTTGTGCAAGTGAAAAACAAAACAATTTAAGTCTGTGCAACCCAGCAAATCCTGCCCCCTCAGCACAACGTCCATAATTGGTTGTCCAATGCAAAAAGTTCATCCTAAAGTGCCATGTGAGACGGTGAGTGGTCCTTCATCTAAAACCAAACCACAGCAAAGTGCCAATGCAAATATAATAAAAACACATAAAATATCTTTCGTGTGTAATTTGTATCAAAAAATGTATAAATGAGTAAAAACCATCAAAAGTTAAAACGCATATTAATAATCTACTGCTAACAACATTATATATTATACACATCTCTAAAGGGAATAGTAATGTAAGAACAATGCTATTATGTCTAGGAATATGAGCTGTACCTTATTACATCTATTAATCAGAAGCGAGGAGTCCTGTGAAAAAAATAAATAAAATAAATAAAAAGTAACAATGTAACAAACTTTAAATTTGGCTTGAAAGACTGCATTTTGGACTCTGCTATCCTCCTGGTGGGCAGTTGGGGACTTGGGGGGGGGGGGGGGGACTACAGAGAACAATATGGAGCTGGGATGTGAGGTAAGTATTAAACCCACCTACATGATGGGGCCAGTAGTAGGGGGGATTAAGTTTTGGGGGTGGGCATGCCCTTTAAAACTCGATAATGTCAATGAAGAGGACATTGGTTTTTTACTTACCCTTTAAATATGTCACAAGCATTAAAGGTAGGTCAGTTGGTGTGTGTGTGTGTGTGTGTATTCATATCAGGTTGGGGGATAAAATACTTTTTTGATGATTGGTCAAAATGAGTTTTTTTTACTTTAGTTACCCTTAAGTATGGCTGCCATAGTAATGGATAAGTAGATCAGTAGGTGTGTGTACCCGGGTTGAGAGTTAAAAAAAACAAAACTTTTTGATGATTGGTCAATTAGTTTTTTTTACTTTAGTTACACTTTAGTATGGCTGCAACAGTAATGGATCGGTAGGTCAGTAGCGTGTATACCTGTATCACGTTGGGAGTTAAAAAAAGTTTTTTGATCAAAATTAGCTTTTTTGACTTTAGTTACCCTTTAAAGTATGGCTTCCACAGTAATGGATAAGTAGATCAGTAGGTATGTGTACCTGGGTCTGGTTGAGGGGAATGTCTTTTTTGTGTTTACAACCATAAAACTATCTTTTATTGAGAATAAATCTAAATTAGCTTTTTTTTTTTACTTTAGTTACCCTTTAAATATGGCTGCCACCGTAATGGATAAGTAGATTAGTAGGTGTGGTACCTGGGTCTGGTTGAGGGGGTATGTCTTTTTTGTGTTTATAACCATAACTATCTTTTTATGGAGGATAAATCTAAATTATTTTTTGACTTTAAATATGGCTTCCATGGGAATGGAAAGGTAGGTCAGTAGGTGGGTGTACCTGGGTCTGTGTGGGGGGTTGGGGGTATCACCATTTGTATTTATAACCATGAAAAAAACTGTTTTGAAATATCCACATTTGAGGATTGTTACCGTTCTAGTCTAAGGGAAAAAATGTCCGGAAATTCGCCGATAACGCTTCAGTGGATTCCTTAGCTAGAAGATAGCACACTTCTCCTATATGCCCTGCACGTACCGAATTTCATGTCTCTAGCTCAAAAACTGTGGGAGGAGATACGGTCCAAAAAAGCGGAAGAAGAAAACGGAAAAATAGAAAGAACAGTAATTTTGCTTTTTAAAGTCAAATTAATTAGTAAGATGTATCAAAGATGCTTGTGAAGGTTCTCATTCATCCAGGTCATGGTATATCTGTTGTATTCAATTAGATCAACTGGACTTGAAGTTTAGTTCTTGAAGACGTTTCGCTAGTCAATTCTCATCAGAAGTGATGAAGGGTGGCTACCCCCCAAAACGTCATTTGGTTGTTTCACCTTTAATAAATGGGTTAAGGACCCTTTTCACTGATTGGATGTGTGCGGTCATTATTATCTCTACTTACCTTACTAAGGACGTGGCAGAACGTTCAAGTGACCAGCACCACCAGGAAATCAACTAGGGACATGCTAGTGCCCAGGTGTGCAGCTTCTCTTCTATATATATTGCTTTTCTCCTTCACTGTTGGTATTCGTGTTCTTTTCTTTCCTTCTACTTCTTTTACAATGCCCAGTCTGGAACCACAAGTTTTAAGGGCTCCTCTGAGATGTTTCATTTCTTTTGCCTTTACCTCTGTGCTAGTGGGGATGTTCTCAAGCACTTTGCAGGGTTCTGATGACACCCAGCTTGTGATCTAAAGGGTGGTGGGAGTCAAACATCAAATACTGATCTGTGTGTGTTGGTTTTCTGTAAACCTCTACTTCCAGTTTACCAGTTAAGGAAAATGGTAAACTGTACTTTTTGCATTACACCATTGGACAACCAATTATGGACACTTTGTGGAGGGGGTGGGATTTGCTGGGTTGCACAGACTTAAATTGTTTTGTTTTTCACTTTCACAAATGCTTGATAAAGGACTCATCAGTCCGAAACATGTTGCATTAAATGTATTGCAGATTGCCTCTGCGTGGTGTCCCCTTCATTACACATTTTCTCATAGGTGGTGCTTGGTTCTGAGCTTGAGAAAGGTCTGAGAACCAAGACCGAAACGTCTATTTTCTTACACTAATGTGTGAATAAAAATGTTTATTTAAAGTCCCAGGAGTGCTCCTCATCTTTTGGATTGGCATATAATAATCACAGGATTGCACACACACATATATGCACACCTAGAAAGAGAGGAAGGTGAACTGCAGTCTTCTTTACAGTGATTTATTAAAGTGCATATCCATAGGCTATATACACATACACTCAATAAAGAATATGTCCTGAGCACTCCTTTATATGCTCAATGTAGCACTGAAACATTAAACACGTTATAAAGGAGTGCTCAGGACATATTCTTTATTGAGTCTACAATTAAGCGGATTATGGTGTCCTTAATAGCCCTTAATATATATGGAAAATATATTGCAACATCACAAGACCGCAATGTCACACACAATTACGTATTTAAAGGGACACAGGAATGGAGCAAAATGCATCCCAATGATCATTGCCATCTTTTAATTAGCCTGCCTCCCTAACAAAATGCTGATGTTAGTGGGGTCTTGTACCATATTGACTGTTTACCTTGTCACTGGAACATTACATACTGACTAGATATTAACTAAATACTTATCTGATGAAGTTAAAGTTTTTATGTACTATGTGTTTTTATGTACATTGCGATGAGGAAACACAAATAGGCTGAATATAATAAAGGAATTTTAATAGCATTGTATAGAGTTTTACAGTTCAGTTCTTTTCCTTATTTAAAAAATAATTAAATTGAAACGTCATTCTGTTGGGACAGTCCTTTTGCAGATCTACTGTAAATGTAAACAATTCCATGCACATTCTCTGGTGACAGGTAAAAGTGGGCTCTCTATAGCCTCCCGTCAAATGGTGTTCTAATACGTTTCACATTTGCCTGAAGATTGAGAGAAGAGGATGGTCTCTACCATGCCACGGCACTGCTTCATTATGGTTTTGAGCATCAATCACCAATATATCAACACCCAAACCAGCTTACACACATACTTCCCTTTGTGTACCAACAGGCACACTTTTGCTAGTAGGTGTGTGTATGATAAAATTGTAACTTACCGAATTCGTATTCATATTCAAGCTCCCCCAGTCCTTATTCATTTAGTTGCCCTTCTCTGAAACCCAAGGTTTCCTTTTTGTACACAGGACTCCAAAACTGAACTAAATTCCAAATGAGGCCTCACCAGTGCTTTAGGAGGGAGATTTTTTTTTGTGTGTGTGGCATGTGCATGTAGCAATTGCTCCTGCATTTGATACTAAAGCCATGTACAAATGTGGGAATTTTCACTTGTATGGGCGCTCGTTCATAGATCTATTGGGAAAATTCCACATGTGTGCTGGCATTTACTTACCTTTAAAGTGAGACTTTTGTTATCTTTTATGTTATGGATACATGTCTCTTGTACCTTTAATGTGAGAGCAAATTATCATTTATAAACTGCATTCATATGCTGTGCTATATGGAAGCTTTCATTTTTTTGTTGCCTTGCGGAGGCAGCTTAACCTGGATATTAATGGAGAAGTTCAGTGCAAATACATATACTTAAAGGGCAACTGTGGTCTCAAAACAAGTTAGGGTTAAATGAAAGCCTGCAGTATTTCCTTTACACTGAGCCAACAATCACATCTCTGGCTGCAGCCTGTGAGAAATTACATTGGGGTGAATGTTCAAACTTCCTGCTTCCAGTAGGTTGAGTGACATCACCTGACCTCTGACTGCTCTTTTCCCCCGGGGAAGAAGAATGCACAGTTAAGACTAATTGCTGGGGAAATCAGGAAGTACCTGGGGAAAAAAATTTGAGTTGAGAAGGGGAGCCTATTAATGCAGACAGGCTGGTCACATGGCTAAAATCAGGAAGCGTTCAACCAAGAAGTTACATTGCTGAACTTTTGCAGCAATAACTTCTCACAAATTTTATCTAGAGATGTGATTTAGGTTTTATTTTGAAGGTACAATGAAAGGCTTTTTTTATTATTCTTACTAGTTTGGAAGAATTTGAGACCAGTTACCCTTAAGTAAATACTAATGACCTTAAACTGCCTATTCAGCATTGTCAGAGTATAAATAAATGCTCCTGAAATATTGACTTCCTGTTTGCAAGACCCCTAATAGAGTACGTTATGGTCATGTCCTTGAACCAGCGCCTGGTTTTATTGAGTTGCTTAGTAGAGATCTGAGCACGTTTGACCCATCCAACAGCCAATCAGTACAAATTACTGTTGGGAACATCTATATCTGTTGTATTCAATTAGATCAACTGGACTTGAAGTTTAGTTCTTGAAGACGTTTCTCTATTCAGAATGACTTGTACAAGAATCTGTGGCAATTATGTACCCTGGAAAGTCTCAATTAGCATCTCAATAGACCTAGAAAAAGAAACACTGTATCCCTGTCTGCTTTACTGAACTAGTTGTGTATAAAACACAATGTAAATTAACAATCATGGTGTAAAATATTGATTGTTCAAAATAATATTTTATGATAAAAAAATGTTATAAACTTTCCCAATTTTCTTAAATCAAGGCATTTGAACCTCATAACTTGACTTAACAGACTGCTTTCTTAAGGCTAGGGACTCACTGTTGGGAAGTAGGCCTTACTGTGTGCACTGCAATCTGTTGCCATTTTTGGTCTGTTTCTGTAAAAAAAAAAAAAAAAAAAAAAAAAAAGCACACTTAATACATGTCTATAGATGTGCATGAAAGTGGACAAATGAATTGGTTACGAGATTCATTTTACCCATAATCCCTAGGGAAACAAGTGCAAATTCACATTAAGGCAAATAAAGAAACAGAAGCACAAAGTGGAAGCAAACAAATGCATCTTTAGGAAAGCATTTTAAAGGGCATCTATTGTGGGAAAATTATTTTTTTTTCTATAATGCCCCCAACCCCCAGAGTACATTTATTTTTGTCAGTTTCCTCCTCTGTCCTGAGATATATAAATTAAAAGATGTAAAGATTTCAATACACCACTCCTGCTTGAGCTGTCAATCAAATGCCTTAACAGCATGTTTGTGTAGGCTTACACAAGTTTTACAACTCTCCCAATGACTCCTTCCTGCTCACTAAAATGCTTGGCAAATACTGGGTTAGGGCTAGGCCACACTGCTGCGTTTTTTTTGCGTTTACGCTTGCGATTTTACAAAATCATTGAAAACGCGGCAACGCAAAAAAAACGTGTTTTTCGGTGCGATTGCGATTTGCGTTCTGCATTTTTAATCGCAATCGCATGCGTTTTCCTATACTTATTGAAGAAATCGCAAACGCAATAAAAATCGCACATGAAATCGCATGCTATTGCGTTTGCGTTGCAGTGTGGCCTTGCCCTTAAAAACAGTAAAAAGTAAAGGGAAGGATAAAGAAGCAGAAATAGCAGCACGGGGTCCCCCTCCTCCCAAACTTTCACAAATGTATTGCCTGTCAAAGGGAGATAAGGCTGCAGGGATAAGGCAGGACTCGGGTCTCTCCTCACTTCCTTCCCACTCCTTATCTTGCAAGTTTCTCCAGAACAACGGAGTCACGTCCTCTCTACAGGCTTCTGTATGGATAATAAGGTTAGAGCAACATGTAGGAGGATTAATGCGACTGAGCGGCTTGGTTCACAGCCAGATTATATGAATGTGGGAATGACCAGAGAGGGGATCTTCAGTAAACCAGACTGTGTGCAAACACTGAGCCACAGAGGAAGGTGGGAATAAGACCGCAAACACTAACATTTTTATTATGTCTGGATTGAAGCAATACATTTTTCACTATAGACGCCCTTTAAAAAAAAAATCACACTTGTCTTTTTAAGAGGATAAGGAAGTTAAGATTGTTTTCTGGTTATGAATATAGGACAAAATATAGATCATAAGCTAATTAAACATGTGGCAAAATAACCTACTTTATAACAAAAGCACATTGATCTCTTCAGCTAGATGCAGTAAAGTGTGGCATAAGCTAGGGCAGTAGCTTCCTGCGCATACCAGAAAAGAAAGTCATCCAAAGAAATATGCAAAAATAGATTAAAAGGTTTAGCATGACTTTACAGTTGCAGATTTCACTAGATTACTTAATATCTATGTAATCACCAAAACAAGATAAAACTGATCAAGAACCCTTTTTACCCAAAGCCATTTACTTAATTCTGATTTCAGTTCCCTCTCTACACAGGTTAAAACAGTGAATCACAGAGTAAGCCTGAGCTCACCAGTAACTATAAGAATATTTATTTATTACTTAGGAAAATGATACACAGGGCATATTTATACAAGGAAAAAGATTAAAGAACACATTTCTTTGCATTGTTTTTTTATTTTTTTACCGTTATCCAAAGCAATCCATTTTCTCATTTAATTGGCTGTGACAATTAAGACATGCAGCCATTAAGACACAGTCTTAATGGCTGCAACCGGGAACAGCTGCAATATTTGACAAAGGTTTGTCAGACTTCAAGGTATGGTGGCCATAGGCGCTACGATCATGGTCATACAATCTGCAGATTAGAATGTCAGACAATCCGATTTGTGGATCGTACAACCACAAACATATCGTCTATGGCCAGCTTAAAAATTACCATTCTCCCCGGAGCTTTTTAAGGCTGTTAATGCAGAGGTTCAAATTTTGTTTGGAGAGGTGAACATACCTTTTAAGCAGTAACACTGATACTTATGTCAAGATTCCAGTGTAACAAAATTTCTGTTTTTGCACAGGGGCTGCCTTGAAATATATGGACAACTCTTCAAGTCTGTGACAAAGAAAGAATGATCTACAATCAACCAGTCTCTTACCCTTATTGTCCACCATCATAGTGCCTATGCAAGTTCAATAAAGTAGAAAGGCAGACTACATAGAAAGGAGTTCAGCATAGAAAGATTAAACTATTTGCCATGTAACAGGCTATTAACTGTTACACATGTATAGCTGCATTAATTTATTGGTAAAGGCAGCTGTTTTTAAGATTATATATATATATTTTCCACTTAACATTTTCAATCACAAGTCATAATAATAAAGGAGAAACCAGAGAGTAACCCAGATAAAGCAACCATTTTAGTTGTTAAAATAGCCTTTCACTTGAGCGGATATGCTCTTGGTCCGGGGGCACCAGCCCCGGACCTGTTTCTAGTCAAACCACTGCTCCACGGTCTAGTATAGTTTGGCATTATGCTTGTGAAGGTTCTCATTCATTCAGGTCATGGTATATCTGTTGTATTCAGTTAGATCAACTGGACTTGAAGTTTAGTTCTTGAAGACATTTCGCTAGTCATCTGACTGGCTTTCTCAATTCAGAATGACATGTACAAGAATCTGTTGGCAAATATGTACCCTGGAAAGCCAAACCCAATACCGAAACACGACATCATATACGCAGTGCAGTGAAAAGTGCTCTGATTTGTATGTGGGGGAGACCAAACAGCAACTGCATCAACATATGGCCCAGCACAGAACAGCCAATTCCTCGGGTCAGGGCTCAGCCGTGTACCAGCATCTTAAGAAAAAAGGACATACCATTGAAGATTGTAATGTTAATATATTGGCAAAGGAACATTACTGGTTCAAGAGAGGTGTCAAGGAGGCCACTTATGTGAAAATAAAGAAACCAAGCATGAATAGAAGTGTGGGGGTTCTACACAAACTGTCTGCCATGTACAATGCTGTTTTGACACCTTACCCTGGGCATTCTTATAACACCTCTTGCAATCCACAATGCAATCATGCCTTGCATTCAGAAGGTCCTTAACACCTGGCTGTGATATGCTTATTGGGACTTTCCAGGGTACATAATTGCCAACAGATTCTTGTACAAGTCATTCTGAATTGAGAAAGCCAGTCAGATAACTAGCGAAATGTCTTCAAGAACTAAACTTTAAGTCCAGTTGATCTAACGGAATACAGCAGATATTTATACTTTGGCAGGTAAGTTCAAATAAAAGTTGTTAATTTTTAATTAGATACATCAAAGTATTAAAGACCAGGATCAAGTGTGGCTTGATCCAGGGCTTTGTATACTTCCATTGATGTATCCAATAAAATTTTTTTTGATTGAACTTACCTGCAACGGCTCTGGTTTCTCTTTGTGCTCGCTCCCTCCATTTTTAATTCGTATTTAAGGTATTTTTTTTAGCAGTCAAACAGTGCATTTATCCACAAAAGAATGGGATGAAATATACACACACTTCAGAGTGGAGTACCTTGTAAAAATGGGTTTGGACCAGGTTAAACAAAAAACTAAAAACACGAGCATTTAAAAAGAGTCAGCTTTAAAGAGCATCTCCACTGGAATTATTTATTTTTTTTAAAGGGTATTTAGTTTTATTTTTCAATAAAACCTGCAGGAGCCAGGAACGAAGGTAAGTTACTTACCCGATTGATCGCTCCTCTGCTGCGTAGCCTGACAGGTCCCGACGGACTGTCATGTCATATGTGCATTGAACTTGTGCATAGAAAACATCCATAGGGACCTACCCGACTTTTCTCCTGGCTCCTGCAGGTTTTATTGAAGAACGGGAGGTAATACAGCTTCTTTACCTCCAATTCTTCAATAACACTAAATGGCAACATTTTTTTTATTTCCAGTGGAGATACCTTAAATTTGTTCTTGCTTTTAGAAATGTAAAAAAACCAAGTCTTAGAAACACCCACCTGGGGCGGAAAATTATGCACCATTATACAATGATCAACTACCAGTATGCACAAACCAGACAGTAACAGCATTAAAAATTGTTTGCCGGAGTCAAAATCTTTCTTGAGTAAAGAAACTATACTCTTTAGAATTCCTTTGCTGCTTATTTTTGGGTTTTAGTAAGATAAGTTTTCCAATTATTTGGAAAGAATTAAATATAACCAGTTGTACTTTAATAACCTGCCCTAAAAATTAGATCATTTTCATATACAAGCTATACTGAAAACCTACTAAATACAGAGATTTAGACATTTGTTAAAAAAAATATTGATGAGGGTTTTAACATAAAATAAGTGCCAAAAGGATAGTACAGATGTGCAATTTGCCACATAACCAGCAGCCTACCGAACAGCTGTATTGCATGATAATTTAATGCGGCCAGGCATCATTCCTCAATCCGCCGAGTCAGACCACCTGCAATGCCTGACCCAACAGACATATACGTACAATTATTGTGCATTATGGCCGTTCAGACGCTCCTTCGTCGCATTCGAAATCGCATGTCTGTACTTACCTAGAGACCTTAAAGATGCACATTTCTGAGAAAATGGTTACTTTGCTTAGGTTACCACATAAAATACAAACAGACAATATTTTATCGAGTTTAAACTTGGTCTAGCAAGCCTATGCTCCAGTTTTTACTTCACTTTTAAGTACATTTCTATTAAGAATCTAGTATAGTTTGTAGCATGAAGCAAATAAACAGTTTGTTCAGCTGTTTTGATATTTTCCAATTCCAGTAGTAACTACACAGAAGTAACTCACACAGTATGCGTGATATTCAAGGAAAGTGAAAATGAAAACCACCGGGGGTTACATGTATTTTCACTGTCAAGAAGCTGCTACAGTGTGTACTGTGCACAACTTTTGCTAGCCCTAGTCAGGCTTTAGCAGACTCCTGTTCTTTGTTACATCAGAACGCAAAACTGTTCTATCTACACTTAAGGTTTAAAAATGTATGGATTTCAGATTACAGAAAGGAAATTTAAGGGGTACTACGTTATTTTATTGAACAATATCAAAACTGCCGTACATGACAATTCAGGTCTACTTACTCAGGGTAAAGGTATAAAGCCAAATATTTATAACCATTTGTTAACTTCAGCATAGACAGGGCTACATCTGTTCTGTGCAAAAAGACAATCTAAGCCCCGCCATACCACTTGCTCCCAGTAATGTCAAGCACAACAGCGGTAAACATTCAAAATATTTTCATAATGGGGATAGCAACAAATCTAGTTTGAAGCATATTACTCTACGATAAATTTCTCCAAACACCCAAATTAATTTGCATATTAAGTTAAATATAGCAAGTGACCTATACTATTAAATCTCTTGTGTGAGAAACTCAGACTTTAAGCAGCCCATGAATGATCATCTTAAGTATATAGTTACAAAACAGTTGGGCAAGCCATTAGGATTAAGCTAAATCTCGCCAAGTAATTCAATTTAACCATATACAGAATGCTCTAGTTGAAGCATCCCTAATCCACAGTATTGACAAATAAAAATGTTTAGTTAAAAGTTACACAGAAGATGCAAAAAAAAGTGTTTAGGAAGGGCCTGTTATCATTCAATAAGGAGGAATGTTTAAACATAGCACGGTTGGTCCCAAATTCTTCTTTGTAAACACCAGAAGCAGAGGAAGGCACTGGGGAATCCATCTGGTGCATGAAATAAGCTGGGCCATCTCTCCCTCCTTGCGTCTAAAACTGCTTGGCGACAGATGCATCATAAAATAAAATTCTTGTATAAAATGATCATAGGGAATAAAAGTGTATTTGTCACAAAAAAACAGTAAAAGTGAAATCAGGAGACAGAGAGAAGAGGAAGAGCCAGGACTGGCTCTGTGCCGCATTGTATGGCCAATGTCCAAGTGCTGGATGCAAATACATCTGTAGCAAAGAGAAACAGTAGTAAAATAACTTCTAGGAACCTTGGCCTTCTGGATCTACACCACCCTCTGTATCTTCATCATTGTAAATGTTCTCAGCCTGGAAAAAGAAAAGGCACTATATAACTTACAAATGAAAATATTCCTCGCACACCTATTTTTAATTCAGATGGTGCTGTTCCTCTACTGCTGCTAACCACATTCAGCGTTCATCAATCTGGTTTTTTGTTTGTAGAAAAAACGCACTTTCTTACTTTGTATTCAATTTATTTGTGACATACTGTGTGCAGAACGCACGAAACGTTGTGCACACAGTATGTCACGAATAGATTGAATACAAAGTAAGAGAGTGCGTTTTTTCTACAAACAAAAAACCAATCTATTCGTGACATACTGTGTGCACAACGTTTCGTGCGTTCTGCACACAGTATGTCACAAATAAATTGAATACAAAGTAAGAAAGTGCGTTTTTTCTACAAACAAAAAACCAGACTATATAAAACTTACAACTGCATGACACACAGCTTAACTGCAAATTTAAAACAAATTAATAAAATTAGTATTTATTCTAATGGATTTTTAATTTATGTTTGCACTGGGTTGCCAATATTGGCTCTCGGTGCATCGGGCTGAAGAGGTCTGTTATTGAATAACCAACTGATATACTTACAAGTAGTGAAGAACTGGGTTTTTGCATTGCTTTTAGTTACACAAATGCAGGCAGGTTTGTGTCTAGAATTACTTATGTGCCAGTATTTTAAATTTCCTTTAAGACTACATTAACTCACCATTTGCCAGACCTGCATAATATTATCCTCAGACACAGAACAGATCACCCATGGTTCATTAGGATTCCAGGAGAAGTCTGATATTTTTGCTGTGTGACCCCCATGAATAAACTGAAAGTAAAGAGAAAAAAAAAAGATTTTAAAATTATTTAACTACATGGTTCCATCTCTTTTTCACATTTCAATACAATTTTCATACATACCAGAAGTTCAGGGGGGCCATCTTCTGCATCCTCTGGAGATTGCTCTTCCCCAATTTTACTTTTAAGAAAAGATATAGTTTTAAAATGTCTTCAATCAGTATTGAGAGCGCCTTTCTACTTAGAAAATAGGGCATAAGCAAAAAGGTGCCACTGATCTTAAGTCCACATTCCATTAATTGGCATTACATCAACAAATCACAATTGAAATGACGTCCTTTTGGCAAGCACTCATACAAATACAAGAAATTTTAAAAAACGGTAAAAAAATAACCCCCCCCCCCCCCCAAAATGTACAGTATGCTACAATATAGTTATCTTGTAAGGGGTTTCTAAATGTTCTAAAAGACTGACCGATCAAATGCAATATGGCAATATGGTATTTTTTTCCTCTTACCTTAAATCCCAAACATTTAGTCTACGGTCAGTACCACTGGATGCTAAGATTGTCTCATTATGTGGAGACCACTGTACCTGCATTAAAAAATATTCAACATATGTACTCAGTTTATCAAATGTGCACAATAATAATCTTATGCAACCAAACATGTAAATTGCATAACTATAATCAGTGAAGACATCTTGGATATAAAATAATACCTTATATTGGCTAACTAAAATGATTGAAAATGCAAGCTTTCGTAGCACTTAAGCTTCTTCCTCAGGCATGATAATCATGTACCATGCCTGAGGAAGAAGCCTAAGTGCTTCAAAAGCTTGCATTTTTAATCATTTTAGTTAGCCAATATAAGGTATTTTATATCCAAGATGTCTTCACTTTCATCAATGGCTAATATGGTACAATTCTCTACTATAACTATAATAACTAACCGATACCGCATTTTCATAACTGGTACTCCTTTAACAAGTTGTACATAATTAAGCAATTGTAGAAGTTAGAGGTTTTACTTTACCGATGGTTTATACCTGAAAAATTTCATCCTTGTGAGATTCAAATGAATGGAGTTTTAATTTCAGGTTACGCAGGTCCCACAATGCAACAGTCTGTAAAAAGGAGTGAAACCTCAAAATTCTTGTTCAAAAAGAAAAAACAAAAACACTAAAACACATCAAATGCATACGCACAATTTACTGTGTACAATACAACGGTAAACCTCCAGACAATAAATCCCTTTTCAAATGTTGTAGATGAGCCTGTCTGCTGTACCTTGGCTCACTGCAAATTAATTAAAAATATATTTCTACAGGGCCGTTTCTAGCCACCTTGGTGCTCTAGCGTGATCAGATCGCAATCCCATTGCGCTTAAAAGCGCAGTATAGTAGACTAGCCCTCCAAGAGTATTGCCATTAACACTTTCAGGGCCAGCAGAATATAACCTTTAACCCTTTCAGCTGCCAGAGTTGACATGATACACAGTATGTGCCTACTTTCCACGTCTCCTCCATTGAATTGTTCACTCCTCACTCACTCTAAGCTCTAATTGGAGAGTTGGATGGAAGGAAGAAAGATGCAGGGATAGGGATCTCATGGCGGCTAGACATGGGCCACTGTTAAAACTCTGCAGCAGCTTTTACCCTGCCATTTTAGAACTGCTCTCCTCTGTCCTTTTAGCTGAGCTCATCCTCCCCCCTCCTTCCTTCACCTTCAGGTTATTCGCCACATTGTTTCCCAAGTAGGGTGAGCTGAATTCAGGCTCTCTACTCACTACAATGTTGCAAATTACAGCAGCAGAACAAAGAACAGTTCTAACACAGCAAGTAAAAGCTGTCAGGGAGATGCTAGGGAGAACAGTGGGTGCCCTGGTTTAACATAGGCGCCATAGCCCATGCATTTTTACCCTTTAGCCAGTATAGTATTCATGCCAAATGCTACTGCTTGATCTTTTATGCAAGAGGTGCTATTACAAAAAAAAAAAAAAAACTTTTACGCTCAGCAATGTTAAGGGAAGGTAAGTTATGAACAATCTTGGGGTTTGGGAAGTTAAGTGTGTTTTTCCTGAAGTTTAATATTACACTATGGGGAACACATAGTTGCATACTGGAAAACTGCTCTCTATCCCCCTCCCTAGATAAAACTCTGAGCATGTAGGTGGAAGACCCCAGGGGTTTTGTCTACCAGGACGGAAAACTTAATAATACTGTAGTTTCTTACACAAGTGAAAATCAGTTCCCCTTATGCAAGGGAGAGGCGAGGGGCTGTAATTTCTGCCGGCCTCAGTAAGGAATAATTTCTTAAAAAGCTACTAATGCAGCTAAACCCCACCCCCTCAGGAACTAGCTAATTTTCTGAAACCTTCCGGTGCAGAAGGGGCATTCAGTACTTTTATTTAAGCGGGCACAATCAATTCCATTGAAGACTGCATGATCAGACGAATTTTATTCATCCAATTTCGACAGGTCTGCCATGGCTGAAATTTACTTTGGCCCCATTGAAGTGTGTATGTACACAGCCTTAGGCTGCGTACACACGGGCAGATTTTTTGGCCCATTTGACTGATACTTCTCTGTATAGGTTGATAGGGCCCAAAAAAAATCTGTGCTTCTTTTGGCCGCATCGGCTGACGTCGGTCTTCCGGATCGGGCGTGTTGGTAAAATTGGCCTTCTACAAGCTGCCCAAAAGTCCCCAGTAAAAGCAGATCAGTCCACTGATTTCAAGGGAAGCCAAGTCTTAATTACATATGTAGGAAATTTTACAAAAGTACCAAAAAGAGACCAAACTGAACTTTTAGGATCAGTTAGTGTGCAAAAATTGTGCATCTCTCAGTACCATTTGATTTCCACTGAATAGCACTAAAGAAGGGGGGACTTCTTTATGGCATTTCATTACCAGCTTTCACACATCAAAAACTCAACTGGAAAAAACTTAGCTCCCGATATCCTTGTACTTGGGTCGTCTTATACTCGAGTATATACGGTATTGCTAAAATTGGTTTACAAGTCGGTGGCTATTTTTGCCTAAAAATTGGGGAAAACATGACTGACTCAAGTATAAGCCGAGGGTTGAAATTATGACCACTACTATCTTCTGATTCCTAATTGTTCAGAGGCTTTAGTTGCCCTTTAAATGGACAGCAGAATTCCCAGCAGATCCATACAGTAATTGCCAAATTCAGTATGGCTATTACTGTATGTGAATTCTGCTGTCCATTTAAAAGGGCAACTAAAGCCTCAAAACAATACAGGATCAAAGGCAATCCTCCCGATTCTGTATTGTTTTTAAAGCATTAGTTGCCCTTTAAATGGACAGTAATCCCATGCTGTACCCCCAATTCCTTGGCACTCCAGATGTTTGGAAACTACAACTTGCTTTGGTTGCTGGGAGTTGCAGTTTCTAAACATCTGTAGTGGCAAGTTCAAGTAAATAATGCTCCTGCCCAACCCTGTAACCCACTATAGACCTCTGTAACAGGAAAAATGTCAGAATGAGACCGGAGACTCAAGTGTAAGAAGTACGGTAACTTACGGTACTTTTTGTTCTATCAGGCCACATCCCCTATTAAGCCACTGCATATGGAGCACCTGCCCGGACTTCATCAGAGACGCAGGTAGATGCGCAACTTGCATAGTGATGTGCCCACGGGGAGACTTCCTATGCATCTCCGATCTCCTTCTGACATGACCAGAGTATAAGCTGAGGCAATGTTTTTAGGCTATTTTTTAAACTTAAAAACCTCGGATTATAATAGAATATATACGGTAGATAGTTTTTTTTGTGTAAAGAATTATCTACCCAATTTTTTTTTTTTTTTGCTTAAGGGTATTTTTTTTTTTTTAAATCAATCATTTGCCGCTTTTATTTCATAACTGATAGGGGGCTTTAGAAAATATATTGTTCGAGTCTGAAGGGTGCCCTTCGTGTTCAAAATTGGCTCCTTCTGAGAGTTTGTTTGGGGTACTGTTTTATTGATATGTGGCAGAACAATATTTAGGGGGCTGTCCTATTTTTACTGGGGGGGTTGTTCAAGATTTCTAAGTTAAAACTTTCTTTTCCAAAAATCTGCAAAAAAGTGCAGGTTTGTAAAAAAACAAACAAAAAAAAAAACCCCTGCAGAATTTTGCTTGTATGCAACAAAAAAAAAAAAAAAAAACCAAAAAAAAAAAAAAACCACCACCATCACATAGCTGAAGGTATGAGTTCTATTTTTGCTCTAAATTGTTACTATGCCTTGGTACTGGGTGGCTGTGTTTCTGTGCTCACCCTGGCATGTGGCATACTTTTTGATTCAGGACATGTGGGAGAAGGATTTTTTATTTAATTTTTTCTTATGTGGGGTTTAGGAAGGTTTTTAACTTTGAATCATCTTTATTTCTTCATCATTTTAAGAAAATCTTAAAAGGGTGTAGGTCTACGAAAAATCGTATCTGGAATTCTGCACATACGTGTGAAAGAATGGCGCATTGTTATGTGGATGAAGGTGTGTAGATTGCAAAATTAGTCTGAAGGTCCTGAAAAAAAACCAAGCTATCGCATCTTATTAAATTAACAAAACACACTTATATCCTCCCTTACCCATACTACCTGCCAGCTAGAATATAGAGGGTCTATGTAGAATAAACCTGCAGGTCTGAGAACAGACCCAGGCAATCTAAATTGCACCTATGGGCAATCAAAAGCACCCCATGCATATATCCGATTTTACTATCCCGACCGAGCGCTCCTGCGACATTAGACCGATGTCTGTCGGTGGCATCGAAGAATGGGAAAGGCGGTTTGGCAGGATCAATCTAATATCGCAGGAGCGCTTGGTTAAGTAAGTAAAATCGGATATAAAATCCTATAAAGTATCCTGATTAACATGCGAGGTTCATTAGTAATTACCACAACAAGTTCCAGATTTACAGGTCACTATGGGGTTAGGACTTAGTAGCACAAAATACTGATTGAATATACATGCTAGGGAGAGGTGTGGATAGAGGAGCTAAAAGCTCCACACAGTATAAAATGAAATAGAGCCTTCTTATAACAGACGGTACCTCACAGTCTCATGTTATTATAAGAGCATTGCCCTAATAATCTAACATATAAACACATATTTCTCACGTAAAGAAATGGGTGGGGACATGCAAAGTATCTTATTTATAGCCTGTTGCAAAGGCGTGTGTCTAGATATAATACATCCTAATGGAATAGAGCAGGCGTGTAACTTGTGCCCTTTCACGTGTTAGAATGTTGGGAATTGTGGTTTTCAGTTTGTAGTAAGTTTTTTCTTAATATCCTGTAGCTAAAGGTATCTGTCTAATACAGCCTAAGCTTGTGACCTTTCACATGTTTAAAAACTACAAATCCCAGCATTCTGTTTTGCAGTTAGTTTCTTCTTAAAAGCCCACGGTCATGCTTTAGCACTTCCTACCCAAGGATTTGAACATGCAAGTGATTTATCTGCCCTTCCCTTACATCCATAGATATTAGACTATTGGATTAGGGAAGCATTATATGGGTCAATCAGTTGGCGCGACGCTAATGCTCGCTTAGCGGCGCTAGCACGAGTACCAGAAGAAGTACTCGTGCGGCTGTTGCAAAGTAATTTACCAGAGGTTGCGTGCCTCTTTACGCGTAAGTATTTAACGCCAGCTAATAGCTGGCGTTAAATACTTAAGTGCGGGTGTGATTCACCCAAAATCACACAGCCTTTGGTAAATTCCATACGGGAGATTTGCCCGGAGAGCATAAACTTTACCATATTTGCACTTACTTCCAAATACCACCTACCTGGCAGTTATAATCCATGAAGTCTAAAGGTTTGTACACATGTGCGATCGCAGTTGCCGACGCACGACGTGTACAAACAGTCGTTTCTGCCGATAATCGTGCCTTGTATAGACAGAACGGCCATTTTAGCCGATAAAGTGCCCATACATGGCACGATTTTCAGCCGTTCGTACACATCGTGTGTACACATCGCACGTGTGTACACACCTTAAGGCTGGGTAATCACCCGTAACCAACCGATAGTGCCATGGATCAGTCAGCTGGAAACATCTCATGGTGTGGGGCAGCCAGCCACGACGGCGTTTGGTTGCCCGTATCAGACAAACAGGTCAGTTAGTTAATCACGGACATATCATGCAGTTCCTTATCAGACCACATTATCGGTCTGTCACATGCACTGCAGGCTGCAGCCTCTGTTGCTGTGACCAACAGTCATCTATCCTGGCAGAGCTCTCATACAAAAGCAGCTTAGTTGGGACATATGAATTATATGTATCCAGACTTAATGGTATTAACCTGCAGATCGGAAAACAGATCCAGGCAATTCTGCAACATGTGCAGTTCAATCTGAACAGCACCATTTATTTTTTTAATATTGAAAGCCCGGTCGTGCTTTCGTGCCTCACACCACAAGTGAACACACAAGTGCTCGAGTGGTTGTCAGGACCATCTTCCTCTCCCGGTTGTCCAGCCTCAACTGGACCCACCACAGAGGGGATCTTAGGGCTTCCCGACATCGTAAGGCTATGGGAGGCCCACCAATAGTGCCCCCCCTTTGATTCCCAGCTGCCACCAGGAAGTCTTCAGGGAGGGATCAATTGGGAAAGCTGAAGATCCTAAAAAGGACCCAGCCTGTCCCACTACAAAACGTGAACAGCACCATTGGTCATCCTGAGACCCTATACAGGATCCAGAATAACATGCTAGGTTCATACTTATTGGTATTTACCACAGCAAGTTCAAAAATTTACATTCATTATGGGGTTAGGACTTGGAAACACAGGATAGTGATTAGCTTGACAAGTTATGAAGAGGTTTGGATAAAGGAGCTAAAAGCTCCCCACAGAGTATAAAATGAAGTAGAGCCTTCTTTAACAGAAAGTACCCCACAGCCTCACAGTTATTATTATATCAAATAGTGGAATAAAAGTGGAAACTGTCCATTTCTCTAAGAATAATGGGCAGTTTCAGAGACATGCAACGTCATTTAATCATTTACAGACACCACTTCCAGTCTTGCACACAGAAACTGGATTGTCTCATTACATTCTATGGAGAGGGGAGGGGGAGTAAAGTGAGAGCCTGAAAAAATTTCTAATTGGCGAAGACTGTCACGTTTTACAAACAGCACATAACTGGGTATAATACAGGAACTTCCTTACACTTCCTGTCTTGTCATGTTCAGTGCCTAAGAGAATTTTTTGATTTGCTAAAAGTGTAAGATCAGAACCATTTATTGGATGTTAGTAAAATTCCACTTCCTTTTAGTGTCTACATGGAGACCCTGTAGAAATCCTGGAGGTGTGGCTTAACCTATCATTTTGAGTTTTCCATTCAAGCTACGGGGGGGGGCCCAATAAAGTAAGTTTACTTTATTAATTGTATACCATTTGTTTTGTAATACAGTAGTAGGTAGTAGTACTATACTTTGTATAGTGTTATTTCTTATGGTGATTTTAATTAAATAGTGATAATTACACACATACACATAGACCTTTCCTATGTGTAATAGTGTTATATACCCCCACCTAATTAGTTGCTCCTAAAAACTCAATGCAATCTCCGTAAAAATATAAATTTATGTATATAATATAGGAGAGGGAGAGGTAATAAAATGTATCGTTAGAAATGGTGCTTATTTTGCCCAGACAAATCAGATGTTGGCTATTAAATGGTAAATAACATCTGATTGGTTGGGCAAAATAAGCACCATTTTTAACAATAAGAACTTTTATTGAATCTCCCTTTTTTTCCTGTATTTGCATACATGCATTGGTTCCCTTTTGTGTTAGTTGGTGGCAATGTCCCTGTGTACACCAACAAATCTGGCATTCTGTTTGATTCAGTATGCATGTATGAATGAAAAAAGGGTGCAGTTACATAGCTGAAGGTATAAAGATTCCAAATTGCAAGGCCACATTCAGGACGTGCAGAAGATTGATGTTTAGTGGGAACTTTTATTTGTACAAGATTACATAGTCTTCAGTTTTGTTGCTGCTTCACCAACCCACCCTTCCAACCCCCCCCAAAAAATCTCAATTTCTACAAAGAACTGCACCTGGAAGTCTGCATTTATGAATGCAACAATGGCTGCACTATATAGCTGGAGGTGTATGGTTTCCAAAAATATATGTTTGTTAGGGTTGTTTCCAAGATAAAGGGGTATTTAGCTTTAAACAATGAATAGTTGCCCTTAAAACAAAGCCCCAAATTTAAACTCTAGGTCTATTTGGGGCTATTTGCTGGCCACAACTCTTGTGCACTCGTGCATGCAGTATTCTGCTTGATTTCAAACATGTGGGAGAAAGATATTTAGTGGGGATTTTTTTTTTTTTTTTTACTTCTTATGCAGGCAGAACTGCGCCTGAAAATCTGAATGTGTGTATTACCTAAAAGTATATAGTGTGTGTGGGAGAGGTGCATTCAACTTTAAAGGGTTCAAATTACAGAGCACTGCTGCTTTTTTCCCCTGTAATTGAACTTATGCATACATCCCATTAGAATTAGTTGGTGGCCACCTACTCATATGGCATACAGTTTTCTTCAGGAGAGGTTAGGCTTTGTTTGTTTCAGACTTTTTGCGTAAAAAAAACTGAGTAAAATTCATCTTTGATTTGTCAGATTTATTATTTATGGAGAAGGAAAATATGAGAAAAAAAACCTTTAAATTTTCTGAACATCCATGTATCTGCATTTTGATAAAAACTCACTTATAACAACCTGGGGGTATGTAGATTCTAAAAATCTCTCAGACAGGAAAAGTGAGGTAACTACATATATCTGGTATTGTTATAATCTGAAGAACCAGAGCTTTTAGAAACAGTAACAGTTTTGTGCCTAAACATACATTTTCTACAACTAAAAATAAAAAAGTTTCAAATTTTACCAAAAAAAATCCAGTGCAATCTCCAGAAAAGTTACAAAATTTTATCTTTGTAAAGTACAGTGTAAAAAAAAAAACAAAAAAAAAAAAAAAAACACCTTTCCTACTGTAAAATGAATCTCAACTGACTGAGGGAAAAACCCTGAAAATTCTGCTAGCACTGAACCCAAGCAAAAAAAGAAAGTGCAATTTTGCTGACAATGAAAAGGTTAAAAGGCCTTGATAGAAGCATGTAGCCTAATTTTTTTGTTTCTGGGATAAGTTTTGCAGCTCTCTCACTCTTCCTACTCAGGGGTATGAAAGATTCTTTAGAAATTCCCATACACAACAACAGTGATCTGTCAGAAGGTGATTGGGAAATTAGTAGTCACAAGACTGATATCAGGCTCTCTCAACAGTGAAGAATGCAAAATGAGCAATCCAATTTTGTTCAGATTGATATTTATTTTCCATAAAGAAAAGAAAGGGATGGATGCCTTGTTTGAAACAATCATTTTCTGGCTTAGTGTATTTTAGCCAAAAGTTTAACAAAGATATATGAATAAATAAAACAAAAAAAGTATTAACCTTGTCAGCTGATCCAGTGGCTAAAATGAACTCGCTGTAAGGGTTAAATGACAGACAGTTCACTTCAGCTGTGTGAGCATCGACTGAGTGGCTGGGCTTTGATGTGTTGTTTGATCGGGTGTCCCAGCTGTAAATATACATAGAAAAAACTCAATAGAACAATAAGGGAAGAAAAACATTTTTTTGCATAGAAAAAAATGCTAATAGGCTTATTTGATAAGAGGTGCAAAAATGTGCCATGCTGTTAATTTTCAGCAACCAATCAGTTTCTACATTTAAATTGGTGTGCTACAGTTAAACATTAAATAACTGGATTAGTTGCTGCAGGTTAACAGCACTGGAAAATATTTTCACCTTTGCATTAAATCATAAAACCATCATCTTTTACTAGAATATTCATCACTAGCATGACCAATTTTTTTTTAGCTAGTACAAGTTTCTCCCTGTGCTGGGTTATCCTGCAGTCTCACTACACCGAATGTCCAACTGGCTGACCCCAGTATTCAGTCTCTATGCAGAGTATTTCCTATAAGGTTGTCTCCCCACCAATATAGAATTCCCTGATAAGACCTTAGAAACAAGCCGCTTTAAATTATCATGCATTGGTATAGCTTTTCCAGCCTTCCAACTGGTAAAATCAGCTTTTTTTGTATTCTGTTCCTAAATGTACCTGTATTCTTTGCATGTGCAGTGGTAGCTCACCAGTGCTTGTTTAAGAAACACAGCCCATGGAGGTCCCGGGTTCAAATCCCCCATTACTAGCAAAATATAAAGATTCTATATGTACTGCTGTTCCTTATAGTAGCTGTGTTGGGTTAGGGGTATAAAGCTTTGCTTTTAATAATAAACTCTTTGTCATTGAGCAATATACACAACAATTCATATGGAAAGCAAAGGAATTCTATAATTGTTAGGGCATGGGGCATTAAATACTGCACTGAAATCCCTGTTCTGTGTCAGGAAGAGGAAAGATCTCTGTACAGTTATATGATTTGCGGTCAGCTTCTAGGAAGCAAGGCTGCAGCTTCTATGTTTTGATCTGTTGAGCACTACAGAGCATGTGAGTAAGAATGTGCTCGGTCTATTGGGAACATGTGGTCTGGAAACTTTAGTTCCATTTAAAACAATGCACTTGCGAAGACAGGGGGAAAACATTGACAGTTGAGAAGGGGGGGCCAATTAAATGTAGGCAGAGGCCTGTTACTACAAGCAGGTAACATGACTTAAAAGGGGAAGTGTTCAAGCAGGAAGTAATAATGCTGAAAAAGTTTCCAACAATAACTTTTCAAATTTTACCTAGAGATGTGATTTCGTTTTTGAAGTACAACAGAAGGCTTTTATAGAACTCTTAGTTGGAAAAATTGGAGACCAGTTACCCTTTAACACAAAGTGATTGATTGGAAGGCATGTTCCCTCCCACTCCCATTAATCCCCTATCAGTATTGAGTGAATCCAATGCGTGGATTATTAGAGTTCGACCCCTTCATTGCCATGAAAAAAACAGAGCCCCACGTGTACAGACCTGCAGTGGAAAAGACATCCCCATGACTTCAGAGGACTTCCTCTGGCTTTGGGGTATGTCCCTGAACCCTCCCTCATTCGGAGGTGGTACAGTGAGGCCAGGAGACTGGTTTTAGTAAACAATTATTCACAGACTCTTTGTTAAAGTTAGAAAAAAAACAAAAAAAAAAAACCCAGAAGCACCAATTAATTAGTACTGATCAACAGAGAGAACCCCTAAGAATGCACACTTAAATATGAATCAGCATTAAAAAAGTAGGCTCAATGCATTTTACTACCATATTTTGCCCTAGAGAACATCTCCACCTGCCATTTTCCTAAACCAATATGATGAGTATTTGCTTACCAAAACTTTATGACGCACAGACATTCCATTTCATGTGGTCATTTCCATATACAAATTGGACATGGCCTATAACTGCAGGAGAGCCAGACGCAGGAATTTAACTGCAAAAGTAACTTTTATTCTGTGCGACATGTTTCGGAGCTAGTGTGCTCCTTTATCTAGCACACTAGCTTTATCAAGCTTTCGAAGCACTGAGGAAGAAGCCTAAGTGCTTTGAAAGCTTGCATTTTCAATCATTTTAATTAGCCAATAAAAGGTATTAATTTAGATCAAAGATAAACTACTACTACTAAAAAGACAGTTATAAGAGTGCTAAACCTCCTATGTCTGTCAATATTGGTAGTATTACACTAAATAGAATTTAACAAATGAGGCTTGAGGCATTTTGTTAATAAGATTTTACCCCTGAAATCAAGCAGTAGTGGAGGTTGAATAAAGACTTACTGAACGTCCAAATCTGCGCTGTATATACACCATATAAGCCCTTACCAGAATAGTATATTTTTACCTTGAATCTATACCAATATAGACAATATCTTGCAAGCTCTAGCCGCTGCGGAATGGAAGGCCATTAGCCAAAAGTGGCAATATAAAACAGCCGATAAACACCTATTAGGAATGGGGAGGTGCAAACCAGGAAACATCACTAAACCAATATGCTGAGCCTATAGACTCTACCCACATATCTCATTTGTGAATTAATTTTCCCAGTGGGCCGAATGAGAAACCTGGCCTATTGTGAAAGGCCGGAGCAATAGTCTTAACTTAAATATTCCCAAGAACTTAAATACGCTGATGGAACTTTTTGTTCTATCAGGCCGCATCCCATTGGGCCACTGAACTTGCGTAGTGACGTGCCCATGTGGAGACTTCCCATGCTTCTCCGATCTCCTTCGGACATTACCAGAGTATAAGCCAAGGCAAGGTTTCTAGGCTATTTTATAAACTTAAAAACCTAGGCTTATAATCGAGACTATATGGTACGTCCAAAACAGCACTGTATATACCATCTACCACCCTCTTGACTACTCGCGTCTCATTTCTGAATTAATTTCCCTAGTGGGCCTTATGAGAAACCTTGACTATTGTGAAGGGACAGAGCCCAGTCTTAACTTAAATATGCTCACCGTTTATTTAATCTCATTATAGAAAGAGCTTAAAAGGGCATGTTAACTCAAGCAAACTTTTGTAGAGTAATAACCCCCCAAACCTAGTTTACCTTTCTCCCCTCCAGAGTCAAGATTTCTTATCTTGAATTCCCCTGGTTCTCGCCACTCTCTGTGACACTTCCATATTGCAGCCAATGACATAAAAGCTGCACTGCTTGCCTACTTCAAGGATGTGCAAGCTTCCGTAGAGTTCAGAAGGCAGTAAAGAAGGCACAGAGCAGTGTTATGACCAGAGGATAATGATCACCTCTTTGTTTATTGCAAAAAAACAAAACAAAAACTACAAGAAACACCCCCCCCCCCCCCCCCCCAAAAAAACACAAAAATAATTCAATTACCAGCCTGAGGCAATATTTTTTTTTTTATCTCCGTATCAGTAAGCTTCTTTAGGATACAGGTGGTTACAGCAGGGGGCTGGTCTGAAACAGTCATTGAGTCGCAAGTTGCTCCCCGAGGCATTAATTTGCCCAGGAATGCTATAAAAAGATAGGCAGCACAGAAATGTAAATGCACTAAAAAGTAAACTAGATCATCAACCATTACAAGTATGGTCTTCTTAGCCAACACGTGAGCCACTTAACCTAAATTTTGTGCAGCCTATCCTTGAAATCAATGTTGTTTGTCCAACTTTATTTGACCTGACTGAGCAGTCTGACAGTGCGAGACAGATATTGCAGAATGATAAAGTACACTGTTTGCTACAAGGAAGTTTTATCTACTAAAACCCTAAAACTCTTTTTCAACAGTTTTCCTTAGTACAGAGCCGTTTTTGTATAACACAAAGATTGTTAAACCCCAAATGCCATTTGCCAACATTGACTCATCTGCCACTCAGCTGCCCATTTTGACAATCTATCTAAGTCGTACTATAGCACTTCATAACAAATCATTTGAAATTTCTAATCCTCTGCACAGTTTTTTTCATCAGCAAATACAGACCCTGCTACCTACTTCTATGTAATTTATTCACAAATTAAATATAAGTGGACCTAGTTCAGAACACAGAGCCCACATAAATGAAGCTCTTCGGACAACTACGCAATCTAACAACCTGTTCTGTATCCTTGTACAAAAGATCTTTTCACAGTCAAAAGAACTTAAGCTGGGCACACACAAACAGATTTTTCTGGCCCGACCAATCGATACTCCTGGATTGGACAAACAGACCATCGGACAGATCGATAAATCAACACAATTTTTGCGGTCTCCTATGAATCACAACAGTCAGCAATTTGTCCTGGACATCTGTGTGGAACAGTATCAAAAGCTTTAGCAAAATCTAAGTATACCACATCCACTGCTATGCTAGAACCTAAATTCTTACTTACATCTTCATAAAAATCAAGCAAGTTAGTTTGACAGGATCTATTTCTCATAAATCCAGGCAGATTTCTACTTTTAAGATCAGTTCAGACAAAGTCCAGAGTATGATCCCTTAACAAATTTCCAGCTTATTCCCCACCACTTATGTTAAATATAAAAGGTCTTTTATGCTTGTGAATGTACTCATTCATCCAGGTCATGCTATATCTGTCATATTTAGTTAGATCAACTAGACTTGAAGTTTAGTTCTTGATGTTCCGCTAGTCATCCGACTGGCTTTCTCAATTCAGAATGACTTGTACAAGGATCTAGATAGATCCACAAAATATTTGGATAACACCTGGGTTAAAATTCATCAGAAGTACAAGCTTTCAAAGAACACATCAATGTGGTAGACGAAAATATCAAATTTACAAGGGAAGAGGTACAAAACAGACTGGCTTTCTTGAACTGCATGGTAGAAGTCAGGGAGAATGGTAAACCGGAAGTAGAGGTTTACAGAAAACCCACAGAGACAGTATTTGATGTTTGAACATCCCCACTAGCACAGAGGTAAAGGCTAAAGAAAACATCTCAGAAGAGCCCTTTAAAACTTGTGGATATATCCAGACCGGGCCCTTGTCAAAAGGGGTAGAATGAAAGAAAAAAAAAACATGAATACCAACAGTGAAGGGGGAAAACAAGACAAGAGAAAGAATATTGTCATCCGACATGTAGCATGGGTTGTCCAAGAAATATTTTTTACTGTATCCCTGTCTGCTATAAACCAAACACACCGAGGCAGCAATTGGTACATCTAAAATGCCCAATAACGAAACACAAGAAAAGCGACATCATATACGCAGTGCAGTGAAGAGTGCTCTGATTTGGTGCAGTTGCTGTTTGGTCTCCTCTACATACAAAGTATGGCCCTGCACAGAAGAGACAATATTTCGGGTAAGGACTCAGCAGTGTATCTGCATCTTACATCTTGGAAAAGGAACATGACTGGTTCAAGAGAGGTTTCTAAGAGGCCATTTACCGGTATGTGAAAATAAACAAGGCAGCTAAATAGCTTAGGGTAAGGTGGGCCAAATGGAGCAAAAAGCCCTCCACAGAGCACAAAAATGGAGCAGCACCTTCTTATAACACAAGGCATATTGCAGTTTCATGCTATATGAGTAGCATTGCCCACAAAACCTAAGAAACCTGAAGTAATTTCTTACTCTCAGGTTCCCCAGAGTAAGGGGTGGAGACATGCAAAATTATCCTTTTATGGTATGTCCTTTGGCTAATGCATGTGTGCAGAACTGCTGGCTTAATAACATGAAGTACAGCCTATTGTATAGCGCCAATCATTTGACCTGCAAACATGACAGGTTTCGATCTTGTTAGATCTCGTCAATGCAAGATACAGAGCCATGAATCTGTATCTTGCACTGACAAGATCTAACAAGATCTAAGTCAGTCATATCTGCAGGTCAGGTGATTGGCTCTATACAATAGGCTGTACCACATTTTATTAAGCCAGCAGTTCTGAACACATGCATTAGCTAGGGGACATAAAGGAGATTTTGCTTATCTCCGCCTCTTACTCTGGGGAACCTAGGAGTAAGAAGTTACTTCTTGTTTCTTAGATTTTGTGGGCAATGCTATTCATATAGCATGAGACTGCAAGGTGCCTTCTGTTATAAGGTGCTGGGGGGGGGTGTTTCGAAACCAACTGTCTGCCATATACAATGCTGTTTTGACACCTTACCCTGGGCAGTTTCGATAACACCCCTTAGCCTCAATGCATCCGCACACTGCATTCATAAGGTCCCTAACACCTAGTAGCATATATTTTTTTCCTCCAAATTTGGTTATTAGGAATTACTACTACTTGTCTACAGCAGATAATCAAAAAAAACATCCAATGAACCTTGGACATTAACTGCTTATAAATATTGGTAACTTTTACCACTTTTTATAAAGAATTTAATGTTGAGCATAATTGAGTTCACCCTGTTAGTTCAGCTATCCACAACAGTGCCAGTTTCTTAGGTGGCCCCTTAGGAGAGGTGCCCATCCCTGTGCTAAAGAGTAGTCTGATGAAGGCGGAAGCAATTTCGCCGAAACGTTACATGGTGTTATACTGATGTAATAAACACCTACTGCGAATAAAGACTGGTGTGCACAGCATTTCTTCTCTACATATGTGAGTTTGCCACTACGCTGGAGCACCCAGCATTGAATTGTGTTATATTGGGAGTGTGCAGGATCCTTTCCTTGCTTGGTAAAGAGTAGGAGAAGACTCGTTTGAGAAATGAACAGCCTTAACTGTATAAAATACTATAAGGTGCGACTCAATGACAAGTGAAAAACATTCATACTAAATGGGTCAAAATGATCAATTGAATCCCCAGAGGACTGTGCTTCAACAGATTAGTTACTAAAAAAGTAGAACCAAAAAAAAACAATATCAAAATCTACCAAGACTGAATGGAGAAGGAAACTAAACTTTAAAGGAATAGTTCATGAACTATTCCTTTAAAATGTCTCGATTGAAGACCGGGAGGGTTAAGGAGCTATGACTTACCTTCCGATCTTCATTCAATATCTCAGGAGCCAGGAATAAAAATTGCAGAAACTTACCTTTCACGATCCACCACAGCAACACTGAAAATTCCCGAGCGTTTCCTGGTTCTAATCAACTATGGCATGCATGCGCGATATAGTTTATTAGAACCAGAAAGCAGTCGGGACCGGTCAGTTCTGCTGCAAGGGAATGCACAAAATGTAAGTGTCTGCAATCTTCGTCCCTGGCTCCGAGATTTTGATTGAAGAACGGAAGGTACAGCATAGCTCCTTTACCTCCTGTTCTTTAAATAACGTGTTAAAGAAATAGTTAACTTTTTCAGTGCAGATTAATTTCTGTGCAGTAAATGTTTTCGCTCATTGGCTTTACAGTCAGCACTCTTAAAATCCTTGCAGGGAGATTCAATAAAAGTTAAAAATGGTGCTAATTTTTCCCCAACCAGTCAGATCTTCTTTAACATTTTGGTTGGGGCAAAATTAGCACAATTTTTATCAATAAGAACGTTTATTGAATCTCTCGGTTTGTCTTTATTTAGATTCTTTAAAAAATATCATGCCACAACACATGGCTCATTTTACAGACATCACAGATACCATGTGCAACCTTTCGAATCTACATGGTGGATATACGAGCGTGCACCTGCTGCTATTCTCAAGTAAACGAGTGCTGGTGGAACCGAAATGTGTGAGTTTACAGTCAGTACTCCCTGTTGGGACTTCAATGCTAGATATGCAGCTTAATTGTCAATATACCTCATGTGGTATCCATAATCGAAGACTGTTAGAAATAGTGCTTGTAAATTTTCACTTGTTTGTGCTTATTGGCGTTCTTTGCCACTCTTTTCTATAATATGTTAAAGGAATAGTTCACTTGAAACTATTTCTTTACTGTATTGATTGAAGAACAAGAGGTTAATGAGCTATGCCTTACATTCCTTCAATCAATTTTACAGAAGACAGGAAAGGTGAGTAAATTTACCTTAATTGTGATCCACCGCCGTCTGCAGTGACAGGTCCTGACTGCTTCGGAATTCCCTTTAACCATCAGGCATGCAAGCTAAAAGAAGTATCCAATACAGAAGCAAAGTCCCAAATGCACTGACAATTGGGTGCAGATGTCTCAAACCCCCCCACCCCTAGGGTAGCCAAAAGCTACATGTGATTAATTGGTGAACCACAAACATCAAAAATCACAAGTTTTCGGGGGTGTTACCCCTTCATCAGGAAATGAAGGGGTAACACCCCAAAATGTTGTGATTTTTGATGTTTGTGGTTCACCATTAAACACATATACCTTTGCAGTGCGACTCATCTAGTTTGTATTCGCTAAAAGAAGTACCCTAGGTAATATGACAAGATTTTCCTAGGTTGTGCTATATATTTTTGATGATCATTCATAATATTCATATTACAAAGCATTGTTCTGCATCCTCCTTGATGTTAAAAATTGTCTATACACAACAGCTAGTCTAAAATTTTATTAGGATCTTACATCATCAGCTTCTGATCATCTGCCACTGATCCAAAGAGAGATTCATGCAATAAATGCCAGGACACATCTTCAACAACTGCAGTGTGACCTGTGAAAATGGTCTTTGCATCCACAACTTTTCCTTCCTTTGGAACAGCACTGATATCCCATAAGCAAATTGTCTGTAAGCATATACAAATTAAAACAAAAATAAAAAAATAAGCATAGAGTAATATGGCAGGTTTTTTTTTAATAAAATTAGGTTCAGTTATTACATATATCTATATTTCAGGGGGAAAAAAAAGTATAGGACTAAACTGTGCTAAATCAATTCTCAACTAAGCACACAGCAATATGGATAAATTGCCCTTAACCTTAAATCAGCCTTATTTTCCTTCTCCGTCCCTCCTTTCACTTCTTTTCAGCTTTCGAAAGTCTTATTTGTTTAAACGGACTGGGCACAGCCAGGCAGTGATGCACTGTAAATCACCTGCTCCTCAATGTGTAAACTTTATCCTTTGTATAAAAGCAAACCTATTCCTCTGTCAATGCATGACTAATTGATACAGCATTATGATCCTGCAGAGAAATAAGCCAAGCTCTCTATGCCGTGTGTTTCTGGAGCACACTCCCAGCCTACCACTGCCCCTAAAAAAACTCTGATTCAAAGTCTCCTCCTTTGAAGTGGTGTCCTGCAAACTACAGGGTAAATTTACTGTCTGTGGTTAATTGTTCTTAAAAGGGGTACACAGTACAGATCTTTAAAAGATAGACAGAATCTTTAAGATTCAGTCCTGAGCAGGACTGCACATTTCCCTTAGCCTTGGGTTACTACCTATTTTCAGGCAGTTCCGACCAATCCAGGTGAACATGTCGGCTTTGAGAATGCTCAGAACTGTGGTACACACATTAATGATAAAGGGCCAATCCCAGTGGTACTGACAGGATCGTCCCTTTATTTGTAATATGTGTACACAGTTTAGACAAAGATTATTTCTGCACACGCTTGCCAATTCTAGTTGTTTATTGGATTCTAGGAGGGGCTGAGGACAGAGATAAGGAATGCATGTAGACGTACGATCGCGGGTGCCGACCTGCGGCGCATAATGTGTTTGAGCGTTTGTTTTGGGAGATAATTGTGCCGTGTATGGGAACTTTATTAACTGAAACTCGCATTCGGTCGGGGATCGTTTCCCAATCGGCCTGATCTTCGAAGGAGCGGGCATTTCTGCCAATAAAGTGCCCATACACGGCACGATTATCGGCCGTAAATACACATTGTGCACCCGTGATCGCACATGTATGCGAACCTTAACTAGGAGGAAAAGCACATGAGATAGTGAAAGAGCACTGGGATCAAGCTATTTCTAAACACAGTACAGTTATAGTGTGTACTGTGTTTAGTAACAGCTATTATGCATTAGGTAATTTCTTATGTTGGGTTATTTATTGCATTATATACTTTTTTTCCTACTACTTTATGAATTTTTCTTGTTAGTATTTTTACCAGGTTACATTTCCTTTTTCTAAATATATAAAACAGAAGTCCCTTCTTTCCACTTAAGTGCCCATTAAAAGGATACTCACATGATCATCCGATGCACTAAGAAGGTTGCCACTGAGATTGGGGTTCCAGGATAAACCATAGCCCTCCTTTTGATGGCCTCGAAGTCGGAGGTCTGGATTACACTCGCCTGAGGGATCTGGTAAATGTACAAGCAATCTTATTATCAAAGTATAGTATAGTCAAATTATCTTTAGGCTGGGTACACAAGAGAAGATTTTTTGTGACTGACCAAAGTTTCTGTGCACTTGTTGGTTCTAAAAACCAGGAGGTTTTTTGGCAGGCACCTGCACCCAATGCCCGTCGCAAGCTGGTAAATACTGAGCTAGTGGTATAATACTTTGCTTTTAGCAAGACCTAGGCCCATCACAGACTTGGCTGCCGGTCCAGCCCCTCTCTGCTGCTTCGGGTTAGCAGAGAGCCGGAGAAGACAGTCGTGGCAGTGAAAGGCTGTAAGAATGACTCGGAAGGTTTAATTAGAGATCTAACTCTGCGGTTGGGTGTGGGCAAGGGAGAAGTACAGGATATCAAAAGTTGTAATTTATGGTGGACAAGCCCTTTAATGAATGAACCATTTTCATACACCCTGGAATAAAGCCATTTTTATGACTAACAGACATTAAAAGCGCACGGTCATGCTTAAGAGATTCCTAAGGACTCAAACATGCAAGTAATCTATCTGTCCTTCCCTTACATAATCCAACGTGAAAAACAAACATTTCTCATTCCCAGTTTACCTAAAGAAATGGATTTATCCTTTATATACAGATCTAATTGAAAATAAATTGCTTCAGAGCAATTTTTAATAACTGCTTTTTATTTCAGTATTACAGTAAATTCTTGGTATACCTGCCTGGCTTTACCAGTAAACAAAAGGCTAAGGACTTGCAAGCGAGCAGCTTCATCCCAACCATTAATAGTGTCTGCCAATTCAAATTGTAGGTACAAGGACAGGAGGATTTAAATGCTATCAGTAGCAGCCTCCATAGCTTAATACAGAGTACAAACATACAAAGAAAACATGGAGAATACATGGTATCAGCACCGCTGCAACACCAATTTGTACCAGATCACTGCTTTATGGAAGGATTATAGTTAGCATGGCACACAGTGTGTTAATCTGGCACAAAGCAGACAGTGCACATAAACAGGTTCCCCACAAAACATGTGTAGTAATCAGGAGTGTCCTTTTCTATGGTGCACCACTTTGAATATTGACCAGGACTGTATATTGTGTGTCCTTTTAAGTTGGTGTACACTTTCTGCCTCAGAGTTTGTACCCAATAAGCTAAAATGTCTGTCCAATAATCTGCCCTCCCAACAGGTAGTAACAGGATCTTATTGACTGCAACACAAGATCCTGTATATCTCTCTAACACACACCACAATCTACTTTCACTTTCTCGCCTCCTAGCCAACAGAGAACAGGGATGTCTTGTCTATATCACTCACTGACACCACCTGCAGGCTGAAGGTGGTATATAAGGAGCCTTGGTGTAGATGTCCATTACAATACACATCACATCCTGTGTAGCAGGCAAACATTTTTTGGATTACACTTCCTTTCACATGGAGCAGACACAGGGGTGTGGTTTAAGCTGCCATTTGACCATTCCATTTTTGAAATTTTGAAAGGGATCTCAGCTCTGTAGGTAAGTTTATGTATTTTGTCTTGTGCCTAATATAAGTCAGTGCTATTCTTTATATACATTTATTGATGGTTATTTAAATGGTAATAGTGAGGTACATACATATATACAACTTTCCAAAGCAATCTCCTATGAAGATATATATCCAATATGATATCCAAATGTACGACAGCACTCACAGGACTTAAAGATACAAAAATAACCTTTAAGTCCTGTGTGCACACACACACACACACACACACACTATAGGACTACTGTATAGAAATTCTGCAGTCTATTTAAAGGGCAACTAAAGCCTCAACAATACAGAATCAGAAGGCAGTATTTAACAATAGATACCATCCTCCTGATGATTCTGTATTGCTTTTGCTTAGTTGCCCTTTAAATCCCACATAGTAACCCCTACTAGTATTTGCCACTTCAGATGTTTGGAAACTACAAGTCCCAGCATGCTTTAGTTGCTGGGAGTTGTGGTTTTCAAACATCTGCAGTAGCGGATACTCGCAAATTGGGGTAAATCCTCCTTTATTCATGCATACAGTATGCACAAATAAAGGAGGTTTTATTCTTATTTGTAAGTATTGTGCACTGGTGTACCTCCTCATGTTTTGTGGTACTCTCCTACCTTGTCCCACGGCACCTCGCACCACATCCTCAGGGCTTCTGGATGATGTCACTACTCGGCAACGCGAAGTGAGAGGCGCAGAGTAGTGACGTCATCCGGAAGTGCACAGTGGATGCAGAGCGTGCAGCCACCGGACAAGGATTGACTTGAGTATAAACCTAGGTAAGATTTTCAGTTTTTTTTGTTTTTTTTTAAAGTCTGAAAACCTCGGTTTATACACAAGTATATACGGTATATACACACTATATCTTTGTATTTTGCTTAAATACCAAAAAAATAAATACATTTTGCGAGCATTAAATTACAATAGAAACCAAGAGAATATAGGATATGAGGAGGAAAGCGCTTTACAAATGTTATTGTATAGTATGTTTATTTGTTCAGAAACAAAAATTAAATACAATAATATTGAATGAATACAGATGTGCCAATTTTCACCTTAATGCAGTCAAACTTATAATTCTTAATTAGGAGTCAAGTCACAGTTAAGAAGAGCCTTATGATAGCAGGATTATATTTTCATCACTTGCAATTGTATTTTATTGATTTTTCCAACTTCAGTTACTTGCCTGGTTTAGATGGGTGTTTGGTGTAGTCAAATACAAGAACATCACTTGATGGTGTCTTGGTGGCAATAATGCAGGGATTTTGTGGCATGTACCGAGCTCTGTTCACTTCTCCCTCATGGTTTATTTTGATTTCTATTTCAATTTTTCCACTTACTGAACCAAAGCCTCCAAACTCTTACATGCAATTAAAGACAAATATAGACATCACGATTATTCAATTTAAAATAAATATACTATTTTATTGTGTACTATAAAACAGAAAACAAATCATTAGTAAATCTCTCGTGAGACTGCCTTAAAGGGCATGTCCACCCCCAAAACTATAATCCCCCCAACTACTGGCCCCACCATGTAGTGTAGTTTAATCCTTACCTCACATCCCAACTCCATCTGGTTCTCCTGTAGTCCCCCCCCAAAGTTCCAAAAACTGCCCACCAGGAGGCTAGCAGGTCCATATAGGACACTGCCTGCTAGCTGGCCTCAGGTAGATTTTTGCCATGCGTACTGCAGCCCTTCTCCCCCCTCCCTCCCCCTCCCTCTCCCTCCCGTTCTACTATCCCTCCCCCTAGCTCAAATCCCCCTTAATATTGTGCTCCCCCATGTCCCCCAGCCCCAACCGCATGTTTTTTTTTTTTTAAAAAAGCTTTCCCCAAACTCTTACTTTACCTCTCCGCGTTTCCTCCGCTGCATTGAATGACCGGCAGCCGCGTCCGTGATTGGCTGCCGCTCAGCCAATCACAGACACGACTGCCGGTCCCGCCCCTCTGCTTGCATTCTCGCAAGCAGAGGGCCGGCAGTGCGGCGGAGGATCGAGGGGAGGTAAGTAAGAGTTTGGGGAGCTTTTAAAAAAAACAAACCATGCGGTTGGGGCTGGGGGACATGGGGGAGCATAATATTAAAAGTCTAATTTAGGGGTGGACATAGCCTTTAAGATTATGTTTATTAACCAATAACAGTATGTACGAAAAACCCTTCTAGGAAACAAGTGTTTAGGGGCATGTCCACCATAAAAAATAACTTAATATCATGTTCTTTATGCTTGCCCACCCCCAACCGTAATACTAAAAAAACAAAACAAAACAAAAAAAACAACTTTCTGATAGTTACTTACAGACCCTTCGCTCCCACAGCTATCTTCTGCCTTCTCTGGTTACCGGAAACAGCAGAGGGGGGCCGGACCCAGAGCCAGGTCTGGGATTGGCTGCCGGTCAGCCAATCACAGATGTGGCTACCAAGACAGGTGCGGGAGTGAAGGGCTGTATGTATGAATCGTAAAAATTGTTTTTTAGTATTAGCATGGAAGTTAGGGGTGGGCAAGCCTGAAGAACATTACATTAAAATGGTTTCACGCTAGGAGGAAGGTCAGCAAGATGGAATCCGGAGGGAGGGAGGGCTTCCCTGCGCATGTCAGCATCCCTCCCGGAGGCAAGACAGGATGTAGAGACCTTTGGACAGGAAGACAGCCACTACTCTTCAGTTTCCTGGACTTCTGACATGGACTGTAGGAGAACCATAAGCAACAGGGATGTAAGGTAAGGATTTTTTAAAACTATACACAGAGGGGCCAGCACTGGAGCAAATTTTAGATTTGGGGTGGACATGCCTTTTAAACATTTCTGGTAATCAATATGGCACTAATCATTCTGGTGGTTTAAAGGGCATTTCCGCCACCAACATTAAAAGCTACACTTACCTTTCCAAAACCCACACCAAACCCAGAGATATTACATCTACTTACCTCCTTATGGATCCTGAAGTTCAATTCACTTACCTCTCCCCTACGCGATAAAGCTGCTATCTTAATAGTATAGTATTTGAGGTTGAAAGATAGTCCAACCTACTCAGCAATACCCCATTTCCTGCCCAGCATTTGATCCAGAGGAAGGAATAAAACCCATTATGAAGAGGGGGGGGAGGGGATTATTTTCTGCCAATCAGAAACATCAGTGTGGAATTAAATATTAACTAATAAAAATGCAACTCTTAAGACTGGAGGTGAGGCATGAAAAACATCTTACAAAAGAAAATCACATACAGCAATGGACATGTAAGTACTTTCCAATTTGACAAATCTACTATGGATAAAAACAAACATTGACTCCATAACTCTTCTCCCTATAATGGAAAAACATCAGCTTCCGTAAATCATCCAAGACTCCCCCAAATCATCCACTACTACCCCACTCCCTATCACCTTACCCACTCTGAAAGGTGGTACAATATCACAAGCAGATCAGGGGTAAGAAACACGAGAAGACCCCTAAAATACAGTCTCCCCTCTCCAACCCCGGGGACAGGCGATACTCTCCCTCCTATTACAAACTTAGGGTTATAAGTGCACTTTTTTACTGGGGACAATATCACCCTGGCAAAACAAACCCATAAGCTCTCTGAATTTTACAATCCACCACAAATGGCTCCCAACATTCAAGTTTACTTCCCAAATATGTGAAAATGTAAATAGAAAAAAAGTATTCTACCCACTACATCACCAGATGCAGGATTAAGCTAGCAGATTCTATAAAAAAAAAAAAAAAAGTGGCATGAATACAGAGAGATTATATATAAAATCTGAACCAATGCTTCTACTGCCCACTTTTGTAATTACCCCAAATTATAACAAGCAATATATAAATATATGGAGCGATATGCTGTCATTAAAAAAAACAGTATTATCTTAAGTGGGTTTACATACAAGGCCATTGTCTTTTTTTTGCATCCACAAGACAAATGATGTTTGGTATCTTTAGAATAAACTTAGCGTATGACAACTGATCTCCCGATGGCCAGCCTTTCTAGAAACGCCCCCCTCGTTAATATGTATATCACAATGTAAGAGGGATGAACTCCATGCCAAAGAGGGGAGTGGCCTTTGGGGAATAAAAAAAATACAAGCTGCATGTCATTTTCTGGCAAGAGACCCATTTTACCCCCAAAAAACAAAAACTATACCCATTTCATCTCTGCCATGGGACTAAAAAAAAAAAAAAGAAAATTGGACTCTCCATCCTGTTCCATGACTTCCTGGACATAAATATTAAGCAAATACTCAAAGACCCAGAGGGAAGATACTTTTTTATTTTTTGCCCAATGAGCATTAAATAACAAATCATATGTTACTAAATATATATTCTCTAATTCGCAACATCCTTTTTTTAATCAATGTATTAAGAAAGTTGAAAGACCTTCCTCCGGACCCACTTATAGTGGCAGATGACTTTAACCTACCCCTTGTCAATCTCCAAAAAATTAAGATTCGGCAAGAAGAATGGCATGAGGCTTAAAAGGTATCCCAACTGGGGGGGGGGGGGGGGGGTTGTCCATTTAGTTTAAAATCAAGAATGGGAGTTTTATTGACGAAAGGGAGGTAAGACGAAGCTCCTTGAACTCCTATTCTTGAATAAACATAAATGGACAAACTTTTTTTTTTCAGTGGGGATACCCTTTAAAAATGTTTACAATCAGTGGAGAGAATGTAACCTAAATGTAAAAGATAACACTTATTTCTCACCACCTCACAAATATTATGTATGTCTATAACATACTAGGATCCCTCGGGAATATAGTCATTCATGACTGTCTCGTCCATAGAGCAATGTGTCTGGTCTGAAAACAAAATTGTAAAAGTCATGTTCCATGTCAACAAACCCATCATACCGACCTATCTATGAAGACTCAAGGATTCTTTCTACTTGCTGACAAAAGTAATCTCCCAAATCACAAAAGACCTCACCGACAACTTCAAGAACAATGAAACTGGGAAAGGGACTCCCCCGTGGATATGGGCAGCCTATAAAGGGCTCATACACGCACGATATGCTCCCCGAGCCATGACGGCTACACGAGACGACCCGCCCTGCGGATTGTCGAACGGTGCCTGACCGAACGCACACACAGACTATTCTCGTCCAAAGCGGCTGTTTGGCGCGCAAAGCCATTGTGGTTCGGGCGCATACTGAGCGTGTGTAAGAACCTTAAGGCATATATCAGAGGCAAGTTTATCAAAAAAAAAAAAAAAAAATCAAACGACAGATCCATGAACTAGAATCTAAGGGACATTCAGCTTATAAAAAACTTTATGCATGGTTTACTGAAGCAGTAGAGAAAAAGCAAATTGCAAACAATTTTTACCATAAACAAAACAAGGCAGAGAAACGACTAATATCCCTCATAAACCCTAGAACCAAGCCCTGTCCTATATTACAAATTCAAACACCCAATGGGACCCTCACAAACAACCCAGATAAGACTTCATTAGGAAAAATCTTCCTCAGACAGTCCTCACAGAAGACATGTATAAGCTTATAGGAAATAAAACCTACAACTGATGAAATTTTCCAGACCATCAAACAGATTAAACCGCACAAAGCACCTGGACCTGACGGATATGCAGGAATCTACTAAAACATGTTCTCGCCACTATCGCTCTAATTCGCACACAAGGGAAATCCCCACATAACCTAATGAACTACAGCACAATTTCTCTTATCAATCAGGGCTTAAAAATTATGACTAAAATTTTCACAACATGCATTAATACCTTCCATCCTAAACTGATACACCAAGATCATGTTGGATTTGTTCCAGGTAGAAAGGCAAGCAATAATAGAAGACGCTTCTGCAACATAATTTCACACATGGACACCCACAAATTACAAGTAGAAATCCTATTGTTAGACATCGAAAAAGAGTTTGATAGCTTAGACTGGAAATACTTGCTACCACATTACAATTATTCAATTTTCCAACAACATTTTTTCAGGGTTTACAAACCTATTACTCTGAACCACATTCCATTATCCGATTACCCACCACTGAGATTACCCCCTGAACATAAGGATAGGAATGCAACAAGGCTGCCCACTCTCACTCAGTTTATTTGTCTTATTACCAATAGCACAGGCAATAAGAATCACGACAACGATTCAACGAGTTACAATTGCAAAATCACACTATAAATGAACAGCGAGATTCAATAAAAGTTCTTATCGTTTAAAATGATGCTAAATTTAGCCCCAACCAATCAGATCTTATTTAACATTGGAAAGCTAACATCTGATTGGTTGGGGCAAAATTAGCACTATTTTAAACAATAAGAACTTTTATTGAATAACCCTGGAAGTCTATTTGCAGACAAAATAGCCTTCACCTCAACCACCCCCATGGTCTCCTTTCTAAATTAAATTTTTTTCCCCCCCCCTATTAGAAAAAAACAACCAGATTTACAGGGATCAAGATTAACCACGATAAGACAACTATTGGATAGTAATCAATCCCCCCTCTAAAAAAATTACTCACAATAAAACTTCCAACTATAGCTTGGAACACACAGTACTGATAAAGCCCAGATACCTTTCGCGAACGATCGGGTCAGCTGAACGCTCGTTCAGGAAAGAGGGAAAATTTCACTCTGCCGCGGTAGACTCCCTAATAGGGGAGTCGACCGTGGCCAAGGGAAACAGTCCAGAGCGCTCTCCCTATGCTGTGTATATGCTGTCCATAGGGGGAGGCTCAGGAATGTGTGTAGCCTGATCTTTCAAAAATGACAGACAGGATCGCCATTTTTCAAAAATCTTTTCTGTGTGCACCCAGCTTAAAGGGGAACTGTGGTCCAAAAATGACTTTAGGTAAACTGATAGGAATTGGTCTCCTGAGAATTTTTGCCATTTACATTCATTGTTTATTTTGCATAGTTTTGAAAAAATGTACATGATTGTGTGTGATATGGCAGCAGCATCACCAGGTCTCCTGCACTTCCTGCTTAGAAACCAAGTGACAGTCACTCTGCCCTGTGTCTCCTCCTGCCCTTGCAGCCCCCCCCCCCAATCATGGGCCCCATCATTTCCAGGCCCCCCTTGACCCCTTTCCTTACAGCCCCATTTGGCTCCGCTCACTCCCAGGAATTTGCAGGGATAGCCACCTTGTTGGTGTGTCAGGGAGACCACCTGGAGTGCGCTATACTCCTCTTACTCAGCCCACACCTTTTTATGACTGGGTGTGCATAACTGGTTACGAACCCGTCTAGAGATATAAGAATGACTCAAACCCAAAGAAGGAACTCTCCTTTACCATAAAAGCTTTGGATTATTAAGAGTTATTTTGAGGGCCAATAACTCTGGAAACAACTTTGGATGCCATCTTTCACAGATCTACTTCCTCCACTTCATCCTGTAAAATTAAGGACTGAACAAAGCATTATTTTCACTTTTTCATCCCATTTGTTTTACGGTTTATGTTGTGTTTTTGGCTTATATTTTTCTGTAGTTTGTTTGCACTGTTTGTTAAACCAAGAAACTCTGCCTCTGAGAAGCTACGTTTACAAGTAGATTATATTAGATTGCTTTGTTATATCCCTACCTGTATGTGGAAGTGAATGAACAGTCATTATTATTCATTTAATTGTACAACTGTGCATGCTGGGTAGGTTTGTGTACCTGTAACACACATGGTGGCAGTTACCAATGGTTTAAGGTAAATATTTATAAGCGACGTGCAACTCAGTCGTGTTTTGGGGTTTGTAGCAGTGAGCCAAGCGTGCTCACAGCGCCCCTGAACTAAGGGTTGTAGTGGCCCATCACACTGCCCAATTAACTCAACTCATACAAACCCCACAGATCATGGTTAACGATAAATATATCAATATTAAAATCAACTCCCTACCACTGACAAACAAATTCCAAAAAGCATGGGAAACAGACCTTAAAATAACAGTAGAAGGATCCAAGTGGCTTGATACATTTTACAGATTTAACAACAGGTAGCTTAAACATAGCTCTAAGGGAAATATCACTAAAAGTATTATATAGTGTATATAGAGTACCTACAGTACTACATAAATCCCTCAGTCAACCCATACTGCTTCTCAAATAGTAATCAAATGGTAGATTTTTTTTCCATGTTTCTTTGACTTGCCCAATAGTCCTGCAGTATTGGACAAAGATATTCCACGTGATCTCTGAGGTAATGGTAATCCCCATTACGATACATGCGTGAATAGACCTATTGGGACATGAATGCCCTGATCTAAACTGGGTACATGTTAGCCTCCAAAATAATAGGCGCCCAATGGAGATCCCCAGAACTAGACTTTAACAGAGTAATATACAGAATAAATTACATTAAAATGTTATTAAATATTAAATTATACTGTTAAACATATTAAATTAATATTTACAATAAAAAAAGAATTGAAACAAAAATAAACGCAGCTTTAGCCGGGCTGTGGGTGAGGTATGACCCCCTATACCTATTCTTCCCTTCCCTGATCCTCCCCCTGAAATATTATACCCTACATGTATGTGAATATACCTTTTCAATATTAAAATACAGTTTACAGAGACATTTTCTAGTATATTTGTAAATAAAAAACGTATTTATATTGATAACACATCGGATACTTATTGTTGCTGTAAAAAACTAATGTAACTCACACATGATGTAAATAGTTTAATAAAATAAAAACGAGTTTCAAAAATAAATAATAAATTACCTCGGCTTGTACTCTGATCGACTTATTTGGAATACCATATATACTTGAGTATAAGGTCTTACAAGTCCTTTCTAAAAAGGGGGAACAAATATTTTTCTCCCTTGAATCCATACCCCTCTTTATACAAAACAATATCTTGCTGGCTGTAGCTGTTGCAGCCTGGCACTGCTTGCTTTTTTTTTTTTGACATCCACCAAAACTCAAAGATCCATAATACAGAGCCATTTATACAGTAGTATAAGCAGCATGAGAATGTTTAAGCCCAAAATGCTTTAAATCACCTTATATTTAATTAACATTGAATCTTATCTGCCAGTTAAGCTGCAAACACAATAAAATTCTTCGCTCCGACTGGATGTTTGTCACTTGCCATCAGTCGACTAGGGAAAAGGACTGTGTGACACTGTGAAAGAAGCCGCAGCAGATAGTCCGCCTCGACCGCACAATTGTCTGTGGTTTTCCAATGTCGATTCAGAAGAATGAACAGTCGGATGCTGGTCACGTGCTGCCAAAAGTCATGCAACTTTTTCGCCCAAATTGACAGATACACTGAACCATTGGTTGGTCGGTTTGAAAAACTGCATGGTGTGTACACAGCCTTAGCAGCCCAATATTGCACTTCTGTAGCTTTAAATGGTCAACAATGTTGTATCATCCTGAAACACAGCTAACAATACAGACTTCTAAATCATTAATAAACAGATTAAATAGAACTGGCACACCACAGAGAAAACGTTTATGGAGCAAATTTAGGAACCCAACACCCTTTACTGTGTTGGCTGTACCACTACTCCAAGCTGTCAGGGTAATTAAAGTCCCCCATAATCAGAATGTGCCCCAAACTTGCAGCCCATGTCATCTACATTTGAAGCTCACTTCCGACATGCTTGCTTTTGGTGGCTTGTAGCAGACACCAACAATAACTTTAACCCAGGGCTGGACAAAATCATCCAAATATTTAGGAGCCAGCAACTTGATTGCCCAGCCCCACATATACTTCGGCCCAAATCAACTTAAGCCCCACCAATTACATAAGACTGCATTAAAAGCCACTAAGGAGCTCATTGGACAGAGAGAAGAGACAGTCACATAAAAAACAGTTAGAAATATACCACCTACCATAAAATACAAGGATTCACGATAGTAGTAAAAAAGTACTCCAATAAGGGTATGGACAAATTCCAGGACATAGGTTGTCAGTGCTTTACAGATAATTAATAAAGGGCTGTCTAATATTGTCCATGCAATGGAACATTGTAGACAGATTTGTCTTTTGGTTGTGTTCAAAGAGTTGCTAAGCCATTCCAGTACATCAGTTAGTGTCCATATTCAATTATCTCTTGGCAGGATAATTACATTGACACTGGGAGGTCTTAACCAATCACAGCAGGAGCAGTAAATAGTGAGTTGGGAAGTTATACACAAGGTATACACTATTTACCAAAATTAAAAATTATTGTAACCTGCATGGGACTGTCCCCAGTCCACAAGCTACCAAGCAATTTAGAAAGTCGCAATGTCTTCTTGTTTAGTTACCGTGCTCAGTCATATGACACCATAGGCACCAATCAGGCACACTCACAAATATGCAAATGTTGGTCAGAATAACATACACAAATTAAATGGAATTTCCACGGTGTGAAAAAATCTACATTTTTAAAATATCTGCAAACATCTGCAATATATTAAAGGCCGACGATTCTATGAAACTACCTAAAACAATATACCCGTGTGGCATACATTTTATAGTCTATCGAGCGAAAGCTTTATAGGACATGGACACTGCACAGCAGGATCCTGGTGCCACCTTGCATGCTAAACAAGGAGGAGCGCATTGGATTAATAGCACACTTCTCTGTGTGCAACCCCAGGACTACTTAGTTCGGGAGAGGTACACAAGCAACTATAACAATACAATTTTCCAGTCGCCAGGAAAGAAATTAGTCGCCAAGCCGACCTGGATTTGTCCAGCCCTGCTTTACCCCCCCCCCCCTTTCTGTTGCCCATTTCCAACCATATTGCTTTAGAATTAACATCAGTATTGACAGTTATCTTTATTTCTTTCAAATTTGGATTCAACTATTGTTCAACAGAAAGGAAATAAAAATCATACTCACCGAGATTTCTGTTTCTTATTCACTATCATGGCAGCAATCACCAAATGGGTTAATCCCATGCAGGCATTTGGACCGGAAGTTGTAAAGCAAAAAAGGTAGAAAAGTACCCTACCCCCTACCATACCTGGTCTTATTTTCAAAGCTTAACATGCTCACAAAGGATTATACATTTAATGAGAAAAGTAGAAAGGGGTGGGCATTTTGGCAAATGCTGCCACGATACTGATTGGGAAATAGAAATCTCTGCGAGTATGGTTTGATTGCCTGTTTTTCCCAGGTCACTATGGAAGCAAGTCACCAAATGGGAGATACCAAAACTAAATAATAGGTTCTCTGTCATTCCTAAACGAGGAGTATACTTAAAATTGTGTAGCCCAGTTATAAAAATTAGTTCATCAAACTTTCCAGTAAAAGCCAGTATCTCGAATTCTCCACTTTTTAAAGACAGGCTTCTCGCATTTGTAAAATACTAAAACATGTACGTGGCAGCAAAAAATCCAGCAGATACCTCTGAGTCCCCTAGCTCAGAAAACAGAGGGAGGCCCAACGGGTCAGAACCTCAAAGATAAAAAAGAAAAGTGGTGCTCTGCTTGTGATATCTCTAAATAAGTTTACAAATGATAACTCAATAACCAAATAATATAACAATATTTAATATCCGAATGATGCATAAAATACCATAAATCAATGTAAGGCTGGCCAGCCACAATAGTAATTGGTATACTAGTCCCTATACAAAAATATACATATATAGATATTTAGCTCTATAAATATCTCGCAATACCATATAATATGTATAAATATAAGTAAGAATACATAAATATAAGAAACATCAATATAAAAATTATTAAAAAATATCTATTTGACCAATGTCTATATTCTCGCATTTGTAAGCAATTATTTTAGGTTTTGATCATGTGATTTATTTTTACTCAATTATTATACATGCCTTCCTATCCTCTAAGTAAGCCACACACCCCTTAGCTCCCACTATTGGCCTATCTACACCCTGAGATTGACAGTAACCCCCAGCCAAAACCCAATTTAAAATCTCCTCCAACCCTCTAGAAATCTCCCCCAAAACAGCCTCACCACAATTAGAGGTCCAACCCATCACTAAAGAGCCTGTATCCATCGGAAGTCTGCCTGTTCTAGCCCACTGTTTCCCTAGCATAGCACATGGCTGCAGTAGTATTTCACAAAATACTTTTCTGGAGGCCCTTGCCTTTAACTTGGCTCCTAGACATTTTGAAGGACTTCTCGTTCATTAGCACAAATACGAATCAAGAAGGCCGGATCAATTACAGCCCCACCCAATAATTTGTCAACATGATCCACATGTTGAACCCAAGCACCATGTAGGCAACACAATGTTCAGTATGTATGGTTTTGGCGGCAAATAAACCTATCTACATTTCTTACAATAGGGTCGCCTACCACTATCACCATTCTAGCCCTTGGTTCTCCCCCCTTGTATTAGAGATGCTGATTCTTTGTGTGCTGGGGGGGGGGGGGGGGGGGGATCAGCCAGCTCGATACTTGTTACTTCTGAGCTGCTACATCACGTAAAATGGCAAATCTGCTGGGATGGACTAGCAGGGAAGAGGCAACCCACTTGCACCTGATAAAGACCGAGGTCCCTGCTCCAATTTCCTATACATGTGGCAAGATGCATATTGCATGGTACCAACAAAAATGTCCCTTCTAACTACACAACACACACCAATCTTGTTTACATGTCTCTTTTTAATGTCCTTAATACCAAAAGTCCTTTATAGCAAGTTCCATTCAAGTTTGTTCCACTCACATGAATAACAATTTAAAGGCAGGTACAAAACAATAACATCTCATTCTGATGCAGGCTTTTGTCTGGGTTGCAGCAGTCAGTCACACCAAATGACTTTCTGTTGCAAACAGCCGATTCTTTTCTGATGTTGTCTGTCTCATTAAGCTTACAGAGTAGACAAGGACCGGGATTTGCACCAGAGGAGCAATGTAAGTAAATACATTTGGTATAAAACTACTCATATAATTAATTTTGGGATGGCTTGTGAAATTACCCAATACTATGTGGGAAATAAGAATGAAACTTAACAGTTATAAATAAGACTCTAAACATTTTATAAAGTACCAATATTTTGTTATTTAGCAATAGGATATATAAGGTTATAAGTCACCAAGGTTTTCCTTGACCATCCTCCTGTCAGTCATTGCAATATAATTTAAGCAGAGCATGCAGAGGAAGATGTCAAAATGTCGACATGGGCTCTCTCTTATTTTGTCTGCAAAGGCCGACAAAGAGGAGGCAGAAACCTTTGGACAGAAAGACAGCTCCCACTCTTCTGGACTTTGGAGAAGCACAAGGAGCAGAGATGTAAGGTAAGGATTTTTTTTAAAAACTACACAGTGGGGCCAGTAGTGGGTTAAATTTTAGTTTTGGGTGTGGACATGCCCTTTAAGAATATTTACCGATTAAGGATGCTTGAATGCACTTATTCCTTCTGGAGTAACATTGGCAGTTAATTAGTAGTACCTCAGCCATATAAAGAACAGTGCATCTTACACACTAATATTTACTATGAGTATGAAAACACTTGTTTTAGTATATGAATTTACCTCCTTTCTCACTGTCATAGTGGGAAGCATCAAACTGAGCATCATCATTAGGAAGCTGCACACTTGCAATCACAAGGTGATTCTGTTCATCAGATGTATGCGTCCCAAGAACAAGTCGATGAATGCTGAAGTCCTTACCATCAGGTCTGTTAGAATGACAAGATCAACATATAGAATGTTGTATAATAAATATAACTGCAAGGTTACATGGGACACATTTAACTTTACAAGTCAACCAGTGTGTGTTTCATCAATTTGACAGACTGATTGGGTGATCTATTAAATGAATGGACCTGAAAAAAATTTCAGATGATCCCATTAGCTGCCACATAATGTTAAACAGATCAAGACTCATGGTGGTGCAGTTTGATCAGTTTCAGAAGTATCTTGATAAGCTGAACCATCACGTAACTTTAATCTTTGGTACAGATACAGCCAACATGTAGATGAAATCTACAATTCTGCCACCAAGCTTCACCAGTCTTTATTTGGAGGTGAAGTTAATGTAAATGACAGCTGCTGGTTGAGGACCCATATTTTAGCATTAAAGTATAATGTATATATATATCTATTGTTTAGGCATTAAAGGGTCTCTCCCCTCAAAACAGTGATAGGGTGTGGTTAAGTTTCTCATGTTCACTCCTAACACCTGCCATTTTAATTGAAGAATGGGAGGCAAAAGTACATCCATTACCTCTTGCTCTTCAATTGAACTGAAAAAACGTGATATTTATAGTGGAGATACCCTTTAAATGTGAACAGATTCTTCATGCTGTAAGAAAAATTTAGACCCTAAATAAATTCTATAATTGCTAAATAACAAATAGCTGTATTTATTACCTCTAAAATTAAATGCATTTTGTTGAAATTATTCGTTCAAATATACAGGTTGAAAATTGTCCCAACTGTGCCACTCCAGCAGGTTGAAAAGTAAAATTCCTAACTTTTCCCAACATCAGAGGGCCAGTAAATGCTTGGAGTTGTAGTTTACAAATATGTGGACAGCAAAGACTGAACAGTCAAATCCCCCAATTGTTTCTCAAAAAAAAGAAAAATTGCAGAGATCAGAAAATACGACAAACCTGCCTTATGTAAGTGCATGTCCAGCCTAAAAAAAATTTCATACAAATGCACATCACCTCCCCAAACCCCAGTTTTGCATTGTGTGTAAATGCCAAAGATGCCCCTGAAGTGACTTGCGAAAATAGAATAGAGGTGTACACTACTAATCAGGAATTTCCATCTATTGTGAATCACATAAACGTTTCAGGGATCACCTAGTCCCCTTCATCAAGTGTAACACAAACACAAGCATCAACAGAAAAAACAAAAGCGGGTGGCGCTCCCAGGAAGACTGAGATACACTTCAGGACTTGGGTTAAAACAATATCTTTATTGTAGCAATTTAAAAACAACTTGCCTTATGCGTTTCATGCTACCATAGCACTTATTCACAGGCCATGCAAGAGAAAGGGGTGTGACCGGCACTTCATATATACGTGCTTAGGCCACACCTCAATAAAATCATTGTATCATTGACATTGTTAACAAAAAGAATCTCGCTAATTAAGCACCACAATAAAGAGATAATACATTTAATGCAACATATGATCATATGTTGCTAACACAAACACAACCCTCAATTCCCTTAAATCGACCATTTGTGGAAAAGGTGATCCCTGAAACGTTTAGTATGCGATTCACAATAAATAGAAATTTTAGATTAGTGTTGTGCACCTCTATTCTGTTTTTTCTTGTGCTATAGCTTGGAGTCCCAATGTAGAGAACTGACAGGTTGCACCTACAACTACACTGACAAAGTGCCACAGGAGTGCCTAGGCCCAAACCAAACATTATGTCCTGAAGTGACTCACCTAACCTGGTCCCTCTTCCAACGCTTCTTCCGGGTTGCGGCTGTCATTGAAGCAGGAATGTCATTCCTTGCACGACAAGGAAGTAGAGTGACTGTAAGCACAGAGCCTCACTGCTCCGTTTTTTTACTTGAAACTGGAGATGGGGCAGTACCCAGGCGGCAAGAGAATGATTCTCATTTCGGGTGGCTCTACAAAATCCATTTGTTTACATTTTAGCTTAAAGCCACTCTAGCAATGCACAGCAACGCATGCGAATAGCATGATCAGTGTTCTCCCTAGGGTCTTTTAGCCGGGCGGCCCATCCGGCTACTTTTTCATGCCACCCGGCTGGAAAAAAATTCTTGAGAGAAAAAGAATTTAGAAGTAGGTTTAATAGGTGTATCAATAGATCAGTAAAAACTTCTGCCAAAACTGCTCAGTCCAGACCCCTTTTTACACTTGCAAGATAATTTTAGCACGTTACCTAGCTTTTCCAAGATCTCCAAGGCCACAAAAGGGTGTCACATGTGCTTGTGCTGCTGTAACATGGGTTACCTTCAGATGTTGCAGAACTACAACTCCCTGCAGATGTTTACGAACTTCAACTCCCTGCATTCTACAACCACGGAATGCTGGGAGTTATAGTTTTCAAACATCTAGTGGGACAAAAGCTAGACATCCCTGACCTATATAATGAGCATGATGCAGTGCACATTTTCCCTTACCACCAAATTTCCCCGTCCTACCCCACCCGGCAGGAAAAAAATTCTGGGGAGAACACTGATGATTTTCCAAATATCCCATCATCAGAGCAAACAGTGGACCTTTCACATTTGAAAACAATGGCAAACGATCCTCACGCACGACTGGAAGCACTGGAAAAGAACCAGTGTGGCCTTACCTTTAGTTTTCTTTAAAGGGTAACTGGTCTCGAATACTTCCAAACTATATTTTAGATTATATAAAAAGCCTTCCATCATACCTTTAAAATAAAATTGAAATCACATCTCTAGATAAAAGTCATGAGAAGTTATTGATGGGAAGGTTTAGCAATATTACTTCCTGCTTGAACACTTCCTGTTTTCAGCCATGTTACCAGCTTGTAGTCATGTGACTAGCCTGTCTGCATTAAATAGGCTCCCCTTCTCAACTGTCAATTTCCCCCCAGGTACTTCCTGTTTTCCCCAGCATTAAGTCTTAACTGAGCATGCTTCTACCCCGGGGCAGACGGACGAGCAGAAATAAGGTGATGTCACAACCTACTGGAAGCAGTTAGTTTGAACATTCACCTCAACATCATTTCTCACAGAGTGAAGCCAGAGATATGATTGTCGGCTCATTATAAAGGAAATACTGCAGGCTTTCATTTAACCCTAACTTGTTTAGAGACCAGATGCCCTTTAAATGGGCATGACTCCTAAGATTAAAAAAAATGCAAACCTTTACCTTGAGTGATATATCTTAGGTTGACTCCTAAGATTAAAAAAAAATGCAAACCTTTCCCTTGAGTGATATAAGGCCTAACCACTCACAATGTTTTTTTTTCCCAATAAAATCTTGTCAGCCATATCTGCCCCCTTTTCCTTGCCATCCCTGCTATCAGTTACCCAAGCCTACTACCCAGCGAACAATATAGCTTAGGACAAGCTTAAGGTGCAGGCTCAGTATGTTAAGACTCCAAACATAAGAAACCTTCAGGTTGAGAATTTTTTTAATCACTCAAGTAAAAGGTCAACACTTAATATGGGAGGCGGGGTTTCAAAGTACAATTCTCAAACTGCAAACTGTGTGTGTCACCCATGGCAACATTTACAGTGCATGACCAAACCTTACTATTCCGTGTCTTTCACTTTAAGTTAGGCAGGGAAGAAGAATGCAGAATTACAGTAAATGATACATAGAGCTCACCGGGTGACATCAGGAAGCCATTGAGCCGTCAAGCTAGGCCATTCTAGCGCATGGGTCATTACCAAATCATAGAGAAACGGGGTGTTCTTTTTCCAGATTTTATATTCTTCGTTTATGACCCGCTCCTCCACAGCATCATCAAATGCAGCTATACAAATTCAAACACTAGAGTCAATGCACAAAGCTAACAGAGAGAGCTGTTTACTTTCACACCCACCCCTCATAATAGCCCCCCTAAGGAAGGAAAAGGTGTCATTCCTCCTGATGTTAGCAGTCTGTCACCTTAGTTCACTTTGTCTTTCATTGGTACCTGGGAAGTATAGTGGGAAGCCTCACCTCGCTCTAGTGGCCATACTCACCCTCCTTATCAGTCATGATGAGAACAATGTCTTACAGTCTTTGTAGCCGCTATGTCTTGAATCTACACATAAGATCAACCCACGTTTCCCGGTTCTCCGCCTAACTCCTCCCCGTGGCCTGCTCCTCCTGCTATTGTTTCCCGCCTCCCCCAGTGTCTTAGAGACTCACACCTTCGCGCCAACCACATCCAATCAGAATTGTAAGAGAAGGAACGCAACTCACCAATCAAGAAATTCAACGTCACGAAAGGTTGCAGGTCAGATTTCTGGAGGCTTGCGTGCTACAGCCAGGTGATGTTATTCGCCAGTTACCAGAGCAACAGAAAGCGTTTGACGCGTGAACTGTAAGGTCACATGAGCTATTCCTATGTTATTCGAACGAGTCGCTACGTATCGGATGCACCTACAGGACACACAGTACAATGTACTTCAAATAGTTCGTGAAGAACTTAAGTGACTCATAAAAGGAGCTGTAATGCTACCCTGTATCGTAGCAGTAACGTGCTGATATACCCGTCACGTATAATATTAACCATTTGTACTCCTATTCTAATTAGACACACATGTCAGGAGGAAAAAAGCGGTAACACCAATACCCCGCAATAGTTACCCCTAATTAGAGGGAAACCAAAATGGATTCCTCCACCTGTGCTTCAGATGGGCAAACGCAAGGAAAGTATGTTCCGCCTCCAGGAAGTAGCATGGTTTAAAAGGCTTAAAGTTCACGATGGACGAGAGATACTACACACTGAGTGACGACCAAGCTGCGGTTAAAGCAAAGTATCCGGCAGTGAAAAAGAACTATGAGTGTAAGTGTTTTAACACACACGGTAGAATATGGCTTTTATTACATGAGATGCCTGAAGTAATGCATGTGTAGAAAGCAGACCGAACCCAGCACATTCTATGATCGCCTGTTTTCTTTTATTAAACGTGTTTGTATGTTTAAGTCTGGGGTTACCCATCATCATTATTTTCCACACTCTCCCTGCCTTAAGAATAATTTTCTGAGCTGGCAGTGGCAGTCTCTGCTGTTATTTTCCTCTGGGTTTCCTCAGTGGAGAATAGCTTGGTAATTTGGTAGAGAATATCTGAATGCTGGGACCACAAAAAAGGTAAAGCAGAGCATTGCTCAATGCAATAGAAGATATAATTGTAGACCTATTTGTCAATGGACATGGGTCATTGCATGCGCTGTGACTTGGTAGTGCTTAGCACACACCCATACATAACAAACATGAGCCAACTGGTCAAGCAGCAAGGAAGGTGTGGTCATTAAATAAGATGATCAGTCATTCACACATGTGTAAATGATCATTCTTTAAAGTGACAGACATTGGAGTTCTCCACAGATGCAGAGTTTGCAAGTCCAGTGCCATCTACTTGTGGACACAGTGATAGCTTAGATCATAACCAATGCACTGTGTGTTGTCACATCTATAGCAACCAACTAACATTTTCAGCAATTGGGAAACATTAGATTTTCTGTTGGCTTAGACAACACATTGCTCCCCAATGTGCATCAAAATGCCTTGGCTGCCTTTTTTATCCTTTTTTTTTTTTTTTTTTCTGGAACCACTTTTGGTAAATCATGACAACTGCAGACTGGGCGCATCTGACAGGAGCTGCATTTTTGTAGATTACACAGTTGTCTAGCCTTCACTATTTGGCCCTATAACAATTTTTTTGGTCCCCGATTTTTATCTTCAGTGGCGTTGGTTGTATCTGAAGGCACATGCGAAAATTGGACTAGGGTGCACACTTATCAGGAAATTTCTTTTATTTCTTCATCACAAAAAACGAAATGTTGTTTTTTGTGATGTAGAGATAAAAGGAATTGCCTGATTATAAGTGTGCACCCTAGTCCAATTTTTGCTTGTGCTATAGCTGTTCCCTGGTAGAGGACCGACTAGGGTAGCACATTTTTATTATTTTGGCTAATAGCCACTGAATGTGCCTGGACCCCACATTGTGAAGGACTGTATCTGAAGGCACCTCTTCCTTATCGAATGTACAGGATATAGACACAGTGGATGCTGGCCTTCGTCAACAACCAATACTGTTTACAATATGCACATGAGCATCAGAACTGGACAATGGAGCAATCGAAGATGGCCCAGTGTGATGAATCATGTTTTCTTTTACTATGTGGAAGTCTGGGTGTGTGTGCATCACTATCCTGGAGAAGACATGCTAGGTTCCGATATAAAGTTGTCGTAACACACATACTGCATTGCAGATCATTGCTTATGGGCAAATGTAGCCATATACCATTCAGTTTACTCATGCTGGCTTGTGCTCATTGCTATAAGAGTCTTTAAAATGGTCATTTTAAAACGGGAGCAGGGTGCAATGTGAGAATGTGCTTGATAAGACAAATCACATTTTCTTTTACTTCGTTTGGATGCCCAGGTGCATTGCTAAGCTGGAAATTACATTATATTAGGATGTACCAGTGTGATACCTTGGGCAATTTTCTGCTAGGAAACCTTGGGTCCTGTCATTTATGTGGATATTACTTTAATAAATACCACCTTCCTAACATTGTTGTTGAAAGTACACCCTTTCATGGAAACAGAATTCCATAACGACAGTGACCTCCTCCATCAGGATGTTATATTGCAAATAAAGAGTGATTTGAGAAACATAACAATAGTGCTAACTGGTCCTCCAAATTTTCCAAATATTGGTTAAATCAATAATCTGGAATGCGCAGGAAAAATTAGTCTGATTCACAAAGTCTGAAGCTTGGTTCCAGATAACGCAACATGCTTTAGAGGTCTAGAGAGTCCATGCAACAGGTCAGTGCTGTTATGGTAACAAAAGGAGGGCCTACTCCATAATATGGGGATGGTTCAGTGTCTCAGAATATTAATAATCTATACCCCAAATTTTGTAACCAAAGTGTACAATAAAAAGCTACTGTGCTAGAGCTTTAAATTCTCAAACTCCGTGGTTGGCCTCCTTAGCAGGGCCAGAATTATTTTGTGAATAGCTGCCCTAGATGTCAGTAGTCTTAGAATGACACAGTGTTATGTTATTAAAGGACATACCTTTGAAGAAGATTGTAATCTTAACATATTGGCAAAGGAACGTGACTGGTTCAAGAGAGGTGTTAAGGAGGTCATTTATGTGAAAATAAAGAAACCTTATCCTGGGCGTTCCTATAACACCTCTTAGCCACTATCCAATCACACCCTTAACACCTGGCTGTGATATGCTAATTGGGATTTTCCAGGGTACATAATTGCCACAGTTTCTTGTACAAGTCATTCTGAATTGAGAAAGCCAGTCGGATGACTAGCGAAACGTCTTCAAGAACTACATTTCAAGTCCAGTTGATATAATGAATTACAACAGATATAGGTATCTCTCACTGTGTTTTCTAAGTTTTCGTAATCCAGTTCTATGAAGAACAGAAGGTAAAGGAGCTGTGCCTTACCTTCCGTTCTTCAATAGAACACACAGAAGCCAGGAGAGAAGGTAAGAACTTGCTCGCTCGCTCCCCCGGCGCGTAGTCTGACGGGTCCCGACGGACCTTGTCTTCTATGCGCATAGAAGACAAGGTCCGTCGGGACTGTCAGACCAAGCGCCGGGGGAGCGAGCGAGCGAGTAAGTTCTTACCTTCTCTCCTGGCTCCTGTGGTGTTCTATTGAAGAACGGAAGGTAGGCACAGCTCCTTTACCTCCCGTTCTTCAATAGAACTGGATTACGAAAACTTAGAAAAACTAGTGGAGATAACCTTTAACCAGTTTTTCTGGTAAGTATTTTATGTTTTTGTGTAAAACCCACCTTAATAAATAATTCATAAAAATGATTTGTTAATCTTCATGTATAAAAAGTTTTTTTATTATGGGTAGGAAAACCCCCCAGAAAGATTTCTTATCTAGAAACCAAGGCCTTGTACATTTTGTTCGCTACTAACCAATATGATGCTCTCTTCCAGATCTGGATCACACTGCAGATGTTCAGTATGTATTTTTGAAGCCTCTTTTTTTCCAATTAAATGCAAACAGTTGTCTGGCTGTCTCCAAATGTAAAAATATTTATCTGCCCCTGCTTTAAGGTACTAAATATTGGTTAATGTTTGTTTAGCTTCAACTTTGGGGAAGTTTATATCAAACCACAGTTTTACTGTTGTTAAGTACAGAATTTCATGACTAAAACATTAGGTAATGCCAGCACAAAAATACACCTTTAAGAAATCTGTAAAAGGTTAACTTTCTTGACTCTTTCACTTGCTTTTCTACATTAAGTCTACCAAGAGATACACCTGTGTGAAGTATATTCATTTTTTTTTTCTAATCCCCTTGTCAACGATTGGTTGCACTATGTGATTCATTACTTTAACCTTTGTTAGGGCTAGCACTGCTGCGTTTTTTTTTTTTTTTTTGCACTTGCGTTTTTTTCATATCATTGAAAACGCTTCAACACACTGAAAACACGGGTGCGTTGCGATTTGCGTTCTGCATTTTACATCGCAAACGCATGCGGTTTTCAATAGTTAATGAAAAAACACCTGCGCAAACGCAACGAAATCGCACATGAAATCGCATGCGATTGCGTTGCAGTGTGGCCGTGTCCTTAGGAACTAATTTTTTAGTTAGAAATTAGAAAGGCATTTGAAAAATTATTGGTATCAGCAGTGAATCTTTGATAGATTGTAGTACATGCAGTCAAGATCATACTCCCTATATAAAGTATAGGGAGAACGTTCGTGACTGCCATACTCCCAACGATCGCGGCCGACTCCTTATACCTTAGTACAGGGAGCTGATCATGAACAAGGGAAATTTTTTGCCTGAAAGACCCGCTCCCGATGCGGAACTATCTTTTTGGCTGTACACACTTTCCCGATAAAGGGCCAATCCCGTCGGTACCGTGATAAGGTAAGAGAATCATTGTTTTTATTGGCACCTTCTGAGCAATGCCAAAAACTTTGCCTGCACTTCTGAGTATCTAAAGTGGTAAATTAAAAAACAAAACAAACTTTTCCTTAATGAAAAAACATAATTCACAGGGAGGAAGAAGTTCACTTCTATTCTTATTTTTTCTTCTTTGCATGCAGGTTACACGCTTGGGGAAACACACTGGAGGAAGCCTTTGAACAGTGTGCTATGGCAATGTTTGGATATATGACTGATATAGAGACTGTTGAACCTTTGGATACTGTGGAGGTGGAGACAGAAGGTGAGGGCCTATTAACACTATTGTGTACATTTAAAAAGATGTTTGTTGTTTTTTTTTTTTTTTGAGAAAGAAGATGAAGTGGCTAATTTCCATGAGCTTTCGTCAGAGCTTTAGAAAAGTTATAAACAAAGTAGAAAATTTTGTATTTGAAGCACAATTAAAATTTACTTAATATAATATTAACCAACAACTAATATTGTAAAAATAATCTTGAGTTTATAATTCTATCTGTACTTGTTAGGGCTCTCAGTCTCCCCTTGCTGGCAGCACTCGCAACCAAAATCCATTGAGTTTCATATGTCGCATGTGCAAAACACCAGAAAGAATGGTAAGCTGCCAGCAGGGGAGACAGAGAGCTGCAGGAAAAACACAGGCAGATCTCCGCTTGTAAATTGAGTTGGGAGATGGCAGCTAGTGATCCTATCTCCCACTGAATTATAGAATCCATTTTTGAAAAGTTGTTTTTCTGGGTGGAGTTAAAATTTAAGCTTGAAATCTGCTAAAGATAACTTGGCCACTGATGGAATAGTTAAGGAAACATTCTGGTTCCTCTTTCTCAAGCTATCATATGTGTGACTTCTCTGGCAACCCCTGATGTGAACCCATGTGTATAGTAATTAGCATATGCTGTTAATTCCCTTTGTGGACAATTACTTTTTGTATGGGGAGGTCTGGGTGTAGATACCCCAGACCTATTACTTCGGCTTACCTCCAACCAGTAGGAGCTTATATTTTCTGTATGATCCTATAGTTAATTCAAACAGGGGTAGGAAAACTGTAGCAGACTCATCTGCTCCTCCAGGTGGTCCTGGTGCTGCATCGCCCCGGACCCTTCACTTGGTTCAAAACAGCTTTCAAAATGTTTGTGTAATAGGCTCGATCCGCACTCTTTCTCCAAATATTAGGTTACACAGCAACTCCCTTTAAAAGCGTCTTTTAACTTTTTTGACGCGTGGGGCCGCGTATTCTCAAGCTAAATACAAATACTAGTGCACGTGTTACAACATTTACACACCTTTTAATCGTGTCATCATTGAAACCTTCCAGTTGAAGTGGCCCATACTCTGCATATAACATGTAAATGAATATTTCTGTAAATTAAAGTGACTTTATGCAAGATATCGTAATAAAGTGCAAAATATTTTCAAGTACGTGCTGAAAAATGAATTCTTAGCTTTTCATATGTCCATGTATTCATAAATACATATCACCATAGATGAGAATACAATAAATAAAAATACCATTTTAATCAAAATACTTGGTTTAAGGCTAGGAAATTGTGCACAACCAGCTTGCTGTATATTTAATTCTTTGTCCCTGAATGCAGTTCTAATGTCAGGGCGATTTCTGTCTATCATTAATATAAGTGTCAGTTCTGTTTTACCCACATAGTGTAAATTGCAATGGCAAGAAATCACAAAGATGACGTTTATTAGATTATTATTATTATTATTATTTCCCCATTACTGGAATTCAATTTTTCTCCTGGTGTCATAAATTTACAAGAGATACATTTAGAACACTATTGGAGAGAATTGCAAACCAGAACAGTTTTATAAAATCATCTCACCTCTAAAGGCTATTTGCTTCTAAACATGGCACATCTCTCACATGATTATGCATTGCTTCAGTGAAATTGCTTAAAGGGTATCTCCACCCTAAAAAACAACTTTTAATATGCTGTAGGGGAGCCTAGCCCACCCCCAACTGCCAGATTTGTTTGTTAAAAAAAGCTTTAAAAAAAAAGATCCTTCATTCCCTTTGCTCTCTGATCTTGCCCTTCTGCTTGTCGGAACTGCAAGCAGGGGGCCAGACCGGCAGCCGAATCTGTGATTGGCTGAGAGGCAGCCAATCAGAGATGCAGCTTCTGGCAATGCAGAACACCGGGTAATGAAGGACTGTAAGTAGAGTTCTGGTACTTTTTTAACAAACTGACTTAGTGGGCTAGGGTGCCCTATATTACAGAAAAGGGTTTTAGAGGAAGGGCACCTGGCAGCAAATATCCAGAGGGAGGGAGAGTGGACTCCCCTGTGCATTTCACTATCCTTAATGAGATTAGGTTAGCAGCAGGTACCGGATGACTCACAGACAGCTCCTACTCTTCACTTTTTGGGACTTTAAACAGGCACTGCAGGAGAACCGTGGAGCAGAGAGGTAAGGATTTTTTAACACTACACAGTGGGGCCATTGTGGGGTTACATTTTAGTTTTGGGGTTGGACATGCCCTTTAAACCACATGCACAAAGGTATGTAATAGAGGTTGCATAACTTCTCTGCTAGAAACGGCCTGTGTTTTAAACACAATGATGCAGCCTTATTTGCCCTAAAAATTTATTAACATTATTAGGTTAAAATACATACAGTGGTTTCCACATACAGGGGGGGGGCAAGACCTTTTATTTTGGCTATTCTATTTAATACAGGGGTAGCAGCTTAGTAAGTATTTTTATATGTGTTTTGTTTTAACTTATATAAATCACTACTATACTTTTATTTGCACTTATTTATGTTCATATACATGCCAATACTAACAAATGAAACAACATAAATATACACCTATCCTATAACTAATAATATAGAACTCCCATCTCATTGTAAGCTCCTAAAAACTTAATGCAATCTGCTATAAACACCGGGCTCTGGAATGTCAGTGAGAGTTGCAGTAGCCATTGCTCTTCGATGTCACCTTTTTAACACACCAGTACTGGCTCAAACCATATTGGTGGCTATCATGTCCCTGTAGCTAGGCACCCTCAAAGTCTGTCCTATTGCTTTTTACCTGTTGATCCATTGCAATAGATTTGCGATCACTCCACTGCATTTATACAGGGCTTGCAATTAAGCGCCTCCTGCGGGCAAAGTTATTTATGGGGGAGCCACGGTACACACAAGGACAAAAACACATATTGGGCAGACAAACTGATAGCTTAAACAAGGAAGGAGAACGTAACATTATTGCACAGTATTTTACAATAGAAGAAATTTTGTTACGGCTACCAAACATTAAAATATTGTGCATTATTTGAAACCAATCATGTACATTGTTGTACAGGATCAATAGGATTGGAAACACATGCACACACCTACCTTTTGTAAATTGGAATAACTCTGCTTGACATATTTATTTATTTTTATTTTTTCTATAGGAGATGATCTGATCTCTCTCCTCTTCCATTTTTTGGATGAATGGCTATATAAATTTAGTGCAGACCAGTTTTTCATACCAAGGGTAAGGAGTTTTTCACAGCACACTTCATGTCAAAAAAAGAAATATCCTTCTATTAACTTCAACACTTTCCCCCCAGGAAGTAAAAGTTTTGCATATCGACCGTATACAGTTCAAGATTCGATCTATTGGGCAAGTACTGATTGTAATATTCTATACAACATTTTTTAAATGTGTCTGTGGGGAACCGTTAATTTAAAGGGCATGTCCACCCTCCAAACAAAATTTATCCATAGCCAAATTACCCCTCAAAACCTAGACCTCAATAGGTTTAAAATACCTGTGGCTCCTAATTATACTTACCAGGACTCGCACTAGCAGCAGCAGAAGGGGCTAGATCAGTAGACTTGGTGTCTGTCCCCTTCTGCCACTGCTAGTGCATGGAAAATGCATGGAGCAGCAGCCAGTAGCAGTGCCAGTGATTGGCTGAGACATTCAGGGAGATATAATAAAAGTTCTTATCGTTAAAAATGGTGCTAATTGAGGCGCGCTCGCGAGCAGCTCAAAATGGCAGACGCATTCGCGTGAGCTCCCGCTTACCTGAACCCACTAGCGCACATTACAGCGGCCAATACCGAGGGACCCCATAACAAACCACACAAATAGGGATCGGAAAGTGCCCTCTATACAACAATGCCATCCCGGAATAACAAAGCACAACAGAACCTGAGGCACCATGCGATGTTCCAACAGAGGCCTGCCACAACACCGCCAGCAGAAGCCCCAGGGAACACCCCAAGCAGGACAAGCAAAGAGACGCAAAGCTCATCTTCCCAAACCCTTCCAGCAGATCACGGTACATTGCTACAACAGTTCTGGACGATGCTGAAGGAGGAACTGGCAACAGCCCTGCAATCCATACACCTAGAAATGGTAAGCCTGGGGCAACGGGTATGTGGGTATTAAGGTGACCGACCTGGAGAGCTGTACAGACGACATAGCTGAGGGAACACAGACCCTCCAAGACACTATAGACGGTGTTCACCCTCAAGTCACCAAACTACACAACTGGCTGGAAGACCTAGAAAATAGGTCCAGGAGAGCCAACATACGAATAAGGGGAATACCTGAGACATATACAGACGTCCCAGAAGTCCTCAACACCATTCTACAAACTATTACCTGAGGAACCTTCCCACCTCACCGAATGGGACAGAGCGCACAGAGCACTTACGAGACCAAACAAAGACAACCTCCCCAGAGACATAATTGTCTGCTTTCATCACTACAAAACAAAAGAAAAACTAATGACCGCAACCCGTACAACTAACTCGCTATCTTTTGCCGGGAAACCATACTATATATACACAGACATATCCCCAATAACTCTTCAAAAATGAAAAGAGTTTAAACCACTGACAGACACCCTGCTGTCCAACAATATCAAATACCGCTGGGGATTCCCATTTAAAATTCTTTTTTCATTTGATAAAAGACAATATATTTTCGATAACCTCGCAGAAGGACTAAACACTTGCGAAGCATTAGGCATGACACACCCTGAATCCACAGAACCCGCTAAAACCCCTACCAAAAGGAGACTCCAAAGTGAATGGACCCAGGTTAGCCCAAAACCACAAAGAAACCATGCTGGACTAAAACACGACAAAACCCTCCAACCTGGACAAGCCCCATGAGAACAACACCCTCGGGACTAACCTGGAACACTCAAACCGCGCTTGACCTTGTGGATTACAACATACCTACACCACCATAACTACCACAACCACCGTGAACTCGAAAGCCTCAACGTTAACAATAACCTCCAAAATCCATGTGACCCTCGAATACAAAATTAACAGTGGGTGAAAGGGACACAGCTTCACCCCCATCTTGGACATAACCACGGGCGTACGGACTGACGCCCGGGTAAGCCCAATTTCTAGGTTTGGCTTGAAAACGCAAGCAAACCAAATTTTGTTATATTGTATATAGTTCAAAGTTCAATATGCCTAATTTCATATATGTATCTGTGACACATACCTTATTGAGATGCAATTGTGGTTACCACTCCCCTGGGGGACTGGGGATGGGGGTCCAAGGGGGCTTGAGATGGGACGCCGTAGGGGATTAATTGTGGAACTGTTAAATTTAACCATAATGTATTGTATGTCTAACTCTGTTTACGCCTATACAGAAATGCTATATGATGTCGACAAAACCCAATAACACTACACTACTCACATGCATAACACATAACGTTAGGGGCTTCAACATCACACGGAAAAGAAAACTGGCCTTCCAACAATACAGCCTATGGAACCCACACATAATATTTCTGCAGGAGACCTACTTCTCGTCCACCTTAATACCCACATACCTAGACAAAAACTACTCCAGATTCGAAGCAGCATCAGGAGCAACCAAGAAAGGGAGTGTCCTAATTGCCTTCCACAACTCGCTCCAACTAAACATCTCAGTGGTAACCCGAGACCCAGAAGGCAGATTCATTCATGCCAAATACTCAACACCACATACACCTTGATCAACGTATATGCCCCTAACACAGCTCAAATCAACTTCCTTAAGAAAGTATGTAGGAAAATTAAATCGACAAGGGAAGGTGAAGTCATCCTGGCTGGAGACTTTAATATCCCCATCAATCCCTACTGGGACAAATCCAACCCAGCAAAATTCAGACTAAGCACAAAAAATCTAAATCACTACAAAACAGCCTAGACGGGCTGGGCCTGATAGACCTCTGGAGGGAACGAAAACCTTCTCCAAAAGGAATATACCTACTACTCCACCCCCCATTCATGCTACACCAGATTAGATTATATCTGGAGCTCCAATGCCATGCTACAAAAAACGCAAAAATACATATATGCACATGGTCAGACCATGCGCCAGTGGAGATTAGCTTTAATATATCTAAACCCAGCCACAAACCATTCCAATGGCGACTAGATGAAGCCCTCCTCTCCCACCCACAGCTTGAACAAACCATAACAAAAGAACTTAAAATGTTCTTCGATCTTAACGATACTCAAGACACAACCCCCCCTGGCTGTGGGCCTCCCACAAGGCATACATACGAGGCATAATCATCAAATACTCATCCAATCGCAAAAAACTCTACAACGAAAACCTTCACAAACTGGAGAAACAAATTCATACACTAGAGATACAAAACTCACAGGCCCCCCTCGCGAGACATTTAGAACAACAACTGAGAAACCTCAAAGTTCAACTACAAAACCTACTCAATGAGAGGGTAGAAAGAGCAATACGCAGAACAAGACAATCCTACTACCTCAAACAAAACAAACCAGACAGACCCCTCGCCAAAATGCTGAAAAAACCTACCACAAGATTTCATCTTCTAAAATTAAAGACACCAGGAGGCCCTCAGACGGCAAACACGGAAAAAATATATCAGCAGTTCCACACATACTACACCCACCTATATGACACAGAAGGAAAAACAAACTCAGGCACAACGACTCAACTATAGATAAGTTCCTCGGCTCCCTTAACCTACCCTCATTGTCAGATCTCCAAAATACATACCTAGGAAAACCAATATCAGCGGAAGAACTTACGGCGGCCATCAAAACCACCAAATCACACAAGGCCCCAGGCCCAGATGGGCTACCCCTCATCTACTACAAAAAGTTCCAGGCCATCCTGAACCCTTACCTGTTATCTCTAGGCAATTTCATGTCAACAGGACAACATATTCCATCTGAGCTGACCCAAGCAAAAATCACAGTACTACCCAAACAAGGCAAATCCACGCTCCATCTCCCTACTCAACAACGATATAAAAATTGATCACCAAAATCATGGCGACAACACTAAATAATATACCAGATATAATACATGAAGATCAGGCGGGATTTGTGCCAGGTCGCCAAGCAAAGGACAATGTACGCCGAGTCATAAATATTATAGACTACGCTAACAAAAAGAAAATCACCGGACAAATAATGGCCTTCGATATCGAAAAGGCATTCAACTCCCTGGACTGGAAATACTTACTATTCCTCCTCAAACACATGAAATTCCCCACCTCCTTTTGTGACCTACTGAACTCCTACTACAACAAACCCACAGCCTGGCTAAACCTCCCAAGTGAACAACCAACACCCATCAACATAAAAAGGGGCACACGTCAGGGCTGCCCCCGGCCCTATTCATACTAGCAATGGAGCCACTAGCAACAGCCATAAGATCTAACAAAGATATCTCAGGCATTACAATCCAAGATGTAGAACATAAATTATGTCTATTTGCGGATGATCTACTAGCAATAATAACAAAACCACTCACCACCATACCCAACCTGATGCATCTACTGGAAACCTTCCAAAACCTATCCGGACTGACCATAAACAAAGAAACTGAAACTATGCACCTAAATTCACCAACCCAGTTAAAGAAACTTCTCCACCTAAACTTCGACATCCCACTCTCTACACCATCTATCAAATACCTAGGTATCAAACTAACCCCAACACCAGATACCCTATACCAGACCAACTACCCACCCCCATTATCCCAACTCTACAGGGACATGGATCGCTGGCACGACAAGAATATCTCCTGGATAGGACGCATAAATTCTATAAAAATGAACATCCTACCACGCATCCTCTACCTGTTCAGTTGCCTACCAATCTGGATCCCCTACAAAGCAATAAAACCCCTACAACAGAAAACGTTTCACTTCATATGGAAGGGCAAAAAACCCAGAATAAAAGCATCCTTTATGACCAAACCAAAATCACAAGGAGGAATGTTGGTTCCGGACTACTACAAATATTATCTAGCGTCCAGGGCCGAATTTATACTTTTTTCTCCCCTAGGCCAGCTAACTTGTACTGCCTGTGCCCCCCCCCCACCCGTACGTGGTCTTTCATTGGCTGAAGCAAAACAGCAATCGCTGCCTATTACACATTTAACAGAAGCCGCTAAGGATCTGCTGTGTGCCAACTAATGTGCATTGTGTAAATTTAATATGGGAATGCAATGCTGCTTAACTTAAACATATTTGATTTTATTTTGCCGCCCCTAGTGGCTGTGCCGCCCTAGGCCACGGCCTAGGTGGCCTAGTGGGTAATCCGGCCCTGCTAGCGTCCCAACTTCACCCTGCTGTACAGTGGCACTCATCCTCACGCCCCCCAATATGGACTCAACCAGATTCCCACTGTCTATACCAATATCATACGGACTACATACTATGGATCAACAAAAACAAAAAATGTTCTCTCCCAGCCTCGACACTCTCAACCACCAAGGTTCAAACCCCATCGACACTGACCCCAATTCTGAACAATAACCAATTTCCCCCAAGCTTCAGAAACTGCCACTACAAGGACTGGAAAATGAAATACAACAAATTTAGGATATACCACTTCATCAAAGACAGTGCATTACCTCAACCCCGGTCTCTGATGCCAGATGCCCCATGGCCTAGAATCATGCAATTTCAATATATGCAGATAAGATCATTTATCAACAAAACAATCCCCAAACTAAACAATATTCAAATATCCACATTCGAAAAGATGTGCCAGGTACAACACTCTAACAAACATACACTGTCCCGTCTATACCTATGCTTAATCCAAGACACTAACGACTACAAACCACAACACGCAATAGCATGGGAAAGAGACATTTAGTGTACTTTAGAATACTCAGAGTGGACGGATATTTTCACAAATCTAAACAGAGGAAGCATAAATGCAACACTCTTCGAAACTTCGGTTAAAGTATTGTTCAGAATATACAGAGTACCTACGATACTGAACAAATTCTACCCCCAAATCCCCCCCACATGCTTCAGAGAGTGTGGAGGTCTGAGAAACTTCTTCCACACATGGTGGGAATGCCTAATAGCACAGGAATTCTGGAACAGACAGCACTCCCCTGCCAACCCAAACCCAAAATAGCCTTACTGGGAGCCAAGATAGAGAACCTATCCCGAAAAGAAAATAAATGGATCCAGTTTCTCATGCTAGCCTGCAAAATCCATATTGGATCTAAATGGAGATCCAAAACACTTCTATTTCCACAAGTCATCAATAGATTGAATGACATAATGCTTTCAGAAAAAACAATACACACATACCAACACACCTATGCTCATTTTGAGAAAATATGGTCAACCTGGATGCTCAGTCCCCATGCTGCACATATCTCCCCCCTATAGACGGGGCCCCCCCCCCCCCACCCTGGAAGCCTAACAAATCACAATAGCAAAATACTACACTATAATCACAAGATGAGAAAATGTCACAGATAATATTGAACTGTTTTTTTTTTTGTTTTTTTTTTTCCTTTCTTTGTTTTTCTTCCCCCAATGCTCTGATATCCCTCCCCCTACCCCCTTATACCCAATGAAGTTAATAATTGTTCAAATAACAAAAGTGATATGCAAAAACAGTTAGCAGCTATCTATTACAATACTTAATTACTGCAAGGTTTTATTACAAGACTAAAATGGAAACTGTTATATGACACTGTAATTAATACCAACAGATTGACCTGCATTTTGCTACAATATCATCTAATAATAATAATAAATTTATTGAAACTAAAAATGGTACTAATTTTGCCCCAACCAATCAGAAGTTAGCTTTCAAATGTTAAATAAGATCTGATTGGTTGGGACAAAATTAGCACCATTTTAAACAATAAGAACTTTTATTGAATAACCCTGATTGTGTCTACTGGTCCGCCCACTACTACTGCTGCTGCTAATACACATAAAAGGCACGCAGAGAGGCAAGGGAATGAGTCTTGGTAATCTATTTCACTTAATAAGAAATTAAATAAGATAGGACCTGTACTCTCCCTATTAGTAGTAGTAGTAGTAGTAGTAGTATTATTAGTAGTAGTAGTATTATTAGTAGTAGTAGTATTACTACTAATTATACTAATACTACTAATTATACTAATACTTCTAATTATACTATTATTATTAGTAGTAGTAGTATTATTAGTAGTATTAGTATTATTATTTATTATTATTATTCATTTTTCCCTATCTTATTTAATTTCTTAGTAAAGTCTGTCCATAGGCAAAGCACATTGCAAAACCAGAGGACGATGTTACACTGATGATGTCTGTAGCTGGCTCTCTGGCTTTGCATTAAAGGGAGAGTTCAGTGGAAATTATCAATATTTGTTAAATTGTTAGTTTGTGTAATGCCTTCTTAGTTATTCTACATATTGTCTCCCATTTTGAAAAATCAGTTGATTTCATACCCTTTGCTGTTCCCTGCTGTTGACATTAGTGAGCTGCCATTTCAGGTTCTAATGGTCCTTCTTCTTCCCAGGATGCACCACATCCTTGGAATGTTCCTAACAGTTATTTCTACTGATTGGCTGTAGGGATGGGTCAAAGATGCTCAGATCTCTACTGAGCAACTGAATCAACCCAGGCACTGGGTAAAGGGCAAGACCATAACGGTCCCTACTAGGGGTCCTGCAAACAGGAAGTCAGTATTTTGGAAGCATTTATTTATACACAGACAAAATGATGAATTGGCAGGTTAAGTTCATTAAGATGGAAAAATACTGCTCTTTTCTGAAAAGCATATGTATTTGCACTGAACTTCCCCTTTAAGCAACTTGCAGACATGACATGTTTCGATTTTATTAGACAGTTATACAGCTTTAGGTGAGGTGGTCTTGATGAAACAAAAAGCCCTTCACAGAGCATAAAATGGAGTAGAGCTGTTTGGTATCCCAAGTCCTACCCCATGGAAGCCATGAATCTGTATCTTTGCACTGAGGAGATCTAACTCGTAACTGTTGGATGACTGGCTCTTTACCATAAGGCTGTATTGCATGTTATAATGCCAGCAGTTCTCTGTGGAGGGTGTTTTGGTCGTTTAAACCTACCTCACCTTAAGCTGTATATCTGCTTGGTATATAAGGTTTTATGTTAAAGCTTGCCACAAACAACCATGTTTTAAGGTAAGACATTTAAGTCATAATGCAATTTTTTTTTTCACAACACTGTAAAACACTGTAAACATTGTAAAATATAAATAAAACCGAATGTAATGCTTTCAATATGCAAATGCTTTGACCCTGAAGCAATGTATTCGTTACGATTTCTGTCTGTCTTCTCCATGTATTGTTCCTCTTTGTTCTTTGTCCTCTTTGTTTTTTATATCTGTAACTGCCTTGGGAACATAAAGGAATTTAAGGGAGATTTAAAAGTGTTTCAGCAGTTCATGTGCTGGACTGGGACATTGCAGAAAAAAAATCCCATGTAGATAATAAATGGCACATACATATAAAACTGGCTTCACGTTGAACTGCTGACAATATTTTAATGGTGATCACATGTGTTATAGAAAATAACAACGAATGGCAGTGCACTCAATGGGGCCTGCTGTGTAGCATGTGAGAATCACAGAGCAGAACATATCAATGAGGATGGCCACATTCCATGCGCACTGCTTCATAAGTCAAAAACTAGTTAGTCCAAAAATGCTCTTATGGTTGTAGGCTAAGTTTTAAAACTCTACCGTTGGTCTCCATTTGCAACCCTGGATTCATATGTTGAAAGCAAAAGGGAGAAAGTGTACCTGATACCCAGAACATGCTGTAGAGCAAGGATTAGAAATAAAGCATCTACAGCTCAGTCTGTACCATTTGTCTCATTCTACCACCATTTGCTTTCAACATTGCATGCACTGTACTGTGATTTATTTTCAGATTGCATGCGCTTACCGTTTCTCTTTCAGCCTCAGGGGACCCAGGCACAATGGGGTTAGTTCTTACCCCAAGGAGCGGACACTTTAAATTTTTAAGAAATGAGGCTCCGGCCCCGCCCCTTCCACCTCTCGGGCAGAATCTTGTTAATTTATCAGAGGAGGAGGATTTCTCTGAGGAAGGCGAGATAGACCCAGAGGCAGTAGCTGATGATTTCCAGCCGTCCATAGATGCTGACGTCCTTATTAAGTATTATTAACTTAACTCGGCCAACAGTTTCAAAACTCTTTCCCCTTTTCAAAATCAGATGTGGACTGCTGGGCATGTCCTTCCATAGTCAACCCTCCAGTGGCCAGGCTATCTCGGGCAACTGCTATTCCCCTATCAGAAGCCGCAACCTGTAGGGATCCTCTGAACCGCCGCACTGAGGTCTTGCTAAAAACCGCCTTTAATTTGGTGGGAAAAGAATTAAGACCAGTGGTAGCCTCGGCATGGGTGGCATAAGCCTCAGAGACCTGGATACAGGTTATTATCCTTGAAGGCCAGCAAGACCCTGCCAAAAAAAAAAAAATCTTTGCTTCCCAGCATTAGGCAGCTAGCGAATGCACTATCATATATAAGCGATGCCACACTAGAAGCAGTCCACCTAATAGCACGCACCTCAGCAACAGTCACTGCTGCTAAAAGGGGGGTAGGGGGGAATTGTAAGAGCAGAATATTTCCACAGAACAGTGTAAGGAGATCCTCTACTTTCGTAGGTCTCTTTTGCCCTTTTTGGGCACCCAGGTCTTGTCTGGATTCGTCCTCTCACTCAGCACCTCCCCGACAGCCCTCAAGATCAAGGGCTCATTGTCCTCTGGTAGAGGAACCTTCAGAGGTTTGTGTAATGCTCCGGATTATCAAGTATTCCTTCCGTCCGAATACCCCAATCTACAACCACTATCTTCACCAATAGACAAGCCCCCCTTTGTTGGGAGGCTAGATTCGCCTCACCGAACACGGTTGCCCCCTGGACTAGGAGCAGGCAAGATCAGAGTCAAAAACAGGAATCGGGCTGCCAGGCACGGTACAGGGGGTTGAGCAAGAAGCGTGGTCAGGAACGAGCAGAGGTCGGGGCAAGCAGATACGAATCAAGGTCAAAAAACAGGCAAGGGTCAATAAGAGACTATACGAAGAAAAGCACACCACCAGCAAGATAGATAAACTAACCTCTATATCGGGCAAGGACCAATGGGTTTAGGGGTTTAAAAAGAATAAAGGGACCAATAGGAGGACAGCCAAGAAGAAGAGAGCAGATTGGATAATGGTAAGATTTTGAAATAAAAAGCGAACTGTCACTTTAAGTGCGGAACACACTTTCGCAGAGTATAAGAAGGTGCCCGTGAATGTTTTTCTTTTCATTTCCCCCCTCTTGAGGACCCTTGCTACTTACGTACTTTGGGTTCTACAAAAGGAGCCGCCAGAGGAGATGCAGGGACCTGGCGATTTTCCTGGGCCGCCACATGTTGGGCCAGTTGGTTTACTGCCCCAGTTAAGAGATGAACTGCTCTTAAATATCATCCATTGGCCCAATATAATGTAACACTCCGGATTCCCAAGTATTCCTTCAGTCTGAATACCCCAATCTACAACCACTTCACCAATAGACAACCCCCTGTTTGCTGGGAGGCTAGAGTGCAAGGTAACTTTAGAAAATTAAGATTTTCCAGCATCCTTGGATATAAAGGATGAATACCTCCACATTCACATCTGGCCAGACCTTTACAAATTTCTCAGATTTACGGTGGGTCAAGCACACTTTCTAATTACCGCCTTTCCATTTGGGCTAGCGACGGCACCCCGGGTGTTCCAACAAGATCATGGTCTGCCAAGCAGCATTCATCCATTTCCAGAACATCATCTTCCTCCCATACCTGGACGACATCCTGGTCAAGGCACCATCCCAGGCTCTGGCACAAATCCTACTTAGACAGATGCATCGAGATCCTATGCCGGTTCGGGTGGATCCTCAATCTACCAAAATCCTTGCTTCTCCCATCTCAGAGGATGTCCTTCCTAGGCATGTCTTTGGACACGGAGACACAAGATTTTCTTATTGACGATAAGGCATCCAGTCTTCGGACAATGGCATGCCATGTCATGCCCAGGAAAAACAGGTCGCCATCAGACAAGCCATGAGACTCATTGGAAAAATGGTGTCCTCAGCCAAAGCAATCCCATACGGGATATTCCACCTCAGACCTCTCCACATCAGGCAGTCCTTGCACTGGTGGACAAGACCACAACATCTGCGGAAGGACAAAGAGCTGTGCCTCCTGACTTGGATGGTAGTCATAACAGATGCCAGCTTACTGGGCTCGGGAGCTCTATCGGAGGCAGGCGAGACTCGAGTGGTCCCAACAGGAGAGCAATCTACCCGTCAATACTCTGGAACTCCGTGCCATTCACAATGCCCTAAATTTTTGGACCACCCTCCTGACAGAAGTCTGTCAGGATACAATTGGACAATGTCAACGTAGTGGCATACCTAAACCACCAGCTACACTGTCATGGCCGAAACTCGGCAGGGGCAGAGGAACACATTCCAGTCCTCTCAGCAATCCATATCCCCAGGGAATCCAGAACGTACAGGCCACCAAGTCCTGGATCCAGGCGAATGGGCCCAACACCCAGAGGTATTCGACCAATTGGTGCAACAATAGGGTCTTCCAGACATGGAAATCACGGAGTCCAGGAACAACCGCAAGGTTCAGATTTTTTTTTTGTGTGCCAAACCCATGGATTCTCTGGCATGCGGGTAGATGCCCTGGTGCTTCACTGGAGGTTCACCCTGGTCTATGCCTTTCAACCAATCGCCATGATTCCCAGGTTATTAAAGAAAATCAAGATGGAAGGAGTCCCCACCATATTAGTTGCTCCCATTTTGGCCCCACAGAGCATGTTTCTCAGACCTCTTAGCCATGACATCAGACGGCCTATAACTTCCACCTGATGGCGTGGAAACTGAATCTGAGATCCTAGGATCGCTGGCCATCTCTTTGCCAGAAAGCCCATCCCAGCACGGATTTACTTTTGGGTCTGGCAGCGCTATGCATCTTGGTGTAATAAGGAGTGCGGCCTCCCAAGGAGGTCATTTGTGCACTCTAGACTTCTCCATTTGTCTAGAAACTCCTAGACTAAGGTCTCTCCCTAAGTTTCCTAAAGGTATGCTCACACTTTTCTGCAAGGGGTGGCTCACATTCGCCCTCCCAAGAGGAAGCCTATTCAACCCTGGACCATAAAATTGGTTCTCAGGGCCCTTAGATCTCCCTGCTTCGAGCCCCTAGAGTCCATTTCTGTTACTACTTATAGCCAGGGGGCGGGCCGGAGCCTCGTTTCTTAAGAATTTAAAGTGTCCACTCCTTGGGGTAGGAACTTAACCCCATTGTGCCTGGGTCCCTCTTTGGCACACATTTTATGTAAGTATAAAAATTATTTTTTTGTATATCGCAAGCACTCTGGTCCTGGACTATTGAGCAAATGGACAGTAAAAAGCACCTATGCGTCCATTCCAGTGTGTCCTCAATCTTACATTCTGGAAAAAAAAAAGAAAATCAAAGCGCATCAAATTTGCCCCAGTGGGGCCTAGCCCTTAGACTGAAATTAATTTTAGGTAACAGCAGTATAATTATATCCAACTTGGTTTTTGTACAATAGAACCAATTTGGTTTCTTTTTTTTGAAGAGTTGACTCATAATCTGTGTGAGTGAAGGTGGCTGTTTTTGTTTTTTATTGATAATGCTGGGATTTGCATGGAATAGTTGAATTGGGTGGACTTTTTTCAAATTGAAATAACTAAGTATGTCGGCTATGTTCATGCACTTATTTTAAATGGCAAGTCCAGCCCCAAAATGAAAACTTGCATACAGGTAAATCACCCCCCAAAACCCTAAACGGTAATCGTAAATAAATAAGTGTAACCTGAAATCCTGCACAATGTCCTGTTTCCCCTGTTTCTGCTTCCTGGTTCTTCCAGTTAGCAACTGTCCGTTATGGATTTGACAGTTGACATCACAGCCAATGGCTGAATTTTAATCCCCTAGCTGCCTCTTCTGAGCATGCCCAGGCTCAGTACAGGTTTCTAAATTGCTCAGTTTCCATGAGGCATCCAGAAGCATAGCAGGCATACAGTAATGAATTCATAGGACAAAGTATGATACATCAACACATTTTAAAGAGGCCATTCTTTCTAAAAGATGTTCTTATAAGGGTGGAATTGTCGTTTAATGGAAGCATTCGCCTTAATGGTGAAACTTGGACTTATGTAAGTCCGATTTCTTGTTATGACTCCTTCTGGAATGACTGTGCTGAACCATTTTATCTCTCTGGCTAAGCCATTTTATCTCTCCATTTGTGTGTATGAATGTATAGTTTATTTATAAAACGCCACTTGGGGACGCAGCGTTGTACAGATTTGTGACACGAATTTGATATTAGTCTTTAAGGAACAGGGAACAGCAGTATGCATAAACAGCGTTATACATAATTAAAACGGTTTAAAAATATTAAATGTTAAAATCTGATGTCTAATCTGCAGGTGGGGAGAGGAATTTAATTTGACCAAACACCCCCAGGTAAGGTTTTTTTTTTTTTTTTTTTTTTCCCTTTGAATATTTTAGTTAGCGGAATGAATCCCCTTAATTATTCCCCACAGCCCTTTTCTTCCCCTAAATATATGTATAGTTGTAATTACAAGTCTGAATGGATTTTATAGTGTCTATAGCTAGGTACACACATGCCATAGTGCATGCATCCCACAATAACCAACTACCTGACTAACGCCAGTTATGCACACTAATCTGTTCATGTATGGGCAGTCATTTGGGCATTGTTAATGATCCAACGGTTCGGATCTTTAACAACGCCAGACCAAATACACAAACAGATTATCGTACAAAATGGAATTTGTCAGGTAGCTGGCTATCGCAGGTCACGTGCTGTCGCACGTGTATACCTAGCTTAAGAAAGAGACTGTTGTATTTTTTCTCTCTCCAAGAAGCAGCAGATAAAATAGATGTCTGCTCATAGCCCCTCTCCTTCCTTGCTGTGGTGCAACTACAGGTTGATCTGCTTTTTACATCTCTCTAAAGCTGGCAATACATGGCCAGGTGTTCTTCCAATCGAGTTCAACGAATGGCCAGCTTAACCAGGCTGAGCCGTCAGAATATTACTACTCCCTGGGAATAAGAATCATGCAGAAGTACTGATTTTTTTTTTTCCACATTGCTGCTGAGAGGGAAGATTTTATGGCTATCTGCTAGTTGGGACACGAATTTCATGTCAAATTAGTTCCTTAAAACTGTGTGTGTTTTTGGTCTTTTTATGTTGTGCATCATACCAATTTTTCCTTATGTGATACTTTTTCTATTAAGGGAACAGAGGTGAAAGCCATCACTTATTCAGCCATGCAGATCCACGAGGAGGAAAAGGCAGAGGTTTTTGTAATCATTGATATCTGAAACACTTCATGATATGTATGACTTGACAAAGAAGGAAACAGCCGACTGCAATTATTTTATTGTTTGTGGGTGCAGATAAGCACTTTACATTTATTATAACAACTAGCAGTTCTAGTGAATTTTGTTTAAATTTTAGAACTGGTATCTTTATGATGTAATAATTAACAGCTACCTGCAATGTTAACCCTTGAATGTTTTTCTTAAATCTGCAATTAAAATATATTAAGTCCTATTGTGAGTCTTTTGCATTTGATGTACATTTTACGGTGTAATTTTTCCCAGATACAGATTCTAATTATTGTACTGTTAGCTCACTTTGAAATATTGATAAGCATGAACAATCTAAGTAAATTCAAAATTTGTGCCCTTTGCCTTTTAAACCAGCATTCTTATGGGTACACTTACACAAAATCAGGGAATGCATATGATTAATCTATAGTGTAGATACCCTATGCACATTCAGAAGTATGGGTGCAGATACTTCCACAGGCTGAATAACAATGCGCTGCTGCCTTTAAAACCACGCTAATGTATTTAAATGCACTTGTGCTCGGATCGCACAAACAAATGTTTATAGCTCACCCCTGGTGAGTAGAGGTCCGGCTGCCCATGCCCCGGCCTATCACTCCGTTGGTCCGTACCGGAACATAAATGTGCAGGTCTCTAATCACAATAGAACTTTTTAAAACCGCAACACTCACCAGGATCTACACGTGGTCTGGGTGCGAACGCCCCAGACCCGTCTCCAAGGTCCAACACGATACACAGGACAAGACACAATAGGATACGTCTGTCCCGGAAAAGCAATCTCAGAAGCAACAGATTCGGATAAAAATCCTTTGTTTAGGCATTTGTTTGTTTTTATCTCATGATGTTTTGAATAAAGGAATTTTACTTTTATCCGAATCTGTGGCTTCTGAGACTGCCTTTCCGGGACGGACGTATCCTATTGTGTCTTATCCTGCAGATACTTCCAGCTCCTACTCCAACCAGGGCCAATACGTCCAATGTAATCAGAAAAAATATGGTTGCAATAAGGTTGCACACCAAAAGTTAAACATGGAAAAAAATTTTTATTGAACCATTACAACATCAAGCTCACAGCGTTTCGGGGGGATCCTCCCCTTTCAAGTAAGGGGGAAGAGCTCCCTGAAATGTGAGCTTGATGTTGTAATGGTTCAATTAAAAAAAATTTCCACGTTGAACTTTTGGTGTGAGACCATATTTTTTTCTGATTACAACCTATTAGAAGAAGCAGGTGTAAATTGTTTATTTTCATATAAAGGTTGAAATCTCCGTTAACTGAAACAAACAGAAGTGTAGGAAGCATAAATGGGCGTGTTCATCCCCTACAAAACGTACACATAGAAGCACCAATAAAAATAGGGTTTATTCTAAGTCCAGATATCTTTCCTTGAAGTACAATGGTCCCTCGTGTTGCAGCGGTCAGTCAAGACAGTTAAGGTGACATCACGGGCAATGACGATGGATGTGTAAGCTCACAAAGCCATAAAGGAGGCGATAGAGGGCAGTGAGGGACCAGGGAAATAAAAGGTAAGATATCTGGACTAGGGAGTAATCATGCCCTTTAGAACTAAGGAACGGGAAAACTGTGCTACCAAAGTGTGGTTGTGAAAGACTTGTTTCATGTCACAGGACATAAACCACAAGCTCAGCAATAGAAGTAGTATGTTACAGTAGTTATACTTTATCAGTAAGGTTCCTCCCAGGCAAACATTTAAAAATAGACTTGGTTTCAAGGTGAGCTGTTCAACTTTTTTTTTTTTCTTTCTAGAAGTACAAAGAAATTGGCAACATTATGGATTGTAGACACTGGAAAAACTGCAGCAGAACTCGGGTACACTTTCTATTGTTTAAAGCCATACCTCCAATACAAAGAAAAAAGGTCAACTGACTTAACTATGCTCAAGAACTGGGGTGGATAAAATGGCAGAAGGTGCAGGCTTATGAGTCAACATTTGATACATTTGGTTGTAGCACCAGGCAGTTTGTTGAAAGCCTGGAAAACAGTAGAATGCGTGTCTTCAGGCTAGAGCAAAGCATAGGGGATGTTCCTTGCATGTTTAGGGATGAATGGAGTGGGATTAGTCAGGATTAATAGTGACCATCAAGGAGGTATAAGATTGGCCCCAACTTTATTCTACAGCAGTACAAAGAACTATCTTTAGCATAAAAAAAAACAAAGGAGTCCTGGAAGTGATAGCATGGCCTGCACAGAGTATTGATTTTTGACATTGACTGTGTCTGGGAATTGTAAAGAAACTGAAAGATTTTTGTGTGCAAGTGTACCTAGAAAAATTGATGCTGTTTTGAAGGCAATGGGTGGTAACACCACATTTCTTCTCCATCCAGTCATGTCAGTGTGCACCATGGGGATTAAGCCACTCCCATTTCGGAGGCAGGACAAAAAACAACTTCGGGGATAAAGCCTCTCTCTGTAATCCTCTCTTCAGTGGTTTTTTTCCTGCCTTCGGAGGAGGATAGTGAAATGGTAACTTTTTGGAGCAGGTACCTGTATACTGCAGAGGTATAGTCCCAATGGCCGGCTAAGGTAAGGGAAGGTGGTCCGGCTGCTTGTGAGACGCCGGTAGTCCTTATGCATGGATAGCAAATGGTGTTCTGAAAATCTCGTGAGATTACATGCACCTAAGCAAAATTCAATGGCACGAAAATGGACGTGATGACTTCATCTCTAAGGGACACACAATCCCTCTAAAAACGCCAGAGGGCCCTGTTCCGCCTGTAGGCCATTCAGTCCTCCAGAATCAAACAGACATTCTGTAAGCGGCTGCTAGATGGGGATTATTCAATTCCTGCAGTTTGTATTCAGGCATTTATATCGGTTTTTTTTTTCTTTTTTTAACTTAATTTTATGCAGCTTATCCTCATGGCTGATTCTGTTAATGTCTCCTTATCTCAGGAGCATAAAACCCCTGATACGAATGAATCCAGAACTAAAGTGGTTAAAAAATGTACTTCTAAAACCAAGCATTTGGTCTGTACTAATTGTGATGTTCCTATTGAAACGGGCAGATTTTGTGCAAACTGTTTATCATTAATTTCTAAAAATGAGGCTTCCAATTCTGACAGAATTTTTTGACTGGTTTAAATCATCTATGATAGATACTTGTAATTCTGTCAAGGATGATTTTAACAGGCAATCTAAGAAACGTAGAATGGAAAATATGTTGTTTGAACCAGAAGTGTCTACTTCTGAGTTAGATGAAGGGGAATTTTTTTCTTCTGATAAATCCTCAGATAAATTAGAGGAAGATAATGTTGGTTTTGATATTAAAATGGTAGATAAAATGCTGCAAAAAATGTATGCTACCTTAGATATTGAAATTCCTAGGGTATCTCTGGGTACTATGGATAAGATATTTAAAACTGACAAAAAGGATCAACTTTGTTTTCCAGCGCATTCTTCTATATCTGAGATTGTAGATAATAAATGGAATTTACCTTATAAAGATCTAGCCCTTTGCAGTATTTTGATAAAAAAAATATACTATTCCATTAGATTTTAAAAATAAATGGGAAAATGTTCCTGAAGTTGATTCCATGATATCTAAACTTACCCATAAAACCGCCATTCCAATTGAAAGTTCATCATCTTTTAAGGATCACATGGATAAAAAAAATGGAATCTGTTTTTAAAAGATTTTTTTTTTTGTTTTGACTTTCACTGTTCTGGGTTCTGGAAATCTCCGGCAGTGCGAGCGCAGAGTGAACGGTACTAGTGAGGAGTTAGACGGTGCTAAAGTCCCTGGTGGCACCGCTCCCCTGCTGTGTGTTGTGGCCCACTCCGAAGGCTGATCTAGTCTGTGAGTCAGGAACCTCGTGGGATGCCCAGATTTCATCTGTGCTCCATTCTTACCTTCTGATAGTGTGGACGCAGGTCCCGGTCTGAGGTAAGCGGGTCTGTTTGCTCCTAACTTTGTGCATATGAGTGGCACTCAGAAACACCAGTACATTCAATGGTGAACCTGGGTGCCTCCTGTAGATTGATAACATAGACTTTGGTAAAGTTCAGGAGCAAGCCAGGATTTTTTCAAAAAATTTATTAAATATAGCACATAATGGCAACATTTTATTATTATACAATCAGGATTCCGACCAGGTCATTCAACTGAAACAGCCCTCTGCAAAGTCTCAAATGGGGGGGCGGAGCTTGGACGGCAATGGAGTAAGACGTGCGGCAGATCTGCTCCCGGACCTAACACTTACCCGAGGCTAATAACTTACCTCTTCCAAGCCTAAAAACCGACCTCAAGCGCCTAACCCCACTCCTAACCAAATGCCCCGACATAGACAACAAAACCAGGCTAAATCCGCCAAAACCCGCCTACAGCAATTCGCGTGGCACAACGCGATCGAGGCCCTGGAGGGCGCGAAGCCCCCTCGACCGGAGCCCTCAGTTGGCATGGCGCAATCCCAAAACAGCGACACGGAGCAGCCGGCTGGAGACGAGTGCACCCTGGGGGACCTTAAAAAAGAACTCCTGGGAGCCATAGGCGACTCCAAGAAAACTCTCACAACCATGCTGGAGGAGGTTAAGGCCGACCTATCCCTGATGCGCCAGGATCTCCACAAAGTAAGGCAAAGGGTCGGCGAGGCTGAAACCCGCATTTCCGAATTGGAAGATGTAATACCAGGCCACACACACAATATAACCCACCTGCAACAAGAGCTGCAGGTCACAATAAACAAGCTGGACGACCTGGAAAACCGGTCGAGACGACAGAACTTGCGTTTCATTGGGTTCGCAGAAGGAACTGAGACACCTAACCCCGGAAAGTTTATCGAGGATTGGATAAAGTCCCATTTCCAGAGCGACAACCTGTCTACGCAGTTCAGTATAGAAAGAGCGCACAGGATTCCCGCCAAACCGCCCATCCCTGGCGCACCGCCAAGGCCCATAATAGCCAGGCTCCTGAATGCCAAGGACCGAGACGCCATTCTGCGCATGGCCCGAGATATGCAGGACCTCAAACACGAAAACTCCATAATACGCATCTTCCCGGACTTTTCCTTAAACTTGCAGAAGAGACGGGCAACCTTCATAGATGTCAAAAAGAGACTGGCTCAAGCTAACATTGCCTACTCAATGGTGTATCCTGCTAGACTTCGTGTACAGGTGGACGGCAGGACACGCTTCTTTGATTCTCCTGCGGAAACATGCTCCTGGCTAGACTCCCGGTGAACCAACCCGGAACGCACAACCCACGCACAACCACAACCCACTATACCCCTGAGAGTGGCCGACCATACTGGTGTTACAACATGTCTAACTTCCGAGCCATCCCCTGCCAAGCCCCGCCGCCCAAAGGACCCAACGTTCGCAATCGGGACGGGATTCCGGTAGACCGTGAGTAACCTCCCCAACTTGACTGTCGATCTAACCCCACTTGTCTCTACCCATCTACAGGCTGCACCCGCGATCTGTCTGGCGACACCAATTCATGTACCTGGACAAATTGCTGCACGGACACCTATACTATCCCCCCCATTCCATCCCTGGCCCTCCTTGTCCCCCTCCTCTCCCCTGCCGGCCTGTTACCACCGCTCCCCATACAGCCACCCTCAGCCAACCCGATCCAACAAGATGCTCGTGTCCCTGCGGCCGGCCTACAGCCTGTCCATGTCTAGCCATCCAACATGTGTACACGAACGACCACGATACCACCCCCTCACCCCCGTACCACTGTGACACTTCAAGAACAGGGGTCTGAAGATCCCCACCAACTAAGGGATAAGGGGCCCCAACACCAACAACGCTGTTAGAAGATATAGATGTTGGTACCCTTGACATGCATGGACTAGCTCTAACTGTGCGGGCCTACATCGTTGTCAAGGCATGCACAGCACAACTGCCCACCACCCCCTACCACCTACCTAACCTACTTGGGCAACGGACCCCCCCTGGGACTCCCACCATAATTGACGATCCTACCACTAACCCAGGCAAAAAGATCCTCACCCAGATTGAAGCACTTTACACTCCCACTATCTCCTGGTCAGAGGCTCACCTCACCAACTATATGTAAGGACCAATACAACTACAAAACCCAGCTACAATCCATAAGCAACATCGGCCGAAGTCGGCCCCAAATGAACAGTATCCATAAACCACGATTGCTGTGACAGTTGACCCAACCACTCCGGGGATTTCCGGTTGAACTACCTTGCTCATATACAACGCAAGCCCTTACCGATCGTCAATTTGCCACTATCTAACCACCCTACCCACCTACCTCTCCCCTGTCTCTTAACCCTCCTGGAGACCCCCGCCCTCCCTTTCCATACCTTAGGCTGGATGATGATAATACTTGGCTCTCCGCTCGGCTGTATAACGTAGCTGACAATGATTCCAATGAATCTGACGGCCCCCCTCCTTCCCTTCCCCTATACCCCTTTACTATGCCTCTCTTCCCCCTACGGGGTGTACCATGTGCTGGGGGGGGGGGGGGGGGGGGGGAGCAAGGTATAAAATATGCATACGATCTATGACCTTGTACAACCAGATCGTCACTGATGTTGAGCAATTAATGTATGTGCGTTTTTTTCTTTTTTTTTTCATGTTCCTTTCTTTTTGTTGTTGTTTTGTTTTGCTGTGTTACACCACTGTGGGTATCGATACTTCAGGTCTCGCTGGTGGCCACCCTGATTCCTGCCATACCAATGGTGCACCTTTCGCAACAACTGTTATGTATGCTGGACACCTAGCAATCATACCCTGATACATTGGTAACTGCGCTTGAGTCCTGGGACACCAGTGATACCGCACACTATTGTCAAACAAGGTATACACGACAAGATCTTTCATGGTCGCACGGTGCGGCATTGGTATATGTGTTGGTGTTACGCGGGGGCCGCGTGCTGTATCCGTCATACCAGCTCCAGCCCTCGCACCAACCGATATATATGATAGGCTCTAACAGCCGTACCCGGTTGGTCTGGTGCACGTGATGGGACCTCAGAGCCCCAGGGGTGCCGCACGCTGTCCCCATTGTACCAATGCTAACCTCCTGCATTACCTAATATGTGCAACAAATCTTAACGGTTGTATCACTATATCAATATGTATATCTCAACTCTTGAATCAATGTATACTAACCCCATGATGTGAACATTATGCAAGACACACAACCTGTAGCCAACCGTACATTCCTCATACTCTCCAGCAAGTCTACCACACATGCAGCACACCACAACAATGACAAATTGTACAACACCAGGAACTAACACAACCACACACCATGGCTTAACCACCATCCACCACACCCCCGACCCTCCATCCCCCCATATATTACCCCATGGTGGACAAACTAATACCCTACCAAAACAAACAACACATCACTTCACATTACTAATGTCTGAATACGCAGTGTGTGACTACGGTCCCCCATGGTGTGTCTAAATGGGAGCTTCACTGATATCTGAACACCAGACACTGGCCGGCCCGGCCCCCCCCCCCCGAGTAAACTAACCCCTATGGAACCACATGACCAACCCCTAACCCATAATAATCTAAGGTCCGGGAGCAGAAGAATGGACTCCTTCCTTCCTCCCGCAGAAACCGCACTTATGTGCATCCCCTCAATCAAGTCCCACAAACAGTGGAACAAGTTATTGCTATGTTTTAAGTTAATGGTTAACTCCCCCCCCCTATTTAACTATAATGTATGTACTGCAACCAATCGCATAGAACCTTCCCGCCCCTCCCCCTCCCCGGTGTGCTGCCTCCTCTCCATGACCTGACCGCTGCTATGTCTCTACCACTAAAAATTTTAACATGGAATGTCAGAGGTCTAAACAACCCATCTAAAAGACTTTCTGTCTTTACCCAGATAAGATCCACACAGGCCGACGTAATAGATCTCCAGGAGACCCACTTACTCCCCAGCACTACAAGTTATCTCCAGAGACCATGGATCAGCTGGACAGCGCACAGTACCCACTCCTCTTATTCATGCGGAGTCTCAATACTAATAAATAAGCAATTAAGATATGTTATTCAGGAAGTCAGATCTGACAAAAGAGGAAAATATCTATGTCTGGCCCTCACCATAAACTCAATCTGGTTCGTGATAATAGGTATATATGACCCTCCACCTGCGCATCAGCAACCCCTAAAAGAAACTCTTATCATTCATCACAAAATACCCGCAAGCACATGTTATATGCCTAGGTGACTTCAACGCCCTCATGAACCCGATCCAAGACAAACTAAACCCACCCCACCATCAGGCAACAAACCCCCTCCAACACTCTTCCCTCTCAACCTACATCCAAGAGCTGGGACTTATAGATGCGTGGCGACTGCGCCACCCACATAAGAAAGAATACACCTGCCACTCCAAAACGTACAACACACTGTCGAGAATAGACTACATATTTATCAACAAAAGACTATCCCCTAACATCGTGGATATTTTGCACCTGACCAGGGGTATATCCGATCACTCGCCCATTCTTTTAAAGCTCAAACTCCCCATCACATCCCCACACACATCACGCCCATGGCGTTTCCACCCCTTCTGGATTAACCTCTTTCCTCCTGACGACGCGATCCCCGACCAAATTGACACCTACTTCCGATTTAACAACAATGGTGTGAATGTCAACAATACCTGGGATGCGTTCAAAGCAGTCCTGCGTGGAGTACTGCAATCCACCATCTCCCATATCAAACACCTGACCTCTGATAGGGAAAACGAGATAACAAGATCCCTGATGGAAGCCGAATCTAACTATGTAAATAACCCCACACCTACCACCAAAGCAACCTGGCTCAACACACAAAACCTCTACAACGCATTCACCACCGAAAAACATGCACGGAAAGAATTCTTTGTCAAACAATCTTACTTCGAACATGGTCACCAATCATCCAAACTTCTGGCCTGGTTGGCCCACGGTCCATCAGACCAGAACGTAATCAACCAAATAAATGACACCAACCTCACCCAAATCACGGATACCCAAGGCATCCTGAAATGTTTTACAGAATACTACTCCACACTGTACCAATCCCAACTTAGCCCCACAACCACAACATCCGAACACTTCCTCACAAAAGTGCAATTCCCTCAACTTGAACAACAAGATGTGCTCCGCCTAGACGCAGATATAACAACAGAGGAGCTCCAAGCGGCACTACAGAACATGTCAGTGGGCAAAACCCCGGGCCCAGATGGTATACCAGTAGAAATATATAAAAAATATGAACAACAAATCCTACCACAACTACTACAAGTATACTCCACTGCCCTTCACTCTCAAAAACTCCCAACATCCATGTACGAAGCACATATCATTCTCTTACTTAAAACAGGAAAAGACCCCACCAACTGTAACTCCTACAGACCAATATCTCTCCTTAACACCGATTACAAAATTCTGGCCAAAATCTTAGCTAACCGTATCCAAAAAATAATCCTTACAATAATACACCCGGACCAAACAGGCTTTATGCCAGGCAAATCAACTTCCATAAATATTAGGAAAACTTTGATACATACTCAAGTAGATCACGACAACGCTGGATCTAGGATAATGCTTTCCCTGGATGCTCAAAAGGCATTCGACTCGATCGAATGGCCTTATCTATGGGAATGTCTAAGAGGGTTCGGCTTCGGCCCCAGATTTATCAAATGGACACAACTGCTATATGCCAACCCCACAGCAGCGATCAGAATAAACTGTACCACATCTAGCACCTTCCCCCTTTTCAGAGGCACCAGACAGGGATGCCCTCTCTCCCCATACCTTTTCGCAATCGCTATTGAACCACTCGCCATCAGACTGCGTTCGCACCCAGATGTTACTGGATTCACTCTCGGTCAACACTCCTCATGTTTGAGCCTATACGCAGATGACATGATAATTTATTTAGCAGACCCGGATCGCTCTCTCCGCTCTGTGTATGACATAATAACAAAATTCGGCCCACCCTCTGGTCTTTACATTAACTGGGATAAATCCTGCCTATTCCCCCTGGATAAAGAGTGCACCATACCACCGTTTGCTAAACATCTCATTCCAATAACCAGCACTTTCAAATACCTTGGAATACAAATCACACACTCCCCCTCCCAATTTTTACACTCAATGTTGCCCCCCTGACAGACATGGTAAGCAAGAAAATCAAAACATGGCAAAACCTGCCTATTAACCTCATAGGGCGTATTAACCTAGTGAAAATCATCCTATTGCCAAAACTCCTATACATTTTTCAACACACACTAAGCTACATTCCGGACAAATTCTTCCAAAAACTACACAGCCTGCTGCTCCCATTTCTCTGGAGCGCTGGAAGGAACAGAGTCCGCCTCAAAGCGCTGCAAGGACCCAAAACCTCCGCAGGCTTAGCAATGCCCAACCTTCAAGCCTACTATCTAGCATCACAACTTAAGTATTTTAAACCCTGGCTGCTGCCCCAACCAGAATCCCCGTCAAATACACCCTTCACTCTCTATGATACAGAATCATTATTATTCGCCTACCTACCCACACACCCTCTGGTATTTCTAGAACAACGCACTATCACTATACCTGGGGGAGGTACCTCCCTCCACTCCCAACAATTTAAAGTCTGGAAAAGAGTCAACAAATATATCGCATTCCAGGATATCCCTGAAGAATCGCTACTCTGGCATAACCCCCAGTTTCCCAACCTAGATTCCTTCCCAGACGCCCAAATCCTAGAAAGAAAAGGGATCACTCAATTCACACACATTATCCAAAACCAACACCTAATTTCATTCACTGATTTTAAATCTAAATTCAATCTACCAGACCCCTTCCTATTCAGATACCTACAAATCAAATACTGTCTTATCTCTGAATTTCAGTCCTCAACCGTACCAGTAAAACCCCACCCCATCATTAGATTAATAAATGCATATGGAGAATCTCGCTTAATTTCCCATTCCTACACTATGATACTGAACACCCAACTCGCCGAAGTCACCAATACCACAATACATAAATGGACCCAAGCTATCCCCTCGATAACAGAATCAGACTGGGAAGAACTGGGTGAATCCCACATTAAAGCATCACCATCAGCACCCAACAGACTTATGCAATTTTACATAATACATCAGGCATATATGACCCCGGCAAGGAAAGCCAAAATATCCCCCTCACTCAGCTCTGAATGCCCGAAATGCCACAACAGCAATGCTGACTTCTGGCATATGCTATGGGCGTGTAATAAAGTTCAAAAATTCTGGGGCAAGGTCACCGCGTACCTATCGGATCTACTCGGATCCACAGTACCTACCGACCCCAAACTCTGTATTCTAGGCATCCCAGAAGTAGACTGCTGGAATAACCGTCAGCTCACATTTCTTAGAGAAACTCTTTTCTATGCAAGGCGCTCTATCATACTCACTTGGATTTCACAAACGCCTCCCAAATTCAGAACCTGGAAAACAATGATCCAAAACATGCTACCAATGCTCAGGCTCACTTATATTAAAAGAGGCACGATAGACAGGTACAACTCAATTTGGTCACCATGGCATGAATGATTACAATATACAGACAGCAACAAGGTCATCCTGGCACGCGGCACACCAGGGAAAAAACCCTCCCCACGCTCCCGATTTCCCCCCCTCCTCCCTCTCACTCATGATTACACATAAGCATATTTGTGTTCTATCTTGCATCCCCCCGAAACGATTGGTACATAATCCCCCATACATTCCTGCAACCTGAAATGTAACTATATACTGAATGTTCTTAACCCATGTTAATTTGGTTAAAATGTCTGTACAACCCATTCGTACTGAGTCCGACTTCATCGACCCTGTATTACAATCCTTCTGTAAAATGCATAACACTGATGTACAGATGTAAAGTGTTCGTACCTCTCCTTGTTGTTTTATTGTTCACAATAAACAGTTAAAATAAAAAAAATAAAAAAGATAGAATGCAAGAATTTCCCTTGGATAGAATGCAAGAATTTTCCCTTGGATTATATATATTTTTAAAAAAAAGATTGTTAGTCCTCTTCACCACTGGCCACAACAAAGGGAACATGGGTTAATGTCACACTAACCTATTTACTACCAGTTAGCGTAACATAAGCCCCTTGTTTGCAGGGGCTGCGCCAGTATTGCATAAGACACCTACTTAGCCGCTGACAGGTAATTGCTGTCAATAGCCATGGATACACGCAGAGCCACACAGCCGTTGGTGAGTCTCTTAAAGGAGATCTACCTGCAGTTCTAGGTAAATTTTCCAGTGTGTTTAAATACACCAGCAGTTCTGAGCAGGAGGTTATAAATAGGGGTTAGGGCTAGGCCACACTTTTGCGATTTTGGTGCGTTTGCGCATGCAATTTTTTTTCTAACATTGCAATCGTGGCAATGCACCGAAATTGCGTGATTTCGGGTGCATTCGGAAATCACTTTGCGCCGGCTGCGCGAGTGCCTCTTCCGGGACTCGCGCAGCCGCCGCAAAGCGTGACTTACCGTTGCGCTAACTGATCGTAAATTGGTTCACGCGACATTAAGATGCAAGGCTGCAGCGCTCCTCTGAATTCCCCTGAAAATCTTGTGCGATTGCATGTGTGGCTCAGTGTGGCCTTGCCCTTAGAATGCACTCATTAGACCATTCTTATTCAGGGAGATGCAATATCCCATGCTAAGGGGAAAAATAAGTGCAAAACACATGCTAACCAATGTAATATAGAGTTAGTGAGGGTTTTGTACTCATTTTGCATTACCTGCACCATTTCCAAGTCTTGGAAATGGCACAGTGCAAGCAATACACTAAATTTAGCGAAATTTTATTAATTCTCTCTTTTATTATTGCCTTTTTAATTGTTGCTTTTAAGACTTGCAAAACACCACAAATTACCACTTGCATTTACACAATTTAATAACAGTCATAAAGTGGTTACTACATCACCGGTACAAGTGCAGGTCAGTTGCAATAGGGAAATTTTTTTGCACCTCCCCCATTGTGCTTCTCTGTAATTAAGCAAGCAATTTGACCTCCCTGCTTGAAAACCAGTAAGGGCTAGGCCACACTATCGCGTTTTTCTATCGTATTTTCTATCGCATTTGCGCATGCGTCTTTTCCCGTTCATTGAAATTGCGGCAACACACCGAAAATGCGCATTTTCTGGTGTGATGCGATTGCTCATGTAATTGAGATTTGCGCTCCACATTTTTAATCGCTTTTCTATTTCTATATATTTTTTTTATCGTTTTTCTATATCTAACGGAAAAGCGCAAACGCAACAAAATGGCATGCAATTCTGTGTGCGATTGTGGCCGTGCCCTAAAGGATTCAATAAGCAGTGGATCTTTTCCCTAATAGGGGTAAACAAAAGATTAGAGGCCAAACTTTTAGACTTGAAAAAGTAATTTCAGCTTAAAGGGGGGAGTTCAGTGGGGAAAAAAAATCTATATTGCACATACCTATGTATTTTACATATGTCAATTAAAATCTTTTGAATCTATTGATTAAATATGCACTGCTTCCATTTTAGGTTCGGCAATTGTCCTTCCTCTTCCCAGGATGCTCACTTCCATGGAATGTTCTTAGTAATTTCTACTGATTGGCTGTTGGATGGACCACACATGCTCCTATATTTACGGTGTAACAAACCGGGACAGAGACCACAGTCAATACTTTGAAAGCTTTTATTTATGTACAAAAAAGAAGCTGGATGGGCAGATTCTGATCATTAAAGTGAGAAAATACTCCCTTGTTTCTTGAAAGTACATGTATTTGTGCTAAACATACCCTTTAGCAACATACTTGCAGGGTCATTCAATAAAAGTTCTTATCGTTTTAAATGGTGCTAATTTTGCCCAACCAATTTAGATGTTAGCTTTCAAATGTTAAATAAGATCTGATTGGTTGGGGCAAAATTAGCACCATTGTAAACGATGAGAACTTTTATTGAATCTCCCTGATGGTTCTTTAATGTAAAACCAATAAGGCTGTGGAATGCTCTGCTTAAAAATGCTGTGTTGGCTGAATCTTTGAGCACATTCAAAGGAGGCTTAGATCTATTCTTGGACAGGCAGAATAGCCAGGGTTACAACTGGTAACTGCATTATTTGTAATTGATTTGTGTCCTTGTCTAGTTTGTTGCACTGGTGGGCATGCACTATTGGAGGAGACTGGGTTTTTTTGTTGGATTGTGGGGTCTTGGTTTTTTTTTGTCTTTTCTTCCCCCCCCCAATTCATTACTATCCCAATCTGCTTTATTCCTAGTGGGCAAGGGCATTTGGGTTACCACATTCACTTTTCTATTATTAAGTCTTATTAAATTGCCTGTATGTTTCCAAAAGAGTAAATCAATCTTATGCACAGTTTTCCCTCTCTAAGTGTTCACTTGTACATGTGCACACAAGTCTGCAGGCTTGCACACACAAAAAAAATGTGCTGGACTATATGTGCTGTGTAGCGCACAAATTTTAATTTCGTATGCACACAGTAAATATATTTCTGCTCACAAAGATGATTTTAAGTTAGAAGGAACAATCGTATACAGGTCAATTTACCTGGAAGCGATGGGAGTCACTGCACTCTCCTAAAGGGTTAAAGTCACACTAATCGATTTACAAACATTTAGCATGATTTTAACCCCTAGGTTGAGGTGGCTGCGCGAGTATCACAAGAGACAACCTTTTCACCAGAGGCTGCGTGCCTATTTTTGTGCAGCCCCTGGTGAATCTCTTCTGGGAGTTTCTCCTTGATAGCCTTTTACAGTACGGTCCTATTGTATTACTAATATTAATTCTAAATGACCCCCAACCAAACGGCCGACAAAGTACCCGTACATGGCACGATTGTCGGCCAAAACAGACGCTCATACACATCATGCATTGCGTGTCGCCCCTGTGATCGCATGTGTGTATGAGCCTTTACTCCGTCCCCCCCCCCTTTTTTTTTTAAATATGTTAATTGCAGCAGTTTCTACACGCTGACCTCTTCCACATTTATTGGTTGTGGAGACCTAACAGTGCAAAATCAAGAAATCCTTTAGAGCAAGCAGCCCAGCAATCTCCTCTTTGACATCTTAAACCTGGATAAGACTAAGGAGCTTCCTTGACAATGATTATGAACCCAGTTTTCAAATAGTGGCTCTAAATGTTGCTTAGCATGTATGAAACTATCAGTTTGTTGCAGTTTCCTGCTTTTGCACGGTTTGGAATTATAGTTTATACACTTTAAATCCTGCAAAGTGTAGCTTATAATAAATTATGCATTTGTAGACCTTTTTCTAAAAATCCAGATAAACTAAATTTATTAATAAACTTTTAACCTGGCACTTAATTCACCCCAGATAAGGAGTATATGGATCCAGTCACATAAAATTGGATGTAAAATTTGTACATGCTAACAAGCCAGGATTATTGAGACAGTAGTCCTCATTGTTGTAGTATCCTAGTAGAAGTTTTAGATTCTGTTCTGTAAAATGTCTGATGGACTGAGACTAATAGTTGTAATAGCAGTTTAGACTGCTTCTTTACACAGGAGGGGGTCAGAAAATCTGTACAATTGCTGTATTTAATTTAGATATCAGGATCCAACAATGATTCATTTTTTTGTTTCAGATCCTCCTCTTCACTGTCTTCAACTTCCTTAATAAGTAGGTCTGATTCAGGACGTTCACTCCCATTTTCCTCTTTTCCATCATCTTTAAAATTCCAGCACTGTCCTCTCTCATTTTCAGGTGGTAGCACCAAAGGTTGATCTTCACCATAGTCAAATGTGACATTATTTAATCCAGCTTCAGACAAACATGTATGGCAAAGCCTGTACCTCCTTGTTCCATCCTGAATAACACGTCCTGTAACTTGGGTAACTGGAAGCTTGCACCTTCGACAGATTAACTTGCCAGCCTCATGAATCTGAAAAGAGCCAATATAAAATAAGCTATATTTATGACAATTTGCAAAGTATCGTAATGTGGAATAGAGAAAACCTCTCACTTTTTCTTTTGCACAAATAAAATAACATTGATTACATTTACACCTATGGTCTGACACAACAGTGGAAATGGAAATCAAATACCATTCATTGAAATGGATACCATGTGCCACATGTGTACGGTAAACATGTTGGGTAACCCCACCTAACACCTTCATCCATGTGTGGTGAGGTTTGAATGTAATTTGTCACCCCCTGGAATTTATTCAAATTAATGTGCTTTGTATTATGCCACAGGTGTCAAACTTGAGGGGCCTCTAGATGTTTACAAACAAACTCCCAGCATTCCCTGGCTACATACTGCAAGTTTGACATCCCTGTATTATGCATTACATTGGTACTCTGCATACATGTGGAATTCCAGTATTGATGTTAACTCTTTCCATGCCATAGATTGTAACTAAGGTTCCCTTTAACCTGTTTGAGCACACAGTAGTGCACACAAAAAAATCTGCTTAAATTTAAAGGATAAGTGCACTGTAAAATCAAGTTATGTTCATTTGGAAGCTGCAGCTTTAAAAATACTGTTGCCATATTTATTTTTTACCTATGCCCCTCCAGAGCCTAGCTTTGTGCCTTGAAAGTTGCGGACATCTTGTTACTGGTTTGCTGAATGTTAAGCTCCACCCCTCTGAGATTTCCTTTGCTTTCTCCTGCTTGAGCCTCAAACAGTAATGCCTGTGAGTTCCGTGCACTCTCCTGCTTGAGCCTCAAACAGTAATGCCTGAGTTCCATGCACGTGCATGTGCACGGAACTCACAAGCATTACTGTTTGTGGCTCAAGCAGGAGAAAGCAGAGGAAATCTCAGAGGGGCGGAGCTTAACATTCAGCAAACCAGTAACAAGATGTCAGCAACTTCCAAGGCACAAAGCTAGGCTCTGGAGGGGCATAGGTAAAAAAAAATATATGGCAACGGTATTTTTAAAGCTGCAGCTTCCAAATGAACATAACTTGATTTTACAGTGCACTTATCCTTTAAGCACTGTGTGGTGTAATTCACAAAGTTTCATTTTGTATTTGCACAGATAATATAGATTGTCACACAAAGCAGCCCTCCTAGTCACCTCAATTTTGCTAAAATCCAGTAAGGGGGATCGTAAGTTGTTAACCCCTTATGTCCCTTTACTAACAGCCACAATCAGAAGGTAAAACAACATGGTAAGGCAAATCCACATTGAAGAGGAAGACTGGACACTACAGTTGGTGATTGGCCAGACAATCAAAGTGGATTCCCGGCTATTGTAAACTGAAATTTGTTGACAATTTAGCATTTGTGAACGGATCAGCGAGCTTTAAATGTTTTCCAAGTCTTTGTTTGAAAGAAAAAACACATTTTACAGGCACAAATCAGTAAAAGGTGATCAGTATATAAAACCGGTGGAATCACTTCCTGGAAAATACTTTCTAGTTAGTGATTTTCCCATGTGGATTCTAACTTAATAACATTTGTACCCTAAGGCTTACGACTGGACAGAAATATCTGATGGTGTGGGGCGGCCAGCCACCACCGAGCTCGGTCGCCTGTTCGTCCGATACGGACTGTGAGTAAATTATGGCCGATTGTGCGGTTACCTATGGGACCGAATGATCGGTCGTGCACTCTCACTATCGTCATTTGTCTCGACCGAGCACTCGCTAGTAGCGAACGCTCAGTCAGGACAAAAACTTGGCTGGTGTGTACCCAGCCTTAGTTTTAGTTAGTTCTCATTCACAAAGGTGTACACAAACAGTTAAGTACAATATTCTAGAAAAGATATCAGGCTACGTACTGTCTGAAAATGGTTACGCAGATGTTCGAGTCGGGTAAACCTCTTGCCACAAGCTTCACATGGGTAAGGACGTTCTCCTGTGTGGCAGCGAAGATGACGTTTAAGATCTGCTTTACGCTTTACAGTGTGGGTGCAGAAAGGGCATTTAAACCTTCCTGAACTCAATTCATCTGCTGTAAAAGGGAAACAAAACTTGCTTTTAGGATTAAACCTTTGCTGATAATTTGTTCTTATATAATCATACAAAGTACATCAGGTCTGACTGAATAAACTTTAATTAAATTTTAATGTTGAATAATTGTGGGGGGGGGGGGAGTTTTGACATGGAGAGATTTTTGCAACTACCCAATTTTCAAAAATAAAACGTGGGCAAAAAGTTTAGGAGCAAGTACACGCTTGTTAAACTTAAACAAAGAAAAATGTTTCTTGCAACACATTTCATGCATCCAATCAGGAGGGTTCCAGTATATAAAAATTACCTCTCATAACTAGTCAGGACCTTACATACAGGGGCTTTTTTTTATGTTTATTTACATAAATAGATCTAAAATTCCTTTGTTTCGAAAGGATAGAATTCTTTTCAATATCCTCTTAGCAGGACCTGGCAGGGATCAATACCCTGTGGGTCACTTAACCCTGGCCCCAAAGCAGTAATCTGGGGTACCTGACCAGGGCTCTTGTGTACATTCCTTACCATCACCCCATCCAGACATAGACCCTAGTATAGTAGGCATTGCTTTGTAAAGTTCTTCAGCTTTGGAAATGTGTGGAGCTGCCCTGTTATCTATAGGCTCTGTGTGCTGAGGTGATTCAGGCCAGCTACCAGCTGCAACATCTTCATCTTCATCTTTAGGACACAGTAAGGATTCCTGTGGGGGTCCATCATCTTGCTGTGAAACACCATCAATTGTTTCATCATCTTGCAATATACACTCTGCTGATCCTCCCACTAGGTCTCCCAGTGAAATGTTAGAAACTGGGGCTGGTGTCAAAGGCTCTGGTAATAAGCGCCTGCGATGTTTACGAACATGTTCGGGTTTCCGTGGGTGCTTAGAGAAAGGGCGTTGGAGCCGAGAGGTTATTGGAGGAGGATAGTTATAACCAGCAATAAAGCTGCCGTGATATGCAGTCTCTTGGGTATGTGTTGGACTGTTTTCAGTCCTCCAACCAGCGGTATAAAGTCCAGAACCATTACTGCCAGCATCCTTGTCAGAAAGGCTAAAGAAACCATCTCTTTCTTTTTCATTTATGTCCAATGAAGATTTGATAAACATTTTGCACACACTAATAACATCGGTCATTTGAAGATAGCTGGCTGCAGACATGATTTCAATAACATTCTGTCCAGATAGAGGCAACTTTCCAGAGTAGACAAAATCAAGGATTGCAGTAAATGTGTCTGCAGAAAATACATCAAAGGTGGCTGTGATTGGCTCGCCCATGTCTCTGCAGCTTTGAGAAAGCAACATCTTGAAATAGCCACTACTGGCAAACAGGATGTTGCGATGTGCTTTAAACATCTGTCCCTCCACTATAATGTGACAGTCACAAAACAGATCTCTATGTCGCTGCTCATCCAATTGTTGTAGTAGACGGATGTGATGGGAGGAAAATTCCATTCTATGAAAGAATATTAGAAAAAAGGCTATCACTATACTAAACTAGTGCATACAAAACATTCACAAAATGGACAAACCCCTGCTTAGGGTATTGTAGGTTCTCAAACCTTTTCTGATGTAAGCTGAAGAAAATACTTTCCATACATACACTCACGTGGCTATGCCAAGATAATGATTCTACACAGTTTTTATGTGCACTGCAGTTGGGCCTCAGCCCTTTTACGGCCTTTCCTGGCATCACCCTCCCCATAAAACCAATAAACTGCAAGCAAGATATGAACTATGGTACTTTTTGGCTTCTTTAAGATTTTCAAGGGCTCATGCATGTTTAAATATGCTAGTACATTTTTATTTAGAAAGAAAATCTGTATTAGCTTTAGTTTTACAGATTACATGGACAATTACATCACTATTTTTAATTTAACTATCCTTTGGAAAATAGAAATGCATAGGTTAAAGCATGTTTGTATATAAAATCTTTTATATACAGTCTTAGTAACATCCCAAACCCTATTTTCGCAATACTTGCCTTTCTCCCCAGCACTTCTCAGTCCAGATATTTTGCCTTTAACTCGCTGATCTCTGCCGCCTCCATTATGAGCTTGCGCAGCTGTAGTGCAGTGGACAATTCAGCCATCATGATGGCTGCAGTGCGGAAGTGTGGCAGAGAACAGCGTAGGTCTTCATCTTGTGTGATTTCTAAGTCCCGTCTTGCTCTGCATTGTCCCAGTCGGCAGTGTCAGGTATAATTAAAGGACAATTATACTCACCTTTTCCCCGATCCACTCCAGCATAGTACCCAGGGTGAGGACCTAAAATCGCTAAGTCCTAACCCTGGGTACTTTCCCTAACTCCTGCACTACTTACCGCAAATCTGCTTTGCCGATCAACACTGTTCCACCTCTCTTCTACTGTCAGTGACAGTCGCGAGGCAGCCAATTGGAAGACACGCCTCCTTGCAGAGCGTATCTTCCTATTGGCTGCCTCGCGATCTGTCACTGAAGCAGGAAGAGCGGAGGAATGGAGCGATCGGCGAAGCAGATTTGCGGTAAGTAGTGCAGGAGTTAGGGAAAGTACCCAGGGTGAGGACTTAGCGATTTTAGGTCCTCACCCTGGGTACTATATGCTGCTATGGAGGAAGAGGAGCGAAGGTGAGGTGAGTATAGTTGTCCTTTAAAGTTTTGTTAAAAAATCGTAAGTTCCATTTTTTTTAAACAAAACTTTATTCATACATGACAATGCCAGCCAGTAGGTTTTCCTCTGTCTGGTTTTCCAGACTCTGGTATGTGAGTTGGGAGACACTGTCAATGTTTAACATTTACCTAGTAAGGCAGCACATAGTTGCATGTTAAACAGTGACATTCTGGAAAAAGTGCGAGTCTGTGTGTATGGTAGAGGGGGTGGGAGCTGCTTATTCCTAAGACCCACATACATTGTTCTGCTCTAGCTTCTTTCAGAAAATTGCCCAGACAATTAAAGGGTATGTCCAGCTTAAAATAAACTTATAAAAGCTTATAATCATTTACCACCCCCTCCAAACCTAGGTTTCGCATTATGCATATGTTCCAAAGATGCCCCTGAAGTAACTTAACTAACCCAGTCCTTTGATGCCTGGGTGCTGCCCCCTGCTCCTGTTTCAAGCAAAAACAGGAGCAGAGGGTTTCTGCGCTGACAGTTGCTCTACTTCCTGGTCGCGGCTGTCAGGCAACTGGGCATCACGCTGCACCTTAACTGACTGCTGCAACCAGGAAATAGAGCGTCTGTCTGTCGCAAAGCAGAGGAGGAGTGGCAAGGTACATCAGGGGCATCTTTGGAACGTATGCATAATGCGAAACCTAGGTTTGGGGGGAAGGTAAACATAGCTAAGTTTATTTTAGGCTGGACATGCCCTTTAAAGGGTATGTAAACCCCTAATAAAAACTTTTGATTACACAGGACCCCCCCAAACCCCAGTTATGTTTTGCTTAAAATGTTTAATAATGCTTCCAGAGAGAAAAAGTGTACTTACAACCTCCACGAACCACCGCCGCCTGCTCCCTCTCCACTGCTGCTGCTATGTGCCTTTTCCATTCACAAGCAGCAGCATTGAAGGCTCGTCTGGCGGTGGGTCGTGGAGG